>CM022402.1:18718638-21218638 GCA_011833715.1 Carcinoscorpius rotundicauda | reverse complement strand
ATTTGTTAAAGGACAATTTCATGAATATCAAGAAAGTACTATTGGAGGTAAAGGTTTTTATTGTATTCTTTATCAAAAAATGTGACTTTTTTTTTTAAAATAAGAATTGGATTTTTTTTCTAAAGCTTAAAAACATCTTGCTGGTAGATATGCACATAGTGTTTTTGGTTAGTATTCAATATTTGGACATTTTGTCAAGAAATCCAAACAAAACCCCTTCACTGTAAGTAACAGACATCACGTTGAAATTATACATTTACTTACGTGTGTGTATGTGTGTCAGTGCATTACCTACATTTTTTAATTTTTTTTTTTCTCTGTGATTACTTAATATATTGTTCTTAAAGATGGCATTAGCAACAACTCCCAGGTCGAAATGAAACACTTTTCAACTAGATGACAATAAAACTTAACACTCCTGTCTGTTGATTCTAAGAATAAAAAGTCACCAGTGCTAATAAAACATGTTTCACTACCCAAAATATATGCCTTGTTTATTTGTTTTTGGCTGAGTGTTATTTTTTTCCTTTATCTTCTACTCAACCTATTGTTTGTCTGAATCTGCTTTGTAGGTGCTATGAGAGAAACCTCTACACTGGGTTAATGAAGCGAATCATTATTTAGCTGCAAAGTAGCAGTATAACCCAATAACACATGTTTATCTAAGTGTAAATTAAACTGAATCTTCCTTGAATTTAAACTTTGAAATTAAACAGTTTTTGGAATACTAAGTTTCACAATTATATATGCTATTGTGTGGCTGTATATGAAGAAGTGAATAGTGGCCAATAACACTTTTCCTTCACTTCACCCATTTACTATACAAGTTTTTCTCATAGTAACTGCAGCGTACCCTTCTGTGTGGATTACTGTACATGGTGAGGGGATCTCCCAGGGAAGGTTCTGTTCTTTCAGTTCACCTCCTCTACAATTCAAACATTCACTTGTGTTTGCTGTGCGTGGCAACCCGTGAAGAGAGACTATGAACCTGGTGGTTGAGATGTCCATCCCTAACCTTATAGATGGGCAGCCATGGGGTGGTCTCCCTTGGGTCATTTGACTTGTCTACTCAGGCTAAGGTCAACCAAGTACCAGTGTTGAATGTTCTCAACAGGTGTTGTGGACATTGTATCTGATGCTGATGTATGGGTATAGTGCTGCATAGTGCTGGCATACCTGCAGTGTCCTTGTTTTACATTGTAGTGCATCCCTTCATAAGGCTTTATGGTGGGTGGGCTCAGTGGACACTGAGATTTTTCTTTCTTTATTATGGATACTCCAATTAAAAATTTTAATAAAATAGTGACAAAACAGTCTATAGGTAAACAACATCTTGAAGATTCTGAGCAGCAATCCTCACCATCTGTACCACCTGTTGCACCTCATTTTCTAATATTGTATTCACTTCCAGAGAAATCTTTAGGGTAAATGTCTCTCTCTTTTATTCAGAAGGGACTGGAGGGACTTGTTGGCTCTCCAAAGTCAGTAAAGATCTATGACATATTGGTGGAAACATCTGCATTTCAACACAGTGTAGTCTTCTTGCATTCAAAGGCAATTGGGGATATACCTATTGAGGTTACACCTCATGCTACTTTGAATTCATCACAAGGAGTTATTGTTAAGAGGGATTTGAAGAACATCTCAAAGTTGGAGATTCTCACTGGTTTCTCCACCCAAGGAGTTTCTGCAGTGAGGAGTATATCCACTTGCAAAGATGGAATTATGATGCTGATCGATGTCCTTATTCTTACATTTTTGTCACTACTTCTGCCTTCCAACATCAGGTCAGGTTATGTTAATTGCAAAAAATGGCCATACATTCCAAACCCCCTCTGATGTTTTCAGTGTGAGTAGTTTGGTCACTCAAAGACATCATGCTGTGGTTCCTTGACATGTGCTTATTGCAGTGGCAAGGTCCATGGTGCCTACGAGTATGAAACAGACCCTTATTGAATCAATTGCAATGGCTCTCACCCTTCCTACTTTTGTTCTTCCACTAAATGGTTGGAAGAAAAAGAGGTGCAGCATTTGAAAATGATTCATAACATTACTTATCCTGAGACTTGAAAATTGCTGTCCACCATCTCATCTCAGATGCATGAATCATTTTCCAAACAAATGAAAAATCTTTTGACTTCCATGGTTAAAATAGTTGATGAATCAACTTCAACACTTATTTCTGTCCCTTACATACATTTCAACAAACCCCAAGATCCACTTTGTTCCAGGTACTTGCATTTCCTCAGGTACATTCTCTTCTCCCATCCCAAGAGGCAAAATTATCATTCGTTTATGTTCTCAGTTGCTGGAATCAACTTTCAACAGCAAAGACCTACTCAATCAACCCAGGGCAGGATCCATGGAGGTCAATAAACCTCCCTCGAATAAAGACAGTAAAGAAAAACTTGTGGTCGTAAATAGATCTATTGAGGTTTACGTTCTAATCTGGATAACATCAAAGCACTGATTGCTTTGGTATGTCTTTCCATGCAGGAAACATTTTTGAAACCTGCAGATACAGTCACCTTTCGGCAGTTTTCTTTGTGCATAAATGGCAGGCTGTGTGATGGACAAGTGCATGGAGAAGTAGCACTGTTGGTTGATGAGCATGTGCCTACTGTCTTTGCCACTTGACACACCCTTGTGTGCCATAGCCGTCTGTGTTTCCTTGGGTCATTCTATCACTGTTTGTTCTCTCTACCTGTTGCCTGGACAGACATGATCAATCAGATTTTGATGCTTTCATTGAACTGTTGCCATCTCCCTTTTTAATTCTGGGGGACTTTAATGGACATCATCCCCTCTGGGGAAGTGCTGATATTGATAGGAGAGGTCAGTCTGTAGAATGCTCTCTTATCTCAATCTTTCTCTTTTCAATACTGGTTTTTCTACTTATTTCCATGCAACTAGTCGGTCCTTTACTGCTGTTTATCTCTCAATTTGCTCCCCTTCATTATTTTCCCATTTTTCATGTTGGGTTGACAATAATCCACGAGGCAGTGATCATTTACCCCTAATCTTGAGAAAGACTGACAATAGTTGATGCCACCCGACCTGCATGTCCCAGTGGAAGCTGGATCAGGCAAACTGGCTCTCTTTCACTACTCTCTCAGCCATCAGTAAACAACTGTGTGGCAGCAGTAACTAACTATTATACAAGCAGCTGCTCAATGCATTCCTGAAACCTCAACACATTATCCAGTATATGATTGTCCATGGTGGAATTCTGCCTGTCACATGACATGGAAGGCTCAAAAACAGGCCTGGGATACTTTCATTTAATATCCCACACCCTCGAACCACATCGCTTTTCAGTGGGCCTGTGCACAAGCTCATTGAGTAAGACGTCACAGCCAGAAAGAATCTTGGATTAAATTCATAACTGGCATATCTGTCATATGGGACAAGATTTGAAAGATCAGTGGGCAATACAATTCTGTCCCCCTTTAGATCTTGCTCTCTGGTGGCCAGAAAGTAGCTGATACCCAGAGTATCGCCAGTACTTTAGGTGAAAGCTTTTGCCAGGTATCTAGAACTTCTGCTTCTTAGCCATCAAGACTCGGGCAGAGCAATTACTACTTTCCTTTTGAGCTTATTGTCTCTATGACTATAATCGTCCCTTTACACTGGTGGAACTCAAACTTGCCCTTCATCAGTCTTGCAGTACATCAGTTGGACCTGATGATATATACTATGAAATGCTGCATCATATATCTTCTGCTTCTCTTGCTATTCTTCTGATTGTTTTTAACTGGATGTGGCAGGAGAATGTTTTTCCCGATGCTTGGCACCAGGCTATTGTCCTACCTTTCTCTAATCTTGGGAAGGATTCCAAGATTTCTTCAAATTACCATCCAATTGCTTTGACGAGCTCTTTCTGTAAGACCTTAGAGAGAATGATTCATGCTCATCTTGTTAGGTTCCTCAAATCAAACAACCTCCTCTTGCCAACCCAGTGTGGGTTTTGATGACAGTGCTCCACCACGGATCATCTGAATTGACATGAAACGTCAATCATAGAAGCCTTTCTCAAACAACATCTTGTGTCAATATTCTTTGACATTGAGAAGGCTTATGATACAACATGGAGGTATGGCATTTTGTGAGACCTCCATATGTATGTGTTACAGGGATATTTGCCCATTTTTATCAAAAAAATTTTTAATGGACCAATAGAGATTTCAAGTTCATGTGGGTTCGACACTTCCCATTCTTTTCTACAAGAACATCGCGTACCTCAGGGCTGTGTTCTGAGTGTCACACTTTTCAATAAAAAGAATAATGCCATCACTGAACAACTCCCTCTCACTGTTGCAAACAGGCTCTATGTCAACGATTATCACATCTCATGTCATTTGTCAAATATGAGGTATATTGAGTGACAGCTACAGACTGCCCTCAAAGGTTTACTGAAGTAGACCACAGCAAAAGGCTTTAACTTTTCTCTCTCTCTCTCTGAAACTTTGCATGCATGTTTGACACCAATGGGGTATTCGCCCTGATCCTGAACTTCAACTATCGGTCTTAAAGATGCTAGACCATATTTATTATCAAGGACTTCAGCTCTGCACTGGGGCTTTCCATATTTCCCCAATTCAGAGCTTACACATAAAGTCTCATGAACCTTCTTTGCACATCTGCTGTTTGCAAATATCTTTACTGTATGCTTCAAAACTTCGTTCCTTACCATAGCATCCCACCTGAGGTTGTGTTTTCCTTCCTTGGTGGGCCATACTTTTTCAGAACAGATGGTCTGTCATTGCCTCTTTTGGCTCTTGTGTCCAGGTGCAGTTGGATGAATTGGGTCTGTCCTTGGATAACATTACTCTATCCACTGGTCAGCCCATCCCACCATGGCTTCTTGTAGTCCCCAATAGGGACCTATCTGTAAGTCATCTGAGAAAAGTAGACACTCCTACATTTTTTTGGAAATACTGTCTGCTATTTGCTGAACATCTTTCAAACCGTCCTTCCATTCCTATTTATACAGATGGTTCAAAATCAGGTGACTGTATGGACTCTGCCATGGTTTGTTGTGGTTTGGTGGTTGCATGCAGAATACCCTTTGCAGTTTCTGTGTTCACTGCTAAACTGTATGACATTTCTCTTGCCCTAGATTACATAGAAGCTAAGCAGTACTCAAACTGTACTATTTATACTGACTCGCTTAGTTCTCTTCTAGCCATGGAATTGCTTCACGTTTGTTCATACTCTGTTCTCACCGATATTCAAAACTGACTGCCCCATTTCTCTCTATTATTTACTTCTATCCAGTTTTTCTGGATACCAGGCCACATTGTTATTCACAGGAATGAGCTCACTGACACCGCAGCTAAGTCTATCTGCTCTGGCACTGTTGCTGCTGTGCCTGTCCCATACATGAACTATAGTTCTGTATTCAAGACTTTGCTCTGTGCCAGCTGGTAGTCGACTTGAAGTGAGCAACATGAAAACAAGCTTTTCCAAATAAAACCCTATATATTGGACTTTGTCTGTCTTGTTTCCATTAGGATAGAAAAAAGGAAGTTGTTCTAACTAGACTTTGCATTGGTCACAGTTTTTAACTCGTGTTCTTTTATCTGGAACTGATGCACCAGTGTGTAGTTTGTGTAACATTCAGATCACAATAAACCACATTTTACTTTCTTGTCATTGTTACGACTCTCAACAATGGCAAAATTTTAAACATGTTCTGTCCCAAGGTTTGTCCATAACGTTAGACATTGTTATTGGCGATGAAGGCACTGTCCACCTTGGTAATGTTTTCAGTTTTTTAAAGCTCATAAATCTTTTTAATGTCATTAAAGTTTTTTAATTTATACATTACACCTTTTTAATGTGGCTCCCTTTTAAAAATCACAGTTCATCTTGTTCAATTTGAAATTAGAAACTGGCCATAACATTAAATTACTCGAAACCAGGACTGGAAAGGCCAACTTTAGGTGACTAATGCTGCTGTTGGAACTACCCGTTAGTCATCCTAGTGAGTTATTTTTATAATTTTGCTACACGTCTTTTGAAACATTTTCATTACTTTTTAAAATTGACCATCACGTCATATAATTTGGAACCAGGACTGGAAAGGCCAACTTCAGTTGACTGACAATGGTTTTTGTACTTACCTGTTAGTCTTCCTGGCAAGTTATGATAATTTGAGTTATGGCACAGAAAGTCCTTTACAACTTGTGTTGCTGTTGTTTTATTCTTAACATTGTAGACTAGATGTAAACAATGGTTTTATGCTATTTTATGTGTTGTTGTTGTTTTTTACCTTAATTTCAATTTATGAATTTTACTAAATTTACTTTTAACTTTTTAACAGATATTTGGTGCAGACAGCCTAGCTGCTTTGTGCCATAAAACACTAAATTAACCTACCAACTGCAAAGTATGTCCATGTCAACAGTATGTTTGATACTTTTCACTTTGATATTGGTCCAGCTTTTTATCTCTTTGGTTAACTTATGTTTTGGGTTATTGATGAGCAGTGGAATTCTCTGAAGCTAGTATAACCCAGTAACATACATTGATCTATGTATCTTTTGAACTGGACCTACCTTTAACTAACCTTCAAGTTTATTATTACTACCTTCTATTTGAAATATAGAGTACTACACACAGCAAAAATTCTTTGTGAAGAAAGGAAGATTTGTAAAGTTTTCATTTCTTTTAGTGGACTAATGGTCATTTGTTATATAGTAAAAACACCAAAACATTGTTTGAAACAGTTCAGTAACTGATATTCCTTTGAAACTAAGTTTTTATTATATTCTGAATAGTTTTGCTTTTTCTCCTTTTAGCTGCATTTTTGACACAAACTGTATGCCTTGATGACACAACAGTCAAGTTTGAAATTTGGGATACAGCTGGCCAAGAACGGTATCACAGCTTAGCACCTATGTATTACAGAGGGGCACAAGCAGCAATTGTGGTTTATGATATTGTAAATCAGGTGAGAATCAGTGTTGTTTTTTGTATGTCTAAAGGAGGAAATTGAAATTTTGGTGTAGAAAAAAATGATCTAATGTTTCTAACACAAACAACTGAGGGACTTGAGCAATATTGTATTAATACCATTAAATCAAAAGGATTGTTAATAAATATTTGTTACTAAATTTGCAAACACAAATATTGACTAAAGAGAATGGAGGAAAAAGTAAACTTGGTTCATACAGTTACCATATATTTACACAACCTTATATTTTCAGCCCCCCTTCTAATCACAAAGTATTTGTATGTGGGCATTACATGGAAACTTTAATGAAACTGTCAAAATGTGCACATCTCTAATTTTACAGCATTTTATTTTAGGATTTGTTGATCAATGGTAATTTGTGTAGTTCATGTAACCAAAGAATCATTAAGCCTTCATTGATATTATTAATATCACTGATATGGGCAAAAATATTGTTAACAATGAGGATGCTCAACTGATAAAACAATGCATTTTAGTATTTATGAATAGAAATGTGAAGAGAGGATATTATTCACCCGTATTGCCAGGTTAGGGTTTAGTTTTATTTTAATCTCATAGTTTGCTCAGATTGCATGTTAATATTAATAACTACTGATATTTTATATGAACAGTTCTAGGAAGATTGCAGCTAGACATAAGAACTGTAGACCGTTATATAAAAAATGTATTTCAAGCAGTTGTTAGAAAACACTGTGATCTTATTGTTGTTGTGTATCTTATTTTTAGAAGAGAGGAGTTTCATTTGATAATATGATAAGTTTTGTTTTTAATTTTATATATTCCATACCAGTGAGTTTCATCTAATAGTGTTTCTGTAAAAACAGTTTTGAATATACAGAAGAGTATTAAATACTAGCCAGGTGCAAAGACTAAAGATACAACTTTAATAAAACTTAAGTATTTATACAATGACAAATAACCTTTTACTAATATTTCTAGTGGGTTTTTTTTTCACAATTAGCTAAGCACAATCTGGTAAAATTTATGTCTGTATTTCAGAAAAATTACTCACTTTTCCTCAGAAAAGATAGCTAATAACTCATGCCTCTGTCAAAATTTTATTAAAAATTTACCAATGCTTTAATTAAAATTCCTCTGCATGTAATGTTGTGTACTGTTCCAGTCTCTGCTGCAACCAGCATTAAACTATAGCCCTCTACCAGTAGCAGGACAGTACATTCTCAAAGTGCAGTACTTCCCCTGTACACTTTATGCTTACCAAAATATCATTCTTTTAGATGATACAGTAGTGTTCAGTCATTTTGTTTTTTCTTTAAGAAATATGGGATGTTTGCATTTATAATTTTAAACTTTAAAAAGTAATTTATGTTGATTTAAAAATTATAATAAAGATTCTCCACCAGATTTTTTAAGGAACCAATATGAAGAAGTGTTGAATAAAAGACTTTTTCTAGGAAATATATGTGCTATTATCACCAAAAATGTTATAAATCCAGTTTATTGGTTAATATAGCTAGAAGTAAGTATTTAGTTAATTTTAATATATGATATTTTCTGTTTGTCTTAATTGAAGAACTCTATGAATTTCAGGATACATTCAATCGAGCAAAAATATGGGTTAAAGAGTTACAGCGTCAAGCCAGTCCAAACATTGTGATTGCATTAGCAGGGAATAAAGCAGACTTGGCCAATAAACGAGCTGTGGAATATGAAGTATGCTAATCTTTATAAAAATTATATCAATTAAAGCTTGCAATGGTAAAAAATAAAAAGACCTAGCTCCAGGATATGGATTTGATTTATTTTAAGTTTCAAACCAGGTAAAAGATCTTACAATTTTTTTTTATGTCAGTGAAAAATATTGAGTTGTCTTTCTGTGAAACATAATTATTGGATATCAACTAAAGCAATTAATGCAACTTAATGTTTGTTTGTAATTGTTTGAAAGAAAATTGTGATGAGTTCTTTGCATTTTGATTTGCCAAGTTGTGTAGCTTCTACTTTTGTAAGAACATTCTAATTTTATGTAAATGTGAGATAAGAAATAGAAAAAAATGTTATTGAAAAATTAACATTCTTACAAGATTCGGTATTCTTGTTCCGTGCTGCCCTATATATGCAAACTTCATTATGCATGCCGCAAA
Organism: Carcinoscorpius rotundicauda; assembly: GCA_011833715.1. Taxonomy (NCBI): domain Eukaryota; kingdom Metazoa; phylum Arthropoda; class Merostomata; order Xiphosura; family Limulidae; genus Carcinoscorpius; species Carcinoscorpius rotundicauda. The sequence goes on along the minus strand of CM022402.1, from coordinate 21,209,554 downwards.
CCTTCTGCTCCCCCCATATTGGAATTGAGTGATTGCAACATGTGTTATACATAACTTGTCATGTGTTGCTTCTCCACCAGTAGAAGCATGGCATACATCACATGTGACTCCATTGTGCACTGCGACTGAACTATCACTTCTTTCTTGGCAGAGTTTGTGTTTGGATATGCTTTTTGTTTATTGCTGCATGTGGTTACTTTGCAATTTTATTTTTTCACCTGCATTCATATTTATCAGTTAATTCAAGTTGTTTTATTTCTACACTTGCATTTGGTGAGACCTTTCCTTAGTTAACCTTACCACTTTGAGGATTACACCAATGACTAGTTTTTACTGGGCCACAGGTGAGGCCTGTAGATAAAAGTTGAACAGTGTAGCATTCAACCTCCTGAAGTATACAAGTACATAAAACCATCACTAGAATACCTACACCATGCCAGTCAGCAAAGAATTTTGATCTTCTTTTTTAGCCCTCAGAGTTTGATAGTTATTCTCATTCTTATCTTGGTGTGAGTCTCCTGGATCTAGTTTTGTCTTAACAAATTTTTTTATATCATGTTTGTGTTGTTTTTCTCTTTATTGCAGGAACTACCTTCCAAATGTTTGTTTTTTCTCCTTCCCATGTTATTCTGGTTCGTTTTGATATGTAAATTTCACAGTTCAGTGATGGATATAGCATGTCACATCCCTGAGGATTGTTTTTCAAGGTCATCCATTAAGCTGTCTCAGGCTATGGCATTCTTTTAGACTCTTAAATGCATTTTCACCTCTCTCTCTTCTTCTAATGGAGTGTAGGAGTTCTTACCACATACCAATTCCAAGCCACTGAGGTGGTTGACATTGCAAGCACTCTCATGAATGGGATCCACACAAAGATGGCAATTACCATTCAGTGCAGAGTATGGCAGTGGGGTTCTGCAGGTGTAGATGACATGATGTCCTCTAACATGCATTATACAGTCATTGAGGAGTGAGATATCATGTCATCTGCACCTCTTCCATTAGGAATTTTCATCATACCACTGCTTTGGTAATAGTAGTCTGTGGCTTGGTTTTGAATTTAGAGTGAACCAATCAATGTAAGTCATTGTGCAGGTTCCAGGTTGTCTATCTTCCTCCCTTGAATTTCTCCACCTTTGTTGTGGGTCACAGTTTTGGTGCACGTGATTGTTCCAGTTTTATTTGCTAGCCCTCATTGTCTCTTTGTACAGGGTTATTCTTGCCATTTAAAGGATTCTGGTCTGTTTCACAGTTGGGGGAGTTGAATGCATGCAGTAGACATTCTTTTGATATAAGATGTCAAGTTCATACTTGTCATACCTGGGAATTTGAATGGTTCTCCATTCCTTGGTTTTTGAGTTTAAGGTGAAGACAGTACTATCTTCATCCTACCCTTGTGCAAATGTTGGTACTTGATGAGGAGGTTTTGGATGTAGTTGACTTACTGAGTATGGTCCACAATGTCCTAGCCACTCTGCATTCCGGGGTACATCCTTGTCTATTCACTTTTCTCATTGTGGGATTGAGTTACCACATCTTTCTCTTGTTAGGATCACTTTTCTTCCATGTTCTTTCCCATTTGGATGTGCTCCTTTCTTTTTCTGCCCTCATTTCTTACACATGGATGATAAGTATACCTGGTCAGAAATGGTGTGGTTCCCCTCTTCTGATTTTCTGATCTGACTCTCATCTATGAAAGTATCTTTTGGATGATTTTGGAAGTACATCTGTTATTCCCTCACACTGGTCTCTACTCATATTCATTATGGAATTCTAGCTAATCAGGTGAGAAAAGGGAAGAACCACACTGAAAGTTATAAATTTCCTATGCCAAAAATGTATTTCCAGTAGAGTATGTCCCTTCTCTCACACTTCCCACCCTTCATCACCAGATAATTCTGCCAAACTTCAAAGTGATAGTTTGAAAGAAGTGTATGAAGGAAGTCACATTCAACATATTAGTGTACTGTGCACCTATTGGTTAAGAAGGTGATACATGATAATTTACATGAGGGAGACACTGGAATCACTTGATTCCAATAGGGAGGAGAAGAGGGTTTGCATCATACATGAAGAAAAAAGATTGCAAATAAAGGAAGGAGGTATCTATTGGAAATATATTTTTAGTGTAGGAAAATTATAACTTTTAATGAGTGAAAATTCCCTAAGTTTTCTTTTCATCATAGTATTTCACTGTGTAAACAAACTAAGGTTTCATATTTTCTTTTGTGTTTTTGCAAAGTACGTACGATAAAGGTAAAAGTAAAACAAAACCTTATAACTACCTTCAAAAATTGTATACGTAAGAAACCTACATAAGTACAAACAATCCTTAAAACAATGGATGTGATTCTAAATATAACAAATCTGAATTCTTGAGTATAACTTTTGAAAATAAAAGTGTGCAATTCTTGTATAATGCAGGTAATTTTGTGCAGAGAAGTGTTAAAGTGCAAACCATTAAGTACCTAAAAGTTAAGTAAAATCTATTCTATTTAAATTGCTTACTTAAAAACAGTATTTTCAAAACATTCTTTGATAATATTTTTCTTTAGTTGTGAAGTATTTCGAAAAAGTTTTGTTTTAATGTTCTAGTAACTGCCTTTGTTTATATGTGTAAAATTCAAAACAAGCATTAATAAATATGTTCTCTTTCATCAGAGGTTTCATGGTGGTGTTTTTAACACAGCCATTCCTTTTGATAGAAGTACTAACTGTTTGAATGATTGTTTACTTGATGTGTGTTTGTTGATATATATTTTCTAGGAAGCACAAGCATATGCTGAAGAAAATGGTCTCCTTTTTATGGAGACTTCTGCGAAGACAGCTATGAATGTAAATGATATATTTTTGGCTATAGGTAAGATGAAATAGAAGTATTTCATTTTATAAGTTATGCAGTTGTTATTTTGAAAATATTTCTACTTTTTTTAATGTTCTTTGAATTTGGGCAATGAAGTTAAGAAGGAAAACTGCTTTGCATTTTTTGGTAAAAATGAAATTCACTGAGATGAAAATTTATTGGCTTGTGGAAAGATGATATTCTATACTAACAACATTTCCATTGTATTTTATAATGTCTAATTTTGCACTTTTCATTTAGTTACATTTTATAACAAGTTTTATTAAACAGTTAAAAATAATATCTTTAGTACATACTAAATATCAAACAATTGTTATTGTTGTAATTAATACCACACAGCCACTTATTTATGTTGTATTTCATAAAATAATAGTAGTATGCTATGAGCATTTAGATTTTTTTTAAATATAAATATCTGGTTCATAACTATACCGTCACCAGATTCAAAACTGTTATTACAGTTTTAAAAATATCATTGGGTATTGTGCTTTAAACTGCTTTGTAACCTATCTTGGAGTGTAGGAAGTTGAAAGCTTTTGATGTCACATTACTGAGTTGACCCACATCAAAGGATAAAGTAAAGTTTTGATTATTTGCAATAAAAGACAAACAGATCATCAAAATTGGATTTTATTTCAGAACATCATATATGAAAACATTCATAAGAACTCAGCTCATGTTTATAACTGGTAGGAAGTAAATCCTTGTATGTATACTCTTATTTATGAATTTTCTTGTACACTATAAAGCTGCTTAAGTTTTAAACTGTCCACTGCTTGTGGTATAGCCAAATAAACAATTTTTTATGACTGCAATTAAACATGTGTAGGGATATAAATAAAAATGAGGAACAATAACTTCTAGCAATATTTTGGGAAGTTTTAAACCAGTTTGGGCCTCAAACCAAATTGTAACAGGTTATTTAAGTAATTGTGACTCCCCTGAATATTAACTATAAAAATATGGTTTATCATTTACTAAGGGAGTTCATTAATGTTACTATGGAATGAAATATTTTGTCGCAGAGATTTTTTGATGATTTGTTTGAAAATACCATTTAACTGAGAAGAAATTATTTAGAAATAATTTTTATACGTTTTTGGAGGGGTTTTTTTTTCTAAGATTGAACAGTACCCTTTTTAAATTTTATACAGCTAAGAAGTTACCTAAAAATGAACAGTTGGCTAGTGGTTTACCTGTACATGGAAGACGAGGGGTGGATTTGAGTGAAAACCAACAACAAACCAGCAGTGGATGTTGCAAGTGATGAAGAGTATTGTATTATTCCAGACATGAATTTCCCTTTCTCGCATTTGGCCCTGATGTAATGTGTATTGGAAAATTGTGTATATACATTTTCCATCTTTAAAAAAAAGTTGTGGCTCTGAAATAAAAAATGACCACACCATTAGTACTCTATAGGCATAAGCTAAAACAGAAAAGGTTATTTGTAATGTATTATTTCATATTACAAAAAACATGTAAAATATAAAATCTTCATTAGCAATCAACATCTATTGAGAAAATGGGAGAAAATCTTTCATAATTTATAAATTATGGAAAAAAAATTAATCTGATTTATAAAATTTTTGGTTTTGTTTGGTGTATAATTTCATTTTTATTTTTCTCACATTTGGTTTTCTTTTGTTGTTGTTGTTGAGATAAATGTATCATAGCCCATCTTAAATATTCAGCTTATGTATCGTGTTTCATGAATAAAAAGAAGTAAAGAAAAGTTATGATATGTTAAAAAGACTATTAATACTTGTCTCATAATTCTTTGCTGTATATATATATATATATGGTAAATAGGAACATGATAGAGACATTTGAAATATAATCATACTTTGCTGTATTATTTCAAAAAAATGTGAAAGTTATTACAGGAAGATTATAAGTTTATCACATTCATCAGGATAATTCACATAAAATAACTTAAATCATGCATAAACAATAAAAGTGTATTGCTGGCCTTGTGCTTTAATGGATGACAGCTTACTTGCATATTAGTATTATTGTCTTTGTATATTTATATACATAAAGGATCCTTTGTTAGATTTAAAAATACTAATTATTTTTAGATTTTTGATGGGTTGATATTTTGTTTTGACAGCTTTATCCATTGGCAGGTGATAAGCTACTATTAAAAACTTAATATTTGACAGAAGACAAGAATTGTTGCATTATTATTCTTGGTATTCAAGAAATATTAAAGAGCTAATGTTCTTTAATCACAATTCAGTTTATATCAAACAATGTTCAGTTCTTTTAAAAACTATTTTGATAATATTTCAGAGTTATGCAAAATAATCAAGCCAATTATGTGTTTTAAAGTTGTAGTTTGTAAAGTATTTGTGACTGGAATGAAAGTACATGGTATCAGGTTTTTATGTGTGTGTGTGTATTATAATATAAAGATAATAATTCTGATAAATAGGTCTTTTTACAATTATATAGTTTAATTTGTCAGTGTCATTCACTAAAAAAATTAACTTTTTTATATGTATCCAAAAATCCATCATTAAAAAAGGATGCAAAGTCTTCTTTCATCCAAAAATATTGTAGAAACATAACTGCATATGTACATGCAACTTATCATTTTGTAAACATAGTTCCATATCTTATTTCCTAAAAAATTGTTTTTTTCTGTTTATTTTTTCAGCATACAGTAAAAAAAACTTGCTTTTGTGTATTTTATGTCAGTTTTTTTAGAAAGTGTACTTGATTAGAGATGTGTGTGTATAAAGTTAGCCACAAAATTATTATTTTCACTGCATGATTTTTAATTTTAGACAAAAACTAGATCTCAGTTAATGAATTAAATATACAATTCTTTTGAAACATGTTATGTATAATACTGCAATATAGTTGTTTTTTTTACATGATCAAAACTTGAAAATCATTTGGTGTTATAAAGTCTTGGAACTTTCTGATAATCAAAACTCTTCATTTACTGTTTGTTTATTTTGTATGACTTATGAAAAATAATATTAGTTTAAAGGTGGAACTTAAAGAATATACAATGTTAATTCTGAAATTAATGAAAATGAAAATTGTTCAAGTATCTGAGACTAGTGTTTTATTTCTTTGTAGGTTTGTAAAAATAAAATTCACTTTTTAGCTGGAGGTCAAATAGAAGTGCACTGTCAATAATAACTGTGTTTATGTGTTTCAATATGACACATACATTACTTTCCATTCAACTATCTTTTGAACATGGTTTACAAAATTTATGTAAATAAGAATTTTTGTTTTTATATATGATTATTTAAAACTAGCAAATAAATGATGTCTTTAAATACATAACCATACTTTTATATTTTTGAGTTTCCTTGTTCTGCACAGACTTATAATAAGAATTGAATGATTTTGATTGTAAAATATTTTGGGTGTTAAATGCAGTAAAAGCAAGAAAAAAACCACGTGTAATTGTAAGTCATGTTAATAGTAAACATGGGCTTGTGTTCCAGCAACAGTGTTTTATATCTAACTAAAATTATGCAAGTTTGATTAAAAGTATAGATATTGTATTCTTCAGTATTCCCATACTTTGTTAATTTTGAAATGGAAAATGTGTGAGTAACTTTATTGTATCCAATAACATAAAATCAATATATTTTGTGTACTTATTTCTTAACATTCCCTGAACTAATACCAATGATTACAAATTACTGTTGTAGGACTGTTACTCTTTCATCTTCTGTTGAAAGCTCACAGTGAACTTGATACTGTTGATGATATAAACACATTTGCATAAAGTTGTGATATGAAAAAAAATACTATTAAAGTAATTTAACAATTAGAATCTATATATTGATTGAAATGGTGCGAGTCTCATTGAGGATTGAAATAGTTTTTTTTGCTATTCATTTATATGTAATTTACAAACCTACATGTTTATTGGTTCCTAAAGAAAGTATTGTAAAAGCTAGTGATTATAAAGAAATATCATGTATTTGTCTTTGTAGTAAGTGGAGTAAAATAAAAGTGTTTTTTTTTCAACAAAAACGTTTTTGTTAATATTTAAAAATCAAAGCAACCAAAAGACCAATTTTATAATGAGAATTGTATATCAATATATTTTACTGCACATCATATATTTTCTAAATTTTTTGTTTTAATCCTGATTGAATTTAGACATTTCTAAATATAATTGTATAATTATACATCTCAATGTAGTAACAAATGTTTTTTACAATTATTTGAGTAGCCCAGTATGCCCAGTTGGTAAATACACTTGACATGTAATCCGAGGGTTGTGAGTTCATATCCTCATCACACCAAACATGCTTGCCATTTTAGCTATTCGTTGGAGAAATAGTAGCTCGAGAGGTGGTTGGTGATAACTAGCTGCCTTCCCTCTATTTTACCCTGCTAAATTAGGGATGGCTAGCACAGATAGTCCTCATATGATTTGGCTTGAAATTCAAAATAAACCAAATAATTATTTGAGGCATTTTGTGTTCACAAAACAATTTGGAAATTGGCATGAAAAATATATTGTTATTAGTTAAAGTACAACTACAACAAGGCATACTTAACTGTGATGGGTACTGCAGAAGTTTATGTTAAGAGTAGTGGGCAATCTTTTCTAGAAATGAACTTGGTTCAAAAAACTACTTATTCAACAGTACTCTTAATGTAAGAAAGCTGTAACTGTTGAGTATTTAATAAGAGCCATTTTAAACTTTAATTTCAGTCAATCACTGTAAAGTGAAGAAAAAAAAGACTTGAATGTTCTTTTTTGCAACCAGAACGACTCTCTTTATCAAAGTGTATGTTTGTGTGTATGTGTGATGTACTTGTTAGCATATCAGACTGAGGGTTCCAGCATATTGGGTTCGAAATGTGCTGCTTCAGAAATTGCTTTTCAGTATTATGTTGCAGGTGCATTACAGTAGTAAAAGTCAGACGGAAGATGTTGCTGACTAGTTTCATGTCCTCAGAAGCATAAAATGCAGATTTATGCCTCAGAGACCTCTGACCTGTTTGTTTTACCCTTTGTGTACATAAGGTGTTCAGGTGAACAAACTCTTAAGTCAGACCAGTCTTTGATTGAATTTTTTGTTTCACCAGATAATTTTACTTATCCAAGGAAAAACTTGGATACTTTTATTATTATAATAATAATAAAAAATTAGTTTTTATCATCTTTCTTACACTCAAACAGGTCACAGATAATTATGCTGTTCAAAATGGGAATTACTAGTAAACTAATTTCAAATTAAGCTTCACATACTTATAGGCACAGATTGTAAAGTTGGTGCAAAGACTGGATAATTAGGTTATTTCCAACAACTTCTTTAACTTAACCTGCAAAAATTAACCCAATTTTTGAATTAATTTCAATAGGTCCATATCCATACAAGCATATGCAAATATTTTAAATGTTAATGTTACAGAAAGTGTGGAATGATAACATATTCTAACTTTAAAATATTGGAGGAAAGCTGCTTTCAAGTGGAATCCCCATCAGTGTGGATTCCTCCCAGGAAAACTTTTGTTCTTTTAGTATACCTCCTCTGGAATCTAAACATCCACCCATATTTGCTGTACATGGCAACCCATGAAGGGGAAGAGAGGATTCTGGTGGTTAAGGAGTCCAATCTAAACTCACCACTTTTTCCTTGAATTCCTGTAGACGGGCGGCGTTGAGATGGCCCGCTTGGGTCAACCAAGTACCAATGTTGGATGTTCTCCACACATGTTGTGGACATTATATCTGATGCTGGTGTTTGAGTATAGTGCTCACGAAACTCTGGCATTGCTGCAGTGTTCTTGTTTGACATTGTAGTGCTTCCCCTCATAGGGCTCCATGGTGGGTGGGGTCATTAGGCACCGAAATTTCCCTTCTTTATCATGGATGCTCCAATTAAAAATTGTAATAAAATAGTGAAAGAACAGTCTATAGGTAAACGACCATGTTTTGAAGATTCTGAGCAGCAGTCCTCACCATCTATACCACCTGTTGTACCTCATTTTTTTATATTGCATTCACTTTCGTACAAACTTTGATGACAAATGTCTCTCTTTCATTCAGGAGGGACTTGCTGGCTATCCAAAGTCAATAAAGATCTAGTGACATATTGGTGGAAACATTCACATTTCAACACAGTGAACTTCTCTTGGATTCAAAGGCAATTGGGGATTACCTATTGAGGTTACACCTCATGCTACTTTGAATTCATCATGAGGAGTTATTGTTGAGAGGGATTTGAAGAATATCCCAGAGTCAGAGATTCTCGCTGGTTTCTCCATCCAAGGAGTTTTTGCAGTGAGGCATATATTTGCTCACAAAGATGGAATTATGGTGCTGACAAATGTCCTCATTCTCACATTTACGTCACCACATCTGCCTGCAACCATCAAGGCAGTTGTGTTAATTGCAGAAAATGGCCACACATTCCAAACCCTTTCCAATATTTTCAGTTTCAATGGAAGACTAGAAGATGTCATGTTGTGGTTCCTTGACATGTACTTGTATCAAGGACCATGATGCCTAAGAGTGTGAAACAGACCCTCATTGCATCAATTGCAATGGCTGTCACCCATCCTACTTTTGTTCTTGCTCTGAATGGTTGGAAGAAAAAGAGTTGTTGTTTGAACTACCTGTTAGTCATCCTGGCGTGTTATTAAAAGTTTGCTACAAGTCTTAAAACTTTTATAACTTTACTTTTTGAAAATAGCCATAATGTCAAATAACTTGAAATCAGGACTGGAAAGACCAACTTCAGGTGACTGATGGTGGTTTTTGTACTTACCTGTTAGTCTTCCTGGCAAGTTATGATAATTACAATTATGCTATAAAAAGTCCTTTACTTGTGTTACTGTAGTTTTCTCTTAACATTGTAGACTAGATGTAAACATTAGTTTTACGCTATTTGTTTTTTAAACTGTTTTGTTTTGCTTTAATTTCCTTTTATGCATTTTACTAAATTTACTTTAATTTTAACTTTTTACTTCATGTTTGGTGCAGATAGCCTAGGTGCTTTGTGCCACAAAACACCAAATCAAACAACCAAGTGGGATCAAACAACTTTAGCTCTGGCAGGTTTCCCTTACTGGTATCTTTTTATAATAAGCTCCATGTTTTCTGATCTTCAAGGGAATATATACTTCATACATTATTAATGACAGATTCATAATTGTCTCAGATTTAATTCCCTTCTTTTCCAGAGGAGTTTCCTTTCATTTTTCTCTCATCCTTCAGAAACAGTTTCATTAATGTGTCATTTTAAATTACAGCTGAAACACCTTCTGGTCTTAGTTCCTGCAAACATGCTCACTCTTTTAGGTCTCAGGACATTATATTGTGATGGTATATCCTACTGTTTATTGGTAACAAAAATAACTGAGTGGTGATGAGTAGCTGCCTTCCCTCTAGTTTTTTTATTGCTAAATTAATGATGGCAGGTGCAGATACCCTTCATGTACCATTGAACAAAATTCAAACTAAACCTATAGTTCTTGTTAATTTACTCTTTTTTTTTTTTTTAAGTTGCAGTTGAAACACCTACTATCACATGGTCTCCCTTTTCCATCTTAAGTTAACAGTCGTCTAAAGACTTCATGAGAGAAGTTGGATGTATCGATATTATTTGATCACATAAGTTTATGATTCCTAGATGGCGAATTTAATTGATTCGAGATTCACTACCAACTAGACAGCTTTTTTTAAAAAATGTAAACCTACTTTGCATACCCTTGTCTACTATTTCACATATAAATGTGTCACTTTTCAACTACTTCATCATTTCAAGTGAATTATGTGGGTAAGAAATGTAGACAAATCTTTACACATTGTATGAAAGTTAAGTTCTAATCTTTGCTCCATATTCTGCTAGTAAACTTTTGCTTTAGAAACTTTCCTCAGGTATGTCACACTAAACATTTTTGACAAGACAACCACAAATACTTGATAGTTAATTTGGCTGTTGGTTGACATATTACTTAATTTTGTTGAGCTTGGCAGCAAAATGGAAGGCTTTTTGTTTGTTACTTTACCTATTCACTTCAGAAATTATTTGAAACATAGCATTATATGCCTCCTATGATATGTTTTCTATTGTAAGCTGTTGGTTTTTCAACAGAGCAATGCTGTTGAACTGACCAGCTAATCTCTGTAACTGAGTTGGATAATGATATAACTTGTAGTCCAAGAAGGTTGTGTAATCATAGATGACATATCAGTAGAATTGACAAGTGTAGGCCACATGGTTTCTTCCATTTCTAATTTCATAGGTAATGTTGCTTGGGGTTAAGATTCTCAAGAACGTACCAAAAGCGGTATGAACAATTTTTTCTTTTGCTTTACAGTTTTATTTTCCATATGTTTTATCCTGTCTTTATTCTTTTTGACATCAGTGGTTTTGTTGTTATAATATGTACATCATAAATATCTCTCATACTACTTCAAGTCTATTATCAAAATATTTCTGTGCTCCATGAAAAAGTTTTACATTTCACATTTTTATTATACCTTCTCTGTACATCTCCTATAACTTTTTAATCTTATTTTCAAACAATTTTTTGTCCTGAATTCTTATTTAAATATTAATTTGTTCTTGTAATTCTTCAAATATTTTGATCTTCTGTTAACTATCTTCAACTTTTTCAAGATCTTCCTTTAATATTTGTAATTTTCCTTCAATTTTATATTGGGATCTTTGAATCCTCTGTCTGTTTTTATAACTCTGCATCTTCTACATCTTTTATAATATTCTGTTTATGAGTTTTATTATTTCCACTGTTGCAGTATTTCCTCCAACTGTTCAATCACACTTTAAACATGTCACCATCGTGAAATCTAAAAGTTCAGTTTAAATTTTATTTCAGCCAAAGCAACTCTACTAGCACCTCCGTTGCAATGGTTTGTTTCATTGTATGTGTTCTTTGTGATTATTCAATAAAAATAGTACAAAGTACAGTCTACTAAATGTTGTGATGGCTTGTATCATTATCTGTGTTCTTTATGATTATTCAATAAAAATAATACAAAGTACAGTCTACTGAATGAAATGGAAAACATTTTATTTGTTTAGTTAAATGTTTCATAAACTTCAGTTTCACAAACTAAAGATAACCAATAGATAGGTGTAACTCACAATTAAAAGTAAATAACCATGTACTTATTAATTTTCCTCCTGTACCTCCAGCATTAATACAAAACTGGATCAAAAACACACTTGCTAATTCAGTACAGATTTGTAAAATGTTATAGATGTATCAACTAAAAAGATCAATGATTAACTAACTAATTTTATGTGCCACAATATTTTCACAAGTCACTAGAATGTTCTATACATTACATCCATTCTAGAAATTTGGGAAATTTCTTTGTGCATCATTCCACAAGTACCACTAACACACTTTATAAAATGTATTCATCATCAGAAAACACATTCTATAACAGTGTAATATTCCCCTGTAAAACTAAGACCCCTAAGAATGAGGTTGATCCCCTGTATAAAAAAATATTCAACCAGAAAGTATTTCTGATTGACTATGTTTAAAGAAATACAGTGAAAACACTCTTTATTTAATAACACAAAGGACACTTGCTTTAACTGAGAAGTGTTAACTCAGAAAAAACAGGATAAAAGCTTCCTGATACATTAAAACTTTCAAGATAAATTACAAAGTTGAATGCTAATTGGTTTCATTATGAAGACAGAGAAATACAGCTGAGGCTAGAGAATGTTCAGTATTTTTAGAGTTATAAAGAATTGGAGCCTTATCCAATCATGTCATTAGAGTCCACATTACAATAATTGATCTGCGTTATCTTTGTATCCTACAGTGTAATTCACATCACAGCAAGCTTCATTGTAAGATTTTCACATCCAAAGCACACCACTCCTTCCTAATGTTTCATAGTTCCTCTAGTGTAAGAGGATATCATAGTTTACTGCCTAAAATTTCATTAATTTGACCACACAAAATTCTATAGATGCTGCATCTTGTAATCTGACATGTATGTCTTCTTTGCGTTAATATCCATTTCATTCTCTATTTACTTGACGTAGTGATGAAAATATGAATGATAGCCTAGTTAATGAGTCCATACCCATTTGGCCGGATTCCCAGGCAGAAATACTTCTTGGGTTTGTTTTTCATTGTTGCCTGGGACACATGAATGAATTTTGTTGTTGACTCCTACATTAGAGGATTCTTAAAAGTTATAAAGATGCCACATACTATGTAATATGACTGAGTTACAATTCCTTACAGGGTTTCTTTATGTATGGTTTGGGTTCCCCAAAGTCAACCTTATTCTTTTTTTCTCTAATGCCATTAATTACAAGGAAACCTCTCTCTAAAACATTCTAAGTCTCTCACATGAACACATCTTTATGATCTATGAGTATAAATATTTTTTTATGAGAAAGAATTGTTAATATCCTTCCAAAAACAGTTTTCAGTGGCATCATACAACGTACAAAACATCAATGTCAAAACGTATTTCATGTGTCACTCCACCATGACATTACATAAGCTGTGTTTTTTGTAACTTGCCTTGAACAAATGCTTTGTTTTGCATATAACAAAAATATTAGTTATTCATCAACAATACCTTGAACAAATACTTTGTCTCACATATAACAAAAGCATATTGTTGTTGGTCATCACCAGTACCTTAAACAATGCTTTAGAGGTAACCAAACTAAGAATTTTACAAAAACTTTTAAAATCAAAAGTATTGATGTGACCAAATCTTTATCTTTATTATATATATAGCAATCTAAACATCTCGCTACTCATTTAACACAATTTTATAAAAGTTTGGCAATGAAACCCGATCCAAGGTGGTTAAGCTGGGGTGAAAATATCGATGAAGCATATTGGATATGCATATTCTCTGTAATCTTCCATCTGTGTAGCAACATACAAATCGCGATGGTGTTGATAGAGAAAACTTTAAGATCATCCAGAAAATGTTGATGCAACATTGAATCCATATCTACAGCACGCATCATGAAGGACTACTACAGCACCAAAAAGTAATATATTTGATTACGGCTACAGCTTAAGAGGCTTACCATCAGTACCTCCGAAGAACAAGAAAAGTAGAAACCTCCAAAAGCAATTAACAGATGGCAGTGGTCTGTTCAATAACTCTGCAGGTGAGACTATCAACTACAATGAAATAAATAAATTAAAATAGGGAAGAAGGAGTACCTAGCATATACTATGTAAAGGTTGTTGTTGTTTTTGAATTAAGCACAAAGGGCTATCTGTGCTCTGCTCACCACGGGTATCGAAACCGGGATTTTAGCGTGTAAGTCCGCAGACATACCGCTGAACCATAGGGAGGCCTATGTTACTGCTGATTCACATCATTCAATAACACTTCAACATTCTGAATAGATATCTAAATTCCAAAGATGTATCTTGTCATCAAGAAGTAAATACGAAACAGTTTATTTTTCATGCACAAACTTTAATAATTTACTAATTTTGCTTCTTTTGATATCAACTTTAGTCCATTATTATAAAAGTGTTGAAGCAACAAAGATATAAGATGTATACCGTATATACTCGTTTTACCGCCCGATCTTGATTAAAGGCCCGTTTGAATAGCCGCCCGTGTGAACAGAACATAAAAATAAATAAGGGCCCGTGCTTGAATACCCGCCCGGGCTCTAATCATAACTTTTAGGAAACTTTGTTTTTCAGTATGAAGATGTCAATTTATGATAATGAATCACACACGATATTAAAGCATATCTTTTTAGCTTTCATTTGACACATCGCTCGTTAAAATCCAATTTGGGGAAGCTGAGAACGACAGCCCGAAATTTTCCCATTATTTTCGCCTATCATCGCTGTAACAGTTTAATTGTTGACTCATTTGGCTACACCCGCTTGCACTTGGCCACACATCCGGTGACGAAACCCTCGTATCACCTGACAATTGCACGCGTGCGCGTCTTGATTCGAATCTGTAGTGCAGCGCAGTGTATGGCCGCGCGCGCGTGCAGTTGTCGGATGATACGAGGGTTTGGTCACCGGGTGTGTTGTCAAGTGCAAGCGGGTGTAGATGATATGGCGAGCAGGTAGACAATAGGAAATAAGAAGCAGCTACGAAGCACTGGTCGATAACACTCACGCCTTAGGCGTCCAATTGCATAGCAGATAGCATTGTTCATAGCCAATGACAGCAGACTTTCCCACCAAAAGCAAAGAACTGATATTTGTCTACTGATCATTCATTCAGAATATTGATTACAAATATTTGCGATCAAAGGCCATATACTTCCCAATTGAAAAAGATTAATGTCGTGAAATATTTGTCTTCAACGATAATTTTTGTGCATACCTAATTTTACTTTGAAAATAACAAGCGCCCGTGCTTGAATAAGGGCCTGGTATTGAGTTTGGTTGAAAAAAATAAGGGCCCGGGCTATAAAACAAGTAAATACGGTATTTATTTGTTTGGACTAAAGTTTGATGCTATTTTAACTGAAAAAAAATAGCATATTCAATATTCAAAATCCTCCACTAAGTTTGAATAAGAATTGCCAGTCATACACTGACATTACCAACTCAGCTAAGTAATGTGAGATTTAGACAGTAAAGATGATTGTCTATAATCCATGGCGTTAAATATAAATACTGTTAATTTGTGTTGTTATATAAAGATTATTTTCATTGTTTATTACACTTGTGTCTGGTTAAAATATGCATTAGTTTGTGTTCATGGATTTGCATGTCGATAGTTAAGAAACGCCCTCACATATCACAAAAGTGATATAATAATATGTAAAAGTGTTACAACACTCTCAAAAATTATATTTCATCCACTTTCAAAGACAAATGAAAGGTAGATCACAGGTGAATCATCAAAATTTTATTAATCTTCATATTTAGAACATCAGAAACTAAGTGAAAGTGCTTGAGTTCAGCAAACAGTTAATATTTTATCTGTCTCTCTTTTGCTTTAATAACTGCAAACAATCTTTCAGGCATTGTTGAAAAATATTTGATTAAAGTGCCCTTGGGGATTGTACTCCAACTGTCTCTTATACACTTCAATAAAGTTTCTTTGGAAGTAACTTCTGATTTTTCAAGTTTTTGATTTATCACGTCCCCTATATGCTTAATTCGATTGAGAATGGCTGTGGGAGGCACTGTATCATTTAAATTACTCCAGCAGTGTTTTCTTATCTAGGTAATTTCTGCATGGTTGAAAGAGTGTTTGGGATCATTATCTTTTTGGCAGTAGAATTATTTATTAACAGTACGCAAAAAATGGGTATACCATGATGGATTAATATCTGATGGTACTTGTGCTGGTCATTATTCCATATATTTTGCAAATATTTCCTACTGCTCAGAATTAAAACACACACAAACCATCACATTGCCTCCCACAATGAAATTTTCACTATTCTTCCACTAGATGTACAACCTAAATTTTAACCAAATATTTCATATTTGGACTCATCCGTCCAAAACAACCTTTTCCAATCACCAATTGTACTTTTTAGAAAATTTAAGTCTCAAGAAACTACTTGAAGACCGAAGTAAAAGTTTTTAACTGCTACACGACTTAATATTATATTCTCCTTGAGTCTCCTTGTTACTGTAGATCTGGACATTTTCCCGTCATTTGGTACATGGTCGTTAGTCTTCTTTCTATTCTTATAACTCAATGATATTGAATTAACGTGTTCTTGTTCTTTCTTTCTGATATTCAAGTTACCTATCTCAATTTTATGATCTAAGGTATTTGACAGTGTTGGGGAGCATTTCAAGTCCACAGCAGTATTTTGGAGGGTCCAGCTTTTACCACTTAAAGATTTTATGTGAATTCTCAGCTCTATTAATAATTCTCTACTCTTTTTGGGCCGTGGCGTAACAACAAAACTTAATACATAGAGTTAAAATTTGTTTTGATCATGATTTATTTGTGGAGTGCTATTAAATTGGTTTCTTCTCGTATATACCGGTACCATGTGCTAACTTCTTTTTATAAACTGGGTTGTCCAGAAATAAATGTCGGAATTCTCACGTTGACATTTTGAAGCTGAATATTGAGTAACTTATCATTAGTTCTTCCGTTTAATCCAACGTTTGTCGTTTACAAGGTGCCTTAATTGTCTGCTGTTTTAACTCTACTCAGAGGAAATTTCGCAACCCTCAAGGCAGCGTAGACAAGAAGGACATTCGTCTGAGTTTCTTCTACGACTTCAAACTTAGACAAAAGCTACAACACGAAACATCAACTATCCATTCTGCCGTGGATCTGTTACTGAATGTACGGGTTTTGACATGGAGATGAGAGTCTTGAAAACCACAAAGGTCGTGGAAAGAAGCCATCCTTAGATAAAAACACATTAAGGGAAGCAGTTGAGACAGGTTCTCTCACAACAGTTCGTGAGCTTGCAAAAAAGCTAGGCACAAGCAAATAAAGCATTGTCAACCACTTGAGTACGATTGGAAAAATGAAAAAGTTGGATAAGTGGGTACCACATGAACTGACTGAAGATCAACAAAATCGGCGAATGAAGCCTGCCAAGAGTGAGACTCCAAAAATTGAACAATTGGAAATCGAGGTTCTAACTCATCCACCTTATTCTGCAGACCTTTCCTATACAGATTTTCATTTTTGTCAAGCACTTTAACAACTTTTTGAACAATAAACTCTTTCAAAACCAGGCAGATGCAGAAGAAGCTTTCAGGAAGTTCATTAACCATAGAAACTCTGAATTTTACAATAGGGGCAATAAATAACATTATTACACGTTGACAAAAGTGCGTTAAACCAGATTGTGGTTACTTTTATCACAGCATGTTTTACAATACTGGTTTATACTTTTCCAAACTTAACAGTTCAAAAACGACATTGTTTCTAAACAACCTAATAATTAAGATACTGCATGGAGTACTATGACAGTTATTTTAGACCCCAAATTTGATTAGTATGTTTATTCAAGCACAACCATTACGACATGATCTTGATACAGGTATATGGGAATTCTAACAAATGACAAGTATTCTCATTCTGACTCATTCAGTTCTCAATTTCAGTAAAGCATTATCATAGATTTGATATTTACGTTCTGTAATGGCCTGAAATAATTATTCTGTAAAACGGAAAGAATGATCAAATATTATCTTAACCTAATACTTTTGTTCAGCACTGCATGAGTGATTGTGGATATTAAGTCATTCATGAGTCTTAGATAACATAAATGGATTAATTACACGTGTTAGCTGGATATTAAGACTTTGTGACTTGAAGGTAAGTGTGACAACAGACGTAGAAAGTATTTTTAAAGATACAGTTCAGTTGTTGTATTATTATTAGCACTAGTACGGTTGCGTTTATCATTGACAGTGTAATAATTAGCTGATGTTGTGTTTCCACTGAAAGGTAAGAGTTACATAAATAGTGATACTACATCTGTAAGAAAACATTTTTACCTTATGATTTTCCGTAAGAGTATTAGAAGATATATAGATTGGATAAAACTGAAACAATTACGAGCACATTTACGAATGTATGTTTGGAATTAAGCATAAAGCTATACCATGGACTATCTGTGTTCTGCCCACCACGGATACTGAAACCTGGTTGTTAGCAGTTTGAGTCTAGAGACATACGTCTGCGCCACTGAGAGAGTGGGGGACGAAAGTGAAATGATTAGTACCAAATGAAATTTCAAGACAATATCTTAAACACAATGTCAAACGTAAGCTTGATGTATCAATTATTTTTATTTTTGTCTGTGATAGAATCTTTTTACTCATGCAGACTGAAATATTTTATAACCATATATGTTTCTGAATATTTTCTTAAATATGTTTCAGTGCAAGGCGATACATTGTAAGCCATGATAATTACTAATGGTCAAAATCAAGGGTTGGCGTCATTTAATCAAAGTCTACTCGAATGTGTAGATATTAGTTTTGCAGGCTTAACCCATTTAATTTTCTAATGGATTCAGGTTCTACTCATCTGATAATCAGATAGTAGCAGTGCAAATGTAATTGTGTTGAATGGTGAAATGTGTTCTCGTTGTCTGACAGTGGCATTAGAAGAAAACATGAATATAAATTTTAGTCAAGGAGAAATTCAATGAAGCCTGTGTGACCTCATTCACAACTAGTAAGAATGTATTTTTTATGGTTGGGTGTACTACATATCGTAGCCAAAGTAAACCTTTCTGTATCTTAGGTGATTCATATGGACTAGATTGTTGAGTTTCTCCACCACTGCAAATAACAGGATTTGCCATTAACAAGGATATATCGAATGGAGTACACCAGATTGAAACCATCCATCTCAAAAAAACATGATGAGAAGCTTTTAGCTTTATACGATCGAATCTCCATTGACCATAGGACCCTGAAAACAACTTCAGAAGCAACTGTAAGAGGAACTTTGAACAAACCACCGAATAATTTACCAAAAACCACCCCATCTTTGAGAAGATCTCATTTACAAGTACCATTGTAAAGATATAGTCGTTGAATAGACGTAGGCTTTGACTTTCAATTGTTGTGGAAAACTACGTTAGAGTGAGTAAAGTGAATTAAGCCTCATGTTCACTGCCGAATAAGTATATAATTTTAACATTTCTTCTTAATCTATAGGTGTATTGTGTATATTCTGTATATGTCTTTGTATCTTTTTCTCTTTCAGTTTTTATTTCATTTATTGTGTTAAAATGTTTGTTCTATTGCGTTTTAAAAGGTTTGTGTTAGTGTTTTTCTTATAGCAAAGCCATATTTGGCTATCTGTTGACTACACCGAGGGGAATCAAACCTCTGATATTAGCGTTGTAAATCCATAGACACACCGCTGTACCAGCGGGGTACGTTTACTTGTGTTACGTGTTTTAGTTTAATAATGGTTATTTTATCTGATGGTTTGATTTTATCATTTTATCAGTTTCAAATTACGTTTTCTTATTAATTCCATTTTAAATGTAGCTTTATCGTGTTTAGTATATTAGTGTGACATGTCATTTTGTTGCTATTGTTACTAATTACCACTCATCTCCTAAAATAATGTTTAATCTTTTATTTTGTTGTATTTATATTCCATAATTATAAAGGTTATTGACAAAAAAGATAAATAAAATATAAGATTGCTAAAAAATACATATTACAATATGTATTGACTGATTAAGTCTATCATAGATTTTTAGTTACTTGTCTAATATGAATATGAGAGCGATGGCAGAAATTGTGATGGATTCTCATTCAGTTGTTAACGCAACAAATGAGCCCGAATTGCAAAATGATATTATTACTGTTGAAGGCGGGAACGAAGCATCGACTGACCAAAGTAGTGCTGAAAGTCAGCAACCTGATGTAGATAAAAATGCATTGCTTGCTGTACTTCAGTTCTTAAAAAAATACAATCTTCAGGTTAGTAGATTCTTTTAGTGACAATAAGCAGTTTGTGCTGCTACTTGTGTTAGTATTAATAATACTAATGATCATACTACTAGTATTTATAGTAGTTGTACTAACTTAGGCTTATCATTATTGTTTATTATCACAATTTTTATTACTATTAGTGACTGGCACTGATGAGTAAAATTAACATATTCAGTGATGTCGAGAAAACCCACTGTTGTCAATGTATATCTAATATTTGGATCTCATACTGAAGAGAATTTTAGACAGACTTCCAGGAATATGCTGAATGAAACCAGTACAAATTAAAGACATATTGCTGAGAGAGAATTGAGTAAACATGGTGAAAATAATAAACTTAATATATACTCTGAGCTTCACAGCATATGCTATACAGCTTGTCATTAATGATGGTGTATTTAATTAGAAAGCAGTAATAGGCATTTTGGTGAACCTAAGATGAACAACTCATTTCAAATACTCTATGTTAGCCAAGTAATGTTTATAGACAAGGCTGTACAGAATAATACATGCTACTTATGCAATGAATGTGAACAATTACCATCTCTGTGTGCTTAATAGCAGGATATTCTTGCAAATATCATAGGAACTTTGCTTCTTACTGAAAGGAATTTTTGAAAATGCGAAAATGAGTAGAGCCAGTACTTGAGTATTTGATATAAGTTCCAGTCTCATTGCTCTCAGATGGGTACTTGAAGAAGGAACTTCATCCAAAGGAATCCATATTATACACAACATAATGGAGGAAAGCCTTATCAAATGGTTCTGTGGAAGTTAACACTTTAAAACCCACACAACATTACCAAGCAAACTGCATTACTGCATACAGCTCTTGATTTAAAATAAAAAAAAACATCAAAAGAAAAATATCTTTAGGCTTCCACAGCTTGAATTTATTACTTCTTGCATTGGATTTTTTATTTCCGTTTTTTTTCATTACACTACACAAAAATGTCATATACAGAAAAATTTCTAATCCACTAAAAATTATTAACACCTCAATCAAATTGTTTCTTTTTTGTATTTCAGAAGCAAGCTGAAACCTTTAAGCATATCTTGTGTAGCATAATTGTACACTGCTGTTATTACAGGTCAAATCAAAAGTGTTAAAAGTAAATTAAGACTTATGATTCAATGTCTTTCACATTTTCACACTTCAGAAATTATTATAAGACAAAGGAAAGTTTATTAGTGTTTACAAGTTATTACAAGACTGATGAAACTTTGTAGAATGGATGGTAACTGCCTGTTATGGAAACACAAGTGTAAAGGATGATTTTTCAAAAGTCCTTCACCTTTTGTCTTCAGAATTGTTACAAGACTGTTTGTGATAGTAATGATAGTACAGTATTCTGTGATGTAAGCTACTGCAGATACTTTTTGGAGGTTTTAACTAAAAACCAAAATGTTTAATCAATTTTGTTTTATATCTTGAGATTTTATTTCTTCAAAATTTATTTTTGATATACAGATGCAATAAAACAAACCAGGTGACTTAATACTTTCCTTAAAAGTTCCATTGAATACCTACCTATTAGAACAAGCATAGAAAGAAAAATGTTGACTGTGGGTATGAACTTCCAGTTGCAGTTCAACATTGTTAATATAGTAATTTATTATAACTGGTTAAAGCTCCTATAGTTAGTAATTATTTATTATGGTGTTATGTTTTCAGAATTACTGCATTAAAAGTAATCTTAGATACAAAAAGGTGTATATTAGTTGAATCAATTACACATAAATAATACTTTTGTTTGATTTGATAGATACATATGGTATATGTGATTTAGGTTTAATACTTCTCTACTCCCATGTTGCTTGATTTTTAATAATCTTCACAGTTTGGCAAGCAAAAGAAAGTGCTACTTTTGGTTTTGAATAATTTAGTTTATGTCATCAAATTATAATTTTCTGAAACTTGAAGACAAATTGTGATGGGAAAGAAGAGTACTTTTGATACATGACATACAATTAACAAAGAATTGATAAAGCAGAATACTAAAATATATCTTTAATCAGTAGAACTCCTATTTTATTATGATAAAGAAAAGAAAGGAATACACTGAATTCTACAATTTGAAATAAACTTTAATTAGTGCTAAATTTTTCAAAGTAAAATTAAAGTAAATCTTTATTTGAAAAAAAAATTTTAAAATTTAGTTTTATAATGAATAAAATTACTGATTTTTATTTATCCTCCTTTCTGAGGACAGGAAACAGAGGGTATTTTACGCAAAGAAACCAAACTACTAGATGACCATTTACCTACATCTTCACAATCCAGTTCAGATGTGACAAGTGTGCTGTCCTCTTTTAAAAGGTATTGTAGTTTAGTACCACAAATCTTTAGTAACATTATAATATTCATTTCTGTTGCATACTTAGTTACAAAAACTACAAATAAAGTAATGAAATTGTTCATAATAGTTGATAGTTATGTAACAAATCTTCTATTTGATGCTAAGAAAAATCAAATTAGTAGCTCAAGGATTTGTAAAGAAAATAATGTGTTGAATTGTCACAAGTTAAACACCATACATTCACAAGACACAAGTGAGGGGTTTGTAATTTATTAGTTTTCACTACTGACTGTACACAGACCAAATTAATGTGAGATGTTTACAAGAAATGTTATGAAAATGTACCACATGTGTTTTTAAAAGTAATGAATTTTATATTTTTATGTGTAAAAGGTTTGTCACAACTATATTGATTGAAAGTACTCATCCCTTGTGTGGAAAATGTAAATTAATCTGTCAATTTAAATAACTTCATGGACTTTAAAAAGGTTAATTGTGTTACAATTTTGGTTTCACTCAAAGCCAAAGCTCTGAAATACTTGTAGAGCTTATTGTGAAAAGTAATTGTTGAGTATCTCACCCATGGTAAGAGCTATTCAACAATAACATATAGTAAATCTACATTTTTATTCTTTAATTCACATCAGATGTTGAAATGGGAGCAATAGTGTGATTAAGTCCTAACATTTTAGTGTAGAATATCCTGCTTGTGAAATCTAATTTAGCATCAGTATTATTTGTGCCTGTTTTTCCATCATTTCAAAAGTGAATGTTGAACTTTGCCTTCATGCACAGCTTTTCAAATAGAGGCAGACAAGTCTCGGATAGATGACTTGGTTTCTAACATATATTGGATGAATTGTATTTTCTACCTGTGTAGTGTATAATGACAATATAACCATAGCTTTTCACAAGAGAGTCTTAATATATGATGCTGACCTGTGTTACAGGTATTTTGGTACATGGATTATTTATTTGTCTAATAAAAAGGATTATGGAATCTGAGGAAATAAAACAAAGTGTAGATGATCAAATGTTTCACCGTGATTGTAAAATCTATTAGTTTACAAGTTTAACAAGCTGTTTGATGTCTAAACTTGTTCTAAACAAACAATACTGAACCTTAAAAAGAGACAAAACATACACAACAAACTACTAAATAACAAAGAGTAAATTGATTACCAATGTGTGAAAAGCAAGGTTGAATCTTAACTTGCAAAATACCAGAAAATTAAAGAGTAAGGTCAAATATGAGAAATTACAAGTTATTTTTTTTATTTGGAATAGTGAAGGAGATCCAGATATATATGAAGATGCATACACAGTTCTGAAAAAGTTAGTTGAATCTTCACTAGACACTTACAAGGTATATTTTTTATGACACTCATGCTATAATATATATTTATATGTGAATGTGTGTTTGTGTAACTTGAATAAATGTGAAAATATTTTTCATCATTTTTGCCATGTGTTAATGTAATTATATGTACTTCTTAAAATATCCCAAAGATCATTTCTTAAGATAATATCAACCAAGTTGTACAAAAATTCATATAAAGGGTTTTATAATGTTTATTTGAATGTCAGAGGTTGCTTCTATGCAAACTCTATATTATATAGGGAGAAAATTTTAATAAAGCACAAAAGTGCATATGGGCTTGCTGTTAAAGTATTAAGTACTTGACACTGTAGATGACATTTTTTGCATGTTAACTAGTGTTGAACAGTATTACAACAGAAAATTACTAGGTGTTATTGTTGAGAACACAAATTAGTGAATGGCATACATTAAAAACCTAATTATTTAAAGGCTAGCATGATCTCTGATGTTTTAGGATTGTGCAAAAAAAGCTGAAAAAAAGAAGAGTAGTAAGTGTTCTTCAGCTTCTGTTTATTGTTACCTCCCCAAAATTAATATTTAATTTTTCCAAAAATATACAAGCAAAAAGTCTCGTAACTCTTGATAACTTTACCAGAGTGAGCTATAACTAGTGGTTATGACCTTCCTTGAATTAATCACAGCCTGACATTACCATGCCCCCAAATCACTGCTGGGGGTCTTGGGTCAAAATATGTTCAAGATCCTGAACAAAATGTTACTGCAAGGAGCAGTGCCCCTGTTTGAAAGTTAAGGCTGGAGTTGATTTCTTAAAGTAAAATTCTGTTATTGGTGTGAATAAGCTAGTTTGTTAAGTTGTAAGAATTTGAGCTGTAATTTTTGTGAAACATTTACTGAATCAATTAATTTTGTGGAAATGGATAGATAATTGATAATCATGTTCAACTGCTTCCATAAAAACTGGAAGTTATCAGTCTGTGACATCTCCTAGCAACTGTAACAAAAAATATTGTACATAGACAAGACCAAGTACTGCAGTAAGTACACAGGGGAATGTTACCATGCATCTAAGAAGTGAAAATTAAATTAATGAAAATATGGACATCATCATAAAACCAATCCAAGGTGACACCTAGTGAGTAATGCAAAAAACACTTACCAAAACAAAGTGAGTAAAAAAATAACATTTTATGAATTTTAAGCAGTCATTATCTTTCAGGTGATTGCCATTTTCTCCAAAAAGTCATGAAAATAATGTCTTGGTGTTTAAGTCTCTTCCTTTATTATTCAGCAATTAGCCAATTTTAAGTCACTCTAATATTCTTCATCAGGATATGATTTTCAAGATAACTTATCTAGCTTTGCTGGCAAGTTGATTTTTCTTAATATTGATAAATAACTGGCTTAATTTAAGAAACATATTGGTGGTGTTTCTTTCTTTTATTGAATGAGACTATCTAACTTTATGTTCAGAAGATTTATTCCAGAAATAACTTTGATGCATTTCATGTTCCAAACTAGGATTAGCTTGTTTATGATAATTTCATGTTCTTCCACCTGAAATTTCAGTTCCACTAGTACAACTTTTTCTTTTTGTAAAAGTAAGGTCAACTTGGGAATTCTTTTTTTTAATCTTTGTTTTATTGGTGAAAGCATAAGAATAAAAGATATTTTGTGCTTTAGCTGTGTTTGTTTCCTCATTAATTATTAGTGTTCATATTTGTAACTAAAAAGAGTTACCAAAAGAAATATTGTTCTGGACTTTGGGGTCTTGGGTATATCTTTGATGGTCAGATATTATTGTCCAAGTAAAGTAGCCCAAAAGTTGATAATGGGAGTTATTTACTAGCTGCTTTCCTTCTAGTTTGTTATTTCTGAATTATGAATTGCTTGTACAGGTAGCTTTGCACAAATATCAAAAATCAAATAATTTTATCTTGAGAATATTTAACTAATTTTGTAGAGTTTGATTGCACTATACAGTTAGCAAGATATAACATTGGATTAAATTTGATATAAATGTTTTCCAGAAATGTCCTAATAATAGCCCTTAAAGTATAGTAGTTGTGTTGAAGGATGTACGCAACAGATAGTCCCCCTCTGGTACAATGGTAAGTCTATGGATTTATAATGCTAAAATCAGGGATTCAGTTTTCCTTGGTGGACTCAACAAATAGCCCAATGTGACTTTGCTCTAAGAAAATGTACACACATGCAACACACAACCTTGGCAGTTATACATTATAATCTGTTTTGTATGTGTTATAAATGTAAACTACTTGGACCCCTTTATGTATTCAAGATTTGTATACTTTTATCAAAATATTCCTGTATTAATTTAGTATTCTCCTACCATGCTTGTCTGCCATTGCCAAATAGGTAGAGCATTTGATTCCCATCAAATTTGTTCACTCTTTCAGCCATGGGAGCATTATAATGTATAATATGATGGTTAGTCACACCATTCATTGGCAAAAAAGTAGCCCAAAAGTTGATAGTTGGTAGTGTTGGCTATCTATCTTCCCTCTAGTCTTTTACTGCTAAATTAGGGATGGATAGTGCAGATAGTTCTCATGTAGCTTTGCACAAAATGAAAAACAAAAAACCTACCATGTTAACTTTACCCACTATTTAACAAAATATTATATGATTTTTCTTATTCTCTTACTTCATATTGATAAAGGATTTGTCATTAATTTAGTAACTGCATTTTTCTCAGAATCAACTCTATTATTGTAGGCTTATCTTGATGTTAAAGCCAAAGTAACTCTTAGAACTCTGAATAGCAGCTTCAGAATTCCTTAAAATACTGCACACTTATTAAGTGTTGCCTTGTCATACAGCAGTTGCTTATGTAAGATACAATGCTGTTGAAATCAAGTTTTTGTCTTGACAGTGAATATGTATAACTTGCCTAAAGGCAATAAAGAATTTGATTTCTGTATGTGCAAATTACAGTACTGTTGTGATTATGTCACCTGTTTGTGTTGAATTCTAATCCCTGATTCCTAAGAAAATTTACAACTAGAAATGAAGGGCCTTAAGAATTTGTCAAAATAAGTAAATTATATTAAAAAATTAATAAAATGTTTAAAAGTTTTTCAAACAGTTAATTTTGTGTAATTATTTAATGAATGAGATACTCTGTTAATAATGAGAAACAACATACATTAACCACTTACCCTGACAAAGTCTATTTACATATATTTTGTACTTTATGTGCTTTGCCATAAACTGGAGGCAATTCCATTTTGTAATGGGCTCTAATATCTATAGATAGTGAAATATAAGTAGTAGCAATCTTTATATATCTTGGATTGTTCTTAAAGTGTTAACATCATTTAAAAATAAAAACTACAGTATTGTAGATTTAAAAGTATAGTTCTAGTATTGTAATTCAGAAAATTTAAAAGTTAATATCAAATAAGAATAAGACTGACCAATATTCAGTTAAAACATGTAGTATGTTCCTCCCAAAATAAACCATTTCATTATGCTTATAAACTTATGTTTTCCCTCTTATTATTACTTGTTGTGATGTTTATTTTAATGCAGTAATTTGTAGAATTGATTACTGCATATGCTTCCCACAAATAAAGGTTTTAATTTG
Organism: Carcinoscorpius rotundicauda; assembly: GCA_011833715.1. Taxonomy (NCBI): domain Eukaryota; kingdom Metazoa; phylum Arthropoda; class Merostomata; order Xiphosura; family Limulidae; genus Carcinoscorpius; species Carcinoscorpius rotundicauda. The sequence goes on along the minus strand of CM022402.1, from coordinate 21,182,048 downwards.
TATGATTTACTCAGTATATGTGTGATAAACATCAAGCTGATGAAAATAGGAAGTTCTGAAATGTATCTACATGTATGTTATTATTTAGTTTTCTCTGAAGATTTATCCTCTTGGTGTGTTCAGTATTTGAAGAGAAAGAATTGATAAAATTTTATACTTGAACTGATGGCATGTAAATCAGCCCATAACTTTTGCTTTTCAGTTTTAATAATATATATATTTTAGTATTTTTCTCTCTTGTTTTTCAGTATGAATTATCGATGATTCTTTACCCAGTTTTTGTACGAATGTACCTGGAATTGGTTTATAATGACCATGAGATACAAGGTAGGGTTTTGTATTCGTTATAACGTGAAATTTTTCTGGCTTATAAGTCTCCTAGTTGTGAGTGGAATCTGGTTTCAAGATAGAATGTTTAATTTCATACTGTAGGAGTATTCACATTACTGTTTGGTAGATAGTGTTGTATTGAACTGTAAGTCAGTGATTCTTAACTGCACAAAAGATTCTGAGATTTCACTGGGTCAATCTTCATGAAAGGTAAATTTCATGAAAGTAATAAAAAATACCTACTTTCATTTTCATATTTCATTTGTATTGTCTCTAGAATCTCTTAAATGAAGATCAAAAGTATTTTTTCTGTAACATTGTATATTTTATTTGTAGCTTTCTCTACACCCACAGTGCACTTGATTCCAAGGTATAAGTATCTATATGTAAAGAAATTAATGGTTGAAAACAATTTTTCAATTAACAAAGCTCCTCCTTTTTCATTATTGACAAGAAGTTCTAAACTACATAAATTCACAGTTTTGTTTTATTAAATATGCTTTTATTATGCTGCATGGAACAGTTAAACAATATATTATAGAATGAGGCATTATGCTGTTTCTAGCAAACTGTAACACACAAAGCTATATCTCAGTAAAGCAATATGCTTAGAGTGAAATTACATTATAGCATAGCAATATTTGTAATATAAGTAATTTGTGTGAAACTTTGAAGATCAAAGAATAGAATTGAAAAAAATCTAAAAAGGGTGATTTGGTGTACAGATTCATCATGAAATACAAAACTTACATTAAAGTTAAAATGTTACACTCTTCTATACTATATTTTGATGCTAAGTTTATCGTCATACATTCAGTGTAAAGTTGTAAAAATGTTGTGATATGTGTATTTTCCATCTGTGTAAAAGAATAACACAATTGGTAGACAAATTTGTAATCAGATAGTAAAACTTGCTTACAAAGTACATACCTGTATCTTAATCTACCAGTATTTTGGTGTACAGTGACATATCAATCACTATATATTGCATATATGTTGTTACACTTTGCTCTTAAGTGCTTACATTTTATTTATTTTTGTTGAAACATGCAACAATAAATAATAAAAGTATACATAAAAACTTTTACTTATGCTACTTAAATGTTATGCAATGTATTTGCCCTTTGTGATGACATGATTGCTAGCTCTTACCCTGAGCCTTGTTAATCCTCTCAGACTGAATCAAATACAAATTAATTTTTGTGGACTTTAAATATGCATTTTAGAAAACAAAATTGACAGTTCCTGGGATAAGGCATCACAAAACTTTTGTTTTGTAGTTTATTTGACTTTCTAACAAAGGTGTAAATAGGTTAAAAAATCATTTCTCTACATAGTAACAATTTTGATAAAATCACTTCAAAATTTGAAGCAAATATCAGCTTTTTTTGCCATAAAATATACAAACAATCATCAGACTTATGTGGTTCAAAACATTTTTTTTTCTATTTGTAAACATATACTTAAGAGAGAAAGGTTGAATAAGTAAGTGAAGTGGATGGAAAAAGCTTCTCTTGCAGGTTTAGTGAATAGGATAGAGGTTCTTTTTTATATTCTGTCTTGTCAATATGCAGAGTTTGTTTCTTATTGGTTGAGCATTGTTAACAATGTATGGTAGTAGTAATAAAGTGTAAATTAAACAACTTATAACTTGAATGTGTGCATAGAAGAGTGATGAGGAATTTCTTGTTGATGTATTTCTTTTTGAATTAAAAATTAAATATTGTATTCACATTTCACTTACTAACTAAGTTTTGATGCCAAGCTTGTTGATAGACATTTGTACATAATTACTTGGGAGCTTACATGGGTTTGAGTATGTTATTTTAAAGCAGTTTTAAAAAATAGTGTATGAGCACATCACGGGACAACTACAGCTAATAAAAAAGCATAGTGTAATGGGATGTATCATAACTACATTTCATCATTGTAATAATATGTATTTAATTTACACTATAATCATATTGTGGGATTCCTATTTAAGTAAAGTTTTTCTTAATGGGAGGCATCTGTGATCCTTCTTTAGTGAAGAATTTAAAGTCTTTGTTGGTCTTCAATGCTGCTTAATATTAAAGAGTTTATTCTTTGAGCTTGCATGTAAATGGAGAGTATTTTTTATTTGGTCAATCCTTTCACTGTGGGCATTTTGTTTTTTCACATGCTATGACGTTTAAGCGAGTTGCATTAAAAACTTGATTGAAGTTCATTGTTATTATGGTATAGAGATAAACTTGGCATCAAAATCTAACTAATAATCAAATTTTTTATTGTGTACAAGTTTGTAAAGCAATATGTAAAAATTCTCAATTTTTTTCTAATGCAAGAATTGTGATATTTCCTCTCTAGTTAATCACCCTTTTCTAATTTATGTACCATCACATTAATATGTATGAAATTTAACATAAATTACTCATTATAATGTTGTCACCACTCAGGCAAAGTGTAATATTTATAGTCTACAATTTTATTTGATTACAGAATTATAAACTGGAAAATCAGACCCCTATTGCCAATAGTTTCTGTGACATTTAATACTACATTCTTTTTAACCAATAGAAAGTCATGGTTTTAATTTTACATATGTGTATTATATTATGTTTGTTCTATATGGAGAGTTATTTGTTTTGCTTTGTGTTCAAAGCTTATTCCTATGAGAAACACATTGATGAGTTCAGTTGAATTTTTGATGGCTCTTTTCACATAATTAGAAAGCCAGAAAATAGTGTGATAGTTGTAAAATATTGTCTATTTTCTGCATGCTATTATTCTATGTTGTTAGGTGTATTATTTAATTAAATAAATTATTTTGTGCATTCGTATGAAAATATGGTTAAGTTTCATGAACAGTCAAAAGCAAAAAGATGATGACCCAGGTAAGAACTTTTTTTTTTCATGTATATTCTTTATCTATTAATAGAAAATAACTACAGAATAAAAATAAAAACTTTTCAGTTTCATAAGGTTTTATTAGATAAAATAAAGAATAATGATAATAAACTTTTATGAGGTACGAGTAAATTGTGAGAAGTCTTTGTGTTGTGTAGTTTACATTACTCATTCATATTACATATTTATCGTGTGATTTTTCAAGTCTGCAGAAGGAATAATACAATTTAAATAAAAGCAGAATTACTGTTACTAGTCTTAAACTATTTAGGATAAACAAATGTATTCTCACTATAAATATTATGCTTACAAGTTTGTATCTGTTGATTTACTGCTATTATTAGATTTAATGACCCTTGAAGAACTAGACATCAAAGACTTCAGAACATTATATGATCTTTCTTAAAAATGGCTCATTACCAAAGGAAGCCTATTAAATGGCACCAGCAGTGTAACTTTAAAGTAGCTTGATCAATACTTTGCAGAAGTGTTAGGACAAAGTAAAAAATTATATTATAGGCTACTTTCAAAGAAGAGTGGCAGGTAAATCACAGGTGATTTATTAATCTCAGTATTCAGTACAATAGAAACTCAGTGGAAGTGCTTGAGTTCAGCAAACAGTTAATGTTTTGTCTGTCCTCCTTTTGCTTAATAACTGCAGACAGTCTTTCAGGTATTCTTGGAATATATTCGATCAAAGTGTCTTTTGGGATTTTACTCATAAATTTTATTTGGATATAATGTTTAATTTGTCAAGTTTTCAACCTGTGAAATCACAAGTCTGCTCAACTGGGTTGAGATCAGAGCTCTGTGGGGGGGCAATTACATAATTTGAATAACTTGCAGCTTCTTTTGTCACAAAGTAATTTCTGCATAGGTTGGCTAAATGTGTAGGGTCATTATCTTTTTGATAGAATCCTTTACCAATGGTACACAAACCATTGGATATATCATGACAAATCTGTTTGGTCCATTATTTCATGTATTTTTCAAATATCTCCTGTTGCCTCAGCAGAAAAATACATTTGAACCATCACATCATGCTTCATCATTGGTTCTGTGTATTGAGGTATCTTCCACGAGACCTACACTTTGAACCAAATATTTCAAACTAGAACTCATCCATTCATAACACCCTATTCCAATCATTAGCAGTCCAGTTTTGTACTTTTTAGCAAGTTTCACTTTCTTGACAATATTTGGAGATTGTAGTAAAGGTTCTTAATTGCTTCTGCAGCTTAATATACTATATTCTCATTGACTATTCTTATTACTGTAGATCCGGACACTTTTGTGTCATTTGGTATATGGTCATTTATCTCATGCTTGAGATTAGTGGCAGCTTTTTTTTTTCTTTTTTTTTTGAAGGCTGTATAAATGAAGATACTTAACATCAGTATCAATAGGTTTAGGTGTTCTACCTCTTCCTTTCCTGCTTTCAAGTTTACTTCTCTCTGTCTCCTGATCTAGGGTGCACTTGACAGTGTTTGGGTAAAATTAAGTTTTTAGCAATTTGGTGGAGAGTCCAATAAACATCATGCAAAGATTTGTGTGAACTCTCTGCTCTACTAACAATCCTCTACATTTTTGGACAGTTTTTTTTAACAAGATTTTTTTTGTGGAGTGCTATTAAATTGATTTTTTCCTGCACATACTAGTAGCATATGCTAGCTCCCTGTTAGTTTCTTTCTATTTAGTTAAGACCATGCATGGGGTACCATGATGGTCATTTCAGATTTTAAATTTGACTTGTATGTTCATTCAAGCAGAACCCTTATAATATGCCCTTGGTACAAATATGTGGGAATTGGCTATTCAGTTGTAAACAGAGATCAGCAAAACATTATAATAGTATTGAAATTAACATTCTCTGACAATATCAAAGAATTAGGCCATGAAAAAAATATTTTGTCCTAACGCTTCTGCACAGTGCTGTAATTGTGATGTGTTAGTGATTAGCTGGCATAAACTGGTAATTAAAAGATTACAAGCTTAAGTACTTGTTACCAAAGATGCTTATTTTATGTGGGTGCTGTCTGAGTCAGCTACCTGGATGTAAAAACTTTTGGATAACAAAATTGGCCAATTCCAAACTATTTGGGATTAATGTCTTTATGGAGAAAAGAAGTGATTAGCTCTAAATATGCTTGTTCCTAATCATGTTTTACTAAAATTTAGTTTATTATTTAAGTCTCTTGTTTTACAGCTGTTGATTTTATGGCAAAATTTGGACCAGAACAAGAAGAATATTACCAAGATGACCTTCATAAGTTAGCTTCAGTTACGAAAAAAGACCACATGAAAGGAAATGAACTTATGGATAATTTCAAGTAAGAAAAATGGCTTGAGTATATTTTTTATTTGATTTGTCTGACATGCAATTAATTTTTTTACAATATTTTATAAGAAAAAAATGTTATTTAGAATTTTATTTTTGTTATCTGTACCTTGAGAGCACCAAGGAAGTTTGCCATGTGGCAGGCCTTTAAAAACCAGTCAGGTATGTGGCTGTTCTCCTATCTATTTTTCATAACTTTCTTTTCATAAATTTTATTTCAACATTTTGAACTAAAACAAGTGAACAATTTACTGTGTATATGTCATCAGCAATAAGCTCATAGGCAAAACTTGTTTCATGAGTGTTAGGGCCCATTCTACATAACAGGACTGCGAGATATTTACTTGATTTGTTTTTTATTGGGTTATATACCTGAGAAGTGTCTGACAATCTTGTTTCTCAAAAATTGTGATTGATAATCATTTTAGAAATATATTTCTGTGCTGTTGTTTATTCTTTCATCATTTAGTCCCAGCATTTGGCATACTTTCATTATGAGTGTTTGTTTTAGGCAATTTTTATAGTTATATATTTTACAATTTTAATTTGAAAGATGAACTTTATTTTACTAAAAAACAAAAAATAATATCAGTATTAATTGTCATCAAAATGTTTCATTAATTAAGCATTATTTTTAGTTCCATTACTATTTGTGTTTTTGAAAATATATACTGAGGTATTAAATCATATATTTCTGTATTCATTGGTAGTTGGTTAAAAACATGTAAGATGCAAGTATAATTGTTTTACACTTATAACTGGAAAATAATACAGAAATTGTATAAGAATTAATAACAGAACTGAGGTCAAACTGGCTGTGTGTTTATAAAGAAAACACACACTAAATTCAGACTACTCTCACAGATATCCATATCTAGCCAATGTGACTTCACAATGGAAAAATTATTTATGACTTAGAAAATAGAATGTTTGACTAGAAAACATCCTGAAGCAGTCAAATTTTAACAAAAACAATACAGTAGAAAAATGTATAAATCCAAATTTTTACATATTTTCAAAGGTAAAAACTATTTGATAAATATTGTTGTGAAAATAATTGTAGTATTTAGCTGTAAAAAATTATTGTATGTAAAATTTGTATATTGTATATGCTACAAGCATGAAGCAGTTGTCAGTTTTGTTCACAGTTGTGTGAAAAGCTTTTCAATTACTAAGTGTAAATAAAAAGGGAGGTAATATGAATGGCAGCACTTGTGACATAAGTTAGATTGCTTTTATGCTCAAAATATATCATTCAAGATTTTTATGTCAGTACAAAGTTAGAGAATTTTTGTAATGCTCTATTTACAACTGAACATGTATTCAAAGAATAAAAAATATTTTTGTTTAGTCATAAAAGACAGTAGTAACACACATAATGATGCACGAATGAATAAAGAGCTAACAAAAAATTAAAAACAATAGTTTTTGACAGGCCTAGCTTCTTATTCTAAGAAATGGGTTTAAACTGTTTTCAGCAACTAATACATTAAGTTAAAATCTAGTCTGTTTTTTATGGGGTTTTTAACTTTTAACATTTATGCATTGTTATGCTAAGGAATTTTATATATGTTCTATTGTTAGTTGTGTTCATAAAGTATGCTTGGTGCAAATACATAAAATGATATTTGTAGTTGTGTATGATTTATACCAAATTTCATACATAAAAGTTTATTAAATCAAACTTGTAACAGTTTTGCAACTTGGTTCAAGATAGATGGCACTATAAATAGTTTTTGATGACATTGAAAAATTAACACTGCTGTGTACATAAAAAATGGTAGTTGTATATAAGAAAACAAACTGTGTGATGGTACATTTAGACTAATAAAGATAACCTGTCATTATTGTGCATTTTTAGGGTTTTTTTCATAAAGCATTCTTGTTGGTCAGAGCTGTTCATAATGTATTATTAATTCCATATTTTAAAAAAGATTTACATACCAACAGTGGTAGATTTTGTACATACAGTCTGATAATTTTTGAGTACAAGACAGATGTTATTTGATTCAGGAAGGTGCAAAAAATCAGTGAAAAATGCTTTTAAAGTATAAGAAATGTAAAATAAACAAAATCTGTGTGAATTGGAAAAAAAAATTGAGCCCAATAAAACAATCATATTAGTGGTAATTTCTGACATTTAAATTGTATTACCAATTAAAACATTATTTCTATCAAAAACAAACTTTTTGTATGATTTGATTAAATGTTTTTTAACAAATAGGTCATTGCTGTTATCACTTTGCATATAGAAACATTATGTTGTCCAGTCGTGCTCACCAGCATTGATTAAAAACACTTGATGATTCTATAAGTAGAAAGTCAGTGGTTGTAATTTTTTGTGTATTTGATTTTATGACAGGAATTTTTTATAATTTTCATTTGTAAGTGTATGAATTTTAAAACTATGTATGAAAATGGAATTAAAGGCTGATGAGATATTAGAAATAGAAAATAAAATTTGCTTGATAAGCAGAGAATTGCTTATCCGAGATACAATTTTATTTCTAGTTAGTTTCTCATCATCAAGAATAAAAAATTGCTTGAAATTTAAAACTTAGTACTTGGAAACACCAAGTGTTTGAAAAAATTTTTTGTGTGATTGGTGAACTTGCTTTTTTATGTAATAATAAGTGAGTAAAAGACCTGTAATTTTAGTAGTTATTAGCTGACTTAAAATTTTTTTATTTATTGTTTTAGATCAGAACAGTTCACACTGAGAATGTCCAGAGACACATACAATTATTTAAAGAGGCAGTTGCAAAACAGAAAAAACAGTCTTCTTCACAATATAATACAAGAACATCTGTATTTTGATGGTGGGTGTTGAAATAACATTAAACAAATTGCTACCCAAACTAGATTTTAAAAAAAATATATGGTTAAATAACATTGAATGAATATATTTGTTCACATCATAATGTATTACTGTTCAACATCAGTGTATTTATTTGATTGGTGATTAGGTCTAATTCTGTCTCAGTAATAAATAGAAAAGGTTAAGTTTTCAACTATTTACAAAGGGTTTTTTTTTACAACTATTATTTAAAGTAACTTGTTTGTTATTTTTATTTTTTAAAAAAGTAAACAATTTAACAGATTTTTTTAATGAAAAGTTTATGAAGGCATGGCCAGAAATAAACAACAAGTAGATACTACAGCTGGAGCAGTTTTAGGTGAAGCTACAAGACAAGGTAAGTTTAGAGACGTACTTTAGTAGACAGGTTTTTAGAAAGAGTAAACTGTAAAATGATTCAGGTACTTTTGATACAATTACAAGATTTTATCTCTCTTGAAACATTAACTTTTCTTACAAGTTAAAAAATTGAATTACAATCAGAAAACAAATATTATTTAAACAAAAAATTTGTTAAGTGAGATTTAGTCTGATTTGGGAAGTAATATCTGTAAGGGAATCGAAAAATGAAGCTTTATTAGATATGTTATCAATTCTATACAGCAATAATTTTTTATCCAGTTGCACATACTTGCATAATTTGACTGCATGATGTTTTGAAAATTATAAACAATTATCTGTGAGTTTATATTTGTGTGTTAAAACCACTATTAAATTGTGTGATATAGAAAATGATGTAAGCACTTTTCAATCTTGTGGAAATAAGTAAAGCTTATTTACAAGTTTAGCTTTATTTTTGAGATTTCTTTAGCTTTTTATTGATGTTGGATCTATCAAAAGTGTAAATAATAGTTATTCAGTTTCAGTATTTTATATAACTGTGAAACATACATACTGTTACAAACGTTAAGCAATTTAGTACAAATGAATGTAGTTTTTGTTATGGTTAGGATTTTATTCTAGAAAGAGAAAAAGGATGATTATAATTTATTTTATATTTTTTACAGTGATTATGAGGTCAGTCACTTTAACAACCTTGTTTAGAGTTAGAGAAGAAAAAGTATCAGATGAAATCATTTTACTTACTGAGAAAAATGCATGATTTTTATTAAGAAGGTTTGAGAGACTACACAAATGAAAATTGTATTTTTAATTTTAACATGATAATTATGTTATAACTCACAAATATTTATTGAAACTGCATGTTTACTGAAAACTTGCCAAATGTTGCAAAGCTATATTAAGTAATAGTTTCAGAATTATAATATATATACCACTGTGGTTTCTTGATGGTTGCAAGGTGGTGTTGCAATAGGGCTAATGACATTTAAAGTGAGGTAAGGAAATTAGAGGAATGGTGAAATTTTGGTCACAATTTCTTTTGTGTTAGAATAATTTTGTTTAATCTGTTAGTAAAAATATTCTTCAGATATATTAAGTTGCATATGGAATTTTTTTTAAACCTAAAGTGTGTGTTCAAAATTTTATTGTGGAGTAACATGTTTACAGGTTATAGCATATACTGTAAGAATTCATTTGGTCTCCCACAGAAGGCTTAGCCTTTGTGGGAAGGTTCAGATCTGAAGCAATAACACAATTTTTGAATATTTGCTAACTGGTTTTAAGTATCTTGTGGTCTTAAAAAAGCTACCAACTAACTTTTAATTTGATGAAAAAATACACTTATTATAAACAAAAAGTGTTGAAATACACAATCAATGCTTATGGTATGATCAGAATTTAAGAGAAATCTCCAGAAATATACAAGATGGCAGATATTTTAGTTTAAAGTAATACGTATCTCCATTACAGGTTTAGGAAGTTTTAAAATATGTAACTAAAAAGAAAACTGTGAGCTCTCTCAAAACAGGCTTGGACTATTTGACCAACCACATTTAAAGTCTTTATAGGTGTGGTAGTTTTAACATGCAATATAGTGTGTGTCACTTCACAAAATTTGGAAGTATTTCAGTTAGTATTATTGTCATTCACAAAAAATCATTTTTAACGAAGCATTTTTAATAAAATAAAATAATCACCTGTCCTTGAATATACTGAGTATCTGATCTGTGTGCAAATTATTTTTCATGTTAAAATTACGAACATATTTCTTCATCTCAAAAATCTCAAATTTCTTTTCTGTGTAATCCCTAAAATCTCCTAAATGCATTTCAAACATTTTTTTTTACCTAAACTTTATAGTTTGTCTATTTTTTTATACTATCTCAAAATGGACTCAAAAAATCTAAATTACCCATTTTTCTTTTCAGAATAACTTGAAATTCTGATATGAAAGTACATTTGTTTATCCTAAGTAGCTCTAAATTTGTAATAGTATACATTTGTTTATAGTTAAATTTTATTGTTTTATAGCCCTTTGAACCATGTCCAACTACTGTAAATCACTTGGGGCACATGTAGCAGGTCAAGCTACACTGTCAAATTACATTACCTTCGATCCACTAAAGCTGTTTACATGTGTGCCTTATGAAACATTTTTTATTTTTTTCACCTAATCTAATTTTAACTACAGTGGTTCTTGTACTTACCTGTTAGTCTTTCTGGTGGGTTATGATAATTATCATTATGCTACGGAAAGTCTTTTAAAACTTCTTTTACTCCAGTTTCTCTCTTAACATTGTAGACTAGATGTCAACATTTGTTTCATGCTACTTATGTTTTTCAATGCTGTTTTGTTTTACCTTCATTCCCTTTTATGAATTTTACTACATTTACTTTTACCTTTTTACCGGACGTTTGGCACAGATAGCTTAGCTGCTTTGTGTCATAAAACACTAAATCAACCAACCAACCAACTAATCATAACTAATTTAAAGTGATCCTTATTTCCACATTTGAGTTACTTTTATAATTATGCATAAAGAATAGACATGAAAACAAAGAATTAAAGCACTTGTAAAAATCTTTTTTCTCATCAAAAAGAGTTAACTCTCATTGTTTATACAAATGATGGTAATACACTTAATGTTTTATTTAATTGCATAATGCACCAAACAGCATACAGTAATAACATACAAATATTATACAAATTCCCTTTCCTCTCAAAATTTTACTGGCTTTCTCGCAATGTGAGAAGAGTCATTACAAATTCATCCAAACAACTAGTCATTAACTTTCTCAAGGGAATGATGTTGGTACAATGAGTGAAGTTGACATTTAACCTTTCAGAATATAATGTCATTTGATAGATGAAAACCTTGACTTTTATTCAATATCTCTGTAACCAAACAAAATTAATCATAAAAAAATATGGTTTATGTGAGGAATGAGGATTTTACAGAGAGTAAATTACATTTAATTTCATTCTTTTTTGAGGAGTGGTGGATAAAATAGGGAGGGTGACATATTAAGAGAAAATGTGTTGTGTGTCACACTTGGGTAAATTCAGGATTTTTAAAAATATTGCCTTGTATAATTGAGAAGTTAAAACATATACTATTAAAATATGGTTTATTAGCTAAGATTTTAAGCTATGATTGGTATAACATAAACAAAAAGTAATAAAGTTTTGAAAAAAGATGCTTAAACCTTGTGTCATAAACAGTAAAGGATAACCATGACAATAGAGTTAAACATTTGGAGATAAGAAACATTTAGCTGAATATTTACTTGTTCTCTTTGTTCCTTCAAGCGAACAACACAAAAGTATACTATGGTCTTCTAAAGGAACCTGAGTTACCTTTACCTGTTGATGATGAAGAGGAGTCTGGTGAAGGAGAGGATAAACCAAAGGCAGATATACATTTTACACATTGTGTTGTAATTTTTTGGTTTAATCACTTTGAAATGGATAGTGTTGAACCTTTTTTGTCAAAACATGTTTACTGTTCAGGAATGTGGAAAAACCAGGATTGGGTCTGAACAATGATAAAAATAAATCTAAAGTGGTAGGGACCTCTTTCAGAATAAAGCCCATAATTATGAGCTGATGAATGAAAGAAATATTTATCAAACAAACTTACTTCCTCTGCCAGTTATTGCCATTACTTGACTGCCAGGGTTTTAATTTTGCTTTTCTAAGCACTGGTCTGGTTTTGTTTTATTAGATCCAGTCTTTAATACCCAACTCATTTGTCATTGGCAGTATTAATCAGATGATACTCAACACATACATCACTGCACCCTTTATCCTAGTATTGTATATATGCACCTTATTCAGATAATTTCATCACCTTCTCCATGAAGCATTTAGACACAGGCTTCCTGAAACAAGTGCTGCAATAATTAACTTACATGCAAATTTCTCATCATCTGGTAGATTTTTATGTAACTTATATTTAATAATTATCAGTTAACAATAAAAAATTGCAATGTCATTTTCAGCAATGAATTATCAGGTTACTTTTTCCAATGTAGAGGCTAGTTAGCTCTCTTTTATTTCATCTCTGTCATCAATCAAGTTTTCAGGGTTTGGGGCTTTTTCAATTGCCTTTGAATCTATTCCTTCCTTTATGGCCAAAAAGTCTGAGTTTGATTAGTTAGTTTTACCTCTTACACCTGATATTGCTTATTATGCTGAGAAATTTACTGCTGTATTATGTAATTGGATACTTTTGCCTTATCCCTCTTGTTTATCCTAATAGCATACTTTACGTTACCATCAACAGGTAGATGTATATTTCAATTCTCAAAGACTTGATCCTCTTTGATATGTTGGGTTCCGTACAGAAACCTGTGATCACTTTGAACAGATAACAATTTTTCAGATTCATGTGACTTCCACTTCAGAGATATTTATCTTTCCCCTCGAATTTTGTCAGAGGCCTATCAGTGATCCCCACATCAGTTTGAAGAGGAATTAGGTTCTTTGCTGACTTCTTCTCTTTTTTTGGTTTCCAAGGTTGTATGTTGTTGGGATTTATTTGGCATTTATTGCATTGTTGGAGGTAGTTGCTCAACCTGTTGTAGCCTTCTGGTAGATATGTGAGCTCCTTTACTTCACATTCCTGATGTCTGCATCTTTCCCATAGGTGTTGGCATCATGAATTGATGTTCCCCATTTGCATTTTTCTTTGCTTTTAGTCTCTAGATTTTCTTTGGCTTCTGCTGCAAGTCATAGTGTGTCCTGATTCCTGGATCTCTTGATATACTGAATGTATCACTCAGTGATGTCGAGAAAACCCACTTGTAGAGAAATATGTATGCAAAAACGGCTCATTTGGGTTGAGAATATATTTTACGTAGAAGAGCGAACAATGTTTTGATCTTCTTCAGTCATCGTCAGGTTCACAAAGAAAGAAAGAGGTAACTGACCAGAAGCTAACCACATGTTTGGAAGGGGTTGTGTAACTGTGTCGGAATGTAGAGGGTAGTGTTAGATGTTTGAATATATAATTTTATTTTATTATATTTAATATAGGTATAAAGGTGTTCCTTTATATTGGTTTATTTTGGGTTTAAGTTGTTTTATCAGTAAGGCTTCTTTAATTTTGCATTTGTTTATGTTTGTTTCTTTATTTAGTATTTTAGTGTTTTCTATGGTTATGTTGTGTTTATTTGACTTACAGTGTTCGAAAATGTGTAAAGGTGACTTTTTATGTTCTTTTAATCTGGTTTCCATTTTTCTACTTGTTTCTCCAATATAGAAGTTATCACATTGTATTTTATAAATAATGTTGGTGTGGTGTTTGTCAGTGTAGTTTGAACATCCTATCAGACATGAACAAATTTAAACCAATACACACAAATCGAACAAAGACGCATGAGACGCAACTAAACAAATTACCACTAAAAATGAAAAAAGCCAACACAGTTTCACAAACAATCGATTCCTACCTACGTAAAACTGACTCACGCGCACCACAAATATATGGCATCCCTAAACCTCATAAACCAGATTGTCCATTATGACCAATAATGTCCATATATGAATCGTTTAATTGCAATCTTGGTAAATACATAGCATAGGCATTCTCCAAATATGTAACATCAGCCAGCTTATTCATCAAAGACTCTTTTAATTTCAAGTCTAATCTAAATCACCTTAATCATAAAGCCTTAATGGCCAGTTTCAGTGTTATATCCCTCTTTACAGAAGTTCCAACCACTGAAGCCTGCAAGATAGCCTTAGAATTCTATATCCGAGACCCTAACCTGACTATAGACATTCCCAGCAACCAATTAGCAACCCTCATAGAATTCACCACAATAAAGACAAACTTCATGTTCAACAACCACAACTATATACAAACAAATGGCCAAAGGATGGGCAACCCAGTATCACCAGTTGTAGCCAATATTTTCATGACACAAGTTGAAACACAAGCAATTAACACAGCATTACATCCACCACTATACTGGTACAGATATGTAGATGACACGGTTGCAGGATTCAGATCTACAGAACACATACTTAATTTTTTCACTCACATTAACTCTATATATCTCAACATTAACTTCACATGTGAACAGGAAGAAAGCAATCAAATATCATTTCTTAACCTCAAAATTACAAGAATCAACCCACAATTTAAACAGAAATCCATCAAAAAATCACCCATACTGGACTATACATTCCTTGGGACTCAGCACATGAAACAAAACAAACACTCAACATACTAAAAAACCAAATAAACACAGCCATAAAACTATGCTCACCAGATAAAATTAACAATGAATTAGACAAAATGAAACAATACTTCATCAACATCAATAAGTTTCCTCCACAAACCACAGAAAATATTATACGCACACACCTAGACAGTTACCAAAATCAACCAACAAAAGTAAATATATCTCATGAATCAAAAAATCACGAAACCATATGCTGCTGCATACCATATATTCCCGACATCAGCAGATAAATAACCAACATTTGGTAAAAACTAGTAACAAAATATGACATTCCAGTTAATACCAAATTTATTCAAAAACCAGGCACAAAACTGAGGTCTATACTATGTGAAAACAACACTGACAAACACCACCACACCAACATTATTAATGAAATACAATGTGATAACTGCCATGACTTCTATATTGGAGAAACAAGTAGAAAAATGGAAACCAGATTAAAAGAACATAAAAAGTCACCTTCACACGTTTTCGAACACTGTAAGTCAAATGAACACAACATAACCATAGAAAACACTAAAATACTAAATAAAGAAACAAACATAAACAAACGCAAAATTAAAGAAGCCTTACTTATACAACAACTTAAACCCAAAATAAACCAATATAAAGGAACACCATTATACCTATATTAATATTATAGATAAAAATTATATATTCAAACATGTGGTCAGCTTCCGGTCAGTTACCTCTTTCTTTGTGAACCTGATGATGACCGAAGAAGGTCGAAACGTTGTTCGCTCTTTTATGTAAAATATTTTCTCAACCCAAACGAGCCGTTTTTGCATATGAAAAACATAAACAAATGCAAAATTAAAGAAGTCTAACTTATGCACCAATTTAAACCCAAAATAAACCGATATAAAGGAACGCCTTTATACCTATATTAAATATAATAAAATTATATATTCAAACATCTAACACTGACCTATACATTCTGACACTCTGTTAAACAACCCCTTCCAAACATGTGGTTAGCTTTTGGTCAGTTACCTCTTTCTTTCTTTGTGAACCTGACGATGACCGAAGAAGTCAAAATGTTTCTGCAATATTTCATATTAGATGTTTGTGACGTCAAATTATAAAGTCTATAGTTTTCTATGAATTAGGAACTAAAATTACTGATATTTACAAAATATAACATAAAATAAAAACTTTTATCTTTTCTGTTTGCTGAATTATCATTATACTTAGTGAATTAAACATAACAGTCCTTTCTCACGTCTTTCCATTATTGGAAATAATATTTTATATTCACTTCTATATAACCAGTTGGAAGCTCAGAATATACCCTTCGTGATTTTTTCAGCCATTTACAAATATAACAGCATCCTCTCTTTTGTTTGAAACAAATCTTCATGCTGGTAAGTTGAGTGTTAAGCCTGTTTAAGACTGTAGTTTTTTTTAAATACAAATACAGTGAAGTTATTAAAACTGATAACTTATACTGGAATTCTGTGGGTATTGATGAAGTAACTTGTTATTTTCTTGTTATTCAAATGTATGTATAAAATGCAAAAATGTTTTATATCCTCATCGTGAAATTTCTTAAGACTTAGCAGGCTATGACAAGCAGTTACTAAGTGCAAAGGTGGTCACTACAAGAAATAATTGTTTGCTTCACCTCATTTCTTACTGTTCTTTGTCTTAAGAAAAAAAAGTTTGAAAACTTGTTTGTAAAGGGGAATATTGCAAATATATATATGTAGTGTATTATAACTTAAGTGTGACTATTTTATCAAATACTAACCCACTGAAACATATCCAAGATGTTACTTTGTGAAAACTGAAGGTCAGTTTTATATTATTGGATAAGGTAGCATGAATACGCAGGTGCTTAATCGTTATAACTTCTGTATTGTTGGAAAGACATGCAGAAAGGTCAGTATATTAAAAATGATAAATCTGTTTCAATATCTAATGTTATGATGTTTAAGCTATTTAGTGAAAAAGTATATGTGTTTATTTTATAACATGTAGTTATTCTTGAACAAAAAATGCATAATTTATATTCATTCTCTAATTTTTCCTGTTGTTTTGAGATTGGCCTAAATTGACTGAACCTGTATAGAGATTCGTTAGTGGAAATAACATAAAATATGAAGCTTTTTCATAAGAAATAGTCAATAAAACTCTCTGGACATTATAAAATTTAAAAATTTTCTGAGGCATAAAAGTATTTTCAATCTTAAAATGAAAAATTCTTTACACATTTGATGGGCAACATACAAAAATAAAAAGGAATGAGAAAAATATTGCTTAACAAGACTTAAGACTTACAAAAAATATGAAAGCATT
The DNA here is from genome assembly GCA_011833715.1 of Carcinoscorpius rotundicauda. Classification (NCBI taxonomy): domain Eukaryota; kingdom Metazoa; phylum Arthropoda; class Merostomata; order Xiphosura; family Limulidae; genus Carcinoscorpius; species Carcinoscorpius rotundicauda. The sequence goes on along the minus strand of CM022402.1, from coordinate 21,164,745 downwards.
GTAATATTTACTGATAATCAGTCAGATTTCATAAACATGCTTTTTGATCTAAAAGTAACAGCATAAAAACTATAACAAGCACAAAATGGTTGTGGGGTTGATCCCAGGGATATTAAGGTGGTATTACATGCTTTATCTTAACATACATCCAAGCATTTTTGCCTCATTTACCATGTAGCTTTTCTTTAACCATTTTTTATGGGCTCAGAATAATATACATGAGTTTGTTGATGCAGCATGTGTATCTTCACAAAATTAGGTTGACTTTTAGCAAAAATTACAAATATTTTGTTTTCAAAAAATCAGATTTATTAATGAAATATGTTTACTGAAGATTTATTTGTGAAATAGTCTGTTTTGTTACTTGTCTAAGTGAAATGTGATTTCACCCTATGATTAAAAACTATCCTTTATTCCAAAAATCTCAAATATTATTTGCATAATCTCTAAAACCTCTTAAATACATTTCAAGTGTTAGTTTTGAGTAAGACTTCATATTTTATTTTATTTTCTATACTCTGTGTAGTGTCTCTCATTTGACCAACTTCGAAACCAAAATACAAAATTTGGGAAATAAATATAAATTGTTTTCTTTGCCTGATAGAATGACAACATTTTCTGACATAAAAATTGAAATATAGTCCAAGTAGCTCACATCTCATAATGCTATATGTTTACATATGTTTTTTTGTATACTGATGTGGAGCACATCTACATGTTACTTACCCAATGATATGAAAATGGCCTTTATGCTTCCCTGTCTTGGCTATGTTTTAGTGGACTAACATTTTATAATGTAAAGAGACATTTTAATTATTATACATTATATATATGTGTATGGATTATTACTATTTATAAATAACTTCCAAAACTTATTTTTCTCAAAATATAGAACAATAAATCTAGAAGTAAAGTAGAAAAATCATCTCCTCTTGCTATGACCTTTGACCTCTGTAGCTGCTGGACATTGGTTGTTAAGACTTAAAATTTCACACATAGTGGACATAAAAGATTTTTTTTTATGTTTTATAAGCAACTAATATGAAACTTCAAGCAGACGAAACATACAATGTACTTTCTTTAAATTTTGGTTCAAGAGAATGGTGGTAGCTCTTTCACACATTAAAATGGTTAGGAAACCACTAGGGAGATATTCTGATGTGTTATTCACATGTCATTTCTTGTAGTAAGAGTATATACAGCACCACTTCAAAGAAAATGGAAAGATGTTAACAGGGCCACTGTGTTTGATTCAATACATAAGCCATATCTTAGCATATCTGTCCCTGCAGGTCATTGAATTGCATAAATCAGGGGTTGTTTACTTTTAAAAATTTGGGGAACTTAATTCACCTATTACACTGTTTCCAAAGCACTGTTTTTCAGGACTCTCCAACATCTATCTCATTCCCCCCAATTCTTCTAGTGAAGCTAGGGAGTCCTTACCACCCCCAATTTCCACTCACTGAGGTGATGACTGAGGCTTTTCCTCCAGAGTGTTTGAGTTATTTCCTCTACTTTTGGAGAAGATGGGAGCCATCCTACCATTTTCTCTGATTGTCTTTCCCAGATGTTGGTAGGAGCAATGCCAATCTACGTGAGAGTTTAGTCTTAATATCGGTTCAGATTTGACACTCTGCTATCTGTTGAGACTGTGCATGGCTTTTTTTTAGTCGATATTGGTTTAGTATATTGTTCTTGGAAGGAAGTACACTATCCTTGGTTTTTGGTTGAACTCAGTGTTCTATGTCTTCTTCATAATTCCAAAGGCAAGTGGAATGCTCCTTGCCCATTCTGTTGGGCATTGAGGATGAAAGTTCATAATTCCAGACTAGATGAGTTCTATTCCATTAAATGAGTAAGGCATATGTGGTCACATCATTTCTAAGCCTGGGGTGTTACCTTTTGGGCTTCTTCAGGTAGAGGGGAAAATTTGTCTATTTTAGTGTTTCTTGCTTTCTTGTTGTTATTCTTATAGTTCAGAACGCATCACACTATATTGCTTCAGGCTGGAATACAATCAAAAGCATGTCTATATATAATGTTGTGGTCCAATTTTCTTAGCCATCAATGTGGAATATAGGACAAGACCCTTTAATTTGTGTAATCTGGATTATTCATGTACTTTTCTACCCTTGATATAGACACAGGTAGCCTTTATGTAGCTTTGAGTGAAATTTAGAACAAACAAACCCTTGATATAGAAACTAAATTCAGAGTGAAAAGCATACCTGTTCTGGATTCTAGCTATAAATGGCAGCAGAGGTAAATATGTTTTAAAAGTTAATATTTTCCTAAACTGAAAATGTATTTCCAATAATACTTACCTCTACTGACACTCTCCTGCCATTCTTCCTCACTGTGAGCCAGTACTAGAAACTGGGATAGTTTAATTCTCAAAAAAGCAATGTAATTATCTAAATGAGGTGCTTATATACAGTACCAGGGTAGAGAGTGCATTGATGTAAGTGGTGAGTATCACATGACCAGTATTGCCAAGGGTAATTGAGTGAGGAATAAAAGACTGGAGCAAGAGAAAAAAAATCAGACCAATGCTTAAATGAGCAAAGTTGAAACCCTGGTGGTTGAGTAATAGCTGTAGGTATCAGTGGAGGTAAATATTATTGGAAATACATTTTCAATTTAGGAAAGTGTTAACTTAAAAGACATTCTCTGGAGTGAAACTCAGTTGTGGGAAGTTATGAGAACTTGAACTTTGTTTCAAAATTAAGTTATAAGCATGAAATATATATATATATATATATATGAATAATGGTTAAAGTAATATAAAAGTGATGAGGTGGATTTCAAGAGAGGTTTTTTAGGTTTCCCTATCAGCACTATATTTATGTAATTATAAAGTTACTATTGTGTTCTGTTTGTAACTGTTTTTGAATTTTAGATATTATTAACAATTGGAAGAAAAGTTTCCTTGCCTAATAATATTACAGTATGGTTAATGTTTCATATTTTCTTCATGTATTTAGGTATATAAATATATTAAACTTGTAAGTTTCCTACATCTGTGATGCAAACTCCATTGTTTCCTCATGCTCGTATTAAAAGCTGAAGGTCACATAATTCACAAAGTAAAACAGCTGAAAAGCAAACATATTTAAGAAGAGTTTAAATGTAACACTTTTGTTAAAGAGCAGTAGAATGGCTTTAAATACTACTATAATTTGATAAAACTGTTTGTTTACCGTCTGACTCCATGCAGTCTTTTACATTTAGATTTCTCAGATGTGGTTTAATGAAGTGCATTAAAATGAGTTATTTTTCTTTTAAAATGTGTTAGATTTCATAGCTTCAGTGATGGTTAAATGTAGATCAATCAGGGAGGGTGGTCACTAGGGATACTAGTTTCCTCTTCCTTTACATGGGGTGTATATAAAGTATGTAGTCATTACTGGTATGTTAAGGATAAAAACTCAAATTGTATGCATATTCTTAACTACCTGGTAAAACATTAATTCTACAGTTACTATAAAATCAAATAAATAATGTTTTAACTTTCATAAACCTCTCACCATGCTTCAGATACACCTACTAGTATTACTAAAGAAAAGTAAAAACCATTAGATAACTTCAATAGATGGTTATAGTTCATATAATGCTAGTTCTGAAAACTAAAGTGAGAGTTGTTTATTGTTATTTAGTACCAATTGTAATTGAAAAGAATTAATGAAAGCTCTGTGTGAAATTTAATATAAAATTACACATTATTCAAATACTTGTTTTAATATTTTTGTTTAATCAATTAGAAAAAGAAACCTAAAAAGGATCCTTTGCTGTCTAAAAAGGCCCGAAATGATCCTAATGCTCCTTCAAATAACAGGATTCCTTTACCAGAATTGTATGTTTTAATATTTTTGTTGTTGTTCTATTTTTCAGTACTATATGCAAAAATATTTTATTATAACATTTGTACACATTTGTTTTTGTGATTTTATATTTTGCTTGTAATTCAATCAATAGAGAAGATTTGATGTTCAAGAAAATTTTGTTTTTCTTAACTGGATACTTGTTTATTCTCATACTCTTCAGGATAGGTTTTACCTTTTTTTTTCCCCCTTTGAGTGGACTTGTGAGTTTTATAGTTAGGTATCTTTTACCTTTTAATTTCCTTTAATGGTATTGTAGTTTAGGTGTCACTTATTGTTTCAATATTTAGGTCAATTTCCATCGTTTGGCAAGTTTGTTATTTTTATGTACTTTGTAGTCTTTAGAAATTTCTAGGTTTTGTTAGTTTATTAATAATTAGTACTTTATCTAAGTACATATAGTTTTTTGGCTTCATTTCACAACAGTTTCATTTGTTCCACAGATTCTGTTTCTGAATATTTCTGTCTTTCATCAATTCTGTCTGCCCCCTATCTCTTCTTCCTACTCAGGATCTTACACCTACAAGTCATCTTGCCTAGCCTGCTCAAGACCATTACAAAAATGAATGGTACCTCCCCCTCAACCAGGTATTACTCTGTCTTATTGTTGTCCCTCAAAAGATGGAAGATTGGCAATCTGTCATAAACCTGTCCCACTTGGACCCTTATTTAGAGCCACTTTGCTTCACCATAAAGTCCTACCTCTCAATGTGTTTTTTTTTCTTAGGACTTTGGATGACCAAATTGTTGTGATGGATGCCCATCTCGTCATTTTCATCAGTATGTCCAATTTTGGATGCTGCCATTTGATCTTTCTTTCTTTGTTTTGTTTAATGATATACTCATTTCCTAACATTTTCAGTCGTTGAGTCTTGGATTCTCCTTTTCACGAATGACTGACTCCTTGCTCACCTCTTTTCATACCCATGTGGTCAGTTGTGCCTACTTACTTCTGACCTACTTGGAGTAGTCAATTCTAAATCCCACTCATTATCTTATTTGATTGGATATTTTTCTTCAAGTCCCATTTTTGTCAAGCAAGGAGATCCTTTTTGAGCAGTGGAACTTCTAAAATCTCTTCAACCATCCCATTACCCTTCTGTCTTGGATCAAAGCTGACCTTGCTCTGAAGTTTTACAGGAAACAGTGAAGATTTTCATTTCTTTGCCTTGTCTGAAGTGTCATCTGCTTACCAATGCTTCCTTGGTGAGTTGGGGGCTTTCCTTGATTTCAATAAGATTTCCATTCAATGGTCTATTGAGAAGTCTACTTTCCATTTTTAATATCCCAGAACAGTTCATTGGGCTCTGTATCATTTCCTCACTGTCAAAATCCCTTTCTCTTGGTCTGTGGTTACACATTCTTCAGCTCTGAAAGTAGATGTGCTCAATAAGGATTGGAGGGGTTGTCACATATGTGCCTACCCTCCAATCAGACTTTTTTCCTAACTCTTTTTCTTTTATTGAGACAACTCCTTGTCGTGTTATGCTCAAACATGTGGACAATTATCATTTTGCTCCTGTGGTGATTCAACACATTTGTTTATCTTTTGGCTGGAGTAAGTAGACAGATTACTTTTCTTGTATATTTTTCATTGTTACATATTGTGTTTCAGTATCCCAGCTAGTGGTAGCTATTGCCTGGTCAGATATGCCTCATATTATATATTTGCACTAGATATGAATAAATCTGCAACTTTTACTGTTTAGATGGGGTGTTTTTGTACAACCATTGACAGCTTGTTCAATGCCATGTGTATTTATTTATTTATTTTTCTTTACAAGTTACTTGTTTTATTTCTAAAGAAATGTCACTCCTGGTTTTTCTAAGTAAATACATTTTCAGAGTAAGAAAATATTAATTTTGCACACAAAAGTGAGTGACTAACCTAAAAAATACCATTTTGTGTTAGATATTCCTCCTCCAAAAAAAAGTTGTATTTTTTTTGAAAAACAAATGATTGTGCAACTAAAATGTGTTCTATCAACAGGGAAAAGTATATCTTGTGATTATGTGGTATGTTTTTATAATTGAGTTTTTGATTGGGTTGAAAATATTAGTTATGAGTATAAAATAATGTTAACTGTAAATTTATGTATGAGTTGTAAAAATAAAGTTTATTCTTTCAGGAGAGATGCTGACAAACTGGACAAGTCCAATGCTTTAAGAGAAGCCAAGAAGGGACTAAAACTAGGAACTGAAACACTACCCTCTATTTGTTTCTATACTTTGCTAAACTCTCACCTCGGGTATGTGTATATACTGTAGCTAGTAGAATGCATTTTAACTTCTAGACTTTTGTGTACTTAAATAGTATTTCATTTCTTAATTTACAAAATATTTTTAATTCAGCCATTTCATTTTCAGTTGATTTGATATAATAATTAGTATTTTTACCTTGTCACAGGCTGGTTTGAAATGTATATACAAACCTTATTCAATTTGGTTTGTATTGGATTTTTTACTTACTACATACTGTTCTAAGAAGAATGGTTTTCGAAAGCCGATTTTACAGTTATAGAGAAGAACAACATATTACAAATTGAGCAGCATAATTTATGATAATTTGTTTTTACAATAGATTAGCTTATTTTTTAAAAAGATTGTAACATAGGTAAGTTAATATATGAAAGTGATATAAATGTCTTTATTTTGAATGATTTTTCCTTAATTAATTACAAGATTTCAGCCCTCTCACTATTAAGCAATAGTAGCAAATCCTGTATATTTTTTTACTTTTTAGACTAAACCCTTTTTGCTTCTAATAAATTCTAGACACAATGCAAAGTGAATAGATAATGTCTGGCTCTCAGAATATATTCCTAAGGTAAATTGCAAAAATATAATTTCAGCTTGATACTTCAAAGATTTCAGTTAAGGATACACACAATCTTGTTCCAATAATAAGTAGATTAAAGAGAGAGAGAGAGTGATTATATATTAAAATAGTAGAACTTTAGTCAAATATAAAATTACAATAGTTAATTTGACTGGGAAGTTTTGTTTAAAAATCTAAGAAAACTATAATTAGTCCCCACCATAACTTGAAATAGTTTACATTTCTGGTTGTCTTTATTGTAGGGCATTTAGGACTTGTTTCATAACCAACATAAAAAGTACATTTTCTAGCATTAATGTGTAGAAAAGGTTTATGTTTAATATAGTTGGAATTGAGTAATAATACCTCTAAAATATATTGTTGAATGATAAAGATGTATCAGAGTAAACACTTCTAAATTTCAAATCAGTAAACAGTTCTGGTTATTTAAAGTGTTTGATACATGAGCTTGTTTAATGTTATAGAAATGACAGTTACTTTGTCACCACCCAGCTTTTGGTTTCAATTTTTACTGTATATCAGTTAAATTAGTTTTATTTGAGTTATATTTTGTATAGATATCATACATGAATCAAGAAATACAAAACATTCCAGTGGAATCAAATTTATGGTTATGATGTGTATCAATAGTTTGAGGGTTTCAGTTGAATAAGTGGTTAAGTTGGCCAAGTAATGTTTTAATAGTTATTTGGATGTACTTGTTAGAAATAGAGAAATAACATAACTAAATATTCATTAGAAATAAACTAAATTGCAGTTAACTTGTGTATATTTTTTTAAGGGATATGATAAAGTTTGATGCATTTTAAAATTTTGTTTATTTATTTGATATGGACTATGTTTTTATTAAACTACCTTGAAAATATTGAATTTGAATAATATTATGGTGATAGTTAATGAACCACTGAGATCCATTGGTCCAATATTAGGGATTGTTTTGTCAAATCAGTAATAATTTAAAGTTCTAACAATGCTGTGATGATGTGTTCTGTTAGAACTTTTATATGTATGGAAATTACTTTTTTCTTAACTCCCAAGAGGTCATAACGTAATCAAACATGAAAAGCAAACCCTTCGGTACTCCTTAAATATTCACAGATCAAAATCTTAATTGACTTATTGAACTAACTTCATTTTTTGTTTCATAGGAAACCATTAGAAACATTGCATTTTTACTGGGATTTTTTTAGTGATTTGTATAGAGTTTTTAGTGCATATTTTTTTAAATTAACTCCTTAAATTCAAACAGATGCAAGCAGTATCTGGTCGAAAATTCTGAACTAATCATTGGATGGTGTCACTATCCAATAATATTTATGTCTCTTTGACTGAAAACTAATCCAAACCATGTTTTTAAACACTAGATTAAGAAACTTTAAATTTTATAAGGTATTGTGGTAATTGTTAGGGAATCATGAAAACAATTTTGGCAGAAAACATGCAAAACTTACAGGTTTAAAGAGTTAACTATTTTCAACCATATACACATTTTTCTTACATATTATTACTGATAATTTGTGGCTTTTATCTGAATTCTAAAACTTGGGATGTTTCAAAAAGGAGTTTTTGGGAAGTAACAAATAGCTTGCGTGATAGCCAGTTATTGGAAATAAGGTGATAAATACCAAATGTTAGAGATGTTTTTACACACTTGATAATAATAGAGAAAGAAGATATTCTTAAATCATGTCCTAATCTTTGAATTATATGAGGTGTAGGTGTATTACAGACATTAAAAGAAATACATTAAAAGTTAGTGAATTTAAAACATTCTCTAATTTGCATATAGAGATATCAGTATTCATCCATATTTCTCCAAATTATGAAATGGAAATTCATGTATAGGATATATATATACAAGTATATAAATTTGATGTCTCTTGTATGCAGAAAAATTAAATACTTTATCAATTTAAATTACTTTTGATTAGAATTCCTAAGTTACTTAAAACTCTTAAGTTTATTTACCAGTACTTCTAGTAGGAATCAGTATTGAAAACAGTTTTAAAAGTGTATTGTGTGTATGTGTTAAATGTAAAGTAAATTTTTAATATAATGATTGTAACATCTGTTTTTGTTTAAATTTGTATTGAAACAGAGTTGCTTGTGTGGAGATATCTGAAGATTCCAGTCTTCTGGCAGCTGGATTTGTTGATGCTGCAGTTCGTGTCTGGTCTATAACTCCCAACTCTCTGAAGACCATGAAACCAGCTTCAGAGCTTGAGCAGACAGACAAAGAAGCAGGTAAAAAAATAAACGGACAGCACTTTAATTGAAACTTGTACAGAATCTCACGTATTCAAGAGCTAATTGAGGAATAAAGAATAACTTTTAGTATTTTGTATACTTCTTTTTCAGTTCATAAAGTGTGAAATCTTTATTTTAAAGGGTGACATATTTTCATATCACCTGTAACATTAAACAAGAGATTTGCTCCTCCTAATTGCATTTTTTACATGTTCATACTACCAGCTTTAAAAGAGTATAGTGATATAAATCCCTGGTGCCTGGATTTTGTGGTCAGTAGTTAGTAATAATATTACTTTAAATCACAGAATTTGTTCTTGGTGATACATCTGCAGGCTTGTATTGCTAAAAATTGAGTTTTTATACTCATGTTCGGCACAGCACAGATAGCGAATTATGCAACTTGGTACCTAATAATGAACAGTTTCCTTTATAAGTCATTTTCTATTTTCATTTTTTTTGTAAAGAAAGTTGTTATAACCATAAAATTTTAAGACGGTTTTAATTTTTGTCATGTAAAGAAAGCATTGTAAAAGAGTGTACTTTTTTGCATTTATTCTGTGACGAAAGCTGTGTTGTTCACGGGGTGCTTTTCAACTTGTTTTTATTGAATGGTTTTAAAACTTTTTTACTTTTGTCAGCTACTGGGAATGAACACCTAACTATAATATAACAAATATGATCTCTCAAGAATGTTAATGATAATAACTTAAGAAACTCTGTTATTAGCTTCATTTATTGTCCTAATTTTATTCTGTTTATGTCAATTAAAAAGTTAACTGCCATATCAGTTGTACTAACTACTATTATTGTTGCTATATTTAAATTTATGTTATCACTAGATGACGTGCTGTATAGGATGATGGATGAAGCCAATGCAACAAACATGAGATTGCTTCTAGGACACAATGGTCCTGTGTACTCTACCAGTTTTAGTCCTGATAGAAATCTTCTCCTTTCATGCTCTGAAGATGGTACAAGTAGGTATCCAATTTCTCTTTCTCATTAATTTATTTTTTTATAGTTGCTCATCTGGTTACAAGTGTCAAAAAATCACCAGTATAATTATATGGAGACAGTAATGTTAATTAATAAGATGTTGTTGACCCTTTAACCTTCTCACAACATGTAGGTCAAAGTGTGCATCTCACAACCTTTCATAGAGTTACATTCATAAATTAATTAAATTGTTATCAGTGTACATGAATAAAGTTGGCATCAAAATGTAGTAAATAAATCAAGATGTTATATTACATACATTTTATATTCTTATGTTTATAATTAAATATTTTAAAAAATCTTCAGTCTCTCTTTGTATGAGAATCATAACATATTTACTCTAGGTCTTCCTCCTCCTCTCTTTAAAGTGCAGAATTTAAGGCAAAGAATAATTTTTAAAGCCTTCAACATCTAGCAGAAAAAAAAGATCAAATGCATATTCTGTAATTCTTAATTTTCATGTATATTTTTTCATTTGTTGTTACAAAAGTAACTTAAATATAAAAATTAGGAGCTTATCTCAGATAAGGATACATTTGATAAGAAGATAAAAGAAAAATAGAACCCTTTGTATGTGAAGATGCATGTACTTATCAGTATGAACATGTGAACAACTTGTATTATATCATTCAATACAGTAACATGTATTGATGAACATTTGCTAAGTGACTTACAACATTTTTTGTGGGATTACTAATTAGAAATTATTCAAAGGATGATGAAACATCTTAACATCAAAGTTAAGTAAAAACAGATTTATACTGTTGTGAGCCTTTTGAGATAAATTGTTGTAGTTTTCTGTTACAGTCTGCAGTCATTCTAGAAATTGAAAAATGGTAAATTAGCTTTATTTCATACATTTTTATGATGACTACAAAGGTGGTTAAATTGGTCGAGTCTGTATAGAGTAAAGGTAGAGAAAATAACAGGTATAATATTTTACTGGAAAAAGCAAATTTTATATTTGTTTAGGAAGGAAGTCTTAATATGAAATTCATTTTGCACCCAGAGTATCACACTCTGACTTCATGTACTTATGATGCTTTTGTGTACAAATTACTTTTAGTATTTATTGAACTTTGCCAAACTTGTGAAGATACATCAAACATGTTTAATGTTATAGTATGAAAATTCTGCTGGTTACTTAGGCTACAAGGTCAGTCACATTACCCAACTTTATATGGAAAGGGTTAAACCAGTGAAGATTAATGCCAACTGAAAGCAAACATTTGTATAGTGATGACAGTGTTTTTAGTTTGAAAAAAAACCCAAAACAATGTGTAAAATTACCAGGTTTTACCATTGTCTTCTAATAAGTAGTTTATTTTCTGGCAAACAGGCATAAAGTGGACTGTTTTATTTCCTGCTGGAATTGCAAGTCACTTTGTTTTATTACAATTTAACATTACAGATATCACTGTGTTAGAAACTCATAAAAACTTGCATTTGCATTATTTTATTATTATGGAATAAGAGAGCTCGCATTTATAAGTTATCTCACATTCCTTTCCAGGCCAATAATAGGCACTTGTAAATTAGTATCAATTGTCCCCTCAGTTACAACAAAACAGGCAGGGTTTGTAAACTATTCAGTTATAGGCTACAGGAATGACCATGAGAAAAGCAATTGGATTGAAATTATTTTTCTGTAGATTGTGAAAAATGCTTCATAGACATTGGTCAATAGTATGTGAGCAGTAACCCTCCTTAGTTCTTGATTAACAGCATATATATAGACAACCTTCTGTAGACATTTGGTAATAACATGTCTGAACAACCCTCTATAGACATTGGTCAGTAACACATGTTGGTCTCTGAACAACTCTCCAGAGGCATTGGACACTAGCAAATATCTTAAAGATTTTATTTTGGATGTTTAACAGGAACTATTACAGTATTCTAGATGTTTCAGAACAATGAATATGTATTGATAATTGTGTTTTACAACTATCAGATTAATACAAAAATTATTTAAATTATTTTACTTTTGTCTGTTCTAGACATGTAAGGTATAGTGAGGCAATTTGTATTAAACATAAAATATCATTGTAAATAAAGGTTAGTTTGTAAATTATAAGTACAAGATGGAAATTAAGTAACTTATTGTGTCTTGCATGACATATTTTTGTATCAAATGTTAGTGATAGATTTGAAGTTAATTCACAAATGCTGAACACTTAAATTTTTATTTGCATCAATTTTAACTGCTTCAGGATATTTTGACCAAAGAGATATGTTTGTTTATTTATTTATATATTTTTTGTTTCATTAGGAGCATTAGCTGCTTTCACACAGGTGGTGAATGGCAATTGATAGATAAAAGACACTATGGGCTTATGCATGCCTGTAGACTTCTGATATTATTTTCCTTTGTAATTTATTTTACACATGAGATGTGCAGATAGAAGTTAGATCTGATAAATGTTGTATCCCCATCACTGTGTGGGTATCTTATTTCTGCAAATTCTCCTGTTAGTAGGGTACATTTTAACCTTTTCTGTATTTTACACTATGTAAAAACTTTATTTGTGTATTCTACAAGTGAAATAAATTTTGCTTTTGATACCTTTTCTCAAATGTTTTAAAGTGTCCTCAAGATAAGGAGAAAAGTCAGGATCTCTTTCTTCTAGAAGCTAGAATTAATATGACTGTTGGATGAAATAACACTCAGTGATGTTGAGAAACCCACTTGTTGAGAATTTTACATGCAAAAACGTCTCATTTGGGTTGAGAAAATATTTTACATAGAAGAGCGAACAACGTTTCGACCTTTTTCAGTCATCGTCAGGTTCACCGAAGAAGGTCGAAACATTGTTCGCTCTTCTATGTAAAATATTTTCTCAACCCAAATGAGCCGTTTTTGCATATAAGATACAACTGTTGCCTTTCTACTCTTTTCACAGTTCGATTGTGGAGTCTGCTAACATGGACCAATGTTGTTTGTTATAAAGGTCATTGTTTTCCTGTGTGGGATGTTAAATTCAGGTAAAAACAAGTAATTTATGGTTTTATTGTTGTTTTCAATATGTATCAAACACTAAATATTTTTTGTTGTTGTTTTTTTAATTTCTGTGCTATGATTTAAATTAAATTTATCTTTAACAAGATCAAAATTTAAATCTTATGGTTTGGAAAGTATTCCAGTACAGTACTTCCATCCCCATTTAAGATTAGCTTTTTCCATTTTATTCTGCCCTCTTTATGCAAATATTTTTACAGCACATGCCAAAAACCTTCTGTACCCCCTTATTGGAATTAAAGATTCCAACATGTCTCATGCAAATCATTAAGCATAATGTGTCCACCAATAGAAGAACACTACTATCACGTGATGCACATGATTCAGTAATGTTTTCCTACTTTATTTTTGAAAGCATTTGATTAAAAAGAGAAAGTATTCTTTTATGAGGAATATTTTATATTTTTAACTGGTGTTTCAAACTCAGATTTATCTGTTTTTAAGGCTTTGAAGCTGCTATCAGAGAAATGTTATTTGAGGTTATCAAATATTAAAAAAAACATCATCAACAATCTGTTTGTGACATATTTGGTTACGTTCCATGGATAAGTTGTTCATTCGTGTGTGTTTATGGTGACAAAGAAAAGTGTTCGCAAAAGTCAGACCAAGTGGAAACACCAAAGCAACATCCTTTGTCTATTTACATAGATTTCTATTAAACATCATATGTGTGTTGTAGCAATGACAACTTTAAAATCACTGTTGTTTAATAAATTAACCTTAGTTACATGTGAAAGGTTGAATTTAAAAGGGTTCTATATGCAGATTCTGTAGTTCCTGTAATAAAAATACTGGTAATGAACAAAGTCATATCCAAGCTAACCATATAATAGTTTAAAAGCAAAAGTATGGAATTTATTTCCTAGGCAAATTCAAGAGAATTATTAATATTGAATTCATTAGATATGAAAGGTATGAATGCTGGGACACGAAATATGATATATCCTCAATGAGAGGATATATGTAAGGAATCTCAAGTTTTGAGTTACATGGGTAGAGGTATTCAAGAGTTGTATCTCAGAGGAAACTCTTTCTTGAAATTCTCAGTATTTGTCATTTTTTGTTTCATTTTTCTCATGATGGATGTTGCTCTTTCATTGCTTACAACTATAATGCATTTAAAACTGCCTTCACTCTATTTCACATCAAATTAAATTATCTAAAAGAACTTCTAACACCCTAATGTTGTTATAATTCACCCCCCACAAAAAGAGGTAATGGAATTTTCATATTATACTAAGCTCGCACCTCACTAAATGAAAACAGTTCTCAATGATTCTTTCATTTCCATTGGCTGCCTTTCTCTTTCCATTTGGCATGTGCAGTTGATTATTTTAAGATAGAATTAGTAAATTTCAAAATGTCCAATGGTAATGAAAGTTTTGTTAAAAAATAGGTGTCTTCTATGTTTTTAACTATGTAGTTAAGAACTAATTTGACATAATTATAATTTAAATTACAAATTGAAATTATCTCATATTACATTAATGGTATCAGTGGACTGAAAAGAAATATCTAAATGTATGATGCCTCCTTGAAATTGTTGTCTTGAAAATTTGTGTTGCAGGAGAAATTTGATAGACTAAAACTGTCTTATTTCTTTCATTGGTAGAATGAAATATTAATAAGTAACTTACAAATTAATAATATAAATTTCTCTCTTATTAAATGGATAAAAAATAAGACATTGAAAATAACGATTAGGGTCTGTCTTTCTCTGAATAGTCCCCATGGTTATTATTTTGCATCCTGTGGTCATGACAGAACAGCAAGATTGTGGGCAACTGACTCTCATCAACCTTTAAGAGTTTTTGCTGGACATGTTTGTGATGTTGATGTGAGTTATTGTACAGAAATATTAATATGATTTTTTTGGTTAGTACAAAATAAGTAGAATGTTTATTTTGAGTAGTGTGTAAGTTAAGTTTTGTTTAACTTTGTGTTTGTTTCTGTTTTATGATGATATTTCAGTCTCTGATGTGTTATTAAGTGGTATACTACAACATTTTACTTTATTAAAGGTTTTGTTTTCACCTTTTGGTTAATATAGGGGACACTGATATTGAAGGGTAACTTTTGCATCTCAGAGACTCCAATGTGTGGGCTTTCTGCTGGTGATGAGTTAAACTTGTTGAGATGTTTTAGTATATTATTATATCATTAATATTTACCTACATTTATAAGTTTTAAACAGTAAACCCAATATTTTATAGTTTGTTTGTTTGTTTTTTTATTTTTGCACCAAGCTACACAAGACTATTTGTACTAGCCATCCCTAATTTAGCAGTGTAAGACTAGAGGAAAGGCAGCTAGTCATCACTACCGATGCATCAAATCTTGAGCTGATCTTTTAATAATGAATAATAAAAGGCTGAAAGGGCAAGCATGTTTGGTGTGACAAGGATTCAAACCCATGACTTTCAGATTACGAGCTAAGCATTCTAACAAACTGGCCATGCTGAGCCATGTATTTTGTCGTGTTTTACCATGAAATGTAGAATCAACAAGTGTATCTGTATTTACTTAGTCTGTTAAATAATGTTGAAGTAAATAAAACTATAATAAACTATGGATTTTTATTCCATTTTACTTCACTATTATAAAAGATGTAATGGTATTTCTCTGGTTTGCTGATCCAAGCTGTTCTCATAAGCCTAGAATATGCAAAATTGCAGTGCACAACAGAGAATATGGCTGATCAAATAATGTATTACGCTTACATGTTGATTTTCTTTTCAATTCGCTTTTGGTGAAAGATAAAATAAATCTTTAATGCACATATGGTACAAAATTGTTTGAACTAACTCTTTCAACAGGTAATAAAATTTAATTTGTTTGATATTAACATTATTTCAGAATGAGTTAACAATTTTTTTTAAGTTAACTCAGACCTTTAGGAAGCTTTTCTTGCATAGCCCTACATTTTGTTGGTAAACAGTGATTTAAAAAAATGCTTTTTGTCTAAAAAATCTTACAAATTTTCAGCTTCCTTTTTATCAGTCTTAAATATCTAAATAGTAAAAACACATAAAACATCAAGCCTTTGATCAATAAAAAGCCAGTGGTCAAAATTACTTTATTTCACTGATTCAAATAATTCAAGTGTGAATTAATGACGTAGTAGTTATTTTGTATTCTGAATAACTTTACATTGTGAGGATAGGTAAAATATCCTGAGGGGTTGCCAGATGGGCAACATGGCATGATATCAAAAAATATATGCAGTAGGGTATATTGAGTAATCTCTTTGACTTCCTGTGGCAAAACTTATCACCAAATTCCAAAATTTGTAGAGTAGGACACAAACTTTATAGTACTGTGCAAAAGTGTTAGTAAAAAGTTCAAAAGTAGATTTCAGGTTACTTTGAAAGAACAATGGAAAGTAGATCACACATGAAACATCAAAGATTTATTAACCTTCATATTTAGTACAACAGAATCTCTGTGGAATTGTTTGAGTTCAGCAAACTTCTGGGTCTCACTGTTGCTTTAATAACTGAAGACAGTTTTTCAGTCATTGTTCAAACATACTTAATCAGAGTGTCCTTTGGAATTTTACTTCATTTGTCTCTAATATACTTTCATAAAGTTTATTTCAAAATAACTTGTGATTTGTTAAGCTTTTAATCTATCAAATCATGAATCATTTCAATTGGGTTGAGGCTGGGGCTCTGTGGGGGCCATTGTATTATTTGAATGACTACAGCAGCTTATTTCTTAGCTAAGTAATTTCTGCATATGTTGCATGAATTTTTGGTGTCATCACCTTCTTTATTGTAGAATCCTTTACCAATTACTCATAATTCATTGGATATACCATGATAGATCTGTATCTAATGGCTCTTGTGCTTGTTCATTATTCCATGTATTTTGCAAATATTTCTAATTGCCTCAGCAAAAACTACTCCCAAACCATCACACTATCTCTCCCATGCTTTATCATAAGTGTTATGCATTGTGGTAAGTATCTTTCATCTTTCTTTTGCTGTACTTGCACTCTGAACCAAATTTGGACTCATTTGTCCATAACACCCTTTTTCAATCATCAACAGCCCAATATTTGGGGACTGAAGTAAAGGTTTTTTTAATTGCTATATAACCATATATTCCATTCTCATTGAGTCTTGTTGATACTGTAGACCTGTATCCTTCTGTCCTGAAGCCTGTATAAACAAAGGTACTTAACATCACTGTCATCAAGTTAAGGTGTTCTGCCTGTTTCTTTCCTGGTTTGACATTAACCTATCTGAGTCTCACAATCTAGGGCCTATTTCACAGAGTGTGGAGATCATTTTAATTATACAGCAATATGTTGGAATGTCCAACCAGCATCACATAAAACTTTTATGTGAATTCTCTGCTCTACTGGTAATTCTCTGTGATTTTAGGCATTACAACAAAACTTAATATATAGTGTTAAACACTATTTTTATCAAGGTTTATTTGTGGAATGCTATTAAATTTATTTCATCTAGCACAGGGGTGGGCAACTCCACGACTTCTGGCCACATATGGCCAGTGGATAGCACAGTTGGGGCCAGCTTTAAGTTAGGAATAAACTTTTTCCATCATTTATTTTTTATCAAAAATTTGGTAACTCCACTGCTTCATATTGTAGCTAATGTCATGCTCTTTATTTCTGCCCCAAACTCCTCTCATTTTGTAACATCAGTCTGGTTTAGATGTTTGTTATCAAGTATGCATTGTTTTGCATGTGCTTGCAAACATATTTTTATTGTACAACTTTCAATTGTTTAATATATTTTGTTTTAATCCCATAATATGAATAATAAGGGAATAATTCAAAAACAGAAGAATCCAGATGATGGTGAACACTCAGAAAATTAAACAATTTAATTGATTCTGGCATTGCTGCTGAAAGGAGAATGGCGCATGACTGGAAAAAATGTGAAATGAGAATTTAATGAATGTTGGGAGTTGAAATTTGCAGTGATTGAAGTAAATAATAAGCCAGTGTGTCTCTTGTGTATCAAAGCTTTTAGGAATAATAAAGTATACAACCTCAAGTAACACTTTATCAATTTTCACATATGAATGAAATTAGTTATCTAAAAGCACAATTCCATGAACAAAAGGGAGGCCTAAAAAGATTTTTATCATTGATAAAACTAGTTACATTAGCTCACTATAAAGTAGCTTGGATTCTAGCTCAAAAAAAGCAATCATTTTCTGATGCTGAACTAAAAAAAAATATTAATTGTGGTCAAGGAAACTGTTGGAAAATTATGATTGAAAAATAGAAGATGTTATTTTTCAGAAGGTACGTAAGTCGAATAACAATTGTCCGCAGAATCCTAGAGTTAGTGAAATACATAGAAAATCAGTTATTTGAACAACTAAAAGACTGCATTTTTCTATAGCACTAGATGAGTTTACAGATTTTAGTGATGATGCACAGTTGATATTTTAGGTTCGATATGTAATGTCAGATATTCAAGTGAGGAAAGAAATGCTTGGGCTTTGTGGATTACAAGATCGAAAAGGGGGAAAAAACATCTCTAAAAAATTTGAAATATCAAAAAAATTTCAATCTAAATTTTAAAAAACTGGTTTATGTCACAATAGATGGTGCTCCTGCTATGACTAGGGCAAAATTAGGATTTGTTTCTTTTTTTGAAGCAATATTTCATTGACAGTGATGTGAAATACACATTGTCATCTTCCCATTGCACTTTGCATCAGGAAAATTTATGTACTCAGGTGTTTAAAAGTGATGAATTGAAAAATTTGATGGACATTGATGTAAACATTGTGAATTACATTAAAAGTGGAAGCTCTCTCCTCCCTCGACAGTTTGTTGAGACTTTATTTTGCAAATGTAAGATGGTTAAGTAGAGGAAAAGTATTGGAACAATTTACTTTCTTATTTTCTCAAATAAAAGAATATCTTGTTGAAAAAGGTAAGATTGAAAATATCCCTGAAATTGAAACTTTGTCATGGCAATGTGATTTGCACTTTCTGTGCAACATAATGGCTCACTTGAATAATTTGAATACAAAGCTTTAGAAAAGAGATAAAATAATAAGTGAAAAATCATAGTCTATTGTTGAATTTCAATTAAAGCTAAACTTCCTTGCCGAACAATTACAAAAGAGTGATTTGATACATTTTGCAAAGGTAAATAGTTTTTCAGAAAATAACAAGAACTATGATTTCTCTGACGTTAAAGATGATCTTATGTAAACTGGATCAAAAATCAATCTCAAAAATTTAAAACATGTTTCTCCAAATTTAAAAATTTCAAATTTCAAATTGATATTTGAATTTTTGCATGATCCATTTCAATTTGACTTAGGAAATTTCAGTAAGGGAATTTCGTATTTTTTTGTTTTTGGATGAGTGTGGATTTTAAGATGATATGCTTACCCTGCAAAGTGTAGAACACATAAAAGGTAAACAAAAATGTTCTATCAGAGATATGTGATTCACTATTCTGATGAATAAGACTCTTCCAAATTTAAAGATAGCAATTTCAAAATTATTTCCATGTTTGTATCCATAAAGGTGTGTGAGTCAGCATTTTTACACTAGATTTTCTGAAGTCTAGTTACATATTTCAGCTTACTGACATAAATTTAGGGGCAAAACTAAGATGCTCATTGAGCATAGATATTAAGCCAACACTCACAAAACTTGTTGATGAAAATTCCTGTCAATTTTTGCATTGAAGATTAGTTGAATGCAATTCTTTTGATTAAATTAATATCTTTACTTTTTTTTTAATAGTATGGCCAGTGTTGTTTTCATGAGCCACATTTATGGCCACTTTGAAAAATAAGTTGCCCACCCCTGTTCTAGTATATACCAGTACTATATGCTAGCTTCTTTCTCTATAGTTATGACACTATAGAGTTCATATGAGCAGAACTCTCATGGCATGCCTTTGATACAAGTATATGGCAGCTCTCACTTTAGCTTATTCAGTTGTCAACAAGAATCAGTGAAGCATTACCATAGTGTTGAAATTTACATTCTGTAATAGCATGGAAGAATTAGCCCATAAAATGGAAAGAATGGCAAAATATTCTCATCTTCTAACACTTATATCAGTTTTCTGATTACTTTCATGGTACTTGTAAAAATAAATTATGCAATTTATTGTTTGCTCTTATTAAAGAGATGTGAAGTGGTTGTTGAGTTTGAAGGAAAGACTCATGGTTGTATTTCAGGAAACTTTAATTAGTTGGATTTGCATGTTTAGTATTGACTGAAATTGACAGTAAGCCCTGCAGTTGAATAACAAAAAGTAAGTTATATTTCAGGTTACAATATCTTTTTTTTCATTGATTAACACAATATACGGTAAAGAACTAAATGTAGTAATCACAGTACAAAGATATTAACTATAGGTTCAGTTGAAAATACGTTATGGAATTAGTTCGAACTTACCCAGGCTGAATTGGAGAAAGACATGACAAGTAGGTTAACAGTGGATAAAAACATAATACTCACATGACAAACACAAAATAGGAAAATAACCAAACTCTTTCAGTTGATGTGTACACAGAGTTTATCATACATTCTTTTCCAGTTCACTACATACTTAATTCCTGAAGGGAAAATATTTCAGAATTCATTTGTTTCCCATTTTACCTGGTTACTGTAATTAACATAAAGAGGAAAATAGAATCTTAACATATTTCTAAACCTTTATACATGAACTGTTGCAACAATTTGAATTAAATTCTCAAGTAGCATCAATCATGGGGGAGGTCCAACATACTAAAGAGAAATAAACTTTGAGAATATGTTATAATGCTTCCTATGTACAAGATAAATAAAAACAAATTGGGAAATTGAAAAACCTGCAACTAGGAATTGTGCAAAATGTAAGGAAACGAGACTGGGTGCAATGTAGACATTATGTTGTCAAACTACAAAATAATTTTAACTCCACCAAATGTAATTCTAGGTAACAGCATGGAGACAAAGTAGGAGTTTTTAGTTTGAGTAAATAATGTCTACAGTATATCCAGTCTTGTTTACAGGTTTATAAATTTCCAGTTTTTTTATTCACTTTTTTTCAGGCTTTTCTTTTATTATCACTAAACTATGGGTAAAGGATAATTTGATATGGTAGCTGACTTTATATGTAATGATATTAAACGTAGCCACACCTAAAAGCTAGCTGATATGGTTCATGATGATTTACTGTAGCTGTTGGTTATTTGATTGCATTATATCAAGATGTTAAATGTTACGATGCAGCCAGAGATTATCATGGAGGTTTGTTTCAGAATATGTTGAGTACTTATGTAACTAAATTCTCTATATGTGATGCATAGAAATAGGCAAGTATATACCTACACTGAGACACAACATTTTCTAAGCTATAAAATTCTGTTATTAGTAAAGTATATTTTTCCAAGAAAACATACATCTAAAACATCACTTTAAATAAAACTTCATGTCTTGTAATGTAATTATTATATAAACATGCTTAATAAAATTTAATGTTATCTGTATTGATTTTTTTCTTTTTACCTTTTCACTTCATACATAATGTAGGAGTTACCTTATTTAAAGATACATATTGTATTGTGTATAAATTACTGAGTATCTTCATGTTACAGTTTATCTATTTTTGGTAATTCCAGTTTATCTTGTACTTAAGCTTTTTAAAGGAACCTCATATGTTTGTAAGAAAGTTAACTTCATAGTGTAATGATAGCATTGTTTATGCTATAATTATATTTTTTGCTTGTGTAAAATATAACAATCAATTTTTAATATCCTTACAACTTTCACAGTATCTTAATTAGTATTCTACAAAAGGTTTCAGTGCAGTTACCAATGGGCTATTTTGAGCAGATTTTTTATTTTCCTTTTATATCTAACAGCTATGTTTTTTATGCATTTTACATGTGTACAGCCTTAGCAATCAGAAGTAAAGCGTTTAAAGTGTTGTTTGAGCTGAATTGTTACTGTTTAAGGCAGTGGTTCCCAAACTTTTTCAGCTTGTTACCCAATTTAACATCCCACATTAAGCATGTTACCCCTTTCACAAAATGTTTTCAACATTGATATATATGGCTAAATTAAACTTGAGATATATTGCACTTTATTTATTTACAATTTATTTATATAATTTATTTACATTGAATTACACTTTTAATTATTGTATTTGATCATTGTGCATTTCTAATGAATATTGCCAAAGATGTCAAGATCATCAGTGGGATGGATGGAGTTGCATACCTGAAGCTAGTTTAGGAATTCTTGGCTTTGTGGTTGAAAGTGCCAGCCTAGCATCGTTTGCAACATTCAAGCGAGTCCTCTTTTGTGTTTTCATCCCCAGCACGGTTGAGAACCCAATCTCGCACAGATACGTTGTTGAAAATGATACCAACAACTTCAAGGCTCTCTTGGACAGAGTTGGCGAGTCAGCTAGTTGTGAAATCCAAAAGGAATCTGCATTTTGGTGTTGGAATTTGACTTTCAAGGCTTCATTTGCTCGCATTGTGATCCACTCCTCCTTTGCAGGAAAATAATCATCATGAATGGCCTCATCAGGTACAGAAAAGGGATGAATGATCCACTGAAGACTGGATGTTTTTAGGTCACTCTCTGGAAAGTAGTGCTGCATGCTTGTTTCAAGCCCCTTCAAATGGTCGCTCATCTCTTTGTTGATGGTCTGTAAAAGTGATCCAGTATCATAACAATTCTCCTCAACAAACTGGTCTAGGGTGGGAAACTGAGCGATCACTCCTTTCTCCAAGTGTCGATTCCAGAGTCTCAGTTTTCCCAGAAATGCAGTCACAGTGTGATGGGCATCAATGACAGTCGTGTTTTGGCCCCGGAGTTGCAGATAATCACTGTTCAGCTCCGCAAATATGTCAGCCAAGTAACAAAGTCGAGCAAGCCGCTCCTTATTAGTGAACTTGGTAGCAAAAGGAGATTCTTCTTGTTTCAGAAATTCCGAAGAGCCAATCGGAGCTCAATTCTCTATGTACAACCTTGCCTCGTGACAACAAACGAACATCAGTGTGGTAGAGCAGAACTTGATACTGCTCTCCCATTTCCTTGCACAGCTCCCTGAATATGCACGAATTCACATCCCTTGACTTGATGAAATTTATGATTTTCAACACATTTTCAAACACTAATTTCAGATTACCAGGCAGGCTTTTTGATCCAAGAGAGTACCGATGAATGATGCAATGATCTACAGAAATTTCTGGATTCACAGCTTGTATGAGGCCCCATAATCCACGATTACGACCCATCATCGACGGTGCTCCATCGACGGAAACCTAGATTAAAAGAGAAAAACTATTATAGATTGCATCAGTTAGTCATTCTTACATTCTTTTGCATTATAATTATGTGGTTTTAATTTAATTTAATTTATTTTGGTACTTTAGTATTTCAGTACAACAGGCACAGTACTTTTTTGTGAATTATGTATAAAATATTAGCTGCACTACAGCTACTTGTACAATAAATAAAACTATATGACTATATGCCATGTAATTCATTGTATTTATACTAATCTAGACTTTATATAAACATCTCTCCCTACCTGTTGAACGCTGTTCCAATCCATTCGTGGTAAAGAAACTGTTGATGATATTGAAGATATCTTCTCCCTTCGTGGGTGTCAGCAGACCTTCGCATAATAGGAACTCTTCTTTGATCTTGTCCTAGTGGACGTAACGAACGAACTCAGGAGAACAGCACAACTGGCTACGTCACAAGATTTATCAAATTGCAAGGAGAATTTGCTATATGAGCTTTCCTTGATCTCTGTTGTAACTTGGGACAGAATATCTGATGCCATGTCATCGACTCATCGGTGGATTGTGTTGTTTGATACAGATATGACACTCAGTTTCTTTGCTTGATCCTCCTCACATACCTTGCTTACCATCTCGTATGCACAAGGCATAATCAGATTCTCTGCAATGGTGTGGCATTTTTGTTGTTCAGCAACTTTATATGCAACAAAGTAAGATGCTTCGACTGCAGCTTGAAGCTTTTGGGCTTGAATTCCAGATGAACCGAACTGGATATTCTTCAATGCTACAGCTCGGCACAGAAAATATGCCTGATCCTCATTTTGAAGATTTGGATGGCACTTCTGGAGGTGAGCTGAGAGTTTTGATGGCTTGAGGCTTTCATTTGTCAAGACTTTGTGACATACTACACATTGTGGCCGATCCTCTCCACCAGAAGGTAAATTCACAAAGCCATAGCAAAGAAAGGCATCAAAGTAGGTGCGCTTTTTAGACATTTTAGACCCATGGGTAATTTACCCCCAATTTGGGAACCAGTGGTTTAAGGTGTTTTGTGCCCAGCTGTTTAATTAGGGTGTTGTGCAATTTTTTGTGATCATTATTATGAACCACTGACTGCACTACTTCTTTCATGTAAAGTTTTCACAGTTACAGACATCAGCTGGCATAGAAGAAACAGTGTGTGTAAATTTTGATGTTTACACCAAGATGTTTAAAGTACAGTATGTGTAGGTTGTTTACAAATAATTTGAATACATTCTTAGAACTTCTGGAAATATCTGTTGTGAAAGTTTGCTCAGTTCCAGATAAGCCATGCCCACTTGCATAGTAGAAGATATGTTGTTAAGCAACAGTTTTAAGTTAAATGCCATGGTTATAGTCTATAAAAAAAATAACCAGTTACATTGTTCTTTCTGAAGAGGTTAGGAAAATTAAATAATGTTTGCATTTTACAAAGGATGTTGAAAAAATTAAGTCGTGTTGAGAGTGATGCCCCTCTCACTTCGCTATTTTTCTCCATTTATAAATATTAGTGTGAAAGATAATGAAGCTACAATTGAGTTTTACTTTTATATCTTACTTAATTATGTATTATGTGTTTTAAAATTCAAATTTGAAAAGTTTAATCATTAAGTTTTTCTACACCTTCCTTTACTGGTCATGCATTGTGAAATAGTGGCAAGAGAAAACATAATGCCATAGGCTAACATGGACTCGATGCCAATCATAATGTCATATCACCAGTGGGGACCCACTGATGTAGCTGTAAATAGTATAAAATAAAGTTATGAAAAGATAAAAACTTGAAATTACATCTATGATCCAAAGAAGGTATTTTACAATTATATAAAGAAGAAATTTATATTCCTGTTTCTTAATTTTAAATATTTCATTACAATGTACATTGTGATAATTGCTAGAGTGACAGAAATGGAAAGTAAGATATAAATATTTATTTGAGAAGAAACTTGTGATATTCATTTAGTAGGTTTTAAAGATTGTATGTGAAATGTGAAAACTGTAAGATAATAAATAGCATTTTCTTTACTAAACATGAAAATTACCCTGCAGCTGAGCTATTCAGTAGTCCAAACACAAATAACTATGTCAGATACTGGGTTTGTATTGAAAAAAAAATGAAACTACAAACTTTTTGGACAGTACTTGTTAAATTTCAAAAAAAATTATCCTCTACTTTTAATTTTAGAACACAGTATGATAAGAGCAGTGTCAGCTATTAAAGAACTTAGTTATTGGTAGTCATAGGTTTTAGAACATTTTACATTTAGTGCTGAGACAGTACAGTACAGATCAAGTTGAAATTCACAATTATTATCATGACATGCTGGACACAAGTACAAAACCAAATGATCTACCATGTGATCTGAATCTATGTAAAAGGCTTTATAATCCCCACTATATGTGAAATTTAAGTAGTAGAATTAGTTTAATAGAATCCCTGAGAGACATACTTAAGTCTATTCTGAGAATAGTTTGAACACAGTTGTGCATGTGAGTAAATTAGCAACAATATCTGGTTGGAATTTAGTTATTGGTTTGTAATGAAACAAAAGTATCAACAGTAGAATATTCCTGTAGATGATTCTGTGTGAAAGACATATAACAAGTTAAATTAAAGCTTGATGTATAATTGTGCTTTTACATGTCAGTCTTGGTTGGAGTTTAGTATTTTTTTGTCATGCAGGAACACCATCCACCACATAACATTTCTTCAGGTTATTCTCCATGATGGATGTTAATCTACCATATCAAGTGATGAAAGTCTAATGTAATTAGATGATTGTATTTCAGTCTTAGTTGGAATTTAGTAGTTACTTTGTTACATGTCATGAATTTTCTCACAGTGATAAGAGTGTTATTTTTTATTTATATTTCAATTTTGGTTTGTATTTGATAGTTATTTTATCAAGTAAAAACATTGTCCACCATGTAACATATCATTAGATGATTCTCTGTCATAATGTTAATCTATCATGTCAAATGGATGTATTTATATTTCAGTCTGAGTTCGAATTTTATAAAAACTGTCCACCATCAAGTGCTTCTCTGTCATGATGGTATTTAATCTAGCATATCAAGTGATGAAATAATGTAATTATATTTTAGTGTGTACAGTTTCATCCCAACTCTAACTACATTGCCACTGGGTCCAGTGACAGAACTGTACGACTGTGGGATGTTTCTAATGGTAATTGCGTCCGCTATATGACAGGACACAAGGTAATGTGTTTTACTATGATAAGCAAGTTGAATTTATTACACTACAAAATCTGTTATTAGGTTTCTGTTTTAAACTTAGACGGTGAATAACATTGTATCAATCTTGATGACGAAAAACCCAATTGAGATAAAAATATATATCTGAACGGCTTGTACGGGTAACCTGAAAGATGACCTAGGAAGGTTGAAACATTGTTCTGTGCTTATCAGTAAAAGTGTTAATACCCATACCAGCTTTTCTGAGATACAGATTGTGTGAATATTTTGTCCAGTTGTTTTAATTGAACTTGAAAGTCTCAGAAACCCAGCTTATTACTGTGTAAGTGTTATTTCTGTATTAAATCTAGTTAAGTAAATTGTACCCAACTTTTTTCTCTGTTCTGAGACAAAAATATATTTCAATTTTTTGCATTTTTATATCTTTCCTATTTATTTTAAGTAGAAACTGTTATATATTTAGGGAAGAATCTACACACTGGTTTTCTCCAATTGTGGACGATTCCTTACTTCAGCAGGTAAATCTTGTTTTTTTTTATTTCATGAACACATGCACAGTACTTTGATGTTTACTTTATAATATGTTCTAATGTTTTGACTGCAAATAAAAGGTCTGTTAACAGATGAATCTTGTATTTTAACTGTGATTTGGAGAAAAGGTCTTTCTTGTTGTAAGAATAAACTGTTGACAATTGTTCAAATAGCTATGACATGTGCATACAATATTACCCTTAAATTATATGTTTTTATATTTTTCACTGTTGGTGGAAGCTGATATTGTATTATATTAGCAATTTTTGTTCTTGCTTTTATGTGATATTATATTCAGTGTAAAGAACAAGCCAGTTGCATTGGGTGAAATTGTTTATTTTCTAGGATCCAGTAATTAATGGTATTAATTATAAAGTTGATGGTGCTTCTATCTATGCATTTTTGTACACCTCATATTTATTAGGGGATTCTGTAACTAGCAAAGTTGTGGATCCATAAGAAGCTTAGTACATAAATGCTTTAAAAAAATCATTTAAAAAACTTACAAGATCTATAACCCCAATGTAAGGCTAAATTTTATAACACTTGGAAGTAAATTTTTTAAAACTATATTCTATTTCATTGATGATCAGTTTTGTGTGTGTGTGTTTTTTTCTTATAGCAAAGCCACATCGTGCTATCTGCTCATGCTGTTTTTGGCATTGTAAATCCATAGACTTACTGCTGTACTAGCAGCGAGCAATCAGATTTATAGCATTTAAACCTTATGTGTTACATTTTAAGGGAAAAAAAAAGTCCGAGGGGTCTTGTGATTTTTGGAATTGGGACCTGTTTTGGCCTCTGAGAAAGTGATGAAAATCATTCCTGCTTATGTGATTTTTTTTCACATCCAATAGAAATCCAATAGATGCTAAAAATTGATTGTGTTTTTCCTTGTATGAAATTTATACAAAATACTGCAAATGTTCTTATAAAGTATTTTTAGTTTATGTTTTATGTAAATGTATTTTATTCACAGTTGAGAATTTTGTACAATAGTAAATCTAACGTTGATAGTCAAAAATGTGCCTTAATCATTTTTATCATTGCATTTTTCCAATCATTTTGCTGTTTCATAATTGTGTGTTTTTTAACTATTTTAATTTCTTGAAATATAACTGGCTTGAACAATTAAGTCACACATTAGTTTCTTTGTGATACAGCTTTTTCACTTCTGGGCTAAAGACTTCTATACAGACTATACAGTTTCTATTTTTGTTTTTTATCTGTAAACTTGTACTAGAATAAAAATAAAATTGATTCACCTTTATCTGAAAATTGCATAAGTATTTAAGTAATAATATATGCTATTATCTTCACAATTTATTAGATTCTGTTTTATTTGTCTATTTTTTTTTTGTCGTGGCATACCTAAAACCCATAAATATATATTATGTGTTGTGTTCTCTAGGTGGTGACAGGAAGATACTAGTTTGGGATATAGCTACTGGACACCTAGTGGCAGAATTAAACAGCCACACTGAAGCTTTGTATTCACTTTGTTTTAGTCGAGATGGGACAATTCTTGCATCAGGTTAATGTACAAACTTTATTTTAACAATAGAAATATTGCTTGCCTTTTTAGTCATTTGTATTTCATGTTTAAATTTTTTTGTTTAATCGTGAACAATTATTTTAAAACATTTTTTAAATTAAGTGTACTTACTGTTGAGCTGTTTTTTGTGTAATCTTACAGCGAATCCTTATATTTGTTATGTGGATTACACCACAAATTAACCCCCAAATCAACAGAATATATAGTCTTGTTTTTGTTGTTAGAATAGTTTAACTACTGTTTATTTTATAAACTAATTGTTTGATAACAGAATATACAATACTGTGCAAAAGTGTTAGGGCAAGGAATTATCTTGTCATTCTTTCCATTTTATGAAGCTAATTCTTCCATACCATTACAGAATCTACATTTCAACATTATGGTGATGCTTCACTGAAAAGACTGTCATGGTATCCCATGCACTGTCTGAACTATGTAGAAAGAAGCTGACATATGGTACTGGTATATGCTAGAAGAAATTAATTTTGTAGTACTTCACAAGTAAACCTTGATAAAAAGCAGTGTTAAACAGTATTTATTAAGTCATACCACAGCCCAAAAAGTATGGGGAATTGTTAGTAGAGCAGAGTGCTTGCATAATAGCTTTACATGATGCTGGTTGGAACTCTCTAACAAATTGCTACAAACTTGAAATGCTTCCCAAACATCCTAGATAATGAAACTAAAACAGGTAAATGTCAAAATAAGAAGGAAGCAGACAGAACACTTAAACCCAATGATACTGATGTTAAGTATCTTCACTTATACAGGCTTTTGAAGAGAAGGAAGACTACCACTGATCTCAAGCATGAGATAAGTGAAATGGCAAATCAAGAAGATTTAATGATAATGGAATATTTTGTTGTGTAGCAATTAAAAAGCTTTTACTTTGATCTGCAAATATTGCCAAGAAACTGAAATTTACTAAAAATTACAAAACCGGACTGCTGATGATTGGAAAAGGGTGTTATGGATGGAGAAGCCCAAGTTTGAAATATGCAATTTAAAGTGTAGGTTGTACATCTGGTAGAAGAAAAGTGAAAGATATTTGCCTCAATGCATAGCACCTACCATGAAGCATGAGGTAGACAGGTGGTATTTTACTCCTGAGGTGACAGGATACGTTTGTATAATAAATGGAATAATAGACGAGAAAGAAACATTAGGTGCAGATCATTTATTGTATGCCCAGTGATTTGCATGTTAATTGTAAAGGATTTTACTACAAAGAAGATAATGACCCTAATCACTTATCCAATCTATGCATAAATTACTTACTTGAGAAAGAAGCTGTTAGAGTCATTCAAATGATATAATGGTGACCACAGAGCCCTGACCTCAACCATTTGAGCAGTTCTAGAATTTGATCAAAAACTTGACAAATCAAAAGTTACTCCAAAGGCACTTTATGAGAGTG
Organism: Carcinoscorpius rotundicauda; assembly: GCA_011833715.1. Classification (NCBI taxonomy): domain Eukaryota; kingdom Metazoa; phylum Arthropoda; class Merostomata; order Xiphosura; family Limulidae; genus Carcinoscorpius; species Carcinoscorpius rotundicauda. The sequence continues at coordinate 21,134,757 of CM022402.1, read as the reverse complement.
TATTAGATAAGACATGAAGTAAAATCCAAAAGGACATTTTGGTTAAATATGTTCCAACAGTACCTAAAATATTGGTTGCATTTATTAAAACAAAAAGGGGGACACAGAAAATGACAGATGATTATCTAATTTCATTATGAAGCTGCTGTACAGAATAATTAGTTAATTTTTAGATAAAATGTAATGTTGTTTTGTAAAATCAGGTCAAATATAGTAAGAAAACTCATATTGTTGTTAACTGAATATTGCCAATTTGAGCTCTAAGCTTTCATTTATTCAGACAGGAGATGAGAGGAAATTCCAAGAATTGAATGGAGATTGCGAGAATTAAAGAGACATAAATAATATACAATAAATAATCTATTAAACACAAACATAGTGTGTGTATTTGCTTTAGTGTGAAAAACAACAAGTCATATAGAAAATTAGCTCCAGACTATCAAGTTTGTTTATGGGCTGTGGTTGATAAAAATGTCTGTTTTGATACAATGTGAAAACATTATGTATAGATAAAACAGTAATGTAAAGCTTTCCTAGAGGGACTTGTGCTATCCAAATAACTGGGCATTCCCATCAGAAGATAGTATAGAGTGTAACCATGAGGTATATGATTTACCACTGAAGAAAACTGCTGTCTATATCTATATACAAGATGCAGTCTTACGCTTTTTTTTTTCCACCAAACATACTAGACATTATTTCTGTTGAATGACAAAAATGTGTACTAAGCCAAGGCAAAAGTAATATAACTTTTCTTGAACATGGGTTATGTAAAAACTGTATATACACCCAAATAGCTGAAAAAATTTCAAAAAATCTTTATTAAAATAAAATGTTAAAAATTCATGGTATGCTTTTGTGTGTGTGATTAAATTGTAAAGTAGGAGAATTTTATAGAGGATGCATAGAATGTACACATTTTTAAATAAGTCTATATGAATGAACGTTAATCATGCTATATTGGTAATAATAAATTAATCATATTTTGAATTTATGTTAAATGTTTTCTTTTCTTCCACCCTGTATAATTGTGAACAATTAAACTGGAAATTTATTCAATTCCTTGATAAATGTTATTCAGAAATGGTTTTTGTATAATCTGCTTCACTACTGTTGGTCAAATAGATGGTGACAAGGGTGTGACTATGAGGGTTACTGTTCTAACCAATTAAAAACTGTTGCAGCAGTTCCCTTGTCATCTTTTAATTAAACTTGTACAAAATGTAACAGTTAGAACAACACTGAAACATAGTTTTAATGCACATGTAAGTTAAATGTGTTGTGTAGTGTGAAATACAGTGTTAAAAACATGTGGAAAGTCCTGTTATTTAAGATTATTAATGTTTTTATTCATAAAGCTAAAGTTTAAATTGGAATCATATAGTGGCTTCTTGTGAATAAACTGTACTAACAACTGTCTTTTTTTTTCTTTTTGCATCTTTGGAATTGTCTCAAAAGTATTAAAACAGGATTTGTCTAATAATAAGTTGAAAACGTTTTCTTCTCAGGAGGCTTGGACTTTTGTGTAAAGCTTTGGGATTTTACAAAACTGAGTGAAGAACTAGACTTGGAAGATCTAAACATATCTCATACACCTAACGTCAAGTGAGTTCCTCATGTGTTGTTCAGCTTTTAATCATATTTTCTAATGAGATTTACATTAACGTATGCCATGCAGTGTTTTAAATACAAAGTTTCAGTTAGATAGGATTATTCTATACACATCAGGTTTTATATTCATTTGACGCATGAAATTAAGGCCCTCCCTCCTTCAAAATGATTAAAAAAATCTACTTATTTCTGAATAGATGAATGTATTTATGCTTTATTATTGTGTACAGTTTCTTATGTCAGCAAAGTGTTATCTATAAATTGGCAGCATGTGTGACCTAAGATTAAGAATGATAATAGTATGAGAGAAATGTGTCTTTATTTAATCTGTTTGGGCTTTCAGTTAAGAAATCTATGGCGAAATTTTATTATATTCTCACTACAGGGCCAGTAAAGAAATATTTGTTACAAGGTATTATCAGTTTATGGTAATGTAATTCCACACAAATCACTGATCTGTGTATTATGTTTCTTTTATAAACTTGAAAGTTACAAGTTTTGAAAGTTTTGCATTTTTTATAGATTAGATTACGTTGTAGGCTTAATTGACATTTCTTATCATTCTCGTATTTCTAGTGATCATATCACAATTCATTGTTGTTGTAGAACATCAGAAAAAGTGTACAGAAGGTGTAAAAAAGTGCATGGGTTTGTGTCAGAACAGTTTCTTGTTATTTCCATTTCTTCCTTTTTAGCATACTTGTGGCTGGCTCTAAGCCTCTATGCTTATTGTAGTATATTTTTGATTTTATTGTAGAGGGTATCCAATCATTTTGGAAATACACTTGAAAACCATACTGGGAAACATTTTAACATAGATACACACAGTTTGTTATATATGAAATAGAATGTTTAAAGTTTAATCACAACACAACATAGTTGAACATGTGATTATGTTAGATGCAAAATATCCAGTCTTCACTCAACTTCTTACCAAATTTTTTGCAACATGACAGAAATAACCTTTGGTAAGGATTCTTGGGATGCAATGATAAAATCTATCTTTACTTACAACCTTATTGGTGTAAATCAAGTTTTTATGAAGCTCAAAACAGAACATGTCCAGAGGATGTGTGGGGGCTAGTTAATTGGTTCTCCCCATCCAATCCTCCAACTGAGGAAGGTTTCATCTTGTGTGGGATACTTATTTTCCTCTTAACTTGATAAAACTGTCTGCAAATCACCTATATTATAGTTGTACTGTTGATAACATCATCTGAATTTCCTCTACATCTATGCAGGGGAGTTAAATTTGGCAAACAACATTCATTTTCCTTCTTTGTATGCATTGTTTGGCTTTTAGTGAAATCTTATACTCAGGTTTCTTTGGTTATTTTCAGTGCTGTAAGAAACCTTTAAGCATTATTCTTCCATGTGGAACAAACCATGTCAGGATGTTTTTTCCCTGCATGACTTTTTCAAGTGTTTCCTAAATTACTGAACACCCTCTATTATAATATGGATTTTTTTTTTTACATTAATGTGATCAGAAGAATAGATTGATTAAATGGATAATTTTTTTCTTTTTTGATGAAGGACAAACACAGAGAGTTATTTGTTAGGCAGTTATAGGACTAAATCTACCTCAGTTTTATCGCTTCACTTTACCAGAAGAAACCTCCTCCTGGGAACAGGCATGTATCAGGGTTAACATAAAACATTTAAGTGAAAGGCTTCAAGAGGATTGTTTTCATTTTTGTTTCACTTCAAAAAGACCTTGCTTCTCTCAGCCACCAAGTACTGTGGTTAGCATAGTGCCGTTTCTAGGCACATTTACTGAACAACTATACACCATTGTTTTGTCTTCAGTAGAAGTATTTTGGTAAAGTTATGTACCAAAATGAACAGTATAAGAGGGCTACTTTTCAGACATGCTTCATGACTATTTTATGTTGTCATTTTTATGGAGATATAATTTTGTAAAAGAAACATACATGTTTAATGCCATAAAAAATCAAACTAAGTATCAATCTCATATTTGTAAGAAAATGTACCATTATCTACGAAGACAAATTGTAAACTTCAAACTTGTTCATTTTTCAAGAACTTCTTTTTCCTTAATATAATGATATTTTTTTCTTCTGAAACTGAAATAATGATTTTTTTACATTTTTAAACAAGTTCCTTAGTATATTAACATTAGTGGTATAAAATACATCACTGGATTTTGGAGGCTAGTGAAAACATAATCAGTTAAAGCTATAGTTTTATTGTTTTTATACTGGAATGTATGTTTATTTTCCTTTTTTTTTTAAACTATGATAATTATTTAATTTCTCTATCATAAGCACTTCACTGGTGTCCTTTAGAAACAGTTCATTTAAATAGACTGCATGTAAAATATATATATCTATTATGAATTAGTTAATTACTGTTGCAAATTCACATAGAAAATCAGCTCCTGTCTAACAAATAACAGAAAATTCTGTTTCCTTTACTACAGCTTCTTAGCAGATGTCAGATACACTGGCAAACATTGTCAACTTTGTTAGTTTTAGTTTGCGTTTATTGCAAACTCACGTTATTTTGTTTTAGTTTCAGCTTAAATTTATCATAAACCTATCACTGTTTCTATTCTTAGAACACAGGAGTATTACAACTCAATTAAAATATATTTTATTTTATTATCAAAAGGAAATTAATTAAAATATAATCATTTTTTATGCATTCAATATTTTATGTTTATTGTCAGTTTAAGTTGCAAAAAGAAACTATTATCAGCATGTTTAAAATGTCAGTTTTTTATAAGTATAGATTAGTTAGACTGTAACTATTTAAAGCATTTTACTAACAACTTATTTTGCTGTACTAAAAAATAACTTGTTTAAAAATGATAGTAAATATTTTACTTGAAATGAGTAACAGCAAAGCAATAAAAGTGGAATGTAGTGTTACAAAACTTTAAATACATTTTGGAAAAAAAAAAAAAATCTGACCTCGTAACTTGTAACAAATAATCAGTATTCTTACACAGTGTTAACACTAACCAAAACTGTTTTTCACGTACACACTTGTTTTGTTTATATAACTGGGTGTACTTCAGACCACATATTCAATTTAGTCAAGGAGTCACCAAAACAAACTTTCAAGTAAAACCAGAGAATGATTCTGAAACAGCCCTTCTTTACGTCATTTGTGTAACAATAAGTGTATAAAACTGAACTATCAAAGTCAAAAAGAGATCCAGTTTGAGGCTCCATTGCAGTAGCAGTATTGATTTCATTTTGCCATACATCTAGTTTATATAAAATATAGGTTATATTTATAGTTCGTGTAAGAGCTTTAACACTGTCTGACAAACTTAAATAAATTTGGTAATTACTTTGAGACTTGAATGGAATTATTTTTAAACTTCTGGTTAGTACAAGCAAATTTCATGTATGTTTGCAGGCTAAAAAAAAACTATCAATTTAATATCAATAGATCTTGTATTTGATTGTGCATTTTAATGAAGAAACCCAATAAATCATATTTCTAGATTCAGTATGAAAAACTTAAGTACACTTGCAAGGCTCTTGGGAACAGATAAGTGTTAAACCTTTATGTTTAGCATAGGATTTGAAGAGTAGAGAAATGTAAAGAATTTCATTAACTCAGACTTGATAAATTACAAGATTCTTAACAACCACTTGGACATGTTTTTAGGTATGTTAATGTGCAGTTACAGAATATCTAGAAAGCACAACAAATTTAATTTTTTTTTACATCAATCTGTGTTTATTATTCCAGTTTTTGTTGGAATGCTTAAAATCCATTTGAAATTTCTGTTTATTAATAAGCAAGAACAAAGTACAATTAATTTTTTTAGGGTTGTTTTTCAACTGGATTGTAAAGATTGTGTTGATGTTAAACAAATTATCTGTTTTGTAGAACAGAACCACCTGATATGAAAGATTTGTGAAGTATACTTAGGTTCTAGCATGAAGTAAAGAATCATTAAACTATAAAATTTCACTCTAGCAATCTTTACAAATGTATCACAATTTGATAATATCAAGACTACAGGAAAAAACTTTTGAACATTTAACATAAATGTACAAATATATCCAAATTAGTCTAACAGGTAATACTATTTTTCTTCAATTATAATTTTACTAATATACAACAACATACGAAGATTCACCTGTTACGTACCATCAAAACAATACATCAATAAAGACATCTTTAATCATATTAAGTGTATAACCTCAAACACATTTGTATTATGAAATACCACATTACATTCACAGGAATTAAAATTTCTACGGTGAACAACCCCTCCATTAACTTTCCATTTTTTATTTTTTTTTAGTAACAAATAAATGTTACTAGCTGAGAGATGGGTTTTTACCCTCAAAACAAACAGCCTGCTACAATGTGTGCAAAAGCATAAACCAACAAAGTTGTCATTAGTAGTTAAGCTACACGACATTCTGAAGGAGCTCCATGCAAGATGCATTTTTTTCACCAGAATACAACAGCTGCATCATTTACTCTACAAACATCAACTGCTTTACTAAATAATCTTGGTTATAATTGTTTTACTAATTGTCACAAATTCACATTTTAGCCAAAGCCAAGTGTACGTCAAGCACTTGGGACTGTTATTAACACTGATAAACAAGTCCTCAGTAATTTCTCAAGTGTAAGTTCTTAGATGTAGTTACATTTCAATGTATAAGACATAATATGCAAGCTTAAACTTTTTAAAACAATTTTATTGAATACTCACCCTTACACAAAGTACCTAATCTAAAGCATGTTACTTTTTATAACTTATCACAATGTTTAACATTGTTGACAGACAAAAAAAGGCTAGTCTTTTTATTACTTTTTTAATTTAGGTGTTAAATCAATCTTGGGAGTTGGAACATCCAAAATGCAATATTCACAAATATTAAAAGTTTGAAATCCTTTTTGTTGTTACACCCAAGACAATTCTTTAAGTTTTATGGCAAATTAAATTATGAACATTTCAGAAAATTAACAAGGTAATTCTTCTTAGTTAATCTTTTCTAATAAAGTGCTGAAATAATACATTGTACACTTTGAACAACTGTGTAAGAAGTTCTACAACATTATATATATATATAAAGTAATTCTGCTCTGCCAGTCTTTAATAATGAATATTACTGAAATGTTACACAATATAATTCAACAAGAACATCCTTCAGATTGTGTTTTCTGTTGACTGGTCAATTTAATCTGATCTGGAAATTCATTATAAAGGTCAGTTTGGGACTCCTGAGCTAGTGCATCCTTTGCAACTGTTTGGAAGGCTTGCTCCACATTGATGGCTTCCTTAGCACTTGTCTCAAAATAAGGAATGTTGTTTTTTGTCTGGCACCAGCCTTGAGCTCTCTTTGTCGATACCTGCAACAACAATTGGTTTCACCCATAATACAACTTTAGATTTAGCTAAAATGTGGTTTATAACTAACTGAATAAATAAGTGTTTCATCAATTCATGGATAGTAAACATTAGACACTTATAAAACCTTAAACATACACTACTACAATCCAAATTGTTCTTAGTTTGTGAAGTCAGACAGTAATGTGTAAATTCCAAGTAAGCTGTGAAATAAGATATGATGCCTAAAATATGCACAGGAACTTAATTTTTCTACTTATCAGGTATAAACTATTTGAGGCATAATTTACAGTAGGCCTTTAAATATAAATATTATATTGGAGTAGCAAATGAACCCACTGGACAACAACAAATCAAAGAAAATTTTTTTCAACCTGAATGACAGTATGCAGGTCACAGACAGCCATCACTACTTTTGAACTAATGATTAAAAAACAGCTGGTTAGTGTTGTGTTTTATAGCACAAAGCAACTAGGCTATCTGCACCAAACATCTGGAAAAAGTTAAAGTAAATTATTAAAATTCATAAAAAGAAATTAAGGTAAAACCAAAGTTTAATTTTTGAATTAAAAACAAATAACATGAAATCTAATTTTTACATCTAGTCTACAGCAGTGAGAGAAAAACTACAGTAATACAAGTTGTAAAGGACTTTCTGTGGCATAACTGTAGTTATCATAACTTACCAGGATGACAAACGGGTTAAGTTAAAAAATCAGTCTTAGTCACCTTAAGTTGGCCTTTCTAATCCTGGTTATGAGTCAAATGATGTTGCAGCCATTTTCAGAAAGTAAAGTAATACACATTTCAAAATACTTTTTGCAGCAAAATTTTAATTATTATATCTCACCAAAATGACTAAGGGACAGTTCAGACATCTCAGTGATGTCGAGAAACCCACTTGTTGAGAATTTTATACGCAAAAACGGCTCGTTTGGGTTGAGGAAATATTTTACATAGAAGGTCGAAACGTTGTTTGCTCTTCTATGTAAAATATTTTCTCAACCCAAACGAGTCGTTTTTGCATATAAAAGTTCAGACATCTGAAGTTGGACTTTCCAGTCCTGGTTTAAAATTATTTGATGTTATGACCATTTTCTAATTTCAAATTGAACTAAATGTACTTTAAATCGTAAAAGGGAATTGCATTAAAAATAGATCAAATTTATAATTTAAGAATTTAAATATATTTAAATTACTTAAAAAGATTAATGGCCTTTAAAAAACTAAAAACATTTGTAAGGTGGACAGTGTTGCCATCACCAATAACACTGTCTAACGTTACGGATAAACCTTAGAACAAAACGCTTAAAATGGTGCTTTTGTTGATAGTAGTAATGACAGCAAGACAATAAAATGTAGCTTGTTCTGACCTGAATGTCATATAGACAATACCCTGGTGCATCAGTCCCAGATAAAAGAAAACAATGAGTTAAAAACTGTGACCAATGCATAGTCCAGTTAAAACAACTTCCTCTTTCTGATTCTTATGGAAGCAAGAGTGCCAAAGTCTAGTGAAGGGTTTTACTTGGAAAAGTTTGTTTTCATATTGCTCACTCCGTGTCAACTGCCAACTGTCATGGAGCCGAGCCTTGAATACAGGACTATAGTCCATGTATGGAACAAGTACAGCAATGATAGTGCAAGAACAGGTAGATTTAGCTGCAGGTTGGCAAATTGTTCTTACAAATACCAACTTGGCCCAGTATCAAGAAAAACTGGATAGAAGAAGATGTTAAAGAGAAATAGGCCAGTAGGTTTTGAATATTGGTGAGAACAGGGTGTGAACTAACATGAAGCGATTTCAAGGCCAGTAGAGAACTAAACGAGTCAGTATAAATAGTGCAATTTGAGTACTGCTTAGATTTTATTTAACCAGGGCAAGAAAAATGGCATACAGTTCAGCAGTGAATACAGAAACTGTAGAGGAGATTCTGTGTGCAACAACTGAACCATGGCAGAGCTCACAAAGTCACCTGTTTGAACCTTCAGCATAAATAGGAATAGAAGGATGGTTCAAAAGATGTCAAGCAAATAGCAGACAGTATTTCCAATCAGGAGTGTCAGATAGGACACAGTTGGTGATCATCTGTTCTGAAAAGCATGGCCCATCAAGGAAGGAAAACACAACCCTAGGTGGGATGCTGTGGTAAAGATTAAAGTTTTAAAGTATATAGTAAAGACATTTGCAAACAGCAGAGATGTAGGGGAGGTTCGTGAGACTCTGTGTATAAGCTCTGAACTGTGGAAGTGCAGAAAGCCCCAGTCCAGAGCTAAAGTCCTTGATGATGAATGGGATCCAGCATCATTAAGGCCAAGGGTCTGGCAGAGCCATAAACCATTGATCCATAGTCGAGTTTTGATAGAACAAGAACACAATATATGTAGAACATTAATCTGCTCCCCAAGTGGTGGGAGAGAGGGCACACAGGATGTTCAGTGCTCTTCTACATTTGACTCGTAACTGCTTGATATGTAGTATAAAGGTCAACTTCTGCCCCAAGAACTTTGCCTTAGGTAGCACAACTTCACCAATACTAAGTTCGGGATCAAGGTGAATACCCCGCTGGCTGCAAAATTGCATGCAAATAGTTTTAGAGAGAGAGAAGTGAAAACTGTTTGCTGTGGTCCACTTCAGTAAACAACTGAGGGCAGTCTGTAGCTGCCACTTAATATACCACATGTTCAACAACTGACATGAGATGTGAAAGTTGTTGACATAAAGCCTGTTTGCCAAAGTAAAAGGGAATTGTTCTGTGATGGCCTTAATTTTTACACCAAAAAGTGTGACACTCAAGACACAGCCCTGAGGGACTCCATGTTCCTGTAGAAAAGAATGGGAAAGTGTCAAACCCACATGAACTTGGAATCACTTGTCTTATAAAATAAATGGACAAATGACCATATAAATGAAAGTCTCGCAAAATGTCATACTTCCATGTTGATTCATACGCCTTCTCAATGTCCAAAAATTTTGGACCATGTCCATGGTGGAGCTTTGTTGTTGGAACCCACACTGGGTAGGTGAGAGGAGGTTGTTTGATCCAAGGAATCAAACAAGACAAGCATGAACCATTTTCTCTAAGGTCTTACAGAGACAGCTCATCAAAGCAATTGGACAGTAGTTTGAAGGAATATTGGAATCCTTTCCAGGCTTAGAGATAAGTAGGACAACAGCTCAGCACCAGGCATTAGGAAAAACATTCTCCTGCAGGATCCAGTTAAAAACTATCAGAAAAAAGAGAAGCAGGAGATAGATGGCACAGCATCTCAAGTATATATTATCCAGTCTGACCACTGGCAATTAGAGTCACAGAGACAATCAGCTCGAAAGGAAAAAGGTGATTACTCTATCGGAGTCTTGATGACTGAGAAGGCAGCCTGTAGTAGTGTGTTACAGTTGAATCCATCAACCAGCAGGATTCTCTCCTCCCCTTCACAGGTTACCATGCACAGTAAACAAGTCGGTGGATGTTAAGATCCCAGAGAAGGTAAACTAAAAGAACAGAACCTTCCCTGGGTGATCCCCTCACCACACACAGGAATTCACACTAAGGGGTAAAAGACAGCTGACAGCACCAACCTCCATAAGGGGTTTGTTCAGTTCCATGAATCAAATGATAGGATTGACTCTTAAACTTAAAACCCTGGACCCTTTGATTCAGAACCTACAGGCTAACTCTGCCTACAAAAAAAAACTAAGAAGTGAATATAAATGGAATTCCTAATAAGAAAGACAACTTAAACATAACAGTATTTTAAATCGTGGTAAACATACAAAATTGTCCAATTAAATTAGCCAATAAAATCTTTAAAATTTGATCAAATTCAATATTCACAGACTTAATTATACCATTTGATAAACAAATTTGTTTTTTTTAGTTCTGAAGTAACTAAAAACAAATTTCCAATTTTTCCAAAATGTGATAACACACAGGTGTTATTCAACAGAATAGTAAAATTCATACTTGCACAAAAAGACCAGCAAAACATTATATATAGTATATGCTACAACAATTTCTTTATCATAAAATAATAACTTTTATTTAAAGTATCTCCCTTACAACAAGAAAGACTCTTTAGAACTGTACACTAGGGTTTGGTCATATCTTTATTGATGTAAATTTTAGAATAGTACTGAGAAACTGGAGTTACTAAAAAACATTTTTTCAATGAAGGGTACCACATTTAATATGTAAGCATTACAGTTTATATCAGTAAAATGTATAAAAAGTTTGACCTCATTACAGTTTTCCTGTGAAGTAGCATTTCTGCTCATCCTACAGATTTCATGTTGCAGATCTAGCATTCACATATGAGAATGAGTTTTTTTTTTGGTGGGGGGGTTTCACCGCTGTAATCACCATCTTTCTCCATTCAACTGATATTACATGCTTGTATTGCAAACAACAATGTAGTTGTAGTGTCCATTAATTACATCTATAAATAGCTTAACTTTATCATAACAATTTGTTTAATCAACTGACATCTACATAAAGTTTGCAAGTTATTTGTTACCGTTCTGTTTTCCAAGTCTATTTTATTTCCAATCACAACAAAGGGAAAATTTTCAGGATTCCTGGGAGAAGCTTGAATAAGAAACTCATCCCTCCATGAATCTAATGATTTGAATGAATTTGGAGCAGACACATCAAATACAAGCACACAACAGTCTGCTCCTCTATAGAAAGCCACTCCTAAGGACTGAAACCTCTCTTGTCCAGCTGTATCCCATATCTACATGTTGATAAAACAAGGCAAAGGACAGATATGAACACTCAAAGGCAAATTACAAAGCAATTCACTCTGATCAAAATGAAAAATAACAGTAGTTCTAAGCTTGGTTACTTTAACAATCAAAACCATTAAATATATATTACGAAAATTAACCTAAATCTCAACAAGTATTTACATATACTAATTTAATTTGTATGCTACAGATAATTAAGAAATAATAGTATTTTAGGGTACCACATGAGATTAAACGCTGCAATAAATGTGGAAATTCTTCAAACACTTCACTCTTATCTGGACAAAGTGCACTGTAAATGTTAATTTCTACCATTTTCAATGGAAGGTTATTCTGGACTATTTAAGGGTAAGTTTTACATTAGAAATTCCAAACAGTGTGGGAACTGTTGTACAAATGTTGATAATGTATGGGTAACAACTGAATTGCATGTCATGCACAAATATTAAAAAACTATACAATTTTCAACATGAGACCATGTGTAACATAATAACAAGAATTAGATCCATGTCAAAATATGTTCAACTGAGAAAACACGTCACAAGCACAGAAATTATATCACATAAAATGAGAACAGAGATTGAGAGTTTTCTGATCTCTTCAAGATGGACTTCACGTAGATCAGACAGAACTATATTAACATTTAAGTTCAATGAAATCACAAACTACAATATAGCAGTTAAACCAGCACTTCTCGTATGCATATAAATACATAAGTGTAACAGGAGTATGTAACTACTGAATTGTCCATAGAGAGCATCTAGTTTCAATATATTAATTTCAAAATTGTGTTTATGTGCAAAGGCACAAAAAAGCTATTTGTTCAATGCCAACCAGAAGTATCAAACCCCAGGTTCTGGTTTTATAACCTCTCAAACATATCAGGGGACAGAGTTGGAAATGTTAGCTGAATAGACAGTTAACAAAACAATAAGATTAGGAAAATGTACCTCGAAAGAAAAAAATTAAAAAAGTAAATACAAACGATAAAAGTAAACTCTGAAATGCTAACAGGTTTATTTTGATGGTTTGATGCCATATTTTCTTTTAAGTCATGAACTACACAGGTTTGCTTCTATAGATAATACTTTACATACGCATTTTTTTTAAATCCACAAAACTTTTGCTTTCTGAGAAATAACCCCCACCTAAATCTGGTAACCAACCTAATGTTGGATCAAGCCATACATATTTGTTCGTTTTGTTTAGAATTTTTGTACAAAACTACGAGAGCTATCTACATTACCCATCCCTAATTTAGCAGTCAAAGACTAAAGGGAAGGCAACTAGTTATCACCATCTATTGTCAATTCTATGGCTAAACTTTTACCAACAAACAGTGGGGTTGACCATTACTTTATAATGCCCTCACAGCTGAATGTTTGGTGGGATGGGGATTCAAATCCAAAAACCATACACATTCCATTTACACAAAAACATCTGATTAATTTAAGAATAGAAATCTATGTAATATAAGGGAAATTACATAAACAGAAAATAAGGCAAAATCTGTTAAGTTTTAAAGTGTTCCCATTCACAATCCAGTCCAACCTTTTGAACTATTTATGGTATTAGTTTTACATCTAGATTCATTTCATTAGACTCGAAGACTATCTTCAGCAACAACTATTAGTTTTTTCATTGAAAACATTACAAAACAAAACAGTATATAGCTTGTATAATAACTAACTCTTTACACCTACCTGCATTGTCACAAGTCTATCATCAACCATTAACTCTTTTGATAAGAAGTCTGCTCCTATTGTGGCCTTATACTGATTGCTGAATTTTTTATTGACATACTGGTTCATAAGAGATGTCTTTCCCACTCTGCAACATAAAACAAATGGATATTTGTAAATTTAGTTATAACTAACTCACCAATAATCATAAGAAAATATTCCTTCTTCTGGATAGTTTTGATGTTCTTTAATATGTAATGAAATTTTTAAAAAAGTTTTAACATTTATTTAAAGTATAAATAAAACTCAAGTTTTGTCTGCAGTAGTTACATCTTCCAAACTACTAAACACCTTGTTCTATTTGCATAAATAAAGCTATTAGTGTTAATCAAATTTCACATGAATAACCAAAGAAAATAACTGCAAAAGTAAGCTTTATAATAACTTTTTTTATATTACATGACTACGATGCTCCAATTTACCATGCAACACTCCAGCTTAATAGATTGTAGCTAAAAGATTCAACAAATTACTGTCAGCATGTTGTGTTCACAAGCTACATTTCAGACTTTTGTTCAACATATTTACTAAGAAGGATAATGTACAGAAAATACAATGCTAAAGTTAAAATGTAGCAAGGATTGGCAAGCATGTAATAATAAGTAAATTATCATCATACATACCCACTGTCACCCAAAATAATAACTTTCAGTAGAACCTTTTTTCGGGATGTCATAGTTCAGTTTCTGAAACAAATACAGAGCCATTTGTTTTAATACTTCATAGTCATTATATTCTTCAAACAAAAATCAATAACATTAACTAAAAAGAATGACAGAAACTTGCAAGTTTGATACTTAAATACAAAAATTTTTCTGTAGAATGATGCATTAGAAAATTTTGTGAATGTGATTTTTAACAAACTTGGTAGCAAGTTTCAATCTTACACTCCACACAACTACAATCCAAGTAGATGCTACCAGATCTTTGTCTCATGCTCCACACTGTGAGTTGTACTCTGTATTGTAAATAGAAAATAATAATAAATTTAGTACTCCAAAAGTCATTTAATCTTGAAGTCTAGTTAAAGTAGTTTCAGTTCAATCTATACTTTGATCAATGTATGTTACTGGGTTATACCAGCTTTAGAGAATTCCACTCCTCATCAATAATCCTAAACACAAGTTAACCAGAGAGATAAAAAAGTGGGCCAATTTCACAGTGAAAAGTTTCAAACATACTTTTGACCATGTTGACATGAACATACTTTGCAGTTGTTTGGTTTATTTAGTGTTTTATGACACAAAGCAGCTAGGTTATCGGTACCAAACATCCGGTAAAAAGTTAAAAGTAAATTTAGTAAAATTCATAAAAGGAAATTAAGGTAAAACAAAGTTTAAAGAACAACACATAAATAGCATAAAACCAATGTTTACATCTAGTCAAGAATGTAAAGAGAAAAACTACATTAATTCAAGTTGTGAAAGACTTTCTGTAGCATAACTGAACTTATCATAACTCGCCAGGAAGACTAACAGATAAGTAGAAAAACTGTCAGTCACCTGAAGTTGATCCTTCCAGTCCTGATTCCGAGTTATTTGATATTATGGCCATTTTCAAAAAGTAATTAAAAATTATTAAAAGACTTGTAGCAAAATTATAGTAATAACTCGCCAGGATGACTAACAAGTAGTTCAAACAGTAGTGTCAGTCACCTGAAGTTGGGCTTTCCAGTCCAGGTTTTGAGTTATTTAATGTTTTGGCCAGTTTCTAATTTCAAATCAAACTAGATGAACTGTGAATTTTAACAGGGAACCACATTAAAAAGGTGAAATGTATAGATTAAAAAACGTAAATGGCATTAAAAAGATTAATGGCCTTTAAAAAACTAAAAACATTATCAAGGTGGATAGTGTTACAATCACCAATAACACTGTCAGATGTTATGGACAAACTTTGGGACAGAACATGTTTAAAATGGTGCTATCGTTGAAAATCATAACAACAAGAAAGTAAAATGTGTTTTATTGTGATATGAGTGTTACACAAATTACACACTGGTGCACCAGTTCCAGATAAAAGAAAATGATGAGTTAAGAAACTGTGACCAATGCATAGTCTAGTTGTAACAACTTCCTCCTTCCAATATTTAGAGAAGCAAGATGGCCAAAGTTCAATATAGGGTTTCATTTGGAAAACCTTGTTTTCACATTGCTCACTCCAAGTTGACTACCAGCTGACATGGAACCAAGCCTTCAATACAGAACCATAATCCACGTGTGATAGTGCCAGAGAAGATAGACTTAGCTGCAGTATTGGTAAGAACAGGGTGTGAACCAACGTGAAGCAATTCCAGGGCAAACAGAGAACTAAGCAAGTTAGTATAAATAGTGAAGTTTGAGTACTGCTTAGCTTCAATGTGATCCAGGGCAAGAGAAATGGCACACAGTTCAGCAGTGAATACAGAAGTTGTAGAGGGTGATTCTGTGTGCAACCATCAAACCACAACAAACCATGGCAGAGCCCAAAGTCACCTGATTTCAAACTATCTGTATAAATAAGAATGGAAAGATGGTTCACAAGATGTTAAGCAAATAGCAGACAGTATTTCCAATCAGGAGTGTCAGATAGGACACAGTTGGTGATTGTAAGAAGTCATGGTGGGATGGGTAGACCAGTGGATACAGCAATGTTATCCAAGAATAGACCCAATCCATCTAACTGCACCTAGATCCAAAGGCCAAAAGGAGCAATGATAGACTGTCTGTACTGAAAAAGTATGGCCCAGTGAGGAAAGAAAATACAACCCCATGTAGGATGCTTTGGTAAGGAATGAAGTTTCAAAGCATATAGTAAAGACAGTTGCAAACAGTGAATGTGCAAAGAACATTCATGAGACTATAAGCTATAAACAAGGAAAGTGCATAAAGCTCCATTGCAGAGCTAGAGTCCTTGATGATGAATGGGATCCAGCATCATTGAGGCCAAGGGTCTGGCAGAGCCATAAACCAATGATCCATAGTCGAGTTTTGATTGAAGAACACAATAAATATAGAACATTGATCTGCTCCTTAAGTGGTGGGAGAGAGAACACAGAGAATGTTCAGTGCTCTTGTACATTTGACCTGTAGCTGTTTGCTGTAGTCCACTTCAGTAAATGATTGAGGGCAGTCTGTAGCTGCTGCACAATATACCTCATGTTTCACAAATTACATCAGATGTGATAGTCATTGGCATAGAGTCCATTTGCAACACTGAAAGGGAGTTGTTCTGTGATGGAATTAATCTTTGTACTAAAAAGTGTGACACTCAGAACACAGCCCTAAGGGACTCCAAGTTGCTGTAGAAAAGAAAGGGAAAGTGTCAAACCCACATGAACTTGAAATCTCTTGTCCATTAAAAAATTAATAAAAATGGCAAAGGCTACGAAATCCATATACATAGATGTCTCGCAAAATGTCATATCTTCATGTTGTATCATGAGCCTTCTCAATGTCAAAGAATATTGATGTAAGATGTTGTCATTTGAGAAAGGCTTCTCTGATTAACGATTCAAGTCGAATCAGGTGGTCCCTGGAGGAGTGCTGTCATCGGAACCCACACTGGGTGGACATGAGGAAGTTCTTTGATTCAAGGAACCAAACAAGACAAACATTAACCATCCTCTCTAAGGTTTTACAGAAATAACTCAGAGTAATTGGACGGTAGTTTGAAGGAATCTTCGGATCTTTCCCTGGCTTAGAGAAAGGTAAAATAATAGCCTGGCGCCAGGCATCAGGAAAAGCATTCTCCTGCCAAATCCGGTTGAAGACAATCAGAAGGACATCAAAAGAAGCAGGAGATAGATGGTGCAGCATGTCATAACGAATATCATCAGGTCCAACAGACATACTGGCAGACCGATGAAGGGCCATTTTTAGTTCCACCAGGGTAAAGGAACAATTCTAGTCAAAGAAACAGTCAGTTTGAAAGGAAAAAGGTGATCGCTCTGCCCGAGTCTTGAAGACCAAAAAGGTGGAGGAACAAGCAGAAGTGCTAGATACCCGGCAAAAGCTTTCACCTAGAGTGTTAGCGATGTTCCGGACATCAGTCACCTCCTGACCATCAGAGAGTAAGATCGAGAGGGGAACAGAATTGTAGTGCCCATTAACCATTCAAATCTTGTCCCATATGATCTTGGAACTGGTGGCAGAAGATATGCTAGTTGTGAACTTAATCCAAGATTCCTTCTGGCTTTGACGTCTTACCCACCTAGCATGTGCTTGGGCCCGTTGGAAAGCAACCCAATTTGAAAGTGTGGGATATCTACAAAAAGTATCCCACACCCGTTTTTGAGCCTTCCGTGCTAAGTGGCAAGCAGAATTCCACCATGGACGAGGATATCGTGGGAAACGTGTCGACGTTTTAGGAATACACTGAGCAGCTGCATGTATAATACAATCAGTTACTGCTGCAACACAGTCGTCTATTGATGGCTGATCTACGATGGCAGGATCAAGTTCTGCGAGAGCAGTGAAAGTGGACCAGTCTGCCTGATCCAGCTTCCACCGGGGCACGCGGGTAGGGTGGCATCGACCAGTCTCTCTCAAAAGGATCGGAAAATGATCACTGCCTAGTGGATTACTATCAACCCTCCATGAAAAATGGGAGAATAATGAAGGGGAGCAAACTGAGAGATCAACTGCAGTAAAGGACTGACTTGGTGCATGAAAGTAAGTGGAAGAACCAGAATTGAAAAGAGAAAGATTGTGATCAGAGAGCATCTGCTCTACAGATCGACCCCCTCCCATCAATAACAGCACTTCCCCAGAGGGGATGGTGTCCATTAAAATACCCCAGGATTAGAAATGGAGATGGCAACTGTTCAACGAAAGCATCAAAGTCTGATTGGTCATATGTCTCTCCAGGGGACAGGTACAGAGAACAAACAGTGATGGTACGACCCAAGGAAACACGGATGGCTACGGCCTCCAAGGGTGCATTGAGTGACAAAGACAGGGTGGGCACATGTTGATCAACCAACAGTGCCACCCCTCCATTTACTCGACCATCACACAACTTGTCATTTCTGTATAGAGAAAACTGCCGAATGGAGACTGTATCAGCAGATTTGAGTAATGTTTCTTGTAAAGAAAGACAAACAGGCTGGTAGGAAGCAATCAGCATTTTGATATCATCCAGATTAGAACATAAACCTCGAGAGTTCCATTGTATCAAGGTGGCCATTTTTAAGGACGGGTAGGTGAAGTGGCTGGAGGACCCTTCGGTTTACGACAACGTCTTTTTTCTTTACTGTCTTTCTTCGGAGGAGGTCAATCAACCTCCATGGATCCTGCTCTGGGTCGAGTGGGCAGGTTTTTGTTATTGGAAGAGGAATCCAGTGACTGAGGACGTGGACGAATAATTGTTTTGTCTATTGTGGTGGAGGAAAATGATGTATCAGAAGAAATGCCTGTATTTGAAACTGAAGGACATGGATCTTGAGGTTTGTTGGAAGGTATGGGAGGAACAGAGATGGGTGTGAAAGTCGATTCATCTACTTTTTTAACCATGGAGGTCAAAAGGCTTTTCATTTGTTTTGAAAACGATTCTCTTGGAGGCAGAGAGAGATCTGCCTGCACTTCCACTGTAGTTGTGGAATGGAGTGCAGCAGCATGTCTGAGATGGGATTGTGGACAGCAATTTCCGAGCCTCAGGATAACTAATGTTATGTGTAGCTTTCAAACGCTGCACCTCTTTTTCCTCCAACCATTTTGGGCAAGAATGAAAGTAAGAGGGGTGAGAACCATTGCAGTTGACGCAATGTGGGTTCATGTCACAGTCATAGGCATTGTGGTCCTTGCCTCCACAACGAGCACATGTCAGGGAACCACGACAAGATATCTTTGAGTAGCCGAATCTCTGACATCGGAAACATCGAAGAGGGTTTGGAATGTATGGCCGAACCCTGCAAATGAGATAACCTGCTTTGAGGGTGGCGGGTGCACGTGGTGAAGTAAATGTTAAAACGAGGGTATTTGTTGGCAGTGTAACTCCATCTTTGCGAGTGGAGATGCGCCTCACTGCAGAAACTCCTTGAGTGGAGAGACCAGCGAGAATCTCTGATTCGGGAACATTCTTCAAATCCCTTTCAACAATAACTCCTCGTGAAGAATTCAAAGTAGCATGGGGTGTAACCTCAATAGGTATATCCCCAATTGCCTTTGATTTCAAAGGGAGTTCACTGGGTTGGGATGAAGATGTTTCAACCAATATGTCACCAGATCAAAGCTTCTTTACTGACTTTGGAGAGCCAGCAAGTCTATCAACCTCCATAGATCCTGCCCTGGATCGATTAGGCAGGTGTTTGCTTTTGGAAGCATATTCCAGTGACTGAGGATATGAACAAGTGATTGTTTTGCATCTTGGGGTGGAAGAAGATGTATCTGAAAAAATGCTTGTACCTGGAACCAAAGGATGTGGATCTTGGGTTTTGTTGGAATGCATGTAAGAGACAGAGATAGGTGATGAAGTTGATTCATCAACTTTTTTAACCATGGAGGTCAAAAGACTTTTCATTTGTTTAGATAACAATTGTTTTGGAGGCAGAGAGAGATCTGTCTGCACTCCCACTGTAGTTGTGGAACAAAGTGCATCAACATACATCCAAGATGAGATGGTAGACAGCAATTTTCAAGCCTCAGGATAAGTAATGTTATGAATCATTTTCAAATGCTGCACCTCTTTTTCTTCCAACTATTTAGAACAAGAACAAAAGTAGAATGGGTGAGAGCCATTGCAACTGATTCAACGAGGGTCTGTTTCACATTCGTAGGCATCATGGTCCTTGCCACTACAACAAGCACGTCAAGGAACCACAACATGACGTCTTCTAGTGACCGAACCGCTCACACTAGAAACTTTGGAGATGGTTTGGAATGTATGACCATTTCTTGCAATTAACATAACCTACCTTGATGGTGGAAGGCAGACATGGTGACAAAAATGTGAGAATAAGGACATTAGTCGGCATCATAATTCCATCTGTGCAAGTGGATATATATTCCTCACTGCAGAAACTCCTTGGGTGAAGAAACCAGTAACAATCTCCAACTCTGAGATGTTCTTCAAATACATCTCAATAATAACTCCTTGTGATGAATTGGAGAGCCAGCAAATCCCTACAGTCCCTTCTGAATGAGAGAGACATTTGCCCTAAAGATTTGTCTGGAAATGAATACAATATAAGAAAATGAGGTACAATAGGTGGTACAGGTGATGAGGATTGCTGCTCAGAATCTTCAAGAAGTGGTTGTTTACCTATACTGTTTCTTTCATTATTTTATTAAGATTTTTAATGGAGTATCCATAATAAAGAAAGGGAAATTTTGCTGCCCACTGGAGCTCTATGAGGGGATGCACTACAATGTCAAAAAAGTACACTGCAGGAATGCCAGGGTTTAGTGAGAACTATACCCAAACACCAGCATCAGATACAATGTCCACAACACCTGTTGAGAACATCCAACAATGATACCTGGTTGACCCTAGCCTGAGTGGACAAACTAACTGACCCAAGAAGGCCACTCCAAGGGTGCCCATCTTCAGGAATTTAAGGCCAAAGTAGTGTTAGGGTTGGACACCTCAATCACCAGGATCATAGCCTCTCTTCACAGGTTTCCATGCACAGCAAACACCTGAGTGGATGTTTTGATTCCAGAGGAGGTAAACTGAAAGAACAGAACCTTCCCTGGAGGTCCCTTCACCACATACAGGAATCCACACTGAGGGGTGCACAACTGTTAACCAAACAACTGTTACCATATCTTATTCTTATGCTCCAAACGACTGTTATATAACTTGTTAATAGATCTTATACTCCACACAACTATTCTCTAAACTGTTACCAGATCTTATACTCCACATTACTGTTATCCATACAACTGTTACCAGATCTTGGTCTCATGCTCCACACTATCGTTATCCAAATCCCTGTTACCAGGTCTTGGTATCATGCTCCACACTACTGTTATCCAAATAACTGTTACCAGGTCTTGATATCATGCTCCAAACTACCATTATAAAACTTAATAGATCTCATACTCCACACTACTCTTATCTAAACTGTCACTGGATCTTATACTCCACAATACTGTTTATCCAAACAACTGTTACCAGATCTTGGTCTTGTGCTCCAAACTACTGTTATCCAAACAACTGTTAGCAGATATTGTTCTCCTGCTCCAAACTATTGTTATCTAAACTGACACAAGATCTCATGCTTCATACTTCTGTTATCCAATCAACTGTTATCAGATCTTTGTCTTATTGTCCAAATTACTGTTATCCAAACAGCTGTTACTTGTCGTCTTATGCCCCACAATATTGTTATGCAAACAAATGTTACCAGGTCTTAGTCTCGTGCTCCATGAAAATGTTATCTAAACTGTTACCAGATGATATGCTCCACACTACTGTTATCAAACTGTTAACAGGTCTTGGTCTAATTCCTCTATTGTAATCCAAATGCTTGTTAGAAGATCTTAAGTCTTATGGTCTGCAATATTTATAATATATTTAAACTGAAAAAAAATGTTTTTCTTCTGTTTTCTTTAGACACTACTTGTTCTTCACTGTCAACAACACAACTTTTCAATACTACACATACACTAGCTTAAAACTTTGCCAATCCCAATTCACTTGATGATAAATTTCTTTTCTAATTCGTTTTGGTTTTGAATTTCATGCAATGGTATACTGGAGATATCTGTACTATATGTTCCATATCTTGCAGTGAAAATCTAGAGAGGAGGGAGATATTCACCACCATCCACAGCCTACTCATACTATTTCACCAACAAATAGTGGGATTGACCGTAATACCATAATGTCCTTACAGTTGAAAGAGCAAACATATTTGATGGAATGGAGATTCAAACTTGCATCCCTCAGATTGTGAGTCAAGTGCCTTAACTGTCAGCTCATGCCAGACATATTTCTTGTTTACAATACTTTTTTAGAGGAAAAAAATGGAATCCCTCACAAAAGTTGGTTTAGGTGTTATAATACAAAAACTTAAAATAAGAATAAAATACATGGCTAGTTAGCATAAAACCACAGTAGTAAACTTAAGATTAACTCAACTCATTCTTTTAACAAGGAACTTCAGTAAAGTATTGATACATGACTATCACCATGCAAGTGGAACTCAATAATATAGTCCTGATAGTCCTATGATAACAATAGTGATAGTTTTGTTAAATCAAATCAAACAGGTTAAACAAACACCTTTTAAGAAATAGGCACACAAATTCACTATCTACTGTGTACAAGCACTATAATTTATAGTGAAAAAATTATTTCATAAATATCAGATTCCACAATTACATTCCTTCAGAGAATGATGAATTATCTAGTGGTGTAGTGGTAAAGTTGATAGTGCTAGAAAACCTCCTAAATCGTAATCAATTTCCAGTCTTTCAATTATAGATTCAATTATAAACTGCATTTCAGGCATTTGTCTATAATTACAACTACTTACCAGTTAAGTTGTTGTTGTTGTTGTTTTGAATTAAGCACAAAGCTACACAATGGGCTATCTGTGCTCTGCCCACCACAGGTATCGAAACCCGGATTTTAGCGTGTAAGTCCGCAGACATACTGCTGAGCCATTGGGGGGCAACCAGTTAAGTTCGCATGACCAATAAACATAGCTAAATCATAAAGATGCAACTGATATATATCTTTAGTTTGTTTAGCATCTACACATCACAAAACACATATATGTTTCAGTAAAGATCATAATACCTGGGGCTAGACTTTGACTGCCAAGTCACAAAGCATAGGACATTGCAGTGTGTTGGCAGTTTAGTTCCTGGTACCATGAAAACATTCTTTCTGTGATGCATGTAGCAGTAAATGGTAAATGTGATTGAAAGCTCAAGATTTGCTTAAAGATAAACTATATGATAGAGCTCAGCTCTATATACACAGGTTAGGAAGGATGTTTGGTGGAATGTTGGGGAAAAAAGTCACAATCTGAATCAAGAATCATAGTAAGGACTGATTTCATGTGAGGTCAGATTAGGAATTACATTCCTCAGATTAGATATAAAGGTGTTTTTCTGATAATAGTAAGCTGGATGAGTAGCCTTGTACAACAGTTATGTAAATTATAATATTAATTTGTGTACATAATATAATTTTCATATAATGTTATACATAATGCAATATCGTGTAAGTTGTGTTATTACTTATGTGCATCATGTACTTTTCATTTAATGATACATATCATGCATAACCCCATTACTGCAATAAATTAAATCAAAAATTTTGTATTACTCTATATTGTATCTGGGTGCAAAAAATTTGATTCATTTTAACAACCACAGCCTGGTGAAGCTTTAAAGACAAGCCAATGTTCTCTTAAAACATTTAGTATGCTCCATCATCAATAAAACATTTCCTTATGCTTATAAATCTTTGCTTGCCAACCTTACCTTATTGTATTAGCATAACATGCTTCCTTAAGTCAAAAATCAATGGGAATACCAAAATCACTTTCTTCCATAACACTTATAATTCAAATTATCTTGCATTTACTATAATTAAAATCTATCTAGCTTATCTGCCCTACTTAACAAATGACATTATGGTCACCAACACAATAGACCATAACATCAGCAGCAAATTTTAGTAATTTACTGACCATCCATCTCTAGTGTGAAAGCAAATACAATGGCACAGAACTTCTAACACTAAGGCTCGAGGTAACCTACTTTTAATATAAATTCAGTTTTATAAAAACTCTGCTTTCTTCAATCCAGCTAATTTTCTACCCAACACACCAACATACAGATGGAAAAAAAACAAGGTTACCTTGCAAATACTCTTGCTAGTAATATTTAGTGAAATACAATATTCATAAAAAAAATAACATCAATTTACCAATGAGAAACTTAGTTTTATTCATATGTTATGTTTATTTACAGATGTTATACACCTGAATATTGGAAAGGCTATAAAAATGTTGTACTTGCAATGAGTTTTTCACAAGATGACTAACAAGATTAGCTAAGAAAACCACCTTGATAGGAAAAAGTGACAGACTAGTTAATTGGATTATAGGGTAGTTGAACAAGTATATAATTGGAGTCTAATAGAATTAGATCCTTGCATATAGAAGAATATCTCACGGGTTAGTGCTTGGACCTTTGCTTTTTATTATTTACATTAATTACACTGATAAGGAGTAATTGGTAAAGTTAGTTGATGATGTCAAAAGTGTTGGGTTTTTCTAGTTGTATTGAAAATGATGAGATATAGAATGACTCACAATAACTGAATAAACACATTT
The DNA here is from genome assembly GCA_011833715.1 of Carcinoscorpius rotundicauda. Lineage (NCBI taxonomy): Eukaryota > Metazoa > Arthropoda > Merostomata > Xiphosura > Limulidae > Carcinoscorpius > Carcinoscorpius rotundicauda. Next base: position 21,110,029 of record CM022402.1, on the reverse strand, counting down.
AGCAAATGACCTATAATTATAGGAAGTGGAAGACAATGGAGTTTCATCATAATAATAATGTGTTATTTAATATCAATGGGAATCCACTCAATAATGTAACAAAAGTAACAGATTTTATCATAGTAGAGGATATTTCACTCAAGCCATTGATATACCTCATCTGCTGTTGTAAAAGCTATATGATGAATATATGCTTTTAACAGTCAAGTCAAAAGCAGAAATTCTTTTCATATCAACTGCTAGTTAGGTCTTATTTGGAATATGGTATCTAGTTTTGGTCCCCTTATTTATTTGGGTATTCATTTATTGGAGGTTACAAGAATAATTCTGGAAGGATTAAGATCTGTTAACTTGTTTTATTTTGAAAAATGATAAGAGGCAATATTATTTAAGTTCACACAATTATTTAATAGATCGATTGGATAGAGGTCTGTTTTGTTGTGCTACAGTCTGAAAGATAATAGGATAAGAAGACATAAGTTTAACATTTGAAAGACAAGCTAAGCTTGATTTAAGTTTTATTTTTTAACAGAGTGACTTAAGAATTGAGGTGCTGTCAACAGTATTGTAGACCAGCATTTTGACATGAGAATCAACAATTTTTGAAAACACTGAAAATGTGTTTCAAATTTTTACTTTTCTCAAATGTTAATATGAAAGAACAGCTGTGAAGTTCCAAATGGTCTCTTGTTGTCTATACATTATATTAAAAATAAGCCTTTTTATTTAATTGATAAAAGAAAATAAGAAAAATTAACTTACACCTATATACCAAACCAGTTATAATCACAAATATGATTAACATAATATTACATAAGAATAGTACAGCTTTATTAATCAATCAATGAACACTGTCAAACTACAACTGTGACTTGGAACATGCACACATACAATATACTGGTTCAAAAAAATGTTTAACAGTGTATATTAAATTTATGTTTAAAATAATTACAAATAAAGCTCAAACAACTTAATTATGCTAAACAAAAAATTCTTTCATTTTATATAATCTGGTTCTGACATTTAAAATATTACTTGATGTGACAATTAAAGTATGAAACTTGATAACATATACTTCCTTTCAAGATAATCACTTTTCATATTTTCTTGCATCTCCATATTTAATAAATTTCTTCATTGTAATTTTTACACCTCATGGTAGTACTAAACTTAGAAACACCACAAATTTACTTCTTAACGAGAAACCCACTTGAAATAAAATTTTTCTAAGAATGACTGGTATGGGTATTAACACTTTTAATAATAAAGCAGAGAACAATGTTTTGACCTTCCAACATCATCTTCAGGTTAACAAAGAAAGATCTTGCAACCAATACTCTATTCTCTCAGACATGCCCAGTTACAAATTCTCTCTTTCTTAACCAGAAAATGACCTGGGAAAATCAAAACATTCTCTGCTTTATTAGTAAAAGTTTTAATTCCTTCAAATTTATATATATTTATTAATGCATTTCTTTTGTTGTTTTTTTATCTTAACAATCATGTAGTAAGAAACTATATACTAAGCATTTCAAAGATCGAGTTCATTTGTATCCATACATATAACCAAAGCAGCAAATTCATAAATCATAATTAAACAGGTCCATAATTTGAAGGAGGAAACTTGTTACTTTATCTCTTTGAAACTAGATAACTTTCAATTATGTTTCAAAATTTTAATTACATACTTCAACAAATTTCTACATAGTCTTAGAAATTGAGATATGTAGCTACAAAATGTTACTTCCATTTATATTATTTTGTTCAAGATTGGAGGTGATCATCTCAGCTATAGTATAAAACTATCTGGCAATGTTTGTTCTTTAGAATGTTAGTCTTTTTCTCCTGTATTGTCTATTTGTTAAATATTTCTCTACTCAATGTATGTGGTATTTCTGAAAACTAGATAAATAATTTTTCACTTTTAAAGAAAACCACTTATGAGTTACATTTTTTTTTTGCACACTGTGTCTTACATTTCTATAGTGTAGGACTGAGATTCGTGAAGAAATGGTCAAAACATGTCAATTATTATCTACTTTGGGCTTCAACTTTCACTCTAATTGTAGTACTAATAAATTAATTTTGTTCCCGTTTTGTGAAGTTGTTAGTGTATAACAATATTTTTGCACAGAATAGGACCTATTGATCCACCTCCGCTGTTCCATCCTCTAAAAAAGATCAAATAAATAAATGCAAATAAAGTCCTAAAGCCATTCCCTATCATTCAGACAGTTAGTTTTCTCTTAAACACACACAAATTACCCACTCAAAAAGCTAATCACCATAGTAGAAAAAATTATTAGCAACAGATGACTCTTACACTGGCAAACTTTGTGTCCCCTAGTCCTAATATTCTCACTGTTAATTATATAAAAAAAAAGATGATGCATCAACCCTATCAATTTCCTTTACAATCTTACACATCTCAGATACTCTTTAACTCTTCACTTTAAGAGAAAACAATTTGAGAGACTCCAATCTATCCTCATATAATAACCCCTTCATTCCCATGCATCATTCTAGTAACATTCTCTGAAATCTTTCCAATAATTAAATGCCCTTCCTCAGTTGAAAAGCCCATGACTGAACACAATACTCAAAATGTGGCCTAACTAGTGAAATGTATCATGAAATTATAATCTTTTTAGACTTTCTTTAATACTTCCTCTATATACAACCTAAAATCCTATTTGCCTTATCACTAGCAAGAATACATGGCTAGTGGCCTTAGAGACTGATCAACCATTACACCATGATCCATTTCTTTTATGATACTGTTACTATTATTGCAATATGAATTATAACCCTCAGGCATTATACTGAATTTATTATAATTAAAACCCATCCACAATTTATTTGTCCAACTCATTAAATGATCTAAATTCTTTTATAAATCAGCAGCATCCTCTTCATAGCCAGCAACAACATCCAAGGCATTGATACCTGTAAATTTAATGATCATTTCTTCAGCTATGTCATAGATGTAAATCAAAATGAGCAAAGCTCAAAGACTGAACCCTGAGGTATCCCACTTATGACATTAATCCACTCTGACTAAACTCCATTTGCAACAATTCTCTACTTTTCTTCTTTCAATCCATCCATCCACTCTTCTATCCAAGTTGCTAATTCCCTACACCTAAATTGTATTTAAATCTTTTACATGGCATCTAGTCAAATGTGAAAATCCAAATACACCAAATCAAAACCTTTACCTTCAACATTAGTAGCCTTTTCAGAGAACATTAAAAGATTTGATAGAATAGATTTTCTCTTAGTAGAACATTGTTGATTATCCAATAAAATCCTAAACTTTGTTAAAAGGCTTTACAAAGCATCTTTTATCACACTTTTAAAAATTTTCCCACAACTGATGTAAGACTTTTAGGCCTGTAATCACTGACACATTTCTATCACCTTCCTTGAAGAGGAGTAACATTAAGTATCTGATACTTGCTGACTATTCAAGAACTTACAAAAGTAATAGCAAGTGGCTGAAATAACCAATCCTTAACCTTCTTATGAATACAAGATTTGCCCTGCAATAATTTACTCTTGCACCATTTCACAATGTCAAAAATTTTTGTACCTATAGAAGTTGACTTTCCCACAAAAGTTGTGGAAGGAGAATTTTACTGGATAATAGAATTTCTAGTTGTATCAGTATAGCCAGTTATCTTCCCTATTTTTGTTAAAAGGATGGCTACATAACAAAGGTGACAAATCTCTCTATAAATTTTGATTTTAACCAGTATTAGTTTGTCACTTTTGCATAGGTTTCTTTTTGAGAATAAGAAAATATATAGTTCTACTTTTGTTGTGAATCTTATAACAAGGCTATATTATCTCTTTGTGGGTAGAATTAAATTTAATTCAATCTTTTCCTGCTGAACCTCTTGTAAGAGAAGTTTCTGCTGGTATCCATACTCTATGAAAACAGTGTACCTGAGAACAGCATAATTTCACTATTCATTAATCAAGTTAGTGTCAAGTTGACCAAGGTAAATTAAAAACATTTGGTACAATTTCATTACAATATTAAAATGTAACTTAACATAACATTCAGTAAAATAACAATGCTAGTATAACATACTACTATACTATACTGATAGTCTTTATCTGGATTTATAGCTAAACTGGTTGAACCAGTTTTTAGTTTTAAGCACATGTGAACAATAACAATGCAAAATGGTGGCAAAGGATGTAGAGTGCCATTCTGAAAATTATCCATCTCACCCAAAATAAATTTTCATTTAAAAAGTTCAGTTAAAACTACATCTCCTAGAATATTTCTTCTGTTACTAAACAATCATACACACAAAAAAAAACACTCAACAAAATATTATCAAAGTTCCTGATTAACTCTATTTTTGCAATCAATCATAACAAGTATTAAGTGTTTCAAAACCATTTAGTCATGTTGAAGCATGAATCTAAGTCCATCAAAAACATTAAACTGAAACCATGAAAATTATTAAAGAGAGCATATATTTTATTAAACTATTTAACAACTTACTAGTGCATTTTATTGGGTTTTTTTTATAGTTGTGTTATAACTTACGATATCATTCAAACTCTTCTATGGCATCATATTTATGCTTTAAAATGTTCACTGAGTTTAAGAACTCCATATTAATTAATCTGCAGAGTAATTGTGATAACTCAATCAAAATATGTGCTATCCCAAAAAAGAATTTGTACAACAGAAAAATGCTTGCAATATTAATGAAAACATTCCACACCAAAAACGATAATTCTTTCATACAGCTCCATAAGTTTCCTTCCACTTACTAATAACAACAATAAAAAAAGTGTCCTCAAGACTATATCTCTAAGAGTAATACCAATAACACTTCCTTCCACTTAATAATAATAACAATAAAAAAGTGGCACAGATAGCCCTCGAGTAGCTTTGTGCGAAATTCCAAAACAAATAAAAAAGTGTCCTCAAGACTATCTCTCTAAGAGTAATACCAATAACAACCTTTAACCTCACCATTTTCAAAATTCTAAAGTCCGTTGTGAATATAATTTTGCTTTTTAATGATTTGCGACACATTCAGTTTTTACAGAGTATTACATTTAAAAATTAAACTATTAATTGAAGGCTATGAAAATTATGAACGTAGCGTCACAGTTCACTTGTCTTAGTTTATTTACATTAGCAAAGTATTAATATTATGAACTGTGACAAATGTATTACAATCACAGTTGAATTGATAAACACACTAAACAAAACTTACCTTTAACTTTTTTTAAAAAAAACTTGAAAATAGAAGTTTAAATTCCTCTATGCCTTGTCACTGTCAGTCACGAGATCACACATCAGAGTATGCTCTCCAAATAGATGACGCTCTTGGAAATTATTTTAATACAGTTGAAAATGTCCAAATCGATCTCTAATAGACAGAACATGGTGATTCTAAATCACCAAATTTCTAAATTCAATATTAACAGTTTTTTTAGAAGGAACTTGTTAAGGCATTATTCTTGGTTATTATTTATGCTAATGATATTTTAAAATGTTGGTGATGCTGATTATTGAAAAAGTGTATGTTGTGCAAACAGTAAAATATTGTTTCTTCATTTCAGATTTCGATGCCTTTGTCATTAGCATTTCACAACCACTCTATTAAGTAGACAGAAAGACAGCGTTTCTTGTTTGATACACTGATGTACGGATCCGTGTGCAACAAAAAGATCGAAAGATATTTTTGAGTTTACGACTCTTGGTACAAATTAACCTTATGTTTGGGAACGATAACGGACCTATTGGTCCATCCTCTAGACTAAAACAAAAAATAGTGAATAAATAAATTCTAAAAAATCGTAAAGCCATTCGTTATCATGAATAAAGTTATCTAGCTTTCTTTTAAACTCGCTTAATTTTACTGAAGCCCGGCATGACCAAATGGGTTAAGGCGTCAGACTTGTAATCTGAGGGTCGCGGGTTCTAATCCCCATCGCACCAAACATGCTCGCCATTTCAGCCGTGGGGGCGTTATAATGTTACGGTCAATCCAACTATTGAATAGCCCAAGAGTTGGCAGTGGGTGGTGATGACTAGCTCCCTTCCTTCTAGTCTTACACTGCTAAATTAGGGACGGCTAGCGCAGATAGCCCTTCAGTAGCTCTGTGCGAAATTCAAAACACAAACAAACAAATTTATTGCCTCCACAATATCCGAAGGCAATCCATTCCAAAGGGAAACCATCCTGTTAGAAAAATAATATTGCACTGCATAAATTTATATTTGTGTCCTTTAGTCCTATTATTCATGCTGTTAAATATGAAAAATATGACATATCAACATTGTCAATTCCCTTCGCAATGTTACACATCTCAATTAGATATCATTTAACTCTTCTTTTTCAAGAGAAAACAGTTTGAGAGATTTCAGCTTCTCCTCATATGACAATCCATACATCCCAGGTATTTTTCTAGTATCCCTTCTCTGAACCATTTCCAACAATTCAATATCCTTCCAAAGGTAATAAGCACAAGACTAAATGTAATACTCCAAATGTTGCATATCCAGTAACATATACAATGAAATTATAACTTCTTTAGATTTGTATTAAATATTTCTTTTGATGCAATATGAAATTTTATTTGCCTTACCACTAACAACAACACACTAGATAATAAATGACTGATAAGTTATTACACGAAGATCCCGTTTTTTCTTGATACTGTTAAAGTTATTCCTTTATAAATTATACTTATAATTCAAATTATGAGAATCCATATGCATTATCTCGCATTTATTGTAATTAAAACCTACCTGCCATTTATTTTTCCAATCCACGAAAGAGGGTGAATTATTTTGTGAAGCAGCAGCATTTTCTTCGTAGCAAATTGAAACAGTTTATTAACCATTCTTCTATCTATATCATAGATCTAAACAAAAAAGTGCAAAGATCCTAAAAATCTGCTTTTTTCCATTCTTCTATCCAATTTGTTAACTTATCCTCCACAGCTGTATAGATAATTCATAACAAGCCTTTTATATGACACCTTATGATAAGCTTTTTAAAAATCCGTATATACCAAATATACACCCTTATCCTAATTTACGTACATTTTTACATAAATAGTAACATTTTCAAAAATTGTTAAATATTTGTAAGCAAAGATTTTTTCTAAGTGAAACCATGTTAACTATCCAATAAAATTCTAAACTTTATAAAACATTTGTTATCAGACTTTCTAAAACATTTACTACATCCGATATGAGCCTAAAGTTACTGAGACAATTTTATCACATCTCTTGAAATTAGGAGTGACATTTAGTAATTTCCAAACCTCTGACACTTGCACAACAATCAAGGACTTACAAAAAATAATAGCAAGTGACTGACATATCCAATCTTTAGTCTTTTTAAAAAATCCTCAGGAAAATATCATATGGCAAACAGTCTTATCATTCTTTAAATTTTATAATGTTTTTAACTAGCTCACAACTAATGTGGTTACCCTTTTTATCTTGTTTCCATTTTTCAACTGTTCAAGATTTTGAATAATGATAAAATCTTCGTTAGTACGAACTGATAACTAATAAGCACTATAACTCACTCATCTCATAAATAATCAGAGCATTTCTTCATCATCCCTCAAGTGTCCTACTCCCATCCTAAAACTTTGTTTACAATTAATGTATTTTTTAAAAAAATCCTCAAATTTTCGTTTTACATTTTCAATAACCTTTTCAACACACCGTTTTTGATGCCCTAATTTCCTGCTTGCCAACTTTCTTAATTTTCTATAAACAATTTCCAAGAGTATTTAGGCCATTGTAAGAGACCATCTCAAACAAGCATTCTTCGGTATACAGGTTTACTACACATACCTTCCACCCTGAAGTGTCAGAAGAATCCGCAAGGCAAGAAAGAACACACTTTAAAGTTAAGCTTGTGTTTGAAAGGGCCATATCTTGCACTAAAAATAATCAATGATAGGATTTTCGAGTCCAGAAGAATAGATGGATCTTTGGAAGTGTGTCAGTGATAGAATGGTCAACTGCTAAATCCAGAGAAGAACCTGCAGAGGAACTCAGAGTTCTTTTCGATATCATTTTCTAAAGAATCAACAAAAATAGAACTTCCAGTAGATTTGCTTGAGCTCTATTCAGGACGAACTCCCCATTGATAGAGCAATAGTGAAAGCAAAATATAATAATTCATCAAATCTGCATATCAGAACCATCGAAAAAAACAAAAAGACTTGGTGAATTGACAGTTTAGTGTATTACTTTTTCACCCTGTGAATGTTTAATCACTTTGTAATTCATAAAGGGTTATATAAGAAGTTGTATTTTTAAAGGGCTCTATATGTTACGATTTTGAAAGTTTGTTTGCTGAGAAGAAGCAGGTACAATATAAAAACAACTGAACCGTCAATTATTAACGAGTGACTGTGATGCATTCAGTGAATAAACGATGATTTATTCAGATCTCTGTTAGACAGTGGCGTATTTAGGTTGTGGATAAAGGTAGCTCAGTCTTATGGCAAATTATCTTAATGGAAGCCCATTGATAATTGTTTTCTATGTAAAATTACATGGGTTGTAGAGACCACAAATATTATTAGCCCCTGGGCCCATACAACCTTTAATTTGCCATTGCAATTAGAGTTTTTGCTTTGATTCATTTACTCAATCGACTAGTAATGAAATTGTGTAGATTTGTGAACTAGCAATACAATTACTTTCTATTAAAGCATTTTTTGTGATCAGTTGTCTTTTGTTGAAGGACTTCTAAAGAAAGTTTCTATTGGTTACGCCAACGCTTTCATCCCCGCCTCTCCAAGCTCAATATTTCGGCTCACGCGCGCGCTCGCACACACCCACATATATGTGTGCAATTCCATACATATGTATATTTTTCGAATTTCGACGGGACAGTCCCATTTTTGTTTGTTTTGTTTCTTTGCTTTTTTGAAATTCGCACAAAGCTACTCGAGGGCTATCTGTGCTAGCCGTCCCTAATTTAGCAGTGTAAGACTAGAGGGAAGGCAGCTAGTCATCACCACCCACCTCCAACTCTTGGGCTACTCTTTTACCAACGAAAAGTGGGATTGATCAATACATTATAACGCCCCCACGGCTGGGAGGGCGAGCATGTTTGGTGCGACACGGGTGTGAACCCGCGACCCTTAGATTACGGAGCGCACGCCTTAACACGCTTGGCCATGCCATTTTTGAACTACCTGTCCCACTGACCCCCAAAAACTAGGAAATGCGAAACTGTCTCACTTTGAGAAATAATAAACTTACATATCCCATATTATCAAAATTAATACTGATATGCCCTACTGTACTGTGACTGTATATAAGATTTATTCTGCCCTTATATAACATCCGTCATTTCCATGCATTAATGTTCAAATTGAGTTAAGTGTTCCGCTTTGGACTTGGAAAAATCAGGTCACCTTCTTGTAACCTTCTCGCGTTTAGGGCGGAAAAGGACTGCCGAGTCTTGCTTGTTTGTTTTGGAATTTCGCACAAAGCTACTCTAGGGCTATCTGTGCTAGCCGTCCCTAATTTAGCAGTGTAAGACAAGAGGAAAGGCAGCTAGTCATCACCACCCACCACAAACTCTTGGGCTACTCTTTTACCAACGAATAGTGGGATTGATCGTCACATTATACACCTCCACGGCTGGGAGGGCGAGCATGTTTAGAGCGACGCGGGCGCGAACCTCGGATTACGAGTCGCACGCCTTTCGCGCTTGGCCATGCCAGGCCTAACTGCCGAGTCATCAAGTATCTTTGGAATTTTGTTTTGGGGACTGTTATCACATACACCCCTCTCAAAATTTTCCTTAGGTACTCTATAATGTAATGTGTTTGTTGTGTTTTAGGAGGCCTGATGAATTCTAGCATCTTTTATAAGCTTATTTAATGTTATAATTTTAAATCTAGGTATGCTAGTTCAAATGGCAAGACATAACAACAAACGTCATTTTATTGCAAAAAAGTTATAATATTTAAATTCTACCATTATTGAATAATCTTGTACTTCGGATTGCTCACATGCTCATACAGACAACAGATTCGTTGCAGTGACCAGCAATATGTAGAGCTGTATTAAGAGACACTCGTCGTCGGTTATAAATACGGCGAACACTGTTTAATTGGATTATTATGTATTAGTTTTCACATGCTTTTTGGTGGTATAGCAATAAGTCTGCTGACTTACAGTGCAAGAAACTTGGAGTTGATACTCGTTGTGGGAATAGTATAGATAGCCCATTGTGTATACTTGTTTCCAAACAAACAAATGATTTTTCACTCTTGGATTTTTTTTTTAAATCTCTTAAATCTAGATATAAGTGCAGTATAGGCTTGGATGTCCAGGTGATTAGGATGCTCGATTCGAAATCTGAAGGTCACGGGTTTGAATTCCCGTCACATCAAACATTGTTGCCCTTTCAGCTGTTGGTGCGTTATTATGTTTGTTAGTAAAAGTGTTGGCGGTGAGTGGTGATGGCTAGTTGCCTTCCTTCTAGTCTTACACTGCCAAATTACGGACGGTCAGCAAAGATAGCCTTTTTGCAGTTTTGCTCAAAATTCAAAAACAAAGTGCTGTATGTATATATAAGAAGTGAATTCTAATGTTTCGTGACAAGTAAATTATGTTTCATATTTTATTACTTTTATGTTGTCAAATTACAAATCAAGGTTACAAAATCATGCCATTAGAGTATGGATGTTTAGAATTTACTTTTTAAAAGAAATGTATATTTTCGTCTAGTGAATCACACATACACTAAGGATAAAGGAAAAGTATCTTGTTAAACATGGTAGCTTCCTGAGGAATGTGGCTATAAAATTAGGTAAGTGCAGTTATGTCAGAAAATCCAAGTACAGCTGAAGAGCTGCATTCATCAGCGCTAGGAACTAAAAATTAGTAAGGAAATTTTAGTTTGTCTTCGTTTATAAATTTTGATACTATTACTAAGGCGATACTAATAATATTTCCAATTAATGTAATAATAACAGTAAAGTAGTAGCAGTACTAAGACGGGTCCGGCATTTAACACAAAAACTGTAAACGAATAACTATTATTGTTCATGCATCAAGATATATGAAACATTGACTGCAAATAAGAAATTACATGAAAATGAATTTGTTAGTTGCATTACTGCTATTTTGCACATTACGAATGTAATTTCAATAGTGTAGGATATGCTGGTGTTTGGTAAGCCAACGGCTTTTTACATTCTTACAGCAACCATATTAAATGAGCATGTTTAGCATTAGCAATGGGGATTCGAATTTGCAATCCTCTGATTGCAAGTTAAGCTTCAGGCCCGTTGCTATCATTGCTATTCGTATTACTATTAATAAAATTAACTTACTCTCATTACTAATAGCATTAGTATTAATTAAATAACTATTTAGTGTTGTAATGACAGTGTACCCATTACAAGGGATCTGTTTGAATTTTGCTGTGTACTTTTAAACAAGTTTTAGTTAACTTACATGGAAAATTAATGGTATCTTTAGAAAGAGTCAGAAATTTACTCATATGAAGTTGTTATTTACTGAACACTAATTGAATGAAAATTGGTGTACAGTATGAAATATTCCTTGATAGATTGTTTCGGCAGAGTATTCGTGATGAAACATTTTAATTGTAGCATAGTCTGCTGGAGGAAGTAATTCATAACATTGTGACTGTGAATTATGGGATACATTCTTTTTCTATATTTTCAAAAAGGGTGATACAAAAATTGTCTACTTAAAAGTGTAATAGATGCATAAAATATTTAATGTCAGTACTAACTCATGATCTTGTGATCAATAGCTTTAGAAGGCATCATTTTGTGTTTTCTATTGAAATCAACAGAATTATGGAAGAAAAAATTTCAAAGTATACCATAGTTTTGTTAGAGTATTTCACACAGCAAATTTAGCTCAAAATTCACCTATAAGTTGGCTTTTATATATTTATAGACAAATTATTAATTTACCATACAGTGTGAACTGTTTTGAGTAAATTTATATCAGAATATTTTAGTGTTTAGAAAATATCTTTCCATGTTAGTAAGAAATGGTTGTGCAGCAAAGTCCAACTTAAATAAATGAAAATCTGTTAACATAGTCTAGATAAATGTAATGGACCATATTTACACTTTTGTTGCTTTTAATGTATTTGTCTCTTAAGTTCTGCAAAAGACATAAAGAAATTAAACTTCTGTTATCTTTAAGTTCTTTTATTATTTAACATTTTTCACATGAAGTTAAAACATATTGTATCAAATACTAAAACATTTTTTGCTAGTTCATTCTGTATTTGTGTGTTATATCTGACAAGTGAGAAATATTTATGTGTAAGAAGCTAGAAGTGTATGTTACACAAAACTTTAAGTTAATTTTTATGTGAGAGTTGCAAATTTTACTGTACACATCTGTCTGCACAAGTTTAAAAAGTTAGAACTACAACCTTATGTGTCTGCTGGACAATCTAAATGGATAAAGGGAAAGCTGAAGCTATAAATCAATAACTGTAAGGTTAATTGATGTAGATGAAAAAACCAATCACTTATATTGTACATGAAATTTATCTAGATACCTTGTTTTTAATTTTGTCAATTATGTACTAAATCTGATTATTTGTTTTTAGAATGTTACCTAACAGTTAATGTTGTTTATTGAGCATATATTTGTTTTCACATATTCTCTAATGACCTTTCTTGAAAATGGATGATTCATTATGACAAGAATATATTTCTTGAAAATGAATATTTTTACGTGTGAATTTTAATGTAAAAATAATTTATTTTATTACTGGTGGCTATTAGGTTTAAGACTTAGTGTCAAATATTTGCAGTGAATTGACTAAAGACATAATAGTTTTGGCACATAATATAGGGCTTAAAATATAATAGGAAGGAAGTTTGCTCAGAAGCGGATGTGTTGAACAATAGAGGGCCAAATTACTGTAACATTATTTAGTTTCGTATGTAAAATTTACGTTATTCTCTAAAAAATATTATTAGTTCTTATTGTATACTTATTTGAGGATTTTTGTTTCTTATGTGTGAAAACTACATAAAACAGTGGTAAAATGTATATTTTAGAATTCTGTGACTGGAGAATTTTACCAGCTTCATCTCAGAGGCTATTTGGGATTATAGAAGTTTTTATATGAAACCAGTTGCAATATACTGGCATTTTATGAAACATATTATAGCATACTGACACATATCTTCATAAAACTTACAGCTGGCAAGGAGCTTATGAGCAAGAACTTGAAAATTTCATTGATTATGGAGATGTTGGAGAAATCTGGTAAGAAAAAACAAAATTCAGATATATTATTCTATAGGAATACGAAATAAATTTTTATATCATATTGGATTTGCTTACTTTGAACCCTTATTAGCCTCTTATGGTGTTCCTTTCTATACATTTGGCCTGGCATGGCCGAGCGCGTTAGGGCGTGCACTCGTAATCCGAGGGTTGCGGGTTTGCGCCCGTTTCGCGCTAAACATGCTCGCCCTCCCAGCCGTGGGGGTGTATAATGTGACGGTCAATCCCACTATTCGTTGGTAAAAGAGTAGCCCAAGAGTTGGCGGTGGGTGGTGATGACTAGCTGCCTTCCCTCTAGTCTTACACTGCAAAATTAGGGACGGCTAGCACACATAGCCCTCGAGTAGCTTTGTGCGAAATTCCAAAAAACAATTCTATACATTTCTCTGAAGTTGTTCACAGAAATTCTGCATTGTTTACTGTTGTCATTCTCTCCTTCACTTTCACTACATCTCATCTTTGGTTTTAGCATAGAATATGTGGTTTCTTTGTTGTTGAAGGCCTCGTGGGTTGTTATATCTTTGGGATTATATATGGTTCCATTTCTGAGACTTGTGTATGTGACACATTCCTGAGGATTGTCTATCCTTTTACAAGGTTCAATAACTTTTGGGGATGTGGTCTATCATGACATCGCCAGCCCCTCTCTTTCATACTTATATGATATCCCTGCAGTGGGTCCTTCATAAATGATGGAACCTTGATCAAGATCCTCTTTTTACTTACAATTCCCTTTTTCTTTCCCTATGATATGATTTTCAGTGATGGCTTGACAAAGCCTATACCCTGGCAGAATGCCTCTTTCATTCCCTGTATTTGAACCTACATCTATTCACGGATGCATCTGTTTGGGGATTAAAAGTATGGGTCAATCACTAGGAAGATTTGGTCTGTTGGTCTCCAGATGAGAGCTCTTTGCATATCACTGTTCTCAAACTTCTGTCAGAATATTGGGTCTTATGTCATTTATTTTTCTTGTCTGACATTATCTGTGGACAGTTCCTTTCGACAGTTCTGTGGTAGTGGTACATATTACCCACCAAGAAGGTGCCTTGTCCAGAGATCTGTGTTTTTATACATTGAATTTCTTATACTGGAACCACACACATCAAATTCAACTTGTTGTATGTCATATGCTGGGAGCTTTCAATCTGACTGTGAATTATCTTTTGTGCACAGACAAAATATATTGTACAGACTCATTTTTAATATCATTTTCATTTTAGGATCTTTTATACCAGCATTTTCTGGTTGGGCTTAACCTCATCCTTTGTATTTCTGAGGGTGGAGTTTCTCTTTTCTAAGGCTCTCCTTTCTCTTGTATCTTTTTCCTCTTGAGGTATCTTTTTAATCCTTCTTAAAATAATGATGATGGTTTTAATTCTCAAACATAACACAATCTGATACATCTTTTAAATTTTGGTTTACTTATTCCTTTCTCCTGACATATTGAGGTCTTACACTACTAAATTATGGCTGGCTAGTGCAGATAGCCTTTGAGTAGCTTTGCACAAAATTCAAAAACAAACCTTACATATTGAAGTCTCACTACTGAATAATGGTCTCATGTTATATTCTTATTTCATGTACCTTAATAGTATAACTAAATTTAAGCTATTTCATGATTTATGGATTAAATTTTAGATAAATTGAATACTTAAAATTGATAGTTAACTAATTCTATTATCTGGTGATGTTGTGATACCATTTATTTATAATTTTAAAAATTTGAAAAACATTAATGGCATAAATTCTCAGCAGCTGCCATATAATAATAATAATATAAAGAATAATTTAAACTTAAATAAAGTATCCTTATTTCTTAGCTAATAGTAGTGATAATTCTTTATTTCAATTTAATTTTATTACCCAGTAACTTAGTAGCTGAAGTATTATTATATGAAAACAATATTAAATTGAGCCTATTGATCTAGTAACAAGCCTATAATAATAATGTTAAAACTTAGGCCATGCTATATGTGATGTAAAAAAAAAATGCAAATGTGGTTAATCCTAACTAAATTACTATAAAATAACAATTGTAAACATAAATATATTCTCAACAAAAAGTTATAGTATAATGTATTTATAAGTTATCCATTGTAGTGCTAAAATTATTCCATTGGCTACTTTCAACAGTTTTCTGTGACGGTCAACTACAAATACGACCTATGATAAGCCAAACCTTGCACCCTTTTTCACTTTATTGTGTTAACTCTGTATTACATAAATATTTTTTATTTTCTTCCTCTAATGTTATGTTATGCATACTGTGGTGATGATTCATGGTTATTGAAGTATGGCATATGAATCTTGAGAAGCAAAAGCCAATAGCACTTCATTATGCTAATTACATATTTAATGCAACCTGTAGGAACACAATTATTGGCAACTAACATGCAATCTCAAATTCAAATTTGTAGGTCATTTGAGAAGTGTGACATTTGTATTGTTAAAACATTATGGTATTAGTTGTATTTGTATTCATGTTTCTGAATTTGGGTATTAAGTATTAGTTAATAAAAAGTTAAGTAAAAAGTGAGTCTGATAGAATGCCTTAAAACTTTAGTGTTTTGATATTTTGGTTTTGTTCTGTAAGATTACATTAACTTTTACGTATTCACAGGTGAGGAGATCTAGTAGATGTTTAGAGTATATTGTAGCTCGTAAAGCAAATAAACACTTTATGCTTACAAATATCAAACATATAGATCAGGGAAAGTATAACATAAATATGAAGCAGACAGTGGATGTGCATATGGGAAATGTATGTCCAGAAAATAAAGTTTGCACAAGTCATATATATTGTCTGAAATATTAAAATTAATTTTTCTATTTATAATAATTTGGAGTCTTCATAGTTATAGATTAATTACAGAGCCACCAACAAATCAAAGTATCCCTCGCCCTGTTAATACTGTAATGATTCTCTTGAAACTATTACATGTTGATAGTTGTGCTGAATATTACATTGCACTTTGGAAAGATTTTTTTCTTTTCAGTTTAATTTTATTGAACATTTTTGGATTTTGCTGTCAGAATTATAGATATAAAAGAATAATTTTATTCTAAGTGCAACATTTCTTGAATCATTGAAACACTTGTGTACAAAACTGTTGAACTTGAGACAGTTCCATTCTTTTACATTTCACTTAATTACACTATGTAACACAAATTTTATTCCTGGATAGTATGTATTATTTCTTAATTGCTTATGTTGTAAAAGTAGAGAAAATGACCATTATTCCTTTCAAACTTTGCTTTTGTGACCTGGATAATGAACTTTAGAAATTAATATATTTTCTATGTAAAAATGGGCAAATTTGCACATTTTCATTTATATCAGGTTTGAATAAAATAGCATATGAACCAAGATTTACATGTATTTATACTAAAGTTATACAAAAATGTTTAGAAGTGAATAGTTTTTTTAAAATTTGTGACTGTAATGTAAATCACTTTCAAGTATCAGCTCCTTAATATAGTCTCCCATCATGTTTTCATTATATGCTTCCAGGTCACAAAAGTAAAGTTTGAAGAGAAAAATAGGTCTTTTGCATTTACTTTAGGTATAAGAAATTGGGAAATAACACTTTCTGCCCAGGAACAAGAAGTAAAAATTTTGTTACGTAGTGTTGTGCTGTATTTATTTCCTTTGTGTTATTTGTACATTGATTTTTTGTTTTTTCCAAATGAAATCATGCAACAAATATCAGCACTATGTAAAGAGCATGTAAAGAAATTAATTTTCAAGACTGAATCTCAAATTTATTGGCTAGTTCTAGTATTGCCTGAATACCTCAAATGTTGTTCATGGTAAAGAAAATTATTTATATGCTGATTTAATGTTAATATGTTTCATTTAACCATGTTAGAAGGTTATCAGTAGACTCTTTATAATGTTTTTCTTCCATTATATACAACAATCTTTACTAATTTTGACATATTTAGTTTGTTAAATTACACAGAATACAACATGAACTAGGATGTTGAAGTAGAGCTTGTATGTATTTACAGGTTTGGAGAAGACTGTATGGATCGACTTGTAACCTGGCTAAGCACAAATAAAAATATACATCAAACAGATCCTGTCCTGGATCTAGGAAGTGGAAATGGAGTTCTTTTAATTGAACTGGTTGGTGAAGTCTATCTGTTGTGTTAAAAGTGTGCATCTCTTTTCACCAAATGTGTGTCAAATATGAATGTGATTTTATTTTCAAACTCAATTTTTATATATCATATAAAAAGATCACAGCAGTATTATGAAAGAACTTTGAGTTTTTCAATGAATATTCTGGTTTTACCTTAATTTAAGAAGAATTTTTTATATAAAAGCTGTTAAATATTTTAGATTAGTATAGTATCAAATGGAGGAATTTAAAAAAAAGTGTTAATATAGTTTTAATTGTATATCGGTTAATGGATTATGTTATTGATATGTTACAATATGATAGTCTCTTTCTTTTAAAGGAGTCTCATTGTTTTAGTGGTGTGTTGTTACAGTTATAAGGCAGATGTTTTTAAGTTGTTGAGAAGTTGCAATTTATGTACATGATTTGTCCTGGTTTATAGAACATGAAGTGATTTTCTTTGTGGGCAGAGGTGTTGTTTTAAATTGTGTTCACAAAAAATACAATATACAGAAGATTTAGTACCTTTATATTTAAATGATTTTAAAACCTTTTCACACTGTGAAAGTATATGTTGCTACTTTCACGCATGCTCTATCTGTTGAACATTCATCTTGACAACAGCTATATACTGGAATTTCCATTTAAAAAGGTTCCAGCATAAGTAGTTTGTCAAAATCAGTGATGTCGAGAAACCCACTTGTTGAGAATTTTATATGCAAAAACAGCTCATTTGGGTTGAGAAAATATTTTACATAAAAGAGCGAACAACGTTTCGACCTTCTTTGGTCATCGTCAGGTTCACAAACGAGCCGTTTTTGCATACAAAATGGTTTGTCAAAAGTACATCATTCATTTGTGCAAATTTTATAATCCACTCAGTGCCTAGAAGATGGTGGTTTCCAGTGCTCATTACAACAGTTTGATCATAAAGAAATAAATAGGTGCTACATCTGTTGACTTGACTGTTATATCTTCATATGAAATATTGTATGATTACTTGAAACACTTTCCATTTACTTGAGGTATGTCACATATGCAACAGTTGAATGGATATGTTAGTAAAGCAATTTGTTCTTTTTTTAGATGAAGATTCTTCTTGATTATATTGCATATTACTGTTTGGAAGACATGGATGGATTTTACAACTGAGCTCTCCATTCATTGATCATCACTTGTCACAAGACACTACACTTTGCAGGTCATTTTCTTGATTTCTCTGGTTCCCCAATTTATCCAAATTTGTTTTTTAATGCTGTTAAGTACATGGAATATCCTTGTCTTGAAAATTCTGAATTTCCAATGTGAACGTGACCATGTCTTAAATGCCTACAAAAGACTAAACAATATCAAAATGTAGTTTTCATAATGCTGTTTATCTGTAGAATTATGTCAGTTGTGGTTATTACGTAACTTGGCTGATTTTCCTACAAAAACTGCTATGAAATGTCAACCCTGTGTATGAATATTTGATTTAGAAAACTTGTAAATAAACCAAGGACTGATCTACTGATCTTTTTCAGTTTGAAGTTAGATCTGCCTTGATGGAACTGTTCAGAAATTTAGCCCATTGATGATTGTTGGATGAGATGATGGATTTCTCAGACAGTGAACTTGCATTCTGCTTACCTTCAGTTTTTTTTTCTGGATCAGAATGATTATTAAAATCTTACTTTAAATTAATTTCCATAATTTGCACAGTAGTGATAAAATTAAAAGGATATATTTTCATCCCATATGTTTATGTACATATAAGATACTCTAACTCCACTTGATGTATCTGCTCAGCGATTTCAAAGACAAAGGTGATAGATCCAGATCAGTTGCTATGTAACAACTTGTGTACAGCTAATGAAATATAAAATGATGTATCATTTTGATAGTGTTTGTGGTAATGGTATTTGTATTTATTTGAGCATGTGAATTAGGAAAAAACCAATGAAAATTTATATTGGTGACTGGCTGATGAGTAAAAAAAATAGAAGTAATATGAATATTTTAAAATAATTAATATAATTACTATTAACCACTTTTTCGTTAATGAAACAAACAGTTTTTTTTACTTTTTATTCTAGAACCTCTCGGAGTGGATTCCTGTATGTGGAGAGGGGACCTCCTAGGGAAGGTTCTGTTCTGTCTGGTTACCTTCTCTGGGATCTAAACATCCACCCACGTGTTTGCCGTGCGTGGCGACCCTTGAAGGGGAGGAGAGGATCCTGGTGGTTGAGGGGTCCAACCCTAACACACCACTTTGGCCTCGAATTCCTGTAGACGGGCGGCCTTTGGGTGGCCCCCCTTGGGTCAGTCGGCTGGTCCACCTGGGCTAGAGTCAACCAAGTACCAGTGTTGGAAGTTCTCAACGGGTGTTGTGGACATTGTGCCTGATGCTGGTGTTTGGGTATAGTGCTCACGAAACCCTGGCGTTGCTGCATTGTCCTTGCGTGACTTTGTAGTGCGTCCCCTTGTAGGGCTCCATGGTGGGTGGGGTCAGTGAGTACCGAAACTTTTCACTTTCCTATGGATCCTTCAAAAAATTTAATTAAAATTGTAAAAAAACAGTCAATGGGTAAGCGACCACGTCTCGAATACTCAGAACAGCAATCTCCAACTTCAGTAACACACGTACCTCATTTTCTGATATTGCATTCTCTTTCAGAAAAATCTTTAGGGCAAATGTCCCCTTTTTTTTATTCAAAAGGGACTAGAGGGACTTGCTGGCTCTCCAAAGTCAGTAAAGAAGCTTCGATCTGGTGACATATTGGTTGAAACATCTACATCCCAACACAGTGAACTCCTCTTGAAATCAAAGGCAATTGGGGATATACCTATTGAGATTACACCCTGTGCTACTTTGAATTCTTCACGAGGAGTTATTGTTGAAAGGGATTTGAAGAATGTTCCCGAATCAGAGATTCTCGCCGGTCTTTCCACTCAAGGAGTTTCTGCAGTGAGGCGCATCTCCACTCGCAAAGATGGAGTTACACTGCCAACAAATACCCTCGTTTTAACATTTACTTCACCACGTGCACCCGCCACTATCAAAGCAGGTTATCTCATTTGCAGGGTTCGGCCATACATTCCAAACCCTCTTCGATGTTTCCGATGCCAGAGATTCGGCCACTCAAAGACATCTTGTCGTGGTTCCCTGACATGTGCTCGTTGTGGAGGCAAGGACCACGATGCCTATGACTGTGACATGAACCCACATTGCGTCAACTGCAATGGTTCTCACCCTTCTTACTTTCATTCTTGCCCAAAATGGTTGGAGGAAAAAGAGGTGCAGCGTTTGAAAACGACACATAACATTAGTTATCCTAAGGCTTGGAAATTGCTGTCCACAATCCCATCTCGGACATGCTGCTGCACTCCATTCCACAACTACAGTGGAAGTGCAGGCAGATCTCTCTGTGCCTCCAAGAGAATCGTTTTCAAAACAAATGAAAAGCCTTTTGATCTCCGTGGTTAAAAAAGTAGATGAATCGACTTCCACACCCATCTCTGTTCCTCCCATACCTTCCAACAAACCTCAAGATCCATGTCCTTCAGTTTCAAATACAGGCATTTCTTCTGATACATCATTTTCCTCCACCACAATAGACAAAACAATTATTCGTCCACGTCCTCAGTCACTGGATTCCTCTTCCAATAACAAAAACCTGCCCACTCGACCCAGAGCAGGATCCATGGAGGTTGATTGACCTCCTCCGAAGAAAGACAGTAAAGAAAAAAGACGTTGTCGTAAACCGAAGGGTCCTCCAGCCACTTCACCTACCCGTCCTTAAAAATGGCCACCTTGATACAATGGAACTCTCGAGGTTTATGTTCTAATCTGGATGATATCAAAATGCTGATTGCTTCCTACCAGCCTGTTTGTCTTTCTTTACAAGAAACATTACTCAAATCTGCTGATACAGTCTCCATTCGGCAGTTTTCTCTGTACAGAAATGACAAGTTGTGTGATGGTCGAGTACATGGAGGGGTGGCACTGTTGGTTGATCAACATGTGGCCACCCTGTCTTTGTCAATCAATGCACCCTTGGAGGCCGTAGCCATCCGTGTTTCCTTGGGTCGTACCATCACTGTTTGTTCTCTGTACCTGTCCCCTGGAGAGACATATGATCAATCAGACCTTGATGCTTTCGTTGAACAGTTGCCATCTCCATTTCTAATCCTGGGGGATTTTAATGGACACCATCCCCTCTGGGGAAGTGCTGTTATTGATGGGAGGGGGTCGATCTGTAGAGCAGATGCTCTCTGATCACAATCTTTCTCTTTTCAATACTGGTTCTTCCACTTACTTTCATGCACCAAGTCAGTCCTTTACTGCATTTGATCTCTCAGTTTGCTCCCCTTCATTATTCTCCCATTTTTCATGGAGGGTTGACAGTAATCCACTAGGCAGTGATCATTTTCCGTTCCTTTTGAGAGAGACTGGCCGTGGTCGATGCCACCCTACCCGCATGCCCCAGTGGAAGTTGGATCAGGCAGACTGGTCCACTTTCACTGCTCTCGCAGAACTTGATCCTGCCATCGTAGATTAGCCATCAATAGACGACTGTGTTGCAGCGGTAACTGATTGTATTATACATGCAGCTGCTTAGTGTATTCCTAAAACTTCGACACGTTTCCCACGATATCCTCCTCCATGATGGAATTCTGCTTGCCACTTAGCATGGAAGGCTCCAAAACGGGCCTGGGATACTTTTCAAAGATATCCCACACTTTCAAATCGGGTTGATTTCTAACGGGCCTGAGCACATGCTAGGTGGGTGAGACGTCAAAGTCAGAAGGAATCTTGCATTAAGTTCACAACCAGCATATCTTCTACCACCACTTCCAAGATCATATTGGACAAGATTTGAAAGGTTAATGGGCACTAAAATTCTGTTCCCCTCTCGATATTACTCTCTGATGGTCAGGAGGTGACTGATGTCTGGGACATCGCTAACACTCTAGGTGAAAGCTTTTGCCGGGTATCTAGCACTTCTGCTTCTTCCTCCACCTTCCTGGTCATCAAAACTCGGGCAGAGCGATCACCTCTTTCCTTTCGAACTGACTGTTTCTTTGACTATAATTGTCCCTTTACCCTGGTGGAACTAAAAATGGCCCTTCATCGGTCTGCCAGTATGTCTGTTGGACCTGATGATATTCATTATGACATGTTGCACCATCTATCTCCTGCTTCTTTTTATGTCCTTCTGATTGTCTTCAATTGGATTTGGCAGGAGAATGTTTTTCCTAATGCCTGGCGCCAGGCTATTATTTTACCTTTCTCTAAGCCAGGGAAAGATCCAAAGATTCCTTCAAACTATCGTCCAATTGCTCTGAGAAGCTGTCTCTGTAAGACCTTAAAAAGGATGGTTAACGCTCATC
Source organism: Carcinoscorpius rotundicauda (assembly GCA_011833715.1). Lineage (NCBI taxonomy): Eukaryota > Metazoa > Arthropoda > Merostomata > Xiphosura > Limulidae > Carcinoscorpius > Carcinoscorpius rotundicauda. The sequence goes on along the minus strand of CM022402.1, from coordinate 21,087,205 downwards.
TTGTTTGGTTCCTTGAATCAAACAACTTCCTCTCGCCCACCCAGTGTGGGTTCCGTCGACAGCACTCCACCACAGACCACCTAATTCGTCTTGAAACATCTATCAGAGAGACCTTTCTCAACCGCCAACATCTTGTATCGATATTCTTTGACATAGAGAAGGCTTACGACACAACATGGAGGTATGGCGTTTTGCGAGACCTCCATACATATGGGTTACGTGGCCATCTACCCATGTTTATTAAAAATTTTTAAATGGACAGGAGATTCCAAGTTCGTGTGGGTTCGGCACTTTCACGTTCTTTTGTACAGGAACTTGGAGTCCCTCAAGGCTGTATATTGAGTGTCACACTCTTCACTATAAAGGTAAATGCCATCACTGAACAACTCCCTCTCACCGTTATGAATGGGCTATATGTTGACAACTTTCACATCTCATGTCAGTCATCAAACATGAGATATATTGAGCGGCAACTACAAACTGCCCTCAATCGTGTACAGAAGTGGACTCTTGCGAATGGCTTTAATTTCTCTCTTTCCAAAACTGTATGCATGCACTTTTGCCGCCGACGAGGTATTCACCCTGATCCTGAACTTCATATCGGTGAAGTTTTGCTGCCAGTGGTCCCGGAGACAAAGTTCTTGGGGCTTATCTTTGATCGTAAACTGACCTTTATACCACACTTAAAGCATCTTCGGGTCAATTGCACACGAGCACTGAACATCTTCCGTGACCTCTCTTCTACCAGTTGGGGGGCAGATCGCTGTTCAGTGGTAAAGATATATCGTGCTCTTATTAGATCGAAACTTGACTATGGATCAATGGTCTATGGCTCTGCCAGAGCCTCGGCCTTAAAGATGCTGGACCTCATTCATCACCAAGGAGTTCGACTCTGCACTGGGGCTTTTCGTACCTCTCCAGTTTAAAGCATATACATTGAATCTCATGAACCTCCTCTACACCTTCGCCGTTTGCAATTATCTTTACAATATACTTCGAAACTTTGTTCCTTACCAAAGCATCCCACCTGGGAATGTGTTTTCCTTCCTCGGTGGGCAGTACTTTTTCAGAACAGACTATCTGTCATTGCTCCGTTTGGCCTTCGCATCTGGGCGCATTTGGATGAATTGGGTCTGTCCTTGGAGAACATTGCAGATTCCACAGGTCGACGCATCCCACCATGGCTTATTACAGCCCCCAAGTGTGACCTTTCTTTCAGTCACCTAAAAAAGGCAGATACTCCAGACTGAAAGTACTGTCTTTTATTCAGTGAATATCTTTCAAACAATCATTCAGTTCCCATTGATACAGATGGTTCCAAATCAGGTAATTCAGTGGGCTCTGCTATGGTTTGCTATGGGTCAGTAGTTGCGTGCAGAATCCCCTCTACAACTTCTGTGTTCACTGCTGAACTGTATGCCATATCTCTTGCCCTTGATCATATTGCAGCTGTGCAGTACTCAAACTGCACTATTTATACTGACTCGCTTAGTTCCATACTTGCCTTGGAATCGCTTCACATTAGCTCACATCCTATTCTTGCAGATATTCAAAACTGACTGGCCCATTTCTCATTAGCAGCTACTTCAATCCAGTTATTCTGGATACCAGGCCATGTTGATATTCGTGGGAACGAGCTTGCAGACATGGCAGCTAAACATGTCTGCTTCAGCACCATCACCCCTATGCCTATTCCATACATGGACTATGGTGTTGTCTTCAAGGCTCGGCTCCGTGCCAGTTGGCAGTCTACTTGGAGTGAACAACGCGACAATAAACTTTTTCAAATCTAACCCAAAATTGGAGTTTGGCCATCTAGCTTCCATAAAGTTCAGAGGGAAGAAGTTGTTCTCACTAGGCTACGCATTGGTCACAGTTTTTTAACTCATTATTTTCTTTTATCTGGAACTGATGCACCAATGTGTAGTTTGTGTAATACTCAAATCACAATCAGCCACGTTTTACTTTCTTGCCATCATTACAATTCTCAACGATGGCAATACTTTAAACATATTTTTTCCCAGGGTCAGTCTGTAACATTGGACAGAGTTATTGGTGATGATGACTGTCCACCTTAATAACGTTTTTAATTTTTTAATGGCCATTAATCTTTTTAATCTCATTTAAGTGTGATATATTTATTCATTACACCTTTTCAATTGTGGCTCCTTTTTTAACAGTTTTATTCTTTCTCATTCAATGTGATATTAAACAATGGCCAGAACATTTACTGAACATTTGGCTACTCATTGTTGCGATTTTACTGTGTGTCTTTTAATACTTCTATTCTTTTACGTTTTGATACTGGTTGCTATGACACATAACCCAGAACCAGGACTGGAAAGACCAACTTCAGGTGACTGACGGTGGGTCTTGAACCTGCCTGTTAGTCTTCCTGGCGGGTTATGATTATACCTTTTTGCTAGAGTAAATACCTTACAACTTTTTACACTCTGCCTTCTATCTTAACCTTGTAGAGTAGGTGTCAACATTGGTTTTATACTTTTTTGTTTTACCTTCATTTCCATTTATGTCTTTTACTACATTTTTACCAGTTGTTTGGCGCAGATAGTCTCGTTGCTTTGTGCCATAAAACACTAAATCAATCAATCAATTTATTCTAAAAAACAAATTAATTTTCTTTACAGGCCAAAAGAGGTTTCAGAAATGTCTCTGGGGTAGATTTTATTCAATCAGCTATTGAACTAGCTCAGTCACTTAGTATGCAAGAAGGAGTGCAGGTGAAGTTTGAGGTACTTATTAATTTATGAAATTATGTAATAGTTTTCAATGGTAATGTTTCATTATATATTATTTTGTGTTTGTAATAAGTTCAATCCAGAAAATAAATTGTATTATTTTCAGGTCTGTGCTTTCTATGAAAATTTAACTTTGTTTAATGAAAAAGTAAAAACAAAGAAACAAAAAAACAAACAAACCCATTTAACAGTTATTGCACATAAATATATTTTTCAAACAAAAAAAGAGTTTAACTTAGAGTGTTTGTAATGAGTGAAATATTACAGTTTGATTGTACAGCAGAATACAGAATAATTCAAACCAATTATGAGAATGAACGTATCTTCTCTTTCCTCTTGTTATAAATAATGCAATGGTAAATAAATTATTCACAATTATTTAATATAGCATATATATCCTAGGGTTGTGGCATGTGAGTTTCAGTTTAGAGTATATAATTCATCAAAGCAACAAGAATAAATGGTACAAGTTTTCATTCTATCTTGGAAATATTCTATGTATGAGTCATTGAAAACTTAGAAAGTAATATATTAGTGTTAACAAATTCTGAAATGGACAATTTAAAACAAAGGATTGTCACATAATGCATGAAGTTGAATATTAAGAATTTATTTAAAAGTTTCTTTTTGAAATTAGGTAATTAAAACATATTAAAATTTGAATTATAAACCATGATTGGATAACAAGTGTATTGAATAAACTGATTAGGAACTCGTTTAATTTGATTTTTAATTTACTTCTGTAAAAAGGTCCTACTCATACCTAGATAGTTAACAACTGCTAAATACTTTTGTTACTTAGAAGAGGCCTGGCATGGCCAGGTAGTTAAGGCACTTGACTTGTTATCTGAGGGTTGCAGGTTTGAATCCCTGTCATACCAAACGTGTTTGCCCTTTTAGCCATGGGGATGTTATAATAATTGCTATCAATCTCCCTGTCACACTAGAGGAGTTGGTAGTAAAAAGATTAGCCCAAGAGTTGATGTGGGTGGTGATAACTAGCTGCTTTCCCTCTGGTCTTACACTGGTAAATTATGGACAGCTAACGTAGATAGCCCTTGGGTAGCTTTGCACAAAATTCAAAAACAAACACTTAGAAGAAATTCATTTTTGTTTGTTTGAACTTCCTATCAAAATCTAGCTTTGTATCTTGGAATGGCTGGTGTGGGTATTAACACTTTTATTGATAAGCAGAGAACAATGTTTTGATTTCTCTTTCTGCTTCTCAACAAAAATGTTTAATTCCCATACCAGCCATTCTGAGATACATTGTTTATTTCAAGTGGGTTTCTTGTTATTAAGAAAATCTTGTTTTATGCCTTTGTTTTGCTCTTTAAAGTTGTCAATCCTTCAACTATAAAACTAATTCCCTCAGGTATCAGATATTGAATAAATATTGCTAATGTATCTGTAGCAATAACATCTAGGATAAAAGTCAACTGTGTCAATGATAACTTGTAATCTTATATTAAATGTTTGTTATTCTCTTTAAGTTATAGAAATATATTCTACATTAATGTTTCTTCTGTTATTACTGAGATGGATAGAGTATGTTATCTGGATAGTGTGACTTACTTTCAGTTTATATATTTTTTTTATGTTTTAGGTTGAAGATATTTTGAAGGCAGAAGATTCTCTGTCTACTGAATCTTTACTTAAACACAAGTACAAAGTTGTTCTAGACAAAGGTACTCTAATCAAAAGTTCATGTTTATATATTTAAATATATATTTACCTTGAGCGATTCCGTATCATAGCTTTATTTCAATTATAATGTGTTTTGACTATGTTGCTAGTTTTAAAATGTATATACTGTACTTTTATTAGGAATATAATTATCCAGGATTTTTCATTATGTAATTAAAAAAAAGAATAAATTTTTAAATATTATTTTAGATTACTGTGTGATATTATAAAGTAGCTTACTGAATTCTGTCTTATCCATATGAACATTTTTTATAACCTTTAGTATGTTAGGTTTAGTGGGTCATTGAGTTGCATTGGTGCTTTTCCTGTGTACATGTAATTAACATAATGCTGTAGCCATGTTACTGTATAAATAATACCAGTGATCATCAGATTTTCTAAAGACTTTGAACATGATTAGCTAGATATGTCTTGAAGTGAACCAGTTTCCAAAAACTAATTGATCAGAACTAATATTTTCCATCAACCACAAATCTTAGCTCATTCAAAATTTGGTGAAATAACATCAGTTGTGAAATTATTGATTAGATCAGTCATTGACATCATTGATGGTGAAAAATGCCACACTAACTGTTGAGTAGTTTGTCAATGGTTCCTAACTGCTAATCCACAAGAGGTTGAAAAAAAGGTGTTTTTTTTTTTTTTTTTTTAAATATAGCTATTAAAGTGTATTGTTTTACAATGTAATGTAAAAGCACTTTAATGAATTAATATAATAGAAAGGGGTGCATGAAATTTTGGGATCATAAATAGATGATCTTCATTTTGAAAATGTGATCAGAAGCTATTCATCTTTTCAAATAAAATTCTTAAATTAAAGCCTGAAAACTTGTACATTAGTGGAGAAATAGAACAGTATCTTTAACTGTATTTACATAAATTATAATATGCAAAATGTTTTTCACTGGAGACAAACTTATCATACTTTAGTGATCTATTTCCTATTTCTTTTAAAATAACTGTGTTTTGTAGTAGTTGTAGAGATCAAACATGAAGCCAGTGCAGGAGAAGTCGATTAAATGTAGATCAAATGTGTTGTGTAAACCAACTGTGGAATAAAACAGTGTAAAATAACAGTAATTCAAGGAAGTTGCTGCAAGATGAAAGTTTGCATTATATTTTTGTTAATTTGGAGACCATAAATAAACATGGGAATAAAGCTGTATCTGCATTGTGTTGATGGTCTGTTATTCAGTAATAGTAAACCACGGGTTTATTCATCAACATGTGTAGAGATTAATCCAAAATCAAGATGGATGTTTTCAGAAGTTATTATTGAAGTATTTAAAATTTCCATGTTGTGTAGTTGTGTTGTAGTATGCAAGTAAGTATATGACTACTCTCCACCAATAGTAGTGGTCAAGGATAGTTCATTAAATTGTTTCATTACATTTTCTGTTCCACACTGGTGAGCACAATCATAGTTTCTATTACTACAGCATTTATCTTAACAAAATCCATTCTGCTATCTATTGGAAACATCTTGTACTTCATTCAGCCTCGAAAGCCAGCCACTAAACCATAGACACTGAACACCATTTTAACAATCTTGAACATATTCTTTTTGTGATGGTCTCACAAGCTTGTTGGACTATCTTCAAGAGACTGTGCTTCAGAATTTCTGTTTCATGTCTTCCTCCAAATTTTCTACTGATCTCTTCTTTTTTATGTTCATATTTTATGGCTGTGTACTTGTATAATACTTCTATTTCAAGCTCAAAAACTGTAATTTTTGAAACTTTTACACACAACAATTGTCATTTTCTACTGTTTTCCTCAACCTCTGCAGATCTTTTTCAAGCTTGTAACTTCAATTTTCTCTTCATCACATTGCTATCCCCTCAAATTTGGGATTATGTTTGCCACTTGTGATTACTTTCCAAGCCAAATAGAATCTGTACTTGGTGGGGTTTTTTCTACTTAATGTTTATCTAGTACTTGGGGTCAAACTATTTCATGTATAGTAAATCAAGTAGTTTCTATTCTGCTCATTACCCCATGTTGCCTATTTCAAGGGTGTTTGGGATTGTCAAATATTTTGAGGGGGAAAAAAATGTACAGTCTTTCTTTTCTTAGGATATTCTGGATTTATATGTTGATTAACCTTTGTGTTTGTTCTAGACAAAATTGCACCCTCTATGGTTGAGTTCTATAAGAGAGTGTTGCTCTCTGGAAATAAATAAAGGGTGCATGTTATAACGACCCTTATTTATAGGTTAAATTTTGGGTTAAAATTTCTAAAGCTCTTACCCTCCAATTTTGTTAAAGGTACAAAAAAATTAAATGTTAAACTTCATTGATTTGGGCCATATTTAGAAATTGCTCAAGACTGTTACTTAATGTGCTATGTGATAGAAATACATTTGTCATGTATTATAGATGAATTGTTTAAAGTATACTTTTATTTTATTGCATGAACAATAGTATAATTATGTGATGTTGGTGTGGTTAGTCACTTTCACGTTTTTATATTTTGCTTTTTGCTGTTAGGTTATTGTCATCTTTTGATTCTGTACAACTTAAAGTAAGAGTTGTTTCTGTTCTTCCTTCTTCATTATGATGGTATTTTATTTACAATCAAGTGTTGAACTGTCTAAGGTCCTGTGACTCAGTCATAATATCCACATATTCATATGGATTTTGAGGCTCCTAAAAAGTTTGTGTTCTTTATGATGAAAACTGTTGTGCTCTTAGTTATCCTGATGATCAACTGGAAGCATTTTGGAGGTTCACTTTCACTTACCTTTTCATTGAGCACCTTTATAATTGTTCTTTTCATCTTTGAAAACCCATCCAGGACAGGTTTTGAGACATGGTGTTGACAGCCACAAACAAAAGATTCTTCTTTAATCTTTTATCTTTCTTCTAATATCACACATACTATATTTCTGTGATCAGTATTGCTTGCTGTTGTGTAAATGCAAACTGCCTTTACACAATCGGTAACTCCCACTCTTTAGGCAAGTGTGCTAGAGCAGAAGCTTTGGCTTTTCCAGTGCCAGAAATTAACTTTGGAAAACCTAAAAATTGGTTTGCTCCTGTTCCAGATGATACCACTGTAAGTCATTAAGGAGATTTCTGTTCCAGTGAATTACATGTTAGACCACTGGTTGGAACTGTTCTTTTTCACAGTTTTTCATGGAAGTAATGTTGGGATTTTTTGATCAAGAAAATAACTGATGGTTAGCCACTGCTCATCATGACCAAAGCTATGAGCTGTGGCAGTAAGGAAAAATATTTCTTTTCTGTCACCCAATTTGGTTCTGTCTATATCTACTGCTAAGTTTGGAATGATATTTCTTCTCACCTTCCTTTTAAATTGAGGTGATTATTTGATTGCTGTTCTGTTCTTATCACTGTTATTGGTATTGTGTCCATCAATCTCATCATCACTTCTGTGAGATGATCCTCAACAATTGACAATTTTATTCAAGGTCTGCCTTTCCTGCTCTGCATGCCTTTTTCTGTTCATAGTTGCTTCACATCATTTCTCAGCTCTTAACTGCTGAAAACAAAGAACCTTATCTACCTGGCCTATGTATCCACAATATCCTCATTCCATCTTAGCAAGAAAAAAGCCCTTGTTTTTAAAATGATCATCCAAATCAAAGGTAAAATCTGATTCATAAGTTTGCTGTGTTTCAATTGTCTCTTTTGAATTTTTCTATAACTTTGTCCATTTTTCACAAAAGTTTCTCTAGTATTGTAATGATAAGATGTTCTGAGTGAATTGAAGTTTGTTCCTTGTTCCAATAAAGCATAGCCTCCGTTATTACAACATTTGAACTTTCAAGGATTGCCATTGATGTTTAGTGGTGGTAAAATAACATGCATACACTCAGCACTTGTCTATATAAATGTAATGCATCTCTTTCTTAGTTCAGTTTCTTCTGAACCAAGTTGTCAAAGTGTAGTCTTAATTCTTGTTACGGTGTCCATTTACAAATTTTGATACATTGTGAGTTGTAATGATGCAGAACAATCTGCTTAAGTGCTTAAGCCTTAAATAGTGGAAATGTTTTGGGTAGAAGCATCATTTGATGATGGCCACCATTTAAGGGTCAAATACCCTCACAGAAATTCTAGCAACTACTGTCTTTTCATACAGAATATTATAGAAACAGATAGCAAGATCATGGATTATTTTTTTCATGAAATGTTTTTGAACTTTCTAAATAATGTGAAATACTTTGCAATATTCTAGGACTTTCCAGAATTATTTGGGATATTTTGGAATGTTCTAGAATCTACAGATATAATGCAAGCTACAAGGTGACATTTCAATATAAATAAAACTTGTTGTGAATTAATTATTTTTATACTGGGACAAAATGAATGAGAATGTAGGGAATCAAAACTTCAAAAATAAAGTCCACTCTATTGTGCATTCCTTGTGTGGCATCAGAGATATCTGAGGTGACGATGCTCATATCTCAAATTAAACCAGGATATGGAACATGTGACTTTTATTATTATTTTAAAGTTTATTTTCTATTTTCCCTTTCCACTGCCCTCAAGATTTTGAGGTCATCCTTGGGATGGCTTGGGTTTTTATTTGGTTCTCTGAACACAAACTAATTTGGCCAGTTTAGTAACTCACTGGTCCATTTAGATGAAGAGGAACTATAGCCCTTAGAGTATGTCCAATCATTCTGAATAATATGAAATACTGTGGAATATTTCATAATATAATACAATATTCCATGATATGTTAGAACCTTCCAGAATTATTATTGGACTATATCTAATCATATTATTTTATGGACTGCTCCCCCAAGAATCTTCCACTTTAATGACAGGAGATACTATTCTTACTTTATATTTTTGTTACCAGCCATGTTTCCATTATTGGTTCCATGAGTACAATAAACTATTATGACCCTAACTGACCTCTAATTTTTATTTTGTTTTCAGAACATTTTTGAGTGTTTTTAGATCCAGTCTTTCTAGCCTGCTCCACTCACCTTCTTTTGAACCTAGTTATTCTGGTTGTAAATTTTGCTCTGATTCTGATCGTAAGTTACATTAAGTTCTACTGTTTAAATATAACTATTTTTGGTAATAAAAGAGTTACAGTTTTCTTTACACGTATGTAGGAACATATGATGCAATTAGCCTTAGTCCAGAAGACCCAACCAGTAAAAGGCAGTGCTATATTGATACAGTTGACAGGATTTTAGATGAAAATGGTTTCTTTGTTTTGACTTCATGTAACTGGACTAGAGAAGACTTGTTAAAACATTTCAGTGAAGGTTTGTATTCATCCATTTCTTGTAAGCTTTATATTTTTAACTAATCTACTCATCGCTGGTGTATCATGAAACGACAAGGTTTTTGTTATATTTTGACAAATATTTGCAGCATCCATTCCATTCTCTCTTATTTAAGTCACCTAATTAGAACTAATGAAATATTTTTAAAAAAATTTGTGAAAATTAATTCCTTTTGGTCTTTTTTTTTTTTCTGATATGGCACCATGTCTCCACACACAAGGTAAACTTTTCCAGTTTTATGCTACCCTCTATATGAAAACTGTTTTCAAAACATGTGCCACAAGCGTTCCACATCCCTCTGTTGGTATCTACAGTTCTAACATGTCTCTCATACAAATTGTCATGCAGTCAACTCTCCATCAATAGGAAAGCACTACTATCACATGACACATGTGATTCCCTCTATGCACCAATACTGAACTGTAATTTCTTTTTCGATAGTACTGGAATGTAAATGTCTTTAGACTACTAACTGCCCTAGAAGTGATTTAACTATCTAAATATGGGTTTGGTCTACATGAATGATTGAGAGAACTCTTTGTATTTGTTTAAAGTCTTTTTAGATTTAATACTTCTAACTTTCAGTATTGTGTGTATATCTGCAAAAAATCTGGCAGTCTTTCAATTAATATTATACATCTTTAACACACAAAAATTCATATATTTTAGTGAGGTATTTTTATTGAAATAAAGCTTTGTCCATGAATATATTAAGTATTTGTTTTGAATAATCTGAGTTCAAAGTAATTTTCAATGTTAAAATTAAAAATGTTTCTCCTCATTTCAATCTCATATTTCCTTTGTGTAATCCATAACATCTCCTAAATGCATTTTAAACATTTTTTTTCCTGGTTTATCTGTTCTTGTTTTTACTTTACCTATCTATCATCAGCTGTTGCCTGGCTATGATCCATTCTAATAATTCTACCCTGATGGCTTATATCAATCATAAGGATGGCAAATGGTTTTGATTACTGTGTTTTTACTTTGGATCTTATCTCAACCACCATTCAATCTGGTGGGAGATTGTCTTTCCCTACTGGACTGAGTTTATCCCATCGAGTAGTTCATACATTCTGCTGTTTTTTAGCACTGTCATTATTTTGGTTCTCTGCATATCAGTGCATTTCTCACTTCCCTCATTTGCAAGTTACCTTAGTTTTGGTCTTCTATTCTCCATCGTAAAACTCTAGTAACAGATGCATTCAGCCAGGATTTGTCCCACCTGTTATTTTCTTTTTATCCTTATTTCCGATTATTGTACTTTACCCATGCCACCTCTTGCAGAGCCCTTTAAATAGCTTCTTATTGGCCTGCTCAAACATGGTTCCCTTTGTTGCTTCAGTTCTGGATGATCCTTCCCATCCCTCTTCTCATATTTCCAGAACTGTTACATCAATCCCATTTACTGGTTCTACATCCTGCACTTCCTATCTGCTGTCTTCATGCCTGGCTTTTCTCTGGTCCTCAGTGAGGAGTTCCAGATTATCTTGCAGAGAAGCTTCTTACTAAGCCTGTTTTGTTCATCCTTCTATGACTATTTACCTGAGGAAGTGGAGTGTATTTCACTCCTGGGCTTTGGCCAGTACATGATCTTAATTTTTATATTGCACACATGGCTTCTTTCTGTGTTTCTCATTTCTGACTCTTTATCCTATGGCAAACTTTCTCTTCATGTGATTCTTCTAATATTAATCTTATCAATTGGGTTCATTGTTTGATCCAATTGGCTTATTCATTCTTTGTCCCCCTTACAGCCTGATCCCTTTCCAACAAGTCTAACACCTTCATCCATGCTTCTCATCTTCATTGGCTGTTGAAGGATATTCTACAGTCAGGCATGTGGATGGCTCTAGACATCTTCATCTTCCATTAGCTGCATCACATTGCAGTTTCTGCTTTCTTAGGGTTACCTGCTGCCAATGACTGTTATACAGAGTTTGGTACATCTTTGACTTAAAGTTGGTCCTTATCTATGATTTCTTTTCTTTAAGGGGTCTTTGCTTCAACTTCACTTTGGATGTTGCTCTATGGCAAGAAGTACCTGACCATGTATCCTTTTTGGACATTGAATAGGTTTCACATGGATGGTTATAACCATCCTGAAACATAATTGTACTCAAACAAAAAAGTTTGTACTCTACGCCATGTTGATTGACACAACTTGCCCATGGATGTGCATGCTCACACTTGAGATGGGATATTTCACACAATCACTACAGTGTGAATAATTTTATGATGTTTGCTTCATGAAAATGTCTGTCCTTGAGCATACTACCTACAGTGGGAATGGGTAAAGCAGAAGGGAAATACTGCCCACACCTACCATGCCTGGACTGAATAAAATGATATATTCTGTTTTTAAAAATAGGGTTTTGTGATAACCTGTTGCACTGTCTCAGGTCTAGCAGCTTCTCTGGACACTTCAGTGCACTTTCCTTTGGTTTCCACTGTATTTTGGTCCTAACTGTTTCAGAAATGGTATGGTACACCTCCTCATATTATTTTATCTGTTTCTCAGCTCCAGGAGTGTCATTGAGACACTTTGAGGGGTTATGCATGTTCTGCCCTTGCATTGGTCCCCTCTCATTTTCAGTGTGGGATTCAAGCTAATCTTGTGAGTGGAGGGAAGGTACCATACCAAAAGTTATAATTTTCCTATGTACAAAAATGTATTTCTGATAGGTACTTCCCTTCTTTTACATTTCCCACCATTCCACTCCACTTTCTTCTGGTGCTTGTATTTTCTGCCAAACATCAAAGTGATAGGTCAGCAGTGGCACATGGAGGGAGTCACATGCATCACATGGTAGTAGTGCTCTCCTATTGGTTGAGAGTTGATACATAATAATTTGCACAACAGATATTTGAAACTTTGGATTCCAACAGAGGGATGTGGAAGGCTTTTGGTACACATTTTGGAAAAACGTTTGTATACAGAAGGCAGCACAAATTAATCTTGTAAATGGAGGGAATCATCTGTCAGAAACACAGTTTTGTATAGGAAAATTATACCTTTTAACTGATTAAATACAAAAATCTTTTGTACTGTTAACTTTTGTGAAACATTAAAATCCAAAGTAACTGTAAGTAAAACAGAACTTTAATCCTATGAGAACTGACTGCTTCCATTTTCTTAGTACCTGGAAACAAAAAAACAAAGAAAAGGTTTCATACCAAACTTTGTACTTCTTGTGACATGTAGAAACGTACCTACCAGTATAACTGATGGTGCAATTAGATTAAAACACAACTTTCACTGGATTTACTGAGTTAGATGACCTCATCAGTAGCCATCTTCTAGGAAAGTACATTTGATTACCCACAAATTAAGAAAGTTTTACTTGCAAAGCAATATTTAGATGAAACAAACTCGAGACAATCAGCAGCAAGGTCAGCTCGCTGCCACTGATGATTGTCTTTGACTTTAATGTCACATATGTCCTTAAAAAGTGAACATGAAACTAAGATACACTCATATATGCACATGCACATTCTTTTTGCTAGAAATGTAACTTTTATTATTTTCAATATCAACATTCAGCAGAAGAATGTTGTTTTTGTTTTGTTTTTTGTTAGAAGTGTGGTGTTGCATGAACTAACAAATAAAAAAAATCTGGACCTGAACCACACAATTTCCATTGTAAAACATTCAGGAATATTATGATGATAGTCTTTGGAAAAGAAAAGTACGAAATTGATAACAAAATCTCAAATTGTGTCAATTTTCTGTGTGATTATAAATTTCATTATATAAGTTGAGTATTACCTTTTTTATTTAATTATATATATATATATATATATAAAAATCATTATTTTTAGGATTCATCGAATACTCTCAGATTCCAGCACCTGTTTTTCACTTTGGTGGAAAAACTGGAAACACTGTGACAAGTCTGGTATTTACAAAAACATGAATTATAATTATTTGGTTTGATAAAGGTTCTTGGGCTTTTATGGAATACTTTAGGTAATTTTTACATTACTTAATGAAGTAGATTATCTTATTTTGTTTAAAAATTTGTATTAAAAGCCATGTATATTTCACAAAGTGTTCATGTTAGATGGGTATACTGTACTTATTTTTTTATTCTTATATAATTTACAGTTACTGCAAGCTGTTTATATCTGTGAGACTAAGTGTGATTGTTATATGCATTCTACTGGCAATGTAACTAAATTACAAAATTTTGAATTGTTTGATGAAAGAAAATGTAAAACAAAAAAGATAATTTCAACACTCACTCACCTTGTGCATGTATTCTCTGTTTAAACTTTGAAGTCCCAATAATTTCCATTAGCATTCTTCTCTCAATAACATAAACACCCAAGGAAAAATAAAGTTTTAAAACTAATGCCTCATTTTGCAACTGCTGTTGATTAAAATAAATTACTATAACTGAGATAATGGGTAAAACTTGTGTTTGTTAAGAAGTACACAGACTATCTGTACAGGTAAAAGAAAGAACATTTTGACGATTGTGACATTGATGCCAGACTAGAATATTGATGAAAATCCATCAGTTGCATCAAGAAAAATGTAAACCTGTTTCCAGAGGGACGAGACATCAAACTACCAAGAGATTTTCTGTGGACACATACAATGGCATGTAAAAAAAAGCCTGTTATGCAGGGGGAAATTAAGAGATCATTTAGGAAAGGGTTATTTCATCTTCCATTCTTGTAACATCAGTAGAAATAATTATTTTTCTGTCACATTTATGCATACAATATAAATTTTATCATAACTACTAACAAGTAATTATTTTTTAAAAAATGTTCAAGGTTTAGTTTTTCCAGTTTTCTAATCTTGATCTTCTCTCAGCTGGGTATTATTGTAACATGGCTTCAACCAGTTATTAGCTTTACATGCACTTTAGAACAGGGACCCCAACTAAGGATTTAGAGGTGGAAAACCCAGAGAAAGGCTTAGCATGTATCAAGCTTGATATGTCTTCTCAAAACTAATAGGCAAGAGGAGTCCATAAGTGATGATGTAAGCACTATAAATATGCTAAATAAACCACTTTGAAATATGATAAAAACTCTGTTTAATATACTGTAACTTGATTAATATGCACTAGTTAGTTGATATTATGTGCTGTTTTCAGGTTGTTTAATAATTGGTGTAGGATCTTTGGTGTTTTCACTCCCATAATTTCTGGATCAAACAAGATCCAGCTATAACTATGTTAATAAACATGGGTCAAATGAATAAAGGAACATTTATTATACAGCTGCATCATGGGTTACCTGTGATGTGTCAACCCTTTCTGATGTTTCCAATGTCAGAGGTTTGGCCATTCAAAGATGTCATGTCACGGTTGTGGTGGCAAGAACCACGATGCCTATGAGTGTGACATGGATCCGCATTGTGTCAACTGCAATGGTTCTTACACTTCCTAATTTTGTTCTTGCTCAAAGTGGTTGGAGGAAAAAGAGATGCAGTATTTGAAAATGACTCATAACATCAGTTATCCTGACACTCGGAAATTGCTGTTCGCCACTTCATCTCGGACATATGCTGCTGCACTTCATTCCACAACTACAGTGGGAGTACAGACAGATCTCTCTGTGTCTCCAAGAGAATCATTTTCAAAACAAATGAAAAGCCTTTTGACCTCCATTCTCTCTGATCACAATCTTTCTCTGGTTTTTCCACTTATTGTCATGCACCTAGTCAGTCCTTTACTGCTATTGATCTCTCGGTTTGCTCCCCTTCATTATTCTCCCATTTTTCATGGAGGGTTGACAATAATACACAAGACAGTGATCATTTTCTTATACTTTTCAGAGAGACTGGCCATGGTCGATGCCACCCTAACCATGTGCCCCGGTGGAAGCTGAATCAGGCAGACCAGTACATTTTCACTGCTCTTGCCGAACTTGATCCTGCCATTGTGAGTCACCCATCAATAGATGACTGTGTGGCAGCAGTAACTGACTGTATTTTACAAACAGCTGCTCAGTGTATTCCTGAAACTTCAACATTGTTTTCATCGATATCCTCGTCCGTGGTGGAATCCTGTCTGCCACATGGCACAGAAGGCCTCGGATACTTTTCGTAGATATCCCACACTTTTGAACTGCATCTCTTTCCAACGGTCCCATGCACATGCTAGGTGGGTAAGTCATCAAAGCCAGAAGGAATCTTGGATAAAGTTCACAACTAGCATATCTTCTACCACCAGTATGTATATTAATTCTTGCCTATATTCAAGCTGTGAATTGCAAGATCCAGGATTTTCGCCTCCTTGTCCAAACACGCTCCTCACCTTTAGCTGTGAGTGTTATAAGAGTAACAATTATTCTTGTTTTTCGAAGTCGGGCAAAGTAATTGTGGCCATGGACTCTTCTGGATAGTTACATTCTCCCTGATTTACAGCTCAAAATATGAATGACTATACTAGAACACTAGGGGTCTCTGACCCCACCATTTACGTTTTCTTATAATAAGGTGTTTAGAAAATCCCAAAGCCAATAGTTTTTAATATCAACAACCACATTCAGTAGAAAGAGTGAATGCAGTTAGCCAAGTTTTTTTTTTGTTCTGTAGCATTATTGGTAAGAACATTCAAATATATTCTGAATATTATTTGCTTCTTTGAAAAGAACTAAACAACCAAATTTCTCTCATGATCATTTTTTTTTCCAATATAATTGCACCACCTTCATCACTTTATTCTCAAAGGAACAGAGAGAGAGATCCATGTGCTTTATTTGATTTCATCCACATTCTGATCTTGAGAACAGAAAATGGTGAAGCCAGATTCATTTGTCTATGTCACATCTCCAGTTTTTCATTATTTACAGTCTAGGATTTTTCATGGCCCTGGTATAGTCTTGAATCTTAGTCTAGTTTTATAGGAGAAATGAAAATTGCAATACATGTATATAACATTAAATATAGAATTGTTCAATTCTTTAATATATTACAAATACGACCACTCAAAGTTTTAGGGGCACCTTCTGGTGGAAGATTTGGTTCAATTCATCCAGCGGCGTATTTAGGTAAGATCTAGAGGGGACTCAACCCCAGCACTCATGGTCTTAATAGGAACCCATTGATGATTTTATTCTATGTAAAATTACATGGGATGTATGGCCCGCACAACCTTAAATCCACCACTGAATGCATCCTTTTACACACACTTGGCGCTGGTACTGGATCAAATGCAGTTAGACACAGCTTTCAACAACCAGTCATAAAATAGTGGTATTGCATAATTTCTTTCTGTTGTTTGTTCGTCGAATCATTGCCATGCTGACCACTAATAAAGTTTCATGATGCATGTGGTAATAATGGTAAGTGTAGGCGATGGCAGCCCACATTATGATGCTGCCACCACCAAATCTGTCAACATCCAGCACACAGTTTGCTGCAAAACGTTCACCTCGGGGACAGTAAACATGGGTCCTTCCATTCTATCTACGAAGCATAAAACGTGATTCATCGCTGAACCAAACATGCCTCCATCGTCGATGAGGCCCTACCCGATGTGCCCGAGTCCACTGGAGCCGTGTTTGACGATGTTACAGGGTAAGGGTGACGCCTTTGACTGGACGTCGAGGTCGGATTCCTGTATCTCGTAGACGGTTGCGTACGGTCTGATAGGAAATCCTTCGCAGATCTGATATGGTTAAGGCAGTAGACATCGCAGTGGTGGTCCTATCCCAAAGGTGACATAATCGGATGTAGCGATCTTGTGCGGGCGTGGTCACACGAGGTCTGCCAGATCGTGGACGGTCACGAGTTTATCCATGTTGTTGGTGACGATTCCATAGCCTTGTGATGGTGTTTGGGTGGACATTCATAGCTCTGGCAATATCTGATCGAGATTTGCCTGCTTCCAACAACCAATGGCGTTGTTGCGTTGTTTTCAGTCAGTCTTGACGTAACTGTATTGCGTGTCGGTGGCTTAACACTGAGCTATGGAAACCGAGAACCCGTCACTTTTATAGAGATTTTGCACATGTTGCACTTGCAGAACATGCAGATCTCTCAAATTTATTGGACACGAATGCGTTTTGGCGAAAAATCCGATGTGCACTTTGAAAACGGAGGAAAACAACTTTTATTGTCATTTTGGTCTGACAATCAGTGCTTTAACACGTGTAACATCACATACTCTGAACTTGTAACGTTATTACATATATTTTTCTTTAAAATAAAAAATATTCCTTTTGCGTTTCTTGTTTTGAAGAGTATATTATGGGAGGTTGGCAAAAACTGTTGTGTCTAGGTCTCCAAGAAATCTTAACCCTGCTCTAATGATAGCAATTTGGAAATATTATGAATTTAAAACTATTGAGGCAGGAATGTATACAACTGTACATACGTCATACAGTGTACAACTTACACTGGTAAGTTAATAAAGTGACTTTTTTTTATCTGCTTAATTCAGTAAGGTTTATATCAGGCACCCGATCATCTTCAAAGTAAAACTATTCCGCGCAACGCGGTTTAACCAATTAGACTTAAAACATTTACGTATAACTTTACTCTTACTGGTTTGTTGTCTCTAGCTGGGAACAACTCGCGCTGCCTGTCAGTGGGATGTTTCAAATGTTGTTTATCCTGAATGTTTTTGTTGTTTTTGTCGATACGCCATTAACAATTGGCTTCGAGTTATAATATTCAGTGGCACGTGTCAAGTTAAAGTCATGTGCAAGAAACAAAATTTATTATTACGACGAATTACGCTTGGCGCGATGAAGCTCTTCATGCCCGTCATGGCCAAGCGTGTTAAGGCATGCGACTCGTAATATGAGGGTCGCGCCAAACATGCTCGTCTTTTCAGCCGTAGGAGCGTTATAATGTGACGGTCAATCCCACTATTAGCTGGTAAAAGAGTAGCCCAAGAGTTGGAGGTGGGTAGCGATGACTAGCTGCCTTCCCTCTAGTCTTACACTACTAAATTAGGGACGGCTAGCACAGATAGCCCTCGAGTAGCTTTGTGCGAAATTCTAAAACAAACAAATCTTGCTACATTTATGGGACGATAACGCAATCAAAACAAAATATTGTTTCTTACCCTAGCCTCCAAGAATAATCACCAATAGTATGAAGAGCTTCGTTTGTTTTTCATAGCTCTCCCTAATTTTGAACAGATATGAACTACAGGGAGAGCTGCTAGTTATAAAGCATCCTCCCTCAAATCTTGCGTTGAACTGTCTGATCGAAGAGTGACAGTTGATTGCACTCAAGACTCCAAAATGTTGAGCGTGTTTTGTTTAAAACTTAAATTGAGAGCTCCTTTATCGTACATTACAGCAGACTTAAACGACTAATAGCATAATATTCTTTTTTTTTTTTTACTTTCCTTAGTTATTTATTCATAGGAGCTCGCGTACGTAAAAATAAACTTGGTTGTGTAGCTTTGTGCTAAATTCCAAACAAACAAACAGTTTATAATCCGAAGAATGTTCGGTAGGATGTTTGCTTACACGGAGTCAGAAGTTTTATTTGTTTTCGAATTTTCTTGCAAGGCTACCCAAGGACTAATTTATCATATCCATTATTAATTTTGAATGATATAGGGAAGAAAGGTAGAGTCAATATTCCCTCTCTCGCCAACTCTTAGGCTATTTTTGCCTGACTGAAAAATGATATTTCACCGTTATTCTTATAGCACGCCAATGATACAAGGTGGTGTGGAGTATATTTTTGTGTCAACAGGACTTTAAATACGAACCTCTCTGAAAATAAAGCCGGATTCACACTAGCCATTGTGCATACCGGATCGATAAAACGTTGAAACAACTTTTTGAGGCGAGAAAAATAACTTAGAAACTGGTTATTTTTAAATGTCTTTAATATTAATTAACAATAGAAAAATAATGTTGCTTAGCTTCACGTTCATTGTTTATTGAGCAAACTTTCAGCCTCTTTCAAAATCAATATGTATTAGAAAGTATATGCTTGTTTGTTTTTTTGGAATTTCGCACGAAGCTACTCCAGGGCTATCTGTGCTAGCCGTCCCTAATTTAGCAGTGTAAGACTAGAGGGAAGGCAGCTAGTCATCACCACTCTTTATTTAGAAACAAGTAGAAAAATGGAAACCAGATTCAAAGAACATAAGTCACCACACGTTTTCGAACTTTTAAGTCAAATAAACACAACATAACCATAGAAATCAGTGATGTCGAGAAACCCACTTGTTGAGAACTTTTATATGCAAAAACGGCTGTTCTGGGCCCAGAAAACACTTCAAATAGAAGAGCGAACAACGTTTCGACCTTCTTCGGTCATCGTCAGGTTCACAAAGAAAGGGTTACTGGTCGGAAGCTGACCACGTGTTTGGGAGGGGTTGTATAATTAAGTGTTGCAATGTAGAGGGCGCGGTTTGAATATATAATTTTGTCTATAATATTAATATAGGTATAATGGCGTTCCTTTATATTGGTTTATTTTGGGTTTAAGTTGTTGTATAAGTAAGGCTTCTTTAATTTTTCGTTTGTTTATGTTTGTTTCTTTATTTAGTATTTTAGTGTTTTCTATGGTTATGTTGTGTCCATTTGACTTGCAGTGTTCGAAAACGTGTGAAGGTGACTTTTTATGTTCTTTGAATCTGGTTTCCATTTTTCTACTTGTTTCTCCTATATAGAAGTCGTGGCAGTTATCACATTGTATTTTATAAATAATGTTGGTGTGGTGTTTGTCAGTGTAGTTCTTACATAGTATAGACCTTAGTTTTGTGCCTGGTTTTTGAATAAATTTAGTGTTAACTGGAATGTTATATTTTGTTACTAGTTTTTGCCAAATGTTGGTTATTTGTTTGCTGATGTCAGGAATATATGGTATACAGCAGTATATGGTTTCGTGATTTTTTGATTCGTGAGATATATTTACTTTTGTTGGTTGATTTTGCTTTCTGTCTAGGTGTGTGCGTATAATGTTTTCTACGGTTTGTGGAGGAAACTTATTAATGTTGATGAAGTGTTGTTTTATTTTATCTAATTCATCGTTAATTTTATCTGGTGAGCATAGTTTTATGGCTGTGTTTATCTGGTTTCTTAGTATGTTGAGTTTTTGTTTTGTTTCATGTGCTGAGTCCCAAGGAATGTATAGTCCAGTATGGGTGATTTTTCGGTGGATTTCTGTTTTGAATTGTGTGTCGGTTCTTATAATTTTGAGGTTAAGAAATGATATTTGATTGCTTTCTTCCTGTTCACATGTGAAGTTAATGTTGGGATGTATAGAGTTAATGTGAGTGAAAAAGTTAAGTATGTGTTCTGTAGATTCGAATCCCGCAATCGTGTCATCTACATATCTGTACCAGTATAGTGGTGGATGTAATGCTGTATTAATTGCTTGTGTTTCAATTTGTGTCATAAAAATATTGGCTAGAACTGGCGATACTGGGTTGCCCATGCTTAGGCCATTTGTTTGTATATAGTTTTGGTTGTTGAACATGAAGTTTGTCTTTATTGTGGTGAATTCTATGAGGGTTGCTAACTGGTTACTGGGAATGTCTATGATCGGGTTAGGGTCTCGAATATAGAGTTCTAAGGCTATCTTGCAGGCTTCTGTTGTTGGAACTTCTGTGAAGAGGGATATAACATCGAAACTGGCCATTAAGGCTTTATGATTAAGTTGATTTAGATTGGACTTGAAATTAAAAGAGTCTTTGATGAATGAGCTGGCTGATGTTGCATATTTGGAGAATGCCCATGCTATGTATTTACCAAGATTGTAGTTAAACGATTCATATGTTGACATTATTGGTCGTAATGGACAATCTGGTTTATGAGGTTTGGGGATGCCGTATATTTGCGGTGTGCGTGAGTCGGTTTTACGTAGGTAGGAATAAAGTGTTTGTGAAATTTATAAAAAAAGCCAACACAATTTCACAAACACTTTATTCCTACCTACGTAAAACCGACTCACGCACACCGCAAATATACGGCATCCCCAAACCTCATAAACCAGATTGTCCATTACGACCAATAATGTCAACATATGAATCGTTTAACTACAATCTTGGTAAATACATAGCATGGGCATTCTCCAAATATGCAACATCAGCCAGCTCATTCATCAAAGACTCTTTTAATTTCAAGTCCAATCTAAATCAACTTAATCATAAAGCCTTAATGGCCAGTTTCGATGTTATATCCCTCTTCACAGAAGTTCCAACAACAGAAGCCTGCAAGATAGCCTTAGAACTCTATATTCGAGACCCTAACCCGATCATAGACATTCCCAGTAACCAGTTAGCAACCCTCATAGAATTCACCACAATAAAGACAAACTTCATGTTCAACAACCAAAACTATATACAAACAAATGGCCTAAGCATGGGCAACCCAGTATCGCCAGTTCTAGCCAATATTTTTATGACACAAATTGAAACACAAGCAATTAATACAGCATTACATCCACCACTATACTGGTACAGATATGTAGATGACACGATTGCGGGATTCGAATCTACAGAACACATACTTAACTTTTTCACTCACATTAACTCTATACATCCCAACATTAACTTCACATGTGAACAGGAAGAAAGCAATCAAATATCATTTCTTAACCTCAAAATTATAAGAACCGACACACAATTCAAAACAGAAATCCACCGAAAAATCACCCATACTGGACTATACATTCCTTGGGACTCAGCACATGAAACAAAACAAAAACTCAACATACTAAGAAACCAGATAAACACAGCCATAAAACTATGCTCACCAGATAAAATTAACGATGAATTAGATAAAACAAAACAACACTTCATCAACATTAATAAGTTTCCTCCACAAACCGTAGAAAACATTATACGCACACACCTAGACAGAAAGCAAAATCAACCAACAAAAGTAAATACATCTCACGAATCAAAAAAATCACGAAACCATATACTGCTGTATACCATATATTCCTGACATAAACAAATAACCAACATTTGGCAAAAACTAGTAACAAAATATAACATTCCAGTTAACACTAAATTTATTCAAAAACCAGGCACAAAACTAAGGTCTATACTATGTAAGAACTACACTGACAAACACCACACCAACATTATTTATAAAATACAATGTGATAACTGCCACGACTTCTATATAGGAGAAACAAGTAGAAAAATGGAAACCAGATTCAAAGAACATAAAAAGTCACCTTCACACGTTTTCGAACACTGCAAGTCAAATGGACACAACATAACCATAGATAACACTAAAATACTAAATAAAGAAACAAACATAAACAAACGAAAAATTAAAGAAGCCTTACTTATACAACAACTTAAACCCAAAATAAACCAATATAAAGGAACGCCATTATACCTATATTAATATTATAGACAAAATTATATATTCAAACCGCGCCCTCTACATTGCAACACTTAATTATACAACCCCTCCCAAACACGTGGTCAGCTTCCGACCAGTAACCCTTTCTTTGTGAACCTGACGATGACCGAAGAAGGTCGAAACGTTGTTCGCTCTTCTATTTGAAGTGTTTTCTGGGCCCAGAACAGCCGTTTTTGCATATAAAAATAACCATAGAAAACTAAATATAGAAACAAAAATAAACAAACTCAAAATTAAAGAAGCCTTACTTATACAACAACTTAAACCCAGAATAAACCAATATAAAGAAACACCATTATACCTATATTAATATTATAGATAAAATTATATATTCAAACATCAAACCGCGCCCTCTACATTGCGACACTCAGTTACACAACCCCTTCCAAACATGTGGTCAGCTTCCGGTCAGTTACCTCTTTCTTTGTGAACCTGACGATGAGCGAAGAAAGTCGAAACGTTGTTCGCTCTTCTATGTAAAATATTTTCTCAACCCAAACGAGCCGTTTTTGCATATAAAATTGTCTTGTCCTTTCATAAATACAGTAAAACCTGTCTGAGGCGGAATTGCACGACACAGAAAAATTTCCGGCTTAGACACAGTGAACATTAATCATATATAAGTTTTGAGCGGAACGTTATACTTGCTTGACTCAACGGAAAGCCTGGCATCACCAAACGTGTTAAGGCGTGCGACTCGTAATCTGAGGGTCGCAGGTTCGCATCCCCGATGCGCCAAACATGCTCGTCTATTCAGCCGTGGGGGCGTTATAATGTCAATCCCACTATTCGTTGGTAAAGAAGTAGCCTAAGGGTTGGCGGTGGGTGGTGATGACTAGCTGCCTTCCCTCTAGTCTTACACTGCTAATTTAGGGATAGCAAGAGCAGATAGCTCTCAAGTACCTTTGCACCAAATTCAAAAAACAAACATACAAACTGACTCAAGGGAAGGAAGTAAGACGTTGTGAAATATAATATATATTGGTTATGCCATAATTATTAGAATTAGAACACAAATAGGCATTCAAAATATACGTAATTACACAAAATCTTTATCAAATTTATTTGAAGAAAGCGTCCAGTTTCAACTGTTTCGTTTTTTTAATGGGGTTTCTCATGCGGTGAAAAGAGAACGCCAATTATACGGCCTATTCATGAAGTTCATTTTCCCTTTTCTATTTTGCATACAATTTAATAGCGTTAATATAATTTAACACTTGGGATGAAGTATGAATTTTTATTTTCTCACTACATTTTCCATTTTGTTCATCTTCTGAATTTCTCATACTGTTACCATTTTGCGATTCTATTATAGATTTTAAATCAATTTCTGTTAAAACATTCTTGTCAACGTTCACAAATGTTTCATTTGCATCAGTCTTCTCAGTCAGAGTCTGGATTTCACAAGAATCGTCATAACAAACAATCTTTCCACAATCTCAGTCATTATCGAGAATAAATCCACAGTTTTGAAAGCACTTTATTACGTATGTCCGAGAATTTATTAATATTTAAAGAAATTATTAATTTAACAATAAATTAACATTTAATCAAAAACATTTTTCCGCCTTTCTCGAGTTCGAATCCTATTTGTCGATAGATGAGGCAGGTGAAAAATAGTTTTCCGTCCGCGTTATGTAGGTTCCGCCATAAGAGGAAAGTTAAGATAATGTTGCAAAATTTTGATGATATTTCCGACTTGTACAGGTTTCCGCTATGTGTAGTTTCCAGCTTAAACAAGCTTTACTGTATAAGTTTACTTGCACAACGTCATAACGAAAACACTGACTGATTCACCGCAAGCTGAACACTGGACTGACTAGAAATAAGTGCAGTGTACGATTCACTATTCTTAATATTGGCCCGGCGTGGCCAAGTGTGTTAAGGCATTCGACCCGTAAGACGAGAGTTACAGGTTCGAATCTCAGTCGCACCAAACATGCTCGCCCTTTCAGCCGTGGGGGCATTATATAGTGACGGTCAATCCCACTATTCATTGGTAAAAGGGTAGTCCAAGACATGGCGGTGGGTGGTGATGACTAGCTGCCTTACCTCTAGTCTTACACTGCTAAATCGGAGATAGCCCTCGAGTAGCTTTGCGCGAAATTCAAAACAAACCAAATCAAACCGAAACATTAATTAAAGATATTTACAATGTTTTCGTGGCTCTACTATTGATTGTGAGACTATCGTTTGCTGAGCATGTATTAGGTGAAAATGACAGACTTCTTAGAAGAATCCTTGATATTTCTGTCGATAAGGTCAAGTGAATTTCGATTTTTGTGATATTCTTTCACCCCGATGTTTTGTGTGTGAGTTTAAGGTAAGTATAGAAGTGAACGAATATTCATTTTAGTGCAACGCTACAGAATAGGAGCTTCCTACAATGTGTCAATCGTCTGGATCGAACTCAGAACTTTGACTTTCTAAGCTCTAAATTTCACAGCTTTCACATCGGGGACTCTAAATAAAAATTGTATTTAAATAGTGCATTTAGGGACCCAGAAATACGTGGCAAAAACGATCTTGACGTTTTCATATAATGATGGAAATTAGTACTGAATTTATTTCTAATTATTTAAGAACAACACTATCGCGCTATATGTTTGTGTCTTGATGGATTGGCTCACGAATTCTAGCGTTATAAATCTTCAAGTTTACCTTTGAACAATCGAGGGGCGTGACAGTGAAAATTAGAAATTAGTATGTTAAATTAATGTTAAGGTCCGTCTCATTTCATCTGCATATAGATAGAGCACAAAAATGTGTGTCCGTTATCTAACTACTACTACGTCACTGGACCAATCTCATACAAACTTTGGATAAGAGTTTGATACAAGGGTCTTCTTAAAGGGGTTTCCCAACACAATCCACTCCCATTATTGTTATTATTGAGGATTTGTTATCTTTTACTTTAGTTAATGTTAACTAAATTCATAGATACAGCAACATATTTACACTGAAAAAATGATTAAATTTTCTATAATACAACATACATTGTGGGTGAGGGCATGTAAACATTTTATAAATCTTGGAGAGTAAACAAGCATTTTTTTTTTTTTTTTTTTGAGAGATGTACTTAAAAACATGGCGGCCACTATTTCAGTAACACACAAACTCAGATGTAGTTTCTACTCAACAGCTAGAGCCGTGTGAAGAGCCGTTTTTTAAATTACACCAACTTCCTACTTTAACCAGTGACCTTCGGCCTCTAAGACACTTATGCGGTTTATTATCCCCAATTAATAAATCAAGTGAAACATTGTAAAAGGACATTACGAGCTGGTTAACAAATAAAACCCATATTGCCACTATATTTTTCTCTACTTATTCATACAAACTCGCACTAACCATCACGCAGTGTATAACATGTTTTAAGTATATACTGTTCTAAAAGTTTATACAAAACCTTTAGTGAGGTAATAACAAATACTGTAATAATATGCCATGCTATAAATAAACTGTGTTATTTATCAGGGTAAGCATCCACACATTTTTTTTAAAGTTCACAACCAGGTCAAAGCACGAGCACCTCAAGGTGTTATTAACAACTTTTAGAGTTACATGAAACCATGTGGTCAACATTCTTGAGTGGAAATAGGAATGTGTTTTTAACAACATATTTTAAGATCTACAATGATAAAAAAAAGAAAGAGATAGGGTTCACAGAACAGTTTACTTATTCATATTAAAGGTCATTATTATTAGGAAAGATGTTTGTTCCACAGAAAAACGGTTTAATATTCTAATCGGGATCATAATGAAATCCTGGTGAAAGAGGAAAAAATGCTTAACGTTCGAAACAAGATTACCATAAAATACGATTATGTCACAGTAAAAAAAAAGAATTTAACGTTCTAAACAGGATTACCATAAAATTCGCTTATATTACAGTAAAATGATTTAGTGTTCTAAATAAGATTATTGTAAAAATCTCATAAGAAAACGGTTTGGTGTCCTGAACAAGATTACCATGATAGCCGGTTGTATCACAGGAACACGGTTTTCTGTTTTTAAAAGGTTACTGTTTTTTACATTATGAATTATATATGTTTCATAGGCAAAATGGTTTAGTTTTCCATAAAGAAATGTTGTAAACACTTGTATTTCATAGGGTAGTAATTTAATGCATCGTAAAAATGAATACTTTATTAGAAAGAAACACGATGAAACTGATAACATACAACCAGAAAAAAGCACCTCGTCAGACAAATAGAAGAAGATCAGAACGGCTTAAAGGGTGAGTATGTTTTGTGCAAAGGGGATTCGAACCCCCCATCTTCATATTATGAGTCGAATGCCTTAACCACCTGGTCATGCCGAGCCTCGTGAATATAGTCTAACGTTAGTTCATATCTGTATTTTCGCTTTCTTGTTTGTTTCGTTGAATTTTGCGTAAATCTATTCGAGTCGTCGTTTGCTCTAGCTGGTCCTGATTTTGAAGTGATGGATTAAATAGTTTGGTTTGTTTTGAACTTCGTGCAAAGTGACACACTAGGGCTATCTGAGCCACCCGTCTCTAATTTAGGAGTGACAGACTAGAGAAAACAGCTAGTTAGTCGACACCATTCCTAACGAACTTTTACCATAGAACAGTGGGATTGTCCTTCGGATTATAATGCTGCTTCAGTTGAAGGGGCGAGAACATTTCGTAACGGAATTCGAGCTCGCGCCCTATAGATTGCAAATCAAGCGTACTAATCATCAGGCCTTATGTTTTTTGTCTACTGACTTTTCAATTGACACGACGTACGCGTACTTTCTGTCGATTTGAGTTTTTAGATTAAATTTCCACTCAAGGAAAGTTTTTAGCTGAAAGATTTTCATAGCACATTCAAATATATCCATAAAGAGTAAATATAAATGAATAACTAAAATTCCACCTTAAATTAACTTCATGTTCGTTTAAAATGCTCCCGCTGTTTATCACACACATTCAACGTTCCCATGAAAAACAATTACATTTTCCTATTCCTTGAACGCAGAGTTTATTTCACAGTGAGTGGGCGGCATACACAACTGACAAAATCTTCTTTCTTATTTAGATTTTATGGTCAATATTTGTTCGCTGCTTTTGGCAGTGAGCGTAACCCATCGTCTTCGTGAAAATCAGACAAATTGCGACATCCCCACACGTATAGTGAAGAGATAACCTTATATCACCTATGCAACCAAACAATTAGATATTTTCCAAGCACCGAGTGTGACATTTTCTTAATATAGGTAATAAGTACCAATGAAAAATATAAATGCGAGGAATAATGTGTGAGTTTCTTAGGTGCAGTTATGTCTTGAGATTTCCTGCTTCGAACAGTTTGGGTTGTGTTTTTTTTTAATTAAGCACAAAGCTGCACAATGGGCTATCTGTGCTTTGCCCTACACGGGTATCGAAACCCGTTTTTTAACGTTGTAAGTTCGCAGACATACCGCTGAGCCACTAGGGGGTTGAACAGTTTGGAAAAAGAAAATGTATACAGTTTCGCTTAATTAAAATACTTCTTTCACGATCTATACTTGTATCCGAAGAATCATAATCATAAACTTGAAGCTGATACAAGTAATTGATAATTTAGGAAAGTTTAAAGCACAAACACGAAGAAATGCTGTTCTGATAGAAAACGCTTAAAAAACTGAAACGCCCTAATAGGTAAAAAGTAAAAACAGCATCTGAGCATTCTTTCAAAATGGAATAGTGCAACGTTTTGGTATTGTTGAAGATCTTGACTCTAAGGAAACCGAAGAAAAACGAATATTTATTTTCAACAACAACAACAAAAAACAACAACATAATTTGACAATCATTTGTAAAAGATTTATTATTATATATTTATTTTAGTATCTATGTTTGTTTCAATTTAATATGTAATTAATAGTGTCAAATATACTGTTGGAATTATGACCAAATATAGTATTAAAATAACACAACGCTCAGACAAGGCATGTTTGTCCCTTAAAGGCTGTCTCTGTACACCCATCCTGAGAAAAACTGGGAACTTAAAACTTCTTCACCTATTTTTAAAGAATAACAGATCCTCTTTTATACTATTTTAAAATGATTGCCTCCATTATTGCCTAAGGTACTCTCATTCTGTGAGACAACACTCAGTAAGAAAAACAAAACTATCTTAACTGGAGTCTAGTCTGTCTTTTTCAAACCTTAAACGTTTGTCATTTCTCTTAATGTTTCAGTATATAGCAAAAACAGAATCAGACTTCTATCCTATTGATTGTCCAAGTAGTCTTAGACACTTCAGGGAGATCATGTCTTAGGTTTCTCTTCCAAAAAGAAAATAACATAAGCCTATGAGCAGTCCTTAATCCTTTGTAACTATTCTAATAAATCTACATCTATTTTTGGGTAAGGAGACTAAAATTAATAATCCGAGTTCCCAACTGATAAGTCAATACATTATTATTATTGTACGTTTTAGTTTCCTTGTTTAGAGACTTATGATGTTAAATGTTTCCAACCAGTTTGTTACGCAAGATTTGTCTAACTAATTTATAGATATGTTTTTTATTTATGGGCTATATAGTTCAATTTTGAAAACAAAATTCTCAATAACTAATTTATTATAAACATTGGAGCATCAGTTTGAATTGAAAAACTTAAATAATAATAACTGACACTCTTTTGTGCTAGGTTTGAAAATGAATTTTTTAAACAAAATATTTTAAGCCATTTGAGTTTACTGCTGTAATATTCTCAGGTTGACCGATTTTATTTGAGTGTCTGTGTAGGAATCAAATATCATAGGAAAGTGTATTGCTGAGCAAAATTAAGTTTTCTGAAATTTGGCTGAGTTATGAAAAAAAAGGACTCTAGATATAATATGAAACACAATGGAAACAGCACATAAAATAATAAAATCTAATGGAGGACACTTATTGTCTTTACTGGAGGTTGAGAGATATAAAAAAAACAACAAACCTTTGTGAAGAACTTGTTTCATACTGAGAAAATATCATTATATATATTATCACAATAACTTTTTAAAAGGCAAAACAAAACACATTAAAATCAATAAAATAAATAAACTACTCTGCCTTAAAAAAAAATTCTAGGGTACAAGCTACAACATGGGATTATAAAGCGCATCTTAAATTTTGGAGGTGACTGTGGAAATAGGACCAACACTGCGGTGGGGATGCACCGTCTATCAGTCTTAATCTCTAATTCGCTAGTCTCACATAAGAAATAGACACAATTCGACAAGAAATTAAGAGAATGAGATGTGGGTGCTCCAGTCCACAATGTTCCATATCTATATTAGTCCTTTGCTGCCTACAGACAGTTGTAGAAAGATGACTGCTCTCCCAAGTTAAAATATGAATAAAGAAAAGATAAAGATAGAAATAAGGAAAATAAGGGACTGCCATTTGGGTGAACTAAGATGAAACTTACCTCTCAAAGTTAGCATTCTTGCCCCCAACATGGTAGAGGCACTAATTAACGTGACATTGAACCATATCAGTATACTAAGTTCACTGTGACTGTCGTGATTTAAAATGCAGCTCAAAGTGTACATTCGCAAAAGGTAGTGCCAAGTTTTTAAATTATTAATAATTATTTTTAGTTAAAAATAAGGTAATTCCAATCGAAAATAAGGTGTCATCTGACTTACCTGCGGTAACGATTACTGTAAAACGTTTCATGTAGGTGTAAGCATGATAACATGTGGATATCACGGATAAAAATAATTAGCTCAATAGAAAGGAAGTTAACCACAGTCCTTGCCCAATACTTTGCTATTAAACGTACATTGATCATACTTTTGTATAAATTTTAGGCGAGTCTCAATAATTCGCACTCCTAAATAAAGGAGGTTTGGTTTGTTTGTTTTGAATTTCTCGCAAAGTTATATGAGGGCTGCCTTGCGCTAGCCGTCCCTAATTTAGCAGTGTAAGACTAGAGGGAAGGCAGTTAAATTTCAGGAGATAAAATATCGGTTTTGATACCAGTGGTGGACATAACACAAATAATTCATTGTATTTTACACTTAACAACAAGCAAATAGTTTTCTGTGGTTCATAATAGAAATAGTTTATAATTTAGATAGTATTAACATTTTTCTTGTGTAATTTTTCTTAGTTACTACATCAAGCTTCCTGAGATGTTATAAAATTATAACTTATTAAGCAAATAAAATAAAGGTACCTTCATTTCACCCTAAAATGTAGACAGTTAAGAATGAATCAGTAAACGAAAAACTTTTCAAAAAATGATTTCCATATGATCATCGATATGTAAAATATATTTCATATTATGCTACCACATCATTGTAAAAAGTTGTTTCGTTGATGGGATCTTTTAAATTGTCTGTGATTGTATGCTTGTTTATAGTTAAGCAAAAACTTACACAATGGGCTATCTGTGCTCTTTCCACCACGGGTATCGAAACCTGGTTTCTAGCAATGTGAAATTGCCTGCAGGAAATAATTTAGAGTTAGTTTCTCCTTTGACATTACTTTCAAACTGAAGAATTGTACAGTGTTGTAACTTGTTACAAACCCACGTTTACAAATGATACCAATTACACTATACTAATGTAAAAATTAACTCTTTCGTATAAAATAGCTTATTGCGTATATATCCGCGATAACTAAGACAAATAAAATGTAAACACATTGACGTATTAATTCTATCTGTCACAAAACAACTTTCTTTTTTTTTTCTTAACTATATTCTCAACTACATTTTTGTTGCTTCACTGGACCAAGTAGAATTATAATATACTTTCGCATTTGTTACAAACTTGACATCAAATATTTTGAGCTTAATTAGGCCTAATTTGAATTTATTATTACGTTATGCAGCCCCCTCTGGAGAGCAAAGAATTTAAAATATTCAAAATACCACTTTAAAAGCATAAATATATTCTCTTCAAAAAAAGAAACGCAAAAGGGATATTTTTTATTTTAAAGAGAAATATATGTAACAACGTCCATCAATGGGGCGAATTAGTGGTAAAAAGTCCATAAAAACCAAAAAAAATGCAAAACTGAAAACTTGTATGTATCTTTCCACGGGCCAAATGGGAACCAATTTTGGTGAAAATCCATTCATACTCTGCAAAGTAGTTACATAGACACACAGCAAACAGTACTATTATATTGTTATACAGTTCAAACGCTTAAAGTTCACTAGGCATAAGAAACGAATGGACTCAAGTTTTGTGATGAAAATCGTGTGGATTGCATATACAAATAAAATTTCATTCCATCTCATAATCCAGCCAAACTGACAAAATTTCTTGTTGAACGAAGGTGGCATGTGGCGAAATGGGAGACAAAATATAGAATTTAAATGCGTGTTTTACAGTTCTGTGATTTTGAATCCGACATGGATAAATTAACAATAGTGTGAAATAACACTGTAACGCAAATTTTGTTCTGGAAAATGTGTGTTATTTCTCAATAGCTTATGTTGTAAAAGTATAGAAAATGACCATTATTCCCTTCAAACTTTGCTTTTGTGACCTGGATAATGAAATTTAGAAATTAACCTTTTTATATGTAAAAATGGACAAATTTGCACATTCTCATTTATATCAGGTTTGAATAAAATAGCATATGAACCAAGATTTACATGTATTTATACTAAAGTTATACAAAAATGTTTAGAAGTGAATAGTTTTTTTAAAATTTGTGACTGTAATGTAAATCACTTTCAAGTATCAGCTCCTTAATATAGTCTCCCATCATGTTTTCATTATATGCTTCCAGGTCACAAAAGTAAAGTTTGAAGAGAAAAATAGGTCTTTTGCATTTACTTCAGGAATAAGAAATTGGGAAATAACACTTTCTGCCCAGGAACAAGAAGTAAAAATTTTGTTACGTAGTGTTGTGCTGTATCTATTTCCTTTGTGTTATTTGTACGTTGATTTTTTGTTTTTTCCAATTGAAATCATGTAACAAATATCAGCACTATTTACATAAGGTCTGAATACAACAACATATGAATCAAAATTTACATGTATTTATATTAAAGTTATATAAAAATGTTCAGAAGTGAGTAGTTTTTCGAGATTTACGACTGTAATGTAAATTACTTTCACGTATCAGCCCCCAAATATAGTCTTCCATCATGTTTTCGTTATATGCTCCTTTGTGACCACGCCCGCACAAGATTGCTACATCCGGATACGTCACCTTCGAGATAGGACCACCACTGCGATATCTACTGCCTCAACCATACCAGGGCTGCGAAGGATTTTCGATCAGACCGTACGCAACCGTCGACGAGATTCTTAGGCCCCATGTGCAACCCATCATGGTGAACATTAACGATGTTTTTTAACATGACAACGCCCGTCCTCACACAGTCCGACTTACCACTGTCT
Source organism: Carcinoscorpius rotundicauda (assembly GCA_011833715.1). Taxonomy (NCBI): domain Eukaryota; kingdom Metazoa; phylum Arthropoda; class Merostomata; order Xiphosura; family Limulidae; genus Carcinoscorpius; species Carcinoscorpius rotundicauda. The sequence continues at coordinate 21,053,806 of CM022402.1, read as the reverse complement.
TCTTGAGTTATCACCACATCAACGTTCTTCCCTGGCCCTCCAGATCATCAGATTAAATCCCCATCTTTGGGACGAGTTGGACCGATGTCTGTGACGGCGACAACCTCAACTGCAGACTCTACCTCAGCTTGTAGCAGCTATGCATCCTGAGTGGACAGTCATTCCACAGGATGTAATTTGTCATCTCATCGTTTCCATGGGCAGGAGATGCTAAGCAGTTATTGATGCTCACGGGGGCATACTCGTTATTGACGTTGAGCGACGTTAAACTTCAACTAGTGAGCGTGGATTTCGCCTTTGCAGACTTTGGATGCTCAGCAGTGAATGTGCAAAGTTTTACGCATGTCATACAGAACTATCCGGAATAAACTTGTTAACAATTTGTCTCAAATTTTGCCTTTTGCGTTTCTTTTTTTGAAGAGAAAATGAAACATGCTGCTCAGTGATGTCGAGAAACCCACTTGTTGAGAACTTTTATATGCAAAAACGGCTGTTCTGGGCCCAGAAAACACTTCAAATAGAAGAGCGAACAACGTTTCGACCTTCTTCGGTCATCGTCAGGTTCACAAATTAAAAGAAATTAAAAGAGTCTTTGATGAATGAGCTGGCTGATGTTGCATATTTGGAGAATGCCCATGCTATGTATTTACCAAGATTGTAGTTAAACGATTCATATGTTGACCGAAGAAGGTCGAAACGTTGTTCGCTCTTCTATTTGAAGTGTTTTCTGGGCCCAGAACAGCCGTTTTTGCATATAAAAAAACATGCTGCTGTTTGTTTCTTACCTGTGTATATATTTATTTAAAACGTTTTCATATTACTTTTCTCTCATTGGGTGGTGTTAGTGTACCAATTTAGTCCTGAACTGTTGTGTTCGGTTATCAGAAGGACAAGATGGTTGTCGTTCAAGTTATTAGTCGCTGTTCACGTTAGTAGAATAACTAGTAGTATTAATATTTTCTAGGTGTAAATAGAGATATTCTGTAAACACAGAATTTTACAAACGAAAGATATTATCAGTTTTTCTTAGTATCCGTTTAATACAAGTTGATTAACTGAAATTGATATGCTCAAATGGGACTCGCTCGTTGTTCTCATACTTTATATTTGATTCAAATTATGAGCAATAATTATCTGAAACGGGAAATTCATCCAATTTTATTGTCAAATTTTAATGAATTATTTATTAGAATGTCACAGTGTTTCCATTGTATTAATTTCAGAGCCCAAGCTTTCAAGAAAGAAAAATCTTACTCTCAGCTTTCAATATTTGTATTAAATATCAGTTTGTACTTTTTTTTAATTATCTTACTCTCAGCTTTCAATATTTGTATTAAATATCAGTTTGTACTTTTTTTAATTATCTTACTCTCAGCTTTCAATATTTGTATTAAATATCAGTTTGTACTTTTTTTAATTGTACAGTTCATAGACATAGCCGACAGTGATAATTTAATGTCTGTGTAAATTATTTGAAATTACACCTATATATCTTTTCAGACCTATTATGTCTGCCAGATGGTTTTTGTTTATCATTGTTAAATATGCAAGATGATGAAAGCTTATTTGGTAAACTAATGGCTTTTTAATCATTAGTTGTTCAAGTACACTTTAGTGTTGGAGGAAAAAGGAACCTCAGGTACTTAATATTCATTCTTATTAAATAACTCATTGTGGGATTTATTAGGGACACTTTATAAATGTTTAAGAAATTATGCAGATGTTCCATTTTGGTGCTTTAAGTGGTTCACCAGTTTGTCTTTAGACTTGCAATGTAAAAACTAGATTTCAATATTCATTGTGCATGCATCACATCTATCAAATTGTGTAGCTCTGTGTTTAATTTCAAATAAATCCATATAGGCTAAAGTATTGAGTTACAATTTTATGTCTTCAAGTTATAGCTTGTGAATTTAGAGCTACTAATGTGCCCTAATTTAGAAAAATCTGTCCCTAATAAACCATTTTACAGTGAAACTTTACACTATTTAAAATGTGAGAGGTTTGACATTAATGGTCAAAGAGTAAAATATCTTGCAATGAGTAGTACCAGACAGTAATAATGTGCCAGCCTCTGTTAAGAGCTAATAGACAAGACTTTTTTTTCAATGTTGGAGATGAATATATAATCGTGGTGTGTAGTTTAATTTTACACAAAATACTTGATGAGACTAATGAAGTATTACAAGAGTGTAGTTTTACATATGTAGTATTTGTTTATGAAACTTTAATTGTAAATAGGTCACCACCTACCCGGACTTTATGTTGTGACAACACAGCCATTTCAGCAAAAATATTTGTGTAGTAATGCACCAGTTAAAAAGTTTCCTCCACCAGGGACTGACTTGCCATCTTTGAAACGAGGAACAGGGGGTCGGTCCTCCTTCAATGGAGTTGTTGCAACTGTGTTTGGAGCTACTGGCTTCTTAGGAAGGTATTTGGTAAACAAATTAGGTTAGTTAAAGATTATTTCTCTAGAATTTTCTCTTGTTTTACATAGTTCAAAAACATTTTGATACTGTTTTATATTTTGTTTTTCAATTTAAATTTTATTATTTTGGTTTTAATGCTGTTATGGGCATTTTTAAAAAATTAGAACTTTCTTGAAAATTAGGAAACCATATGAACTGTATAAAAAGCAGGTTAAATTAAGAGTTTATAGTTCAGTTTGTTTCTTACTTTCATTCAGATGGTCAATTTTGTGGAAACTGGATTTGTATTTTGACCAGTTAAACAGCTCTGAACTTCTCCTAAGCTTGTTTGGTAGAATAGTAATTTTTGTCTAATTACAAAATGTGTAATAGTAAGCAGAGATCATAGTAATGCAGCTGAGTGTGAAAAGTACTACACTGCTAGAATCATCCTCTAAGGAAAACAGAGAGAGGATAAAGAGAGAGTTAAAAGCTACTGATCCATTATTCAAACACTACAGGATTTAACCTTTTATTGGCCATGCCCATCAATTGAGAATTTAAACAGTATTGTCACAACAATAAAACATATGTTACCAGATTGGATTGTTCTTTTTTTGTTACATATTCTCTATTTGGTTTTATAATTTGTATAATACAAAATTACAGTAACTAAAACTTTTTAGTCACAATACATTAGTGTCAGTTTAACTTTGTTTGGCTTCTTTATGTGACTTTAATACTCTATGGTAAACATTGATTACTCTAAAATATTAAATTATTATTGTGGAAGTCTCTTTTCTTTCATCTTAAAATGCAAACTGAAAAATTGGATGCAGTGTTACTCAGCCATATTTTAAAACATTGATACATATAATATCTACTTGAAGAATATCCAAAGAACTTGGATTTTACAATTATGAAGTAATTATTTGTTTGAATAAAATGAACTGAGGTTATTCCTTTTCCTTGGTTACAAAGTGTTCAAGTTTCTTTGTGATTACACTGCACAAAACATTTTTTGAAAAGTTTTGCTGATTGTGACAGGTACCTGGTGGGTATACACAGAGTTTTGGTTTTGCTTATTCACATAGGAACTCTGAGAAATAGACAGTTAACTGTTTCCCAGTAATAACGTATTTAATTGTGTTTGTTTCTAATGTACTATTAAGTTCAACATAAATAAAAGTGTTTTGCTCCTGATTTTCATTTGTATTCAATGCTTGGTGCATCACATTGCAGTGTCTGACAGTAGTCAGCAAGCACTGATGGATTCCAGTTGCCCAAATATTGTTTTTCCATTGTAGCAAAACTGAAGATTTTGATGAAACAGTACATGATGGGCAAATTTGGATGTGATTTTTGTGATCAACTGCCAAAAGTCTACAAGGAACACCCAACAGTGTTCAAGAAGCAAAAGCTTTGTTGTGCAATGCTATAGTTATAACATTTAAAGCTTGAACCTTGTCACAAACATGTATATGAACATGTAAAACAATGTGAGGAAACTTGTTCACATTATTGTTGGAAACAAATGGTTAATAAGTGGATAAATGTTTCCTTGTTTCTGAACTTTAAAAATTAACATAGTTTTGTTAGGCCTCAGGCATTGCAATGTAGTATTAGTGGTTTTATGTTAACCTAGGTAAACTGAAATAATGTGTTATCAGAAGTGGACTGTTTTAATGAAATCTAAAAACTTGGAATCAAGGTTCAAAATGTTCCGTTTTTAATAGCAAGCACTATCTCTGGTATTTTGATTATATGGTGTGTGATTTTAGCTCAATTTATATACATTTTGTCTTGTATTTTAAAAGATGTGAATCTGAAGTGACATTTATATTTGTATGATTATTTTAAGTGATAAGTTTGATAGTATAGATGAGCTTTTGATGTAAATCTTATTATTATGTACTGGTAATCTTGCAGCCTACATTTTGTACTCAAACACTTGCTATTAAGATGAAAGAAAACATTTCTTTATCTAGTGATATGAACATTTATTTTTACATTCAAACTAAGTTGCAAAAATACATATTGTAAAAGTAAATCATCCATAACACAGTCTACATGTTTCAGTTACCAGAATTTGTAAATATTAGATATTCACTGAAATTCATTTACAAAATTCTGAACATTTAAATTATTTTCTAATGAAAAAAATCAAAATTGCTTATCATACTATATTTAAGCATAATCAGACCATTTTGATTACAGGTAAATACATGAAAACAGTAGCGGTATTTAGTTTGGTGATTCATTACACATTCTTTGATATATGTTGTATAAATTGTTTAAACCATTTTTCATCTCAGTTACATTCTCTAATTATTTGTCTTATTTGTCTTTGAAATTGTACAAAGTTTAATGTACTTAGCTATAAATGTATATACACGCGTGCATATAAGAACATAAAAATTCAAGGTAACAAAGCCATTCAAGTCATGAGATGCATACGTTTTCTATAATTCTGACACTTTTTAAAGAGAAATTAAAATACAGAGTAAAGGGATGATGGTCAATTAAAAAACAAAAAATAGTAAGGTAATCTAACAAATGTAACAATAGTATTCAAGTTACTCAGAATAGACCTAACTGAAGTAAAGTTTGTTATTATTTAAAGTTCAGAGTTTGTCTGTAATAAATCTCTTTTATAAGAAGTTCAAAGAGCCTGGCATGGCCTAGCGTGTTAAGGCGTGCTCTTTGTAATCTGAGGGTCGTGGGTTTGCACCTGAGTCATGCTTAACATGCTTGCCCTCCCAGCCTTGGGGGGATTATAATGTGCGGTCAATCACACTATTTGTTGGTAAAAGAGTCGCCCAAGAGTTGGCAGTGAGTGGTGATGACTAGCTGCCTTCCCTCTAGGCTTACACTGCTAAATTAGGGACGGCTAGCACAGATAACCCTGGAGTAGCTTTGTGTGAAATTCCAAAACAAACAAACAAGAAGTTCAGTATTGGATAATTCAGATGAGAGGACTTTGAAATTTTTAATCAATATGGGATGGGATGGTAATTATTTTTACTGTGTATGTGAACTGCAGAATCTGGAAGATTTGATTATTGTTTACCAGGTATGTTTGGTACTCAAATATGTTCACGGGTTTATTGGTGTAATTGGTATTTACTTTTGCCAGTGTTAGTGTCATTACAGTTACCATGTGTGTATTTATACAGTTGTGGAACACACAAGAGTATGTAGTAGGTCTTTAGATCTGAATAAAATCTTTAAAGGGAGTTTAAATATGATTTATAGTATAACGTGTGTATAAAAGAGGTTTTAATAATTTTTAAAATTTGTGACTTCAATGTGAACTTTGACCTACAAACAAGATGATCAGTTTTAATGCATATTTTTTGTACAGTATCTGGGATTTTGAGAGTTAGTACCATTTCAGTATTGTTTTTTGGAACATTTTGATATCCTTCCTGTCATAAGAGCAACAAAATCTGAAAATGTTTTAAATTAATCTCAGATTACAAAAACATTGTTATTAAACTCAGATTTGTCTTTATTAGCATGATACATTTTATTTGATGTGTTATGTTTTTATCTTTTTTCATAAGTTGCTAATAATTTGACAATCTTTTTTTTTCATCCTGAAATTAAATATGGTTTTTTAATGTATATTGTCACACTTTCAACATAAAATGTTTTGTATCTTTATTGACTATAATGTAGTTTTGATGACAAATGGAAAGAAAACACTTGAGGTAAGTCAGTTGATGTGGGTAGTTTGTTTTTAAAATTACATCAGCCTTTGTTCTTTTAAAATATATATTTTTAGTAATGTATTGTAACAAGCCTTTTTTTTAAAGAGGTTGGTTAAAGTATCATGACCATTTGTAAAAAGTAATTTTTACACATGAGAAGAGTGTACTTAGATTATTACAAGTATTGCAGTTAGAATTAGATGCCGTATGGATATAGGTATGCTTTTACTAAATTATTTTGTACTCGTATACTCAGAACTATAGCATTAATTATTGTGGTTTTTCTAGGGAAGATTGGGACTCAGGTTATAATCCCATACAGAGGAGAATCGTATGATGTTCTAAGACTGCGTTTGTGTGGAGATCTAGGACAGATACTTTTCTTTGTAAGAATGTTTCTTAGTCATGCATTAACTTATACATAATGCACAGATTTATTCATTAGCTATTCAGCAAAACGTTATTGAATATCTAACTCTATGACCTAGTAGAATAATTATTTTAAAGTACTAGTATTATAAAGGGATTAATTTGTTAAAGAATCATAGACTAATTAATATCTTTTCAGGTACTATATGCTACTGTATTATAAGTTGAAAACAAACATTTTTTTAGTACAATAAAAGATATAATGTTTATTTAAATTTTTAGCCAAATAGTTTTATTGTACTCACTAGATATTATCTTTTTTTGACAAAAAATGGCTTTTATTTTTAATCATAATTTAATTTATTATGAAAGATATATGTATTTAAATTTTTAACCAAATAGTTTTATTGTTCTCACTAGATATATTTTTTGACCAAAAATGTCTTTTATTTTTAATCATAACCTAATTTATAGTGAGATGATATACTTAAGGGCCAGGTTTTCATTAGTGTCTACTTTTCAACTGGAAAATTAAAAAAACAAAAAACCCTTCTATAAATGGTTTATACAGCTCTTAAAAATAAAACTAATGAAAAACCATGTTCCAAATATCTAGCACTTGGGCTACATTCTGTCATATTTTTTCATCTTGATGAAGATGACTACCATTTTTTGAAAAAAGACAAAAAACAAATGCATTGTAAGAAAGTCTTCTCTTCTTCTATGCTTTTTGTACGATAATATTTCAACTGCCAACGTTATTTACCTTCCATTCTACAAATAAAAATATGAAACCCATCACTAAAATGGGTTATATGCTACCTCAATATATTATCAAAGATAGGTGTAGAAATTATTGTGACATTCTTTACCTTTCTATTGTGAATCTAGCCATATCAGGCTGATAAGAATAGTTATTTTGTATTATACTACTTTCATGGATCATAAATATAAGTTCAAAGCCATGTTTATGGAGTTAAGCTAAAATGGTGATCTCCTTTACCCATTTTGTGAACGTCTTTACTTTCATCTTACCATTTCCTCAATTATCTCTTTTTATAAATAGACCCCTAATTATTGTTTGTAGATTTAGCTTATTAACTTATCAATCATTGAAATCTAAAACTACTAGTACTCACACTATTTGAATGCCAGTTATGCAATCCCACTTTCAAGGGTTTTCTTGTAGAAAAGTGATTTGAATTGTGACTACATTTCAAATCACCCTACCTTAATCATCTGCACTTGGTAGAAGCTAAACAAAGCAAAGGAGCTTGTGTAAATTATTATTAATCCATTTCAGTTATTTATAAGAGTAAATGTTTTGGCTGTTAAATACAATAATATAAGAAATGACATAACTAGATATATGCATAAAGGATATCTTATGTTTAAAAAAAAGTTATTTTATTACAAGCTTCAGATGGACATATCCAAAATATCTCAATACCCTGTGTTTGTGGCTTGTTCATATCGAATCATAAACTTCTCAGATTGATTTTGGATCTCAATCTTTTTATTTACTCAAAAAATTCTAATTATTGTCTTTATATGTGAAAAAGTAATGAGACATTTGGCTGAAAACAAATTTTCAAAATATAAATGTTTACTAATTAATCACAATAAAGGCTTGATTCATACTTAAAATTTTTGTATTTGTGTTATTGCTTTGAAATTAAATTATTTTACTGGCAGCATGCAACTTTTAACACCCCACCATTATTTATTCCACGGTTCACTGAAAAACTTAAGAGAAAACCAACGTATCGTATATGTTTGTGTAAGGTACATATTCAGAACAAATTTGCTCCAGAAGGCTGGCAAATCAAATTGGACACTTAATAAAGTCTGGCCTTTAATAGTTAAATGTATGTTATAGTATTTTCATTAGTGACAGTTGAAGAGAATTGCCAATGTTTTCACTGAAGATAAAATTATATGTATTATTTTGAAAGGTTTATGTTAGTACAATATTTTGCTGTTTTATGTTTAATTTTTGAAGTTACACTATTGAATGTGAGTTTAGATACATTCTTACTCTTCCAGCAAAATTATGGACTTTACCTTGTTTATTAAATAGTGTATTTACAACACTGCTTCTGTAATGAGATTTCACAAAAAATTTTTTTCATCAAAATCTTATAAGCTTTAGATGAATACTATTTTACTTCATTATCTCTTATGTTCCTTCCTTAAGTTCCTAATATGACTAGAATACCTTTTGATAAAAGTTTTGTTATTGGATGTTAAAGTCAATTTTGGAGTCCTTTATCATACTCTTGTGTACTGTAAATAGTTCATTTGCAGTATACTGTGAGTAAGTAATTAAAAGAGCTACTGGTAGTGTATCAAACATAGCCCAAACAAATTTCTGATTTACCAGGTATACATGCAAAATATACAATCACCAAAGGTTTCTGTAAACAGTTACAACAAAATTATTCACCAGAATCCAGAACAAACCTAATGGTAAACATAGTACACAACTTGAGCCTATCTTTTGATTAGAAATTTCAAAAAATTAAATTTTGAAGGGAAGCAACAAGAATTATCTGTTATGGATTGAGAAGCTGAGTTATTTAGAGATACTGATCAGATGTGGAAAACTAAAAGAAAAGTTTTAAAATGTTAAAGGTAAACATGTTCATTATAAAAAGCAATTAAGGGTTAGCTGCAAGTAAAAAACCAGGTTTGCTCACATAGAGTTTGAGAGCTAAAGTTAAAGGTAAGCATCATAAATTTGAAAAACTTAAATTGAGTGGTATGACAAGATAACAAGATTAAGAAAGTTGGTGAAACAGGAAATTAGGACATAAAAAGGATGCACGAGAAAAGTAAGGATTTCTTTGGATACATTAATGGTAATCAAATTGTTAGAATTGGGGCAGTATCCTTGAGGGATGATAAAGGAAGGCTATAATCCAATGGGTATGAGGTGGCTGGGTTATTAAATTTTGCTTTTTTTTTCAGGTTTAGTGATGAAAATATAAGTGTACTTCACGTCTTGAACAGTTGGAAAAGAGATCAAACAAGATGACTAGATTAGTTATGAGTTGGTTAATAACAAACTGGGGAGTTTAAAGAGTGTTAAAGATTGGATATGTAAGCCACTTTTCTGCCAGTCCTTGAATAGTGGGCAGATTCCAGATGTTTGGAAGTTAGCTCATGTAATTTTACTTTTTATGGAATGTGATAAAAAATTGTCTCAGTAAATATATACCCATTAATCTTACATCAGTTGTGGGAAAAGGTTTGGAAAGTCTTGTATAAGATGCTTTACAAAGTAATTTTAAAAAATTTAATTGGATAGTCAACATGGTTTCAATAAGGGAAAACCTTTCCATATAAATCTTTTGATATGCTTTGAAAATGTTACTGCATGAGTAGATGAGGGTAAGGGTATATATATTTGGTGTATCTGGATTTTCAGAAAGCATTTGACAAAGTCCCATATAAAAGGCTTGTAATAAAATATCTGTAGGTGTGGGGTTATTTAGCAAACAGGTTAGAGTAGCTGAATGGAAGAAAGCAGAAGGTTGTTATAAATGGATTTCAGTTAAACTGGATTATTGTAGCAAGTGGGGGTATCTTAGGTCTTTAAGACCTTTGTTGTCTTTGATTTACATCAATAACATGATGAAAAAAATATGTATATGATATTAAGGTTTTGGATGTTGCTTGCTTTGAAAAGGATGATACTGATTTACAGAAGGTTGTAAATAATTTAGCAATTTGGGCAAATAAATGGCAGATGGGTTTTAATTATAATAAATACAAAATAATGCATGTGAGTTTATTATAATTTGAGTTTTAATTGCAATTTGGATGGGAATAACCTTGAGAATGTTATGAAGGAAAGGAATCTTGGTGTAATATTTGTTCAACCTCTGAAGCCATCCAAGCAGTGTGCTGTTTAGTGATAAATCAAACAGGATTTTAGGTTGTATATTCAGAAATACCGAATATACATCTACAAAGGTTATAATTTCATTGTATGAGTTGCTGGTTATACTAAGTTTGGAATATTGTGTTCAATCTTGGGTCCTTACGTTAGGAAAGATATTGAATTGTTGGAAATAGTTCAGAGAAGGGTAACTACAGGGTAGCCCGTAAGTCCCTACCAATCCATATATTTTATGTATCCAGTGTATCTGTGTGCTTTCCTTGATTCTCGCTGCATAATATTATGCAATGCCATATTCTGTGAGATATTTTCCTCAACATAGCAGGGGTTATTGTTCCTAATGCCATGGTAACAGCTGCCTTCAACTCCCCTCGGAGTGGATTCCTGTTCGTGGTGAGGGGACCTCCCAGGGAAGGTTCTGTTCTGTCTGGTTACCTTCTCTGGGATCTAAACATCCACCCACGTGTTTGCCGTGCGTGGCGACCCGTGAAGGGGAGGAGAGGATCCTGGTGGTTGAGGGGTCCAACCCTAACACACCACTTTGGCCTCGAATTCCTGTAGACGGGTGGCCCCCCTTGGGTCAATTGGCTGGTCCACCTGGGCTAGAGCCAACCAAGTACCAGTGTTGGAAGTTCTCAACGGGTGTTGTGGACATTGTGCCTGATGCTGGTTTTTGGGTATAGTGCTCACGAAACCCTGGCGTTGCTGCATTGTCCTTGCGTGACTTTGTAGTGCGTCCCCTTGTAGGGCTCCATGGTGGGTGGGGTCAGTGAGTACCGAAACTTTTCACTTTCCTATGGATCCTTCAAAAAATTTAATTAAAATTGTAAAAAAACAGTTAATGGGTAAGTGACCACGTCTCGAATACTCAGAACAGCAATCTCCAACTTCAGTAACACACGTACCTCATTTTCTGATATTGCATTCTCTTTCGGAAAAATCTTTAGGGCAAATGTCCCCTTTTTTTATTCAAAAGGGGCTCGAGGGACTTGCTGGCTCTCCAAAGTCAGTAAAGAAGCTTCGATCTGGTGACATACTGGTTGAAACATCCACATCCCAACACAGTGAACTCCTCTTGAAATCAAAGGTAATTGGCGATATACCTATCGAGGTTACACCCCATGCTACTTTGAATACTTCACGAGGAGTTATTGTTGAAAGGGATTTGAAGAATGTTCCTGAATCGGAGATTCTCGCCGGTCTTTCCACTCAAGGAGTTTCTGCAGTGAGGTGCATCTCCACTCGCAAAGATGGAGTTACACTGCCAACAAATACCCTTGTTTTAACATTCACTTCACCACGAGCACCCGCCACCATCAAAGCAGGTTATCTCATTTGCAGGGTTCGGCCATACATTCCAAACCCTCTTCGATGTTTTCAATGTCAGAGATTCGGCCACTCAAAGACATCTTGTCGTGGTTCCCTGACATGTGCTCGTTGTGGAGGCAAGGACCACGATGCCTATGATTGTGACATAAACCCACATTGCGTCAACTGCAATGGTTCTCACCCCTCTTACTTTCATTCTTGTCCAAAATGGTTGGAGGAAAAAGAGGTGCAGCGTTTGAAAACGACACATAACATTAGTTATCCTGAGGCTCGGAAATTGATGTCCACAATCCCATCTCGGACATATGCTGCTGCACTCCATTCCACAACTACAGTGGAAGTGCAGACAGATCTCTCTGTGCCTCCAAAAGAATCGTTTTCAAACCAAATGAAAAGCCTTTTGCCCTCCGTGGTTAAAACAGTAGATGAATCGACTTCCACACCCATCTCTGTTCCTCCCATAACTTCCAACAAACCTCAAGATCCATGTCCTTCAGTTTCAAATACAGGCATTTCTTCTGATACATCATTTTCTCCCACCACAATAAACAAAACAATTACTCGTCCGCGTCCTCAGTCGCTTGATTCCTCTTCCAATAACAAAAACCTGCCCACTCGACCCAGAGCAGGATCCATGGAGGTTGATAGACCTCCTCCGAAGAAAGACAGTAAAGACAAAAGACGAGGTCGTAAACCGAAGGGTTCTCCAACCACTTCACCTGCCCATCCTTAAAAATGGCCACCTTGATACAATGGAACTGTCGAGGTTTACGTTCTAATCTGGATGATATCAAAACGCTGATTGCTTCCTACCATCCTGTTTGTCTTTCTCTACAAGAAACATTTCTCAAATCTGCTGATACAGTCTCCATTCGGCAGTTTTCTCTGTACAGAAATGACAAGTTGTGTGATGGTCGAGTACATGGAGGGGTGGCACTTTTGGTTGGTCAACATGTGCCTACCCTGTCTTTGTCACTCAATACACCCTTGGAGGCCGTAGCCATCCGTATTTCCTTGGGTCGTACCATCACTGTTTGTTCTCTGTACCTGTCCCCTGGAGAGACATATGATCAATCAGACCTTGATGCTTTCGTTGAACAGTTGCCATCTCCATTTCTAATCCTGGGGGATTTTAATGGACACCATCCCCTCTGGGGAAGTGCTGTTATTGATGGGAGGGGGTCGATCTGTAGAGCAGATGCTCTCTGATCACAATCTTTCTCTTTTCAATACTGGTTCTTCCACTTACTTTCATGCACCAAGTCAGTCCTTTACTGCATTTGATCTCTCAGTTTGCTCCCCTTCATTATTCTCCCATTTTTCATGGAGGGTTGACAGTAATCCACTAGGCAGTGATCATTTTCCGTTCCTTTTGAGAGAGACTGGCCGTGGTCGATGCCACCCTACCCGCGTGCCCTGGTGGAAGCTGGATCAGGCAGACTGGTCCACTTTCACTGCTCTCGCAGAACTTGATCCTGTCATCGTAAATCAGCCATCAATAGACAACTGTGTTGCAGCGGTAACTGATTGTATTATACATCCAGCTGCTCAGTGTATTCCTAAAACCTCGACACGTTTCCCACGATATCCTCGTCCATGGTGGAATTTTGCTTGCAACTTAGCACGGAAGGCTCAAAAACGGGCCTGGGACACTTTTCGCAGATATCCCACACTTTCAAATCGGGTTGCTTTCCAGCAGGCCCGAGCACATGCTAGGTGGGTAAGACGTCAAAGCCAGAAGGAATCTTGGATTAAGTTCACAACCAGCATATCTTCTACCACCAGTTCCAAGATCGTATGGGACAAGATTCGAAAGGTTAATGGGCACTACACTTCTGTTCCCCTCTCAATCTTACTCTGATGGTCAGGAGGTGACTGATGTCCGAAACATCGCTAACACTCTAGGTGAAAGCTTTTGCCGGGTATCTAGCACTTCTGCTTGTTCCTCCACCTTCCTGGCCATCAAGACTCGGGCAGAACGATCACCTCTTTCCTTTCAAACTGACTGTTTCTTTGACTATAATAGTCCCTTTACCCTGGTGGAACTAAAAATGTCCCTTCATCGGTCTGCCAGTACATCTGTTGGACCTGATGATATTCATTATGACATGCTACACCATCTATCTCCTGATTCTCTTGATGTCCTACTGACTATATTCAACTGGATTTGGCAGGAGAATGCTTTTCCTGATGCCTGGCGCCAGGCTATCATTTTACCTTTCTCTAAGCCAGGGAAAGATCCAAAGACTCCTTCAAACTATCGTCCAATTGCTCTGACGAGCTGTCTCTGTAAGACATTAGAAAGGATGGTTAATGCTCGTTTCGTTTGGTTCCTTGAATCAAACAACCTCCTCTCACCCACCCAGTGTGGGTTCCGTCGACAGCACTCCACCATAGACCACCTAATTCGTCTTGAAACATCTATCAGAGAGGCCTTTCTCAACCGCCAACACCTTGTATCGATATTCTTTGACATAGAGAAGGCTTACGACACAACATGGAGGTATGGCGTTTTGCGAGACCTCCATACATATGGGTTACGTGGCCATCTACCCATGTTTATTAAAAAATTTTTAATGGACAGGAGATTCCAAGTTCGTGTAGGTTCGGCACTTTCACGTTCTTTTGTACAGGAACTTGGAGTCCCTCAAGGCTGTATATTGAGTGTCACACTTTTCAGTATAAAGATAAATGCCATCACTGAACAACTCCCTCTCACCGTTATGAATGGGCTATATGTTGACGACTTTCACATCTCATGTCAGTCATCAAACATGAGATATATTGAGCGGCAACTACAAACTGCCCTCAATCGTGTACAGAAGTGGACTCTTGCGAATGGCTTTAATTTCTCTCTTTCCAAAACTGTATGCATGCACTTTTGCCGCCGACGAGGTATTCACCCTGATCCTGAACTTCATATCGGTGAAGTTTTGCTGCCAGTGGTCCCAGAGACAAAGTTCTTGGGGCTTATCTTTGATCGTAAATTGACCTTTATACCACACTTAAAGCAGCTTCGGGTCAAATGCACCAGAACACTGAACATCCTTCGTGTCCTCTCTTCTACCAGTTGGGGGGCAGATCGCCGTTCAATGTTAAAGATATATCGTGCTCTTATTAGATCAAAACTTGACTATGGATCAATGGTCTATGGCTCTGCCAGACCCTCGGCCTTAAAGATACTGGACCCCATTCATCACCAAGGTCTTCGACTCTGCACCGGAGCTTTCCGTACCTCTCCAGTTCAAAGCATATACATTGAATCTCATGAACCTCCTCTACATCTTCGTCGTTTGCAACTGTCTTTACAATATACTTCGAAACTTCGTTCCTTACCAAAGCATCCCACCTGGGAATGTGTTTTCCTTCCTCGGTGGGCGGTACTTTTTCAGAACAGACGATCTGTCATTGCTCCGTTTGGCCTTCGCATCCGGGCGCAATTGGATGAATTGGGTCTGTCCTTGGATAACATTGCAGATTCCACATATCGATGCATCCCACCATGGCTTATTACAGCCCCCAAGTGTGACCTTTCTTTCAGTCACCTAAAAAAGGCAGATACTCCAGACTGGAAGTACCATCTTTTATTCAATGAATATCTTTCAAACAATCATTCAGTTCCCATTTATACAGATGGTTCCAAATCAGGAAATTCCGTGGGCTCTGCTATGGTTTGCTGTGGGTCAGTAGTTGCACACAGAATCCCCTCTACAGCTTCTGTGTTCACTGCTGAACTGTATGCAATATCTCTTGCCCTTGATCATATTGCAGCTGAGCAGTACTCCAACTGCACTATTTATACTGACTCGCTTAGTTCTATTCTTGCCTTGGAATCACTTCACATTAGCTCACATCCTATTCTAGCAGATATTCGAAACCGACTGGCCCATTTCTCATTAGCAGCTACTTCAATTCAATTTTTCTGGATACCAGGCCATGTTGGTATTCATGGGAACGAGCTTGCAGACATGGCAGCTAAATATGTATGCCTCAGCTCCATCACCCCTATGCCTATTCCGTACATGGACTATGGTGTTGTCTTCAAAGCTCGGCTCCGTGCCAGTTGGCAGTCCACTTGGAGTGAACAACGCGACAATAAACTTTTTCAAATTAAACCCGAAATTGGAGTTTGGCCATCTAGCTTCCGTAAAGTTCGGAGGGAAGAAGTTGTTCTCACTAGGCTACGCATTGGTCACAGTTTTTTAACTCATCATTTTCTTTTATCTGGAACTGATGCACCAATGTGTAGTTTGTGTAACACTCAAATCACTATCAGCCATGTTTTACTTTCTTGCCATCGTTACAATCCTCAACGACGGCAATACTTTAAACATATTTTTTCCCAGCGTCAATCTGTAACATTGGACAGAGTTATTGGTTATTCACCTTGATAACGTTTTTAATTTTTTAATGGCCATTAATCTTTTTAATCTTCTTTAAGTGTGGTATATTTATTCATTACACCTTTTTAATTGTGGCTCCTTTTTAAAGTTTTATTCTCTTTCATTCAATGCGACATTAAACAATAGCCAGAACATTAAATAACTCGACACCAGGACTGGAAAGGCCAACTTCAGGTGACTAACGCTTCTGTTTGAACTACTCGTTAGTCTTCCTGGCGAGTTACTGTTATACTTTCGCTGCATATCATTTTGTGCTTTTACAACCTTTTTGTACTGGTCATATTGACTCATAACCCGGAACCAGGACGGAAAGACCAACTTCAGGTGGCTGACAGTGGTTTATATACTACCTGTTAGTCTTCCTGGCGGGTTATGATCATTCCCATTCTGCTACAGGTTGGCCTTTACTACTTTGTTGACTGGATGTCGTCATTGGTTTTTGCACCATTTCCTGTTTTAATTGCCATTTTGTTTTTATCTTCAATTACCTTTACACATTTTACTCCATTTACTTGACTTTTATCTTTTTACTGGACATTTGGCTACTCTTTATTATGATTTTGCTGAGTGTCTTTTTAAACTTTTATTCCATTACATTTTGATATTAGCTACTATGACACATAACCCAGAACCAGGACTGGAAAGGCCAACTTCAGGTGACTGACGGTGGTTTTTGAACTTGTTCGTTAGTCTTCCTGGCGGGTTATGATCATTATTATTATGCTAGAGTAAATAGTTTATAACTTTGAAGACTGGGTGTCACCATTGGTTTTTACACCATTTTCTGTTTTAATTGCTGTTTTGTTTTTACCTTCATTTTCCTTTACAAATTTTACTCCATTTACGTGACTTTTCTCTTTTTACTGAACATTTGGTTACTCATTGTTGCGTTTTTGCTGTGTGTTTTTTAATACTTCTATTCTTTTACATTTTGATACTAGTTGATATGACACATAACCCAGAACCAGGACTGGAAAGACCAACTTCAGGTGACTGACGGTGGGTCTTGTACCTGCCTGTTAGTCTTCCTGGCGGGTTATGATTATATCTTTTTGATAGAATACCTACCTTACAACTTTTTACACCTTGCCTTCTATCTTAACCTTGTAGACTAGGTGTCAACACTGGTTTTATTTTTATTTTTTTTTACGTTCATTTCCATTTATGTCTTTTACTACATTTTTACCGGTTGTTTGGCGCAGATAGCCTCGTTGTTTTGTGCCATAAAACACTAAATCAATCAATCAATCAAGCCTTCAACTCATCATTTGTATTATAACGTTGTTTAGACACAGCATCCTTTATGTATCCCGAAAGAGACTTATCACATGTTGTCAAGTCTCAACTTCTTGCACGCCATTTCATGGGTGCCGGGGATGTTACAGAACCACGACCTATCCATTTGTCTGGAAAAGTGTCATTAAGATAATCTCGCACAGTGAGGACATAATGAGCTCCATCTTGTTGAAATCAAACTTCCTCTCTGATTCCAAGTTTATTGAGTTTCTATATAAACCATTGTTGTAACATGTTTAGGTATGAGGTATGGTTTACTGGCCCGTCAAAGAAGTATGGTCCAATAGCATGACATGCATTAAGTGCTGCCCACATCATGACATGTAGAGTGTTGTATTCAATTTTTTCATGATAATGAGGATTCTCCTTTGCCCAGAAGTAAACATTTTGTGCTCAACTTGAACAGTAAATTGTGCACTTGTATGTAAACATCACTTCTCCTTGTGAAGGGATTGTATTGAAGATTTGCAGTAACTCATTATACACCAGTTTCTTATATTCTCTATCAGTGTCACTTAGTTCATTCACAAATGTGGGTCACCATGCTTTAACTCCCATGACTTTTTCTCATAAAGGTCTGCATGGTTGCTTTCAGGATACCAAGTTCAGATGATCTTTTCCTTGTTGGCTTTAATGGTGAGTTAATTACTGACTCTTCCACATCAACACATGACTCTCTACGTTTAACTGGTCTTCCTGAACGAGGTGCATGCTTAATATTGTCAGTTTCAAACAATTTTCTCTCCCAATTTGACATCATTTTTCATGTTGGTGGATCTGTATTGAATTTTTCTCTAAATTTGTCAGTTATTGCATCCAGGGTGTCATCAGTATTCTTGTGCTCATCTTCCCACATACTTGTCATAATACACTCTTCAAGTGTAAATGGGCTTACATCAGCCATATTTCTCTGGGAAAAAAAATTATAATGCACAATTGAATATGACAACATATGGGTGGGTAGGGACTTATGGGCCCTGTAGAATGGTCTCTGGGGTGAAGGGTTTGTTATATGAGGAGAAACTGAAATTTTTCAGATCGTTTTCTTTTAATGAGATGTATTAAGAGTGTAAAGAGAATTGATAGTGTCAGTGCATCATCTTTATTAAATATTTAATAGTAAGAATAGTTAGACTAAGGGACACAAATTTTTGCAGAGTAAGAGTCATTTTCATCTAAGTTTCTTTTCTCTAGCAGAGTGGTTGGCCTTTTAAATGGGTTACCTTCTGATTTTATAGAGGCAGTAAATTTATGTGAGTTTATTAAAAAGTTTAAAAAGTATATAAATGATAAGGCCTGGCTTTAAAATTGTACTTTTTTAATTATCTTAATTTAGAGGATGAAACAGCTGAGATGGACCAATAGGTTAGGTGTAGTTCCAGAATATAATGTTATATGTTACAGCCTGTTTATAAGTTGAGTTGTGAAGTATGATATTGTATAAGATATTTTTGTTACACAGCCCTTCCATCTCAATGATGAAGACTCGTTGTATAAAGTGATGAAGTATTCAAATGTTGTAATTAATCTGATTGGGCGTGACTTTGAGACAAGGTAAAGTTCAGATATGTTGTGCTTAAGTGATAAAAACTCTTTAAAAAAGAATTAAAAACTGTTTCTTTTTGTTTGATGTAGGAAATATATTGTAAACTATTAGATTATATTTTTTCTATAAAAATTGTAACAATAGTGAAGTGTATGTTCTTTCTTATTATTTTTTGACTGCAACTTATTTTAAGCTTGAGAAACCAATTTAGATTTGTGCATATTAGTAGTGTATCAGACAGTACATTTTGACCTTTGAATATTTTGAGAACATTATCAGATGAAGGTTCAAACCTTCATTAGTATTAATTTACAGATGATGTCACCATAATTGCTGGTGTATATTTGACTAAAAAAATCTGTTATCTTAAATGTAATCCATAGAAATGAAATAATAGATTCACTCTTCATTTAGTAATAGACTAAATGGGAAATATGTTTTTGTCTTAAATAAAAAACATATGTTTGTTTATATACACATGTTTGATGCTACGTGTGTGATACTGGTATGACTACACAGAACACTGTAGCTGTAGTTCCCTAGTGGCACAGCTGTATTTTTGAAGATTTAAAGTGATAGAGACTGGGTTACAATACCCATGGTAGGCAGGGCACAGATAGCCCATTGTGGAGCTTGGTACTTAACTAGAAGCAAACAAACAAGCTTTAAAAGTCACTGTTCCAAGCATGTTAACAGTTATAGTCTTCTTAACATTACATGGTTGATTGCATAAGTATACCTAATAAACTTGATAGTAAACAGATAGTAGAACAGAAAATAATAGAGAAACGGTAAGAGTTCAATTAGAAGTGTGTATCTTCAACTACAACAAAAAATTACAAGAGAGAAAGTGTCATTATTAATTTTTTAAACAATGTTAGTGATTAATCAAGATTCTTTTTTTAACATTGTGTAAGTATATATTTTATGATCACACTTACTCTATCATAACACATCTGTACTTTGCATAGTAGGTATGCAGTATATTTTACTGAAGCATTGTCATCACATACATCATTTATGCTCTAATACAGAGAAGAAACTGCTATGTATAATATTTTGTTTGTTTTTATATAAGGATTTTTGTTAAAGTAATGATATTATATAAAATTAAAAGAACTAATTTTCCACTTTTCAAACATTATCAAGCAGTTTATGTTAAAAAGTGAAAATAATTAACAATACTTGAGTGTAGTGCTACAGAACTTTAAAAGATTAGAACTGCCTTTCAATTACTGGCTAGTGAACAAATATTTGACTACTGCCTAAATAGGTATACTTTATTTTACCAGAGTTCAAAAGTGTATTATTCCTAAAATCTTTACCATTGTGGTTATTGCATAAGTTAAATTCTTTAGCTTAATCAGTCTAAATCTAATTAATTTCAAGTTTGCAGTAGTGATGCCTATAGTCTAGTCATATAAACAAATACAATAGAAAAAGGAAAATTGAATTTCTCTAAATAACCAAACACATCTCAATTTAAAGAACCAGAGTTAAGCATGATTATAGGAATGTGGTTATACTAACATTGTATGCTGGAATTAACTAGAAATTTCATTAATAAGCAAAAAAAAACTTAATATTTCATTATTAACATCATGTGGGTCTCTTCTGCTTACATAAAAGAATGTACTATGAAGAAAGAATTTATCTCTGATTAAAACAAAATTGCCATTTCTCTATAGACTTCTACTTCTATCTGATAATTAGAGCTCTGAACTAAACTTTAATTAGATTTTACAGGCCCTTTGTAATGGGAGAAGAACTTGAAATACTAAATTTTTTTTTTATACATTACAAAAGACACCAAAACAAAATAATTGATGGCTGTTTTTTAAAAACTGTAGTCTTAATTACACTTTTATCTCATCAGTTGGGAAACTTTGGAAAACATCAAAGTTACTTTATATAATTGAAAAGCTTTTTTATTACAAGTAACCTCTGAATGAAAGTAGAGAAAAATGTATAATAATGTGTCAACCACACTATAAGTGTTATATTCATTACTGACAAGGCCTTTAGAAAGCTTCATGTTAAGATTTTTTATACTTATTGTTTATTAGATATTTTTATGAAGTGAAATAAATCATAATAAAATGAACATGATGAACTTACTGTATCCCATCCATTCCAAAATTTCTAGGAACTTTACCTTTGATGATGTGCATGTTGAAGGAGCTAAAACCATTGCAAGAATTGCTAAAGATTGTGGAGTGCAAAGATTTGTGCATATGTCAGCATTGAATGCTGCTGAAAAACCAAAACCTGTAATCCTGAAATCTGGATCACAATTCCTGGCCTCAAAGGTAGCATTTCAATTAACATCTAAAGTATATAAAAGCCAGTTGTGTCACATCATGCCATTCTTGATTTCTCATTATTTCTAGAAATTGTAGGAGTTATAAAAGCCAAATGGCATCTAACCACTGGAATAGTTTGATTACTGTCTGCCTATCATGATTTTAATGATGGAAGTGCATGGGTGTCACGTGTAGTGAGTGTTAGTATAATAACCTTGAAGTGAAGACATAATGTGGACTATCTAGCCTTGAGCCAAGTGCACTTCTCTAGCTCTTTGTTGGTTAAGCTTGATCTTTCAACATTTATTTATTTTAGTTAGCTATGAAATTAGAGGTGGTAGTACTTGCCCTGGTATTTTTACAGTTATATGCTTGTTTGGTTGATAATCTTCAATTTGTGTGATAATAATATATTCATAGTATAGTACATAAAATTTGTTTAGAATTTTAGTTTCTGCTGAATATGCTAAACATTTATGTTTCTATTTTATTTTTTATTTTTCCTTACAAGATTTGATAATGTCCAATCAGTTAGAAACACATACAATATATTATATATATACACATCAGTCTTTCAACATCTTGCTTTACTGAAATATCACCATTTGTTAAACTTGCACAAAACTTTTCAAGTGTCTTTTAATAAATGTTTATCATTCTCTTTGGCATTGATATTGGAGATATTTATACCAGTAGGAAGAGCATATTTCTTAACTATGCAAGATAGATGATTGTTTTGTTTTAGTGGTTAAATTGATAGTTTGTAAGGACAGCTTAATATGTTAAGACTTAAAACATTGTTTTAAACACTAATGAATTTTTTTAAAACATATTCTAGTATTTGATAATTTTTTGTGTTCTAAAATACATATCTGAAGGCTACTTAAGTTATTTTTGAACAACCAACATGCTGAGAAAAAAATTATTAAATCTTGCATTCAAGGTCTCAAGGCTAAAGATAATTCTAAATTTTGTGTACAATTAACTAATCTATAAAAATGGTAATCTTATTAGGTGTTAAATAACAAAATGTAAATTTAAAAGATAAATAAAATTTTCATTATTTCTCTGTGTGAAGAATGTATGTCGGCTATTGTCTACTGGCAGAATCTGATACTTTGTTTACTTTAAGCTCTCACTAGGTGACATTGTTCTACTAGGCTAGTCAGATATGGTTCAAAGACAAAGTGAGATTGAATAAAAGTATTTTAAAAAGCTTAGAAGCCTAAAGCCTTTAGGATAAATAATTGTAATTGCCTTTTGTAACCAGCAGTCATTCTGGAGAAGGAAAACAAAAAGGGTGTTTTTATTTATTTTGTACTTTTGCTTTTCTTTCATTGTATATTGGTGAATTTGCTAGTTAATAAAAAGGTAGAAAAAATAGGTGGTATAAAGTTTCACTGAAAAGTTTTTGATATTTATTTAAGAGGTTCTGAACATTTTGGAAATGAGATATGAAACAGTAAGATTGAAAGAAGCATTTTCATTTTCAGCATCAAAATCACATTTTATTTAAACTGACTTAGTAAAGTTTATATGAATTCATAAACATATCTTGAAGAAAAATACGTTTTTAAAAAAAAACTGACTTCTGTGTAAAGTTTAATGAAAACTTGCCAGATTTTGTGAAGTTACAATTTTTACACACTGTATTATAGTTTGCAAAATTTCATGGTAATGTTATTGTCATGCTTTATAACTTAATGGGAAGCATGATGCATTGACTGGTGTTTTATGAACCATAATAATAAATGAGCTGACTTGTCAGTATTGCACCATTTTGGTATGGTATGGTACTATGAAATGTTCTAATTTGCTTTTCTTAAGATTAGCTTATTTTGTACATTATTTTCTGTACAATAGAGTAGTTGTTGAGTGTTTTCTATAAGACAGCTAAACTTTCTGATATGTAATACCCAAAGTCAAAAGATGACCTAATGAGTTTTAAGTACTTGTCATGAATATTGTTTCAAAATATGGTGAAATAAAATATTTAACAAGAAAAGCAGGTCCAACCAATATGATAAGACTTCAAACACAGAAATGAGGTAATGTAATTCTCACTTTTGGCTATCATGATAAAAGTTTAAATGAGTGTTCTAATGTTTTAGCAACAGTTGAGGACTTTGATTGAAAAATAGTTTGATAAACCTGCTCATATTATCATATGTAATTGTTCAACTCTCTGCCGTAGTTCTAATTTATGTACCACTTCAGGTGGTAATAGCTTGAATTGGAAAACAGGCTACATGTAATAAGTTATATTTTTATTTATCTAGTGCATGAAGTTATTTTTGTACATTTATATAGCAGTATAAAATTAAGTTTGTTACTTTTTAGAATATCCAGATTTTATACATTTATAGGTCTAAACATCAAAGCAGTGTGATTTAACTTAATAGTGAAAACAAATCATTTTTGAGCTAAGGTGTTAAGAAATGATTCAAGAAAATCATATAATAATTTTCTTGCAAATGCTATGGATTGAGCAGTCAAAGATAAATGTAATTTTTTTTTTTTCTTCAAATGTGTATTTTTTCATACAGTCTAGCACTGATAAAACGTGGGTACAGGAAATAAGTGTGGAACTGATAACTTTTTAAACCATCATTTCTTTTTTGATCACTTTCATAATTAAAATTACATATTATAGTAAGAAAGTAGACAAAGGTTTTTTTTTTTTAACTCGTAGTGGGCTGGAGAACAAGCTGTTCGACAAGAATTTCCAGAAACTACTGTTTTTCGTCCAGCAGATATATATGGTCATGAAGATCGTTTCTTACGATATTATTCCCATTTCTGTAAGTGTCTTACTGCATAGGCTTGTCATTTTGTAATTTGTGTCAAGTGAGGGAAAGTGATTTTTGTTGTGTTATAAAAACTGTAAAAAATGTTCTTTGTGCACTTGGAGGTATTTTCTGTTTTAATATACACCTGGTTTATTTAAAATGTAAATTAATTTACATAAGTTCTCTTTTCTCATTTTCTCTGTCAGTACACTAGTACTTCACTCTAATACCCACACTAATAAAGTGACTGATATACATTGTAAGATTTTTTGGGTACCTGTCTCTCCTCCTGCTGTTGATGATACTTCTTGCTGACAGTTGTTTTACATTTGTCCACCTTGGTCTGTTTACTTCTCTTATCTTCCTTTATACCTCTTTCCAACTCAATAAATGATACTTCTTCAACCAATCTGAGGTTAGCTGTGGTTGATGAGTTGGATACTTTCATACACCTTTCTTGACCTGACCTTTCTCTGTTTTCTGTTCTTTTCTTTTCACATTTTCCTGTTCATTGCCTTACCCTGTGATTTAGCATTGCCCTCTGTTATATTTCTTGGCACTTTGTACACCTTTGTTTTATATATTCACAGCCTGGAGCCAACAGTTTTTTTTTGTTTTTTTTAACTGTTTGCTTTTGTTAGGCCTTTCTTGGATGCTTCTCTTCTTTTAATTTCCTCTTTTTTTCTCCTATGGCTACTCCATTGTTGTATTGATTTATTCCAGAATCTATATCATTTCTCACACCCATTTATGTTTGGCACTTTTGATCTTTTCTTTTTGTTTTGTCTTAATCAAATTTAGTCGGTCTCTTTTGCTTGCAATCTGTGGAATATCTGGCCACAAGGGTTTACATTTCTCATTCTCTCCCTACTTGAGAGAATATTTGGTTTTGGAGAACTCTGAGCTCCCTAGAATCCCTGACTCATTTGGGAAAACAGTGTATCTGTAATTATGGACTGTATGGACCAATGGTTTTTATTATTAAAGCATGTTTTTCTTTTTGTGAACATTTTTAGGGGTATTGTATTGATGATCAAACAATGCCCATCCTACTTTCTGCATTTAATTACTAACTTTCACACAGAATCCCTCCAATTTTTGGCATTTCCCTCTGTGTTGAGGAAAGGACTTTTGTTTTGGTGTTGATCATGCATATCCCTTCATTTTAGACATGTACAATACTTGTACCATGAGTCAAGCTATTTTATGTGTACTATCTTGTAGCTTGAATGCCTTGGTTGGTAGAACATTTTTCAATGCTTTAAGTACATTAAGGAGAGTTTTAGATGCATTACAAAATTCAAAAATAAAAACATATATATATATATATATATATACAAATATTTTATGACAAAAAGAAAATTTTACACTTGTTACTGCTCTTAATAATTGATTCTAACTCAATCAAAGATTTTAGTTTTGTGTTGAAATAACATAAAAGGTTTAATTCTGACTCTTGGATTATAGCAAGTGCTATCATTAACAGGTGTACATATGGGTACTGATCTACTGCTGTTTCTGGGTGGTGAAATTAAATGTGCTACTGACATAAGAATTTGAAAATAAGTTATTAGATGTATGTTTCAAAATAATCTGTTAACTATATTGAGACTGGATTTCCTATGACCATGGGTCAAAGGCCATGTCATCTTATTATTAATAAGACTTGCATTCAAAATTTTATTGAACTACTATTTTGTGAATGTGTGTCAATAAGTCTGATATAAAAGTAGAGATTTCAACTGGAATTTTAGTATTATACATTATTGAATTTCTTAATTTAAAATAAATATCAAAAACATTTTTGTGTGTTAATGGTATGCTGAATATGGCATTGGTTTAAATTAGATGTTTATGATACAAAGTCTGTTGTTTGTCAGGAATTAGATACTCAATTTACTCATATTGACAAGATATAATGTAAATAAAGAACCTTCTATTTTTTATGTTTTCTAAGATATTAATATACTTATTGAATTAACCAAGGTAGCCCCACCCAGCTTTTCCATTTTTGAAAATACTTGCTTATGTACTTTACCCAGAAACATTTGTATGACCAATCAAAAGCTCAGAATGTCCTCCTATTGGATGGTTCTTTCTTTTCATGATAGTTTCCAAGTGGTAGGGAAAGATTTTTTTTTTTCAGACCAAAATACAGCTTAATTACTAAGGTTGATAAATTATAGTAGAATTATGTGGTGTTGATTCAATAAATTGTTTGTTTTTTTTGTTGTCATTTTGAAATGAATATATAAAACCTGAAGAAAATATTGTTTTGGATCCTCCATGTATGAAGTTTGATAAGGCTTTAAAAACTTACAACAAAAGTAAATGAATACGAAGTTTGTAACCTGAAGAGATAATTGTTTTCTAAAATTTTTTTGTTACTGTTTTGTTTTAAGAAACAGAAATTTAAGAACTTGTTTGGAAATATTAGTAAAAAAAAAACTGTTAGAACACAGTAGAGACAGGTCACTTG
Organism: Carcinoscorpius rotundicauda; assembly: GCA_011833715.1. Lineage (NCBI taxonomy): Eukaryota > Metazoa > Arthropoda > Merostomata > Xiphosura > Limulidae > Carcinoscorpius > Carcinoscorpius rotundicauda. The sequence continues at coordinate 21,027,264 of CM022402.1, read as the reverse complement.
GCAAAGGCCAGATTTATACTCTTGGATACAGTAACATTAGTGCATGTACACCACTCCATTGCATTTTCTGCAATGCTAATCAGTTACAAGTGAAAGCTCAGTATAACAAAAATAATAAATATGCATATAAATGTTTAATGTTATGAACTTTAATCTATTTAGATTAAACATTTTTTTTTGTATAATTTATAGCTGTTCCTGACTGAGAAAAAAGCCAATATATGTATATTTTCTAATTTTTTATGGTGGTTATGAGATCAGTCAAATCAACCAGATTTACATACGTTTTTTAAACCTTTGATAATCATTTGGTGGTTATAAAGATTTTTCATGTGAAATTTCAAAAATTTTTGACATGTAAAACTATTTTTAATCTTAAAATCAAAATTACTTTGCATGTTGGATAGTCAACATTTCAAAAGAAAAAATGCATAAAACATAATTAAAAAAAACATAATTAAATTTCTGATATTTTGTTCACTGTTTACTGTTAATCTGCAAAAGTTTTTTTAAGATGCACTAACTGTATTAAAAGTTATAGCATTAAAACTATAACAAGCACAGAATAATTACAATAACTGCCCTGGGACTGAGTGTGTAGTGAAAGAGAAAAATAATTTGAAAGCAAGTTATCAGATGTAGGGTTTAAAATAATCTGTATGTTAATTTTAATAATCAACAGTTTTGTCAAGATTTTAAATGCTATTTGGGTTGTTAAACATGCTTTATTTGCTCAACTTTATTATACTGAATATGAAATTAACTGCAAAAGTAAATGTCTGGATAGCATTTTACAGCAGACCCTACTAGCCATATAGGTTAAACCAAAGATTAACTCCTAAAGAAAATTTTCATTGTTCCATAGTTTTCATAGGTCCTCAGGATGGTTCCTAATAAATAATCAAGACCTGTTTTATAATGTAAATATAGTATATTATATTCTGGATTCTCTTTTACACATGAAATGTTCTTGAAATATGAAACATGTTTCAGATAAATAGCTTAATTATCACAAGAAAAAATATCATTTACACATCTGTGGAGAGTGGTTCAGTCATAGATATTTTGTTCTACATATAAAATACATGCTGCAATGTAGAAAGAATTAGTTAAGGTTCCTGTTCTTTAATACCAAGGCAGAGAAAGTTGTGTCTTGTGAATTAATATCAATGTGATGTTACAAAATAATTCTAAAAGGTGTTTAATGTTTAGGGAGAAGAAATATTCGTAACTTACCTTTGTGGAAGAAGGGAAGGGAAACTATTAAACAACCTGTTTTTGTGTCTGATGTAGCTGAGGCTATAGTTAATTCTATTTTTGATCCTGATGCTGTTGGGAAAACATTTGAAGCCATAGGGTAAGATACTTTAGTGTCATATTTAGAAGGAACTTCACACTTTAATTGTTTAGTTTTATTAATTGTAAAAAAAGAAACATGATTTAGTATTTTTCTTTAGTTACTGACTAGTTTTTCTCTTTTTTACTAGACCTAGATGTTATGAACTTGGAGAATTAGTGGATTGGTTCCATCTTCTGATGAAGAAAGATGCTGATTGGGGCTACAAACGCACTGACCTCAGATATGATTTAATATTTCAGTAAGGTTCAGTCAGATATTCAGAAATAGATAATTGTAACATATAAATGGGTCATTTATATATCAAATCATCCATGGGCTGCAGGTGACCCTCCACAGAATGCCTTGAAAAAATTCACGTGCTCATCTACCCATATAATGAAAAACTGTCAAATATTAGATCAATATCTCTGATAGTTTCTGATTTACAGCCATGTAAAATTTAAGTAATTTTATTTTTATTTTTGGCAAATTCATTTTTGGGCAACTTTGGCTGCTTAAAACTGCAAGAATAATGGTGGTAGAAGGCTGAAATTTGTTACACTGACTGAATTAATCTCACATAATTCAAAAATGGTTTCAAACCAAGTGTATCTCTCTTAGGACTTGCATAGTGAGGCAGTAAAATTACCTGAAAACCCAAAATCATAAAAAAACATTGGTTTATTTAATAAGCCATAGCTCTAAGACTTAATATGATACAAAGCTGAATTTTGTTTTCAAATTTCCTATAACATATCAGTTGATAAGTCAGCAATTGTTGTAATTAAAATTCTGTAAGATCTCCTGTAAAAAAAAATTAGCTGCATGCAACTTTTTTTGACATTGCTAAAAATAGCCCTACTTCAGGCCACAGTTTGATCATGTCACCAGTTATTCAGCCTTTTCAGATTTGTACTATATATTTGTACATCTCTGAATATGATCTACAAAAAAATCAAATTGTGTTCAACCTACTTTTTGAGTTATAATTTTTTAAAGTACCCTCTGACCATACGTTTTTTATTTTAAAAAAAATTCAATTCAGGTGTGTTACTGTGTGCAAATATATCCATACAATTTTGAAAAAAATATCTGTTAGAATTTTATGAATCCCACTAAAATATTCTAACCAGTTTATTATTCTAAATATTCTTAAGTTAAATAATGAAGTTGTAAGAAACAAGAAAGTATAAATACATTTCTGAACAAGTTTATTGGCATAACTAATTAGATCACATGGCAATGCAAATATATTGTGTATGCATTACAGTTATGCTGATATGGCTGAGTTTAAGATTTATAATATCATAAATACAAAGGTAAATCACACACAAAAAGCACAGTGCTACAACAGGGGATAACTGAGGAAGATTATAGTTACACCAAACTGCAATAATCGTGACAATGAAATGTTTCAAAATCTGCTTTGGTAATAAATTAGACTTAACAACATCAAATAAACATTGCTTTGTTCACACAGCTTGAAAAAATTTCTGAAATTTGAATTTGATTATGTTGAGATCACTTTGACTTAAAACACTTATCAGACAAAGAATATGTTGGAAAGGAATCCAGCTTTCATCTTTACGTGACCTTGCAGGCCATGAGAACAGTTTGTTTCTTGATTTCTTCATAGATGACACCAATGCATTGGAATGTTCATCTGATTTATCTTTTATGTTTCCCACATACCATTCATGATTGTATATGCATGCGACATATTTCCCTGGCTGATAATTGTCATTGCTATCATTAGACCCTATTTGAGCTGCTTCAGCATCACTTTCCCTCCTACTACCAACAGTTACAACTATGTACACATCATCATCTGATAGCCTTCTCATATACAATTTGTTGGTAGAGTTGGGGAATAAAGCTATGATGTGACCTAATACCTGCCACAGTTTTGCATTTTTCAGAGCACTCAAGTAGATCAATCTTTACACAATTCTGCAGGACTGATTCCTGATTGACAAGAAAGATTTGTTTGTTTGTTTGTTTGTTTGTTTTTATTGGAGCAAAACCACATCAAGCTGTCTGTTAAGCCCACCAAGGGGAATCGAACCTCTGATTTTTGCATTGTAAATCCGGAGACTTACTGCTGTACTAATGGGATGCGACAAGAAAGAACTGCATGCCCTGAATGTGGTCCTTTGCCCAGTGGTACATATCAGACACTTAACATTTGACAATTTATTAATTTTCACAACCTTGATTTTTTGAAGATCATGTTCAGAGATGTAAGAGTAAAGGCTGATTAGAATATTTCAAGTTGCTTGAAAGTTTATATATTTTTTAGACCCAAATACAGCTTAATTACTAAGCTTGATAAACTATATTTGAATAATTCTGTGGTATTGATACAATAATTTATGATTTTTTTGTTATTTGAAATGTATGTGTAAAACGTAAAAAAAATTATTTCATTTCACATCCTCCATGTTTGAAACTTTCTAAGGCTTAGCAACTTATGATAAGCAACAAAAGGAAATGAGTACAAAGGTTATCATAACTATAAGAAATAATGGTTTGCTTTACTTCTTTATTTGCTGTTCTGAGTTTGATGTAAATAAGTTTATTTGTAAGTAGTAATTCTATATATATGTATAAAAATTCAAATATGACTGTATTTTACAAAATACTTGTTCACTCAAACACATCCAAGACAGGCCACTTTATAACGACAAACGGTCAGTTTTATATGGTAGCATGACCACTAAAAGGTCATACACATAGATGTATAATGTTATGAGATTTAAGCTATTTAGTCTAAGCTTTTGTGTTTTCATTTTATAATTTGTGGTCATTCTACAATGAAAAATGCATAATTTATATTTAATTCCTATTTTTTTTATAGTGATTACAAGATCAGTCAAATTTACTGAACCTTCTACAGAGATTTGATTGTGAAAATAACAGATAAAATGAAGTTTTCTTCAGAAACATTTGATAACTTATAATATTTCACATGTAAAATTTGGACATTTTCTGATGCATAAATGTCGTTTTGATCTTCAATTGAAAATTACATTGCATGTTGGATAGACAATATCCAAAAAGAAAAAAAGACACAAGAAAAACATTGCTGAATATATTTTAAAACTTAATTGAAAATAAATGATATTTTGTGTATGAAAGTATTGTAGTGCTGATAATCTGCCAAATTTCATGAACATATGCTTACTGATTTAAAAGTAACAGTATGAAAACTATAACAAGCACAAACTAGTTACAAAGCTAGTTTCTTATGATACCTTGTTTTTTTTCACATTATAGTTTTCCTCTTTCTTTGATTGGTACTGCCCTCTATTTGTGCTATTTTCTCTCATCATTGTCCTTGATGCTTGCATCTTTTAAACATTTAGTATAGTTTTGCTGAAGTGTGCAAATGAACATCTAACAGGAGTGCACTACGCATTCCAAGTGCAGCATATCTTCTGCACTATAGATTACTGTTGTAACTTCTTGATTTGGCAATCACAAGTACAGCCATAAAAATACTTTGCTCAGTAAATTGCATCTTTATGTTCACTTCAACTTTCTGCTACCTATTTGACAACTTTTCGTTTTTGTGCAGAAATCATTTCAGTTTTTCCATAAAATAAACTGTTAGTTATGGGTAACAACTACGATATCTTTGCATTATGTTACAGTTAACACTTCTTGAGCATTGGATCATTTCTTGCTTGTAGTATGAGGATATCTATTCATGATCTATCCCAAACATTTTGACATTAACTCTTATGTCAGTCATGAAGGGGCACCCAGTCTTGTTCACTTTGTTTTTGAACACTAAATCTCCTTTTTATGGGCCAACTCTAAATAAGTATGACTTCTTGTTTTTCATATATTACAATTTTAAATAGTCTAAAACTGAGATGTAATTTAGTTTTAGAAGTTAAATGTATGTGTATCCAATTTATGATACTTGTTTACAAGATTTATACACATAGCTTCTTTTTTAACCTCTGTGCATGACCTGAAGTTTGTGTCTTAAATTTAAATTTCTATTGAACAATTAAATTCAACAAGGTAATATTTTTAAAAAATCCTAAATTTCCCATACATTCAGCATTTTCTCTTAGCATGTCATCAATCCTGTTTTATCCACTACCCCTACAAAAAAGTATGAATTTAAATGTGAATTACTCTCTATAAAATTATCATTGCTCAGGTAAACCACATATATTTGTTTCCAACTTTGGTTACAGAGCTATGGAACATAAAATCACATCTCTCTTGCAACATTCACCTGTCACATCCTCTCTTTGATAATTTGTTAACAGTTTAATTATATATTACATATAACCAGTAGAAACTTCAGGTTTTCATCTGTCAAATGACATGTTTATAACCTTATGTTTTTAATTGTTAACTGTCAATTTCACTTGAAATACGAACAACATTCCATGAGAAAGTTAACAACTAACATGGATGAATTTGTAACAGCTGTTGTCACAGAGTTAGAAAGCAAGAAAATGTTTGACAGGTAACAGAATGTTTGCTTTTTGCATGTTATTGGTCTGTATTGTTTGATGCATTATTTAATTACATAAAAATTGTTAATTGCAATACAGTGAGTAGTATAAAAAAAATAGAACATGTTTAGGTTAGCTGAGATTAGATTAAGTAAAATAAATAATAAAATAAAAATGTTTCATGAGGCACCCACGTGAGCTGCTTATACTAGTTGTAGTAACTTGAGGGTAATGTAATTTAGTACTGTAAGATTCCCCAAGTGATTTCCAACAATTATAAAATTGTGGGCTGTAGATAGTCACAGTACAAAGGGCAATAAAACAATAAAATGTATTTATAAATAGATGTATACTGTTACAAACTTAGTGTTAATTAGGATAAATTAATGTGGTTTTGTATTACAATTTGAAGTTATTATAGAAAGAAAAAAATGGATAATTTAGATTTATTTTGATATTTTTTTGGTGGTTACAAAGTCAGATTGAGCAACCCATTTTGAGTTAGGTTAGAGGAACTAACATATAAAATATCAAGTTTTATTAGTTTTATATGTATTTAGGAGGTCTTTGAGATTATTCAGAATTTAAGCCTGCACATATAGCCAATACACTTGTATTTATGTACACATACGTATTGTTGATTCTTATACTTGAGTATATTCTACAATTTTAGTAAGTGGAAGTTTTGCAATAGAGATTTAACAGTATAAATTATGTACATATCTAAATATACGTTTAACTTAGACATCAGTATTAAAACAAATATTTGATAATAAATCCATCAAACATCCCAAATGGTTTGAATCTTGTAGCAAAGTGGCTTTCTTTTCCTGACAAGATTTTACTGATTGATTAGTCTGTTAGTTCCCATGTGTTTTGGTAGTTATGTTCCCATCTGGATACTCCCTTTCTGAGTGCTTTTCCCACTCATCTAAGTACCAAATTTCCACTCTTCTTGTCTTCATTTCTGCATCTTTTAGCTCTGAATTTGGATGTGATCAGTCAGAGCTCTCCCAGTCTTCTCCTGCATGCCAGTCCTTTTATCTGTCTTCTTTCTTCCCTGCAGCCTCTCTTCTCGTCACTCCATTCTGACCATTATAACCATGGTTTTCACTTTTGAACCTCAATTGGTTGTTTTTTTCCATGCCATTTTCTCTTACCTATTCTTGGAATTCTATTTTTTATTTCTTTAATATTTCTGTCCCTCTTACAAATTTTAGTCTCTTTCTCTATGCAGCATCTTTCTCTCAAGACTTACTTTTTACTCCTTTTTACATATTGACATTGTCTCTTTTATATGAATTGTATATTTTTTCCTGAAAATGGCACATGAAGGGGACAGCATTTTCACATTACTTTTGATCTGCTGAACATCTGTGTTCTTGGTATGATCCTCTTCTTTGTCCCATTCAAATACTTCATTGTTTCTTTTTGTCTGAACTGCTTCTCTTTATGGCTCCCATTTTTATCTTTTTGCTCCTTGAGACACATCCTTGACAGACTTATTTGTCTGGCTTATGCATCATTAACTGTGGATTTTTGTCACATCTTTCACATTTTCTCTCACTTTATCTGTCTTCTTATTCTGTCCCTGGCTGTTCAGTTCTATTATCTACTAGAGGAAATTGTGCAAGCTGGCATGTAAATTTCATCTCATGAGTTTGTCACATGTTACCTGCATCTTGTGGTTCTCTCTTTCTTGTCATGTTATCACTTATTGCTCATTTCTATTCTCCATAATCCGTATTGGCTTTGAATGGGTAAGTTCTCACTTTATCTCTTATATTTACAATGGCTTCTTTCTGCATCCCTGGATTATGCTCTGTGGTTAGTGGTGCCTGTCCAGTCATACTTATCTTAGACTTCAGAGGTCTGTTTTGTTCATTGATGAGATAAGGCTTTCCATAAGACTGATACAGTGTTCCTCACAGTTTCTTGCTTCATAAATAAGGTATGCACCACACCATAAAAACAGTGTAAAGATTGCTGCCCATCCCTTCAGTCCTAGTTGAATAAGCTGGGAATGGCCAGCTTTTCCAAATAGGGTTTTGTTGTCACCAACTGCATTGTTTTAAAGTGTTGGATTTCTCCAGGCTCCACACTTTGCTTTTGCTTCTCTTCTCCCAGTAGAGTGCTGGAATTCTTGCCACATACCAGTTCTTAGCTGCTGGGGTGGTGGATCAGGAAGGCTTCCTTCTGAGTGAGACTGCTTCCACTCAGTTGAGAGTAAGGTGGTGGTGTAAACGGTGAGTACTCTTCTTCTAATATAGACTGGAAGACAAATTCCCAGTGCTTCCTGGGTTCAGACTGTACAAATTCACCACAAAGAATTCTCTCTGTTGCCTGGCTTTCCTCCATCCTAAAGCTGTTTGCATGTTGCTTCCCAGGTGGTTTGGTATTGGATAGGCATAGGGCCAACCAACACAAGTCTTTATACATATGGTTGATTAGGCCCCTTCTCCTGCTGCTAACTGGATAAATAATTTCTTCTCATGTTGGTTGTGTACTGGGTTTGTACACATATGCCTGGGTTATTGGAACAGAAGTTTGTTTTCCTCTCTGCTTCCTGGTCGTGAAGTGAAGGCAGTTGGGTTCATCCTCCTACTGCTGACTGGAAGACAACTACACAATATTGGCTTGTTTTAATCTGGACTTGACACTTAGAATACAGTATGGGAAACAGCTATTCTGTCAGATTTAACAACACATAATTTATAATGGGTGAAGAATATACTTAGAACAGATAGGGTGCAGTGATCCATGAATTTGACCCAATATATTAGGGTATCTCACACTAAGGGTTTTATACAGGCACTTTTGGATGAGTACTCATCTAGGTAACTTTTGCACTGGTCTCTACACAGTTTCAATATAGGATTGTAGTAGTTATGGAAGCAGAGGTAAGGTATTGTTTCAGAAGCTAATATTTTTGTAGAATTGAAAATGTATTTCTGATAAATTCTTACCTTTCTCACGCTTTCTACCTATCTTCCCCACTTCTGGTTTCATTTTTTTTGGCCCTGTCCCGAAGTGTTGATAGCATTCTAAAAGTATAGAAGGAGCCAGCTATGCTAGAAACGTGTGTTTCACTCCTGTTCATGGAGTGTTGTCACATGCTCATTTTGATACTGACAGCACAGCTGTACCATGTGTAAACATGTGAAAGTAGGTAGGAACATCAAGGCTCATGGTGAGTTGAAATTGTACATATAGAGAGCAGCACCAATCAAAGAAAACTATTATATGAGAGGAGGTAAGTGTCTGTCAGAAATACATTTTCAGTGTTGGTGTTTCTGTACCTTTGTGTGTGAATTACACAATATTAAGATCTTTTGATGCTTCACATTACATGCTTTCTATTATACTTGTGCGTGAGTCATTATAAACTTTTGTTTCTTCACATTAAACATTATAACCTTTTTATGTGAATTATAGACTGTCAGGGATTTTGTGTCTTACAAGGTGTGTTTTTACTTTTTTTCTAGGAGCAATAAATGATAAGTAATTTTGATGTGATTTGTAGTATGTAATGTATAGTTTCGACTAAATTTATTATAAGAATTATACATAATGAAGGACTTTTGTGTTGCACTATACAAATAATTTCTACTTTCTGTTATATTTATTGCAAGGACTTTTGTATTGCACTATACACATAACTTCTTTATGTTAAATAAATTTGATTTTTTGTAGCTTGTTACTCAAAACCTTGTAATGAGCAATGTTATATAGCCATGTGTTTTTAATAAGATGTGTAGTTGCTGTTTGGAGTTTTTTTTTTTAATTCTTCAGTAGTCTTATGTGGACTGTTGCACTTTGGGTTTTAACCATGCTACTTATACTTTTGTAAGTGTTTGCTACAATGAATTGCATTGTTACAGGATGTTAATCCTATTGTTATGGGTAACTAGTAGCCACAGGGCATATCATGCTTGTCAACTCACATTCAAAATTTTATTGAGCTACTATTTTATGAATGCATGTAAATACACTTGGTATCAAACTGTAGATTTGAATTCAAATTTTAGTATTATACATTAGTTAATTTCTTAATTTTAAATGAATCTTAAAAAGTATTGGTTTTTTTTTATTACACTGGTATATCATGTTCTGGGTTTGGTTAGTTTACATTTTATTACACCCACAGTGCAATGTCTAGTTTCATATGAATTATAAACTTTAACTTTTTTATTTTGGCAAGCTAGAATATAGAATTAAAACCCCCTACCCTCTGTACTTGCTGAGATATCATAATATTTATGAGTACAATAATAATCACATTAAAAAATCTGCTCCAATTTACTTACTCCCAACTTCTACTGTTGGAATTTTTAGAACTTCTAGTAGGTATTGTTCAGTAGAAATGTTTGTAGGGTAGCTATATTTTATTTTACTTTTGACATATTTAAGGGTAACTGCCTTCCTACATCTGGCTGGAGACAATGAAAGGCAGTTAGATTAAGATGTGCTGGGTGTAAGCACTCAACTCTGCACCATTAATTAATTTTTCATGTTTGCTAACTGGTTTTCCATTTGGATTTAGTATGATAGTTGGGATATCCTCAATGCTTTTTGGTGCTGTTATCACTGACAATCTCTGTCATGATTTTTGGATTAGAAACTTAGAAACGGGATAGTGTGATGAATTTTTATGAAAAAAGTTTTTAAATTTTCTTATTAAGTTGATTATTGTTTTATAATTGTGATTTTAATCACCTATTGGCAATTAATGTAATGAATATTACAATTTTGAAGCTATTTCTTTTGTTTTATATATATATATATGTGTAATGCTTAGTAACTCAAACCTTCACTGTACCTTAGAAAATGTTGGAAACTCTGCATGTGTTTGTTTCTGTGTAAGCATGGTAAAATAGGAAACATTATGTTTGTAAGCACCTTCATACCTGTATTACCAGTAAATCCAGACTGTTTAGGTTTATATGATCAGATGCAGCTTTGTACAGAGCCGTATCCTAAGTGTTTTCTCTCACTTTTATATAGTATTTTACACAATACTTGTTGCAATTGCTGTGCTGTGTGAATAAGTGAAGAAATTCTAACCTACTGTGTTTTCAGATCAGGACGTGAATAAACTTACTTGCTTATTGACCAACATTAAATGCCTACCAAGTTTATTGAATCAGCCCAGACTATCTACAAAGTCATAACATAAACATTTTATAATATTTTAAACAATTCTTGTTGAAGCCATTATACTCAGCATTATAAGTCTTTCATATACAAAATATCAGGTTTTTAAGTTATGGAATAAGTTTTTTAGTTGAAGACTTGATCTTTTAGAATGTTGACTATCCAATGAGCAAAGTAATTTTTACTTAAGGATTAAAAATACTTTTTTAATCTAAAAATTGTAAAGTTTCATTTTCATAAATGTTTTTTTTAATAAAACTATATTTGAACTGTTATTTTGTCCATGCTAATATATTTGACAAACTTCATAACCATTACAAAAATAAGAAAACAAATCTAAATTACAATTTGCAATTATTCTGATAAAAGGTAACAGGAAACTACAAATGCTTATTCTGAATAGCTAAAATCTCATGACAGTATACATCTATTTGTATATATTAATTTTTGTTTTATTGACCTTTGAACTATGTCTAGCTGAAAATACTCAGACAAGTTGAAAAATTACAAGGCATGACTCTTTATTAAACACTATAGACAAATTCAAAGCTGTTTTGAAAACGTATTTTTAGGACAAGAATATTCTTCACAGAAAAGGTAATAGGAAAGTACCCACTGTTGTCTTGGGAACGAGTTGAAAGGGTAAGAAAAAATCTCAAGTGAGCTTTTATTGAATAGACTACTTGTTTTTTTTAATACTTTTAGGTCTTTAGGTAATATAGTAGTACTAGTAGCAAGAACCCAGAGTACTGTGAAAAACATTGTGTGAAACAGTTTTGAGTGCTTTTTCTAATAATTCATGTATTTTGTTTAGTATTTGTGAAATCCTAGTCTGGGAAGTTGCTGTTTGGGAGTGTTGTGGTCATATTGTTTGTTTTCTTTTCAATTGAAATGTATCTTGAAAAATGCTGAAAAAACAGAAGATATTCTTGAGAATAAAGTTAAAACTGCAGGGAGTGGACAGAAAAAAAAAGTATCTCTCTCTGAAAATGTTAAATTGTTATATATTTCATTAGATAACAGAAAAATATCTCAAATCCTTATTGTAACACTGACTTTTGTAAATACCTGAAATTTTCACAATTTTAGTTTCATATTCTCATAAAAAGTGTTGTGCTCCTGCTATTTTTTCTTAGATCTTATTCCAATATGCCTACAAAATTATCAAACAAATTTCTCTGTAGTTGTGGAGTCACTGAAAGATATTTTAGGAATTAGAGTACTGATGTTATGGAATGTCCAAGTCAGTCACCTGACATCAGTCCTATTGAAATTTTATGGACTGAGTAAAACTAATCAAAGAAAGACTGCAAGCCAAACATGAAAGAAAAACTTTTTGAAGTACACAAAGAAGGATGGTAGTCAGTCACTCAGGGATATCTGTACAAACTTTCTGAAAGCATGCCACATCAAAGTGAAGCAGGGAATGCTGACTAAATGTTAATTAGTGAAACTAGTTTGTGTTATTTTGAGTTCTATTATTACAGAGAAATTTGTTTGATCATTATACAGGCTAAGTGGAATAAGAAGATCTAAGAGTCTTCAGCAGGTGCACAACACTATGACAATATGTAACTAAAAATTGTGAAAATTTCAAGTATTTACAAAGGTCAGTGTTACAATTAGGATTTGAGATATTTTTCTGTTATCTAATAAAATATATAACAAATTAACATTCTGTGTATTAAAACAGAACGGGTTTAAAGATTACTCAAACATATTAAAGAATGGTACAGCTTCATGATTTGAAAGCATTAATTCTAGTGATACAAAAACCCTAATCATTTAAAGGGTAAGTTAAAGCTTATCAAACTTGTATTAGTTATGAATAACAAATAGGCATCTGAAAGATAAACAAACTTGGTTTGCTACTTTGTTCATGCTGCCTCCCTTTTCCAGTTACCTCAACAGTGAAAGAGTTCTGTTACATTTTGTATAATGTTTTGGAAGTTTCGCATAATTTTAATGGCAGCATTCTCAACTGTGACTTCTGTGTCTTACAACTGATATAATTTTGTGATCTTTTCCACATTCAAAATCTAATATCTTTTCCAGAAAATATAATTATTTCACAGTTGGTACATGAAAAAGAACAATCAAATCTGAATCTTTTTGCATTTTATTATTTAATATTCCACTGTGTATATATCATTAACAATGAAGCAACACCAGTATAAAGGCAACATTTCCTGCAAAAGGCAAGATTTCATTTGAATTCAGAGTAATGAAACTAATTAAGAAAATTATTTGCATAAAGGTTACTTGTTGAAGTTAGTCAATATTAATTTAAAGAAATTAGTGGAAGGTTATTTTATAAATGTTAGGTCCTACAACTGGATTCTTCAGACCATTGGATAGTGTGGTAATGATATTTATTTTACAGTTTGTTAATGCAGCTAGGAGGTTAAAAGAAGGAAATAAATAACTACTCAAGAAGGTTATTTATTATAAGCTATTCCGGTTGAGTAATATTATCTTATTCTAGGAGCATGTTACTGACACTCCTACTCGTGGAGTACCTTCTCTTGAGGATCTTGGCATCACTCTGACATACATGGAGGATCGTGTGCCATTTGAGCTTCGACCTTTCCGTGCTTTGGCTTATTATGATACTGAGTTGGGGGAATTTGAAAAGCCACCAGCACCTCCAGCTCCAGTTATGTGAAAGGAATAAAAGAGTTGTGCAGTAGTTAAAAGTAGGTGTGACCAGGTTTTATCCTTACTACTCTTGTACACAATTTTTTCAACAGTGGCAAATGGAAACTGTGCCAGTAATATCATTTACATGAAGACGGAACAGCACACGTAGTAAAGTAAAGAATATATTTGTTCCGTACACTGTAAATGAGAAACTGGTAATGATAGGTAGAAGAAATGTGTGTCCCATACAATATATACCTACAAATTATATTGATGATAGTACCAGCAAACTTTGGTAATGACAGGTAGAAATGTATCTTAAGATAGTTGGTATGGGTATTAAAATAAAGTATAGAACAACATTTTGACCTTCTTAGGTCATCTTCAGGTTAAAATGTTGTTCTCTACTTATTTTAATAAAAGTTTTAATACCCATACCAGCTATGTAGAGATACATTTTTACTTCAAGCAGGTTTCTGATCATTACAAATAACACTGGTTTACAAAAAAATATTTTTTGTCTGAGGCAAGAATGTGAATAGGTGTTTTTTACTAATTTGGGTGTGCTGAATTCAAATTTATAAACAGTTTTGCTCTATCACCTCTAGTTTTGTGGCTTTTAAATAGTATTTTAGTATATACAGAGTATACACGTGCTTATTTCAACAGTTGCAGCAGCTTGTTACAGATAAAACAGGATAGATAAAGAACACTGACAGAATGAATATACTTGGGTGACACAATGTACACAATTCATAGTACCGCAGACAGTTAAAAGTGTGTTTTCTCAGATGATCTGGTGTATTTTGCCTCCGGGATGTCACGCAAGAGCATCCAGCAGAAGTCTTCCATCATGCTGGGGTTCCACTTGCCTTGGTAATTGCTCTCCATCTTCGTAATGTCTTGGTGGAATCTTTCTCTGTGCTCATCACTCACTGCTCCAAGGTTTGGAGGGAAGAAGTTGAGGTCGGAATGGAGAAAATGAATATTGAGTGACATTCGGCATCCCATATCCTCATAAGTGTTTAGCAACTTCTCTATACAGGCTTGGTAATTTGGTACGCGTGTGTTAGCAAGAAAGCCACTACAGACTGACTTAAATGCTTCCCATGCTCTCAGTTCCTTTAAGGTAAGAAGCTCCTCAAAATCAGTATCCTTCAGCACTTCTTGGATTTGAGGTCCGACAAAGATGCCCTCTTTGAGCTTAGCAGCACTGACACCTGGGAACACAGGAGACAAGTGTTGGAAGGCAGCACCATTTTTGTCCATGGCCTTCACGAAATTCTTCATCAAACCAAGCTTGATGTGAAGAGGAGGAAGAAGCACCTTCTTCATGTCAACCAGAGGATTCTCCTTGACGCTGTGTTCGCCAGGAACGAAAGTGCTTTTAGACCCCCAGTCTTTCTGCTTGTAATGCTGGGATACAGCTCGACTATCCCAGAGACAGAGAAAGCAACAGTATTTTGTGAAGCCCGCTTGCATACCCATAAGAAGACCAATGACCTTGAGGTTCCCACACAGACTCCACTGGTACTGGTTGTACTTAACAGCTTCTAAAAGAAGCTCCACATTGTCATAGGACTCCTTTAGATGGACAGAGTGTGCAGTGGGAATGCTGGGATATTTATTCCCGTTCTGCAGAAGCACAGCCTTGAGACTTCGCTTGGAAGAGTCTATGAAAAGATGCCAGTCTGAAGGATTATGTGGCAAACCAAGGAAAGTGAACAAGCCAGGTACATTTGTGCAGTAGCACAACTTGTTTTCCATGTCGAAAAAATGAAGCAAGGTCTTTGTTCCGATTCCTGAAACTGGTGATCCGTCTTGATTTATAGCTATATATATAATGTAATGCTATCACTTACATTTATTGCATAATTACTAAAAAAGAAGACATAAGTCACACAATATTAGAAATTAACCCTGAATGCATATATGCCTTTATGTACAGTATGTGTAAAAAATGTACAGTATGCATATCTAAAAAACTAGAGGTGATGAGTAAAAACGAATTTCAAATCTGAATTCAGCACCCCCAAATTAGGTTAAAACAGCTATTTTTGTGCTTGCCACAATTTTTTTGTAAACCAGTGTAACAGGTAGAATAAATGTTCCATGTTACATATAATGAATAATGATGAGTGGTACTAGGAAACTTTGGTAATGACAAGTAAAAGAAATGTGTTCTGTACAGAATATAACTAATAATGACATGCACTAATGTTGTAATAACTTGTAGAAGAACACATATTTGTTCTTCATCACAGTAAATTCCAGTGAATTGAATTGTAGTAATGTCAGTTGAGAATAATAAAGTCCAGTAGCTGCTCAGTAATACAAAAACATGTAACTTATGGTATAGAACAATTTTTTAACACTGGTTGTTATGCTACAGGCAAAGTATTATTGTCTGTTCTAAGTATTATTGCCACACAGTAGTATGAAAGTGTATCTGTATGTATGTATATGTTGTTGCTATCTTGTTTTTCTTTTACAAGTATTATTACTTTCCATTGACATGTAAGCATTTGTATTACCTTTCTTTTGTTGTTGATATCTTTATTTTCCTCTTAAAGATAAATTGTTGTCACTGGCCAAGCACAACATATTTTTGAAACTTATTTCTTAAGTAAACAGCATGTTTTTTTTGTTTAAATAGCTTTTGTTTAACTGTAAAATTCAGTACTGTCATAACCAATCATTAATCATGAAAATGCTTTTCATTAGATTAGATAAAATCTTTCATTTATTTATGGCTTGAATTCAAATGCAGTTATGTAATTTAAAATGTTTTTGGTAGGGGAAGGCAAGAAGGTAGCTCTCATTTGTACAAGTTTTCTATTTACAGTAAATTTAAATCTCAAAATCTAAATTTTTTTTTCTTTCTGTTTTCAGGAAATCGGTATTCTTGAAAACTGTGTTTACAGATTTGATCATAAGAAGTATTTACGTAGCAATAGTTTAAGTCATCTGCAAGTTATTTGTTCTGGTTAGGAAGTTATTGTAATGATAACCTTTGTTCTAAAAAAGTTATGCAAGTTATAATTTAATAAAGTGGTTTCAGAACATTGTGGATACACTTACTACTGACTTAAAAAGATATGTGAGAATAGCACCTGCTGACATTTATTTCAAGATTTTTATAAATAAGCAGTATAACTACTTCAACTCTCTCTATACAGTCTTGTTTATTTTGACCAACCATGCAATTATGATGTAACTATCAAACAGTATGTACTGTACAGTACAGTATGTCATACTACAAATTATTATAGTATGTGTATCTTATTGTTTGGCAAACTTGTAGTAAAAACTGCAAGTTTTTTTGTACATAAGAGAATTTGGAAAAGGTGATTTTTGTGCAAGATTAAAAATACTTCATCTTAAAGATTTAAAATTTTGTTTGAAGTTCTAGAACATTCTAAATAAGTATAAAGTTTTTAATGTTATTTTCTTTATCATAACACTTTACAATCTTCAAGTTCATTTCATCATCTTTGTAACAACCACATAAAATATAAAATCTGAGTTACCCATTTTTTTATTTTTATTTTTAGAATTACTGCATATTGTAAAAGGAACTTATCTTAAACAGCCTCAGGCATATAACAGTTTACATCTGTAGCTATTGTTTTGATTGTTCTTTGAATCATTTAACTACCAGTCTCAATGATAAATAGCTTTTATCTGATTATGAGTTTTTCAGATTTATAAATTATTTACAGCTTTAGACAAATTAATTTAGAAACTGAGGTACCCTGAAGTCTTTCAAAAAACTTGTTTTGGAGTGTTGTAAGCTTCTTTCATCTGTCTGTAAATAATTTAATTCCATATCATAAATCATCTGAAGTAGCCATGATGCTGTTTGTTTTATCAAATTGTCTGATTAAGTTCAAGTGTTATTTTTATCAATCTCATTAAAATCAGGATTAATAATGAATTTTTTACTTTTTAATCAACTTTGATTATCATTCAGATATCATCGTATTTATTTTATCCACTGCAGATGAGGCTTTCTCCTAATACCAGGGCTTTATCAGGTCAGCTATAGTATGACAGACGTAGAAGTGATTATTAAATAACATGAACTGTTATGGTGCATACTAGATTAAATTAGTGAAGCATAAAGCTCCTGTCATGAAGTTGTTTATATATACACTGAACAAAAATATATACGCCCCATGTGAAATATTGGGTCACATGAAGAGCATCACCCAAAGTTAGTGTATACTCCTTCTTGTACAAAATGGATATTTGTCTTGATTAGTATACCACTGCCTGTGAGCATTTGCTCAGTGATTCATTAATGTCACTAAGTGCATGGGTGTGGCATGTTCAGGTGCTGCTCAAACACAATGAGCAGTACTCGGACACTCCATATACTGGGGACAATAAAAGGCCATCCCAAAATGTCAAATTTTGACAAAAGCAGCAATGCCTCAGATGACTCCAGTCATGCAGGAACATGCCATTGGCATGTTGGAAGCAGGAATGTCCACCAGAGCATTCGCTGTGCAACTGAATGTTCACTATTGGATGATAGGACATTTGAGAGTTTGTTTTCAACAGATGGGTAGAACTACAAATCGACCTCATCCACGTCGGCCACCCCAGCACAAGATCGTCACATCCAGCTTGTTCACATGGAGGTGGTGGTGTTATGGTGTGGGCAGGCATTGTGTATGGGCAAAGAACACAACTTCACTTCATTGAGGGGAACTTGAATGGGCAACGTTATCGGGACAAGATCCTCAACCCAGTTGTAGTGCCGTTTTTATGGCAACATAATATCACCTTCCAACATGACAATGCCCGACCACATGTTGCCAGGATCTGCACCCAGTTCCTTGAAACTGAGCACATTCTAGTTCTGGACTGGCCTGCGTATTTGCCAGACATGTCACCCATAGAGCATTTTTGGAATGTTCTGGATCGACATGTTCGTTATTGTGTTCCAGTTCCGGATAATGTGTGTCAGCTCCGTGTGGAACTCCAGCAAGAATGGAATAACATCCCACAGGCCACCATAAACAAACCTGGTGAACTCCATGTGAAGGAGATGTGTTGCTCTGACAGAAGCAAATGGTAGACACACAAGATACTGAACAGTGAATTTCTTCAGCCTGACCCCAACCATGTTTGAAGGAGTGACAGTCCTGTTCATATGCCAATATCAAGATGTAATGGACAGTGATTTGAAGATTATTCAATAACAAAATAAATTGTGATTGATTTCATGTATTACATGTCCCTAATGTTAATAAAAACTCAAAAGTCTGACATGGGGCATTTATATTTTTGTTCAGTGTAGATATTCATGACTCCAATACCTTGATTTATTGTATGGTTAGATACTTAGTGTTTATAAAATTACATCAGAAATGTGAACACAAAAACATGGTTATTTCAAGTTTTTATTTCCAAACTTTCATCATGCTAGGAAAAAATATCTTACAAAAAAATCTGCCAAGATAAAAATATTTAGTTCACTAGCACTTCCCAAACTTTAGGATTATAAGAAATACCAAAGAAACTAAAGATCATGCTTGTTTGATTCATATTGTAAATATATAATTCCTTCTTGCTTTATGAATAATCAAGAGAGTTTCAAATCAGTAATATTTTGGAAGAAATTATATTTACATATTCTAAAACATTTGGATACAATTATATAGGAAATTCATTTTTCTTGGAGAATCACATTGCTTTTTTTCTATGGTCATCTGGTGATACTGTTCTAAGAACATGGCAGAAACTGTGCATTAAATCTGATAATCAGTACTGCAAATACTTCTCAATAAAATCCTGAATAATAGGGGAAAAATCAAATCATAATAACTAATAGATGTTTACTACAATGTTCCAGCACTATAAAATCAGATTTCATCATCTCTGATAACATAATATTATGTTAACAAAGTAGCAGAAAATGATGAGATTGGCTTTTTTATATACTTTTTACCCATGGCATATAGCATAAAACAATTCAGTTAAATATTTATGTATCAAACAGAAGTTATAAAAATTCTCTCTTTTTTTAGAAAAACAGTTTAGTAGTTATGATAACACGTGCTGTTAATTTGTCTCATGTCTCCCCCCCCAACTAGGTCATATACTCGTTAGATAATTACTAATGTAAACAAATAACCATAAAAATATCTTGTATACTAGTGAAAACAAGATAATATGAAAAAAAATTTAATTTCAACTGCCTAACTCGACTTTCTCATGTGACAATAAACAAACAATGAAACAATATCATCTGTGAAATCTACATAATTTAAATTATTGCACTAAATTTAAATACAGAGTAACCTGTATGTTCATCTACTCTTTGGCTGCAGTAAATAGACCTGTAAATTACTATAGAGCTCATAGTTTTATAACACTAACCTTATCATATTGTATTCCAACATGTCTCTTCAAATGCAAAAGATACTGCACTGTAAACTCAAATACAGTTGCCTTATCTGTCTTTTCACTGAGTCCAGGAACTAAACTGCGGAGGCCTTGACAAGCATTTTTAATTCGTCCTCTTCAAAATGTAGAAATTATAACATGAAGTATATAGAACAGTATATATGCATATAAGCTTGTAAGATGGGAAAAAAACATTAAATATTTAGTAGTTCACTTTAACATGAGGTTGAATCTGTTTACAATATATTAAGTGAGAAAGAAGTAATTCTTTGAAAGAAATTTTGGCAAAATCATGTTTTATTTCATATTTATAAATAATCATACTTTTGAAGTTTAATAACAAAACTAAATTCTTTAAAATTTTAGAAATTAAACAGTAGTCAGTTATTTCAATTAACTGTTCCAAGTCTTGTGTAACTGTCATGAACGTATTCTGTGAAAAAAACATATACCAACATTTAACAAAGCATAAAATTGTGATAATTTTAGAAATTTGACAAGATAATTTAACCTAATTAAAATAATTTATTTCAGTCATGATAAAAAGATTT
Source organism: Carcinoscorpius rotundicauda (assembly GCA_011833715.1). Classification (NCBI taxonomy): domain Eukaryota; kingdom Metazoa; phylum Arthropoda; class Merostomata; order Xiphosura; family Limulidae; genus Carcinoscorpius; species Carcinoscorpius rotundicauda. The sequence continues at coordinate 21,006,685 of CM022402.1, read as the reverse complement.
AACTGCTTATTTACTGGATTTTAATGAAAGTTATGGAAGATGTGTTAAATCCTAATTTCCTTTATCTCTTGATCCTAGAAACCTCATTCTAGTCTTTTTAAGAAGAGTGCACTAAGAGCAGAAAGTGAACAAATGTTTTAATTTAATCACCGTCTTTTCCTTTCCTTCTCATTATGATTTTCACGGCCATTAAGTGGTAGAAAAAAAGGAACACTGTCAAGGGATCCAATTATTTGTTGGAACTGCCCTGTGGAAGCCAATCTCACTTTTTGCATACCAGGTGTTTCTAGTCCAGTAATCTCTTTGCTCTTTGGTGTCCTAAAGTGTGAAATAGTAGTACAAGAATAACTGACTCTTAAAAACAAAATAATAGTAACTTAATAATATCAAAATAAAATGCTCAAAGGATAATTTTCTCATCTGGTCAATAAAACTTTCAAAATTAATTGAACACATTTTAATTAAAGTGTACTACATATCTGCAGAATGTATGAAATAAGTTCTCTCACCATTGTAATTCTATAGCCAAACAAGACCTTCATACAGACCTTTATTAATTATTGCTTTAAAAACTCCTCTTACTCTTTTGTCTTACTTTTCAAGACTAATTATCAGTTCAATCAAAATGAACAAACCTTGAATATTCTGGTGAATTGTTCACTTCTTCACCACTGCTATTTAAAGAAATTGTGGGATTAGCAACAATTGAATTAAGTGATGAGTTGCTTGGGGTAACAGTAACACAGGCTGGGAAGGAACTAAAGGTGTAAGATGTTCCTGTCTGAAATAAAAATTTATAAAATTATTCTTCATTGGTAACTTTTTTTTGTTCAAAATTATACACTCAACAATATAAGTAAAATTTTTGTGTTATAAATAGCGTGAACATTAACAAATAATGAGAAGTACACTGTAGCAAATGCCATGTCAAAACTGAATTTTCTTTACAGAAAATAAGTATTTTTGGAAACAGTTTTTATATACACTTCAATAAAGACGTGCAAATAATCAATCAAAAACTCAGAATGCCCTCCTAGTGGTTTTCTCAGCCATTTTAAAGTGCTAGGTAGCCATCTCATTCTTTTGAACCAAGATTTCAAGCAGATAGGTTGAAATTACACAAGACTGATAAATTATACTGGAATTCTGTGATGTTGATATTATTATTCATGATTTTGTAGTTATTTCAAATGTATGTGGAAAACATGAAAAAAGTTTCACATCTTCCACATGTGAAATTTGAGAAGTCTTAGCAACCTATCATAAGCAATTGGCAAATGAGTACAAAGGTCATCAAACTAAGATATAACTGCTGTACTTATTTAATGTTCTATGTTTTAAGAAAAGTTTAAGAATTTATTTGTAAATAATAATAATAATAATCTATATATAATTTATAACAATTAAAATATGATTGTATTTTACAAAATACTAGTTCACCTAAGCTAACCAAGAGAGGTCACTTTGTAAAGGCTAAAGGTAAGTTTTATATTATTGGATACAGTACCAGGAGTGCATGTGCTCCACATCAATGCAACTTTCTGCAGTGTCAGCCATGTGCAATTTGGAAGGTTAATATAATAAAAATAATAGATTGTTATAAATTTATAATGTTATGAGATTTAAGCTATTTAGACTAAACCTTTTGTGTTATAATCTGTATCATTCTAGAATGAAGAAAAACAATGTAATTTGTATTTATTTCCTAACTTTTTATGGTGGTTATGAGGTTGGTCAAATTGACAGACCCTATATATTTAGGGTAGAAAAAATAACAGACAAAATATGAAGTTTTACTTAAAACAAATATTTGAAATGTATTTAGATAGTTTTAGGCACTGAAACACATATCAGTTTTTGGAATGTAAGAATAGTTTTTGATCATAACGTGAAAATCACTGTATTCAGACTAGTAGTGAAACAGATTTGTTATTTTCTCAAACAAAAGGCCAGGCATGGCCAAGCGTGTTAAGGCATGCGACTCGTAATCTAAGGGTCACGGGTTTGCATCTCCATCATGCCAAACATACTTGCCCTTTCAGCTGTGGGAGCGTTATTAATGTGATGGTCAATCCCATGGCCAACCGTGTTAAGGCGTGCGACTCGTAATCTGAGGGTTGCGGGTTCACATCCCTGTCGTGCCAAACATGCTTGCCCCTTTCATCCATGGGGGTGTTATAATGTTACAGTCAATCCCACTATTCGTTGGTAAAAGAGTAGCCCAAGAGTTGGCAGTTGGTGGTGATGACTAGCTGCCTTCCCTCTAGTCTTACACTGCTAAATTAGTGACAGCTAGCACAGATAGCCCTCTAGTAGCTTTGTGCGAAATTCCAAAATAAACAAACAATTCTCAAACAAGTCTTCAGTAAAAATACTTCATTAAAAAAATCAGATTTTTTGTGTACAAAAGATGTGCAATCTTTACTAAAAGTACCAAATTTTGTGAAGGTATACATATTGCATAAAAAGTTACAGGATAAATCATTAACTTGTATGGATTATACCAAGTCTGTTGTAAAAGGGTTGGTAGTCTGAAGAAGTAAGATAATCAAAGATACCAACAAATGGGGAAATGGTATGTACGATAATCCCACAATCTTAATTTATGTATTTTTTATACAAAGATGTCACATGGTTCTTTAAACAGTTTCATATCTAGTAATTAATGGCATAGTTATTCCATGTTGCTCACATAACTTTTTTTTTAAAAAAAGGAAAAGTAACTAGTGTTACAGATTATAAAGAAAAATTATAAATTTTGAATGTACACATCAGTTGTGACCAAATCAAGGATTTGTAGCTTTTACATGACTATGAATGTTTTTTTGGTTTTTTTCATTTATAAATTATTCACATCTTTGGACAAAATTTTGAAAGTGAAAAACACAGATTTCCTTAAAGAAATATTTTAGGTTTTGTATACTGTGAATTAGAAGATAATCACATGAATAGTATGCAATCTTCCAAGGGTAAATATTATCGTATTATGTAACATACATTTTATATGAGAGTTCACACACAGATAACTATGCTTTAAAATATACTATAATAAGTAGGAAGTACTAAATTGACTGCTATTTCCATAATTTAATTTAAAATTGTTAATTATAGGGAAGTATTGAGATGAAGTTTCCACCAATGACACCATAAAAACGTTTTTTTAAAAAGTTAAAAAGAAAACTATTACAACAGCAACAAATAATTCAAAGTCAATAATTTAGCACAGAGCTGCCCAACCAACCAGTAATCCATGGGCCATATCTGGCCAACAGTCAAGGTTCACTTGGATTTCAAGTACTGGAAGGATCCCTTTGTTAAGAATTAAAAGTTTGTAAAAAACGAGTATATTATTTTAAATTTTATAGAGTCAATGTATTACTTGTATTATTTGTTACATAGCTTTAAGTGCACACTGGATAAGTATTAGATATTCCAGTATTCAAATACTTTTAACATCTAGGATTCTACATTGTTAACACCAGTACAACCTGTGAGTTGACTAGCCCCTCAATGTTTGGAAATTCAAAAGCACTGATTTAGCAGGCCAAACAAGAAATGTCATTGCATGAGAGACTTGAGGAGGAAATACAAAAGTATTTACTTATAAAGAACAAACTTTTACTGTTCATAAAAACAATAACAATCACTTTGATGTTATTTAACACACACACTGTTTGGTCTAACTATCATGAAACTGTATCAATTTTCCTAAAAGAAAAGTGTGTATTTTCATGTGGAAATGAATCCTGTTTTATGATTAACATTTTTAGACATAGCTTTTATCAAGGTTATTTTAAGCACAAAGAGAGGCAGAGAAAGATAGATTGTTTTTAGAAATTGGCACAAGAGTTTACTTGATTCATAGGAGACCAGACTGGAGGACCATGCTGACCCATGAGAGAACCATGAACCAAGTTTTGCATGTTTAACAGAGCAGGGCTGTGCTGTGTGAAACAACTATCTGACACAGAGGTTCCACAAAGTTGAGAGTCTTGAATAACATGAGGAGTTGAAATTATTGTAAAGCAATTGGAAGCAGTTGGAGTCTTAGAAGTTGGACTAAGCAGTTTTGTACTCTATAAAATAATATTAAAATATAAAAGGCATGTAACAAAATATACTGTATGAAATAAAGAAATATCTATATAGACTCACTTGTGATAAAGAAACTAGAATACTAAACAACATACATATAGTTTCAAACTTTTACTTCACCGACCTTTTTTTTTTATTATTATGAGAAGTCCCTGTTATTGTGACCTTTATGTGAGTGGTATTAGCAGTATTAAAGTTTCATTGATAATTTACAACCTATTAGTCCAAAAGTCTAAAATGTTTTAAGAGTTCCATTATTTTAATCATAGGAATCAGTTTGGACATTTAAAACATTCTACTTGAGGAATTTTCCTTTATGCCTTTTAGATTCAAATATTAAAACAGAGTGAAAGAAAGTTAAGAAAATAACCACTACCAAAATGATTGAACATACCAAAGCATATTTGCAGAAGGTAAAAATCAAAGTTGGTAATTTTGTTCACCAAGTTTTTATTTTAGTAAGACAAGCTAACCATTTTTGAAACATTTTTTGAATGACCTAAAGTACTCAATTTGTGTTTTCCTGAATTGAATCACATTTTGTATGTGAGACTTTATCTATGGTAATAAAATTGTCAGTATTTTCCTGGGAAGTTGAATCTGTTTGTTGTTGACATGTCTGGAATAAAACAATATAAATATATATACATATATGTACACACATATCATTCTTAATCTTGACTGTTCTCAAGGACAATTACATGTGTTTCAATAGTAGTGTGTGTGTAATATAAAACACATGATAAATCATACAATGTTTTTCCTGCTTGACCAGTTCAGGCTTCTACAGGATGGCCCATAAGTCCCTACCCATCCATATATCTTACGTGTTCAATGTATCTGTGTGCTGTCTCTCATTCTCACTGCACAATATTATGTGATACCATGTTCTGCAAAACATTTTCCTCAACACAACGGGGATTATTGTTCCCAATGCTGCAGTAACAACTGCCTTCAACTTATCATTAATATTATAATGTTGTTTAGACACAATACATGGATGGGTAGGAACTTAGGGGTCACCCTGTGGTATGTATTATATCATTTCAATTTTGTATTAATTATTTGTTGTTATACTGCTGCCAGTGAGGCTTTTTGCTCAAAACAAGAACTTAATGGACCCACTGGGCTACAGTACAAATCCATTGTTGCAAAAGTATCATACATTCAATTTACTGGAAACTTGTATAAAGCCTAGAAAAAATAATGTGATTTACATTATTATCAGTTGTGATGTGATGCAGTATTATATATGCATCACTCATAAATGTTACACTCTCAGTAAAAGCATTCCACAACTAAAAGCTAAGACAGTTTTGTATGACAAGGTCATTCATTTTGTTGCATATGTTCATGGTTATATAAATATGTTAAAAAATACTTGAAAAACAAAGAAAAATTTACTTTAAAATAATTTAGTTTGAGGATTTTTAGAGCCACCACTTCATAGAAAAATTCTCAACTGGAATTTCATAAATAGCAAATATAATATTTTGTATGAAACTTTTATCATTCTATAAACATATGGTTTTAAAAAATTGTGATGTAAACCATATGAGGTTGTAGGTTTTTGGTTCTATGTACTAGTTTTATGAAATTTAGGCATATTTTATCTAACCTTTGTGGAATTCTGATGTTCACTATCGTCAACATTTATTGTTGTTAAATTCAGAATTGGTCTTGAGGCATTGGAAGGACTTACATCAGCTGAACTACTCTGTAGGTGACTGGAACACTGATTTCTTGATTCATAATCCCAAAGGCTAAAAAAATATAATAATGATTTATTGCATTTTAAAAAATCAGAAGTTAGTGACAAATAAAATGTTAATAAGAATTAAATATGTTTTATCAGTAAATACCTGTAAAAAGTATGTATAATACAAAGAACCTCCATCTATGACAATACTTTAAAAATCCTGAGTATGTATATGTGCGACAATAAACTTCAAAATACGAATAAATGTATTAAAACATTTGTATTAATTTTATTCACGTTTTTCATATGTATCCAGTTATGTATAATATTTATAAGGTCAATTAATAAATATACAGATATCAATAATTTGGTGTAAAAGTACATACAATCTGAGTAAATGATTGTTAAATGTCTTACCTAGTGTTTAAATGTTCTTGGGTTTCACACGAATTATGCAGAAGATGCTTACTTGATGGACTTTTGCTTTGTAGGATATCAACAGGAATCAGGGTATATTGTGTTCCTGCTCTCAATGAAGCTATTGCACTGGCATCCACCTCAATGAAAAATTGAGGTTTGCTGTTGCTTAATGTCTGGTTGTTTTGACTATCTTCTCTAAATATTGATAATAATAATCAGTAAAAGACATATCACATTATATTCCAGTAACATGCTTCTTAGATATGATAATGCACCAAATTATATCACATTCTTAAATATACCAATTTGCTGTTAATTAACCAGTCTTAGAACTATTAATGTTGTTGAGATTTAAATAAACAAAATATGATTTGTAATAGAGAGAAAAGTTATAGTTGTTACAAATCTGTGATAAAACAAATTAGCACTAGTAATTCATACATAACTCCCAATACAGGGAGATAAAAATAAGACAAAATGTACTTAATTTTGAGTGACTTCCAGTAAAATGACTAGAAACTCTAAGAAGAGAGACAAAAAGGCCTTATTAATATTTTAAAAGCATTTTGGGCCAACAAATGTAGGTGAAATACAAAACTGAAAAATACAAAATGCAATTAAAGATAAGAAGCAAACAATATGTATTCTTCAGTTCCCTAATTTAGTAACAGTATTAAAGTCAAAAACTTCTTTGACAAGAAACCCACAGATACCACTTATGAGTGAAACTAACTATTTTTTTTACTGTCTTTGCTGCCCTGTAATGGCTCAGGAATAGCATTAATGGCTTATAATGCTAAAATACAGTCCGATAGAGCTAAGATAGCTCAATGTGTAGCTTGAGCTTATCAGAAAAAAAAAGTGCCCAAAGGCTCTCTTTAATTGGTAATTCTGTTAAGCACAAAGTTCAGCAAATCCCAAGTTTATGCTATGGACTTTGTGATGGCCATTTCATTCACTTCTTATCAACACTTTTTGGATAATCATCTTCATTTGTGATTCAAATAATTTTGTGAAGATGACACTGCACAACAAACCATCATTGAGCCTGCTGCATGTTTAACTGATGGTACAAGACCTTTCTTCTGCAACCTTCTCAGTGAATGTGTATCTGCCAGCTGGAACCAGGCATTTTAAATTTATAATCTTCTGTCTAGAGCACCCTATGCATCGGTTCTAAAAAATAAGATACACGTTTTTCTTTGTGCAATAATGGCTTCTTTTTGCTGCTACTATTTCCCAAAAGCTACATTTCTTCAGCATTCTTTAGATTGTAGTTTTTGGAGTTGCATCAGTGTGTCACTTTTTAATTACTTGAGAGCTTACCGTGTACTGTAGAATCTATTTGTATCATTTATTAACTCTCCTATATTTTCTTCTGTTGGGAACATTTGAACACTGGAGTCTTCTTGAGTTGTCAAATGTACTGTAACTGGGTGCTTATTTAAAATTAATGCATCTGAGTCTCGAATCTCTTGGTTTATTTCTTCTTCGTTCATGCTTCACGGTAATTTCTGGAATATAATAAAGCTTGTTGACTTTTCGAATTTTTAATAACACAATTTGACAAAAGTTTAATCATACAATTTTAAGATGTATACAAAAGAGATTAATATGAAAATAACAAAACCAAAATGCTGCATATTATGTGTGTTATCATCAGTTGTAAACAAGTTATCCACTGTAATGGTATTCCACGTATCTGCATTATTTAAATATTGTTTTTATGAATTCAATATATACGTTTACAACTATCGAGATTTTTCTTTCACGCATGCTTTTTAAGTATAATTTTAATTACAAATACACGATTAATTTTGCAACACTATATAATTTTAACTAAAATTAGCTGCTACTTCAGAGGTCTTGTGTATAGAGCGATCGACTCACAATCTCAAGGTCTTGGGCTCATAACTGAGCACGTTATAAACTCATAATCAGCCCCACTGTTTGTCTGTAAAAAGAACAGCCAAAAATTAGCAATGAGTGGTGTTTGCTTCCTGTCTTCCTTCTGTCACTGCTGAATTAGGAACGGCTAATGCAAATAACCCTCGAGCAGCTTTGTGCTATATTCAAACCACATTTCACACATGTAAAATCATTTTATTAGCTCAATACTTTCTTTTAAAACCTTCAACTGTTGACCCACAAACGATGCTAACTAAACAATAAATCTGCCACATTACATAATTCGTCATACTTTTGTCCTTCAATTTGTTTAATTTTGTAATTTTTCGTTTATTTCATTTTTTGTATTTATCCTCCATATTTCAGGCCCTTCTAAACTGTATATGTATTTGCTTTTCTCTAGACAGAAGTAATCTAGAAATGCTTTAACACATGAAAAATAGAACTTTTAAGCAAATTTCTAGCGTATTTTACCTGATAAATAATCCATTAACACAATACTAGACATTATCTAAGTGACCAGCTCACCAAGAACAAGGTATGCAGTGAATTTTTATGGAGAAATAATACACTTATATTTGTTTGTTCGGAATTAAGCACAAAGCTACACAATGGGTTATCTGTGCTCTGCCCGCTATGAGCATCGACAGCCAATATCTAGCGGTATGACTCCGCAGACATAACGCTGTGTCGCTGAGAGGCACTATACTTGTTCCTTAGCTAATAAACAAATGTTCAGTATGCATATTCACTGTGAGAGCTGACACAATCAAACTTTTGAAAGTTATCTGTACAGCGGAATGCATAAAAATTAAAATAATTATATTTTATCAGACAAGACTTTGAAAATATTCAAAGTACTAAACCTGAACCAAAAGTAAAAAGAAATAAGTAGTGCAATTTACGAAATTGAAAGTGGGCTTTGTACATGAAGAATATATACATTATCAAACCTGTTTAAAAATCGAATGGTAATTTGAGAGTTTTCTATTTCCAAAGACAAGTTCATCATTAAAACATTTTTTGTATAATTGATTAAAGTTCCATTAATTTTACCAGTAACAATTTCAAAATATAACTACCGCAAAAGTGTTTAAAAAATCTTTACACTGGAACAATAAACCAAGCTTTACAAAATTTATTTCATCACAAAATATGTTTTACGAAGTACAATATCAACAAACAATAATCAAGCACACACAGGTGTAGAAACTTCTGATAAAAAACTTTATCTCTCATTTCCTCCGACCCCCGCTAGTGCAGCGGTAAGTATACGGATTTACAATGCTAAAATCAGGAATTCGATTATTCTCGGTGGGCTGAGCAGATAGCCCGATGTGGCTTTGCTATAAGAAAACACACACTCATTACTTCGGTGTAAATTTTGATACTGTTAAGATTGTACAATGGCACCATAGTACGAAAGTCTCTATTTCCCCCCCCCAGTGGCTCGGCGGTATGTCTGCGGACTTACACGCTAAAATCCGGGTTTCGATACCCGTGGGGGCAGAGCACAGATAGCCCATTGTGTAGCTTTGTGCTTAATTCAGAACAACAACAACTCTAATTTTTGTATACAATGCGGATAAAATTACAGTTAGTTGACACTCATATCTGGAATAAATCGTTTTGCTACATATTGAAAAGTCAAGCAATGAAATATAAAAACATCTAACTGGTCATACTCCGAGTCTGTTTGTGAAGGTTAATAATCTTGAAATGCTGTGACACAAATTATATTTAAGTCATTATTACGTTTGAAAGGAAAACAAAAACTTGTTAAAATGTTTAATTAATTTTAGTTACGAGATAAATCTAAGACCTTGGCCTATGACTGATCAAATTTAGGTGGTCAGGATTAAATCTTGTATCATAAGTCTTTTAAACAGATTACAACTTGTATAAGTTCCTAATACGTATGTACGTATATAACATGTATGTAAAATCTTCTGGGGGTAAATGTATCTAAACTTCATGAAAACAGAATAACTGGTCTTGATATAAACGTTTGTCGTAGTTGATCGATTTTTCCTCCAGATCAATATTGTTAGGCCTAATTAGGCCTATAACTTTTCTAGGTGTAAATAAAAAATAATAATCTGAGAATGCTAAATCAAATTACTCCTATGCATTCATTTTTACCTATCTTAAACACTTTAAACCACAAAGAGCTGTAATAAACATAATGTTAGTGTTGTTAACGAGAACTAGCCTATATTCTAAGATAGTGTCCAATGTAGCTCAGTTAAGAATTAATGCCCTTAGAATGTGTATGTATATATGAGTCGGACTTAGGCTTAAGACAGCCTGATAATTTTTTACTGATTTAAGACTTAATTAGGGCTAACTTTAGACTTTACTTTCACGACTAGCACATCAATAAAAAGTTTAAAATGTCAAAAAGTAGGCCTATATGAATAATAATATATTCGTTCACTTAAAATATCTCCGAAGCAACTTCAAAAGACCCAACAGTTAGCACTAACCCTACCATCACTAATACCGAAACCTTTTAGTATAAATGTAACCTTTTAACCTTTACTTTTTTAGGGTGAAAGAGGCCACACTAATTAACACTGTTAGGCTTAAGTTGTCTGCGTTATCCTACTTAATTACGTAAGTACGTCTTCCTTCTTAAAAATTAATCTATCCGAGATTATGTTTCAAAACTATATATATGCTCGCGTAAAGATGAAAACCAGTTCTTCAATCCGAGCGACTCTTAATTTAAACACAAACACAGAAAATAGTCTCATGAAACCCTGACGATACCTCACACCTATTTTTCTAACGATATATGAAATTGAAGTCCCGTATCTACGAATTATTTCAATAACTTAAGTCTTTTGGAATATTAGCACGCGAGACTGTTCGGATAATTGCTGAAATTCTGAAGTAAAAGGGATTGATTTAAAATCTTAAGTTGTACATGCAATTAGTTTAATAATATGGTTAAACAAACAATAATAATTAATAAAACATAAATGTATTAACATTTAATATAGATTGGCGATCACAGCATTAATACCCCGTAACTGAAAATATTATGCAATAACTGATTTGCGATTCCGTTGAATGCTTTATAAAAGTTTCATTCTAAATTAGTTGTTTCAGATTCTTGTTTCGTTTTCACTTTTTCTCCATCTTTTTACCTTAATTGTAAGCTTTTTTGGAATGTTTGTTTTTGAATTTCGCACAAAGCTACACAAGGGCTATCTACCCAAGCCGTCCCTAATTTAGCGACTAGAGGGAAGGCAGCTACTCATCACCACTCTCTGCCAACTCTTTTACCAACGAAAAGTGGTCACATTATAACGCCTCCACAGATAAAAGGGCGAGCATGTTTAGTGTGACGGGGATTTCAACCCTTGCCCCTCGGATTACAAATATCGAACGCTTTAATCCACCTGGCCATGCCGGGCCAAATCATTGCGGCCTTTTGTTCTCGTAATGGAAATGATGTAAGTAGCTCAGCCCATTGTGTGACCTTTCGCTCGTTACTAATCAAACACAATTATTTTTCGGGTATAATTTTAATGTAATAGTCTGTCTCGATAATGTCTGCAACTTTAAATCTTATTTTCTTGAATTTTACGCGCATTACTACATACCTACGGGATTTAATTCTAAAATGTTATTGTACATTCTTGATTTACTAGAAATATCTTTTGTGTTTGTTGTTGTTGTTTTGAATTAAGCACGAAGCTACACAATGGGCTATCTGTGCTCTGCCCACCACGGGTATCGAAACCCGGATTTTAGCGTATAAGTCCGCAGACATACCGCTGAGCCACTGGGGGGCTTTTGTGTTTGTATTGCTAAGCACCACGTAACAATAATTCAATCATTCTACCCAGTGAGGAACGATTGCTATCATACACACTTTTACTTATGAAAAGTTATGTCTGAGACTAACATTATTTTTCTTTTTTTTCTTTTAAATCATTCTTTATTTACTTTACATGCTTTGTTTGTTTCTTTATTTTGGAATTTAGCACAAAGCTACTCGATGGTTATCTACGCTAGCCGTCCCTAATTTAGCAGTGTAAGACTAGAGGGAAGGCAGCTAGTCATCACCACCCACTGCTAACTCTTGGGCTACTCTTTTACCAACGAATAGTGGGATTGACCGTCCCATTATAACGCCCCCACGGCTGAAAGAGCGAGCATGTTTGGCGCGACCGGGATGCGAATCCGCGACTCTCAGATTACGAGTCGCATGCCTTAACAAGCTTGACCATGCCGGGCCTACTTTTACAGGGAATTTCAATTGGAATAGTTTAATAGTTTTCCATCAACACACCTTGCAGTCCAACTAGATTCTCTGCTTTCCACTGTTATTAACTCTTTGTGTGCTGCCATCAGTGGAGACATTTTGGACTATCTTCAGTACTGAACAGTATGTGTCAAAACTGCTGTGGCTCAGATATTTTGCGGTCATGGCAGCTTTTCAATAATAATGTCTCTATTTCCGTAGAATCAGTTGGATTGAATATCAAGTCAATGACAGTCCATTCTTTTCCTTTTAAAATTTCTCACGAGATTATTGCTACTGCTTTTGTCTTATTTTATTAATCGAGCATGAATGCTACCCATCTTGTCCTGGTGTCTGTAGAGGTAGTAGTCGTGTAAAGACAGATTTGTGAAGCTCAGAACCTAATCTTGTGAGGATTGGGAATAAAACTGCCATGGTCAATTATAGCAAAATGTGACTTATTTACCGTTGATGTGGCTATGAGGATCATGTTATCTGCTTCTGCAATGCTGTTAAATGTATGTAGTGTGTGGATGTTTGTATTTTGAATTGCGTTGTCTGTGGTAAGGGTCACTATACATCCTAACGCCCCCAGAAGGGTTCCATCTATGGGAATAAAGTGGCAGCTTCACAGAGTTTACCACTTTCAATGTCTAATTTGTTCAATAACGTTAAAGTTCCCGTTGTAGAAGTGTCTATGGATGAATCAGCTTCGTTTGATTGTGGTGATGCATCGCAGACTGTGCCTGTTGTTGTTCCTGCATCTCAAGTCTTACAATCTCTTATTGTTTTTGAACCTACTCGTGATGTGTCTCGTGCCCAGCCTTCAGTGATTCAACGCCCTTCTATCATATGTTGTGTTCCTACTGTCCACACCTAGTGTAGGCTGCTCTTGAACACTCAATACATGTGTTTCACACATCAGCTCTTCCTAGTGTACCTCGGTCCTGCTGTTCTTCTGGTGGTTCACTTGACGACCTTTCTTTTGATGATGTTAGCCCTCAATTGCCTAATAAGTGTGCGTTTCTGGTGGAATATGCTCCAGTGGGTTGTTCTCGTAGTGTTTTTTAATGTTCACAAATGTGTTTTGCTTCATCTGAGTCGTCACATTTTGCCAACATATCACTTCCTCCCTGTTGGTGTACCTTCTCTCTGGTTATCTGTCTCTGGTATTTCTTGCCGGTTGAATTACTCTCCTGGAACCATTGGAGACCCTCTTCTATCTGTTGAAACTGTTGATGTGCCTTTACCTGATGCAATGAGTAACATGAAGCGTGTTTTGTCAACCTCGTCATCTTCTCTCATCGTTTAACAATATCTTTTGTCATTTGTGTCGTCTTTTGCATATGATGTATCATCACTCTTCTCCATGTTCATTGACCATGTATTGCTGATTTTTTTGTTTTTAATTTTCTGTAGAAATTTTGTATTTTGTTATAAAGTACACTCGCACTAATGCTGTACTTTTTCCATAATTACATTTCAATACAGTTTGTTGTGTGTTGTCATAACATTTGTTTTCTGAGAAAAATTGGTTCTTTAATTGGTAATTAGTGTCTCATTTTATGGTTTTGATTTGTTGTTTCATGTTAATTCTGTGTTTTTATTCTGCATATTTTTTCAATAAAATTTCAAAACTGTATCAAGCTTGTGTATGGTGGAGTCAATTGTGTAAAAAGCAGTGAGTTAGGATGAAGTTTGAAGACGTGGATTCTACATATACGCCCTTAATGTCGGTCTAGGATACTCGTATCATACTAGAAGAACTATTACAGCTTCATTGGCCCCTAGTATAAATCAAAATTACAAAAACAAATGCGATATTAACAAGACATATTACCATTAAATAGTTGTTGTTTTGAATTAAGCACAAAACTACACAATAAGATATCTGTGATCTGCCCACAACGGGTATCGAAACCCGAATTTTATCGTGTAAGTCCGCAGACATACCGCTGAGCCACTGGGGAACCATTAAATAATAAAAACAAAATAAAAGTTAACTTAACAACCTACTTCGATGAAATTGCTTAGGAAGAAGATAATAATTAAGTAATAAAACGTGATATCGAGAAAACCCACTTGTAGAGAAAATTATATTTGAAAACGGCTGGTATGAGTAGAGAAATCACTAGTAGAGAAGCGAACAACGTTTCGACCTTCTTCGGTGATCTTCAGGTTCACAAAAAATAAAGGGTTACTGAACCTAAACCCAAAATAAAGCAATACAAAGGAATACCTTTACACCTATATTAATAAATATATCCAACATCTGAGTTCGCCCTCTACATTCCTACACTCAATTACACAACCGCCTTCAAACATGTGATCAGCTACCGGTCAGTAACCCTTTCTTTCTTTGTAAACCTGACGATGACCGAAGAAGATCAAAACATTGTTCCCTTTACTACTAGTGCTTTCTCCAACCATACTAGCCGTTTAAAAATATACAAGTAATAAAACATTTTTGAAAAAGATTAAGTATTATTTAGGAATGGTGGCAATGTCAAAAGGTACAGATTGTTTGTTTTTGAATTTCGCACAAAGCTACTTGAGGGCTATCTGTGCTAGCCGTCCCTAATTTAGCAGTGCAAGACTAGAAGGAAGGCAGCTAGTCATCACCACCCACCGCCAACTCGTGAGCTACTCTTTTACCAATGAAAAGTGAGATTGACCGTCACTTTATAATGCCCCCACGGCTGGGAGGGCGAGCATGTTTGACGTGACGGGGATGCGAACCCGCGACCCTCAGATTACGAGTCGCCCGCCTTAACACGCTTGGCCATGCCGGACCCTCAAAAGGTACAGAAACAAGGTAAGTATGAATACACAAAACAATATTAAAAATAAGAGGTGTAGGTACAGAATTGATCTTACATGCTGTGGTTCTTATTCACTGTAAAACTGTATAGCACTATTCAGTTTTAATGCTCTTATTCAAGCACGAATTCATGCAACTGGTCAGAATTCAATACATAGTCGCTGATGAAAGTTAGTCTCGGAAAGACCTGGCTACTTGGTGATTTTTAAATGTTTTTTGTATTCTTCCCTACTTTTTTCTCTACTTTTTTGCATTTGTCATCCATATATAACAATTAAATTTTGTAATTTTTTATTATTTCTCATTGTAATGTACATATATATGGCCTCTAGGAGTATTTCCTAAGGTTAATGGCCCGGGATGGCCAGGTGGTTAAGGATCGCGGGTTCGAATCCCCGTCACACCAAACATGCTCGTCCTTTCAGTCGTGGGGGCCAAGAGTAGCTCAAGAATTAGCTGTAGGTGGTGATGACTCGCTGCCTTTCACTTAAACTGCTAAATTAAGGACGGCTAGAGCAGATAGTACTCGCGTAGCTTTGGCGAAATTCAAAGGAAAACCTAAGGTTAAACTACATAAAAGACTTAAATATTAAGATACTTTGCCAAAGATTATTACTTGTATTGTTGAATAAAAGGCTGTAATGATAACTTTTTTATTACTGTCAAGCAACTGATGCATGTGGGAGTCACAAACAAAAATGTAAATACTTATTATATACACAACTTAATTAAGAGAATGCGTAATAGCTTGCGAGTAACATAGAAATTTTTTAACCTTGCCGGTTTTACAACTGGTTTCATCTTGCAGTTAAAAACAAGTAAGGTTTTAAAGTTGTTTTTTTCTTGTTTTTAATTCATTCATTTTGCTACTTCTTTCCAATTAGAGAGAATGTATTGATTTTAAACTATCGATATTTATTTCTTGATAACGTACATTTAGATGTATATGTATTTCATTATAATTATAATGTTGTTAGTTAATCAGTTGGCCTGGCATGGCCGAGCGCGTGAGGCGTTTGATTCGTAATCCAAGGGTCGCGGGTTCGCGCCCGGGTCACGCTAAACATGCTCGCCCTCCCAGCCGTGGGGGTGTATATAAAGTTACGGTCAATCCCACTATGCGTTGGTAAAAGAGTAGCCCAATAGTTGGCGGTGGGTGGTGATGACTAACTGCCTTCCCTCTAGTCTTACATTGCTGAATTAGGGACGGCTAGCACAGATAGCCCTCGAGTAGCTTTGTGCGAAATTCCAAAACAATCAAATAAGTTAATCAGTTTTTTGTTTGTTTTCGATTTCGCGTAAAGCTACTCGAGGGCTAGCTTCTCTAGTTGTCTATAATTTAACAGTGTAAGATCAGAAGGAAGGCATTTAGTGGATGCCAACTCATAGTATACTTTGTTTTACCAATGAATAACTGGTTTAACTCACTGTATAAAACCCTTGTGTCTAAAAGGACGAGCATGTTTGGCGAAAGAGGTTCAAGCTTGTGATTCACAAGTTGCGAAACAAGTGCCCTGAACATTAAGCATGTTGTTCGTTAGACCTGTAAGTGTAGAATGGTGAAGGAAAAAGAGAGAGAATAGTGAAAATATTTTTTCAACATCCAACTATGAATTTCATATATTAATGAACTCTGTCCCGTGTTTTTGTAATTAAGTTATTTTTGGTTATTTTACATACATATAGAACTAAAAGAAGCGCAGACCTAGCAAAGAAAGCTAATCACAATAATTTAGTATTTTAATTTGTTTATCGACTCTTTATATTCCTGAACTGTAAACTTCTATCAGATGTATTTAAGCACAAAGTTACACAATAGACTATCTGTGCTCCGCCCACCACGCGTGTCGAAAAAACCGCTTTCTAGCGTTAAAAGTCCTCATACATACCAAAGTAACTCGGATATTGGGTGAGACAAAACTTCTTGTTTGTTTGTTTTGGAATTTCGCAAAGAGCTACTCGAGGGCTATCTGTGCTAGCCGTCCCTAATTTAGCAGTGTAACACTAGAGGGAAGGCAGCTAGTCATCACCACCCACCGCCAACTCTTCGGCTACTCTTTTACCAACGAAAAGTGGGATTGACCGTCACATTATAACGCCCCCACGGCTGGGAGGGCGAGCATGTTTGGTGCGACTCGGGCGTGAACCCGCGACCCTTAGATTACGAAGCGCACGCCTTAACGCGCTAGGCCATGCCAGGCCTAGACAAAACTAACGAGCGGATAAACTAAAAACACCATTAAATATATTTCAGAAAACGACTGCAACTAAGCTAGTTGATCGGTAATTCTTAATTAGTATAGTTGTATAAAACAAAAGCAACATTTAAATATTCGCCACTTATTGATAGTTTTATTATTAATAATCATTCGTAATACAATAATAAGAAGGATCGATTAGCCATATAATCACATTAAGTAACAAAATTTTTACTTTTTCTTGTTCCTGGGCAGAAAGTGTTATTTCCAATTGCTTATGCCTAAAGTAAATGGAAATGACCTAATTTTTTAATAAACTTTGCTTTTGTGATCTGGGTAATGAAATTTTAAAATTTACCCATTTTCCAGAACATTTCTGGTAGATTCAGCGCTGAGTAGCTGACAGAAAATTTTCAAGAAGTTACAAGAATTTTCAAAAACTTTCTAGAATTTTGTAAAACTTACGAGAATTTTCTGGAACTTTCCATAGAGGCTCATGACTTACCACTTCAGTTTAGTTCTAGCTGCAAGAATTCTCCAGACGCATTCTGCTATGTATGTGACCAATTTATCAAGAGCAAAAAGTACTCTGTGACAGCATCTGCTAAAATGTGTGAAGCCTACAAGGCATATTTCGGCATACCTGTCGGGAATCAAGAGAAACCATGGGCACCTCATTTTACCTGCGAGCACTGTAAAAAAACTCTAGAAATAAGACTGACAATTTTTGCTAGCTTGAATAGTGAGATTTTATATTATATAAATTTTAGACCTTTTAAAATTTAAATATCTTTTTTTTAAATTTCCAATAGTATAGAAAAAATATCCATATAAAATATTTTGCATGAACATCTTACACATTAGTTGTGGATGAAATGAATTTATTCTTCATAATAACAGTTTTATTTTGCAATTTTGTAGGATGGTACAGAAGGGAAAAGAGAACCATGAAGTTCACTATTCCAAGAACTTGGAGTGAACCCACTGACCATTCAAGCAATTGCTACTTCTGCATGGTGGACCCTTCCTAACGTCGGGCTGGCAAGAATGCATCTGCTATCATGTATCTGACATTCCATCATCCATCGCCCCAGTGCCACACTGCCCTGAGCTCCCTGTATCCACTCCGCCAGAGAGAAAACAGCCATCCTCAGAAGAGAGCAGCAAATCAGAAGAAGAGGAAGGCGTTGAAAATCCAGATTATAATTTCAGAGGAGCAGCTGGTGAGAGAAACCCATACTACCCCAACCAAAGAGACCTCAATGACTTGATCAGAGATCTTGGTCTAACAAAATCGAATAGCTAGCTTTTGACATCTTGGCGCAAGGATTGGGATTTTAGATGGAAGTGTGCAAGTCGCAAGTCAGAGGAAGCGTTACCGATATTTTTCAAGCTTCGTCACTTGTCAAGATGAGCTGTGCTTCTGCTACAATGTATCTGGTTTGTGCGAGACTATATTTGGGGTCTGATACGTGAAAGTAATTTACATTACAGTTGCAAATCTCGATAAACTATTCACTTCTAAACATTTTTGTATAACTTTAGTATAAAAACATGTAAATCTCGATTCATATGTTGTTTTATTCATACCTTATGCAAATGAAAATGTGCAAATTTGCCCGTTTTCACAGAGAAAAATAGGTTAATTTCTATATTTCATTATCCAGGTCACAGAAGCAAAGTTTGAAGGGAATAATGACCATTTTCTGTACTTGTAAAACATAAGGAATTAAATATAACACATGCTATCCAGGAACAAAATTTGTGTTACATAGTGTTATTTATCTATTACAAAATTTTAATAATTTCTTTTTGAGCAACATTAATTTTATAACAGTAAGTTTAAGAAATATTATGTATGATTAAGGGATGTTTTATATGTTATGATTAAAAACAATCAAGCAGAAAACCGCAGAAAAACCGAGATTTCTGTAATTTGTACCTAAATAGGAAAAAAATCTATTAGTTATGCATCGTCTTCGAGTCGTTTACGTTTGTTTTGGAATTTTGCACAAAGCTATTCGAGGGTTATCTACGCTAGTCGTCCCTAATTTAGCAGTGTAAGACTAGAGGGAAGGCAGCTAGTCAACACCACCCACCCCCAATTCTTGGGCTACTCTTTTACCAACGAATACTGGGATTGACCGTCACATTATAACGCCCCCACGGATAAAAGGGCATGTTTGGCACGACCGGGATGCGAACCCGCGACCCTCGGATTACGAGTCGCACGCCTTAACGCGCTTGGCCATGCCGGGTCGCGAGTCGTTTATGATCACGCATTTAAATGATATTGTAGGGTTACCAGATTTACGTGATATTTGCAGGGTTACCAGATTTACGTGATAACAGCAGGGTTACCAGACTTGCATGATATTGGCAGGGTTAACAGATTTTCAGAGTGAAAAACTGAATGATTTTTGCATTAATATAGAGTGATACTGTAACATTTTACACACATTTTACTATTTGCTAAATAGCAACACCTTTTAAAAGCAGAGGCAAACAAAGTATGTTAAAGGCTCATCTAGTTTTAAAAAATAAACCCACCTAAGTTGTGTTGAACCTACTTAAAATAGAAATGTTTCTTTGTTGTTTGTTTCTCGAGACTATTCCTGCAGCTATCAAGTGACAGAATTGGTTAAGAAAACGTAGCAGAGAGGGAGGAATCCGTGTACCGAGTGATCCATCTTTGTCAGGTGATTCTCCAAGTAATCTCTCCCACACACCCACTGGCACAACGGAATGTTTACGGACTTGCAACGGTAGAAACCGAGTTTCAATACCCGTGATGGGCAGAGCAGAGATAGCCCATTGTGTAGCTATGTATTTAACTTCAAACTTGAACGATTTCAGTTTTACGTGGGCATCTGGTAACCCTAGAAATTAAAGTATTGAAAAAAACACTACTTCAAGGAGTGATAATAGCATTTTAATTATGTGAACTGCTTATCAATGTCCAAGTTATGTGTGTCCTTTCTACGCAAAATCAGTGTATTACCCACTATTGATTTTGTATGTTTGTTTGTTTTAATTTCTCGCAAATCTACACGAGGGCTATTTGCACTAGTCATCCCTAATTTAACAGTGTAAGACTAGAAGGAAGGCAGGTAGTCATCACCACCCACCAACAACTTTCAGGCTGCTCTTTTACCAATGAATAGTAGGATTGATCATCCCACGGCTGAAAGGGCGAGCATGTTTGGTGCGCCCGGGATTCGAGCTCGCGACCCTGAGATTACGAGTCGAATGCCTTAACATACTTAGCCGTGCCGGGCCAGGCAACAAAAAATGAGACTAAGCATGCATATTAATGCCACCACGGCTGAATGGGAGAGCATATTTGTTGTGACAGGGATTCAAACCCACAGAATACTAGTCGAGCGCCCTGACCAGCTGGGCCACCCACAAATAAACGTTACCTGCGTATCTTTCACGTAAACCTGGTTAAAATATCGTACTTGTTTAGAAAGTTAAAATATTTTTGTGAACATAAGTTATTTAGCAATGCTTCATTATTCATTGCACTAAATACTAAATATAAAATGCTTTGTTATTGAAGTAGATTTCTTTGAAATTCGTTCCTTATATTACACAAAAAGACAATAATTCAAAAATCACAAAATGTGATACAAATTCCTGACATTTACTTTTCTGTATATTCATTTATTTATAAAATCAATACAGATAACCCTTTTAGAGATAAAAAATGCCACCCTAATATCATCTCTTAAATAACCGATTTTTTTTTCTTATTTCTTATTGGAAAACGTCAATTAAACAATTGTCGACGGGAAAGGAACACCAGGAGTGCAACCGGAATATAAACAATTATCAGCCCTATAAAATGCACGACTCATTTTTGAACAACATTTTTGTACTGTCAGCTTTATAAAATGTAATAAAAGGACAAACTTGTGCTCATTTAACATTTGATTAGAACAGTTGAAAAAAACATGTTTTCTTCTGTTCTTCAATCATATCTAGTAATCGGAACCACTATTAAGAGGATGAACACGAATTGTTTATTTGTTACTTGTTATAGTTTTATCGAAAGGGACATTAATTTCGTGTTTTGTGCTTGTCCTCTTTTTCGACAAGGTTTCAATAATAGGGTTTTCTAAACCTTGATAATTATTTAATTCATTAACAAACATGAAGAGGGAATTCATCTTTTAGTTCATGTATTTATATATATATATTGCCTAAAGTTCTACATACATAATAAAGATTTTTCTTTTTCATTTCAGCCTATTTCAAGAAAGCAATATCGTGGAAATAATTAACTGAGTTAACTGGAGTAAAGATGACACAAGTGACCACCAGAGTTTTCGAGCCAATTTAGATCGGTTGATGAAGACTCGAAGAATTCCACAGATTAAGAGCACGCGGAAAATAAGCTCAAAATAGTAACGCCTGTAAAATAAAACACACACACACACACACACATATATATATATTAATAGCAGGTTGTTTCAGTTGTTTTTATTGAAAATATCAATAAAGCATTATATTTATAAAGAGCTATAACTTTATTTAAGATCTGCGTGCTTCGCGTGATAGACCCGTCATAATAATTGAAAAAGGAATATAACATTCTGCTATAATTTGTCCTTATACTGGAAACGAAATTGAATATATCTGACACAAGCTTTGAAAATAACTGATAACAGTAGATCACAGGCATCAATGTGGTGTTCACACACAATAAATCACAAACATTTGTAAATATGTAACTTGGTACAACTTGTAAATGCTCTTCGAAAAACTTTTGACAGAAATTATTTGGGTTTTGTGGAATATAAAACTCTCCTTACTAAATGAACTATAAATACTTTTACAAAATCATATATTACACTGGTTTACAAAGAAATTGAGGCAAGCACAAAAATAGCTCTTTTAACCTAATTTCGGAGTGCTGAATTCAGATTTGAAATCCGTTTTTACTCATCACCTCTAGTTTTTTAGATATGCATACTGTACATAAAGGCGTATATGCATTCAGGGTTAATTTCTAATATTGTGTGACTTATGTCTTCTTTTTTAGTTATTATGCAACAAATGTAAGTGATAGCATTACATTATATATATAGCTACACATCAAGACAGATCACCAGTTTCAGAAATCGGAACAAAGACCTTGCTTCATTTTTCGACATGGAAAACAAGTTGTGCTACTGCACAAATGTACCTGGCTTGTTCACTTTCCTTGGTTTGCCACATAATCCTTCAGACTGGCATCTTTTCATAGACTCTTCCAAGCGAAGTCTCAAGGCTGTGCTTCTGCACAACGGGAATAAATATCCCAGCATTCCCAATGCACACTCTGTCCATCTAAAGGAGTCCTATGACAATATGGAGCTTCTTTTAGAAGCTGTTAAGTACAACCAGTACCAGTGGAGTCTGTGTGGGGACCTCAAGGTCATTGGTCTTCTTATGGGTATGCAAGCGGGCTTGACAAAGTACTGTTGCTTTCTCTGTCTCTGGGATAGTCGAGCTGTTTACAAAAAAATATTTTTTGTCTGAGGCAAGAATGTGAATAGGTGTTTTTTACTAATTTGGGTGTTCTGAATTCAAATTTATAAACAGTTTTGCTCTATCACCTCTAGTTTTCTGGCTTTTAAATAGTATCATTTTAGTATATACAGAGTATACACGTGCTTATTTCAACAGTTGCAGCAGCTTATTACATATAAAACAGGATACATAAAGAACATTGACGAAATGAATATACTTGGATGACACAATGTACACAATTCATAGTACCGCAGACAGTTAGAAGTGTGTTTTCTCAGATGATCTGGTGTATTTTGCCTCCGGGATGTCACGCAAGAGCATCCAGCAGAAGTCTCCCATCATGCTGGGGTTCCACTTGCCTTGGTAGTTGCTCTCCATCTTCGTAATGTCTTGGTGGAATATTTCTCCGTGCTCATCACTCACTGCTCCAAGGTTTGGAGGGAAGAAGTTGAGGTCGGAATGGAGAAAATGAATTTTGAGTGACATTCGGCATCCCATATCCTCATAAGTCTTTAGCAACTTCTCTATACAGGCTTGGTAATTTGGTACGCGTGTGTTACCAAGAAAGCCACTACAGACTGACTTAAATGCTTCCCATGCTCTCAGTTCCTTTAAGGTAAGAAGCTTCTCAAAATCAGTATCCTTCAGCACTTCTCGGATTTGAGGTCCGACAAAGATGCCTTCTTTGAGCTTAGCAGCACTGAGACCTGGGAACACAGGAGACAAGTGTTCGAAGGCAGCACCAATTTTGTCTATGGCCTTCACGAAATTCTTCATCAAACCAAGCTTGATGTGAAGAGGAGGAAGAAGCACCTTCTTCATGTCAACCAGAGGATTCTCCTTGACGCTGTGTTCGCCAGGAACGAAAGTGCTTCTAGACCCCCAGTCTTTCTGCTTGTAATGCTGGGATACAGCTCGACTATCCCAGGGACAGAGAAAGCAACAGTACTTTGTCAAGCCCGCTTGCATACCCATAAGAAGACCAATGTCCTTGAGGTCCCCACACAGACTCCACTGGTACTGGTTGTACTTAACAGCTTCTAAAAGAAGCTCCATAGTCATAGGACTCCTTTAGATGGACAGAGTGTGCAGTGGGAATTCTGGGATATTTATTCCCGTTCTGCAGAAGCACAGCCTTGAGACTTCGCTTGGAAGAGTTTATGAAAAGACGCCAGTCTGAATGATTATGTGGCAAACCAAGGAAAGTGAACAAGCCAGGTACCTTTTTGCAGTAGCGCAACTTGTTTTCCATGTCGAAAAATGAAGCAAGGTCTTTGTTCCGATTCCTGAAACTAGTGATCCGTCTTGATATATAGCTATATATATATATAATGTAATGCTATCACTTACACTTATTGCATAATAACTAAAAAAGAAGACATAAGTCACACAATATTAGAAATTAACCCTGAATGCATTTATGTACAGTACGTGTACAAAATGTAGAGTATACATATCTAAAAAACTAGAGGTGATGAGTAAAAACGAATTTCAAATCTGAATTCAGCACCCCACAAATTAGGTTAACAGTTATTTTGGTGCTTGCCTCAATTTCTTTGTAAACTAGTGTAATTATTTGAACACCGTAATTCATCAACTGCGTTTCCTCACCTGTAATTTTGGAAAAAAAATACAATAATATGCATCGCTGGTCATGTAAAAACTATAAGGTATTTTAGTCAGATGTTATGTTTAGTATTGGAAACTAAAGCCCACCTTTTCAGCTTTTTACGAGCTGTTGGAAGAGTTAAATCGTCCTCTTTTATTACAAACCTTCTGACACCCAGAACGTAGTTTTTCATATAGTCATGTAGCTCAATCTGAGATATGTTAAGGTCGAATATCTAGGTAGAAATTTGAAATTTAAGAATAATTGAAAACGCACAATCACACATGAATTTGGTGTGTTTTTTAATTTGAAATATATATGCAGTTCAGCTTTACTAAAAATCATTTAATTAGACTTTACAGCTTCCTTAGAAAACCCACGGAGATATCATGAAACTATTGAATAAATATTATATTATGTGGCGTAAAAACAAAAGATACACATACTTCCATTAACGAACGATTAGCGGCTTAACAAAAGTAACTAACATTTGGAAACATGCAAAAAATCACTAAATACAAGATAGTTACAATGTTAGATAACATGTTTGAGTTTTGCTTGACTTACATTTATCTAAAAAGTCAAATTTAACAAACTACTATGCAGTTTATATATACCAGCGATCTCGTTTTTGAAACTAGCTCTAATACTATCAGCAATACGTGTCGCTTATGCGGTTACGAATAGGCGGATAGCAAGATTGACTGTTTTAACGTTCTATAGCTGTAAGTGCGGAGCGTGTTTAATGGCATTCGCGGCTCCAACCATGAATCTTTTGATCCGAAGAGCCATATGTTAATCATGAAGCCATATCCGACCAATTAATCCAACAAATTCAACAATTAACATCACATATCACAAACAAACAAATATAATTTCCTGTGAGTGGATTGAGTTTTTTAAAGTTTTGATAAAACAAGACAATGAACTTAAATCGTATCACAAGTTCAGGTAGTATTGTAAAAGAAATTCAAAAGGAATCAGTGTATATACATCAACAGTTCAATTTGTCATTTATTATTTCAGCTAGTTGTTTTTTAAAGTTTATAAATTTCATTCAGAAACAAAGTATTAGTCTCTACGGTTATCATAACTGGTAAGGTGATAATAAAATACATAAATATCATTTGTGTCATGCGTCGTAAAATTGATGATTTGACAGCCTGACATCAAGT
Organism: Carcinoscorpius rotundicauda; assembly: GCA_011833715.1. NCBI lineage: Eukaryota > Metazoa > Arthropoda > Merostomata > Xiphosura > Limulidae > Carcinoscorpius > Carcinoscorpius rotundicauda. Next base: position 20,980,988 of record CM022402.1, on the reverse strand, counting down.
TGTAAGTCACAATTAATTTTTAAAGCAGTTGAAACCTCGTATGAACTATATGTATAATAGTTTTCGCACTCTTTCACTCACAAAAATGAACCTTTAGTTAGGTAAAATTTGGATAATATGCAGCTTTCACTTCACTAATTTGATCTCCTGAACTGTTCAGCAGCGAAGTCAAGTACGATACTAAAGATAAGCACACCCAGGGGTGGGATTTTCTGAAATTGGTGTGTGTGTATATATATATATATAACTCGGTGACAAGTGTTGAATCGAGTATTTCTATTTATTTTTAGCTTATATACCAGCACAGCTTACTCACTTTTCTATCCTTGCCCTCTAATTTGTCCATGAGCATGAGAACGTTATTGGCGTTGAAATTCCACTCGTGTGTGGTGAAATATTCTAAAATGTGAACAGCACGATGAATTCTCTTGTACACCTGGACTAACCTAAATAAAAACAGAACCACTATCTAGTTGGATCATTGTCAAACAATATATGTAGCGCTACTCGTTTTTAATGGGTTATATATTAGTGTTTAATGTGAAGAAAACACATTTCTGTTATAATAATACATTAATACATTTTCAACAGTTTCCACTTTAGCTATTTACATATTTTATCCAAATATAAGCACGTGACTTTATTAATAACTATTACCACAATGAATCAGCAGTGAGTCCAAAAACGTATCACGCCAAAATTAGGATTTCGATACCAGTGATGATCAGAGAACAGAAAGACCATTATGTAACTGTTTTTCGTTGTTAGCCAAATTTTCAACATTTTTCAATACACTGAAAAGTTATTTTCATGTAGTAGCTAGTTCTATAAGCATTCGTACTTAAACAGATTTGTCGTTTTTCAAAAGTTTCACTTTCTAAACTTTTATTAGCTGCACGAGTGCGTTGTATAAATTTATGCAAAAACAAAACATTTTAACATTTTTATTTATATGTTCTCACCGTTTCAAAATTAGTGAATATTTTATTCAGTTCCTAACGAAACAATATATATATCTTAGGGTTAAAATGTCATGAGAACTTAGGATTGGGAATTGTATAAATAATCGAGTTCACTAAACAACTAGCAAAGTAGTCTTCTATACACCACCAATAAGAAACATTTGTAACTCGGCGCAAATATACACATTGGGCTATCTGTGCCCTCCCCACCACGGGTATGGAAACCCTAATTTTAGCGATGTAAGGCCGAAGACATTCCGTTTTGCCACGAGAGGGGGCATAAGAAGCGGTTGTTTTATATAAGTATCTCATGCATATCAACTGGCATCTACAAATAATTATTGTTCACATGATAATGTCCTTTACGATCACTAAAGCTTAAGTACTGACAAATTACTATCATTTTATGCTTATGAGGTTTGAGAACTCAGGAGGAAAACAATCCAATATCCACATGTTACTGGAATAGAAATTTAGTTTTGACTGAGGATAGACGTATTTGTATCACCTGTCATTAGAGGGAAACTATGGGTCAGACGGAGAGCGAAAAAACAAGAGTCAGAATTATTGAATTAAAGGCTACGATTGTGACTTACCCAGCCTTATAACCAAGAATTTTCGCGAGGAAGTCAACTATTCTTGCTGGAATTTCATGATTTATAATTTCACAGAGACTGTTGAAGAGGCGATTAGTCTTAAAGCTGCCACCAGGATATCGGAAAATCTCCATATATGGGTATGTCAAGATGAAAGGATAGGCAAGTTTTTCTATTTCACCCCACGTTATTCTTTTGATGGGACCTGACGTACAGTTGTATACCATCATATCATGTGGTCTAAACAAAGAAAAAACACACGGATACATTGTTCGAGAAATATCCTCTAATTAACAAGGATTGGTTTCTGTAAACAAAACTATTTATGGAAAATTTTAATAAGTTTTGAATATTGGTATTTTAATATTTCCTAGTAATTTGAAGCCGTGAACAAAAAAAACTGCTTTTTTTGTTGTTGTTAGGAAACAAAAATATATACATTATGCGATTAATACGTTGGTATACTGCAAACAAAAATATCATTCCATTCCAAATCTAAAAGCTGTCATAGAAATAAAATTGTCTTTAGTAAATATGATTTCTAGTCAGCAAATTTATATTTGTGTTCCCCAGTCTTACAGTTTTCACCATTAAGCACGAAAATAAACAATGCATCGTTCCTATTAACTTCATTAAAAAATGTCAGTCAGATTACTTTAATTCTTCTTTGTTGAAGAGGAAACAACTTCAGAGGTTCCAACCTGTCCTGATATGATGATCTTGCTATCTCAGATTTCCTTCTGGTAGACTTTCTCTGAACCATCTACAACAATTAAATGTCCTTCCCAAGGTAAAGAACACCCAAGACTGAATAGATACTCTAAATTAATTTAACCAGTGACTTATACAGTGAGATTTGAACTCTTATTCAACCTACAAAATTCTATTTACTCTGCCTCTGGCAACAGCACACTGCTTGGATGTCTTCATAGACTTATCAATCAGAAGACGCAAGTCCTTTTCTACCATGACACTGTTAAAGTTATTTTCACCAAAATTATTCTCATAATTCAAATGGTGAAAACCCACATGCATTTACTAAAAGTAAAAGTCATCTACTATTTATTTACCAAACTTACCATGTAATTTAACTCTTTTTATAAAGTACCAGCATCCTCTCCATAGCCAGCAACACCTAAACCTCTGTATTGCTGATAAATTTAAGTAATTTATTGATCATTTCTTAATCTATGTCATTGATGAAAATAAAAAAAACTAAAGTCCTAAGACTGAGGTATCCCACTTATAACATTAATCCACTTTGACTGAACACATTTATAACAATCCTCTGCTTTCTTCCATCCAGCCACTTTTCATTTAATGACCAACTTATTCCTCACACCTATATATATATATTATTTTAACGTCTTTTTGGTGCACTTTGTTATTGTTTTTTGAAAATCTAGATACACCAAATCCACACCTATACCATCATCTACACAAGCAGTAGTTTCTTTGAAGAATGTCAAAAAATCATTAAGGTAAGATTTTATTCTAATCAACCATGTTGACTATCATGAAAACTTTATTAAATTAATTTGCAAGACATCTTTTATTAGCCTTTAAAATAATTCCCCTCACTGATGTAAGACTAATAGGCTTATAATTACCAGGGCAGTTGTCTTGAAAAGAGAAGTAGCATTAGCCAAGTACCAATCCTCTGCCACTTTCCTAATATTCAATAAGAATTCTAAGCAATAGTTGCAAGTGGCTCTCATATTTAATCCTTAACTTCCTCCAAACCTTTTGGGAAAATATAATTTGCTCAGCACCCTCATCATTCCTTAAACTTCCTAATACTGTTCTATTTTGTTTCTATCTAGCAACTGTTCAGAACAAAAAATATTAATTAAATCTTTGAAATTCAAGAAAACAGAATTTAATAACCCACTTATCTCACCATCATCAGATATCAACCTTCTTTTATCAATCTTCGAAACCCCTACTATTATCTAATATTTTGTTTACTCTAAATGCATTGGAAGAAATACCCAGTAATAATTTTTACATTTTAGCTAGCTCTTTTTCATACATCCTTTTTAATTTTATAATTTTCTCTTTGATCAATTCTCTTGACATTCCATGATTTTTCATATCTCCCATAACAACACCCAATTCAAACTTATAATGCTTTTCTCTGCAAGAAAATCTGTTTTTTTATAACTTGCAGCCATTCTTCTGTACTATAAAAACATACTTCTATAATGAATATTTAAAAATGTATATAATTTGTTTCCACATATAATCTGTGTTTCCAATAAATTCAGTTCCTTAATCCATAACAAGTAATTTGTGTTGTGTTTCTTCAAAATTTACTTTTTTGAAATTTGTAACAAAAATCTCATTTTTCCTCAGTTTTCTCCTTATACAGTAAATCATCAAAACTAATTGAACAGTAAAAAAATGTGGGTTCCTCATTATCAAATTTGAATTTAACAATGATTAATTACACCCATATGTTCCCTAATCTCTACCCTTTCAACTATTTCTATACTGGAAGTTTAAAAAAATCTAAACTATCATTGTTTTCAGTTGGTTCTTTAAAAACTGGTGAAGAAAAGGATCCAGTGGAGTTTCAGAAAAGCCTAATCATGATTTTAATCTAACATTTCCTGATCAATAAGCCTGAAATTATAATTCTCCATAATTACAACCTCAGTAACAGCCAAAATCTTAATTGCACTGTTCAGTTTCATCTGGTGGTCTGTGGTTAAAAGCCTTTTAGCTATATCTTCTAGCAGAAGCCAAATAGACTCTCCTTGTTACATATTTTCTTTCACATTCTCAAGTTCAACAAGATGTAACTCACATTTTATGCATAAAACTAATCATACTACTGTTTTGAGTACTCTATCCCTATTAAATAACACATATTTCTGTATTTCAAAGAAATTCATATCATCAAAATTGTCTGTTTAACTAAATTTCCCTTTTTTCCATTCCATGAAAACTCTGTTTTGATTAGTGCTCTAAACTAATCTATCTTGTTTCTTACAATTCAGCCAGCCTAACAGTAACAATTTAGCCTACCCTTAAAATTATTTTTTGTTTTATTTTCACACTAAATATTTATATACGTCTATTTTTTCTGTATTTATTTTATCATTGCCCTCACCACAGCCTAGACTTAGTTTAAATCTGCCTTTATAGTTCAGTTAATAGCCTTGTTAACAAGCCAACCATTGTACTATTTAAATGTAAACCATCCATTCCAAGTACTTTCTTTTTACCATTGAATCAGTCAATACTGTATGTCAACCTGAATCTAGCTTTCAGTTCTGGTCTGAGACATAATTACAAGTAGGCAAATTGTATCTTTATATCTTACAACAAGTATATTTAATGATAATCATGCTCACCAGCTTATAATTAAATATACTTGTCCTAAGATATAAATATACAACCTGCCTACTTATAATTATGTCTCATAGCATCACTGAAACAATCAATTTTTCTTTAAATGTCTTAACAATCCTCTATACTAATCAACTAGCTCCTGCCCTTTCCTATACTATCATTCTCTATATGCACAACAAAGACTAGAACTGCTAACACGCTTTACTACATCATTTGCTCTGTCAGATACATTCTCCACCCCTCCACTGGATAGCATAAACAACATATTTTCTTCATATTTACTCCACAGACTATCCTATCTACAAATTATATCAAAAATAATGTTTCTTATAGCCTCCTTAACTTTTTCGTTCTCATCCCTCTCTGTCCCTTTTGTTGTCCCTCTCTCCTATAGTTCCTCATCTGCACAAGATAAAGTTTGAAATATGCTACGTAATGGATCGTGTTCATTACAATTAAACTTGTTACTTTTAGTTCTAATAGTATTTTTTCTAACTTCGTTTAAGTCGTTATTATCTACTGTTTCCTTTGCATGTAAGGGATAATTCCTCTTGAAATTCTGCTTCCATATATCTATTATGATAGCTTCTTCCAATGTTTAAACCGTGAAATAGTGAATAACAACAAAAAGGATAAAAACAGGACTTTACTGAGTGTAACTTTTGTTTGTTTGTTGTTATGCATAAAGCTTTATAATCGGTTATCTTTACTATACCAATCATGGTACTGAATCCCGATATTTAGCTCTATAAACTCTCAGACGTACAGCTGAGCCAACGTAGGGGGCTTCCAATTTTCGCATCATACTGTATCATTTCCCGGTTAGGTTCTACCTTTTCGACTTAAAGTAATAAAACTTTTACTGACTTTGATACACCCTTCAAAACGTTATGATAGAAATTATTCTTTAAATTGATTTTAAAAAGTACAAAGGTTAAATAATGTTATTTACTGAAACTGAAACAGTGAAGGTTGATTGGAAGTCATTTGATTCCCTAGAAAAACACGGATTAAACTCTCACAAATTCAAAACAATCCACGGTGTTAAGTCGGTTAGTCATACATTATTTTTACCCTTTTCTGTAATATTTCTAAAAAACAAGAAAGACAAAAAAAATCAGATACTTTGTTTTCAGAGATATTCATATGTAACTGAGATTAATTTTCAAAACACATTTGTTTTGTTTACATACTGTTCAATATAGGTGGTGTCTACATAGTTCATCATATTGAGTAATGTATGTTTCTTGGCAAGATACAATTCTAAATTTAAATAACTGGTATAAATAATTTAATGGAATTATTAAACTTGTTTTCTTTATGAAATACGTAAGAAATCCTAAGAACAACAAGTAGGAGTAAGTGCAACATTTATAGTATTTTTTAAAATTTGTTGAAGAACCCATGTGTTTGTTTTGAATTTTCGCCCAAAGCTACACGATGGCTATTTGCGCTATTAGTCTCGAATTTAGTTATTTAAAAATAGACGGAAGGCAGCTAATCATCATAACCCACTACCAATAAATAGTAGGATTAAAAAAGTAAAGAACTCTGTACATAAATAATTTGAAAATCCGATGGGTTACACTGATCTGATCTCACCAGAAAATCCCTACTTGAGAAGCAAAATGCGTAGAAATGCAGTAACCCCATGTGATGAGTCTCAGGCACATAACCGCGGCCTGAAATGCATCAACGAAATTCTGCTGAAAAAAAAAACATCGTTAAATATGATGCTGACTTTTAAAGAAATGTGCGTTCGATTTCAAATATGTTAACGATTAAAAAGTAAATTATATGTCATTGCTTATGTCAGAATGCTGTGCATGTTTTTAGGTGTGTTTTGTTTGTGAAATAAAATATAACATATCACAGTTATTCATCCTTTTTAGCTAGTTTCTAACAGTCCCATGTTAATGTGGTTTTTAACTAACGTACTTCTCAGTTAATGCATTCGCCTGAGAATAACTATCATAAATAGTGATGCAAACAAGGCTTAATGCAAATCTATCGGAAAAGGAATGAATTAGGTGGATGAAACACTACTTTTACATGACATCATATGCTTGCATTTATATTACTAATGTTCACAATATTTTTCCCTAAAGTTAGATATAACCTCATGCATATAAAAAAAAATAAAGAAACGTATTAATTAAGACCTGTTTAATCTATCAAAACCTTAACTAGCTAGATACATTTCTCAGAATGAGTGACAGACGATAAATCGTCAACAAACAACATAAAACCGAAAAAAAAATATTATAAATGTTTTGTTGTGATTCTTATCAGTTTGTTACTAGCCTTTGCACTCCCAGTTGCCATGCTGCAGGTATCATTAAGTTGACCACTATGTCCACCGGAATGACGTCAGCACTTATATTACGATGTACCACCATCGTCCGCAGGATTCCTTTGCCAGTCTGCAAATGTATGTCTCAATGAAATAAAGTTTTAAAAAAATATTCACAGATTAGTGACTGTTTAAGTAATGATCAGAAGCCTAATTTTCTGGTTTGCTGTCCAATAATCACAAGTACTTTCTCGATGGCTCAGCGGCAATTTTAGGAACTTATAACTCCTAAATTATAAATTCAAAGTTCAATATGAATGTTGGGCATACGTAAATTAGGGTCAGTTAACAAGGAATATATTTTAACTTTTCTCTCCTAAACAAACTATAATATGATGAGGTATTATATAACTTACATTTTTTTCAAAACAGCAAATTGAGAAGAAAGTTTAATGGATCGTGTGTTATTACTTATAAAAACAACAACAACATAATAACCTAGTCCTCTAGTGGTCTTAGTTTATAAGTAAATGGACGTTTACTGTAAACATATTGATACCGAAACAAAAGATAGCTTACTTGTTGGGCCTGGCATGGCCAAGCGCGTAAGGCGTGCACTCGTAATCCGAGGGTCGCGCTAAACATGATCGCCCTCCCAGCCGTGGGGGTGTATAATGTGACGGTCAATCCCACTATTCGTTGGTAAAAGAGTAGCCCAAGAGTTGGCGGTGGGTGGTGATGACTACCTGCCTTCCCTCTAGTCTTACACTGCAAAATTAGGGACGGCTAGCACAGATAGCCCTCGAGTAGCTTTGTGCGAATTTCCAAAAAAAAACGAAAAACAAACGTAATCCGAGGGTCGCGGGTTCGCGCCCACGTCGTGCTAAACATGCTCGCCCTCCCAGCCGTGGGGGTGTATAATGTGACGGTCAATCCCACTATTCGTTGGTAAAAGAGTAGCCCAAGAGTTGGCGGTGGATGGTGATGACTAGCTGCCTTCCCTCTAGTCTTACACTGTTAAATTAGGGATGGCTAGCACAGATAGCCCTCGAGTAGCTTTGTGCGAAATTCCAAAACAAACAAACAAACAAGCTTACTTGTTTTTTCTTTACCTGCTTGGAATATACTGATAATTTTAATTTCTACCATCTGTACATCGCTGATTACAGATGTAGGTATAAAACCTTCTTTATCGTTTCGCATTGTATTATTTCAGTATATGTAAATAAAATATGGCTAGTGTTATCACATATCTGTACTTCGGTGCATTTATTGATTCGAGAAAAGCCTAAAAGCACTTATTTAAAGTACATGTGTTTGATATGATAAAGAAATTGACAACTATAACAAAGCTTTCAAAAGGAGTATAAAATAGGAGCTAGATTCAGAAAGGAAGAGTGAAGACAAAGTATTGATTCATAAATTAGAAATGAATTCAGATCTTAACTGCAGGATATAGGGTTAAGATTTAGAAATAATACTCTCGAGGTTCAAACGAATAATGTTTCAGAAAGTGACATTTAAATGAATGGACTAAAGGATATGTGCGTCAAAGATTCAAGCACGGAGCAACAATATACTCAAAATTTACGATTAGCATTTTCAAAAGTTAGTTTTTCTGGGCTCGCTTATAACTTGAAATGGAAATTTCTAAAGATGAAACAGCAGATTTAGAGGGCTTTTTTTAATAAATACATCAAAACCTCTTATTTTGATTTTAAACACATATCAAAAGGTATTTACAATATATACCTTAAGCTAATTTATCGTGTGTTAATAATGCATACCTTAACCTAATTTATCTTGCGTTAACAATATATACCTCAATGTAATTTAATCATAAAGCCTTTAAAGTCAGCTTCGATGTTATATCCCTCTTTACAGAAGTCCCAACCGCTGAAGCCTGCCTTGAAACTCTACATTCGAGACCCTAACTCATCAATAGACATTACCAGCAACCAATTAGCAAACCTCAAAGAATTCAGCACGATGAAGACAAACTATATGTTAAATAACCACAACTATATACAAACAAAGGGCCAAAGCATGGGCAACCCAGTATCGTCAATTATAGCTAATACTTTCATGACACAAGTTGAAACACAAGCAATTAACACAGCATTACAAGAACCGACACACAATTCAAAATAGAAATCCACCGAAAAATCATCCATACTGGACTCAGCACATGAAACAAAACAAAAACTCAACATACCAAGAAACCAGATAAACACAGCCATAAAACTATGCTCACGAGATAAAATTAACGATGAATAAGACAAAATAAAACAATACTTCATCAACATCAATAAGTTTCCTCCAAAAATTGCAGAAAACATTATATGCACACATCTAGACAGAAAGCAAAATCAACCAACAAAAGTAAATATATCTCACGAATCAAAAAATCCGGAAACCATATACTGCTGTATACCATATATTCCTGACATCAGCAAACAAATAACCAACATTTGGCAAAAAACTAGAAACAAAATATGACATTCCAGTTAATACCAAATTTATTCAAAACCAGGCACAAAACTGAGGTCCATACTGTGTAAAAACTACACTGATAAACATCACACCAACATTATTTATAAAATACAATATGATAACTGCCACAACTTCTATATTTGAGAAACAAGTAGGAAAATGGAGACCAGATTCAAAGAGCACAAAAAGTCACCTTCACACGTTTTCAAACACTGCAGATCAAATAAACACAACATAACCATAGAAAACATTCAAATACTATATAAAGAAACAAACGCAAAATTAAAGAAGCCTTACTTACACAAAAAGGCCAAAATAAACTAACACAAAGGAACACCTTTATACCTATATTAATAAATATAATCAAACATCTAAGCACGCCCTCTACATTCCTACAATCAGTTACACAACCCCCTTCAAACATATGGTCAGCTTTCGGTCAGTTACATCTTTCTTACTTTACCAACCTGATAAAAAATTTCTCAATCCAAACCAGCCGTTTTTACATAGATATTCATGTAAACACCATATATATATATATATATATACACTGCTGACCAAAATCTTAAGGCCAATGAACAGAAAGAAAAAATATGTATTTTGCGTTGTTAGACTCAACCACTTCTTTGAATAGAGCTTCGAAAGATGAAAATAAGAAAAGGGGAAAAAATCTTTTATAGCATTTAACAGGGAAAATGTGAACACTACGAAATTAGCCTAAATACTAGCTGGTCAAAAGTTTAAGACCATACCAAAAAGAAGTCCTAAACAGGGTAGGAAATGCCCAGCAAGAGGTCTCAGTAGTTAGTTGCTCAGCCGTCATTGCGAATAGCTGCAAACATTCACTTTGGCATGGTCGATATAGCTGGAATGTTATTCCAAGTGGTGAAGATGGCTTCACGAATATCATGCACTGTTTGGAATCGACGTCCATTTCTATAGACTTCCCTTCTCATTCTCCCCCAAACATTTTCAATGGGGTTCAGTTTGGACGAACACGCTCTGTGGTTCAAAAGAATCACATTGTTCCTTTGTCCTGCGGACATTGTGGATTGCAGCGTTGTCCTGCTGAAAGATCCAGTCATTTCCACACAAGCGAAGGTTTTCAGTCAATGAGGATGCTCTCTCCAACATGCCAATGTAGCCAGCTGCTGTTTGACGCCCCTGGTAAAGGAGAAAGCACCCAAGATCATGATGGAACCTCTTAAAATGTGCCGTGTAGAAAATGTCTCCGGTGAGATATAATATCCTTATTGTACCAGTAACGTTGGAAACCATCTGGACCATCCAGGTTAAATTTTTTCTCATCAGAGAACAAAACCTTTTTCCCACTTTCCTACATCCTATGTTTGGTTTCTTTTGAAACTCTACTCGAATAAGTGGTTGAGTCTAACAACGCAAAATGCATATTTTTTCTTTATGTTCATTGGCTTTAAGATTTTGGCCAGCAGTGTATGTATATATATAACTTAATATAACATATCTTGTATTAACAATATATATCTTAACCTAACTTATCGTATGTTAACAATGCGTATCTGTATCTAGCTTATCATATGTTAAAATATCATGCTATAAAGGAGCTCTTGCTTATTTGATACTGGAAAAAAACTTTTTAATTGCTTGATGTGCAAACACAAACTTCGCGAAATTTTTATCCTGCGTGCATGTAAGTTTGCAACTGATGTCACAATTTTCCCGTTTCGCTTCCGTTTTCCGTCACGGTATACTTTATTTTTGTTCATTCTCAGGATAAAGACATGACGTTATGAATACGTTATGCGCGGATCTAATGCAATGGCACCATGGGTAATTGGCCAGTGTACCTTAATTTTACTTTATGAGTGAGTTAACAATATATACCTTAACCTGACTTATCCTTTTTTGTTTAGCACTTACCGCAACAATAAATCCTGACGTTCCATTCAGGTTGTCTACCCAACCCTAAAAATAGAGATATTATTATAAAAACACGGGTGTTTTTATCTTAAGACAGTAAACAACACAATCACACAAATGAAAAGTGTATGCCAACACAAAGATCACACCATTTTATGGATAAAAATAAAATATCTAAGTAATATAAATAACTACATATACATCTGTTGGCACCGTGATATCCACCACTTAGTAACAATAGGAAAGTTTTTACACACACACACACATATATATATATATATATAATACCGTGATGTCATCCTTGAAGACTGTGGTTCTCTTTATGATTCGGATCAGAAAGAAAAATAACACTAAATATATAAAGATATACAATAGATCAACCAATTCCTTAAGCATAATTTCTTCTGCTGAAAAGTACTTCTACTACTTAAGAAATATAGAAGGTTATCACTGATGTTTTCAAGCAATTCTAACAAATACACTTCAATACGTTTTCTCAGAGCACGTGTAGACAGTACAATCTTTTAACTTTGATTACCCTTTGGAATATTAGCCTTTATTATCGATGGATAAATAAATGAAGTGGGTAGTAAATGAAAGCGTTAATAACGTTCTCACTAAATATGAAATAGATCTTTACTGATGATAAGATAAAACAAACAAACTTCTACACACTGGAAAGGGTTCTTTCCATGATGCTGTGATGATCGAAGGACGTATTATGGCTATTGGTAGGCCTATTCCTTCAGTTAATAGCAAGTTTTCAGCTAAAGCCTTAGTGTAATGATAGTTGCATGGTCTTCCTTTAATTAAGTGAGGAGTAATAGCGTCAAGTGAGCTGTCCGACATCCACCTGAAATTAGGTAGTGCTTAAATTTAATATTAAGTTGGTATGACTTGATATTTAAGCTATTATAGCTTATTTTAGATAAACATTTAAGCTGTTAAGACCTTTTTAAATTAAACGTTTAAGTAAGCATTTAAGCTATAAAGCGAATATTTGTTGATGTAAGAACTATGTATTAAATACACAGACAGCAGAATTCAATATATAGATCCCACTAACATCAACAAATATTCGCTTAATAGCTTAAGTGCTTACATTAAATATACAGACAGTAGCATTTAGAATATGCAAATCTAATTCCTGTTTCTTTATATTATGGCACTTCTATATTCAAATATCACTATGACGGACGCTGTGCTATGAGGACAAAATCAGATGTTGTTTGTTACAAATTAGTTGTTTTTCTTTTGTTTTAAAAAGTGAAGGTGGTATGTGCACATAAAAATAAAATAAAGATATCAAAGGATTCTTACAAGGTTATTGACTTTATATACACTGCTGACCAAAATCTTAAGGTTAATGAACATAAAGAAAAGAAAAAATATGCATTTTGCGTTGTTAGACTCAACCACTTATTTGAGTATGGCTTCGATAGATAAAAATAAGAAAAGGGAAAATAAAAAAAAACTTTTTTAGCATTTAATAGGGAAAATGTGAACACTATGAAATTAGCCGAAATACCAGCTGGTCAAAAGTTTAAGACCATAGTGAAAAGAAGCTTTAATCGATAAACGAGTAACGAAATTTATCATTTGTGTTCAAGCATTAGCGTTGTCAACATCTCCCACTGGCATTTCCTGTGTTACATTGGGTAAAATCATGCAGAGTTTGAACGTGGCAGAATTGTCGAGCTGTAAAAGCAAGGTTTCTCTCAACGTGCTACCACTGGTGAGATTGGGCGAAGTAAAACTGCTGTTGCAAATTTCTTAAAAGATACTGTAGGATACGGAACAAGAATTTCAAATAATCGGCCCAAGGAAATTTTGCTGGCGTTGAGCAGGAGGATTCGACGGGTTGTCCAGCAAGACACCAGCCAATCGTCGAACTAGATTAAGGCCCTTACGGACGTAAAATGCAGCTCAAGAACAATAAGATGGCATCTACGAAGGAAAGGCGTTAAAAACCGTAAACGTCCTTAAAGGCCACACCACGAAACACCTCGGTTAAACTTTGCTGAGAAGCACCGAACATAGGACGTAGGAAAGTGGAAAAAGGTTTTGTTCTCTAATGAGAAAAAAATGTTACCTGAATGGTCCAGGTGGTTTTCAATGTTACTAGCACGATGAGGATATTATGTCCCACCGGAGATATTTTCTACACGGCACATTTTAAGAGGTTCCATCATGATCTTGGGTGCTTTCTCCTTTACCAGGGGCGTCAAACAGCAGCTGGCTACATTGGCATGTTGGAGAGAGCATCATCATTGACTGAAAACCTTCGCTTGTGTGGAAATGACGGGATCTTTCAGCAGGACAACGCTGCAATCCACAATGTCCGCAGGACAAAGGACTTTTTTATGGCGAATAACATGATTTTTTTGGACCACCTAACGTGTTCTCTTGAACTTAACCCAATTGAAAATGTTTGGGGGTGGATTGCAAGAGACGTCTATAGAAATGGACGTCAATTCCAAACAGTGCATGATTTTCGTGAAGCCATCTTCACCACTTGGAATAACATTCCAGCTATCCTTCTGCAAATGCTTATATCGACCATGGCAAAGTGAATGTTTACAGTTATTCGCAATGATTGCCGTGCAACTCACTACTGAGACCTTTTGCTGGGCATTTCCTACCCTGTTTAGGACTTCTTTTTGGTATGGTCTTAAACTTTTGACCAGCTAGTATTTAGGCTAATTTCTTGGTGTTCACATTTTCCCTGTTAAATGCTATGAAGGATTTTTCTTCTTTTTCTTATTTTCATCTTTTGAAGCTCTACTCAAAGAAGTGATTGAGTGTAACAACTCAAAATGCATATTTTTTCTTTATGTTCATTGGCCTTAAGATTCTGGCCAGCACTGTATTTATATGATTTTCTGGTAGTTTCGTTGTTATCTGTCTTCGCGCACAGCTTTACCCTATGAAACGTTTTGATAATAGCTGTGTATAAATAAACTAACTGTAAGAAAATAGTAACTGTTTGTAGAGTAGAATGAATCACTTACTGCGTAGCATGTATGATATTGATGGGAGTAACCTTTTCTTTATACACAACTTCGTCAATTTCTTGGCGGTTACAGTTGCTGTATGCTGTAGATACGTGGATTAAGGCCTAGATTGAAAACAAAATAAACAATAACTGAATTTTTTCAACAAGTGAATAAACAGAATATAAAAATAACGCAATTCAAGTTCGATTACTGCCAACAGATAACAGTAATTTTCATGCCTATTGTTCATTAAAGCTGAACAATTATTGAGGTTTTTTAAATGTAATGGAAAGTTTAAAAAACATAGGTTTTATGTAGTACCGTGGAGTTAATATATGCACAACGTTTTTGATAGTAAAGCGATTTTGTTTCACATGTTTATTCTTTCAGGCTTTAATCTTTAAAACTGATTTCTGTCAGAAACACACTGTGCTTTATAAATTCCAGTAATCATGCTTATCTGATAAACAGATATACTGTTCGTATTTTTAGGTCAATCCTAAGGTTAATAACGTATTTTTAAGCGTTGATGTTTCACGAAAACAACGTATCATTGCTAGCCTACTAACAGAGAATTTAGTTAAAACAAACAAATCGTTGTTAGTTAACTTACGTAGCACTTTTTTTGTTTTCTGAAATTCGCGCAAAGCCACACAAGTCGTTAGTCGTCCCTAATTTAACAATATAAAACTAAAGGGAAGGTAACTAATCATTAACACACACCGCCAACTCTTGGGCTACTCTTTTGCTAACAAATAGTGGGATTGACAGTCATGTTATGATGCCGCCATGCCTGAAAGGGCGAACAAGTCTGGTGTGATGGGAATTCGAACCAGCGACCCTCGGCATATGAGCTGAGCGCCCTAACAGCCTGGCTATGTCGGGCCTCACATGCCACTTAGTGAATTCCAGCGGGTAAGTGTTAGCTTACCGACAAGGCATTTTGTAAAAAGCAATAGGTCGTTTAAAAATATTTATGTAAAAACGGCTCGTTCGGGTTAAGAATTTTTTTTACGTAGAGGAGAGAACAACGTTTCGACTTTCTTCGGTCATCGTTAAGTTCACAAACAAAACAAAGAAGGTCTAAACATTGTTTGCTCCTCTACGTTAAGGCCTGGCATGGCCGAGCGCGTTAAGGCGTGCGCTCGTAATCCGAGGGTCGCGGGTTCGCGCCCGAGTCGCGCTAAAACATGCTCGCCCTCCCAGCCGTGGGGGCGTATAATGTTACGGTCAATCCCACTATTCGTTGGTAAAAGAGTAGCCCAAGAGTTGGCGGTGGGTGGTGATGACTAGCTGCCTTCCCTCTAGTCTTACACTGCTAAATTAGGGACGGCTAGCACAGATAGCCCTCGAGTAGCTTTGTGCGAAATTCCAAAACAAACAAACAAACAAACAAAATCCTCTACGTTAAAAAATATCTTAACCCAAACGAGCTGGTTTTTATATATATTTTTCTCTGCAAGTGGGTTTTCTCGACATCATTGATTGTTAATATACCAGCAAAACACTTGATAAAAACATATTAAAGGGCATTCAGCAAAGTGAGAAAGCTTTTTAATAGCAGAATAGCAGAGCATTAGTGGTCATAGGTTAACTAAACTTAGATACTAAATCCCCATATTATTATCAAATATGTTGGCAAGAAACAGTGAGAGAATTAGTTATCAAAGTTTAAGTAGCAGAATAAGGACCCAAATAAGCATTTATTCATGTAGTTTATTCGGTCCACGTGAATCTTGCAGTGATGTAATACTGTTTCGAACGCTCGACGTTTCGGTATCACCAGCCATCCTTTTAAAATTTTGAAGCTAATGCAATTCATATAAGTGTATTTCACTCACGCCACAAAAAAACACAGCGATTAGCTTACTATTCAAAGTACGAAGTTTTGAGCTCAACATAATATTTCAAAGGCAGTAAGAAATCGTTTAATTTGTTTTTGTCTCGATGTACACATGCATCTTGTACACCACACCTGTTATATCAATATGAATTAAAATATAGAGCTGTGGAAAACTGACATGAAAGTTGCAAAATTTCTATTTGCTGTTTTCAAACCCTCTAACTTTATATTGTTGTTACAAGTCATTAAAGCAACTGTTTAAATATCTACTGTACCTTTTCATTTAAAAATTTGTTAAGCCTAAGTTGTCTTACGACATTGAAGTTAAAAAGTAAGTTGAATAACCGCTAAGTTTTTGTTATATATTTTTGGTTGACGTTTCGAGATAGCGCTCTTCATCATTCTTCTTAAAAAGTGATAATGTATAGATATAATTTCTTTGTTGAATCATACACTAACTTTCAACTTTTACCCTGACCCTGAAGTTTCTATTATTTCGCATACAATGATATTTTTGCAATGTTTATTTTATTATTGTTTTAAAACTCATGTACATTTCTTTTATGAAGCTAATACAGAGGGAGAGAGATGGAAATTAACAGACACTCAGACAGCAACGTTTTACAAAATATGCAAACTTACCGACAAGTGTTCCATCTTGCGACAAAGTTGTAAAATTCTTCTTGTTCCGACCAGATTAATGTCGACAGACTGTCTGTAATATAAAGCACTGAAATGAACTTGGGCACACTTTATAATACCCACCTGCAGAGGCAACAACACCGGCGGCAATGTTATCAAGGGACTGTTTGTTATAAAAGCTTTAGTTTAACGCGTTAATATTGTTATAAATTCTGGAGAAAAGTAAATAAATGAAACCTGTATACCACATTGATATCAACAGATTGTATTTTATGTTTTATTATTATAGCTATTCGAATGACCTTCCTCACATTAACGGGTAGACGACTGTTTGTCATTCATTCGAAAAATTACAAGCATAATTTTTCCCAGTTCTGGAATCTAGGGGGAGGGGCAAATGGAACATAAAAATGAGCCAAAATCTAAAATTAGATTACTAGAAAGCATTAGTTTTAGAGCCAACGACAAGTTCGGGGAAGGCCAACTCGAGGGCTATCTGCGCTAGCAGTCCCTAATTTAGCAGTGTAAGACTAGAGGGAAGGCAGCTAGTAATCTCCACCCACCGCCAATTCTTGGGCAGCTTTTTTACCAATTAATAGTGGGATTGACGGTAACATTATAACTCCCCCACGGCTGAAAGAGCGAGCATGTTTGGTGTGACAGTGATTCAAACCCGTGACCCTCGGATTACGAGTTGAGTGCCTAACCATCTGTCCATGCCTGGCCAACTCTTTAAGGATCTATTGTATTGACGTTACCCACAAG
This sequence comes from Carcinoscorpius rotundicauda, assembly GCA_011833715.1. Taxonomy (NCBI): domain Eukaryota; kingdom Metazoa; phylum Arthropoda; class Merostomata; order Xiphosura; family Limulidae; genus Carcinoscorpius; species Carcinoscorpius rotundicauda. The sequence goes on along the minus strand of CM022402.1, from coordinate 20,963,142 downwards.
CATTAAAATATAGTATTTGGGGTTTAAGGCTTTAAGAAATCTCACACGAGTGAGCTAAAAACATTAGTTAGGATAAAAATATTCAGTCTTTTTCTCTCTTGCTCTCTCTAACATTAAATCATAATTCACATATAAAGATCTAAAGTCCAATCTGTTGAGGTTCATTTTCTCAATTATTTTTAGATTTAAGAACATGTGTTTATAACTAGTTTAGGATTAAGGAACCAAATTTGTTCAACAAATAAAGAAAAAATTTCAAAGACGGGAGTAAATGTACGAATGGCTAATATGAATCCTTCAGAAGCAATGTAAAGAAAATAGTAAGGATAGCATTTGTATCATCTTTTCATAATAACATAAGTAAGAACTAATATAGCAATATATATGTATATGTATAACTATTCAATCACAATTGAGTTTAATATATTCTGTATTTATCTGCGTGGCTGTGCTGTTATTTGGGGGTGATTCAAATGCCATCCTCACCTTTACGCTTATACAATTTTTGAAGGATTTACGTAAATCATCCTTGCATTCACTTTCTTTATTGAAGTTTGTTTTTTTACTTTTTCTTTACAGTTCAGTATTTTAATAGACATAGAAAGGTTGTATTTATAAACAAGTTCTAAATACAGTATCAATTGTTTATCTATTCTTGGCTTCTAATTCCTGTTTCACCTTTTTTTAAAGATCAGCAAATGTTAGTAAGGAAGCAAATTTCAAGGGGAATGATAACATTGTTGATATTAGAATTATGATTTTATTATTTTAATTACTACTATTTTTAATAATACTTACAAAATCAGATATTACATTTGAAACTACGTCACCTTAGTGAAATTGGTTAACACCATTGTTTTGGTTTCTGAATTATCAACTATATATGTTGTAGGTATGAAAAGAATCAGAAGCAAGAAGAACAAGAAATCTCATCTTTTTGTTATGATATTTACAGATTTTATCAGAACTTGTGACTTAGTTATTGCATAGATATTGTTGTAAAACACTGTATAGTGTTGTAACGTTCTGATGACCTTTTAAGGAGATATTTAAAATACAGTTTCGATGAATAAACCAAGCCATTGTTAGTTTATTACATGGGTAGTAACACTAAAGTAACGCCTGCCTGGTAACACTAAAGTTAAATTATAGGTTATCAGGTCGATCTGACTAAACCTTAATGTTTTTTCTCTTTTTCGAACTAGTTTTAAATAAGCGCTAAAATAATAATAATAATATATTTCTTTTAATTTCCCAACTCTAGGGTAAAACTAACACTCGATTACTTTCCATCTATTAAGTATATCTTCATGTTGGTGAGTTTATGTATTAGTTTATTTTAGACATTTTAACGAAGTTAAAAAAGGGTTATCTGCACATACCTATTCCTAATTTTGAACTGATAGAGTAAAGCAGAGACTGCTAATCAACAGCTCCTACCGCCGACTGGTATAAGTTTACACACTAACAGTCGCAAAGCACTGAGCGACAATAGGACGCGAACCAGAATCCTTGAACAGTCTAACCATAAGTCTGCGCCAAGACAGTGATGACCAATTGTAAAAGTATTTACTAATTTTTAGGAAGAGTTTTATCTTTTTTTTTTTTTTAGAATTAAATATAATCATGCATTATAATCAAAATCAAGGGAAAAGAGAACAGCCCAATAGCGCTTAATATTTAAAGTATCCCTTATCTAAATTTGTGTTAAATATTTCGTTTGTGTTAAGTATTTCTCAGGACAATTAAAGAAAAGACGAAAAACGAGTAAAGAGTTCTTAACTGCCGTGGCTATAATTAGATATCAAATTGGTCAAGGGATGAAACTATAAGCTGAAAATTTGTACTTGAAAAAACTTAGGAACAGCTAATATTCGTAACTGTGTAGCAAATGGAATTTTGTTGAAAGTCCATACAAATTTATTTGTCCCTCGCTGGTACAACGGGAAGTCTACGGATTTATGACGCTAAAATTATGGGCTCGATTCCCCTCGATAGACACAGCAGATAACCCAATGTGGCTTTGCTACAAGACAAAACACACACACAAATTTATTTGTATCAGAAAGGACACTGCAGAAAACTTACATTTCAACGAACTGAGAAAGTTGAAAAGAAGTACAATATATATAGTTTCGGGTTCTCAGAATAAGCTATAGCTCTGTATTTTCACTTCCCCCCCCCAAAAAAAGCCATTTTCGCTATTTAAATATTCCTTGTTGCAGAATTAGTCTACGAAAATGAAACTATCAGCGAAATAATGGATTATGCTCCAAGTAGCTAAGCGGCAAGTTTGATGGTTTATAATGCTAAAAATCGTGGTTCGATTCTTGCGACGAACACACTACACATAGCTAATTGTATACAATACTGACCACCTTCTAGGCACGGACTAATAAATTTAGCAAGAAAATTAGTTCTCAAGGTATCAAATTTAAATTACACTTTCTTAATATTTGTTTTTACTTGGAATGTGGAGTTTTCATTATGGAATTCAGTCCGGTCGTTGACACAAAATATAGGAATAAACTACAAGATAAAATACGACCGAGATTCGATCGCCTATGGCTAGCTCTAGCCCAGTTAAGTAGCGCACAAATAGGCAGCACACAAAACGATAAAACGGGATATCACTTATACAGATCATGTTTATTTTCCAACCCCTTCAGCAGCACAAGGCGACCGAGTAAATTATGTATTTATTTTTGTTTCAATATTTGACTGTACCACCGCACGCAATCTTGATAAGACATATACTTGTGTATGTGAATGGCCGAGCGGGTTAAGGCGTGCACTCGTAATCCGAGGGTCGCGGGTTCGCGCCCGCGTCGCACTAAACATGCTCGCCCTCCCAGCCGTGGGGGTGTATAATGTGACGGTCACTCCCACTATTCGTTGGTAAAAGAGTATCCCAAGAGTTGGCGGTGGGTGGTGATGACTAGCTGCCTTCCTTCTAGTCTTACACTGCAAAATTAGGGACGGCTAGCACAGATAGCCCTCGAGTAGCTTTGTGCGAATTTCCAAAACAAACAAACAAGTGTATGTGAAACACCGTAAAACTTACTTGAATGGCTCGTCAAACTTCACTGTAGCAGCGCAATGGAAGACCACAGACACGTTTTTCACCAATAGAGCTTCGTCCGAGAGACTTATACCAAGTCCATCTTCAGTGACGTCACCAGTTATAGGCACTATTTTCGTTATGATTGATCGGTTTATTGATACAATTCTGTCAAAAGCCTGATGGTGAAAAAGAAAAAAAAAAGTCAATAGGGTCCCGAGTAAAACTGCAATATTTGAATTGGAATGGTGATAACAGTAGTTATATATGCATAGGTGCGTATGTATAAATAATATTTACTACACGTATTTACCCAGGATTCCCGAAAGCGTGTTTTTTTTCAAGAGTAAATAAAATCAAATTAAAGCTAACAAATATTTTTATTGTTTGCTGTTGAAATTCACATGCCATGCTGTTTTGTAACTTATAGAGTACATAATGTTTCTCGTGATTTCTGGCATTCTTATGTTTTACTGATATCACAACAATACAAATTACGACCTTAAGTGACTTTTACGTGACATAGTTTAATGTCTAATGATTGACTGACAAATAACACACTAGTGTATAGTGGTGCGAGGTGTTAAAACAGATGACCCCTTCAGAGAGCTTTTGAACCCATTTTGGGGAATTAACTAATACCATTTCATAAAGTATTCTGTCGCATTCTTGTTTTTGTGTGTTTTTAAAATTGATACCAGCTAGAAAAGATTGCACTCACAAGTCTGTAAGATCTGTAATTATTACCATTTATATTCACGTCTTATGATAAAGCTGTTACTTGCAAGAAGACACAAAATTCTGCTGACAATCTTTCAAATTTCATTCGTTATTATTATAACCTTAAAAAAAATTAGTTTCAGATGGTATGAGGTACATTGCTGAAGATATGTATGTTGCGATCTGGGTATAGGCGGTTGGAGTCTACTACATTATGTTCTTTGGCATAGTTGGCTGGAGTCCACTATGTTATTTTCTTAAATGCATGTTAATGAAGTTTAGTATATTGTGTCATTAGGTACAAGTGGCAGTAGTCTACTGTCTTGTGTCCCTTAGATACACGTTAATGAAGTCTAGTACGTTATGCCATTAAGTGCAAGTGACTGGAGCCTACAATGTTGTGTCCCTTAGATACATATTAATGCAGTCTAATATATTGTGTCATTATATACAAGAAACTAGAGTCTACTATGTTGTATTCTTAGATACATGTTAATGACATCTAGTACGTTGTGCCATTAGGTACAAGTCGCTGAAGTCTATTTTGTTGTGGTTTTAGACACATGTTGATGAACATATCATGCTGTGGTATTAGGTACTAGTGACTGGAGTCTACTGTCTTGTGTTCCTTAGATGCGGATGACTGGAATCTAGTACGTTGTGCCATTAGGTGCAAGTGGCTGGAATGTGTTTTGTTCTTAGGTACAAATGACGATATAGAGATTTTTTAGACAGTATTACTGCCTTTCTCCCAAAGTACAAATTAGTATTCAAAATCAAGCTTATAAGTTACACCCAGAAAAAAAAAGTTTAAAACATTGCATACATACTTTTGATAACAGAAGCTCATCTAGTCGATTTCGTCCGTCCTTGCTGTCTTTGGGACGAAGTAAAACGTAGATTGTCTTCAAACTACAACATGAATGTAGCAGTTTTTCTACTAGAACCTGACAAAATTCAAGAAATCTTTATTTCGTAAAAGAAGTTTAAAACTGCTAATTTATTAAAATATTTTTATACGATGAAGACTTTATATACTTTCAACAGAACACGTTAAATTAAGAATGTGTAATCATATTTTTATATTTACATGAGAAAAATGACGATACTTGTTACTCCAGCTGTTAAAAAAAAACCCTACAACAGTTCAGTAACTGTCAAATCTTAACAGCAGCTATAATTAAAGCCGTGTTGCAGCTGTTAAAAATATATAATAAACTTGGTTTAAAAACCTCATATAGTACTTGTTAAAGACACCCTATAGTGTTAAGTTACAGGACCATAATATAAACATTAACCTGACGTTTTAGTGTGGATTTTAGGCTGTTAAGTGAGTTATTATAACATTCAAATACCATCATAAGTCAAATAAACACAAAAATGCCAAGATTAACTACTAATTACTGTGTCGTAAAACAAACGAACTCAAAATTTACATATTCTTTTGGAGCGTTATGCAAAATTAATAATAATAAGTTTGGGGGGTTATTTTTCCCCATTGCTACTAGATCAAGAGTACTATTTAAACAAAACAAAACAATTGGAATAACTGGTTTCATTTAGAAACGTAATTTCAAAATTGTGTTTCCTAAACAAGCCACTAGTTTTGAGGTGATAATAAGACCAGTGGCTAGATAGTATACCACACATCATACCTTTCCCACAAAACCCGTAGCTCCTGTCACTAAGATTGCTCGGTTCCGGTAATATGCTTGAACCTGGGAATCACATTCACTGCCATCTTGCGGTGGGGATTGTGGTTTAACTGAACTTCTTTGTGACATACTTCAAGCTGTTTTCGAAGAGTGCCCTCTAGCTGAAACAATTGCATAATACCCTTTGAAACCTTGTGATATTTGATCAAACACCATCATTAACATCAGACAACAATGTATGAACTATCATCTAAATGTACTGTTAACATGGTTTGTGCACTTCAAACAAAATACCTTTCTTTGAGCTTAAATTTATCATGTTCATATCTTCCTTACAGATGTCAAATAAAAAACTGATGGGACATGATGATTCTGTTTTTGGTTAAAGATAATTATATGGTGTTATGAAGAACAGAATGGGAAATAACTGATTTTAAAATGTTAACAAATGCCGAAAACTACGCTTTTGTAATGATAGTCGATCCGTTAAAGTATACTATTTGAGTAATAATGTTTTGGAATTTCGCGCAAAGGTACTCGAGGGCTATCTGTACTAGCCGTCCCTAATTTAGTAGTGTAAGACTAGAGGGAAGGCAGCTAGTCATTACCACGCACCGCCAACTCTTGGGCTATTCTTTTACCAACGAAAAGTGGGATTGATCGTAACATTATAATGCCCCCACGGCTGGGAGGGCGAAGATGTTTAGCGCGACTCGGATGCGAAACCGCGATCCTCAGATTACGAGCGCATGGCTTAACGCGCTCGGCCATTTGAGTAATAATAATTATTATGGAAAGTACCATTCAAACAAGCTCGTCGGACTTTCTTCGTGAGTTGAACAGAACGGAGAAACTTTCGGTAGTGTTTTGTTAAAAACAGTAGAGTAATAAAACACTGGTAATTAAAAGCTTTGTATTAATAAACTGTATGCTACTCACATCATAAGTTTGCAGTATTGAACTAACTTTTCACTTCAGTCCAAATATTGCACGTGTTGTTTGTAATGTGGTTGTCTATGAATAAATACGTCGCCCTAAGTACTAAGTTTTCTTATTTGTTTTCTTTACTTTATATCTCAAAACTACAGTTTTGAACATTATTAACATGCTTAGATTTAATAAATAAATAAGAATAAAATATACAACTTCATTATACTTACACATTTTTGTTTGACAATTTATGATTATGTTATAATTTGTAACAATAAAAATGATAAGGCTCTACAGTATATCACAGTATAAGATAATTTAGTGATAGGCTTTTAATAACCGTTGGTACAAATTCCTAATAATCACGTTCAACACACTAACAGAAAACATGAAACAGAGTGTGCCGCCCATATATCTTTCGACAGACACTGTTTTAACCTCTGCAATATTACAACCCATTTTAAGCAAGTTTGTAAGAAATGTATTTGGTTGTTTTTAAGTGCTCCCCTGTGGCTCAGCGGTATGTCTGCGGACTTACACGCTAAAATCCGGGTTTCGATACCCGTGGTGGGCAGAGCACAGATAGCCCATTGTGTAGCTTTGTGCTTAATTCCAAAAAAACAACAACTTGTTTTTAAGCGGAAAGCTAAACGATGGTGTATCCATGTTGCGGCCACCACGGCAAGTTAATACAAATGACTATACCCTTTTAAATAACAAACGAATTTTCTTTAAAAATCTGATAATTTTTAAAGCTAAAAAACTCTTAAAATTTATAAAGTTATCTGTCAAAGTTATGCGTTTGAAACTCTTTGTTTAATTGTTATAAGAGTGGCAGTCTTGTTTTATTTTCACAATGCGGAACAGGGAATGAGCATACCGAAGTATGGGACCTCCCCTGGTTGTGGAATAATTAAATACAAGTTTTGAATATTCTTCAATAACTGGTGTAAAGAGATAACTTGCACGAGAAAAAAAAACACTTTACTATGACACTAGCAGTTTCCTCTTTGCAAAACCAAAAACCGTACATATTTGACTGGAGGTAGGCATTCTATTTAGCTGAATTTATTTAAACAACTTAAGGTACAAGTGGGTATTAATTATTTCATGCTAAATATTTTGTCACTGTCAATAATTATTCTGAAGGCGAAGAGCAGGTTATTTTCGCTCTTTAAATATTTTTTGAAACCTGCATCACAACTCTGTTTACGATCTATTTTAAAGAAGAAAATTAGGTAACTGAACCAATTTTTTCTTTCTGGGGTTTATACGTTACTGACGTAATTACATGTTCTTTAATCGTGACGGATTATTATTTGAAACTAAATCTAAGGCTTCATTACTGACTTAGTAGCATTCCCTTCTGAAGGAAGGCAAAAAATAATTTCTGGGCCTGTCTATAATCCGTTCTAAAGACTTAATCATTGTCTGTTTTATAGAACAAGAGGTAGGTTGTAGGAACTCTCTATAATTTGTTCTAAATATTACGTGCTTAACCCAACCAATTCCTTTTGTAAATACAAGACGTAGGTTATGAGTCTGTCTAAAAACTCTTCTCAATCATAGATGTTTCTCCCTATCTATTTCTTTGGTCATGATAAAATCATTAAAAAGTTATCTTCCACTGCACCTAATTTTTAACTGCTGACCAGAGTAAAGGCATCTGACCGGCAACACCCACCGCCAACTCAAGAAGTATTCTTACCAGCAAAATGTGGGTTTGACCGCCACATTACAAGGTCCTCATGGTTAAAAACGAAAACATATTAGCGACGGTTTTCGACTTTACTAGATGCAAGAATAAGTTATTGGCTTTTCTATAACATGTAATAAAGGAAAAGTGTCTTACCCAGCCAATGTGTAAACTATTCTACAAAATAAGGGCTCGACCCAGATGATGTCTGTTTTAAGTAGAAGAGTTAAATTATTGGTTTAAGTTCTCCCCGATTTAGTAACGCAGACAAAATCACTTTTAAAAGTAGTCAATGAAGCAGGAATATTTCATTTTAAAACTAGATTACTGACCTAGTGTACATTTAAAGTGAACAAAGATTTATGAATATTGTACCTGTTGATAGCCAGCAATTTCTCAACATTGTTTTAATTAGCTTCGTTGATATAGTTTCACAGAATGATAAACTAGTTAATTATTGGTGAAAAATAAAATATTTTTTCCAAACACTACAAAAAACATTAACGTAACTACAGTCTGTTATTAAAGCTGAAACTTATCAAGTGATACATATTTGCGCAAGTGTAGGTAATAAAAAGAAGGAACTATTAACAAGTTACCTACTTTTGGATATGTAGATAATGTGTTATTTTTGCACATGTCTTTGACTGCAACAAGCTCATACTGAACTATGTAATACTGGCATTAAATTTTAAATAGACAAAAATCTACTCAACAAGGACGTTGCTGTGATCCAGTATCGAAGCAACTTACCATTCACCAGGTGAATATTTGATATGTGATAAAGCTATAAAAAGTATTAGCAATACTCTGTGATCAAATTGCACTTTTTGTTTGATGAAGCCTTGCCGTTCAAGGTCTGAAGTTGTCGTCTTGAGCACCTGAGAATGGTGAAGAAACAATCATGACTTGTTAAGCCTTTTCGTAATGTTCGTCTAGCTTGCACTTGAAGCCTTGTATGCCTATTTCATAGGAACATCCAATGAATGAGTATTTTCTATGTTTTTATCCAGTCTATTCTTCTTGTCTTGTTAGTCTGGATAATGGCCATTTCAGATTCTAAGCTGGTCTGTGCTCATGGAATTGTTATATCAAATCGCCAAAATATTCGTTTCAAGATACAAGTCTATACACAACACCACTTTCACCATTTTTTTATTTTTATTTTTCAGATTAATGACACTTGCACTAAGAAACTGATTCCTTAATATGAGACTAACATTACAATAGTCGGTTTCTAATCAGTGATGTCGAGAAACCCACTTGTTGAGAACTTTTATATGCAAAAACGGCTGTTCTGGGCCCAGAAAACACTTCAAATAGAAGAGCGAACAACGTTTCGACCTTCTTCGGTCATCGTCAGGTTCATAGGAACATCCAATGAATGAGTATTTTCTATGTTTTTATCCAGTCTATTCTTCTTGTCTTGTTAGTCTGGATAATGACCTGACGATGACCGAAGAAGGTCGAAACGTTGTTCGCTCTTCTATTTGAAGTGTTTTCTGGGCCCAGAACAGCCGTTTTTGCATATAAAAGTCGGTTTCTAGCCGTACATGACGTTATCTCAAGGTCACCTCTTATTGGTTGAAAGATTACATGAATTCACGGTGAGTCTGACGACCGGGTCGTTGCCCTAATATAGTCTTATTCAACCTTCAGACAACATGTACCTGGCTTAAGTCTTACCTGAAGGAAGGGGAATATACTTTACATTTTTTCTCATCCAGAACAAATGTCTCATGCTTAAAAAACAACAACAAACGCAACAGAATATTTAGTAAAATATTTTATAACACGGAACATAAATACGATTTCAAAATATTCTAAAAGCATAAGTTAACGTATAAAACGTAAGAGAAAGGGGACTATACTATGACTCAAGAAAAACACAGTTTCTGACTATAAAAATTGGAGATCAGAATAATGGTTTCAGAAGTATGTTATAAGGCTGTTAAGAATCAACCCCTCCTCCTTGTGGTACAGTGTTATGTGCACGGACTTCTAATGCTATACTTGTGGTTCGATACTCATTGTGATCATTGGTAAGTAGCATGACTTTTTGTTGTTAAACACAAACTGCATATTTGACTATCTATGCTGCTTCTATTGCACGGATCAAAACCCGAATTTTATCGTATTACCACTGAATCAGGAACTGGAGGTGAGAGAAACTGGAAAGAATGGAACATGATCAATAGAATTATTCCATTTTGTTGGGGCTCATATGAGCAAATTTTATATGACTGTTGTTGAAGACCCTTAGGACTATAGTGTGTATAACTATTTCACATGGTAATAACCCTCAAACGCATAGTCTATGTAATTCTTCTACTGTTTATACACACTTCTTGCGAAGAGGACTATTGGAAGAATAGTCTTAAAATTACAATGAACCCTCTTATGAAATTGTGAAAAATATTTGTCCCATTTACTTCATATTTAGGTTATTATGTACAATAAATTAATCGAATTTTAAGAATAAGACTTCTCTACCTTCTGGATAATCCAAACGTAACTGATGGCAAACTCCTTTTTATAAAGCTTATTTTAATAATTTTGATGATTAAAATGTCTAAACTACTTTATAATACTATTTTAACCAATTTTATGCTAATAATATCATTAGCTTAATATACGATATTAATTTTAACCTAAAACTACTAAACTTGCCTAAAATCGTGAAACATCAATGGGTTTATGGCCGAAAATATCGTGAATAGTGAAGTGGGGGCACTTTTATATGAAACATACCATACTGTATATAACATACAATGCTTAAAAACATTATGTTACTTAAATTTAATCAAAACAATTTGATACAAGAATTTTAGAAAGTTATTTCGCCTTTTAACCCTTAAACGTCTTCTTAATTTGTGGTTGGCTCAATTGTAACTAAATCTCTTCTTGAAGTTGCTACGTGTATGCTTCAGTAACAAAATAACACAAATTTCTGGTGGTAACTTGCTAGACGCAAGTAATAACCATTTAGCATCGAGCTCAAATGTATAACAAATACGGTACAATAACACAAACACTTAATTTTCTCGTTACGAGCCAGAGACTCTTGTGTAAGTGAGTAATGCGAATAATTAAAAGCACTTTGTTGAGAAACTTGTACTTCAAGGATAGCAAGACCATTAACGTGTACCTGTTTAAAGCTGATGTGAATTTAGAGCAACTTTTGTAATATTTCTGATCGAGCGAGTTAAGGAGAAACACGGAGTTTTAAAATAGCTTTCATGTGGAGCACTGCTTCACAAAGTATTACAATTTACAAATTTTAGTTTTTGTCATTTTCAGCTTAGTGTTTGTTAATGATGTTTTCTATTTGATACTGTAACTTTTCGTAAGATGTCACATAATAATATAATTGTCTTGATAAGCTTCTCTTTAGATCGTTTTGGAACTTTCCATCAGTTTAGACGATAATTTTCGTTTACTCTTGACTAAGACATTTCTACGAGGCTTAACAAGACCTGCTAGGGTTTTACTGTCCTTTTTAGGCCCGGCATGGCCAGGTGGTTAAGGCACTATACTCGTAATCCGAGAGTCACTGGTTCGAAACGCCGTCACACCAAACATGCTCGCCCTTTCAGCTGTAGGGACGTTACAATGTTACGGTCAATCCCACTATTCATTGGTAAAAGAGTAGCCCAAGAGTTGGCGGTGGATGGCGATGACTAGCTGCCTTCCCTCTTACACTGCTAAATTAGAGACGGCTAGCGCAGATATCCTTCGTGTAGCTTTGCGCGAAATTAAAAAAACAAACGACTCTCCTTGTTACCTTATCCTTGAACTTAGCTCTTGGTTGCCTTAATGAGTAGTTATCAAAGGACTGGAAATGACTTCGTTACCATTTTGGTTTGAAAAGTCTGGATAGTACAGAGCTGTACTGACGCTAAGCGTACGGTAATAGTTTTCTTATCACAGCAGTTCAAACAGAAAATAAGTCAGGTAAACAAATATGGCAGGAGGCGTAGCTTTTGAAATTGAAACAAGTGTATGGGTTTTTTTACAACAAAGTCACATCGGGCTGTTTGTCGAGTCCAGCGAGGGTAATCGAGCCCCTGATTTTAACTTTGTATATTCGTGGACTTACCGCTGTACCAACGGAGAACTGAAATAGGTAGTTAAAACAAATACCATATTACTTCGAATTTAAGAGGCACCTTACTTTTAAAAAGGGATTTTCAGGAAAAAAAAGGATGATAATTAGAAAGGAGTAAATGTCTTTTAAAAGAGTTTATGAAAAAATAAAAAATGTCAATAATGTATTTAAACTGAAATACACTGCTAGCCAAAATCTTAAGGCCAATAAACATAAAGAAAAAAATATGCATTTTGCGTTGTTAGACTCAACCACTTCTTTGAGTTGAGCTTCGAAAGAGGAAAAGAGAGAAAAAATATTTTATAGCATTTAATAGGAAAAACGAGAACATAATGAAATTAGCCAAAATACTAGCTGGTCAAAAGTTCAAGGCCATACCAAAAAGAAGTCCTAAACAGGGTAAGAAATACCCAACAAGAGGTCTCAGTAGCACGGCCGTCATTGCGAATAACTGCAAACATTTACTTTTGGCATGGTCGATATAAGCGTTTGCAGAAGGCTGGCTGGAATGTTATTCCAAGTGGTGAAGATGGCTTCACGAAGATCATACACTGTTTGGAATTGACGTCCATTTCTATAGACTTCCCTTGCCATCCACCCCAAACATTTTCAATGAAGTTCAGTTCGGGCGAACACGCTAGATGATCCAAAAGAATCACGTTATTCACCATGAAAAATTCATTTGTCCTGTTGAAATATCCAGTCATTTTCACAAAAGCGAGGACCTTCAATCAATAAAAATGCTTTCTTCAACATGCCAATAAGCCAGCTGCTGGTTAATGAACCTGTATCACCTGAAGCCTTTCTTGAACTGCATTCTGCGTTCGTCAGGGCCTTAATTTGTTTCGACGATCGGCTGGTGTCTTGCCGGACAACCCGTCGAATCTTTCTGCTCAAAGCCGGCGAAATTTTCGTGGGCCGACCACTTGAAATTCTCGTTCCGTATTCCTCGGGATCTTTTAAGAAATTTGCAACAGCAGTTTTACTATGCCCAATCTTACTAGCGATAGCACGTTGAAAGAGACCTTGCTTTTGCCGCTCGACAATTCTGCCACATTCAAACTCTGTCAACTTTTAAGCCTTTGCCACGTTTATACCCAATGTAACACAGAAGATCTCAGTGGGAGATGTTGACAACACTAATGCTTGAACACAAATGATAAATTCCGTTACGTGTTTACCGATTAACACTTAGTTTCAGTATCGTCCTAAAATTTTGATCAGCTAGTATTGAGGGTAATTTCATAGTGTTCACATTTTCTCTGTGAAATGCTAAAAATATGTTTGATTTCTATTTTTCCCTTTCTTATTTTCATCTTTTGAAGCTCTACTCAAGTTACTGGTTGAGTCTAACAACGCAAAATGCATATTTTTTCTTTATGTTCATTAGCCTTAAGACTTTGACCAGCTGTGTATGGTAAAAATATATAAAATATACATGAAATTTTAAATTTTCATTTCAATAATGTTTCTTCCTTCTTTCTTTATTTAATCAGAATAGTATTCTGATATTTCTTCTGACACACTGTTATATTCCGAAGGTGAAGCATCTTCATCGCTTGATTCACTATTGTCCTAAAGAATTTCAACTTGTGTTCCATTTTCTGCATTGGATAAACAAAATTTTAAGAACGATTTTCTATTTTATATTATCCGACACTTCTTTTCAAATCCACTCCACTATTGTTGACGCTAATGCTCTTTTTTTATTTTGCCACTTGGTGTCTAAGCATGATTTTTTTTATTCAACCAACCATCATAATACTTAAGGATATGATCTTTGAATGACTCATTAATAGGACATCAAAATGTATAAATAACCTGTCATTCCGCCAGGGATTATTACCAGGTCACGTTTTTGTTCCTTAGACAACTCTTGAGTTGATTGGAGAAATGGCCATGAAATGTATCCATTACGAGCCTGCTCCATTGTTTTGATAATACACCAGGCCGACGCTTCCATACATACTCCAACGACTCTTCCAATAACTCTGATGTCATCCATGCATTTTTTATGTACGAACTATTACACCTTTGCAAAAATTTTCTTTGTCACTTTTTCTGTTTAATATGAAATACGGTGGTAATTTTTCTCCATCTGCAGTTACAAGTAGCATGACACTGACTCTTAACTTTTCATAACTAGTAGTTTTGATTGTCACCTAATTTTATCTTTTGGCATTTACAGTATAGTTGCACGGTATGTCAAAAAAAAACTACCGTTTCATCTGCGCTACATATTTGGTTTAGGAAATATTGATTCCTTGGTGAAGACCAATGACGTAACTTTGATATTCAATAAGTTTTTTTTCAAAATTTGAAAGTTTTGACTAATTATTGTTCTTCGCTGTAATCATAAACCTTCTCTTTTCATACATTTCTCACACCAGCCACGACTAGCCTTGGAAGAAATACCACTATTTTCTGTACATCTTTTTCTTTCAACATTATGCATGGCATGGCCAGGTGGTTAAGATACTCGATTCGTAATCTGAGGGTCGCATACTGAATCTCTATCACACCAGACATTCTCGCCTCTTCAGCCGTGAAGGCGTGATACTTGCGGTCAATCCCACTATTCGTTGGTAAAAGAGTAGTCCAATAGTTGGGGGTGGGTGGTGATGAATAGCTGCCTTCTGTCTAGTCTTACACTGCAAAATTAGGGATGGCTAACGTAGATAGCCCTCGTGTAACTTTGCGTGAAATTCAAACCAAACCAAAATTTTAACATTAAGACTTCTCTCATTATAGGCAGTCCTATATTACCCAATTTTCTGAAATACGTTAAAACGGCGGCATTAATTTTAAGATGTCTTCCTTTTTTTATGCTCAAAAATAACTTTATACTTTTCTTGCAAAAAACAACTTGGTTCTCAGAACATGTCAACAACCTACGTTTGCCTCACTTACTGTGTACTTTTTACTGTCTGCACGATTCCCAATCTGTTTGGTGCACAAAATAACCTTTCTTTTAAATTCGGCATCGAACGTAAAGCGCTCTTCCATGGAAAAAAATGCAATAAAAATTTTAAAAATGCAATAATATAGCGTCTGAACAGACGCCAGACAAAGGAAAGCCAGACAAAGACTGTGGACGGTAATATTAAACTACACCGCTAGAGGCGCTGACATCGGCAAATTTGACGGTTTGTACAGGTGTTTTTATCTTTATAAACTAAGTTATTTTTAAAATATAGTACAATCTGTTTGTTAATGTAGAATTTTTTTTAAAAAATGATGTTTCGAGACTTTCAAAGAGTGAAAAATAATACGTCCAATCTGAGACTCACCTTAATTTTCAATTTGGAAACAATGTGAAAAAGGTACGTCTTAAATTCGAAGCAATTCGGTACTACAGGAGGCATGGCTGTTAAAGATACAGTTAGATCATGTAAACGAATACTACACGAGTAATGGGTGTTAATGTTGAAGTTAAATTATGTAAAGAGATGCTGAAGAAAGCATGTGTGTTAAAACCGAAGATAGGCCATGTAGATTAACAGTGCAGGTGGCGTGACGATTAAAAACTGAAGTACGTCCTGCAAACTTTGGTTCCTCAAACAGAAGGAAAATGTAAACTAAAATAACTCTAGACTAAAATTTCTAAGACTCAATTAATAAAAATGTAGACAAGCTGTTCTTGTCATTATAACGTATTTATACTTATTTCCAAAGTAGTTTAACTATTTTGTACTGTGGTCCGCCCTAGAGTATGTCTCTGGTCATCTGTGAGCTTAATATCGATGTTTTTCACAGAACACTGAATCTCACAACATCTTCCTTCATCCCTCACATAACTATGAACTTCATTTCATCTATTTCCATCATTTACTGAAGTTTGATCCTCACTATATCTGTTTTCATCTTTTACTGAACTTTGAACCTCACCATATTTGTCTTCATCCTTTGCAGAACTCTGAAATTCATTTGTGTGCGATAATTATAAAGTAAACAAAACTAATTAATTAAATGCACTAATCCACGAACCATAAATGGATGAATTTATATCATTTATTAAACAGACAGTAATGAACCTCCGTCACCAATATTCTTAACACGTTGGTGCTGATCATTTTCTTCATTATCTGCCGTAACAAATGTTGTTGTTTTTTTAAATATTTTTGGGCTTTAAGGTAAACTCAAATGATTGAACAAAGTAATTAAATTAAGCATTGCAAATAAAACCGTATTTAGTTTTCCGCACAGTAAATAAAGCTCAGAGTTTAACTGCATCAAATAAAATAAGTAATTTCTTAAGTTGAAAGAAATATTATTCATTTGACTTTGTAATTTGAATACAAGTATGGTTTTATTTACTTTTTTAGCCAATAATCACTTCTTAGTTTCGATTTTCATAAATGTAGTGTAATTACGTATATCTCAACTTTGAGTCGTCATAAGCCATTCTACAGTCCTGTTTATTTTATTTTATGTTTCATTTGAATTACGATATCACACTATGATATTAAAATAAATAATTTAATTTCTGTACTGTACATAAAAGACATTTTTAATACTAGTGGTAAATAACATTTATAATACCAAATTCATTTGTTTATTTTTTAATTGGGCATTCATCACTTAGTTTTATAGGTTCTTCAGTGTTATTATTTATTATTTAGACTTGGCAGTAATTTTGGTTTTAAAGACCTCAGGGAGACCCCTAAGGCAAACCAAAGGCGCTCAGAAACTTTTGTTTCTCTTCAGCCCCGCACATGGCTGAGAGTTAAAGACCTCTCGATGAGCAAAGTGGATATTTGGATAGTTTCTGAAGAATGTCTTGAGGTTGGTTGGTTGTGGCCATGAAGGAGACAAATGAAGTCGGAGGAGGAAAGGAGAAACGAGCTATGTGGAGAGTGGGAAAACAGGTGTCAGGGGCGGAGGGAGGCAAAGAATGCAGGGTACTGCACATATTGATGTGGGTACTGCTTGAAGTAAAGGAGTGTAAAAAGGTGCTAGAATAGTATAAGACTGGATAACGTACCTCTTTTCAGAGCCTGAGTATATAAATACCCAATAATTTTGCTGTGGGAAGAAACGGGAGTGCCCCGAGAAAACCCACTTTCACGGTCAAGGCCCCGAATAATCTACCCTGACCGTGCCCTGGGTAGCTGGGAAATTTACATCAAATAATTATGGTATGAAGCTTCAATTGGTTTAAATAGTAAAATGTAATGAAGCATGCAGCGCCCTCTATTACAGTATGTGTTTGACACAGTGAGTCCTGAAGCTAACTGGTGTTATGATGAAAAATGAAGCTATAATAATTATAAGATACTTTTCTGTTGTCCCTGTCAGTCTACGGTCGTATTTGTTCAATGAGAAAAGCTCCTTCAAAATTTCTCTCAAAGCACTTGATGAATTTATTAATAATTTGAATGAAGAATGGTGGATTCATGCCTGGAGTGAATTTGTCTGTGATCAGTTAAGAAATTATATGCAACTACGCTTCTCTCATTTTATTTACAAAAAGAGTCAATGCGCTCTCTTATTCATGTGTTTAGGGATTTTGTCGTTTCTCCAATGTAATAAGATAGTAAATGTTATACGTATGTAAACAACACTGGAAGGAAGACGCCTGATTTAAGACCCCAAACACCCTTTTCTGAGACACTAGATTTTATTACATTGCTGAGTAATAAGCAAAAATTTTGAAAGTTAGCTTCTGAAGTTTGGAATTGACATTTCTATAGCTTTAATTGGTAGTTCAGCTAAGTGAGTAGAATGCAATAAGTTTGATAGACATAGTCTTAAAACATGGTTTAATGAGGTGTTGACTGAATGGTAAAAAATGCTACAGTTTTTAAAGTAATTATCCTACTGATAAAAACACACAAGTGAACAGTCAGCAGTGTATGAAGTTTACTACAGCAATGATTTTGAAATAAAAATTGACATACATTTAATAACTTATCCAGTGTTTCCATCAAATTTTCATTTATTAAAACAGTACCATCACATGAAAAACTAAATCTGTCCCTGGGAAACTGAGTTCGATTTTGTAGTAATAACTCAAATGTTACAATAAATACTATGATGGAAGTTAATCATTTAGTTTTATCCATGATAAAAGAAAAAAATTCTGTGGACTTATACAATTAAGTATTGTCAAATGATGCACGTAGGTGCGTCATACGGCTGAAAAAAAGACTTTGTAAGAGGCGTTGACGATGAGTGGTGATGACTAGCTGCCTTCCCTCTAGTCTTACACTACTAAATTAGGGACGGCCCTCGAGTAGCTGTGTGCGAATTTCAAAAAACAAACAAACAATCTAAGGGAATAAAGAAAATGGCAATAATTTATTAGATAAATAACGACAAAGTACATAATTTCCATTTTTTATTGACAATAAAAAAGTACACATTATCTCTGCTTCGTATCTAGATAACCTTCAAAACAATTTATTAGTTTATCAACTTTATTAGTGGTTAAATTAAGTATTTAATGTGAATCCACAAAATAAAGGTTTAAAAAAATTAGTAGCAGTTGAACATCAACATTAATTCAGAGAAGTAGAGTAGTTAATATATTCATTTATGCGTGGTTCATTAATATTCTTGGCCCAGGTTCGAATCTCCATCACAACAAACATGTTGGTCCCTTCGGCCGTGAAAGCACTATAATGTGTCAGTCAATCCCACTATTCGTTGGTTAAAGAGTAGTCAAAGAATTGGCGGTGGGTGGTAATGACTAGCTGCCTTCCCTCTAGTCTTACACTGCTAAATTAAGGACGACTCGAGTTGCTTTGCGCGAAATTCAAAACAAACCAAACCTTTACCTTCCCCTTGCCGCTAAAAACGTGAAAGGTGGAGAACACAGCAAAACAAAAAATGTTTTCAGTTACGTTTATCAAATTGTTCTGACTTACAATGAGTGTTCGAATTGAAGGAGAACACAACTGAAGGTTTAACTGTTTTGTTTTTTAAATGAATATGTTTCGTCCACATTGTTACCAAAGTCTCGAGACTGTGATTTTCAAAACCCGACTTAGTCTAAACAGAGGCTTGTAAGTACACCTAGAGTCATATTGACTTTTTCTTACACCAGATATCTTCATTGATCATTGTTAAAGCTAGTATATAGTTTAGGTTTGATTTTTGAATTTCGCTCAAAGCTACACGACAGCCGTCCCTAATTTAGCAATGTAAGACGAGAGGGAAGGCTAGTCATCTCCACCCACCGCCAATTCTTTTATCGATAAATAGTGGGATTGACTGTCACTTATAATACTACCGCATCTGAAATGACGAGCATGTTTTGGGTGTCGGGGATTCGAACACGCGACCATCAGATTGAGAGTCGAGCACCATAACTACCTGGACATGCAGGGCGGGTTTATAGTTTACGCCTAATGTTTTGTTTTCTTATACAATGTAATTTATAAATCTTAATGTTTAATATAATTGATGACTGATCAACGAAGTAAGTGAATTGACTATTTATATATATTTAACCATAATGTGTTGCTGGGATTACCAACCAATTTCGTAACGAAAACAAAAATTCAGGTCAACCCCCTCCCTTTACTTCCAACGGCTATATTTTAAACGGACATGTAATGAGACATACGGTTAGTGTTCGACATACTGTTCATATTCTGATATTACATTTTCACCAGGTGAAGCTTCTAATGTCACCCGCAGCAGGGATACCTTTACTGATCACTCATCTATATTCTCTAGACCTGTATGGCGGATGACGCATGCCGTCAAACCATCTCCATGATTTTTGTTTGTTTGCTAGACCAAACGGCAGGAATCAAACACCAGATTTTAGCGTTATAAATTATCAAGCGTACCATAAGCCATTGTGAACCTCCATCTTCGTAAAGCCAACTAAATATATTCCGCTCGAAGCGCGAATACATTTACTATTATTTCTATATACGAGAGTACCGGTACAAGATACACTTCCTTCAATTTATATACGGATTTTCTCTTGTTAAATAGTAAAAACCTGAGCACTGTATACAATGCATTTCCATAAACATTGAGACAAGGAGTGCAGACTAATGGAATTTATGGACATCATTTCATACCAACAAAGCCTTTGATCGAACGAACTTTGTTACGATTCAAAGGATATTATATTAAACTGCACTATAACAACAGACCATTTTCGCATTTCAAGAAATGTGATATTTTTTCTTGTGAAACTGTAAAACGTTTTCCTTTCGAGGTCTGTTTTTATTTAAACGCATGTCTGTACAATATATTACCTGTGTTGTACTTACTGCAGGAATCTAGATCTAATTTTAGTTTGATAAATCGTTAAGCTGGCCAATGAGCAGAGGACAAGGGGGGAGGAATCAACATTTATCAATTATTGCATAAACGTTCGTTTGTGTAGACTTCTTAAATTAAACAAAAAAATCTCTAAACCTCATGGTTACACACATTTCAGGTTAGAGTTTTTACTAAATTAAAAAAAAATAATAAGCTTTGGAATTTCATGAAAACTGATGTGAATCACTTACTTATTAGAAGTAGGATGTTGCCCAGGTATCTGCTTCAATTTATGTCGTATTCAGATAACAACTTGCTCTCGTCTACAGTGCTATAAATTTAATAATCAAAATTGTAATGATTTTTTATTTCTTATTAACGTCTATAACTTAAGAATTTATCAGATGAATTAAACTATAACTTATACAGCTATTAATGCACAAACGATTAAAAATCACATTTAATCAAATAGCAAAATTAATCATACTTCATAACACTTTTTCCATAATTTTCAGATCTAAATGATCTTTATCCAATATTATAAATCCATTGTTGTGTAGTTTTTGTGTAGAGATTGGTAGTGATGACTGGCTGCCTTACATCTAGTCTTACACTGCTAAATTAGGAACGGCTAGCGCAGATAGACTTCGAGTAGCTTTGCGCGAGATTCAAACGAACTCGAGACCTTGATATTATACCTGTGCAATCAATTCTACTATTCGGTTAAGAGCAACCAATAAGATATTGTTCGGACTGAAAATACTAAACATACAGACTATAAATGTATTTGTTTTCTGATATCTTTCTCCAGTACATAAAAAGTATGATCATGTTACAATAATGAACATTTCGGAAAAGCGAGAGAATGTGAGCAATATGTTTCGAATATTTTAGGAAAAAAAATCCAAACATTGAAAAATAGAACATCGGGGGTATAATGTTCTATGTCTGTTTTTTTATTTTATGAAAAATACATGTTAACATATTCAGCCGCGGCATATCGGTTCCTAGAATAGCTTTGAGTTTCTCAAATACAAACAATGAGATCACAGTCCCGTCATCTCTTGACCGATTTTAGATCTAATTACAGTTTTGGACTCGGGTGGATAAACCCTTTCGATTGAAGTATTTTACCGTGCCAAGTTCTCGTAAATTAAGTTACTCTAATCTTACTTAAAAGAATTTCAGTTTGAGGGTAGAAATCTTGATGAATAATAAAATCAAATGGGGTATATGCTCGACCCACGCTTGATAATGCTGGTGCACAAAAAATATAGCTAATAAAAAATAAACAAGAGTTTTTAAGAGTAATTTACTCTAATCTTGTATAAAAGAATTGGAGTGTTGTGGTTATTAAAGAATCACTCTTGTTTTTTTCTTTGAAAGTAATATTAATCATGCTTTAATTAATAAAATAATGATATAATTTCATTGCTGGTATTAGTATTTTCAAAGGTGAGTGGCTATATTTTCAAGTCAATTACTTCTAGTATTCTAGTATATCTGTTCCAAGTTTCGATTACTGATCAAAGGAAGAACAATCAATTAGCAACACTCGCCGCCACAATGATTTTGACCTCCTCTCCTTTACCCTGATTGTTGTATGCTACTGCCAGGCTATAATATACAAAGCCTTAGTTGGAACATGATTTAAAGTATTTCTCTTATACAGTTTCTTACAGCATTGTAACAGACTTGTAAACAATGAAAATATTTTAATCTTATGATTTTATTGCATCACACAATGTTGTTCCCTATCAGATAAGACTTTCTACATCTCAGAACATCTTGTCTTATAAACGATAAATATAAGTGATATTTAAACTCACTGACATCTCTAACAGATAAGTTAAAATATATGCAAAATGTAAGTTCAAAGGAGAAAAATATTTACAACTGAACAAACAACTCTTTATTCACATAAAATATACCTGTGCTAAAATAAATCTTTTGTTAGCTTATTTTAAATCTAACTGACGGAACTGAGAAATTATTTTCCTTTACAGGACAAGCGCAATGATAATAAATCTATACTTCATATTTTGCTGAGAGTTGTTGCTTTGAATCAAGCTATACAACGGGGGTCGAAACCCGATTTCTAACGTTGTAAGTCCGCAGACATACCGCTGAGCCATTGCGGAGCTTTGCTGAGATAAAGAGTTTCTCTTGTGGTATCGCATAATCCATAGACTACCTTCGCTAACATTTACTCAGAATGAAATATTCAACGGAAAGAACTCTGAATTCGTATTAGTTATTTATGTATATATGATATTTTTTGAGCTTGACTTGTGTCAGTTACCCCAAGGAGTAGTGATCATACTGTTACAAACTTATATGTGAAGCTAACGGCATATGTAACCTTAACTGAAAGGGATTCGCAATATTGAAATTCAATCTACAAGTCATTAACTGTGTGAAGAACACCGACATAAACATTTAGAAAAATACCTAAATATTGTACTAAAGAAATATTCTAAACTGGTTATAGCAATGTTAAATTAACAGTTATCCCCACGGTGGCGATATTAATTGAGACCTAGTGTGCCATAGCCAAGCCATCTTGTTGAGCACCTATTAGAATCATTTACTTTTATTTGATATATTGAAAATATTTCTGAAATTTGACTCAATTTCTTTGTGTTCTTTCCATCTTTAGACGAAAAATGTGATTTTCTTTTTGTATAAATTAGTATAAATATATTCAATATGTTATATAAAATGTTACGCTTTCGAAAAGAGGATGTCATAATCCACAGAAATACAGAAACGAAATTTTGTAGTTTTGTACTTAATCTGTATTTAAGAATATGTTGAATTGTATTCAGCATCCTATTTTATTCTAATAAATGTGACATATCTATGTAATTTGGAAAAGTAAAATAATACTAATATTTTGAACTGCCAACTTTTGTCTATGTAAAATTGTTACCTCATCTAAAATAGTTACGAAAAAGAATCTATTGAATATTCAATATGTATTCAATAATTAGTACTATTTTATTTATTACATAATACATATTTTTTCTAGTCACATCATGTATTTTTGTCTAGTGCACTTCTTTTGTATAAAGCAATATGATATATACAAATTTATATAAAATATATATTTCGAAATAATGTTTTTAATACCCTCTCTAGATTTCTTGTAGAAGTGGACTGGCAGAATTATATTTACCGTTGTGTAGGCCGAGTAGGCTTAGTAATAACGATTAATGATTGTTGCAATAAAAAGGTTTAATATATATTAGTTCTTGTTTTTATATTTACAAGTAACGTCAGTAAGAATTATTCTGTTATCATGGACGTCAACAAATTAATAGAACTTCTTAGAGGAACAACACATCCAACTCATCGTGAAGAAGCTGAAAAATGGTTAAGACAAGTATGTCAACTCCACAGTGTACTGGCATCATTAAAAATAATATTAATATTAAAAAATATTATGATAAGTATCATTATAAATACTAATAGTATCAGCGTTACACTTAAAAAAAATTGAACTTCAATAATTAAAGTCACCTACTGCACTGATACTTTTGGTACATCACTACTTTCTGTTACATAGTTTATTATGCGTTTGAGTTGTGTACTTAATCGTGTTAAAGATTTTAACAAAGCTCCGCTACACTATACAGTACTACTTCTAATTAATACTTTAATAATTAAAAAGAATAATAACCGAGTTACAGATTCTATGTAAAAGTGAGGCATTGATTTAGCACTTTTAGACTACTGTACTTATTAATTTAACTCTTAAGTAATATTATGCAGCTCATTTTATTTTGACTTTAAACATATTTGAATAGTTATTGTTGATTTAGTGATTAAGATGAAGATGTATTCCTGGTAGTAGAAGTAATAAATATGGAAATGCATTAATAATGGGCACTTGCAGTGCTGTGATCACAAGATACCTGTAAAACCCTATGAAAGTAATTGCTGTTATATATTTTGTAAAGAAATAAACATTAGTAACTTTGAGTATGATGAACTCTGTAAAATTGTGATTTATATACTTGTTTAATATACTTGTGATACTTGTTTACCAGGCTTTAGTTATATTGAGGTACATTCAAAGATTTCAGTAGTACACTTGTTATATTAACATAAATTACAATTATACTGAAAGTTGAACAATTTTCTTTCTCAAACACACACAAATACTTTTTTATTTTCTAACATCATGTTTTCTGTCTTCAGAAGTCATCCTTTCAGCATTAAGCATAGGTCTAAAGTGAAATATAATTACTAAATTAGCATACACTGATAGATAAAGCATTTGCTTGACAAACTTTCCATATCACTGTAGTGCAAGTGTTCACTTAAAGAACTTGTCAGCTGGACAAATAATCATAATAATTGAAAATGTAAATTTATTAATGAAGTACATTTGTACTCAAGTAGTTTTTTACTGTGTTATTATTTAGGAAAATTTTAGTATTTCTTAACTCATTCACTGTGGCTGTGATGTATATATTTTCAGTGCTCCCTCTGTGACAGGAACAAAAGTTTTCTATTCTTTATGTTTTTTTATTTTTCCTCTGCTGTGTCCAGGTTCATCATCTTGACTTTCATCAGTATTTGTAGAGCTTGTATTCTCTTGTCTTTTCATCATCATGCATTTGAAAACCACTTGACTCATATTCACTGTTTTCTAAGCTGTGAGTTACCTACATCAAGCATATTTAAATACTAATTAGCATCACTTCTATTTGCTCTATAAGTTGTTGTATGTCCAGCTGAGACATTTTGTTAGTTACTGAAGGGCTGAGTGAAAAACACCAAGAGAAAAACATATATTAACATTAGGTTGCATGCAGATAAATACTTTCCAAGTCATTTTACTCTTACACATCATGCATAGCAGTGAGTAGGTGGGAACATTGGGAAATGTACACCCTAGTCATACTGAAAAAGTTAATAAAGTTACTGACTTTTGCAATGACTGTTAAACTGTGAATATTTTTAAGTTAAGTAAAACTGGCAATATGAACTGAAGTATAACGTTTTGGGAATAATAGTAATTTTGTATTCCCATTGCAAGAGCATTACATATAGATATGCACAAAATTTTGTGAAATACACAGTATAATTGTATCTGGTGTTGATGTCCTTTTTTTATTATTTTCATTTTACTTGCAAAACTTTACTAAGTTGGTTGAGGTATGGTTAAAATATTATACTGTAATGAGAATGTCATAAGCTATTTAAGAAGATACAAACTTCAAGCTAAATGCTGTACAAGATGTTGAATCATATGTGTAATGTTTTGATAAGTTACTTGATTTATACTTTTGTAAATGTTTAAAGTTTTACTAACTAGTGTTTCTCCTATTGCCTTTCAGCTGGGTGTACATTACAGCAATGACTGGTTTGTCAAACTGCTGGTTTTTTTTTGTAAAAAATCAAAATATTCTGGAAGTTGAAATTTTCAATTCTTAACATAAAATATATACACAAATATTCAAGAAATTCAGTTATTTATTTCTGTATGTTTAACATACTTATTTTTATCAAATGAGTGCCAGTTTTATCAAACTTTCAAGACAAAATATCAGGAGATTCAGATTCAGTAAAAATTACTCAAAAACTGAATGACCTGTTTATAATATTGACCCGTTGTCCTATACACCAATCAGTGATTATCATCACTTCACATTATTTTTATGTAAATATGTCATGCAGAAATTCAACAATTAATCACAATTTTGGCTGAAGCTGAGTGGTTAATCAGCATAATCAATTATGTATAAACATTAATAAATGTACAACTAATCAGATATTAATGTTTATAATTATTCCAACTATCCAAGTTGAAAGTGGTGTATAACACTACATCATATTCACAGGTACATATATGGCACGGTGTTATAACTTCTTTTAATATATTATTGTTCAACAAAGTGGCAAACATAACCATTCTTGAGTGTCCTTAACATGCTTTGATATGAAGTGTTTTTGTTTTTTTTATTATTAGAGTAAGGTTTACTTATAATTTTTTTCATAAAAATTGCAGTTTACTGTAAAGATCATTATTTTCATTGCAGGTTCATAAAATTATTGGTTTTGCACCTTCTTTGCTAGAATTAGTGATGATGACTAACTTAGAAATGTCTGTTAGACAAGCTGGTGTTATTTACCTAAAAAACTTAGTTTTGCAATTTTGGCAACAAAAGGAACAAGAGCCATGGAAACCTGAACTTTTCCATATACATGAACAAGATCGTGCAATGATTAGAGATTCAATTATTGATGCAACTGTCCAAGCACCAGAGCTTATCAGGTAGGCATTATATTCTGATGTGTATTTTTTCTTCATTGGAAGCAGTTTTTATAACTTAATGGCTGTTGGTATGATTTTTTTTTTTCATTTTAATTACAATACTATAGACATATATATAATTTCTGAGCATTTGTTTTTGTCACTAAAAAAAACAATTGACAATATACAACATATTCACATTTTAAACTGACATAAAAGTGAAAATAAAAGTCATTACCTCTTATAATGCAAATATTAGTTACTACAATACATGTTTGCCTAAAATGTGTTAAAGGGGTAATTGTACAACAGCTTTAAAATAGTATTGATATTTCTTTCTAACTTTCATTTGTATTGTTTCTGATCATCAATGTGACTGTTCTGTCAAGCTACCTCTAGCTTTTATAAGTTTTTAAAGGCCATTATAATTATGTTGTATCTTTATCAGCAACTAATAGAGTAATTAAGACTCTAGCATTATGTCTTAGAGTAGCATCAGCATCTTGATAATTAATACTTGTAAGATTATCAACTTGTATTTTTTGTATATTAAATTTTATTATTATTATTTTCTATAATTTACTAATTTTGGGTAAACCATGTAAATTTCAGCCTATTACACAAAAAATAAATTTTGTTACCTGTGGTGTTTATGGCTTATTGTCTTATTTGCTAAAAAAAGATGTTACATTTGTGAATTACTTTCATATTTGTGTAAAATATTATTTAAGATTATGGTTTTGTAGGACTGGTTAAGGACATGCCTAATGATGAGGTAATCTTTTCAGGTCAAATCCGGTTACTTTTACATAATTTTCATAGGAAAAAGGAGCTTAATGAACTTTTTGTACATAAATATTGCTGTTAGTTTTAAAAACTAAATAAATTTTGAAATAAAATAGTTTTATTTGTTATCAAGTGTTTTCCCAATTTGTGTGAACATCTGTTACAAAATTTGTTTTTATAACATTTTAATTTTAAAATTTTTTCTTTTGACATTTATCCAAAGGTTCCCATAAATTTTTACTTGTAGGAGTTAATTACATGCCATGTCGTCAATTATAATAGTCTAGCCAAACTTAAGTGCTCAGTTAACAAACTATAGTAAGCTTCTAAAATTCTGCAATGTTGCAATGTAGATTTTAATTTTGTTGCATCATTTGAACATCAGTTTCTGCTCTTTATCAAATATAAAGTCAGGTCACTAATCATGGCTTATATTACTTTTTTGGCATAGTCTTTTTAATTTTACAAACAGGCAGAAAATATGAACAATAAGTAAAAATTGCCAAATTTTAAATCATTACTGGTACAAGCCTCATGTTAGTTACAACTGACCTGTAATTTGCATAATATATTACTTATTACTTGCAGCTGTCTGCAATTATGATAACTATTTTTCATTAATACAGGATTCAGTTGGCAGTATGTGTCAACCAAATTATAAAACATGACTTTCCTGGACGTTGGACAGAGATTGTTGATAAAATCTCTATTTACCTGCAGTTACCAGACACTTCAAGCTGGATGGGTGTAATAATGTGTCTCTATCAGCTTGTTAAGAACTATGAGTAGGTTAATATGTTTAAATTATTTTTATCTTCATTATATACATACAAGATTAGTATAATTTGGTTAGGAAGTTAAAATAACTAAATGTTAAGAAATTTGGCATTAATTATTACAAAATAACCAGAATAAACTAGTGAATCAAAGTTTTTACTTTGTAGTTTTAAGTCACACATGGTTAAAGAAGTTATAGTTACAGGCAAATAGGTAATGAAAAAGAAATATATTTATGCTTATACATAGATGTATCATGTGGCAGGGAAAAAAAAGTATGTATAAATTAGTATGTCTTACAGATAAGTCCTTAAAATGACATAAAGGATGCTGAAATATTGTATATATAGAGTGTAGTTTCAAAGTGGAAACCATTGACAGCTTCAATTAAGATTTTAAAATTGTGTAAATATAAAACATTGATTTTTTAACTATCTATTAAATTATGCTGATATCTTTTTAAAAGTACAATTCTTCAGTTGTTTGTTCTCATGCATCATGTTAAAAACTCATATCTCTTGCTGTTAAATCCATATGAAATAATCTATGCTTTTGTAAACATTATTTAGCTACTATATCAGAACAGTATATTTTATTGTTTTCTAGGTACAAGAAACTAGAAGAAAGAGGACCATTGCATGAAGCTATGAATCTGCTGCTTCCACTTGTACACCAAAACATCATCCAGTTACTGCCAGATCATTCAGAAACTTCAGTATTGATACAAAAACAAATTTTGAAAGTCTTTCACTCGTTTGTTCACTACTTTCTTCCACTAGACCTTCTTCCTAAGCATATTTTTGCTTCATGGATGGAAGTTTTTCGAGCAGTGCTTGATTCCTCTGTACCAGAGGTAAAGTCTTTGGAGAAATTTTGAAGCAATTGAAAATTTAGAAAGTAGTTGAGCAAAAATATTTTATTTTAAAGATTATGTTTAAAACTTTTATAGAATTTGTTAACAGGGCTCTAATGTTTTAGTGACTAAGTTTGCTTTTGATTTTCAAAAATTTGGAAAAAGAAGCAAAAACAGATATTTTAAAGTGTTTTTTTTTTGTCAATTGTTAATCATTTCTATTCATAATGCATTACTTGTTTAACTAAATGCAGATTAAATTTATTTCTTATTTATATTAAAATAAAATAAATAAAGATTGTTTTTTTATGAATTTTTGTTAATAACTGGACAAAGGAAATATAGTTGACGTATTATTGTATTATTCTTTACTTTTACTCTTTAACTTTTATAATAATTCAGTGTCTCAAACACTTACATCATTCATGTATCTACTCACCTTGCATTTGTCATGTTCTATCTACCAGCTACGTACTTTAGTTTGTAATTAAGTGTTGAGCACCCAGAGAAGGCTGCAAACACAAGTTATATGTTTTGTTGCTGGTTAAATGGTGCTAAATGAAACAAATACAAAGGCTAAAATTCCAGCATGCTGTTCTATATTGCAGGCTAGATTTAGGCTTTGTTTACAAAAAAAAAAAAAGAAGAAGAAGAAGAAGATTAGTCTGGTAGTCCACAATATTAAAAGATTGTTTGTTTATGTGTTACCTTCCATAACATTAAAGAATATATTAGTGAATGATTTATATCACTGGTACACAGTATTTCTGTCAGAAGAAAAAAGTAATTATTTTTTTATAGTTTTTTTTTCTTATGTTAATATTTAATACTTTGTAATGCATTTTTATTTCTATGGAAAAAACTATGTTTTTATTTTGTTAAATTAGGAGATCATTAGATTCTAAAATGTGACATTCTTTATACCAGGCTGCCAATCTAGTAGAGGAAGATGAACGACAAGATCTGTCGTGGTGGAAGTGCAAGAAGTGGGCTATGCGTATTCTCATTAGGATTTTTGAAAGGTGTGGAAGGATGTTATTTTTATAACACAGCTATAATTTTTTTCAATCGCATTTAGATAGAGATGTTATAAAATGTTATTACTGTGTTCTGAAATTAATTGTACAGGGACATTAAGTGTTTGATACCTTTATAACCTGTGAGTACTGGGAAATGGTGATCAAAATCTTGTAATTTTATATATACAATATCTTTTGTTAGTATACTCAGTGTGATAACTGCAACAAAATAATTTATTTATGAGAAGAATTTTGTGTAATTACTGAGAATGTAACAATTGTCTTCTTTTACACATACAATGTAATTTGTTGTTGCACTCAAAATAATACTTATATTACAATTATTTATTTTAAAGATTCAAGTAATATCTTTGTGTGAAACACAAAACACAGGTGAGGTTTTACTTAAGAAAATTAGAAATCTTCAAAGAGTGTTGTTGTTGAGTATATTTTAAGTATTCTCAATAAAATCACTTTGGAGTTAGCTGAAATATTTATTAGTTGCTGATCTACTGATGTTATTTAAATTTTATAATGTTGCATGCTATAAACAAAGTTCAGAATTATAAACTTTGAACAGAAATTTAGCTATACTAAAATAAAATTTGGAAATATTACACTCTGTTCAGGATTACTATTTCCCTTTAATATTAAATATAAAATATGAAATAAGTTTCATGTAAACTATTCAGCAGTGATGACGAGAAAACCCAAACCAGCTGTTTTTACATATACATTTTCTCTACAAGTGGGTTTTCTCAACCCAAACCAGCCATTTTTACATGTATATTAAACTACCTAGCAGTTTTTTTGAGTTATGTTGTAGCTATTAAGGCAGAAATGTGATGAATCTAAATTTTTATTGTGAAAATATTTTTGATAATATTTTTATGCATGGGTAACATTTGTAAATATAAGTTCAAGCGCTGTTCTTTTTTAATTTTATTTGTGGTAAAAAGAACCTACCAAAGAAGTTAATTTGGCCATGTAAACAGCATTTATTTTCATACTTTTTTTATATATTTTACCATTAATTCAAAACCCACAAACATATTTGAAGTCTTAATGAAAACCCTGAATATTTAAAAATTTATAAAAGTCTGAAAGGAAATTTTGTGCTGTCATCTTCAGTAATTCAATTTCTTTTAAAGCTTGATAAAAGAAATTATTGTTTTAATCAGTGAGTTTATACCTGGTTCATTGAAAATTATATTTTATCTTCTGGATTAAAGTTACTAATGTAGACATTCACAAACAACTGATGTATGTGTATATCATAAAAATAGTAATGTATCATTATAGGTAAAACATTTGTTTTAGAAATCTTTTAACTTAAATGGTGTCATTCTTGATGATTGTTTGGTGTTTTGACAAACAACTGGTGTTATTTCTCCATGATTGTATCAACTGATTATCTTCAATTTTACTGTCATATGTTTTTTCTTTACACTCGTTTTACAGGAGTTCCTTTTTGCCATCATGGCTTATGAAGGTAACTTTTTAAGAAAACACCATAGTCCTCAAATGTTATTTTTCAAATTCATTTATGGGGCTTACTCCAGTCTTTTTCTTTTTGGTATACCTCATTTTTTCTTGTATGTTCTCCGAAATAAAGGTTAAAACTTATGATGCTCTTATCTAGCCATAGTTTGTTTCATTTCTGGAAGACTTATTTTCTTCTCAGTTCAGATCATCAGTTTTATCTATTTACTTGCATGGCTTGGACCTCACTTGAATATCTTTACTAGCTGTTTTTATTTAAATAGGTAAAAAAAAAAACTTTTTAAAAATGGAAAATAAATGTAGAGATGGATAAAGATTGATATTAGCCACCTCTCTATTTAATTACTTTCTTTATACAAAAGTTTTATTTATTTATTTGTCTGTTGTTTTTAATGTAGTTCTTTGGTGAATATAGAAAGGTTGCATTTATAACCAAATTTTAGATTCACTGAGATTCCAACTTTAAAATTTATTCTTTATCTATTATTGGTTGGTAATTCCTTTTTCATTCTGTTCTTAAGTGTTTTAAAGAACACCAAATTTATCTAAGTATGCTAATTTCAAGGGGTATTGATAACATGATTTATGTCACCTCAGTGAAATCGGTTGACACCGTTATTTTGGTTTTTGAGTTACTGTGTAAATACAAAAGAATCAAAAGAAAGTAAAACAGGAAATTCAAACTTTTTGCTATGATATTTACAGACATTCCCAGAACTTATGACTCAGTTATTGTATAGACATTGTTAAGATATTAGATGATATTTAAAATGCCATTTAAATGAACATTTTGAACCATCCCTACATAGGCAGTGCCACTAGCTACCTGAGTCTGTTCATTCCTTTGTGATGAAGACTTGATACAGAGAAAGGAGATCATTTTCAATACTGCTATTCTTCCTATTCTTTATTTATCATTATAAGGTGTGATCCTAATTGCATAATTTGTTGGACTCAGACCATGTGTTTCTATGTATTAATTTTTACTGATTTTTGTGTGATGTATGTTTCTAAATACATCTTCAGTGTCTTTGACTTAAAGGATTAAAACTTCTCTTGTTAGTTATCTTCTGTTATGCATTTCAAGAACTATTTGGAGCTTAAAGTTGCCATTCCTATAATTACCGTAAATCCTTGTGTATAAGCCGCCACCATGTATAGGCCGCATCCCAAACTTTGAAGGTTGATTTTGGGTTACAGGTATACAGCGTATATGAGCCGCACCTGCCATGCCACACTAATTTTATCCATCCCCACATACGTTTTTCCATTCATTTAACACATTTAATTTAAACTAGTCATGTGCGTCATTTGCCAAGTCTACCGTCCCTGTCTGTCGTCACACGCACGTGTTGTCTGACAAGGCGGCAATCGACCAATGAGTGTTTTTACCTTTGCGGAGAAAATGTTACACCTTCAGCAAACCACGAATGGAATCAAGTGTTGGAGATGTCGCATGACAGTGACCACGACTAATGACCCCATTACATGAGTACAAGTACTGAATATTTCCTAGTATCTTATTGTTGAATAAATTATTTTTAGCATTTGCACATTCTAAAAGGTACCTTAACCCCAGATGTAGTGAGAAGTTTACAGATATAATTTTTAGACTGCATGTATAAGCCGCACCCCAAACTTTTGAACAAAATTTTAGGTTCACAGGTGTGGCTTGTACACAAGGATTTACGGTATTTGTCTATGTTTTAGACATGCTTTTCTCTGTTTCTCTTTATCTCTGTTAGGAACGTTTTTTGGGCAAAAGAGTGTTTTTTAGTTATTTGCTTGTTTTCATTATGTTAATCTTGTGGTGGTGTTGAATTTTACTGACTTAGTAATTTCTGATGCTTTTAGTTAAGTTGGAAGTCCATCTTGTCCTTAACTGTAGTTATTTTTGACAAGGGCTATTTTTTTTAAATGATTATTAAAAACATTGGCAAATCATGAACTACCTGCTAAATGATTCATACTACTCTTGGTGGTATCAAAATGTTTAAATTTTTGAGCTAATTCAGAGAAAATTATTGCTTATGTAGATTATGTAAATCAAACAAATTAATACAAAGTTATTACACTGAAAAAAATATTGCATTTAGTGATATGATCATAAAATTGTGCAGTGCAGTTGAGCATTAGTTACAAAAAAAAAGAAAACATGTTTGATTCTAATTTTTTTACTTTTTCTTTTTTCACACAAATGTTACTCATTTCTACACTTCATATTGATGTTGTCCATAAAAATTGAACATTCACTACAGTTTAATCTAACAGTTTGCATGCATGGACTGTGAACTTAGGATTCATTGCTTATGCTTAGTTGTCACAAAAAACATATTCAACATGTCAGAGCTATGTGTCAGTGAGGAAATGTGGTGATCAAATCCCACTGTGCTCTCAGGCAAGAGCTGGTGGTTGTGATGGGGGATTATTTGACTGGTTTCTTTTCCTTTAAGATATTAATTCAAAATTAAAAAGATTTGTGCAAATGGCCCTTGTATAAGCTTATGTGAAAATTTTAATGCAATTGTATAACCTCCCATTCATAGTTTTTGTTTTGCTGTTGGTATCATTGGCAAATTAAAACAAAAGTGTGAGAAAATGTTTATAATATGAAATACATTATGCAATACTTATGTTGCATGTGTATGAGAATGTTTTATTTAAGACTGCATGTGAAAGAGTATGTCATATTTCTAACATCTTTCTAAAAAACAAAGATGTGTATTCAAATTTCCTTATTCCTTTTTGAAAATTGTTGAAGTATAATTTGTTATTAGCAAAGAAGATACAATCAGATAGTGGCCTAAATTAATTATTAACTTATGCGTTTTGTAACTTGTCTTGAATGGTTAATGGGAATGAGGTATGACATAACTTTATTAGTAGTTACTAAGGTATTGATTTTATATCAGTATTTATGTTGTTTTTAAGCAGGATATTCATATGGTAACTAAATGTTTAATAGCACTCTTCAGGATTACATTTTGCAAATTCTTATATTGTGTAGGAACAGTAATATGTTTCTTTAAATAAGGTATGGGAGTCCAGGAAAAGTGACTAAAGGATACAGAGAATTTGCTGAATATTACCTAGAAATGTTTTCTGCTGGCATTCTACAGGTTATGCTGAAGTTGTTAGATCAGTATTGTCAGAAAATCTATGTATCTCCTCGAGTTCTGCAGCTAATTTTCCACTATATGAATCAGGGGTAAGATCAATATAAAGCTCTAGATCTTATTAAATAAGTGTTTTGATTGTATGATTACAAATTGACTAGTGAGAGACTAGGGTGTCATTGTGCCATTCTAATTTCAATAGATTTATCATAGTTCAAGAATAACTTAAAAATATCTTTGATTAAAAAACTTTCAGATATTTTTATGTTGTAATGGATGAATTTAAGTTACCAAATGTGTATTCATAGAGCTACTAAATATAATTAATCATCAAATATGAAGAGAAGAAAAAACGTTTCTTAACGTGACTCAAATAGACAATTATGATAGAGCTGTCATTTTAAATTGTTAAGCCTACTTTTGTATCTGCAATTTTTGGGATGTTTAATGTGATTTTTTTCTCACTGTAAGATTATTTTTATATATCAGATACTTGCAATCAAACAAAATTCTAGGAAGTCTTTGAGAAGATTAATAAAACTTGTATGTTAATAGCTCTTTGCTGTTTCAGTCTCATAAGTTCAATTTACTAACTTAATTTTATAGAATTCATCTTTAAACACATAACCTCATAAGTAAATGCAAACTCATTAAAAAAACAACTCAATTTTATTAAATACACAAACATGAACTAAAGGGTACAAGACTATCATTGGTATTTTATGTATTTTCCCTTTGAAACATTCAAGACAAAAGCACAATTATACAATATACATCCCTGAAATCTGGACATGTGAAATATCATCTCACTCCTGGTAAAGAACTTTGGATGGTCCCCTTAGAAGCTGGTTGTTTAATCAGCTTTCTCAAAGAATGATTAAGCACAGACCACACCAGCTTGGTAAGGTTCTTGTCATATGATTGGCCTGGCCTCAGGAGAGTGGTATAGTTCCTGACCTTAAAGTCATTGGTTTTCTAACTTAGTGATTGAGGAGAAGCCCTGTCATACTTTGATTGGTAAGCTAATTATTGGCATAAATAGTTTCTCAACCACTTTGGATCCATTGCATTCCAGCTGGAACCAAGAGCCCTGGTATTAGCCCTTTCACAATGTGCTCAGTGTAATATACACAAGTTTGTCTACACATTTGCACTATTACGTTTGATACAGCAAGTGTATCTTCACAAAATTTAGTGAACTTTTAGCAAAGATTGCAAATATTTTGTACACACAAAATCACATTTCTTAATGAAATATTTTTACTAAAGATTTGTTTGTGAATATATTGAGTCTGTTTTGTTACTAGTCTGAGTGCAAAGTGATTTTGTGTTGTGATAAAAAAACTGTTCTTCATCTCTAAAATTTCAAATATTATTTGTGTGATATCTAAAACCTCCTAAATACATTTCAAATGTTTGTTTTTAGTAAGACTTTATCTTTTATGTTATTTTATATACTCTTAACTATACAGGGTCTGACAATTGACCAATCTCATAACCATCATAAAAAATAAGGAAATAAATATAAATTATGTTTTTTTCATGCTAGAATGACTACATATTATAACATGAAAATACTCTCAGTAGCATAAATTCGATGATGCTATGTATTTATATACATGTTTTATTATATTAACCTTCCAATCATGCCTAGCTAACTTTGCTTAACTTGCATTGATGTGGTGCATGTGCACTCATGTTACATATCCAATAATTTATTAAGCTTAGTAACTAAGATGTATTTAGATTTTAAAAACTAGGGAACTTTGACCAGACTAAAGACACAACCAACCTTCTTGTAGTTTTTATTCGAAAGAACATGGTAGGCTTTTCACAGATTAAAATGGCTGAGCAAACCTCTAGAGCAACCTTCTAAACAGTTGATTGGTTATTCAAATGTCTGTATTGAAGTATGTGTTTGTATGAGGGAACATTTCTAAAAATGGGAAAGTGAATGGGGCCACTGTTCGATTCAGTACATAATCCATATTTCAGCAAAATAAAAAGATATGAGGCTCTTATTTTATATTCTAGCTTGATAGTATTAGTAACTTGAGTTTCTAATTTGTACAAAATGATAGACTTAGTATCTTGACATCACAGACATCTAATTTTAAACTGTTGCATTCAGCATATCACCTTACTCATTAAAATCTATTTTTAAGTGTGTTATTTCAATATTTACTTTTACATTAAGAAATAAACTCATTTGTAATATTTGAATTATAATTTACAATTTGATACCAAACTTATTGACATGAAGTCACAAAATAGTGGTTCAATAAAATTCTGAATGCAGGTCAACAAACTTGATGACCTTTGACCCTTTGTAAAAGAGATAAACAGAGGTCCTCTTTGGCTTAGATTCAGCAGGCCTAGAGTGGTTGACATTATTATACAATTTACTTTCATTCAGAAATTATTAATTATGACACATTTTCAAAGAGTTTTCCAATTATAATGAAATTTTATTTTGTGCTGACTGTAAATGTGGCAAGCAACTAAAAAAAATTGCAGTGAAATACTTTATTGAACAGGAATAAATGAGATTATCTAACAATTATTAGTTACCATGAATGCCAGTTTTGTTTGTTACATGCAGTAAGTATATTTTTCTTATAAAAACTAAATCATATCATTGTTGAAGTGAGTAGTTTGAATGTCTTATTATAGAAGAGAAGAGAAAAAAAATACCTCATTAATTCTGATAGTGTTTGACAGATATTTTTATACCTGCTTGAAATGTATCATTATGAACATTATATATGGTATTAATACACTATTTTCATTCTGTATCTTTTTAGCATTTATTTAGCAGATATTTTTATACCTGCTTGAAATGTATCATTATGAACATTATATATGGTATTAATACACTATTTTCATTCTGTATCTTTTTAGCATTTATTTAGCAGATATTTTTATACCTGCTTGAAATGTATCATTATGAACATTATATATGGTATTAATACACTATTTTCATTCTGTATCTTTTTAGCATTTATTTTAATCATTCAAAAGTTTCATTGAATTTTCTATGAACATAAAAAATGCACTCATGCCACCATCAGTAATGGAAAAGGAATAAATAATGTTCTTGCTCTTTGTTGTTTTTTAATATTTTAAACTTACAGATAAAGAATTTTTTCATTCTTTACAGAATTGGACATGCCCATACATGGAAACTTATCAAACCCCATATGATGGTAAGTTCAGAAATAAAATTACCCCACATGACGGTAAGTTTGGAAATAAAACTTAATATGTAGATTCATATGTCTAAATAGAATGTAGATTAGGTTTATGGTTTTTATTTATTTATGCACCCCCCAGTGGCTCAGCGGTATGTCTGCGGACTTACACGCTAAAATCCGGGTTTCGATACCCGTGGTGGGCAGAGCACAGATAGCTCATTGTATTACTTTTTGCTTAATCCAAAACAACAACAACAACAATTTATTTATATTTTAGTTTTATTTATTTGTACATATATACTGAAATAAATAGTTCCAACACTATCAGTTACATAAATTCTTAATAGGTAATTAAAACCAGCACTATAAAACAATAATAAACTTAATATAAAATGACTTTAAGGTGACAACTACAGCTGACAGTGGGAACTCTACCAAAATATTTTCATTGTTTATTTTATATAGACATACACACACAAAATTATTGTTTTTTTCATTCATATATAATAATACAGATACATTTCAAATCTCTGTTGGAACAATATGTTCACAAAGTATGTTATGAAGTTTTTCTACAAAGACATGTCTTAAATTAACAGTTAAATTACTAATTGTTATTGTATTCTGCATAAATTGCAGGAAATCATTAAAGATATAATTTTTCCTCTCATGTGTTACACTGATGATGATGATGAAATGTGGAAAAATGACCCTCATGAGTATGTACGCTGGAAGTTTGGTAAGCATCTTTCACAATGTATATTATAAATATAAGTACATTAAATTTATCTAACACTAGATAATAATAAAGGTAACATATAACATAGAATTACATCCATCACTTTGACTTAATTCATTTCGTTGAAAATTAAGTTATTGAAATAATTAGTGTTCACCTGAAAGCAATTGTAACATTTGTAACATGAACGTTTCACACAGACATGGTATTTAAAAAAATATTGTAAAGCCTCACATTTGCAAGTAAGTTACAACTTATACAAATAATAGCTAGACATGGGTTAAAGAGCAATAAAATAATAAAAGGTAACTATAAATAGGTGTATACTGTTTCAAATTTAAAGCTACTTAAAATATATACATAGCTTCATTTTACAATTTCAAGTCATTACAGAAAAAAAAGGGGTAATGTGGATTTATTTCATTTTTCTAGTTGTGAGGTGGTTCAAATTCACCAATCTAGTATAGAATTAGGGTAAATAAAGTAACAGATAAAATATAAACTTTCACTGAATAAAAACATATGGAATGTACTTAGGATGTTTTAGAGATCATGCAAATGAAATTCCAGAAGTTTAAGATAAATAAAGGAATTTTTAATCTTAACATGAATATTGTGTTTAACTCAGACTAGTCATAAAAAAACTATTCACAGACAAATTGTTTTGTTTAGTTTTGTTAAAAATACTACACTAAAAAACTTTTTTTTATATGAAAGGCTTCTACTGTTTGCTGAAAGTCTGCCAAATTTTATGAAATACTGAAATTATATCAAATGAGTACAAAGTGTTCATGTGGTTCATTAGTCTAACCAAGCCTGTGTAGAAAGAGTTAAAAGTTTAGAGTTATCATTTATTTACCTCCAAAATAACACAACTGGTCTGTACATAGTGCGTTATTGTAGTTGCTTTTTTTAAATCAGTTACTAATAGTAATAACAAAAACAAGAATTCAAAAACAACAAACATTACTTTCTAAAAGAACTTTCAGTTATAATATGACAGTGTGAACAGTCACAACCAATTACAGTCTGAAAAGAAATGTAATGGTGCATCATAAAGATTAATTTTTGTATAATATTCATTAATGTATTAAAATGAGATACAAAAGAATTTTTAGTGAAAACTGAACCATAATAAATCTAGTCCAGTCACAGACAGTGAATTTTATTGGGGAAAAGAAGAAAACCTCAAATTTTTCTAATGCTGTAAACTTTCAGATGTATTTCGAGAATTTATATCACCCATTACTGCTGTTCAAACTTTGTTACATTCTGTTGCCAAGAAACGCAAGGAGATGTTGGATAAGACCATGGCTTTTGTCATGCCTGTTTTAACAGATCCATCCTCTAACTCTAGGCATAAGGATGGAGCATTGCACATGTTAGGAACTGTTGCAGACATATTGATAGAGGTATGGAATCTTGTTTGAATTCATAAAAGTAAAGTTTTGAATTGGATAATAGTTTTACAGAGAGGGACATAATGAACAGTTCAGTGATAGAAAACAAAGCTCTAAGTTGCACAACAAACCATTTCTCTAAGGTGGACCTGTGCTTGTATGAACTTTGAATCAGTCTAACATTATGATTGTTGAAAGTGACTGTAGTTGTCCATATCATGAAATACAGCAGAATTAGTGTTTTAAAAATGAAGTATGTTAAAGACTGCTCTTCATACTTTTATGATATTCAATATTTTAATCAAGTTAGTGAAATTATTTCATTTCATGTATCCCATTGAACATTTATGTAACTTATTTTTGAATGAAAAATAGCTTGCATCATAATTCAACATTTCATAGCATTTCTCCTGAAATTTTTAACTACAGCCAGTTGCTTGTGGACAAAATTAACTATCCCCCATCATCAGTCTAACAGCAGGCATGATGTTTATCAGGTTTTTAGTGTACCTAAAACTGTGGATGTCTCTGATATTGTAATTCCAACATAATTGTTTTAATTCCAATGTATAAAAACTATGTTGGGATGTAAAGTGTTTAATTTGTTAATATAAGTGTATGTGACCAACCTTCCCTCTTAAGTGAATATTTAGTCAATAACTTTCTTTGCTCTGTAGGTCCAACATGCTCTGTACAGTATTGTTATTGTCAGTCTTAATTTCTGTAACACATTATTAATTATATACCTGTTTTATTTATCATTTTATTTCTCATATCAAAGATGTTATTAAAGCTTCTTCACTTATATTTTGTCATTTCTACAGAGAAGTGATTATGAAGATAAAATGGAGACAATTCTAGTGACATATGTTTATCCTGAGTTTCACAGCCATTATCCATACTTGAGAGCAAGTGTAAGTCACACATACATCTCTAAGATAGTGCAAAACGCAAACTAACGTGGCAGGAGTTTAGTTTAGAGAGAGATAAATCAGAAGAATTCTCTCTCCAACTTGGGTGTTCAGGAACTTTGTAGTTCCTCTTCATCCCCTTACATGAGAAATTTTTAAAATATCCATGGAATTTACTTCTTTTTAATATTTCAAAAATGGAGTGGGGTATTTGTGAGTGAGAGAAAGGACGGGAGAACTGGACGAGAGCAGCGAAAGTGAAGTGAGCCAGACCTTAGTCCGAGGATGGAGAACACTGGCGGTTGGCGAGTTGATTTTTTAAAATTTTTTATGATTGGATACTCTAAGACTGGGAAAATGGCCCTTTTCAGAATGAGGCTGGGACCTACAGGTCCGATACCAGAGATTTTGCTGTGGGGGGAAACGGGAGTACCTCGAGAAAACCCACTTTCATGGTCTGGGCACCGAAAAATCTACCAAGACTGTGCCCTGAAGTAGCTGGGAAGAAAGAAAAATTTTTTTTAAAAATAAATGAATAAATAGAAACAGAGATGATTAAAAACTGGTGAGCTGTGACGGTGGTATACATGGGAACTGTTAGCTGCGGTCCTGTAGATCAGGTGGTATCTTCGTCATGAACTTGTTTTCACACTTGAAGCCCATTGGTGCAAGTAAAAAACGTGGTCTTGTTGGCAGAACAACTGGCGTTCTTCAGTAAGTTGTTCTTCGCTGGTCTGTGATGCTTCATTTCTTCTCGAAATTTTGGTTTGAGTTTTCTGTGTGGAAGTAGTTTGTTTTCCAGTTTGTACTGTCGCGTCGATGGTTGTCTTGGTAATGGTTTGAGTCTGGCTGGTTGTTGAATTCTCTGGAACTGGGATTGAAGTCTGGCATGAACTGTTCTTTTTCTTTCTTGAATTACTGGAACTTGAACTTGGCGTGTTGCTAACAGTGGGAGTTGTCTGAATCTGTCTTAATGTTTCTTCTAATTATATCTGGACTTGGCAGTATTTTGGTAGTTTCATGTTGGAAGATTTCCATTGGTTGTTTGTGGTGTCTGGGCGATTTGTTTGAACCAGTATTGAGTGGTCATTGATGTGGGCGTTTGGCTCTAAAATGAAATATATGATAATAACAGCTGTCACGCCAGCTGTTACAGCCAGCACTGTACTTCGACATTGTCACTATCTTCATGAAGTGCGTAGGATGGTTAGTGTTCTTGGTAAAAATTTGATGAACTGCATATACCTTGGCTTGGATTTGGGGTTCTATGGTTTGTCTGATTTCTTCTGGTTGAATTGATGGGTCGATGCCCCTGAGGAATACAGAATAAAGGCCAACTGGACTTTTAGTGGGGAAACAACTTACTTTAAATTCAATGATCCGTGGCTGGCAGAGATAAATTTGGTCTGCAGTAGTGGCTGGTTGGATGAGAATTCTGCCCCGGCATAAAATTCGGGTCCTGGACGGTTCGATGGTTGCCCCAGGCTTGGCTCTGGACTGATCTAAACGTAAAATTGTGCATGTATCTTTTTAAAGTTTATAATCTTTTGGATTACTTTGACAATTATGGTATATCATACAGGGTGGTCGCTAGAAAAGCGGAAAATTTGAGGGTCAGATGAGATCATGAATAAAATGCGTGCTTACTCATTTCTATTTTGATTTCTTTACATCATGAATAAAATGCATTTTGAGCATCTATGAGTGTAATATAACATATGCCTTTAAAAAACTTTGTAAAAGTTATTCTTTGTAAAAATAAATAGCTGTTTGACAAATTTTCCGCTTTTCTAGCTACCACCCTGCATATTAAAATACAACTATTAAAATTGACAAACTATATTAGGGTAGTAACTCCAGGGAAAAAAGTGATATACAATATTTCCTCTTAATTTTGATTATAGTATCAGTAAAAAAAACAACTAATATCCAAGAATTTATTCAAGGATTCACTGAACATGCTAATTTGCAGTTTGGGGATGTTTCATGTATACTTAGTCGAAATCTCAGTTTGGAATGGTTCATATTTATTGACTCAGCACACCAATTTTGGAATAATTTATGCATACGTAGCTTCTAGAAGACTATCATATTTCTGAAAGCACCTTATGGTTTTAAGCTACATATTATTATATTTCATAATCTGATATAAGGATATCATTGTGTGAAATAATATATTTCTTAATACATCAGTGGTTATGTTTCATGTTGATTATTTTGTCTGCAGACTTGATTGTTTTCTACTTTTTCTTGATTGTAATGGTTTATATTGAGAGATACAGGATGTACGCAAATGAATGGTGGGGTTTGGGGGCATTGCTATTATGTTGCCACTACTATACCTAGCATTATACACATATCCATTAATAAATTTGTATACCTGTATAGTTTTGTTAAAGCAGTGTTTTGTGTTTCATGGTTTTGTTCTAATGTGAGTAGCTTTCAAGAAAGATGGTGTGCATTCTGTGGTTAGTTGAGTTGAAGTCAGTGAAGCTGGTCCAATGACATTTTAAAAGAGCATACAACACAGATCCACCACATGAAAAAGAATGTGAAGGTGGTTCAAGCAATTCATAGAAACAGGTAGTATCCAGGAAAACCTGGAGTGTCTGAAGAAACTGTAGAGGCTATCAGACAGTCCTGCATTAGAAGTTCTTAAAAATCAATATGTTGTCATAGTCTATGATTAAATTTTCTGCAGACAACTGTTTACAAGGGGATGCAGAGGAGGCTGATAAGCTACTGCATGAAATCAAACCAAATGACAAGCCACAGAAAGTTGCATTTCAGTGACATGCTCCAAAAATTTGATGGCCAGCTGGAGTTTTTTAACACCATTTTGTTCTCAGATGAGATGACATTCCATGTTGATGGGACTGTCAATTGACATAACTGCTTAATCTAGTATTAAAAAATCTACAAATTGTTCAAGGGCATGTTTGAGTTATGCTTAAGATTAATATGTGGTGCAATTTGATGAGGAATTGCATCATCAAGCTATTTTTCTTTGCTGGAATGTCCAGTAATGTTTACCTGGACATGTTGAAAAAATTTGTGTTCTCGCAGAGCAACAACATGGAGAATCACGATAAATTACACATTGTCTTTCAACGAGATTGGATGCACTCACAGTTCTCAAGACTATTTGAAGGGCTTTAATTTCCACATTGTTTCTCTGAAAAAGGGCCAGTTGTGTGACCCTTGAAAAGTCTCAACTGCATGACTTTAGAATTTTTTCTATGGGGCCATTTGAAAAATACTGTAAAGTGAAAAGATTGCTGATTTAACTGACACTCAACAAAGCACCACTAAACTAAATAAAATGTTATGCTGGAGATTCTTGACCAAGTGTGAACAGAAATTGATTATCAGTATGATGTGTGCTGTGCTTTTAACATTGCAAACACTGAAGTTGTGTGATACCATTTTAAAAACCTTTACAAG
The DNA here is from genome assembly GCA_011833715.1 of Carcinoscorpius rotundicauda. Taxonomy (NCBI): domain Eukaryota; kingdom Metazoa; phylum Arthropoda; class Merostomata; order Xiphosura; family Limulidae; genus Carcinoscorpius; species Carcinoscorpius rotundicauda. The sequence goes on along the minus strand of CM022402.1, from coordinate 20,918,739 downwards.
TTGGTGAATTGAATAAACAGAAGTTTAATGTGCAGTGAGTATTTGTTCTTAATCAGTATACTTTCAAAATCTCACCTTTCATTTGTGTACACCCTGCATATAAATCAGGCCTGCTGATGTACCAGTATTCTCATAAAATAAACATTTTTAATTTCTTTAGTTTCCCTTGTAGGATGGCTAATATTGTGTTATGCTTCCTTTTTGAAAATTTTGAGTGTTTTATACTTATTATTGAGATGTGTTGATTACTGTATTACTTTAATTTCATGAAGTGAACCAATATTTGTTCTTCATTTAGGCATGCTGGCTGCTTCACTATTTTCACAAAATGAAGTTTTCTAATGATTACAACCTAATACAAGCTGTCCAATTAGCACAACACTGTTTAATTCAAGAGAAGGAACTTCCTGTAAAAGTAGAAGCTGCAGTAACAATACAGATGTTGATTCTTAGTCAAGAAAAAGGTTAGTTTGTTAAATAATGAAGCATTATTTTAATAACCTACTAATGAAAATGTTGTTGGACAGTTTTTTTCATTATGCTTTATTATTATTATTATGATTATGATCACAAGTAATCCATCAGTGATGTCGAGAAACCCACTTGTTGAGAAGTTTATATGCAAAAACCGCTTGTTTGCTCTTCTATGTAAAATATTTTCTCAACCCAAACAAGCCGTTTTTGCATATAAATTTCTCAACAAGTAATCCATGTTGATGGACATTTTTATCCATGATGATTGGTTGTTTTTATGGTCACTCGTGCAAACTTTTCATAGATTGATAATGTTTTGTTCCTATGGTGATCACCTGTGTAAGTGTTCACCCAGTTTTGTTTGTTATTTATTGTTAATGTGGTCACTAGTGATATTGTTCATAACTTTGTACATTACTGTGGTGATGACAGAAGTATAAATTGTAGTATTTACTAAAAGTAAAAAACATAATACTAATTTCAAATACAGTATTAATTCATAATATTTTAAGTTTTTATGAAATATTGAAAATGAATGCACTTTACTTGGTAAGCTAGTGCTTATGTAAGTGTGTATGATTAGTAAAATGTGAGTTTAAAACTATGATTTCTTATTTGTGTTAATTGTGTTTATTTTATATCCATTAATAGCCCAGGAGTTTATTAGACCGCAGGTAAAAACGATTGTCTTGGAACTCTTAAAAATCATCAGAGAAACAGAAAATGATGACTTAACAAACATCATGCAACATTTGGTGTGTGTGTTTGCTGAAGAACTAGCACCTATTGCTGTGGAGATGACTGATCATTTGGTGAGCATTTGTTATTATTATTCATACAATGAACATTGCTCATTTGTTTTGTTTCTGTATCTCTTGTTGCATAAATGCTAATGAGATTGTAGAAATGATACTGTACAGGTGTGAAGAAAACATTACTTTATGTTCAAATTCTGGCTTGCAGCTTATTAATGACACTTGTTTGAAATTTTAAATTTACTAAAATTCTTTACAGTCAGTGGACTTAGTTTTATTTTTTAATATATTAATTGACTTTTAATCAGATGTGCTACATAATTTAAGATAACATTAATGATGCTGTATTTAAGAACAAGGATCTTGAACATATTTTAGCTGCTTTTCTTCCATAAAATAGTCTAAAACTAAGCTTGACCTTTAATAGTCATAAGCATCTACCTTGATGAGTATAGTGTGAAGAGCCTAATATATTGTTCTCAGTTATATAAGAAAGATAAATGGAATATTGGTTGTGCTTGAGATTTAGGTTGAACTCCTTTATTTCGGGAAAAAAAGAGTTTGTGATAACTACATAGTTTATAGACTGCATATCAGAAGCCAGCTGTGGGGAAGAGATCTTAATTTTTTGGAGCTTATTTTGGATCCATGTAGGAAGTGCTAAATGTTCCTCATGGTTTTGGTGAGGAAAATTAGAAAAATTTAGAATATTACATTCAATCTCCTTACATGGATAGTGGGCTATAGGATGTTGCTGACTTACTGCTTTCTATTTGGTCAGTAGATCAGTAGCTTTGCCATGAATATGAAAACTTCACATTTTGTATTATATAATTTTCTGTGAGAACAGTTTTTTACATTATGTATGATATATAGACTACAGAATTTTGTTATATGGTTAAGGATATAATTATAGAATGCAACATGGAGTCTTATTCAGGATTTATTAAACTAGGGCTATTGCAAAACTCAGTTTTATGTCTGACTTAAAAAGGTTTAGTTTTATGTGGACTTTGTAACTATAATGAGAATTATGTATTAGTATGAACCTTTTTTAAGTGTCTATTGAATGTATATTATTTCTTCATTTTTTTATCTTTGTTTGCATCAGAACCTGCTCATTTTATGTTTTACTTATACTTTAGACTAAACATTCTCTAATGGTCTGCTGATGTTATATTTAAATCAACATGCTGATGTGTTTTGTGTTTAGTTAGTTAATTAAGCACACAATACAGAAAGCTATATTTTAGGTATTTGTGTTTTAAATTTCTTGTTCATATTTTATATGGAAATCATTTTCAAAGTTTATGTATATATATTTTATTATCATTATTATTAAATTAAACCAGGTACAGACCTTTCTTGAAAAGAAGACAGTTTTCCTGGATGGAACAGATGGTTCTACAGATGAAAAGGCTGTGACAACTGGAATATTGAATGCCATTGAGACGATCCTGTCAGTCATGGAGGATGAAAAAAAAATCATGCTTGAAGTGGAACCTTATGTTCTACATGTAGTTGGAGTGATTTTCTCACAGAATATAGTTGGTGAGTAAAGTCATTATGATGTTTTGGTTTACAGACTCGCTAATTGGATTGGTTTTCAAATGGAGTATAGTTAGTGAGTAAACTTTTTATGATGTTTTGGTTTACAAGCTCACTTATGGATTTTATCAGGATTTTATGCTATTCAGGTATTGTCACATTAGGATGCACTCACTAAAAATGAAATAAAATTCTATTATAGCTAGTTGGTCACAGGACTGCTCAAGTGGTTAGCTAACTTAGTCAACTTTTTGAGATCCTTCTAGGGGACAAAATTAGGTAAAATCTGAAGGTTGAGTACCAGTGTTTTAACTGACCACAGCTCACTTTTTTGCTCCTTTAATTTGAATACCAGCACACTAACTGATTACAGCTCAGTTTTTTATATCCTTATGTTTGAATACCAGCATGCTAACTGATTAGAGTTGAGTTTTTTTTTAAGTTTAAATACAAGTGACTAACTGACCAAAGCTCAGTTTTTTTACTTCATTATATATTTATTTAAACTTGTCAGTGAAACATGGAATGGAATGGTGTTTGTTTCACTTTTTTTAAAAACATATATAGGTATATTGCAAAGTCTGTACTAGAATAATATTTGTTTCACACTATTCAATTGTAAGCAAGTATATTTTTAGATTTGCAATAGAATTACACTTCTTCACATTTTTAGACTGTAAACAAGTAAAACTTGAAAAGGAATGATACTTGTTTTGTTTTTAGACCATGAGCATGCACACTGTAATATAATGTTATTTGCTTCACTTCTTTTGTCTGTAAACAATTTTGAAACTTGTTGCTGAAAAACTCCAGTTTTGTGAATATTGTATGTGAATATAAAAATTTGTACTTTTTAGGATTCTTGTTGAATATGTGTGGGTAGTTTTAAAATGCTAGGTTTTTTGCAGTTTTACAAGGTTTTATTTAATTATACATTTTATGTGTACTTGTTTTGTTTCTGTGGCTTTTGGTGAAACATTATTTTCGTTTAGTTTTTGAAATAAGTTATGCTATTTAAAAATAATGAAATAAAATTGTGAGCTTAGGTTTTACTATCCACTGAAAAGGCTATTTTAACAAGTTTGCTCAAGTGTTTATATAAATGGAGTGAAAATGCTAAATGTGCAAGTATTAAGTACACAAAAATAAATTAACTAAACCCTACCAAAGAAACAAATTGAATAAAATAGTAACAAATTTGTATCAAATTTGATTAGCAGCAATTATCAGCTGACTAAACAAAACTGTTAATTATTTGTGAGCACAGTAGTTGAAATAGGTTTCAAAACATAATACTCCCAATAATGATTATATTAAAATGATAACGTTTTTGAATTAATTTTAAATTTATCAACATTTTATCTCTTAGGTTAACTGATAACTTTGTAGTAGATAAGCCTACTAGACATTGCAATTATAGTACCAAATATAATATCACAGATGTTTACGATTATGCCAGTTAAATGTTTTGTTCACAGAACTTTTGAAAAAAAACCTTGTCAGAGAATATGTTAGTGTAATATTGTTTTTGCTTTAGTACTTGGGAAAAAAAAATTATTGTTGCCAAAGTCAGTGGTGTTTTGTTTTTAATAGCGTTTTGAGAACTTGTTTCATTTTTGTGTGTGAGTTTGTTTTTCAACATTTGTATGGTAGAATGTTTTTATTAAATTGTATGTTTTTAAACCATTATTTTTTAGTTAACAAATAAAATTTTGTTTTTATAAATATTAAAATCATAGTTAAAAAAATAAGAACTGTTGCATTTGGAGCAAAAGCCTTATTGTGAAAAGATCTGTAGATTATACATTACTCAGAACATAAATTTCGACATGTAAAAATAATTGAAATGGTTAAGCAAAATAGATACATACTAAAATTATAAAAATGGAAAACGTATAAATTGGTTGAATATAAAAGTAATTCTTTCATTTACTGTTTTTATTTTCAGAATTATACGAAGAGGCCTTGTCTCTAACTTGCAGCTTAACCTGTAATTTTATCTCTCCAGACTCGTGGAAAGTGTTTGAAATGATGTATCTCATTTTTCAGAATAATGGAATTGAGTATTTTACAGGTTTGAGATTCACATTTTTTATATTTCATAATATGATTTGCATCATATTAATCATGATGTACAGTTAGTTAGTTGGAAATTACAATACACATTTATAGATCTCATTCTTCACTTGCTATACTTATACAGGGTGTCCCAGAAGTCGCGCACCATATAAATTTTCCTTATTTTCCTTATTGATTTCACGGGGCTTCTAGAAAGATTCGCCAAAACCATAGTCGATGTGTCTTCATCGGTTGCACTCCTTCGTCGTCCACATCTCTCACGGTCAGCAACTGAGCCAGTTTCTTGGAAACGTTTAATTAAACGACAGACAGTAGTATGGCTCAATGACTTTTCTCGCTCAGGATAAGTAAGGTTGAATTCTTCAGCTACAGAGCGGTATGTAGTACCATTTTTTCCAAACATAAACACCAATGTAACTCTTTCTTGTATTGTTAGTTTTTCACCCATATCTGGAACATAAAAAACAAATCATTATTATATGTACGTATGGTGCGCGACTTCTGGGACACCCTGTATATTCATGTGATTCATAAATATTTATGAAGGCATACCATAGACCAGGTAATTCATTTTTGGCTTGTTAACAGCTAAGAAATGTAAATAATCTGTAAAGAATTTAATAACTATTTACTGAATTAATACTATTTCTAATGTAGAGATAGTTCTGCATCCAAAATATCTATATATTTAAAGTAGAATTTTCTGTGTCAGTCAGTACATGGACTGAAAAAAACTGTGCCTGACATTAGACTTTATTAAACCTTATGCTGTCAATATATAGATATAATGAAGATAAAAATTTCCTAAAATGCTAAAACTAATATAAATATATAGTATTTATGTACCTTTAATTTGTACATAAAATTTATTTATGAGATGCATTTAATAATTTATCTAGTATTTACTGGAAATTTTAATTAAAAAAGTGAAGTTACGTTTATATAAATAGAAAGGTATGAGGCCCAGCATGACCAGGTGGTTAAGGCACTTGACTAATAATCTGAGGGTTGTGAGTTTGAATCCCTGTCACACCAAACATGTTTGCCCTTTCAGCTGTAGGGGCATTATGATGTAATGGTCAATCCCACTGTTTGTTGGTAAAAGAGTACCTTAAGAGTTGGTAGAAGATGGTGATGACTAGTTGACTTCCCTTTAATCTTACACTGCTAAATTAGGGAGGGCTACTACAGATAGCCCTCATGTAACTTTGCAGGAAATTCAGAAACAAAACAAAGGTACAACATTTAGCATAGTTTTTTAAATGATGGAACTAAATGTACTGTATACAAAATATTAAAGACAGTTCTTTGTGTAAACAAATACACAAAAAACACAAAGGTAATTCATTAAGTGTGAAGTACAAAAGGTAAAACTTAGTCTTAATGTTTCTGCTAATACCAAAACTTCTTAAATTTTCACATTTCAGTACATACAATATACACCTCGTAATAAAATGCATGAAAGAAAATAATTCCAGTTTCAGATATGTGTATAGTTTATACTTCTTTAGAAACAAAAAAAATGTTCAAAAGAAAAATGGCAAAAGTTGCTTTTTTTTAGTTCTTATCACCATAATTTAAACTGTTCACTATTTTAGAACTGTTACATGAATAAGATACTTTCACATCTATGTTAAATGTACGTGTTGGTGGCTTTTTATTATCTGTGCTGGCATGAAATTTACTTACATATGCTGTTTTTAAACAAATTTCAATAGACAACAAAAACTGACAGTTAAAACTAAAAGTTTTACTTCTGTTTTTATATTCTAAACAGATGTTAAAATAAAACTTGCATCAAGCAAAATTAGTATCTCAGCATTTCAACTGTAATTTAATTTTTGTGCCAAAAAACATTAAATCAACCAACCAGCCTAACCTAACCTTTTTATCACCAAGAACCCCTTTTGTTATTAAATGTTTTGCGCAGACTCCATTTTGTGTCCTTATGTGCATTATTTAATTAAAGAAAATAGCTCATGAACCCCCAGGGTTATGGGGACACCAGGTGGAAACTTCTGCTCTAAAGTTACAAAGTTTAGTTTGGAAATGGTTAAACTGTACAACCATAAATGTATCTCAATTCTGTGCCTAGGGACATCTACCTCAATGCTTGGGGTTATGAGAGTGTTGGTTCCCATGGCTTTTTAATTCAATCTGACAAGTCATAATGCCATTACATTTACCTTCCATAATAGGAAGTCTTTAGTAATGTGATGATAGAAACAAATACTTCATTATAGTTTGTGTTTGCATAGATACCTTTGGCCTTAGCACAAGCATTGTAATATGCTGTAGGATTTGACATTTAACAATGTATATTTGAATCTTCTTTGCATGCACTCATTTTCCTGGACCTAAAATCAAGGAAAATATATTTTTTTTTCTCTGACTAAATATAAGAATCTTCTCAAAGTAGTTAAATCTCTGCTCTTCTTGATGACACTTGTTTTGTAGTGACACTGTTTGATAATAACAATTATTCTTCATGTTTCAGATATGATGCCTTCCTTGCATAACTTTATTAGAGTGGATTCATCAGCTTTTCTAAGTAATCACAACCACTTACTTGCAATATATGAGATGTGCAACATGGTAATATTGCCCTCTTTATATAAAATTTATAACAGGTCTAGAAAATTCTCTCTCCACCTGTCCATGTGAGAGACTTTATAACATTATGAAAGTTGAAAGTTTATTTGTGTTTATTTTATTTTTTTTTATCTTTGGTAGTTTATACACATTGATGTTATAAAATTTAGATAATTACATCACATCCAAACACTGGAGAAAAGTGACTTGTAAGGTGGTAAGTTGGAGAAGATTTACTGTAAGTTTAATTTCATTAGAGATAGTTGTCTACTAGTGTTTTTACTTGTGTAACATATGTAAATGTTCTTCTTTTAGGTAGTTCTTTTATGCATGTAATTAAAAATTTATTTCATTTTCTTTTGCTAATATATTTTTTTACTACTTTTTCTAAAAGAAAATCTAAGACAGAAACTTGTAATTTGTATTTTTTTTCTTTTTTAATCATAATTCTCTTTGTTAGTTATGTGGATATATTATAATATTATATCTATGAAATATTTATCTTGTTAATTGGTTCTGAATTTAATAATTAAACTAATTATATGTAGACCTGCAGATGATTACATTAAAAGTTACCACTCTATCTCACTTTGTGTTAAGAGGTATTAGTAAAAGTTGTTATTCAAGATTTTTACAGTTAACAAAGAAGCATTGATTATTTCATGGTAGGTGCTGAGGGGTAATGTGGGTGAGGATGCTGAGTGCCATGCTGCTAAGCTACTGGAAGTGGTGATTTTACAGTGTAAAGGACAAATAGATCAGGTCAAGCCTTTTCCTGGGTAATAAAGTACATTAAGCAAGAGTATTATTACAAGAAATTAAAGCTGTGTGATTGGTCGATGGATTGCAGAGTATTGTGTATTTGAAACTTTATGCAAAACATTTTATCAGCTACGGTATTATGAGTTAGCTCTTTAAAACTTTGGAAATACAACTTGTCTAGAATTTCTTTACAATAATTATGCATTATTTAATATACCTTGTCATGCTAAAACAAGTTTCTGATCAGTTTGTGATATTTCAATCATTAAACTTTCATTTTAGTCATTCTCAGATTTTGTCAATAATTTGTTGCAGTTATTTTAGATAATTCATTGAGTAAATGTATTTAGTTAAGGCTTGAGTGAAACACAATTTCCTGGATGTATAAAAGTGTTCTCTTCCAAATGAAAATGACATATACATAATATTTAAATTAGATTAATGGTAAAAGTTATTATAACAATATATCTAATAATAACTGCATTTATATCCTAATTAATAGAATTAATAAGATAATTAAATTGGCTTAGATAAGTAATACAAAAGGTTAACTAATTCAGGGTAACAGGACAATGGACAAATTCAATAATTGGATGTAGATAAAATTAAAAGAGAAAAAAAGCTTCTAGTTGCCAAATACATCTTTTTTAAGGTCAAAACAATAGATATTAATCAGAAAACCTGCTTGTCATGAATATTTACAACCAGTTTTTTTGTCACCTGATGTAAAAACCTTAAAGGAAATTTTAAACTAAAGAACACAAAAAATACGATACACTGTCAGTACTTACTAAATTTCTTAGGTATTACTTTGGTGTCCATAGTTGATTTTAGTGTCATGTCATCATCTTTCATGAACAAAAACTGTTGTGGTGTGAATTAGATTATGTAAATCCTAACTGCTACTGCTATGTTATTTTGATGTGTATGGTGTGGAAAAAATCAGTTTTAGTCTTTCATGCAGACAGTAATGGGAAAATCTGAAAAGTTACACCTGCAGATGCTGTAATATAGTGAGTGAATTTTTCTTGGGTTGGCTATCAGACCAACATTAATAACAAAAATAAAACTCTTACTGCTACTAAAAGGAAGAAGAATTTCCACTTGTACAAGTTTTTATTTCCTATATATCAGTAAAAATGCTTTTTAAGGTTTTCAGTATTCTCTTCTTTTTTTTTTCACAAATTCAAATCATCAAATCAGACAAAATTTTAATCAAATAATTTACTGACTTAAACAGTTAGCTATGTGAATTTTCCAAAAAACTATCAAAAATGGTATGGATGCAGTATTGATAAACTATTGCAATTTAATGCTTTGTTTTGAACCCTGCAGTGAATATTATAAAATATTTACATTGTGGTAAAACATTTTCATTACAAGTTACTTTAGTTTGACTGAGTTGAATAGTCTTTTAGTTTTTTACTGAAGTAACAAACTTAATTTTATTGAGATATATTTAAATATTTTTTACTGCAGCTAAAAATGGAAGACATCAAATTGTATTAGTATGTACCTTAAAGTGGCCAAAACAAAACTGAAACCCATTATTACTTCAGTGTTTGTATTATCTTATTAGTTAGCTTCGTTAAGACAACTGATATCATTTTTATGTGTTTTAATTTGAAGTAGTGTATTCCATCATTTGTGGAATTGGTTTTGGAAAGGCTAACCCGGGAGGTAAGAACTTCAGAGCTTCGAACCATGTGTTTACAGGTTAGTCCACTAACCAATAGACAAACAGAAGAAAATGTTTACCATATTTTTTGTAGGTAAATTTGCAAAAGCAAAAGATAAAAAAGTAAAAAGCTTTATGTTTTTTAGTAAATCTAGTATACAAACAAAATAATATATTAGAGAGAGATTTGTATCATTCTAATGTATGTATGTATGTATGTATGTATGTATGTATGTATGTATGTGTGCATGTAAAGTCACTAAAGTAAAACACAGGGAAGTAAAAAGAAGTCTGAGCTCCAAATTTTTTTCAACAAGAAATTATATTAAACCAGGAGCTAAGTCCACAAACATTTGGTCAGTGAATCTGTTGGTAAATCCATTAAAGCAATAGATAAACATGTAAGTGTCACACCACTAATATCTACAGGTATTGTGTACTGGTTATGTGTCTAATTAAGAATTTGGTTGATGTGGATGTTTTTAAGTGCTCTGTGTTATAGGTCTACCTGATTATGTGTTTTGTGAATATTTGTATTGCAATTCTTCATTGGTAGCATGTTTGTAATTACTCTGTATTAATGTTTTTGTCACATTGCCTGTAGCATGAGAGTTGTATGTTTGTGGTGCTACAGAATCTATACATAAATAATAACTTTTTCTCCCTGTATCCTCATTCATATACAGTACTGTGCAAAAGTGTTAGGACAAGACAATATTTTGTCATTCCTTTCATTTTGAGGGTTAATTCTTCCATGTCATTGCAGAATATAAATTTCGACATTATGGTTATGTTTTATGTGACAACTGAATAATCCAGAATGGGAATATGTATCATTCTTTAGAATTCGTATATACTTCTATCAATGGCATGTCATAAGGGTACTGCTTGAAAGAACATTGAGAATACTTATCATTCTTTAAAATTTCTATATACTTTTGCCAAGGACATGTCATAAGGGTACTGCTTGAATGAACATGCTGGTCAAATTTAGGATCTGAGATAGCTGTCATGGTTCCCCATGGAGTGTCTTAACTATATAGAAAGAAGGTAGCATATGCTGGAAGAAATCAATTTCATAGTACTCCACAAATAAACTTTGATAAAAAAGTTTTTAACACTATATCATGTTTTGTTGTCATGCCACATCCCAAAAAACAAAGGTAATTATCAGTAGAACAGAGAATTTGCATAAAAGCTTTACATAGTTAGTCTCTTCAACATATTGCTTTAGACTTGAAATACTCCCCAAACATTGTCAAGTACATCCTAGATTTTGAGACTGAGATAGGTAAAATTAAAAATAGGAAAGGAAGAGACAGAACACCTTAACTTGATAATAATGATTTAAAGTATCTTTGTTTATACAGTTATTGTGACAGAAGAAAGACTGCCACTGATCTCGAGCATGAGATAAACGACCATGTACCAAATGATAGAAAAGTGTTCAGATCTATAGTATCAAGAAGACTCAATGAGAATAGAATATTTGGTTGTATAGCAGTTAAAAAATCTTTACTTTGACTGACATTTGGTAAAGGGTACAAAATATGGGTTTTTGATTATTGAAAATAGTATTATAGAAGGATGAGTCCAAGTTTTAAAATTTGATTAAAAGTATAGGTTGTACATCTGACAGACAAAAGGTTGAAAATATCTCAATGCATAACATCTACCATGAAGTATGGGGAAGGCAGTGTGATGGTTTTGGGGTGTTTTTTGTGTGGAGGTGACAGGAGATAGTTGCAACACAAGTACCATTAGATACTGATCCATTATCATTCAGTGGTTTGTGTATTATTGGTAAAAGATTCAACTATCAAGAAAATAATGACCCCACACACTTAGCCAACCTATAGAGAAACTATTTAGCTAATAAAAAAACTGAAGTCATTCAGGTGATGTAATGACCCTCATAGACTCCCAGTTTCAATGTAGTTGAGTAGATTAAACACTTGACAAATCAAAAGTTACTTTCAAAGAAACTTCATGGGAGTGTATTAGACACATTTGGAGTAAAATCCCATATTGCAACAATGCTTGAAAGATTGCAGTTGTTAAACCAAAAGGGGATGCACAAAATATAAACTGTTTGCTGAACTTGTGCACTTCCACTGAGTTTCTGTTGTACTAAATATGAAGATTAATAAAACTGTTTAAACTGTGATTTACCTTTCACTGTTTTTTGAATGTAGCCTGAAATCTAATTTTTAACTTTGTCCTGACAGTTTTACACAGTACTGTGTGTATGTGTGTGTTTATATATTCTCTGGCTACACACATAATGTATCCTAAGAGAATCCTCAGTTTTTATAGTGGTTGTATATTCTATTTATCACACGAAAAAATCCTGACAGTTCCATGTCTTCAACAAAATAATGCTTCCATAGAAATGTTTTTGATTTATATTATCTAGTGCAAGTAATTAAAGCTTCTATACATTACAAATATACATTGTTTACTGTTGGTAATTGAAGCTTGTCTTATTACAAATATGCATTGTTAATTTAAGTGTTAACAGTTCTTTTAATTTGCATTGCTTATTGCAATGTTTCTCTGTATAATAAATATTGAAAATCGTGTTAATATCAAAAACATCTTTAATATAGTTGTCATAAATGTAATCAATTCTGGATTCTCAATATTATCTTAAAAATATAGTGCTTATACTTATATTACAGCCTTCTCCAATAATAGTTTCTCCTATCAATGTTATTTATTAAATGTGTATGCTGTGAATTTTTTCAAACACTCCATAATATTGTTACCATTTAAACCTATTGTTTCTAAACTTTTACAAAACTCATTTAATGTTAATGTTATTTTTTGCAGTTCAAATATTATGAACTAACTTTCTGAGATTCTAAAGTCGTTGATGGAATTTCTCAAATGTCTGCAGTGATGTTTTTTGACAATTAGTATCAAACATACTTTTCTGTGTGATGAATCAGCTTCTTAGTGTTATTACAGATCTAAATTGTTAATTTAAGTGTTAACAGCTGTATATTTATATGTCATTACTATAGGTGGTGATAGCTTCTCTGTTTTACAATCCTGCCTTATTAATGGATACATTGGAGAAGATTCGTTTGCCCAATGTAACCTTTTCTGTGACTTCTCATTTCATCCAGCAGTGGATACATGACACTGACTGTTTCCTTGGGTTAGTGTGCAAAATGTTTTCAGCTTGCCTAGATGTTTTCATGACATATGCTGCAATTGAAAAAAACATGTTTAGATATAATGCATATAAATAAATGTAGGGTTGACACAGGCTTGAAAAGTATTGAAATTGAGAAAATACTTTATTATTTGATATATTTATATATATACATATTCCTAATTGGTATGTAATAAATGAAATGTATATTAATTCTTTCAAGAAGGGTCACAGGTCAAACCTCTCAGTGTGGATTTCTGTATGTGGTGAAGGGACCTACTAAAGAAGGTTCTGTTCTTTCAGTTTACCTCTACTGAGATCTAAACATCTATCTACATGTTTACCATGCATGGCAAGCTGTGAAGAGGAGGAGAGGATCCTAGTGGTTAAGGGGTCCAACCCTAACACACCACTTTGGCCTTGAATTCCTGCAGACAGGTGGCCTTGGGGTGACCTCCAAGGATCAGTCAGCTGGTCCACTTGGACTAGGGTCAACCAATGGGTGTTGTGGATATTATATCTGATGTTGGTGTTTGGGTATAGTGCTCATAACACCCTGTCCTTGTTTGGTATTGCAGTGCATTCCCTTGTAGGACTCCATGGTAGGTGGGGTCAGTGGGCACCAAGACATTCTTTCTTTATTATGGATCCCCCCAAATAAAAATTCAAATAAAATCGTGGAGAAATTGTCCATAAGTACATGACCATCACTTGAAGATTCTGAGCAGCAGTCTTCAACATCTGTAACACCTGTACCTCATTTTCTTGTATTACATTCTCTTTTAGACAAACCTTTATGGTAAATGTCTTCCTTTTTTATTCAGTAGGGACTTGCTGCCTCAATCAAAAGCTTCACTCTGGTGACATATTGGTGGAAACTTTCACACATAAACAGAGTGAACTCCTCTTATGTTTGGGGATATACCCATTGATGTTACTCCCCATGCTTTTTTGAACTCATCACAAGGAGTTATTGTTGAGAGAGTTTCAAAGAACATCCTTGAGTCACAGATTCTCAAGGCCAAGGGGTTTCTGCAGTGAGGCATATCTCTTCTTGCAAAGATTAAGATTGTATTATGATGCCAACCAGTGTCCTAATTTTAACATTTACATCTCGGCATCCACCTGCTCTTATGTGATAGAAACTAGACTATGGTCTGTGGCTCTGCCAGGACTTCAGCCTTGATGATGCTGAATCCTTCATCATCAGGAACTTCCGCTCTGCACCCAGGCTTTCAGCACTTCCTCAGTTCATAGTTTGTATACAGAGTCTCATGAACCTCCTTTATACCTCTGCTGTCTTTATTGTTTGCTTTGAAACTTTGATCATTACTTCAATATCCCACCTGGGGTTGTGTTTTCCTTCCTCAGTGGGCCATACTCTTTCTGAACAGATGATCTACCATTTCTCTTTTTGGTCTTTGTATCCAGGTGTAGTTGGATGAATTGAGTCTCCCCTTGGATAGCATTGCTGTACCCATTGGTCAGCCCATCCCACCACGGCTTATTACAATCCCCAAATTGACTTTTTTTTTTAAGTCACCTGAGAAAGGTAGATACTCCTGATAGGAGTATTTATTTGCTAAACATCTTTCAAACCATCCTACCATTCCCATTTATACCCAATGTTTAAAATCAGGTGACTCTGGGGGTGCTGCTATAGTTTGTTCTGGGTCGGTGGTTGTGTACAGAATCCCCTCTACAGTTTCTGTGTTCACTGCTGAACTGTATGCCATTTCTCTTGCCCTGTATCACATAGAAGCTAAGCAGTACTTGAATTGCATTATCTATAGTGACTCGCTTAGTTCTCTACTGGCTCTGGAATTGCTTTATGTTAGTTCTCATCCTGTTCTTGCCAATATTCAAACACCAAGTGGCCCATTTCTCTTTAACAGCTACTTCAATCCAGTTCTTCTCGATACCAGGCTATGTTGGTATTCACTGGAATGATCTTTCTGACACTGCAGCTAAGTCTGTCTGCTCTCGTGAATGACTGCTATGCTTGTTCCATACATTGGACTATGGTTTTATATTGAAGGCTCAGCTCTGTGCCAGTTGGCAGTTGACTTACAGTGAGCAATGTGAAAACAAGTTTTTCCAAATATAACCCTCTGCTGAACTTTGGACATCTTTTTGCTATGAGGATTGAAAAGAGAAAGTTGTTTTACATAGACTATGTATTAGTCACAATTTTTATACCCATCTTTTTCTTCAATCTGGGGCTGATGAACCAGTGTGTTGTCTGTGTGACACTCAGGTCACAATAAGCCACATTTTACTGTCTTGTCATTGTTACAACTGTCAACAACTGCACCATTTTATATGTGTTTTTTCCCAAGGTTTATCTATAACATTGGACAGTGTCATTGGCGATGGGGGCCATGTTCACCTCACAAATGTTTTTAGTTTTTTAAAGGCTATTGACCTTTTTAATGCTATTTAAGTTCTTAATTCATAAATTAGACGTTTTTTAATATGATTCTTTTTTACAAATTAAAGTACAACTAGTATGATATGAATTTGGAGAACAGCTGTGATATCAAATAACTCAACCAGGACTGGAAAGGCCAACTTTAGGTGATTAATGCTGATATTTGAACTTACCTGTTAGTTGTCCTGGCAAGTTATAATAATTAAAATTATACTACAGAAAGTCTTTTGAAACTTGTATTACTTTACTTTCTGAAAATGGCTGTGATGTCAAATAACTCGAAACTAGGACTTGAAAGGCCAACTTAGGTGACTAATGCTGATAGTTGAACGTGCCTGTTAATCATCCAGGTGAATTATAATCACATTTATGCTACAGAAAATCCTTTAAACGTGTATTACTGTGCTTTTTCTCTTACTGCTGTATCAAAATTGGATTTAATGCTATTTTAAGTTTTCAATTCACAAATTAAACTTTGTTTTGTTTTACTGTAATTCCTTTCAATGAATTGTAATAATTTTACTTAACTTTTCACTGGATGTTTGTTTTTAGCAAGTCACATGGTATGTTGAATGCAACACTGTTTAAAATATTAGATGTTTGTGATATCAAAATATTAAGTATATAGTTTCATACAAATTAGGAACTTAAGTTACTAATGTTAACAAGCTGGAATATAAAATAAGAACCTTGTATCTTTATTTTGCTGAAATACAGATTAGGTACTGAATCACACACAGTGGCCTTGTTTGCCTTTCCATTTTTGAAAACAATACCTTATGTATATTTGCTTTAGTACATGATATATGAATAACTAATCAACACTTCCTTATCTCCTGCTAGTAGTTTTTCTCAGCCATTTCTTTCACACGAAAATTTCAAGAAGGTAGGTTGTGTGTTTAGTCTTCTCAAAGTTTCATAGTTTTTAAAATCTAAATACATCTTAGTTACAAAGCTTATTAAATTATAAGAGAACTGTAGTATCAGTGTAGTTATTTATGATTTTTCTTGGTTATTCAACTGCATATATAAACTCAAAACAATTTTTTTTTATATTCTCCATTGAATTTATAACTTGAGTTTGGAACTGTATTTGCCCATGAAAGGAGTAATGAGAACAAGTTGATATTTCATGATAGTAAGTCCTGTTTTATTTGCAAGAAATTTTTGATGACAGGGTGTAAGAAAAGAGATAGCCATTACTGTGTAAGACATTACAAAGTTGGATCAGCATAAAGAGAGAATTAATCAGAAAATATACTATATGCTGTATGTTGGAGACTTAAAATAAGGTTACACATAAGTGAAATTGAATATAAAACTGTTGAAACAAGTGCATAAACTGGTAAATGTTTTTGTATGGTTCACAGAGTTGACAGTTTTTTTTGTTTTGTTTATTTAAACAACTAAAAAATTGTTAACTTTTAATAATCTTCACATGTATATATTACACAAGGATGTTGCAAATTCAAGAATTTTACAGTGTGACTGATGTTGTAAAGAAATAGAAAAATAAAATAATTTGACTCTTAACAACACAGAAAATATATTCAAAAGTATCAGACTTTGCAAATTTGAATTATATAAAACCTTACCAAACCACATACACTGTCTCAAAATATTTACTGGCTTTTATCACTCCTTTCATGGACAAAGTTTTTGTCTCAAGTCTCACAAGACATATTATACACCCACAGGTTAAGCTACGTGTTT
Source organism: Carcinoscorpius rotundicauda (assembly GCA_011833715.1). Lineage (NCBI taxonomy): Eukaryota > Metazoa > Arthropoda > Merostomata > Xiphosura > Limulidae > Carcinoscorpius > Carcinoscorpius rotundicauda. Next base: position 20,901,547 of record CM022402.1, on the reverse strand, counting down.
AAAATAAAAGACACTCTACTCATCCATATGCACTTGTGAATCAATTATAGATACATTTAGGGTAGATGTAAAGCTGCGTATATTGCTTAAACCTGCATGTCACCTACAAGTATGCACACATGGTGCTTTTAACTAAATGTATATGTAAGCTAACTAATCCACTCAAGTCTTGTATCCATTACATAGTGAGAATAACAATTACCCTATACTTAATGAAAAATAAAATTCTCAACTCTGGAACAGCAGATAAACTCTTTGTTAAAGAAAGACTTTCAGTGGTCATCTAACATTAAATAATTACATCAGCTGGTCTCTATTATCTTTAATTTAACATTTTTCCAGATTTACAGTGTTGTTATTATTACTTTAAAAAAAAATGTGGTGATTTAAAGCTGTATTTTAACCTTTGTTTATGATGTCTTAACAATATTATACAAGTGTACCTTGTATCCCACGTTGTAATATATGCTTTTCTACACTTTTGGTTATTTCTGAACACTTTTTTAATAGCTGAATGTTATTTATATACTTAGAATGTTGTGGGTTAAAGTTTTGAGGTTTAGAAATAATTCCAAAGTGTATGCAAGCAGAGATGGTTTTTGGTATTATTGTGTTTCTAATACTTGTAAGAAAAGTAGTATCGTTATTATGATTATATATCAACAATGACTGATTTTGTAGACATTATTACAACTCAGCATACTTTTTCAGTAATTGTAACACTTAAAAAATGTATTTCAGGGCTGGAAAACTGACCCAAGCTATGAACCTTATAAATTTTTGTGAAACTAAAATATGACTCTGGACCAAATAAAACGTACATATATCTAAAATCTTTTGAAAACAACTGTCATGGAAAACAAATAATTTTTAACTGTTGTAATTATGAACAGGTGTAGCTTTAATTGTTTTTTATAGGTTGCATGATAGAAAACTGTGTATCTTGGGGCTTTGCACTCTAATAGCCTTCCCTCCCCAGCGGCCAGCTGTGATACAAGAATGTGCCAAAGAAATCATTCCTTCTCTCTTATTGCTTTTTGATGGTCTTAGAAGAGCATATACTTGTAGGTTCTATGCTATAAACTACTATTAGGAAGTATTCTTGTCTTTTAATATAAGGTAGTTGTGTGCATAAATTAGAAAATTACTTCTGATTTATCTTTCTTTTAACTAAATGCAGTTGCTAATAAAAGTAATGTAGTAATTATAAATGTAACACTGTGATGCATGTGAAAATAGTAATATCAAAAATACATATTAAGTGTTCATTAAATGTTGAAAATATTGTAATGTTTATTTTCTGCATTTTTTCCATTAATGAAGAATATTTAAATTAATTAAAGTCTCAGTTCAAAACAATTAGCAAGTAATGTTTTATAAAAGAAAGTTTTGTTTTTCTCAATTGGTGCTTGTAATAAATATAATAATTTTACTTTGGTTAGTCTTTTCTCATCAATAAAATAATTCATCTTATACAGTGTAGTAGTATGTGTACACCATTGTGAATTAATATACATTTTTTTTCATATTTGTTGTGAAGGTTGTTTGATCTTATGTTGCAGATTTAATGACTGGTTTTATATTGTGATTGACTAGATCGAATTCAAGAGATGACAAAACCCAGAAACAAAGAAGACACTAATATTCTTACTGATCACAAAGGTGAGTTAATTGGTAAGAAAAAACTGACAGAAGAACTACAGAGAAGCTAAAATTTGTTGTTATAAAATATTAAAACTTTATTCCATCATATTCCATGTGTATTTACTAGACTTGTGCTCAGTATTTAGCATGTTTGTAGTGCGTGGTGACTCATGAAGGGGAGGAGAGGATCCTGGTGGTTGAGGGGTCCAACTCCAACACACCACTTTGGCCTTGAATTCTTGTAGATGGGCAGTCTTGGCGTAGTTCCCCAAAATCAATCAGCTTGTCCATTTGGGCCAGCATAAGACATCCTCAATAGGTGTAGTGGACATTAGGTCTGATACTGGCGTTCAGGTATTGTACTCACAAAACCCTGGTGTTGCTGCAGTGACCTTATATAGTACTGTAGTGCGTCCCCTTGTAGGGCTCCATGGTGGATGGGGTCAGTGAGCACCAAAATATTCTCTTTTTTTTTTAATTATTATGGATACCCCTCAAATAAAAAAAAAATAAACAAGCATGACACAGAGAAAAATCTAACTACTGGCAAATGACTCTGTACAGTCAAACTTACAACTTGAATCTGTCCCGTGATTTTTAATTATACATTCTTTAACTGAAAACCCCTTAGGGCAAATGTCTCCATTTTTTATTCACAAGAATTTAAAAGGGCTTGCTGGCTCATCTAAACTGGTAAAAAAAATTTTAGTGCCATATAAGGTCTCTGCAGCAACACCAGGGTTTCATGAGTACAATACCCGAACACCAGTATCAGACCTATGTTGAGGACAACCTATGCTGGCCCAAATGGACTAGCTGATTGATCTTGGTTTCAGGACATTTTAGTGGAAACAGCTTCATCACAACATTCTAAACTCTTCTTGAAGTCGAAGCCCATTGAGGTTACTCCTCATTCCACTTTGAATTCTTTCAGAGGAATTATAGTTGAGAGGGATTTAAAGACCATTCCAGAGTCAGAGATCCTTGCAGGTTTCACCAATCAAGATGTTCAAGCTGTGCGCCAAATGTTTACTCATAGAGACAGGATTATAGAGCCAACAAATGGTCTAATATTAACATTTACAACATTGTGTCCTCCTATCTCAATCAAGGCAGGATATCTGAATTGTAAGGTACAATCTTATATTCCTAACCCTGTTAGATGTTTTCATTGTCAATAATTTGGTCACTTGAAAACATGTTGCTGTGGTTCCTTAACATGTGCCTGTTGTGCTGGTAAAGACCATAATGCTTTTAAATTCCAAGTAGAACCACACTGTGTTAACTGTAATGGTCCACATCCTTCCTGTTTTACTTCTTGCCCTAAATGGGTGGAAGAGAAAAAAAGTACAATGTCTAAAGACAGTTCATAATATTACTTATCCAGAGGCTCAGAAATTCCTATTCCCAGTTCCATCTCAGACATATTCTGCTGTAATCCATTCCACTATTACAGTAGTAGTCCAGATAGACCTTTCCTTGCCTCCTACAGAATCCTTAACAGCACATCTTAATCTAGTACCTTCCAAAATCAAAGTTTACGAATCAGTATTTACTTCTATCTCTGTTCCTATCAAATCTTCCAGTCATTGCCCAACTTCACCTTGTTCAAGCCCAGGTGTTTCCATGGGGTCTTCCTCTCTTGGCATCCTAAAAATTAAACAACCCATTTGTTCACGTCCTCAATTACTAGAACGACCTGCCTACTCGATCCAGAGCAGGATCACCAGAGAGTGACGGACCCACATTCAGTAAAGAAGAAAAGAGCAGTCACAAGCAGGTCTCCGTGCCATATTTTACTCAAAACTAAAGAAAAATGGCCATGCTAATCTAATGGAACTGTCAAGGTTTTCAGTCAAATGTGAATGACATCAAGAATTTGATTGACTTTTATCATCCCAAATGTCTTTCTTTACAGGAAACATTTTTAAAACCCACTAATACATTCAAAATTCGGCAATACTCCTTGTACCAAAATGACAGATCATGTGTAGGACAAGAACATGGGGGAGTAGCACTGCTGGTTGATCAACGTGTCCACTCAGTTCTTGTAATTGAATACGCCCTTGGAGGCTTTAGCCACCCGTATCTCTTTGGGTTGTACCATCGCTATTTGCTCTCTGTACTTTACCCTTGGAAAAAATTATCATTTCTCAGACCTTGATGCCCTCATTGAGCAACTGTCAACCTCTTTTTAATTTTGGGAGATCTTAATGGGCATAATCCCCTCTGGGATGGTTCTATTATAGATGTGAGGAGTTGTGCTATAGAGCATATGCTCCTGAATCATAACCTGTCTTTTACACTTATTTCCATGCAACCAGTCAGCCATTTACTGCTATAAATCTTTCTATCTGCTCCCCTTCACTTTTCACTTGCTTTTCTTGGGAGGTTTCCTATCATATTAAGCGAGATTGGCTGTAGTTAGTGCCACCTGACCCATGTGCCTCATTGGAAGTTTGACCAGGCCAACTGGCCCTCTTTTACCACTCTCTTGGAAATTGATCCTACCATCTTATGTAAATCATTGATAGATGATTGTGTAGCAGCAGTAACTAACTGTATTGTCCAAGCAGCTGCTTAATGCATCCCCAAACCCTCGACATGTTTCCCACAGCATCCCCGTTCTTGGTGGAATTCTGCTTGTTCTGTAACTTAAAAAGCTCATAAACGTGCTTGGGATAAATTTCATAGATATCACATGCTTACAAACCGCATTGCATTTCGGCAAGCCTATGCACAGGCTCAGTGAGTGATACATCAAAGCCAGAAGGAATCTTGGATTAAATTTACCTCCAGCATTTCTTCAACCACCAGTTCAAAAGTCATATGGGACAAGATCGAGGTGAGTGGACGGTATCTGCCCCCCCTCCTCTGTCTTAATATCCAATGGCCATGAAGTTGCTGATGCTCAGAGCATTGCCAATGCTTTTGGTGAATGTTTCTCTCATATATCTAGCTCTTCAAACTCATCTCCTTCCTTCTTAGCTATTAAAATATGAGTTGAACATCTTTCCCTTTCTTTTTCGACTGATCACCCGCATGACAACAATCACCCTCTTACACTGGTGGAACTCAGACTTGCATTTCATCAGTCTGGCAATACATCAGTTGGACCTGATGATGTACATTATGAGATGCTATGCCACCTTTCTCCTGCCTCTCTTACTATTCTCCTGGCTGTCTTTTAACTGGATATGGCAGGAGAATGTCTTTCCTGATGCTTGGCACCAAGCTATTGTGCCTCCTATTCTTAAACCTGGGAAGGATCTAAAAATTCCTTCAAATTATCATTCCATTGCTTTGATGAGTTGTCTCAGTAAGACCTTAGAGAGGATGATTAATGCTCATCTTGTTTGGTTCCTTGAATCAAACAACCTTCTCTCACTCACTCAGTGTGGGTCCTGAAGACAATGCCACTTAATTTGCCTTGAAACATCAGTTAGAGAGGCATTTTTCAAGTGACATCTTGCTTCTACTTTTTTTTTATTCAGAGAAAGTTTATGATACAACATGGAGATATGGCATCTTGCAAGACCTTCACTCATATGGATTGCATGGCAATTTGCCACTTTTACTAAGCATTTTCTAATGAACTACCTTCCAATTCCATGTCTGTCGACCCCCAGTGCCTCAGCGGTATGTCTGCAGACTTGCACGCTAAAATCCGGGTTTCGATACCTGTGGTGGGCAGAGCACAGATAGCCCATTGTGAAGCTTTGTGCTTAATTCAAAACAACAATCTTGTCTGTGTGGGCTCAACATTTTCCCACAGGAACTTAAGAGTTCCTCAGAGCCATGTTCAATGTGTCACTCTTTTCACTATAAAGATTAGTGAATCAATGAACAGTTACCCCCTATCGTTGCAAAGGGTCTTTTCGTTGATGACTTTCACATCTCATGTCAGTCAGCAAACATGAGGTTTATTGAGCAGCAGCTACAAACTGCAATTAATCATATAGTTAAGTGGACCACAGCAAATGGTTTTTGACTTTCTCTTTCTAAAACTGTTTGTGTACATTTCTGCCACCAACAGGGTATTTATCCAGATCCAGAACTTTGTATTGATGATGTTGTACTTCCTGTCATTCCTGGAGTTCTCAGGTCTTATGTTTGACTGTAAATTAAACTTTATTTCCCAAATCAAGCAACTTCATGTCAAATGTATAAGAGCACTGAACATTCTCTGTGTCCTCTCTTCTACATCTTGGGGAGTGGATCGGAAATCCATATTTATCATGCCCTTATCAAGTCCAAACTTGACTATGGGTCTATGGTTTATGGTACTGCCAGAACCTCAGCACTGAAAATACTGGATCCTATCCACCATCAGGAACTTTGACCTTGCATTAGGACCTTTCGTACTTCTCCAGTCCACAGTTTGTATGTGGAGTCCCTTGAACCCCCTCTGTATATTTGCCATTTGCAATTGTCTCTTATCTATGCTTCAAAACTTTGTTCTTTACCACAGCATCCTACTTGGGGTTGTGTTTTCCATACTCAGTGGGCCACACTTTTTTACAGTAGAAAATCTGCCATTGTTTCTTTTAGCCTTTGTATTTGGGCACAATCAGAAAAATTGAATACATCTTTAAATAACTTAGCAGCATCAACAGTTCAGCCTCTTCACCATGGCTATTTACTATCCTGAACTGTGACCTATCCTTGAGTCATCTGAGGTAGGCAGGTACTCCTGATTAGAAATATCACTGTATATGCTGAACATCTTTCAAACGATCCATCCATTCCCAGATATACAGATGGTTCAATATCAGGTGACTCTGTTGGCTCTGCAATGGTTTATTACAGTTCAGTTGTTGCACACAGAATCTCCTCTGCAGTTTCTGCATTCACTGCTGAATTGTATGCCATTTCTCTTGCCCTGAATCATATTGAAACTATGCAAAATACAAATTGTACGATCTATACTGATTCACTCAGTTGTTTATTGGCCCTGACATCATTTCATTTTAGTTACCACCCTATTTTTATTAATATCTAAAACAAACTGGCCCATCTCTCTCTCTCTAGTTTTTTTGGATACCAGGTCATGTTGGTATTCGTGGGAATGAGCTAACTGACAGAGCATCAAAGTCCATCTGCTCTGACTCTATCACCACCATTCCTGTTCCATACATGGACTATGATCCAGTTAGCAGTCGACCTAGAGTGGGCAATGAAATAATAAGCTTTTTCAAATCAAGCATTCTTTGGCTCTTTGGCCATCTTGTTTCTGTAAAGAGTCAAGGGTTGTTGTTTTGACTAAGCTATGCATTGGTCAGTTTCTTAACTCACCTCTTCCTTTTATCTGGTACTGATGCACCAATGTGTGGTCAGTCTGGCACTCAGGTCACAATCATACATATTTTATTATCATTCCATTGTTATAACCAAGAACGATGATGTCATTTTAAACATATTTTTAAGGTATGTTTCCCATGACATTAGCCAATGTCATAGGTGATATTGTCCACCTCATTTTTAAAAGCCATTGTTCTTTTTAACTTAATTTAAAGTGTTTATTGGACTATATGCTGTTTTTGCATTATTTCTTTTACACATTATAATTTTATTTTGACCTGAACCCAGGACTGGAAAGGCAAACTTCAAGTGACTGACAGCAAGTTTGAACATAATGCTTCAGTCTTCCTGGCAGGTATTAATTTTACATATTTTTACCTTCATTTCGATATACCATTATACTTGTTTCGCACAGATAGTCTAGTTGCTTTGTACCAATAAACATGTAATACCTACCTACCTGCTCAGTATTTATATTTAAGTGGAACATCTGGTTTGTTATACAGATGTATTAGAAAGTGATGAAGATGATGTTGATGCAGGTCCAGGAAGATCAGTTGTGCATTCCAGAGATCTTAATGATGGTAGTGAAAACAGTGAAGATGAGAGTGATTATGAAGATTATATTTCTGAAGAAACTGTTCTAGAAAGTTATACAACACCTTTAGATGATGATGAAAGCCGAGGAAATGAATATATCATTTTCAAAGATGTATTGCAAAGTAAGTAACTATACATATATATTTTCTCTCTCTCACACACACACACACTTCAATTTACCAACTAAAACTGTTTGTTTCAATGAGGTTATTTGCTTGAAAATATTTTATTTTTCTCTCCATTGCTTAATGAATTATTTCTTATTGAACAGGAATTAGTGAAGCTGATCCTGAATGGTACAGTAATCTCACAGCCCATCTGACCACTGGACAACAGCAATCACTGAAAGATATCCTGCTATTAGCTGACCAAAAAAGAGCTGCAGATGGTAAAGTGGTATATTTTTTGTTCATAAAACACCAGTGAGCACCTTCCAGGCATCCTTTTCATATTAAATCCTAAAATTTATGTAAAAATAACTAATCCAAATATACTCTAGAATTTATATTTTCTACAATTTGCAAAGAAAAATGAAAAAAAAACAACATTCAACACATTTATTTTGTTGGGCATTTTTCTGTCCATCATTAGGTGCGAAAGAGCATGTTTATATCTGTTTAACAAAAAAAAAACACCTCATTTGTTGAGAATATAATGGTAATATACTGCTTCTTTAGTTATTTTCTCCCCTTTTATGATGTGACAGCATATGGACAGAATAATTACAGAGTTTTGATTATAAGCTTTAAATCAACATGAGTTCAGTATTGTGAGAAAGTGACTAGATGGAGTTCCTCAGGGAAGTTTAAAAGAACTGAGAATTTTGTTTAGTTTCTGAAAGTATTTCTGTTAGTAATTATATATTTTGAAATGAAGAGAAGATGGATTTATTGCATGTGAATCAGGGTTGGTCAAAAATACTTGTACTTGCCCTGACAAAGGTAATGCTTATGCCATTGTGAAAGGTCAGATTTTAAATCACCATTAAGTTATTCTAGAATGTTTCTGAAGATTTACAGCTGAAAATAGTAACTAGTGCAATTGGCATAGTCAAGTAGAAATAGAAATATGTGATTAAGTAACAACTTTCTAACCAATAATAGAAGTTTTTGTTCAATTTTGTGCAAAGGTACACAATATAAAGTATTTAAATTCTAAGATGAGAAGAAGTATTTTTAAAAGCTAAATTTAGGTGCAGTTTGGTTAAATGTGTTAAATTTTTCACTAAATCACAATCTTCAATACATGTAGAGAAATTTTATATTAGTGATTGTTGATCATTACTCTTAATTACATTTTAAACCTGTTGGAGTTGTAATATTTCTCTATGTAACTGTGGGTTAATTTATGGCACACTGTTTGATGTAATGTGTGATACGAAGACATTGTAGTGTGCAAATTAAATCTAATGACAAACATCTGAAGTGATCTATAAACTAAAATGTACACTCAGATATAGTTTAAGATCAAAGTTTAAAAAGACAACCTGTCATTTAATTTCAAGGCTTTTATTTTTCTTCAGAGTTGAGAAATGCTGAAGAAGGTGTTGGTTGGAAGTTCCTTAATCAGACAGTTCCAACAACTTCCAGTTGTGGGTCATCTTGAAAATCTTATGTAAATATACAAGTCTAATCACCTACTAGTCCTTAGCTTATTGTATTATCACTGCACTCAACAAAAGGAGAAAATTTGGGAGTCATATTTGCATTTATTTAATGTCAGTAATTTAGTTTCTTTATACATATATGTATACTTTGCAACTTGCCATACTGTATTTTTTATAGTAAACAATTAAAATATTTGAACCATATTTTTAATCTTAAATAATTTGGATATGCTAATCTGTTTTATCTTAAAATTTATCTTTTTTTGTGTTGCAAGGAGTAATTAAGTGGTTATCCACACAAGTTCTCTAAAAGAAATTTCTCAACCTCCAGAATCCTTTCTAGCTTAAATGGGAGGGAAACATGCAAGTAGAAGACAAACGTTTGTTGGTTATCTTACTGAAATAAAGAAAATAGTAACAATGGAATAGATTAGGTAACTACATAAAAAATAACACTTTCATAAATAATAAATTCAACTTGGACTATAAACAAACAGGTTGATGTGTTATTCTTGGTATTAAAATTGGATTGTACTTTGCAAATAAGCCCTATAGTTTATCAGGAAAACAAATTTTTTTAATTTACTTTCAGAAAGAATTCAAGTTGTACTTATAAGAGAAAGAAGGTAGCCTGGAGGTTAGTGACATAACTTATATGAAAATCTTGCTTTGCAAGCAAGTCAAAGAATACAGCATAACTCAAAACTTACTACAATGTACATCTTATTTATTCATTACTATCTGAAGCACAAACAATTTGATGTTGACATTTCAGTGTTTTTACTACTACTTTGGGAGGATGTCTAAAATGGAAGTTTGAGATTTTATAATCTTGTTAGACTAGTAAGTTTTCAATCACAATGTTCATTACCGTAATGATTCTATTTCAAATGCGTGTATATTAGAGATTTAGCTATGACTTTTTATGCAGTTGCTTGCATGTAATCACATAAGGTTAAGTAATTTGAATTGTGTGTATTTAATGCTGTAATAAACAAGGCTTCAAAGTTAAATACTTACAAGCTTTCAGCTACACATCAGAATCAGTGGCTGTTTTCATAAGTATGATTAATTTAATGGGCTAAGTTTGTTTTTGTTATTAAATGTGGTCTTGGGAAACAGATTTGTAGAGATGTCAAGAATAACACAAAAGCCATGATCACGAAAACTGGTCATCAAATGAAATATTTATAAGAGCAGTATAGATTAACATTCTCACGAAATGCAAATACCAGTGGCAAAACATTTTAAAAGTTTGCTGTTAAAACCAGGACATAACAAAACGTGCACACTGTACTGTGTTAAAAAGTACTAGATTTATTTAAATTTCGAAGGTAAAACAAAATTTTAAAGTTTTTTTTTCTACTTTATATTTTTCTTTTGGAAGAATTAGTAACATATTTAATTAAAACAATTGCTTAGTATCCACTCCAACATGTAAGCACAATTCTGTTTCACTAAATAAAAAAAATGAACACCAGCAACTAATACACCTTACAAGAAGTATCACTGATTGGCCACACACTGTTTATTAAATGTCTGAACATGAAAAGTTTGTTATTTAAAAACTAAGGAAAACTTTTTTCTTCCATTACTCAGTAAAATTGTGGTTTTAAGAATCATCTAAAAACTATGGCAATCACCTCCATTAAATATCTTGTTACAGCAAAGAACAGGTTTAATAGACACTTAGATTTTCTCATATTTAGGTTGATATTTTTAAAAGAGTTATGTATATGAAGCACCATGGAACCAAACATTCAAGTAACTTAAACTCCATAAAAAATGTTGAATGTGTATCTATTTAAAACATTTTATCTTATTCCAAAATGATTAAAACAGATGAGATAATTTTATTAAATCAACATAAACTTCATTTTCATCAAGGGGAACAAAATATTTCATCCATTTGTTTTCTTTATAACGGAAAAGTAAGATAATAATAAAAATCAGCAAGAAATTTAAATACCCTTAGAATACAGATATTGCTCCTTCTTCCAGAATGGAATATTTGTAATAAAATTATCTTTTTAAGAAGCCTTTCACTTTGCAAGAAAACTTGAAACCATAATTTGTTAGGAGCACACATTTTAAACATAAACACTGATATATTACGAGGGAATAGAAGTAGCATTCCCTACAAACTTTTGAAACTGTACAAAGTGGCTCACAAAACTTTGTAAGCCATAAAGTTAAAAAAGTCACCTTGTGAAATATTAAGTATAATGTTATCACTACTTCAAGCAACGTTCAAAGTATGTGGAACCAACATAGCCACCAAGCATAGCCTTCTTTACATTATGTTCAAAGAGTCGTCGATTGTTCTGTAAAACTTCTGCTGCTTCCTTATTCAAGGGGTCTTCTGGATTAGGTTCCTGAAAGAAATGACAATCACACATAGCAAAACAATTAAACATGAAATTTTTTTACTTTAAAATTTACAAAGTAGTTCAAAGGCAATTTTAAAATTCCAATGAAATAAAAGACTTCCTTTAATTTTACGCTGTAATCCACACATTAAAGATCATTTAACAATCTTTTTTAAAAAGTTTCAATTACTTTGCAAAAGAATATACATTATAAATAATGGTAATACAAGAAAATTACTCACCAAAAACAAATACTGTAGACCATATACTATAGAATTTACAGTTAGAACTGGCTTCCAATCTTCTCTAGAAAACAAAAACAATATTTTGTTCAGCATTAATGAGTAAAACTAAATAGTTTTATTTACAAAAGTGTTAGGACAAAGTAATATTAGATTTCAGGCTAGTTTAAAAAAAAGGGAGGTAAATTACAGGTGAAACATCAAAAGTTTATTCATCTTCAAATTGAGAACTAAAGGAACTTGCTAAATGTACAGAAGTTCAACAAACAGTTAATGTTTTCTGTGTTCCCTTTTGCTTCAATAACTGCAGACCATCAATCATGCATTGTTTCAACAATATTTAAAGTGTCCTTGGGGATTTTACTTCAAATGTTTCTTTGAACTTAACTCGAGTTTTTAATCTGTTAAATCCCAGTTCTGCTCAATTAGGAGGTTGAGAGTAAGATTCTGTGAATAACTCCAGCAACTTCTTTCTTAATTAACTAATTTATGTATAGGTTGGTTGATTGCTTTGGGTCACAATCTTCTTGGTAATAGAATTCTGTACTAAAATGCAAACCACAAGGTATATCATAATGGATCAGAATTTTACCCTTTTGAGACAGGCTTTGTATAATGTACACAACTTCATATATATTCATACATATATATACACACACACACTGATGGCCAAACTCTTAAGGCCAATAAACATAAAGACAAAATATACATTGTGTTTTTAGACTCAACCACTTATTTGAGTAAAGCTTTGAAAGATGAAAATAAAAATAAACTTTTTTAGCATTTATTAGGGAAAATTTGAACACTGAATTAGCCTCAATACTAGCTGGTCAAAAGTTTAAGACCATACTGAAGTGTTAATCGATAAACTTGTAACAGAAATTATCATTTGTGTTCAACCATTAGCAATGTCAACATCTCCTGAATTACACTGGGTAAAAACTGGCAAAGAGTTTGAACGTGGCAGAATTGTCGAGCTGCAAAAGCAAGGTCTCTCTCAACGTGCCATCGCTGGTGAGATTGGGCCTAGTAAAACTGCTGTTTCAAATTTCTTAAAAGACCCTGAGTAATACGGAACAAGAATTTCAAGTGGTCAGCCCAAGAAAATTTCACCAGCAAAAGCAGGAGAATTTGATGGGTTGTCTGGCAAGACACCAGCTGATCATCGAACCAGATTAAGGCCCTTACAGACGCAGAATGCAGCTAAAGAACAATAAGATGACATCTACAAGAGAAAGGCTTTAAAAACCGTAAATGTCTTCAAAGGCCATGCCTCCTTCCACACGAAACAGCTTGGTTAAACTTTGCTGAGAAGCACCAAACATGGGATGTAGAAAAGTGGACAAAGGTTTAGTTTTATGATAAGAAAAAATTTAAACTGGATAGTCCAGATGGCTTCTTACATTACTGGCATGATAAGGATATCACACCAGAGACATTTTCTACACGACACAGTGGAGGAGGTTCCATCACGATCTGGGGTGCTTTCTCCTTCCATGGAACAATGGAGTTTCAGGTTATACAGGGGCGTCAAACAGCATATGGGTACATTGGCATGTTAGAGAAAGTATCCTTATTGACTGAAGTCCCTTGCTTTTGTGGAAATGACTGGATCTTACAGAAAGACAATGCTGCAATCCACAATGCCTGCAGGACAAAGGACTTTTTCATGGCAAATTATGCGATTCTTTTAGACCATCCAACACGTTCACCCAAAATGAACCCCACTGAAAATGTTTGGGGGTGAATGGCAAGGGAAGTCTATAGAAATGGACATCAATTCCAAACAGTGCATGATCTTTGTGAAGCCATCTTTGCCACTTGGAATAACATTCCAGTCAGCCTTCTGCAAAGGCGTATATCGATCATGCCAAAGCGAATGTTTGCAGTTATTCGCAATGATGGTTGTGCAACTTGCTACTGAGACCTCTTGTTGGGCATTTCCTACCATGTTAAGGACTTCTTTTTGGTATGGTCTTAAACTTTTGACCAGCTAGTATTTAGGCTAATTTCATAGTGTTAATATTTTCCATATTAAATGCTAAAAACGTTTATTTTTATTTTCCCTTTTCTTATTTTCATCTTTTGAAGCTCTATGCAAATAAGTGGTTGAGTATAACAATGCAAAATGCATATTTTTTCTTTATGCTCATTGGCTTTAAGATTTTGGCCAGCAGTATATACATACACACATTTTCACACTATTTACCCTGTAGCCTTTGATACAGTATATGTACCTTCAGAAAATTTGACAAGACTTGTTGAAAACAAGTTTTTTTGTACATACACAGTCAGATTTTTTAATAAAATATATTTCCTAAAGGTACGTTTATGAATACAGTGAGTCTGGTTACTAGTCCAAATGCAAAGTGATGTCCTGTTATGATTAAAAACTTTTCAACCCCAAGACCTCAAATATTATTTGTGTAATCTCTAAAACCTCTTAAATACATTCATTTTCAGTAAAATTTTGTTTTATTTTCTATAGGTAGTCTGTCAACTGATCAACCTCATAACCATCACAAAAAAAGAATTTTTTTTGTGTGTGTGCTAGTATGACTACATATCATAATATGAAAACACAAGTGTTTAAACTAAGTAGCTTAGCTCTCTTAATGTTGTGTATTCATTATATTTTTACTATATTGACCTTGACATTTCTAGCTAACATTGTATAACTTGCACTCATGTTACCATATCCAATAATATAAAAGTAACAGTCTTGGCTGTGTTTTAGTGGACTAATATTTTGTATTATACAGTAGTATTTAAATATTATACATTCTATATGTATATAGATTATTACTATTTAGAATAAGTTATGAAATGTATTTTTTCTTGAAAAATAGAACAATAAATCAAGAAGTAAAGCAAATAATTATTTGTTCTTGCTATGACGTTTAAAATTTTACACATGGAGAATATAAAAAAATTGTTTAGGTTTTATATATGTAGTTGAATAACCAAACAATCATAAATAGCTATACTGATACTATAAGTTCCACTATAATTTATTAAGCTTTGTAACTAAGATGTATTTAAATGTTAAAAACTATAAAACTTTGAGAAGACTAAAGATGCAACCTACCTTCTTAAAATTTTCATTTGAAAGAACATGGTAGTTTCTAAAGATTAAAACAGCTGAAAAAACCACTAGGGCAACCTTCTAAACTGATGATTGGTTATTCACGCCATGTATTGAAGTGTACATAAGGTACTGTTTCCAAAATGGAAAGGTGAATGAGGGCACTGTGTTTGATTCAGTGCATAATCCATATTTCAGCAAAATAAAAAGCTATGAAGTTCTTATTTTATATTCTTTCTTGTTAATATTATTAATTTAAATTCCTAATTTGTATGAAACTATAGACTAAGTATTTTGACATCACAAACATCTAATTTTAAAGCCTTGCATTTAACATACCACACGACTCACTAAAATCTAGTTTTAGATGTATTATTTTATTATTTGTAGATTATTATCCAAACCTTTTGACACAAATTCATAAAATAATAATTCAATAAAATTCTGAATGCATGTCAACAAACACAATTATATGACCTTTGACCTGTCATGAAAGGGTTAAAAGTACCAAAGACAAAGAATAATTACTGATTATTTGATATCATACAGTCTCAAGTTAATTATGCAAAATATCTATTAACACCATATGCACAAGCATCATTTACTGCTCATGTTACAAGGTTTTAGAGGCTTGAATTAAAAATTTCATGAAACTATGTTATATCAATTAGTATAGCATAAAATCTTAACTAATAATACATCTTCTAATAGTATACTAGTTTTAAGTTCTTAATTATTCAAGGTAATTTTTTTTAATCCTGAATATTTTCCTAGTGCAATACATATTGTTTAGACATCTTCTCTTCTCCATTTTATCTACCACCTTGCCAAAAAGTACAATATTAAAGGTAAATTACCGTAAAATCATCATTGCTCATACAAACTGTAATTTTATGGCTTTAAATTTTCAGTTATAGATCCATCAAATAAAAAATCACACTCCACATTCCACATCTACCTGTCACATCCTCTCTTCCAGGATTTGTTAATAGTTCTCTCGTGTTTAATTCCTTATTATCTATAACCAATGGAAAGCCAATATTTTCATCTACCAAATGATGCATTATATTACATTGTATTCTGAACAGAGAGTTGTTTATCTTTTAGTACAAGTTTTGTTCCTACAAGAAAAATAACTAGCTTTGATATATTTGTTGAAAGTTAGAAAACAGAAAAATTGCAACAGTAAAGATAATTGTTATTTGTATATTATTATTCCACATTCTTTGCTGCATTACTTAATTGAATAATTATTTTGAGCATTACTTCAACTAGTATAAAATGTAGGGTTTAATGTTACTGATGGGATACTGCAAAAAACAAAAAAACACCAGTAATAAAGATTGCTTCTTAACATTTATTCTTTATTTACTATTATAGAGGGAACTAAGATGTAAAAATACAGACTTCTATAGATTAGTTAGTTAGATTAGGTGAAATAAATAATGTAAAAATATTTTGTAAGTCAAGCACACAAGTTGCTTGAAGTAATGTAATTCAATAGCATAGCATGAACTGCATGTTTCCCAAGTGATTTACAATTTATAATGGCATAAATAATAGTTATCACAATCCAAAGGATAATAAAATTTAATAATAAATAGATATATAACATAACAAGTTTAAAACTACTTAGGAAAAAAGAAATGTAGCTTCATGTGACAATTTGAAGTTATTCTAGAAAGAAAAAGAGGGTAATTTAGATAGATTTTTCTGGTGGTTATGAGATGAGCCAAATAAAAGAAGAGATAAAATATAAAGTTTCACTGAAAAACATTAGAAATGTACTAAGGATGTTTTAGAGATTACACAAATGAAATATGAAATAAATAAAAGTATTTTTAATCTTAACATGAAAATCACTTCACACACATATTATTCACAAGTATTCATGGGCAATTTTTTTTCATTTTATTAAAAACCTTCACTAAAAATAGGATTTTTTTATATGTGAAAGACTGTCAGATTTAATAAAGATATACAAACTATATGAAAAGTTAGTTGTATCAAATCTATAAAGACTGAATGAATACAAAAAGGTCAAATTGACTAAGCTCATATTGAGTTAATAACTTCTGATAAAAACAAGCTATTAACATTTATCAGAATTAAAACATTAACTAGAAATAAACAATGTCATAAAATAAAAACCAATAATAAACAGACTGCACAACTGTAGGTATACTGTTTCACTCTTAACGAAATTTTCAGCCATAATTCCATTAATACCTCACAAAGTTTGGCAGCTAAGGAGATTTAGGTTAACTAAGTGAACAATGCAAAATAGCCTTCATAATAAAGAATAATTAAAATAAAAGTATACATATATTAGTCATTTTGACGAATAGTAAATTAACAATGGAGTATAAACTTTAAATAGAGAACTAACAAATTCAGCTATAAGATACCCATGTCCGTACCTGATCAATAAATGTGGAAGTCTTATACAGGAGTATCTGAAAACATCTGCACATTTTAGTAATCCTACCTTAATATATTCAAACACACATTTCCCTCCAAGTCAATGTTGGGATGATAAACCATGGTTTCACATTTGACTTTTGGAGGTTCATGAGGATAATTGTGGCTAACTTTGAAACTAAATACAAATTGTCCTCCTCTGTAGAAACCCTGGAATTATAAAAAAATAGTAATTTGTAGGATTTGAACTTCTAACTTTATTTCCATCTTCATGGCTTTATTCAACTTGCAACTATAAAAATTTGTTTTATCAATGTTTCTGGATAAGAATAAAAACCAAATCTAAATTTTCAAGCATATTCATTTTAGTCAACCAAGTTTTAATTTCACTGTAAAAAAAACCCCAAAGAATCATAGCATAAACTTATGGAAAAGAAGGAGAAAATGTATATTTGCAAGGGGTGTTTCAGAATATATGTTAATGAAGATATTGGCAGGAAATAAATAAATACCTATATGTTTTATAAAGTTTTAAAAAATCATGGATGCAATTCTTCTGAACAAAAAATCATTCCATAGAACATTTCTATTTCTCATTTGAAAAGTAGTTTTAAATCATTTGTAAAAACAAATTATAAGAAGTCTATCCAATAAATAAGCAGAATTTATTAGCATAAAGCATAGGGTATAATGCCTTTGTAACTATTGTTGCAACACATTAAGGCAGTATTAACATTTATTATTTAATGGTATTTGCATTACTAAAATTAGTGAGAAAAAACTGATACTTAACATTAGCTCAAATGAAAATAGCCATGATCAAACAGTTCTGCAAAAAAATGTGTGTAGTTAAAAAAGCAAAGGTACTCATTTTTAGAGAACAAAAACAAGAACAGTAAATGAAACCATCAGAAATCTTGTTATATTGGACATACTAGTTTCAACACATTCATATGTTCTGTTCACACTCATGTTATCTTCTGATAGGAATACTGGACAGTAGTGTCTATATGGCCCTAGAATTTTGAATTTTCATAAGGACAAGAGATCAAGAAGTTGTTTATCTTGAAGTAAACTTTCAAGGTGTTGAAATTCTGATCAGGCAACTTTTGACAATTCTTTCTTTTTATTTGTATATATAAAAGGATAAGGTACATTTATAACAGTCAAAAAAGTGTTACCCAGTGTTTCAATTTACGACTTTTTTGAAGGTCTATAAGCATCATAGGTTCATAACTTTTTCTAAGCTTCCAGCTCACTCCAAAATTTAGTTACTACAAACATCCAACTCACTTCAAAATGTGTTTACCACAAGCCTCAAAATCACTCAGACCATAATCATTTCTGAGAGTGTTTTTCAAAACATAGCACATACAAACAAAATAAATTGGCAAGACATGCCACCCCAATAATCAGTTATTCAAAATTAGTGAAAATAACAAGTAGCCTCAACAGCTTTACCATAACAAAAACAGGGCAAAAACATCATGCAATATTTTAATTATTAAGATAAGCTGAATAATTTGCAGTGGGAATAATAAGAAATTCTAGTTATTTTTTTAGTTAATTATTTTCATGAGAATTTATTATTTTTGATTAATCAATTGTTCAAATTCCTGGAAATCCCAATTTTGCTCATTTATTTTCATCACAATTTATACAATTAGAATTTTAGTTAATTGAATGTGGAATAATAAAAAACAACAATGATAACTGGAAATACTTACTTTGATTTAATTGTAATTTCAATTTTTCACTTAGTTATGTGATACTAATCATATATACAGATATTAAATTAACTGGTATTTAGCTATTATAAGGTCAGAAACAAAATTTGGATGTCAAAATTATTAACAGTAAAAAATGATGTTTCCATAACAAGACACCATATAGTAGTTCAACATTACCACTGTAAGAAATATAGGCAATCCTTGTTTTTAACTCATAATATAGGTAAATATATATATAGCCTGTTCGTCATATTAAATGCTTTTCTTTAATTGCAAGCTTTTAACTCACTAACAATAGCCTTTAATATGGCAACAGAGTAATGAACAACCCCAACAATAGCTGATCCATGATTTGAAAGTTGTTAACCAACATATGTAACATAGATACTGTTAGGATTCTTGCTTTAATATCTGCCTTTTAAAAATGTGAGCATTCCAACAAGAAACAAATACGTACTGTTTAGTAAAAGGCCAAAAACTTTAAATTAAAAAAAAATTGTTTACAGTAAAGGCAGTTTTTACTGACTGAAAAGTGAAAGAGATCAAGTCCCATGCAAGTAACATTAATGATTTTGCCTTCTTCATATTCATTTTCTGTCTATCCTTTCAACACATGCTCTTTTTAATGTTATATGTAGATATGATAAACATACACACAAGAGCAAAATATCTAAAGAACACACAAAAAACCCATCAATTTTAAAGGTGTGTTTGAAATATCTATACAAATAGGAAATAAACCAGTGACAGATACTTTACTGATAATATCCATTAATTTAATAACAGAAATATGTTTTAAACATCTACAATTAACAAACTTTCTATTTCTTGAGAACATTTTTGCATAAAAACACATACAATGTTAAATAAGTCAAATGTAAACTATACCAAATCCATTCATATATACACATCATATATATACACATTCTGTTACATCATACTGAAATCAACAACACAAAATTGATACACCTGGTCATAAAAAAACTGTCATTAACTTACTTCAAGAAAAGTTAAAACTACAAAATGCATATTGTGTTCATTTGTGCAAATTTTACGAGAGCTCCAAGATCAGTATCATTTAAATGTATAACAATGATGTTAACACTGTGGATTTAAAGTTTGCTTACCTCGTCAGGAGTTATGATCAACTTGAAGTTAAGAAGGTCATCTGGATCAGGAAAGTCTATCTGACAAGTTTTTGGTAGATTTAATTCATTTATATCTAAAAGGATACCATCAGCACATTAGAAATATCCTCAAATCATCATACATCTGCTTATAATGATAGTTAAAGTTTGTTGTTATCTGAAATGCATTGTTCTCACTAATACACATTCCATATTTCAGTACATGTGAACAAATGTTAAAAGATATGTGGAATGATTAATGCAACAAAAGCCATTTTCTGTACTATAGATTTGAATAATTAAAATACAAGAAAAATGCCAATGAAAGACAAAGATAAAATTATTTTCCAATCTATTACCCATATTATTTTCCTTGTTTATAAATAACAAATTAAATATAAAAGCAGTACATTGAAATTTCTATTAAATAACATATTACAGTTGATAAACAAGGTGATACTTCTCGCCATGTAAAATATACTTTTGGTACTTTCTGATGTCATACATAATAATAATGTCTCAAAAAATATAAACAAATACAATATCTCTAGCATAATTTTATCTTTTGAAATCACTATGCAAGTTTTAATATCCTAAAAGCATTCAAACTAACTAAATATTGATTTTATTTAGATCTAACCAATATGCTTGGAAAATTTCAGTTACACAACACTTTAATCAGCATTTGCAAACAAAATTAAAGAAATTAAAATTGTAAAGGAATTAACAACTTTGATGATTTACCATATCTGTTTGATCTTGTCTCATTCAGGATAGCCAGCAGTTACAATAAAACAACAAAAGTTATTTTCTCCAATTCTTAAATTAAATCTCAGTTTTCAAACTTTATAAACATTTGTAACTGTTTTTTTTTAATTTGGTTGAACAAATTTCTATTTAGGGAAAAAACAATTTATTCAATATTTGTAATTAGTAATTTCATGACAAAAATTACTAAATCATTTGATACTTTCTAAAATTAAGTGATTCACAAGTGATGTTATTAACAAGACATATGTAAATTAAACTTTGTGTTTTATCATTTCCAAGCTTCATGAAATATTAATAACTAAATGGCACTCTTGCCCCTAAAAAAACCTGAAGAACCATAATCAAATTAATTCAAACAGAAACATTTACTATTCTTTGTTCTATTAACCTTCACATTTGTTAATTCAATAATCAACCTTTTATTTATGGCTTTACAAGTACTTGAACCAAAGTAACAAAAAATCAGTAACCTCATAAAAAAATGTTATAAAAGAGATCATTCAGACAATTTACTATTTAATCAGTTTCAGTCTACAAGTTATTTTTTAAATGACAGTTCACAAAATATTCCAAGAAAGTCATGTATATTATTTGTGTTTAACTATTACTAGCAGCTGAACAAAGGTTGATAATGGTCTATTTGCAAGGTGGAGATATGGTTTTACCACTGGAGTAGTGTTTACAAGGAAAGCTTTTACTATATTTACTAAATTAAATGTTATTGGTATTTTAAAAAGATAATGTTAATAGTTTAGCTATTTACTGAATAATGTTGTTTTTCACACTATATCTTCCCACTAAACAGCAACGTGTGTAGCCATTAACTTCATGTTATGCTAGTGGTTCTTAACCTTGTTGGAGTTACTGAACCCCGGAAGTTTCATACTTGCATTCACTAAACTCTTCATAATTGGAAAAATAAAATATGATTTTTTCAAATTCAAAACATAAGTAGATATTTTATTAGTGCACAAAATGAACCATGCATCAGTTGCACACAATATCAGTGTTGAAAGAACAAAACCAACAAAACATGAATTTCACACAAAAACAAAAACATAACTGAATGAATATTTACTGCAAATCAATGCGACTTTTGCTGTTGCATTTCAGAGACAAGTTCAGAAATACACGGCTTCACCATGCCAAGTGCCACTCTCATATCATTTTCACAACAAAGTCTGTTCTTTTTCTTCATTTCTATGTCTACAATCCTCAAAAAGGATTGCTCGCAAAGATATGTCTTAACAGATACAAGTATCTCGAAGGCTTTCTTAGCAATAAGAGGATGCGCTACGATTTGGTGACACCAAACCACTGAGAGAGTTGTTGTTCTGAAAAGCTGCTGTTGAACCTGGCTCTGCAGAAGTTCAATGATTTCATCGAGGTATACATCATTGACATCTGCTGTTGCAACAATAAACATGAACAGCTCTCTCACCCATTCTGGATATGACAATCTGGTGGGGAAGTATCCATTGAAAAACTTTGTGAGTCTTTTAAGTGCATGGCAATTGCTTGCTTCAGTTCCCTGGATACAGAAATGACTCAGTTTCCAGATACATCTTTGATCTTATACAGTTGTCAAACAGGGGAAAGTTTGCGAAGTTATCATTCTCTGTTTGTCGTTTCCATAACAGTAGCATTTTCTGAAAAGCCTTCAGGTTTTCTTTTGCTTCAATGATCTTGACTCCACTGTCCTGCATCTGTTGACTGAGATGACTGAGAGCATTTAAGATATCGGCCATGTATGCCAAAATAAGAATGAACTCAGATTTTTCGAAGCAATCTCCATGACAATGTTGGTGCTCTTGCAAACACACACAGCAAAAACACAATTCAGCACCTTTCCCTGGGATAGCCACCAAACATTAGAATGGTACAGAAGTACCTTGAATTCAGAGCCCATTTCATTACACAGCTCTTTGAAGATGTGGTGCTTCAGGGCACCATTTTGCATAAAGTTCACACATTCCACTATAATTTTTAATACTTCTGCCAGTTTTGAAGGAAAGGTTTTTGTTGCCAATGCATGCCTGTGCAGAACACAGTGCTTTACAATGATGTATGGTGCATCGTCTTTCACAAGCTCACCAAAACCACAGTTTCGTCCCAGCATGACTGCAGCTCCGTCCGAACAAACAGCAAAAACCATATTCCATGAAAGATTGCTGTCACTGAAGAAGTCATCCACAAGTTTCTTCACGTCGGCTGCCTTAGTTGTTGTAAGAGGCTTACAAAACAAAAAATCTTCTTTTATCTCGTCATTCTTCACATGGCGCACGAATACAACAAGCTGGCTTAGACTGGAAATGTCGGTGGTCCCGTTGAGTTGAAGGCTGATTTTTGCTGGGCTTTAAATCAGATCTGCAACTATTTGAGCCAAGCTGTCATCACTCACATCATTTATTTTGTTGTTGATGGTGTCATTTGGAAGAGGAATTTGAGATAACTTATTTTCAACAGCTTTTCCCAGCATGATATTCGCCATCTTCAAAGCAGCTGGTTTTACGAGTGCTTCACCAATGGTGTGTGGTTCGCCCTGCTTTGCAATCAAATATGCAACTTCGTATGATGCTGTGAGGATCAGTTTGTCAATGGGTACAAAGCTGAGAATAGGCAAAGTAGCCTTTTCATCAAGCCTGGCTCCCTTTACCTTGAATTCAGTAAGCATTGTTTTCTTGTACTTCCCATCTCCATACAGCTTTAGGGAGTGTTCTCTTAGTTTTGCTGGTGCTAGACTAGAATTGCTCAACTTGGCATTGGAAATCATGCATTGAAAACACTGATTCCCATCATCTTCAATTATACACATGAATCCATATTGTACTTATTCTCTGACCACTTTCTGTTTTTGCTTGACATAGTTAGTATAAAGGGATTGAAAGATTAGAAAAAAAAATCACAAATGACACATGTTTACTGCAGTCACAAGTTGACTGCTAAGCACACAAAGTTCCTGACAGCACAGATATTAAGGCCAAGTGGAGCATGACGTCACGATTCATACAAGTGAGGTGAACAAAATGAACACACACACAGTGTGTGTGTCTTGACCTCCGCTAAACACCTCAGACTGACTCACCAAACCCCTGGGGTTCGATTGAACCCAGGATAACAACCACTGTGTTAGGCTAATCTGAAGTGACACCCTTGGAGTTCTGATTAAATAGCTTTCACTAATCACTGTCATATACAGCTGTTGTGTTTTTTAAGACATGAAGAATCAGAAATTTAGTATATCTTGTAACTATAGTTGTATTCCATTCTAAAGCTGGGTGATTAAAAATATTTGCTAATCTACAGATCAATAGCCCCATTAAATGATTACATTTGAATACTTAATTATTGCATTGTTCCTTAAATCATGGTACATACAAGGTGATGCGTGATGCCAGCCAGTTGTTTTCTCTCTCTGGTCAGCAGTTGAAAAGGAAAATGTACAAAATTAGTAACTGTCCTGTAAGTGTAACAAAAATAATGTGAGCAACGTTGTTGGCAACGGAAAGTGAATTGAACAGAAGACTCTCAAATCATCAAAGTTGAACAAAGGTGAAATTGAAAAAAAATGAGTAAAAACTAATATTAGACAGAGTATGAATTGCCTGGTGGCTAGCTTTGTGCTTAACAACAAACAAATATATTTGCAATATTTTTATTACTTGGAAAATTTGAATAAGTGAAATTAGTAATAAGAAGAAATATAATTTTGATTATTTCATGATGAGAAACCCACTTCAAATAAAATTGTCTATCAGAATGGCTGGTATGGGTATTAACACTTTTATTGATAAGCAGGACAATATTTCAACCTTCCTTGGTCATCTTCAGGTTAACAAAGAGGGTTTGCAATTGACCATTACTTAACACATCTTAGGGAAAAGAGTATAAAGGGGTATAAGATTATATTTGGCACTGCAGGTGGATGTTATACAATAACAAAAACCAAAATTAAACCAATATAAAGGAACACCTTTATACCTACACCAATTAATAACATAACATCCAACTACAATGCCCTCTACAATCTCATACCCATTTATACTCTCATCCTTAAGATGTGCCCAGCAATGGTCAATTGTAAACTCTTTGTTAACCTGAAGATGACCTAGGAAGGCTGAAAGGCTGTTCTCTGCTTACCAATAAAAGTGTTAATACCCATACCAGCAGTTCTGAGATACATAATTTTAATTAGTTGATTATTTTCATAATGATCATTATAATAAGAATTTTGATTAACTGGTTCTAGATTAATCAAAAACAGTAGTAATCAGAAATACATTTTAATTGCCATTATTATGTCAATGGATTTAATAACAATTTTAATTTGTTCACATGACACTTAAATATTTTTGCTACAAAAAAGACAATCAATTAAATTGCTCAACTCTATTCCACTCTGAATTCAAAACAAATATGACCCTTGTGGGATTACAGTAACTACTAATAATTATGTGTCCAACAGATGAATCAAAACATTCTAATCATTTCAAGTTTTATTTATTTACTTATTTTTATGAAAATTCAAACCCCAATAACATGGGTATATACATTTATTACGCTAATTGTATGTTCTGATATGGAAAAACCCATAGCTCACTTTAAACAGAAATTCTTGATAAACTGATGGATAAGTTATCTCTGATTTCTTCTTCAATTACTTTGTAAACAATAACCAATGTAGCATTTTCTTAACTGCTAGTTATAATTTATTTTGCTACTGCCTAGCAATTTCTGAAAAATATATCATTGATTTCCTCTCCCAAATGGTTGTTTATTTTCATTAATGCCAAGAGCTTTGCAAGTTTAAATTTTTAAACCACACCTCAAAATTCAGCACCTTTCATGTTAGTTGCAATTTACTCTTCTGTGACCTTTCTGTAAATTGTTTACATAACAAGCATCTTCAAAATAATAATAAGTTTTCATTCAAACACTTCTCTCATAATCTGTCTACCTGTATAACCATCTAATTTTCTTGTTGATTAGGAGTTTTGCATTGTTATTTAAATGTCTTACGTGGGAACCCACTCAACAACAGATCTGAACAAAAGGATCTTCTCATAGTGTCAGATAAATTATTGAAGCTTTTCAAAGATCTAATAAAATTTTAGGATGTTTGTACAGATATACTAATTACAAGCCAAAATTTATCATGGTTCTCTTTACAAATCAAGAATTAGACTTCACTTGGAATAATGTGTATAATTTTGGTGTCCTTAACTAAAACTAAACTGACTTACTAGAGGTAAGGGGCTATTAGAACTATTTTTTTTGTGCCTGAATTCTGAAACCAATAGGATGAGAGTACACAGCTTAAGATCATAAGAAAACAAGCTTTATTTAAAACGGATTTACTTTTTATATGGGGGTGATGAATTCCAGAAAGTTTCCATCAGTAGCATTAGAAGTCACCACTTTACATGTTTAAGCAGTGATGATTTCTTCAAACTAAAAAAGTGGATTTAAAGTTTTATTTTGTTCAAGGAATAGGTATGCAAGAACAGGATTGAATAATCAAATGTTTCTTTTTATGTTAAAAAGAACTATTTACACTATATTTTAATGTTCACCACTAATACATTATGAACCCATTTTTATTTTTAAAACATTTCATTATTTGCCACACTTTTTATACTTTCGTAAACCACACTGTCACCTATTTCACCAAAACATTTCAAAATTTTAAACTCTTAATGGTTTTTGTTTATTAACATCTTGATATCTCATAATAAACTTTGAAAAGGATTTGGGTAGAAATAAACACCTTTCTCACAACCTGTACAACAAAATTAGAAGAATGCTTCATGAATTATTTAACCAATCCACATGAATGTTTTTTGTTTTGTTTTTAACCAGAAATGCAAAATGCTAGTTATTAATTCTGTGTTTAGTTTCAATGATGATCTTAATGGGTATGTATATAATGTATCATATTAACAGCTAACCCTTTGAATAATACTGGTATCCTATTACTAAAATTTTATAAAAATAGATTATATTTGACAACAAATAACTCACCTTTAAACCTGGCAAAATAAATTGCTTTAAACAAATGAAAAATAATAATTAAATGGTACTAATGCAAAAGCCAAATAATTTTACAACTATACACTGAAACAGAATTATCAATAACAGTAGGTCCTCCTACTGTTAATACTACTGCCTGTCCTTAAGTTAACTGAAAAAAAAACTTTTTATTGCTTATGCTAATATTAATAAAATCTCAAAATTCATATTCTGTATCAACTTTTACACATTTTTTTAGCAACCTTATTAAACCAATTAGACAAAATTCAACAGTGGATCACTTTTTGCATGAAAAATGACCTGAAATCAAAGTGCACATTTTGCTAAGTATCTATCATAAAGACTTTCTGACCTAAACTACATTACTGCAATTCATCAATTATTCCTTATCGGCTAATGTACAAATTTATTCCTTATATCAGCATCACAACTGAAATGTGATATTATAAAAGGCTAGTTTAGTACAACTTTTAAGGAAGCTACCTTTTGTACCTTTCCCCTCCAAACCTAATGAGTGGACTACAATTCAGTGAAAGTGAGTTCCTGAAATTCCTTAATATACTTGTTATTTTTTAATGTGACCTCTTCTCCTAATAAATTGTGTAAATGAAAAGAAAAATTTAAGTTGATCTTTGGTTTGAAATTTGGTCTAGTCAATTTCATCTTTTAGTTTAACTTATTATTAATTGGGTTTCCTAATCACAAAATGACTTAGATTAAGTTTCTGCATAAAATAGGTAACCAAGTTCATGATGACAATGACAGCCACTCCTCAACTGATCACAGATTGATAATTAAAATTGGTATTCGAGCACAAAAATTATATAGTAAAAACGGATATACAACACCATGTAATATTAATGCCAATAATAATTTTAACGGGAACTAGCTTTCGACTCTCCTCGCGAATCATCTTAAGTTCAGGTTAAGTCGGAGTTAGTAATTTACAAATATAAGTCAATTATTGTACAGCAGCTTAACCCAAAATTCTGCAACTAATCAAAATAATTTAGGATCTTTCATCAGTTATATAGACCAGTGAAATAAAAACACACGATACAGTCTGATCTAACTTCTGGGCCTATATTTAGTAGTATAGTGCCTTGGTACTCAATTAAGCCTAACGTAAACTTACTAAGTTTTACTCTTAAGCTTACCTTTAGTGATTCTCAGTTGAGCGGCAGAAGCTCTCTTTTGGCTTCCTGCCGTTCTACCAGAAGTTTCACCTTCTTTTTTTTGTTGTTTCAAAGAGAAAAGTTTTATCATAATTGCAAGAAAAATGTTACTAGTTAATTTTTTGTTCAAGTAGCTGATGTACGTATTCTTTTTATTTGAGTACGAAACAAATTATTTAACTAACACCGATCTTCGCAAGGTTACTCGCTAGAACCTAGTGTTATCACTCTTAGATTTTTTGAAATCCTAGTGCTGTGAATAATATTCTTCAGAAGAAAAAAACACAAAAACTGTCAAATCAAACTAATAATTCCAAAATGTATTCTGAAGCCACTATAGTTCATTCAAAACATTTTATAAGTTTAAATTTGAAATATTTTCTGGCAGTAAAACAGCTTGATAAATTTGTTAGTAAAATATGAAAACATTAATTTAACAAATAA
Organism: Carcinoscorpius rotundicauda; assembly: GCA_011833715.1. NCBI lineage: Eukaryota > Metazoa > Arthropoda > Merostomata > Xiphosura > Limulidae > Carcinoscorpius > Carcinoscorpius rotundicauda. The sequence goes on along the minus strand of CM022402.1, from coordinate 20,873,002 downwards.
AAACGGATAAAAACTACAAACAAACCAACATACAGTTAAATTGTCTCTTCCTCCCGTTTCTGTGGTTCACTGATAAATCTGAAGGCTCATAACACTAAAAACATAGTTGTAAATGTGGTCATACATGCAGAACATGTATGAGGCGGATGGCGTCGTTTCTATTCCTCTTCATAGATTGGATTTGCATTCGGACTTAGTTTCGGGCCCAGTGACTGTGGGTATTAAATCTTCATTGCCTGTTGAATGTGTGTCTATGCTTTTGGGGAATGATTTGGCTGGTAGTAAGGTGGTACCAGAGGTTCATGTTGTTGAAGCACCTGTTGTTAGTCCCAGTACGGAGCAACTCGTTGAAGAGTTTCCTGATGTTTTTCCCGCCTGTGCTGTTACTCGTTCTCAAACACGTTCTCAGGAGTCCAAAGAGGATTTCCCTTTATCTGATATGTTCATGTCTCACATCGATGAGATTTCCGACTCAACTTTGAATTCTTCTGATGACTCCAAGTCATTTTTCAACTCTATTCATCGTAACAAACTTGTTGAGGAACAGGACAATGATCCTGAAACTCGTTCTCTTCTACAACTGGCCATCGATGAAAATGAAATAGGAACTGTCCCTATTTGTTACTACCAGAAGTCAGGTGTGTTAATGAGAAAATACAGACCTCCTGACGTTGCTGCTGATGAAGAGTGGAATGTTATTCACCAAATCGTCATTCCAAAATGCTATCGGAATGATATTCTTAGTCTTGCTCATGATCATGTGTTGTCGGGACACTTAGGTGTAATAAAGACCCTAGATCGTATCCGACGACATTTCTATTGGCCAAAAATGCGCCAAGATGTTGTTGACTTTTGTAAGACATGTCCGTTCTTGCACGAGACTTGTCGTATAGACACTAGGTCGCAACATTCCATTTATAGTCAATTGATTGATCTACCTAATTCTAGAAATTTCTAAATGTTATTTTAAATGAATAACAACATATTGTTAATTGGTTTAAACTTTGAAACAATAATATAAATATGAAAATATAAATAATATAAATGAAAATTTAAATACAACACGACATGTATGTCGTTTACAAAACATTTACATAACAGAGCGTTATAACAGCACAGTCAATTCCACTAGTCGTAGACGAAAAAATAACCCAACAGTTGGCGGTGGGTGGTGATGACTAGCTACATTCCTTCTAGCCTTACACTGCTAGATTAGGAACAGCTAGCGCAAATAAATACTCCTCGTGTAGCTTTGTGCGAAGTTCAAAACAAACAAACTTTTGCTGTTTAACAATGAACTAAGATATTTGTTGAATACTTAATAAATCTACACACACTAGTCACTGTTAAGTAAAACGTACTTTCGTTCCTCAAAATTCCATTAAATGTTTAGATTATTACATTACCATGAGCTTTCTAGGTAGTCTAATGCTGTTTTTATTAACTTTATAGGTCTAGTGCCATAATGATGATTAGTAGCTCCCCCAAACAAACAACCGTATTATAATACTGAAATATATAGCTTATAACAATGCATTGTTTCTGAGTTGTAAACTCCTTTAAATAATTCTGATACAGAAATAAAAAGTACCTCAGGTTGTTTTTCCTCAGAGGCATATGATAGACAAATGGTATGGCTTCTTGCCCCTTGTCATTATTGAATGTCATCTCACTATAATAATTTTTCGCAGTTAATGAATTATTTGGCACTCTGGACTTTATACTTGGTGATCTTCAGCAGATTGTCTTTCGGCTTGCAAATTCTTTTCTGGATTTACTTCTAAAGATGATCATGGTGGATAACATTTGATTCAGAATATTTGTATATTTGGATTCTATAAACTATATAACCGATTTTTTTAGTATAGCATATAGTTCTTCCCAACACTTGCGTATCATTGGAACTTGTCCTTTAACACAGCAGAGACGGTACAGCCATACCATACCAGTTTGACAAAACCTAACCCTATCATGGTCAACGTCATCGCGACTATTCATTTTATCACAAACCAGCTTCACTCATTTCTGGTAAAACCATGTATGACATCATATTCCTTTACATATTTCGTGAAACTCGTCTTAGTCAGAGGCCTAGCCAGAAATGGCCATTTTGGGGGGGTTCAGTTTGAGTGTTTGATGCAAGAGCCGCAAGCGCGAAACCATGCTAGGGGGTAATAAAAACAAAAGAAAAGCTTAAATTATGCATTCTGAGACAACTTTTTTGGTAAATTTCAAAATGGCAGACTGAGGTGTTTGTATTATTTTTTTAATCATATATATATATATATATATATATATAATATATATAACTTAAAGTTATCAGGCCCAGCAACATATAAAATATAAAGTCACTCAGGAGAGTGCAAAATATATGTATAGTGTCTATAATCTGTATTCAAATATCATGGACAGTGTATGTTCAGATTTTTTGGATTTCAAGAATTAACTTCACAAATAAACGGTGGTACTGTGGCAGGCTGAAAGCACCATGGCACTAACCATTGGTTCACTATAAATGGTGCGAATGGTTCTGTGAATGTGACGTTAACAAAGAGAAGTTGCGACAAACATTCATTCACTATGTCAAGCCTGGAAAAGCAAAAGACACTGCATGGGTTCTTTAAACCAATTCAAGAGGCTGAACCTAATCAATCTGCTGCAGCTAATCATATTGAATCTGAATTGTCAGAGTCATCACCATGGCCTTCTACCAGTGCTGCCACTACCACCTCAGGTCCAGTCTGGAACATTGGAAATTACCTTTCTGATTATGTCAGCATTTGTAAACAGGTAAGTCGACTCCTTATCATATTAATTTTGTATTAAAAATCATGCAAACACTCTGATGAGTTTTAGACTGAATATTCATTGCTGCTAGTTATTGTAGGCCTACAGCCACACGATGTTAGGCTTGCTCTGTGAAGTACAGCTCTAAACCTTTCTCTTCGAGGTTATTGTACTCTCATAATAAACTTTCCTATGTGCAAAATAACTTAATTAGATCTATGTTTTTCTGTCTCTTTCAGATAAACGTTAAAACCAAAAAATGCCTCCTTGAAAATGCCTGGAAGTCAGGGAGTGATTATGTTTTCTCTCAGTGGGGTCCAAGAAAGCTGCGTTTTCAGCATCGTTGGTTTTCACAGTGGAGATAGCTACTTTACAGTCAACATGCAAAGGGTGCTTACTGCAAGCACTGCTGTCTTTTTGCTCCTGGTTGTGGTGGTGTTCGAAGCTAGAACTAGAGACAACTTGCGAAATTTCCATACACAAACTGGAAGAAGTCTGTTGAAGACTTCAAGGCACATGAATTGAAACAGTACCACCAATATAGCAAAGAAAAAGCTAACAATTTTCTACAGGTCCTAAACACAAGTTCATTTGTGCATTTGTAGCTTGATGCAACTTACAAGCAAGAAATTGAACAGAACCTGCAATACTGAATGCATTTTATTGATACTGTATTGCTGTGTGACAGACAGAGTTTAGCTTTAAGGGGAAAATATGATTCTGATCCAATGTTTGTTGGTGAAACTGATAAGGAGCCCATCAATAATGATGGAAATTTTGCGCAACAGGGTAAAGGGTGATGTCAAGCTTTCAGTAAGCCTTAAGAGTACAAAGAGGAATGTTACGTATCTGAGTCCTCAAATTCAAAATGAAATCATCAATGCTTGTAATACTCATGTTTTTGATGCTTTGGTAAAGAGGAATATTGTTGCAAAGTGTTTCTCAATATCAGTTGATGAAACAACAGATATTTCAGGTATTGAACAGTTTTCGTTGTATGTTAGATATTTAAATGCCAATAACAACTCTGTTGCAATGAAAGAATTTTTTTTGCAATTTATACCTGTTTATGATGTGACACGCAGAAACGTGTCTGAAGTTCTCATAACCAATCTGACAAAATTTGGTATTGACATGACGAGGACAATGGTACGACAGTACTGCCTCTGTGAGTGGAAACTTCAATGGTGTTCAGAGACACATAACTGATAAATTCCCACTTGCACCCTGTGTACACTGCAGTGCCCATTCTCTAAACTTGGCAATTTCTGATGCTTGTAAAGAAGTTCCTGTGGGAAATTGCATGGGAGTAATTTCTAGCATTGAAAACTTTTCCAATACACCCAAACGAAAGCATGTTTTGGCTCTTTTGGTGGAGAATAAAGATCTGAATCAAAAAAAAAAAGTTTTAAAGGTCTCTGCCTCACCCGGTGAGTTGAGAGGCATGACTCAGTCATTGTCTTTCTAGAATTAATCCATGCAGTTGCAAATACCCTTGAGACCATATCAAGTTAGCAAGACAGAGATTCTGCCACGCAAGCCAATCAATTATTGTGTTCTATAACACAGCCAGAATTCATCACCACTCTACTTACCATTGGTAAACTGTTTTCCTTTAGTTTACCTCTGTACAACTTATTGCAGCAACAGAACATTGATTTAGGTGCTGCAATGCATCACGTAGAAATAGTGGAAGATTAATCTGTTCACTCAGAAATAATACTGTGAATGAATTTAACAACATTTTCTGTAAGGCTCAAACTCTGTGTAATGAGCTTCAAATTGACATCATAATGCCCTAAGGAGTACTTTCGTATTGTTGTATATGTAACATTTGTTGATAACTTTCTTTCACAAATATGTGACCATCTGTCCAGTCACAAAACTCTCCTTACAAATTTCATGTGTCTACTATCATCAGGACCTACCACAAAACGGTCAGAACCTACAGCACAACAATGTGACCAAAGTAAAGAGTTGGTAAATATGCACAAGGCTGATATTGACAGCACTTCACCAGCTGCAGTAGGTGAACTTAGGGTTTGGTACAAATAACTTGCGAACAATAGACCAAAAAATTTTATAGATGCATATGCAATGTGTAATGCAGAAATGTTCCCGGTCATTTCCAGACTGTTGAAAGTATTTGCCACGCTGCCTGTATCAACTCTCAGAAGGCTCAAAACTTGTTTGAGAAATACTAGCACTGAAGATCAATTGAATGGCCTGGCCTCATTATACATTCACCGTGATATTAAAGTTGTAGATATCCTGGCAAGAACGAACAGACATTTGAGCCTTTCATAGATATTCAATTGTATTTCTCTCGTTTTGACAAAACTTGCTGTATTAAAAGAGTGTTCAATCAGAAATTTGCATTTTATCATTTGTTGTGTGTGAAATTATCTGCCATGCAATCACGGATCTTTATGAAACTTCACAGGTGGCAACTAAACTTTTCTACAAAGTTTGAGTCCATGATGGGGTTTAACCCTCACCCTACGCTCCTGGTCTCAGTTATTACCCTCTGGATGTGAGTACAGAAGGTTCAATAGTACTTTAAGTTGTCCCAGATGTCAGAGATAGCCGTATGTTACCTGTAGCTTTATGCACTGCTGTTCACATCAATCCCTTGTCATCAGAGGAAGTTTTCTTTCTTGCGTAACGAGGTCAAATTGAACAATAGTAGCTGTAACACCAGTGTTGATAAATATATTGCAAGCTTCCCATCAGTAAACCCATAGATTAATTCAGTAATTTCTTTAATTTATGAACTTCTTATCTTATTTGGAGTGTTTTCAGTTGAACTTTACCCCACAATGTTAACTAACTCCTGTTTTACCAATGTCGTTTATTTTTTGTTCTTTTGGGCTTGAAGGCTCAATCTTAAAATACTGTCTCTTTGGCTTTGTAACAGGTTTCCCTGCAGTCTGTGTTATAATGACTTATAACAGCTCTCTATCTCTTTCTGGCATTCTTTATAAAGACTTATTTTTCAAAACACATTTTTCTGCAGTTCCTAGCAATATGTCTTTATGAGTTATAAAAAACATTATGCTAATATATTAGTAAAATGACGAACAACAATTTTTAATTATAAAAACTACTACATGTTTTGATAGAACATTGATCTATACCTAGGAGAAGTCTAAGTCGATTTATCTCTGAAACAGTCACAAACTATTGAGTGCATCTTGGTTTTATTGTGGATTAGTTTGTTATCACTTGTTGGGACATATTTCATTCGTGAATACCACATTATCTTGTTTTATACCCATATAGTCATCTTAACTGTTAAAGTTTAGTCAAAAACAGTTGTGTGTTACTGCTAGCTTTAAGCTATTTAGGATAAGTGACTCTAGTTCTCCAGGAAGAAGAAAATTATTACTTAGATTATATTGTATTTGTTTTATGTTGGTTAAGAAGTCAAGGAAATTGACTAACTCTGTATAGAGTTAAGATGGAGAAAATAATGAAATTTTACCCAAAAAAAAAGTTTGGAATTATTAGGAAGGTTTTAGAGACTAGTTGAGAACTTTCAAATAAAGAAAAGTATTTTTAATATTAACATGAAAAATCACTTGTCACTTAGAGCATTCATCACTTTGGCTCCATATATTCTCAGAGAAATGTTGAATGAAAATACTTTATTAAACATTCTGATTTTCTGTCTACATAAAAGTTGTATGGTTTACTGAAATCATGGAATTTTGTGGAAATACATGAAATATCTTGAAATCTATATCACTAAAACTCTAAAAGGTCAATTTTGGTCATGAACTGGGGCAAATTGACTAAGCCTGTAGTGAGAGAAATAACTTGATTTTTCTTCCCATTTAATAATATGCTCCTTTTTTATTGTTTTAAAACAGAGTATCAGCTCTATTTACTGAGAAAAAATGTAGGATAATTAATTAAAACTAATATATTTTTTATGTCGCACATCTTCTGTGTCTATGAAATAAGGGAGGGAAAAGGTTTTAGTGCCTCACCTTCATGATTTTTATTTTAGCTAGAATGGACATTATTCAGTAGAAGTGAATATATTAAATTTTCATTTTCTATGTTGTTACAAATAAATAAAAGAACTTTAATATTTTTTCTTTTATATTTGGACCTAAAATATCTTATGTAAACTTAATGTATGTTTGTAATAGTCTTGATATATCCAGTGACTTGAAACACATCATTAATACTGTTTGTTTTTATTCATATAACACCTCATAAGCTATGGATTTCAAAAATATCTGAACAGTAACTTTTTTTTTTTCAAGAATTTACTGATTAAATAAAAAAGAAATTGTCTACAATAAAATTGATTTTGTAAAAGTGCTAATGTTGGTGAAAGGGGTGTAGTTGTTTGGTTATACTCTAGCTGTAATTCTGTAGAATGGTAATTCTTTGGGTTTTGTTTTAGCTAAATGTATTATACAGACTGGGGTGAGAAGCCCTATATAAGGAAGGCTGGCATGGATAGCAGTAACCCTAAAATCCTGGTGAATGAATCACTGAAATGGCCTAATGGACTGACTATGGATTATAAGACCAAGGAAATATTTTGGGCTGATGCAAGTGAGGACTACATTGCTGTTGCTGACTCAGAAGGAAAAAAAAAAGAATAGTTGCAAAAAGGAGTGAGTAAACTAAGTCATGTTTCATGATGTTATGACTTGGTTTTGTCCAACCTCTATCAAAGAATAATAATGATAATGTTAGTCAGTATGATTACTGCCATGTCTTGCAAATACTTTGGGTGCGCCTGTTATCATTTGGTAAGAGAGTTTCCAACTTTGATTTCTGTAAAAAGTTTTCATCAAACAGCAATAAGAATATTGTTATTCATAATAAGTCCTTGAAGACTGGGGGTTTTATAACTTTGTTTCTTACAAACATTGTGACCTTATCCATATATGTGGGTTTAGTATTATCCTTTGACATAGTGTGCTTGTTTCAGCATTTTACGGAGTAACATTCAAAATTTAATTAAACTTCTTTATTATAAGTGTATATCAGTAAATGAGGCATGGAAAGGCAGTGTATAATTCGAATTTATATGTCATCTAGTTCTTGATTTCATAATTTCAAAATGCAATATTTAAATAAATTGTCTTCTCTTCTCTGCATCACATGACACTTCTTTAGTCCAAGTTGTTCATTTCAGATATTTTTTCTGCCTTATATGTAAGCTCCTGAGGTTAACACAAAATACACTTTGATAGTATGGATACTGTAAGACATAATTTCAATTTATAACTACCTGAAGATAAAGTCATGTGCAGCATTTTTATTTTATACTAATTTTCTTTCTGATGATAGTATCTATGTGGTAGATATTTTTATATAACAAATGGAATTTGTCCATCTTTAGAAAGAAAACACTTGTTTTTATATTATATACCATATTTTTATACTTGTTATTATAATTTTTTGGGGAGTGGATTTATCTAATGTTTATGTATATACGTACATCAATACATTTTCAGATAGGAATATCCATATGTGTTCAAACTGTTGTTTGATTATTGGAAATTCTCTAGTCTCAGTTAGCAGCTTACATATTGTCAGTTTGGTAGCTCTTTGGTTACTTTCAAACAAGCAGTTGTTTTTTTGAACTTGTGATACATAACATCCTACTTCATTGTACTAAAATTACATTTCACAACGTGAATTTTTTAAGAGTTGAGTGAAACAAGCAATATCTAATAATAAATTCCTTAATATTTTTTTATATATTCTACTTTGTTTTTATAAAAATCTTTCCAAAAGAAGTGTAATGGAGTGGCAGTATTCTTTATGTTACTTTGGCATTCCTTGTAAAGGTTTTTCATATGTTGTTAAAAAATGTGATCAGAAAGTTGCTCATCTTTTGACATATGTTAAAAATACTTATGATTTTTGTTACACTATTTGCTATGTACCCTAGGCACAGCGCATCATATCTTTGCTCTTTCTTTATTTGAGGATTATCTTTATTGGACTGACTAGGAAACCAAAGTATTGAGAGCTGCCACAAATACTCGTGTCAGAAAACCAGAACTGTATCAGTTCCAGCTCATTGACCAATGGACATTTAAGTATTCCATCCTTCTTGATTTACAAAATCATTGGCCGACCCCAAATTAGTTGGGGAAAATATTATTTTTGTAGACAAGTAAACTTTACATCAAAATGTGGTTAATAAATCTAATTTTAATATTATTTAAGTATTAGGTTTTTAATTTTGTAAGAATATGTTTTAAAATAATCCTCAGTCATAATTAGAAAGTCATGGTCACTTGACATGCCCACCTGTCATTTCCTCCCTTTCGTAAATTGCCAGTAGTTTTCTCTGATGTTTTATCCTGTATAATTTATAACCAATGAGAACCAAAAGGTTTATTCTATCATATGGTATGTTATTTTCTGTATAGGGAATTGTCTACTGCATTTCCAGTTCAAACTATTCCCACAGGAAGCACATTAACAAGCTTAGAAAGCAAAACAAATTATGATAATTATAAGGCATTGTCTGCTTTTATGTGTTGTTATTTTGTGTTCTGAAGTACATAATAATAAAATAATTGAATAAAACATTATTTAGTATGATAATACCATTAATATTAAAGTGGGTTTAAGTTGCATCGACAGTTTACAGCCAAAAAACATGAGCACAGGTGAGTACCATATTTCTCGTTTTTTTATGTATATTATTAATATATTATTATAAAAGTAACTAAAATGTAAAAAGAAACTTATTAGGTTAGATCATGTAAGATAATGAAAAATAATGGTAATAATTCTTCATGAGGTATGCTTGAGAGCAGCTTGTTTATTGTTTAATTTAGCATTGCAACTTGAGTTGCATGTTCATCAAGGGATTTACTATTTATGTGGCGGGATTTTTAGTTTGGCATAGTTCAAAGAGCAATAACATTTAAGTATAAATGGATATATACTGTTATGAGCTTTTAGGGTAAACTTTCAGTAAAAATGTCTAAATAACAAATCTGATTTCATTTTGTGTACAAAAGACTAATGATGTTTGCTGAAAGCTTGTTGGATTTTGTAAAGATGAACAAAACATGAAAAATTGGAGTATGGAATCTCTGATGGTCACTTTGTGGGTCACAAGATCAGTTTAATTTACTGAGCCTTAAGCAAGAGGGTTAACGAAATAGCAAAAAATATGATGTAATGTATTCTGATATATTATTATTTTAATGATTTGTTTCACGTGGTTTAGCATATATATAGTTTATCACAAGTAGTTATAATTGGTTTATATTCCTGATATGTATGTTTTTGTTAGTAGTATTTAGTTTTAATGATGTAATAAAGATAGTTAAAATAGAGTCAGATTGCAAAAATTAAAATTTTGTGAAAGAGATCTCCATTTTGAAAAAAGTGGAAAACTTGGGCAAACATTTATTAGGTTGGTATTTGTAATTTTCCAAAATCATTGAAACTGTATTGTTAAATAATGCATGGCCTGTCTTTCATGTTTTCAAATGTTAAAAAGAATGAATAAGATCCTGAAAGTCTCTCCTGCAATAAATAATAGCTCAGGATCATATTTTCTCAGTCACATTTCCAACAAAAGTGGTAAAAAGTTATTTGAGATTAATTTTTTAATAATAATTTAAAATATTCTTACTTGGTGCAGGTATATGCATATAGTACTGTTTTACTTTGTTTGTTAACTAAATTAATGATAAGCAAAGTATAAACTGTTATTGTTTGTTTGATTTCTGTTTACCCTATTGTGTAAAAGTTACTCAGACTGATTGCCATGAGTCTGATATCTTTCTTGAAAACATCTGTTTTCTAATAATTTTCTGAACTGTGAAAAAAGCAGTAACTACTGGTCATAATTATAAAGTAAAAAATAAGAAATATTGTCATTATAAACGTGTTGGATAAAGAAGTGTTTGAATTGTATATATTGAATTTATCAGTACTGTTGGTACATCACTGAATACTTTATCCTTCAAGACTTGAAACATCATTTGATAAGTTCAGCCTGTATTAAACTTCAAGAAATTAAATGTGTTCTTGACCCCAGCATGTATTTTCTGAGCACATAATGCACATAAATTTTCTGTAGATTCAAGGACGTACATATTATACAAATATTAATCTGAATAATAGTTATTTTACTGTAAAACACATTTAAAACTGGTTCTGCATTTGTTTTGCTTTCAGATATAAATCCCACAAAAATAACCAGTTTCTTCTGTTCTGATGTACTAAAGTATTACTGTATGAAATCTTCCATTTATTTCTTAGCTTTTTTTTAACTTCAGAATAAATTTTTGCTGACTACTATGATTGCAAAAAAATCTAAAAAATGTGGATGGTAGTTGATTGGAACGATAAATATAATTATGTTAAAGTAACTAGGATTTTTATTTGTTGTTAGTAATAGAAGGTAAACAAATCTGTTATTGTCTTTTTTAACATAAAATCAGATCCTTTTGTGAGAAGCTTTAAACTTAATTTGGGGGAGGAAGGCTGCTCTTGTTTGTGGAATGGGGTTATTATCCAGTTTCTTTATATGGTAATGACTGCATTCATATAATGATTTAAGAAAGCTTCTATTAATACAGATATATACATCTATGACTCCCAAAATGCTTATTGGGACAATAAAAACTTTCTTGAGTGTGTATACAGGACTCAAAACCTTTCCTTCTTTTCAACACTCTGAGTAAAAGTATGTTTATTTATTATTGTTAAATCTAAAATAATATGTATCTTGAAGAACATTAATGTCACATTCATTTACAATGCTTACAGGGTACTTTAATGTACACATATCTGAAATATCAACCCTCTTTATGGCACATAAAACCATGGTTAGTATTTTTGTCTTATCAAGATGATTTCAAAGACCAGTGGCTTTGAAGATTGAATCAACAGTAATTTATTTTTCAACAAATGATAAATGTATTTGTTTATTAACTCACATATTGGTTCTTATTTAATACTTTTATGTTTCTGTCATTTAAAGAATTGGAAAGTTTTATTTATGGGCTGCCCTTTGTAATCTGGTTTTGATGTAATGACCACCATCAATGAAATATATCTAGAAATACAAATATTGTAAAAACTATGATTAGGCTATTTAGTACCACACCAGATACATGACATTAAATTTTCCAAGAGAAAAACCGTAAAATGCTTTCACTTTAATAATGAAAATACATGAAAATGTGTTGTTAACAGTCCAAATGTATTATCATGTGATGTCAGACCACAAAAAGCATTTGGTACAAGGACTCTAATTTTTCCTTTTTGACTTTCAAAATATTTGATAAGAAAAGTCTTTTGGTTTGCCAAACACTGAAACCTGGAGAAAGCTCTGATTCAGTACCAAAAGTATACAAAGAATTATATTTGAATGCAGTTACTGAACAGAAGGTTCATAAAGTACAGTTACAAATACAGTTAACTGATAGCAAATAAAACTGTAATCTATAGTTACGTTTTGATATATTTTTAGTGCTTCTTATATCAGCTCTTTATTTTAGAAGATTGCATAATGTTTAAAACAAAGTTCCTTATTTTGTTTTGTTTAATACATGTTTTTGGCAGCTCTCAATTTGTGTGTCCATATACATACAAATGTATTCCATTTTGGTGGCAATGTGATGGACAAGATGACTGTGGGGACAGGACAGATGAGCCTGCAAATTGTCCACCCTTTAAATGTATACCTGGACAGTTTCAGTGTAATAACAGCAAATGTATTCAGCCTAGGGAACTCTGTGATGGAATCTCTCAGTGTGGAAACAATTCCAGTGAAAGAAACTATGGTAAGTAGAAATTCCTTTGAGCAGTGTGTGAATTAGTAGAATGTCTGTGCTTACTTGAATGAAAAAAAAAGGTTTGATTTATGTTCATACAGCTGAACAATGGAGCAGTAGGTTTGGGCTCACAGTGAAAGCTATGTTGATATGAATTTACAATTCAGCTTTAAGTTTTAATTAATCCATGTAAGTGTGCTAACACAAATTAACAATAGAATACTTTGTTTTTTCTTGTTAGCAATTCAGTTGCATAAATATTACATATTCAACATAAAATTAAGATTGGATTGGTAATTACAAATGTGCTTATGAAGTCAAACTTTTTTACTTATCTACAATTAAAAGTTTTCTTTGAGCAGATGTTCTTTATGTTTTAAACATGAAAAAAGTTTAATGGTTGAATGTCTGATTATGACATTACATGTTGTGTTACATAGCAGTCATCTACAATGTAAATCTCTTTGGTTCTAATGTAGTAATTTATTGCTAATATGGCACTTAGTCATTAACTGATTATTTTAGGAAGATATAAATATGGTTATGTACCTGATAGATATAGTTAAGTGCTATAGGTTTTGTATTTTTTCTTTGTTGTGAGTTCACATCTGAAATAATTTAACCTAACTTTTACAGTTCATAAGTTCATTGTCTTCTTTTAATTAATATGACTAGGATTTAGGATGTAGAAAATAATAATTTATTATGAATGGATATGTTCAAAGACGCATCATGTTTATGGATGTTTTGTATCACTTAACATTTTTAAATCTAACATGATTAAACCTTGCTGATAGAACAATATATGGCTACTAATTCATTTCAATTGTTTAAAATGTTGGAACATTTCAATGATAACAAATTAGGATGTTATTTTGTTTGCAGTTAAATCAGTTCAGTATCCTAAATGTTGAAACTTTCAAAGTTAAAAGAATAAATATATATCATATACAAATACATAAGTTTTATTCAAATAGAGTTCAAGTATTTAAGGTATGAGAGCTTCCAAAGTCAAAACAGTTGATGTTTTTTTACGTGTTGAAATTTATCAAATCAGATATTTAAAGTATGGAACTTTGTGTACTAAAAGTTCTTGTTTCTGCTTTTATTTTGAAGAGATAAACTAAACTAAAGTGAATAGCCAACTCTTGAAGTGGTCTTATGAGACTGAATAGTGGCATCTGACTGTCACTATTATAATGCAAAGAAAAATCCTTTGTTAAGCTTTCTTATAACTCTGGGAAGTATAGCCTTAACAATTTCTCTGTCCCCATACTGTAACAACCACTATCTAAACAACTGTTTGTAGTATATTTATTGTTATAAATAGCTGTTAACAGATATTTGTTATATCAAAGCTGTTCTGATATAATGTTCTGGAAATTGTCTACAAGTTTCCGAGAACAACTCATCATTCTTAACTTTTGCTAATGGAAGTTCTTTTAACCAGTTTTTTTGACTGATCTCTTTCTTTTATTCTCATCAGTCATTTTTCTGGCTAAGTTTTCTTTTTCCCACATCAGCCCTTTCTCTGTTATTTTCTTTCTGATCACTATTTTTACCACCCTGGAAGTTGCTTAAAATGTCAAACATTTTAACAGCTGAAAATAGTATGCCATTTTATATGGATTTGATCACTGAATGTGGCTTCATCAAAGGCAGTGACTAGCTCATGAGGCAAAGCATCAAATTTTGTTTTGAAACTACAGTTAATGATTATCTATCAGTTTTTTCTTGCAGTTTAATATTTTCATAGTTATTGTTTACCATGTTTACTTGAGCACATATTTTTACATTGAATTGGTATATTTCATGTAGAAAAGTGATGTACTTCTGTCAAATGATTGACCAACAATTTTTATTTCATCCTACATAAAAAAGCACTTGTAAAAACCAACAGATGATAGAGTTTTTGAGACCTGCACGTGTAAACACTGCAAATTAAAATCCTTACTGTTTGTAGTATTACATATTATTATTGTTAATGGAAGTATGTTATTTGATATATAACATGAAGTAAAGTGTACTATTATTTTAGGCATCTATTACATATGAACTGCTAAGTAGTCTGAAAATGTATCTCATAACAGCTGGTATGGGTATTAACACTTTTATTGATAATAAAATAACACCCATGCCAGCCGTTTTTAGATACATTTTTATTTCAAGTGGGTTTCTTGTCATCAAGAATAAGTAAAGCCTACTTTATTACTTTAGTGAAATCTTTATTTCTTTACTAGGTATTTGACCTTTTGATAGATATTACAAATTAAAAAAATCTTTCTTCAAACAAACTACCACACATAAAAATTCTTAATTAAAATGTCATTTCACACTGTTCTATTTAACACATAGTCTCTTGTTTTATTTTATTACAGATAGTACATGTAGTCTAACGGAGTTTCGTTGCAATGTAAACAACTTTTGTATACTGGGTAGCTGGCAGTGTGATGGGGATATTGACTGTTTTGATGGTTCAGATGAGGAAAACTGTGGTAATTATAATTTAATTTTCATTCTTTCATTTTTACATTGTTGTACTTAAATTTTAATGGTAATGTTCTGGTTTGAAACCAAAAATATTAGTGATAATCATTATAATATAAATATTCAGAAACTGGTTTACTTATATTATTATAGAATGTTACACTTTAACCCTTAAATGGCAGTCATCATCAGTTGATGCTACTACCTAGAACATTCCTGCTAGTAGAAAATTATATCAATATGATAAAATGAAATGTAAAATTAGTTTTGGAAATATAATGAATTAAATCATGAAGCAGCTGAATAATAATTATATATTGATAAAATGAGAAATCAAAATGAGCTATTCTGGATTGAGGATGGACACATGCCCAGTAATTTAAATTGAATGATGAAATGATGATAGGACTTCAACAAAGAGTTTGCTCTTCCAAGTCAGAAGTGAATGTATTTAAAAATGCAAAAATTGCTTCTGCCTTACTGAACAGAAAATTGTATTATGAGAATCTGGATGTATCTCTACTCTGCATGAAATTCTTGAAGAAATCCCACTTACTGAATGTAAAGTAAAGTGCAATACAACTATTTCATGAAATGGTTGGCAGTTTCTGTGTTTTGACAATGGTACAGAAACTAACAACAAAATAGAATTTAGTAAGTGATTTTCTCTGGATTTAGTATGTTTGCACTTAAAATCTTACAAACAAATTTTAATTTTTATGAAGTATATGTTACAGAAAAGTGTGATACTTTGTTATTTTTTTACCATAATGAATATGGATTAATTAAAATCCCAGAGAGATGCACCACTAACCTAAGTAAATACTAAATAGATCCAGACAGATGCACCACTAGCCTAAGTAAATACTAACAAGATCCAGAAAGATGCACCACTAACTGAAGTAAATACTAACTAGATCCAGACAGATGCACCACTAACCTTAGTAAATACTAACTAGATCCAAACAGATGCACCACAAATTTTAGTAAATACTAACTAGATCCAAACAGATGCACCACAAACCTTAGTAAATACTAACTAGATCCAGACAGATGCACCACTAACCTTAGTAAATACTAACTAGATCCAAACAGATGCACCACAAACCTTAGTAAATACTAACTAGATCCAAACAGATGCACCACAAACCTTAGTAAATACTAACTAGATCCAGACAGATGCACCACTAACCTTAGTAAATACTAACTAGATCCAGACAGATGCACCACTAACCTTAGTAAATACTAACTAGATCCAAACAGATGCACCACAAACCTTAGTAAATACTAACTAGATCCAAACAGATGCACCACTAACCTTAGTAAATACTAACTAGATCCAGACAGATGCACCACTAACATAAGTAAATACTAACTAGATACACCATTCCCAAGAAATAATGAAGTAAAATATTGATCAGACACATCACAGCTTAGCATACTTACTTATACTTTGATTGAATACATTATTTCCCCAAAAATAAGTTCAAGGTAAGTATTAATGTGGGCAGAAATGGCATTACTCAAAATGAATATTAGATTTATACAGTACTATCTAGACATATCTTTATTTGTTTATTGAATTCTAACTTGTCATATTACTGTCCAAGATATTATGCCAGATATCTATAATCCACTAATTGAGATATATATTTAATAACTTGGACCTGACTTGGCCATTGATCAGGGTTCTCTGTATTTTGTCCTTATATACATCATTAACAATCTACAGAACTAAATTGCATGAAATTTGGAAGAAGCTTTCTGAAGAATATGCATTTTATAAGCATAAAAATAATTGAATTTAGTACTTATGAAATTGACAGACATACATTGTAAAAGAAATAAAAGTGAATATTCTTGTCTTAAATTTCTTTTTTTATGTCATTAACTTGAACCCTGTTGAGCATGTCCAATAGTTTTGCCCAATAAAACTTGTTTTATTCCTATATCATATAAAATCTGTGAAAATTTGCTTAAGATTATTATTTTACACAGTGTTAAAAAACTTAATAAAATGTGAAATAAATATGTGAAGTTCAGTTTTATTTATTTATTTATTTTTATTAATAAAAATCTTGCACTTAATTTTATGTTACTTTACATTTAATAACCTATTTATCATTGCATTTTTATTTTATTTTTTTGTCCACTGAAGCAATATTAAATCCTGATACCAAAAAAAATCGGTATGATCAAATAGGGCATTTAAATATCATTGTGCAGTGTATGATAGGTCATTTTACTGAATTTTGGTCTCATACATTCACATTAATTCATAAGATCACAATCTAACTGATATAAGGTGAGCTACGTTTTTTCAGATAAATGATGAACATAAGGTCATTGCATAGCTTTAAGGCGGTTTTCTTTTACATCAGAGTTTATCTTTTGGAACTAACATCCACATGACATTCTTGAAGAAGTCCTATTTACTGAATGTAAAGTAAGATGCAACATAACTATTTCATGAAACAGTTGGAAAATTGTTGGATGCATGTCAGAAAAATGCACAATAGTGTACCAGAAAGTTCTTTAAATTGGTTTTGGTACGGTGTTTTATCCTTGGCCAAATTTTTGAAATATTCCACTTCTCAAAAGGCACATATCTCATTAACTATAGTTCTTTCATTATCAGTGACATTACTAGATAGAATTTTGCATACTTAGCATTTATTTATGATAATGATGTGTTTTGCTGAAAAAGTTGTTGTTAATAAGATCTGTGACTTCTGAGAAGTGGAATCTTTGGAAAAAAAAAAAATATATATATATATAAAGGACTAGCCACAAATGCATAACTTTTGAAAATGATATAAAGTAGATATATCATTTTTCATAATAGTACAATATTAGCTTGACAAGTCATAGCTTATAACAAATACTTTTCATTTCCATTTCTAATCACATACATTATTGTCTGGAATACCTACAAGAATTAAATATTAAACATATCACTTCTTACAGAAGAAGACAGGTATTGAATTATAGTTCCAATAAGTAAACATATCACTAGTGCATTTTGTCTTGTTCATTCATAAAACATTCTGCAAAAAATATAGTGCTTTGTATTGAAGACTTCATGCAGTGTATGCAGTATTTCTCATTGAAAAAAATTACTAAAACATGAGCTTAGACACTTATTTTCCCTAACTAAAAGAGCTATTATGATATGAACAAGTAATGAAGACAAGGATAAGATTTCTCTCTAGCAAGTGAAGAGTTTATCTAGGTATTAGAAAGTGTAGGTCATGCATATTAGATAAAGTTGTCTCTTATAACAGTAAATGTTGAGAGTGAAAAGCTGTCTTCACAAAAATACTGAAGAATATAAAATGCTAGACTTATTCTGGTGTATTTCAAAAGTAAGTCCAAAAACGTTTAATGACAAAGTTGATATTAATGTGGTTGTATTTATTAAACTGGTTGTGGAAATATGATACGAGTACAGGGGGAAAAATCAGTGGTATAAATGTACATCAGGTGGATGACAGACTGTTAATTAAGCAGTAGGAGTTTTTAAGCACTTATTTGAAGAATTCTATGATTATTTTATATAAGAAAGAAATTATCATAGTAATTGTGATTTGCTCTTTAATTTCTCCCTCTACATTTAGCTACAGTTTAGCCAAATCACATTTTCTCATTACTGTTTGGGAAAGCAAACCAAAAATATACAGTTAGCCCTCTTGTTGTACACAAATGCATACAGTGTTTGGATTTTCATCTAAAATCCTTCACTTACCACTAATAACCTGAAATAGTTTAGGTGTTTGAATTACATATGATGTTTTTGTTACAAATTGTCCTTGCAGACCTGAAGAATTCACTTGTAAGAATGGAAATTGCATTTTATCTTTGTAGAAGTGTGATGGTGAAAGTGATTGTATAGATGGATCTGATGAAGATGAAACACTCTGTGATATGTGTAATGCTTAATTATGTTCTTTATCAAATAACATTGTAACATGTTTTCACCAAACCATAACTGTGAATACCCATTTTCATTTAGGAAAAAAGGATCTTCCAATCATTAGTTTTCAAAATGTGGTTACTATGATGAATTTTTCCCCCTTCAGATCTGTAAATTTTCCAATAATGTTTCAGAGTTGAAAAAAAAATCCACTTGAAACCTTTATTTTTTAAAATAAAGTTTTATTTATGAAATTTTTCAATTTAGAATAAAAATATAAAGTTTTCTCTCATTAAATGAAATGCCTTTCATATTATTATTACATAAATTCATTGATTATAATATAGCTTCTAAAATTGTTTTTAGACAGAGAGGGGATTATCTCTTTAATCTAAGAATTTATTTTGTTTTTGAAACTGTCCTCACACAAATCCTTAACTAATTATTAGTTATGTGTGTGTTCTTCAAGTTTGAGGAGATGTATAATAGTTTTATTTGTATTTGTTAGCATTTTTATTGTCTTTTAGTGGAAGTAATTATTGTATAATATTTGTCCGTGTCAAAAGAAATGAGGTTGTTCTGTGGTAAATATCAGAATAATATTCATTCTTCAGACCATAGTTTTTTATTGTTAATTGCTCTATGGATAAAAGAAATAGATCTGTATACCTAGAAAATTTTAATTAAAGAGTAATGTTTATATGTTAAATCACTTTTCATCATAACTTGTTGCACTATTTTAAAGGAAATGAGATATATTTATCCAGTAAATTTCAATTGCAAGAGTAATTTTGGTGGTTTGTAGTTATCAGTTGTTTTCTTCAAGGGAAATAAGAAAGTGTACTTGGTTAATTGTTTTGCAACAGTAACATTTGTGTTTTAAGTGAGTTAACTTGTGTTTATTAATTGTTGCCTGTTTCAAGAAGAACATACTTGTCCACTTGGTATATTGTATTATAACAATATTATTTTGTATTTTAAATTAGTATGTAGGTGTTAATTATCATCTGTTTCAAAGGAAATATAATTGTTCACTTACTAAGTTTTTGTAACAATAACATTTGTATTCTGTAGAAGTAATTTGTATTCATTAATTATTGTCTGTTTCAATAATGGAAGGTTTATTGAGTGATAAGTTCTTTCATAAGAATTTTATCTATATTGCTCAAAATCTGGTTAATGATTATTGATCTTTGCATTTAGAAAAATTAAATATACTGTCCTAGTAAATTCCATTATAATGGTAATATTGAAGTTCTTGAGTGTCTGGTGTGTAATTATTGATCTTTACATTTGTAAAAGTTAGATATATTGTCATAATGAATTTCACTGCAGCAATAACATTAATATTTTTTGACAGACTGGTTTATTATTATTGTTTGTATCCAGAAAAACAAGGCTGTCCACCTGGTAAGTTTTGTTGTCTGAATAAAATCTGTATACTTAAGAGTTCAGTTTGTAACGAGGAAGAAAATTATAGAGACAACTCTGAGACAACAAAAAACTCTGAATGCCATGTTATTAAGATGTCTGAAAAGTTAAAGTGGCATAAACAAAAAGAAAATACAGTTTTAAGAGTTAGAGTAAACAGAAAAATGATTAAATGAAAATTTTAAACCTATTTTAATCATATTTAAGCCCTACATAAATATGTCTGTGTGTAGATTTGAGCACAATACTTTTCCAATTCATAATTAAAATGTGAAGCTGCTTAAGGTTACATCATTAAAAGGTGTTGAAAGATATAAAACATTTAAAAAAAAAGATGAACTGTGCATATGCAAAACCTTGTAAAACACAAGTGGATACAATGTTTTATGTTAATGGCTAGCAACTTCTCTCACTTAAAACATGTACTTTTTAATGTAATTTAAAGAAAGTTCTTTATGTTCTCTTCTGTCAACTCTTCTAGTATTTTCAGAATGTACCTTAGAAAATTAATAGTAGTTTTTAATCAAAGTTTTTATGAAGTGAAAATTGTCAGTGACCATAGTAGGTCCTGTATAATATAAAATATATTCCAAACTAAACATGAGCCAGAAAGAAAGTTGATAATATAAAAAAATGTAAGAGATAGTATGTATAGTTAAATGATCTTTTTTGCTTTGCAAGAATTTGGGGAGTAAATATCTTAGAGAACATGTGCCCATTACACAATTACAAGTCCACATGTGCTCAGCAGTAAATTGTTTGCTTTGAGATAGTTGTAGTAAAGTAGAATATATCTACAGGTACTCACAGGAACCCATGTGGCTCAAAGAAATTTACTTGTGATAATGGCCATTGCATTGGACTTAGCTTAAAGTGTGATGGTTCTGAAAACTATGGAGATAACTCAGATGAAAAAGACTGTGGTATGATGTTCTGCTCTTGAGTTAGAGAAATAACTTTATTAGGCATTCAGTTATAATAAAAATTACATTTTATTCCTTTAATGCAAGTTTAAAGTGACTTAGTGTTGTGATCTTCAGTGAAAACTTAATATAAAATTTAAAATTTTCTTGTGATTTTAAAATATATTTGAAAAGCACACACACTAATTCTTTTGTTAATAAAGTTACAAGCAAGATCTTTTATTAAACTTGTTTCTCTTTTGAGTTGTGCTTAGTGTAAGGTAAGATTTGTTTATTTTAAAAATCCTATGATAAAAAATCGAAGATTGCACTTTGGTTTTTCTTCAAGTTGTGTTTTGTTCAGATTATATAAAACAGAAAAAAAGGGAGAAACAGAAAAATTTCATCTGTTATGAAAGATGTTTGCAATTAATTAGCATATTTAAAACATTATCAGATGATCATCCATTAAGTATGACATCAATGCAAAAAAGAAAACCAAAAAATGTGTTGTACTTTTGAAAGGTTCACTTATCTTATTTATAGATCTAGTGAATAAGATGTTGCAATTTGAAAGTACTGAAGTGTTATTAGTTTATATAATGCACTACTTTCAGGTGATCATATATATACATATTGCAGATCTTGTACTATTATTAATTCTTCATCAGTTAATAATCTGTAAAATTTCAAAAAATACAGACTATACTATATATTATGCCAGGTATTAGTTCGTACAATTTTGGCAACTCAAATGGTACTCAATACTTTATTGGATGGTAAATTGTTTGGTTTCTAAATTACACAGGTTGATATGTATTTATCATCAGGGAATAATTTTTTACTTTTGCAGTGTTACACTTTTTCATGTTGTTAAAATACCACTGTATAATGAAAAATGTTCCTACGTACTGAATCAGACTATTATATCATTGAAATAATGAGCCACAGACAGCAGTTATACTTTATTTATTATATTTAATTTTCTTACTCTGTGTGTGGCTATGTGGAATTTTATTTATAATTATCTCTTAAGTTATATGAAATTTGTATAAGCGAAAATTGATGATAATTCTTTCATGCAGTTTTGGTACTTGCTTCCAGATTTGTACAGTTAAAAAGTAAGGAAATTCTGGCTGTTCTTGTGCTGAAGATTTTTATTGTGTTGAAGGAGATGAGGATGGGTGCTGTGCAAAATGTTGGGATTAACTGTAATTTTTATATTGTAGATGTTCATAATATTATGAAACAAAATTTTTATTTTTTCTTGTTCTTGGACAGAAAGTGTTATTTCCCAATTGCTTATGGCTGAAGTAAATAGAAAAAAACCTATTTTTCTCTTCAAACTTTGTTTTTGTGACCTGGGAGCATATAATAAAAACAAAATGGGAGACTATATTTGGGGGCTGATAAGTGAAAGTGATTTACAGTCGTAAATCTTGAAAAATTACTCACTTCTAAACATTCTTGTATAACTTTAGTGTAAATACATATAAATTGTAATTCAAATGTTGTTTTATTCAGACCTTATGTAAATGAAAATGTGCAAATTTGCCAGTTTTTACATAGAAAATAGGTTAATATCTAAATTTCATTATTCAGGTAACAAAAGCAAAGTCTTAAAGGAATAATGGCCATTTTCTGTACTTTTACAACATAAGCAATTGAGGAATAATATATACTATCCAGGAACAAAATTTGTGTTACATAGTATAATGAATGTTGATAAAACAAGTGTATGAATGTGTTTAAAGATTTGTTAATCATAATTAAAATGTGATATTATACCAGTCAAGCACTAGAGGAATATAAATAGTATGTTTTGTTATTCACAAAATAATAGAATGTAAGTATCATATTAATTTGTAAATATTGAATATCGACATCAGACCCTTTTTTTTTTACAAAAGAAATAATTTTTGATTATTTAGCATTACTGAGAGTATCAAATCTTTAGAAAAATACATTTAAAGACTGCAATTGAGTACAAAAAGGAAGTTAAATGTTTGAACTTTTTTTGGTAGGTGATCCACCTGTGTTACTGATTGGCATTGATGGTATATTGTGATCCATTAATCCTTATAAATTTGGTGGGTGTACCATTTACTGTTAGCCGTGTGGAATCCATTGGCCTGCACTTCAAGTCAGTTCAAGTGGTTTTCTACAATTTACAAATATATCAATCATACCATTACTGTTAAAAGAATAGAGAAAACAAATCTCAATCAATTACTGTGGTAAGTTGCAATGTTTTTATTATAAAACATATATATATTTATTTGTCAAATGTATTTTCTGTCATTGTTTTTACTTATATTCCTCTTTGAATTGATCTGTTATCAGACAAATTGTATACTAATTGTGCATTTTACAGTAAATGCTTAGTACTTTGATAAAATGAAGGAAATCTTAATTGTTTTTTTCTTGGATTAAATTGTAACCAAGAAGCTGCAAACATATAGAAGTCTAATGTGTAACTAAGTGTAGGTATGTCCTTAGTTAAAATAAACTTAACCTGTTGTTTAGCATATTTGTGCTGTTAAGAGTAATGATCACATAGAAACTTAAAATGTGATGTGTAATCCCTTTTAATATCCTTATTTTGCAAGTTTTTCCTAAAATTCACATTTTTTTGTCAAATTGTATTCTGTTTCTGTTTAGATTTCAGAGTTTTCTGAACCTCGTGTCATTGCTGTGGAGTGGGTGGGGGGCTACCTGTACTTTGTTGATGCTGGCACAGACACTATTCCAATGGCAACTCTAGATGGTTCTCATCTGAGACATTAGTAACAACAGAACTGGATCAACCTCATGACATTGTACTGGGTCATTCACATAGGTATGAAAAAAAGGCAAATACTTTATTTTTTGTAATTTGGTGTTTATGTGGACCAGACTTTTGTAGTGTATACATTTTCATAGTTTAATTTCCAAAATATTGCTTGCATTGACTGTTATGTTTGGAAAAAGAAGACTGATTTGAGAATTAAGAATTTTATAAAGTATTGGAATACAAGGGTCAATAAATATTTAGTATGGATATTGAAAACAGTCAAGTCTATAAAGGTGAAATATTTAGTGTGCATGCATAAGAGATCATAAGAAGTGCATTCCTTTTACTTATTGAAGTATCGCAGTGTTATATGCACAGTTTCAGTGACATATCTTATTAGTGGGACAGAAATATTGAGAAAGTATTCTAAATATGCTGCTTTAGGAAACACAATATAGACCATATTTGTTTCCTGTTAGCAGATTGATAAAAAAATCTAACCATTTGTATGAAGTCAGATCCTCCATAAATACCAATGGACACTTTTACAAGGTATTGTATATCCCTGCATTTTGATCCATCTGTGGTGTTAATAATGCCCAGGATGTGACACATAGTCACCTGTGCAGAAAACATTGTGTTGAGCCCTCCATATGTTTCCTTGCACCATTTGGCTTGTTCAAGAGTAAAATGTGCATGATTGTGAAATCTCAGTAACACTTGTGTTGGAGTTTACATGTTCATTTGCTGGAAAAAGCCCATTTTATGCTTTATGATCACATTTATACCCATTAGTGTACCATCTAAGCCAGTAACAAAACACCTTTCCATACTCCAAAGGCTTATCAAGTGATACAGTTTCATTGCTGACTTTATATTTGGATCTATTTTTTTTGGAATATTTCTTGTAAGAGCAATCATTTCATTAGACCAAGTCCACATCTGTGAGGCTATACATACTATAACACTGTTGTGCACAGAAAAGCCTATTTTTGAAGTTAGTAAATAAATTGTGATTGAGAACATAGGTATTTGAGTTACAAAATAAGTTACCTTAACACGTTTATTGCCATACATTAGTAATATTTTTTTAAAAATACATTTTGAAAATAAAGCTGTAAAAATTTGTGGTGTAAAGTTGTGACACAGCCATAGTTAATGGGTTGAAAACACAAAGGCTTGGCAATAGGAAGAATTATTTGATAAAGTTATCATGGATTTTACACTACTGTTATCTTGCCAAATCTTTAATGGTGCAAATGTGTCCAGGACAAGGTTCTCTCTCTCTCTCCTTTCATTCCACTTGTGACTATGCTTCCCTGATCTCACCTCTACTGATTACTTTATGATATACCAACTAGTATAGCACAAACGTTTAGCTATTAATCCATTTTTAATAATAATAATAAGTTTTAAGTTTGTAATTTTATAAGATAATATTAAACAAAACTCTGAATTTTCTCTAGTATGAGAAATGTGATATTTTATTCTGTAGGCATGCCCTTTTTTCTAATCTATCCAATAATTCTCCATTAAGTGTAAAATTTAATATAAATTACTCACAATAAAATCATATTACTCAGACAAAGCATAATTTTTCTACTCTTTTAATTTTTTGTTATTGCAGAGCCATCAAATAGAAAACAATACTCCTTTTGTCATGCCTACCTTTCACTTCCTCTTTTTCAGGATTTGTTCTCTCTCTGACATTTAATACAATAACATTTACAACCAACAGAGAAACCAAGGTTTTCATTTATGAAATGGCATATTATATTACATTATCTTCTAAACAGAGAATTGTCAATTTCTCTTTCAGTGCAAGGTGCAATACCACAAAACACATACCACTTATTTTAGATTAATTTGTTACAGCTCTTGTCACATTGTTAAAAAGCCAGAAAAATGAGAGTCATGGAACATTGTCTACTTTTTGCATGTTATTATTTTATGTTATTTGATGCATTATTTAATTAATTATAAATAATTTAGTTATGTTTGGTTAACAACAAAAAAAATGTCCAGGTAAGTACTTTGTTTCTCTTTTTTGTATGTTTTATTTATTATTGTAAAAGTAACTAAAATATAAAAATTGGTTAAATCTTTAGCCTAGTTAAGGCTAGATTACATAAAAAATGTTTGTAAGGCACATGCTAGCAGTAGCTTGTGGGTAATATAATTTGATAGCTTAAACTGGGCCCCACATTTCCTAAAGTGATTATAATAACATGAATAATACTTAGAAATAGTTGAAAGGACAATAAAACTGTACAATTTAAGTATAAATAAATGTGTACTTTTACAATGTTAAATTCACTTAGGATAAACAAATCTAGTTTCATGTTACTATTTGAAATCATTTTAGAAAGAAAAACAAAAAAAGAAAAATTTTGATTTATTGACCAATTATTTTTAGGGTTATACAGTAGAAAAAATCACAGAAAAATATTGAACTTCATCTAAAAGTTTGTTTGTTTTGTGCAAAGTTACATGAGAGCTACCTGTTCTAGGTGTCCCTAATTAGCAGTGTAAAACTGGAGGGAAGACAGCCAGTCATCACCACCCACCACCAACTCTTGGACTGCTCTTTTACCAATGAATAGTGGAATTGACAATCACATTATAATGCCTCCACTGCTGAAAGGATGAGTACATGTGGTGTGATGACAGTGATTTGAATCAGCAGCCCTCAGATTACAAGTCACACCCTAAACATCTGGCCATGCCAAGCCTTTTTACTGAAAAGAAACTTTTGAAAAATATTTAGGAGGTTTTAGAGATTATGCTGATGAAATTTGAGATGAAGAAAAGTATTTTTGATCTTAACATAAAAATCACTTATCAAAAAATGTGGACAAATCGTTACTTTTTTGAATTTATTAAAGATAGTTCACTAAATAATTGTTCTTTTTGCATGTGAAAGACTTGTAACATTTATTGCAAATGTGTTAAATTTTATGAAGAATATATATATAATTTTATGAGGTGATCTGATGAAAAAAAAAAGCCAAGGTATTGTAAGTTTAATCCTGGAAATCCTGGTAATAGAAGAAATTTGTTGTAATTTTCTTTTTTTATACTCTTTATTAATCCAGAATGTTCTGTGACCACAATGGATTGTTCTATTCTTTATGGAAAGTTTCTATTAAAATTTTTAGAACTTAATTTTTGTTAGATTTCTACCTATTTTTATTCTTTGTAGATTCTGTGAAATTTTCTGCACAGACTTTCTTAGGTTCAATAGAAAGTCTTCCAATTATAACTGCTGGATAATGAATTTTTCTTTGACATACATTTATATGTTCTTTCGTATGGAACTTTGCTGTTTTTCCTTTTTCACTTATCTTTTATTTTTTTTCATGTTTACATTTCTGTCTTATATCCAGTTAAACATTAAATCTAGATCACTGATATCAAAATGTATTATTTCTCTCTTCAGCTAAAGTAATGTTCTTCCATGCACTGTACAATATGCACTGTATAAAATGAAATATAACGAACTTCTAGAATAAATTATCTTCACTAACTATACATCCTACCTTTCACTCACCCCACTTCTGTTAATTCAAAAGCTTACTAATTTTAGATCCCTTTTCTTATGTTAATTGTCAAGAAAACAACTTGTTTCAGGTTATAGATATTTAGGGATAATAATAAGACTCACTTTTTAACATTCTGGATGTCAAGTTTGAAATTAAGTAATTCTGTAGAGCTGTTAAATAGCTTAGTTATCACACTTAAAGTTGATAAGCTAATAACATTTCTGGATTCCAATGTTTTACATTAAACCCTTTAGTATTATTATTAGTTATTATAATTCTGGAGAGCTAATATTCTTATTTTTCCTTTATGTACTGATTAAAGCTTTTAGTTGTGAAAGACTTTGTTGGATCACATTAGAATAAAGTTATGAGATATTTTTTGTTAAATATTGTGTGGTTTGGATATATAAGATCTTGGTGTGCTAGCTATAGATTTGTCTTCAAACTTTGTTTTATATTTTGTACTGTTTCTGTTTTTAGTTATATGTATTGGACAGAGACTTGGGTCTTGATGCCAAGGTAGAAAGAGCACAACAGAGCAGATTGTGAAGAAAAATGTTTAGTGGCCTACAGGGTTAGTAATAGCAGACTTTATTGGACTGACCGAAAAGCTTGCACCATAGAATCTATTCATTTAGGAACCAAACAGAGGGGCTTAGTGAAAAAAATCTCAACAGGTTTGTTAGCTGGTTGTGATGTGTTTTGAACATTTGATATCAATTTATAATGAGAATAACAGTTCTGATTATAAGATACCGAAACTATGTTTATTGTGATGTTTTCACAACATCCAAGCAACACTAAAGTTACCTCAGAATACTGGATGTTGTCAACAAAAAGTTAACATTTTTTCATTAGCAAAAAAAATGATTTCCTTAATAACATTATCAAATTATGAGATTTCATCTATAAAAATACATTCACAAGTGAAATGAGACAGGAGGGAATCCTCAAAAGCTGTAACACTTGAAATTCATTCAGACAGGATTAGAGTAAATTAACATATGAGACATTGAGCATGGTCAGTTACATTTATGAAAAGGGTTTGACTTTCTGAGCCAAAAACTATAATTTGATCTCAAATCAGTCAAAAGATCATAGAACTATGAGCTAAAGGTTTGTACTTGAAAAACTTGGAGCTATCCTGTGGCTGTGATCCCATGGTTAAAAATAATAATATAAGAGTTTATTTTGTATAAAACATTTTTGCTAACACGTAATTCCTTTCTTGAAGCCTGCAAATACTGAAATAAATAGCAAATCATTTTAATATAATTTTTTTTTTTTTGTATTATTCCAAGCATACAGATCCTATGAATGTTATGCTTAGCTCATCTTGATAGTTTCTGCTAATTTACCTCTTGGAAACTGGATCAAAGCTTACACACTTGGTAGTTTTTCATATTTGTGTCTGAAACTAAGTTGGTATTTTTTTTTCTAGAACTATGTATATTTCATATGTATACATACATAAGGGATTGGATTTTTCACTGTTTATTTGTTCCTTTTTTGTTGTTCTTATTTTTGTCGAATCTTTAACGACATGAAATAACTTTTTTTGCTGTCTTTTGATGTTATTGTAAAGCAAAGTGTATAAATCTTTTCACACTGAATACTTGTGATTATTATGACCTCCCAGTGACATGCATGTAGACTACATCTTGTAAATTTTAAGGGAAATATATATAGATAGATATAATATTTATGGAAATATCAAATTTCTAAAACTACTGTTTTGTTTTAGTATTTCACTAAAATTTCTCAATTTATGCTCTTTTATAGAAGAATGTGATCAAATGTTTTTGCATATATGTAAAATAATTGTGAGTTACATATTATCCTGTTATACATAAATAGCTATTAGAACATTTTTGTTATGAACCAAGATAGTAGTTTATAGTAAAGATTTTCAAGGAATTGTATAAAACCCTAATAGAATGTTTAGTAAAAAAAATAACCTTAAACTGTATCAATGAAGCTCAAACAACACTTTTAAATCTTATACTCTTTTACTACTGACTGCTATGTCTGGATGCGTAAAAATGCACAAAAAGGCATGCTTGTCAGATTTAGAAGGGAGAAAAAAATCCACTCAAACAACCTATTTGTAATTATTATTCTCTTGCTAGCCCAACATAAAAACAACTAGACATATTGTACCTAAACCTAATTTGATTTTCTAGAATGTTGTAAAGGTTTTTTGTTTTTTGTATCTTTTATGTAGGCTAAAACATCTTGATTCTTGTGTAAACAATGTTATCACTATTCCTTTAAGTTAGCTTTCTTTCAGATATCTAGTGTTTTTTTAATGATGTTAAGTATGGGGAGAAATAGGAATTACTGTCCAGCAATAGATGAACATTATATTTCTCTAATGCATAGACATTTATTTAATGCTTTGTATACCATGTGATTGATGTCTTTAGGAAGTCAACCCCTATATTATATATAAAGTGAATGAGTACAAAAAAATCTCAGCAAATAATATTACATTTTATTACAAACATTCACAGAATAATTACTATAAAAGACAGAGGTTTATTTAAATAAATGTTTTAGGCATATATATTTTATTTGAAAAGACAGCTTTTCTACTGGTAAAATTTTACACGTAAGAGGTGGTGGTTGTTTCTTACTATAGGCATTTATTTGTCCACTGACATGCATTAAAATGTATGGATAATGTAATTACACAGAAATTATAAATGCTTACAATATTCTCAGACAAATCTCTTTGGCAATCTGAGGCTGCAGCTTAACCATTTACCTCAAGAACTAATGTGATGAAATAGTCAATAGCTTCAGTTAATCATCATGAACCATATAAGCTAGCTGCTAACTATATTTATTATCATTACAATGAATGAAGTTATCTACAATATCAAGTAATCTTTTGCCTGTAGTTGAACATTTTGAACATAAAAAAGCCAGCAAACAAGATAAATAAAAAATTGGGAATTTAAACACCTGCAAATAAGGATTATAAGAAAGTAAGAATACAAGGCTGGAAATACTGTAGACATTATTTATCCAAATTGCAAAATGATATTTTGACTCCAACACATGTAATTCTAGGTAACAGCATATAGCTAAAGTAGTGGTTTGTAGTTTGATTAAATAATGTTTACAGCTTTACAGTATTTTCAGCCTAATTTCCTTACTTTTTTATTATCCTTATTTGCAGGTTTTAAAATTCACAATTTATTTTTTAATGTATATTGTTATTTATGCATAAGATAATATTTTCTTGTTTTATTTGTTCACATACCTGATAAATGTTGTGTTGTTTGTAATGTGTTTCTTAAATATATTGTCTAGATAAACCATTAAAGATTGCAGTTTTTGAGGACTTCCTCTTTGTGACCACTTTACACCAAAACAGTGCAATGCGTCTCAACAAATTCGGTCATGGAAATATCACCTACCTCAAGACATTTAGTGGAAAGATTAATGACATACTAATTTTGCAAGTAAAGAAGCAAAACCCAACCTATAAGTCTTTCTGGCTATCCCATAAGCAGTTGCTTTATTTGTTCCTACAATTTGAGTAAATGTTTTTGTAATTCCAATGAATACTTTTTCTCTCTTTCTCCACACTATAAAACTTAATCATGCTTTACTGTTCTAGTTGAAACTCCTCCAGACTAGTAAAACTTACTCTTATCAATTTGTCACAAAGTAACTGGTTTAAGAGTTTGTTTCAAAAGTTTTCCTTGTCCTCCTATGTTATCAGCACAGGAATAGTAAGCTTACTTTGTGTTATTGTCAGAAAAATAGATGTTGGTTTTCAAGAGTAATTGAAAGTCATCTGCTTTACCTTTTTCAATTGAATGTTCATGTTCTGCTATGTTATTGGTACATGATTAATTAGCATATTCTGTCATTTTTTCCTAAAAACATAGTTAATATTTTCAAGCATAATTTTGAAGTGCTATCTTTTACCTTTACAACTGAAATTCAATGTTCTTCTGTGTTAATAGTACAAAATTAACAAGTTTATTCTATTCTCTAATCAAAAAGTAGCTACTAATTTTCAACACTAATGGTAAGTTTCCTGTTATATATACATCCAGTGGAACCTTTTGTATTCTGGTAGGTTTTTTGTTAGTGTTTCAAAAGGTAACTACTGCTTATCATTAGTGATTGTAAGTCTCTTATTATATACATCTAATAAGACTCTTCATTTCCCTACACTATTAGCAGAAAAGTAATAAACAAATGCTGTTTGTTATTAGTAATTTGCTGCTACAAAAGTGTAACGATGAGTCCACTCTTCCTGTCTGACCAATGATATTTTATTATTTTATGTTATTTGTTGTACATTGTGTACAGCATACTAGAGTATTTTACTGTTATTCTGAATGGTATGATGTGTACGGCATGCTACAAATAAATCTTTTGTATTGATCTATATGGTATATGTACTATACTACAGTATATTACTGTTTTGAACAGTTCTGGTGTGTCAAAAATACTGCAGTATTTTTCTATTATACTGAGCCATATGGTGTGTACAGTACATTGTTATTTTGAACAGTATGTTTTGTACTGTGTGTTCAGTATATTGTTATTATGAGCAGTATGATTTGTACTTTGTGTACAGCGTATTTTGCTAGGTATCTGTTGTATTGAGTTCTACAGTGTGTATACAGCATATTTCATTATATATATCTATACATATCTGTTGTACTGAGTTGTACAGTGTGTGTATACAGCATATTTCACTCTATATATATCTGTTGTACTGTGTTATACAGTGAATGTAGCATATTTCACCGTGTATCTGTCTTACTCTGTTGTACAGGGTGTGTACAGCATTAATCAGTGATGTCAAGAAACCTACTTGTAGAGAAATATATATGCAAAAATGGCTCGTTCGGGTTGAGAAAATATTTTACGTAGAAGAGCGAACAACGTTTCGACCTTCTTCAGTCATCGTCAGGTTCACAAAGAAAGAGGTAACTAACTGGAAACTGACCACATGTTTGAAAGGGGGACTCAGCACATGAAACAAAACTCAACATACTAAGAAACCAAATAAACACAGCCATAAAACTATGTTCACCAGATAAAATTAACAATTAATTAGACAAAATAAAACAATACTTGATCAACATCAATAAGTTTCCTCCACAAACTGTAGAAAACATAATGTACACACACCTAGACATAAAGCAAAATCAGTCAACTAAAGTAAATATATCTCACAAATCAAAAACTCACGAAACCATATATTGCTGTATACCATATATTCCTGACATCAGCAAAAAAATAACTAACATTTGCAAAAACTAGTAACAAAATATGACATTCCAGCTAATACCAAATTTATTCAAAAACCAGGCAAAAAACTGAGGTCTATACTATGTAAAAACTACACTGACAAACACCACACCAACATTATTTATAAAATACCATGTGATAACTGCCACAACTTCTATATTGGAGAAACAAATAGAAAGATGGAAACCAGATTCAAAGAACATAAAAAGTCACCTTCACACGTTTTCAAACACTGTAAGTCAAATAAACACAACATAACCATAGAAAACATTCAAATACTAAATAAAGAAACAAACGTAAACAAACGCAAAATTAAAGAAGCCTTACTTACACAAAAAGGCCAAAATAAACTAACACAAAGGAACACCTTTATACCTATATTAATAAATATAATCAAACATCTAAGCATGCCCTCTACATTCCTACAATCAGTTACACAACCCTCTTCAAACATATGGTCAGCTTTTGGTCAGTTACCTCTTTCTTTGTGAACCTGACGATGACCGAAGAAGGTCAAAACGTTGTTCACTCTTTTACGTAAAATATTTTCTCGACCCAAACGAGCCGTTTTTACATATATATTGTGTACAGCATTCTTCAGTTTATCTGTTGTACTAACTTGTGCAGTGTTAACAGGATATTACAGTGTCCTACTAAGCTGTGCATTATGTTGTGCTAAGCTATATAATACATATAATATATTACTAGTGGTATGATAAGTTTGATAATGTTTACTGTAAGCAAACACTGCTATGCTTTTACTGAGATTTATAATATGTGAAGTATATTACAAACATAACTGCTATTATACAAAGATTTATAATTTATATGTTATAATACTGTGAATATTACTGTTTTTTCTACTGAGATTTGCTAATGTGAACAGCATACTGCAAAAAGTATTGTTTTAATGAGATTTGAGTTTGCCACTTGACCAGCCTCATAACAATCACAAAAAAATAGGAAATAAACATAAATTGTTTTGTTTTTTTTGTGCTAAAGTGACTGTATATTATAACAAAAAAATACAAATGTTTAGTCCGAGTTGGTTAAGTTTCATAACACTATGTATTTATTATTTTTCATTATATTGACCTTCTAGTCATGTTGGACTAGGGTCAACCAGGTACCAGTGTTGGGCATTCTCAATATGTGTTGTGGACGTTATTTCTGATGCTGGCATTAGGTATAGCACTTGTGAAATCCTTGTATTGCTTCAGTGTGCTTGTTTCGCATTGTAGTGTGTGCCGTCATAGGTCTTCATAGGTAATGGGCACTAAATCTTTCCTCTTTTATTATGGATGTCTCAAACCCGAATAAAAAATAAAATAATAAAAAACAGGTTGTCAGTAAACAACAGCATCACTTAGAGAAGATTGATAATGTTCATCTTGTTTGGTTCCTTGAATCAAACAACTTCCTCTCATCCACCAAGTATGGGTTCCATTGATAACACTTCACTGTGGACCACCTGATTTGACTTAAAAAGTCAATGAGGGAGACTTTCTTCAAGAAGGAACATCTTATTTCAGTGTTATTTGACTTTGAAAAGGCATACAACATTATGTGGCATTACAATACTTTGCCAGATCTTCACTGCTATGGGTTGCATAGCCATTTGTCCATTTTCATCTAGAATATTTGACTTGACAGGTGATTCAAAGTCCATGTGGGATTGACACTTTCCCATTCTTTTCCACAGGAACTTAGAGTCCTTAGGGCTGTGCCTTGAGTGTCAAACTTTTAAGTTTCAAGTATAATGCTATCCCTTCACAACTTCCTCATACTGTTGTCAATGGGACCTATGTTGGTCACAAGACATGAGGTTTATTGAGCTGCAGCTTTCAGGTTGCTCTCAATTGCTTGTTGAAGCGGATCACAGCAAACAGTTTTACCTTTTCTTTCTTCAAAACTGTTTGCATGCATTTTTGCCACTAAAAGGGGATACACCCTGATTTCCAGGTTTGTCTTGGTGATGCTGTTGTTCCTATGGTCCCTGAGGCAAAGTTCTTGGGGCTAATCTTTGATCATATTGAGCAGCTACATGTCAACTGTACAAGGGCACTAACGTCCTCTGTGTTCTCTCTTCTACCTCTTTGGGAGTATATTAATGTTCTCTTCTCATGATCTATCATGCCCTCATTTGCTCAAAACTGGACAGTAGGTTTCTGGTCTGTTGTTCTGCTAGGACCTCAACCTTAAGGATTCTGGACCCCATTTACCAAAGTTTATACACTGAGTCACATGAACCTCCATCTTTTGCAACTTTCCTTGCACTATGCCATTAAACTTTGATCCTTACCACAGCATCCCTCCTGGCATGGTGTCTTCCCTCATTAATGGGCTATGCTCTTTCAGAATAGATGGTCTGCCATTCTTCCCTTTGATCTGTATATTCTAGTGCAACTTTCTGAGTTGGGTTTATGATTGGATGACATTACTGTCTCTGCTGATTAGCCCAGCCTGATCATGGCTTATTACCATCTCCACCTGTCGCTTTTCTTTGAATCATCTGAGGAAGGCAAATAATCCCAATTGAAAGTGTCGTCTTTTCTTTGCCAAACATATTTTGAAGCATTCTTTCCTTTCCACTTGTACAGATGGTTCAAAATCAGGTGATTTTGTGGAATCTGCCATAGTTTGTTGTGACTCAATTGTTGACCCCTCTGCAGGTGTAGTGTTCACTGTCAAGTTATATACCATTTCTCTTGCCCTAGATTACATGGAAATTATGCAGTACACAAATTGTACTATTTACACTGGCTCTCTTAGTTTTCTACTTGCATTGGAATTGTTAAGCATTAGTTCTGACCCTATTCTCATTAATTTTCTGATATTACTGGTCCATTTTTCATTATCTTCTGTTTCTACTGAAGTTTTCTAGATACCTCAACAGATCAGTATTCACAAGAATGAGCTCACTGATACCAAGGCTAAGTTTGTCTCTTCTGGTGCCATTAATTACAACCATGCCTATCCAATACATGTACTACAGTCCTGTATTGAAAACCCAGCTTCTCACCAGTTAGAAGTTGACTTGGAGTGAGCAACATTGTAAGAAGCTTTCATATATCAAACCTTCTAGTTTTCTTTGTTTCCAATAAGGATTGGAAGGAGGAAGTTTTCCTAACTAGGTTGTGCATTGGTCAGATTTTTTTTAACTCATTACTTTCTTTTATTTGAGACCAATCCACTAATTTGTGGCCTTTATGACACTCAAGTCATAATAGCTCAAATTTTACTGTCATGCCATCATTACAATCATGAGCAACAGCACAATTTTCACCATGTATTTGTTTATGGGTTTACTCCTGATGTTAGATAATGTTATTGGTGATGATACTGTCCAACTTCCTTTTATTTTTCATTTTTTACAAGCCACTGTCTTTTTAGTTCTGTTTAAGTTTTTAATCCAAATATTGGACAATGTTTTGTTTTAAGTTATTTTTTATTGATTGTTTGATACAAATAGCATGGTTGCCTTGTGCTAATAAATGCTAATCAACCTGTCGTGACTTCAAAATATCTTTTAGGTGTTAATATAAGATATCACAAGTTAAAATGATCATTCTAACTGTGTTTCAACAGTTTTAACTCAGAAATATTTTTTAATTTTACAACATTTTATCATAATTCACAAGGAAACAAAATTAAATGAAAGTTGTTTTTTTTGCAGGCTCTGAAGTGTTTCACTTGTGAGCAGTGCATTTTTCGTTTTTTATAAAATTTTTCTGCACATTCTAGAGCATAGATTTATATTTGCTAAAAGTGCTTCATTTCATGAGAACATGTTTATCCATGTCTTTTTTTTTTCTTATACACTTTTCCTATACTGTTGGAAATTGTGGTGTTATAGCCCTTCTCTTTTTTTTAACCCTTTCATGGTATCACTCACACAGCTTTGAAAATAGTTATATGTTTAAATATTGTAAGATAAGTAAGTTTAAAGTGACATGAGTAGTAATTTTGGATTTCATAGGACAAAGGTAAATATCTATTTATGTACGAAGAACTTTACTGAAGTGAAATTGTTTGCTTGCACTCTATATATAATACGGTTACATCTGAGGAAAAAGAGGTTAACAAGAAATTTCAGATGAACTAATTGTGTAGGTTTGCGCTGAAGAGAAGAGTTTATCTAGCAGAGAAGGTATTGAGAGCTCCCTTGTTTGGTTCTATATTGCTTATGATGGCATTGAATGAACCATTTCCAGAGGTTGCATCAGAAGTGGGATGTGGATGAAAATGTTCAAATTATTAACCTACTCTTTAGTTTACAATGTTTTATATTCTACCTGCTTTTATTATTAAATTTTAGTTTTAACCTTCTCTGAAACTGTGTTAAACTGCTTAGTATTTTTTATTCATGTATTTCATATTAATGACATACCTAGTTTCATGGAAATATCAACTTTTTTGTATAATTATGTCTGTTGTAATTATTTCTTGTGTTAGTGAGATATACTTCTTCTGTATAATTTATACTTTATAGGTGCTCAGAGAATTTCATTGGACTTCGTTGTGAGACTCTAAAAGCATTAGTTCCATCCCGTGTATCTAGTCATGGTCATGAATTTATCTTTACCCCAGGAAGTAAGCTACAGTTTAGATGTTTGAATGGCTATGTAATCACATGTTCTATATTAGACAGATAGTTTGTGCTTCAATTAGAACAATATGTACAGAAGAATATTTTACTTTAAAATTTATGTGATTGATTTCTAAGAAAAGATGTTAAGTTATATTCGTGATAATAGCACTGTTTAATACAAGAATCTAGTTAGGTCATTGTAAACTTACTTTTTTGTAGTATATATAGTAATGTAAATTTATGGGTATGTTGGGCTTAGGATTCTCATACTGTAAGTGTCTTTGACTTGTTGGTGATGAATTTGACAATGAACAAATAGCACAAAAAACAAATTAGTTTTTGAAATAATATTTATGTATATGTGAAATTAGGCCATTTACTCCCACAACAGTTAACTTTATGTTTTCTTACTTTTGTCTAACTAAAGTTCTTGTGACTTTACTTTTACTCTGTCTGTGCTAATTTGCTGTTCATAGTGACTTACTTATCTATCATTTAAGCGTTCTGGAGATCTCCAGAATTATAAACACAAAATAAATTAATTAGCAATATTTCCTACATTAAACAGTCTTTTATATCTGACAGTCATTTTTATGTGCATTTGTTTTTCATGCAAAATTAAAAATTCAGTGTTTATTTTATGTGAAAATATTTTGTATATTCATAATAATTTGAGGGGATAAAATAAAGAAATGTAATATTATGTTTTCCAAGAAGAACCCATTGAAAAGTTTATAAACAAAGTTATAACTCAGTTGAAGATGATACAATAATAGCCTGTGCAAAACTGGTTATCAGAAACTTTTCTTGAGCAAATCGTTTTTTTTCTTTCAGTCATAGCAGTTATAGTTATTCCCCTAGCAGTCATCCTTGTTTTGATATTCCTGATGCTGGCAGTATGTGTTGTGTATTGTCCCTGAAAAAAGAGTGTAGAATTTTTTTCTCCTAGTAATTTTTATTGTCAGAGAGTTTGAATATAATACGTTATAATGCTGAAAGACCTTGACTTTAAAAATGTATTCTCAATATAGTTGGTATGGGTATTAAAACTTTAATTAAAATGAGGTATATAACAATGTTTCAACCTTCTTAAGTTAACCTGAAGGTGGCCTAAGAAGGTTGAAACATTGTTCTGTCTTTTATTTTGATTGAAGTTTTAATACTTTTACCAGCCATCTTCAAAATACATTTTTACTAGTCATCACAACTATGACTTTGTTCAGATATTCATAATCAATCACATAGAGGAAACCCTCCATTCCAATTTTAACTTCAGTTGTTCAAAAAATCATACACCTGTAAATCCAATCAAATTTATCTATTTAATTAAAACCTGAAGATATGTAACACAACTATCATTGTTATTAAAAGTTGTAGAGTTGTGAAAACGTCAATTTTCTTGCCTTTATTAAGACAAAATCAGCAAATATTTTTCTTGAAGCCATTTTCAACAAAAATTGTTTCCAATCCAGCCAGTCATGTGTGTGAGTAAGTGAATGAGAGAGAGAGAGAGAGTTAATCATATTGAATGTTGATTTGGGTCCTGAATAACTTCTTTCTCCATAATGGCTATGATTAAAAAAGATAACTAAATTATCAGTGTTAGATAGTTTTCAAGTGATATTAGAACATCTCTTTAAACAACTATTTTTAAATAAATACAAAAAATTAAAACCATATGAAGGAGAAACTGCTACATACAAAATCTAGTAACTTGGATATTGGCATGAAACTGTCTAATTTAATCTAAAAGAAGTATTGTTTGTTATCATCATTTGGTGCTACTTTTCTCTTACATAAAAACTAAATTAAAACTTGGTACTACTTTATTCCAACATCAAAAGTAAATTAAAATTTGGTATTAATTTACTCCTACATCAAAATTAAATTAAAACTTGATGCTACTTTACTCGTACAGCAAAACTAAATTAAAACTTGGTATTACTATACTCCTACATCAAACCTAAATTAAAACTTGGTGGTACTTTACTCCTACATCAAAACTAAATTTAAAAATTAAATTTTTACAAATGTTAATGAAAGTTTATACCTTTTTTTTAAACAATAAACTACTAAATTCAGACTTTTCATATGAGATTTAGTTTTCAGAAATTTGAAGTATAACAAATTACAGAGCTGTAGGTATTTATTTATAAACTTGTAGTTGTGTTCAAATACAAGAATGGAAAGTCAGCTTAACCATAGTAAGGGGTAAGCTGTGTCATAATTTAATCAAGATGTGTCTTAAGCAAGATAATCACTTCAGCATTTCATATTTGATAATATACTTTTATTGGGTATCTCTTTAAAAAAAGTTTAACTATTGAAACCAAGAATTTTATTCTTCCACAGATGGGTTAGTATGACTATAAAATTGCACAATACCAATTATATTTGTTTTGTCTTGTATGTGTAGTAACTAGAGCAGATGCTTTTTTTTCTGTTCTTTTCTTTTAGGTTTCCATTTTTGCATCATAGAATGCAGGAAAATGCCAACATTGAGATTAACAATCCTGTTTACAAGATGAGGCAACAGAGGCTCTAAATGCTTCTTTCTCCATATATCCAAATAGTGTACGTTGTTTTTTACTTAAAAAAATTCTACTCTACAGAAATATCCCTCAGTTTCTGCCACATATTTACAATTGCTAATTGTGAATATAGCTGTTAATAATTTAAGTTGATTATAACATATTTAAAACACTATACTTTTAATATTATAGTAATCTAAATAATTTTAAGATATAGTTTTTATAACAGTTTTTTAATTCTTAATTAAAGTTTCAAGTTATCATAGATATTAACAATTACTCATTCTGTTTCGGGGGCTGAATTTCAGTAACCCAGTTTATGATTCCCATTACCCAGCAGTAGAAGAAAAGAATAGTCTACTGCAAGGAGAATATAACAGGCAACCACTGGATAAGGCTAGTAACACAAATCATCCACTGGCCTAACTTCAA
Source organism: Carcinoscorpius rotundicauda (assembly GCA_011833715.1). Taxonomy (NCBI): domain Eukaryota; kingdom Metazoa; phylum Arthropoda; class Merostomata; order Xiphosura; family Limulidae; genus Carcinoscorpius; species Carcinoscorpius rotundicauda. The sequence continues at coordinate 20,832,545 of CM022402.1, read as the reverse complement.
GTTCTAATGTTCAAAATTCTTCCTTATTTTAATGATTGTTACAAGTTCATATAGCCACCATATCCAGTTTAGTTTTTAACTTTTAAGCCTTCAGTTTATTGCTAGAATACTTGCTCATTGTATCTGTTGGTCATGATGTTAGAAAAACAAAATACAGGCAGGTCTTCCTCTCGAAGTTTTTATTTGTATGAATACTATTTTATCTTTTAGGAACTTCGTGAGATGTTGTTTGTTGTTCTATAATCTATAATTATGTCTTCCAAACATTTCACAGAACCTAGAGTTAGGAAAGAATTTCCTTATTTTGTCTGCTTTAGTATTGTTGTTGTTTTCCTTTCATGTGAAGAGCACTTCAGCTCTTCTAGAGTCATTTTAAAATTTTTTTCTAATTGAATACAATTTTTTAACTTTTTTGCCTTTTATTTGATGTTTTTTAAGCATCTAACAGTGTGACTAAGTTCTATGTGGCATTATTGAACATTAACAAAATAAAACTGGTGTGTCACGTGGTATTGTATTTTTACCCAGGGATGAAACATTTATGAAATGAAAGACCTTCCTAGTTTCTGTCATGCAATTTGTTTATCTATTTTGTCTTGAAATGTAACTTCAAAGTGCCAAATGTAATTGTGTTGGAATAAAGGACCCAAGTTTGATTAAGTTCAATTACCAAGTTCTCTCTATAGTACTTCACAAAACCTGTTGTTAGTGTACCTGTTCCATGTTTTTTTGTAATGTCGTTAGGTGCCACTACCCTTTGAGATGTATGGAAAGTTGTATAAAGTAGTTCTTATCCTGGCTGGTTATACTGACAAAGCTGGTGTGTTTGTGTTAAAATACATTTCGAGTGACTTTTTTCATGAAAAGATAATACAGATACAAAATTATCTGGTGTGTAGGAAAGGTGTAGTTTAGTTAATAAGAAGAAATTAAAAGAGGACATTATTGTTGTTGGCACTAGAAAGGCCCTTGTTTGTTTACTGATACCAGCAAAGAAACTGTTATTTTAGTTGGTACAAAGTGCATATCTCAATCTGAAATGGATGTAGTTGTTTTTTCTTTGTACAGAACTTTAACATTGTATGTACAATTTAATCAGTAGTCTACAGAAAATAAGCATTTCTTGTTCACATCTAAACATTCAACAGATTCACTTGTGTACAATTTATTTCAGTATACTGTCCAAAAACACAAACATCTTGAGTATTTTGTTGTTTTAGTCATTTATCACGAATATTTATTGTTTCACCTACCATGTATGGTTATTCAAGTGTTTCAAGAGTTATTTCTACCTCTAAAAGAATAATATTTAGATCAGGGCCCGTCTGGATTTACACGAGAGCTAAGAACAATTTAAATATACACTTATCACATAATATCAAAGACACAGAGCATTGCCTATCTCATAAACAAGCTAAACATGATATTGTACATACAATACATGGAATATACACAGAATTAGTATTTAAACACAGTATTGTACTTACAAGGCAATTTATATTAAGCTGAAGAGCATTTACCTTGCAGTAGCAACTAGACAAAGTGAAGTAACTTTTAATATGTTTCAAGAGTATCTCTATAACAGTAGTAATTAACACAAGATTTTATGATTCAAACAACTGGAATTATACACAAAAACATCCACCTAGCAGTAGCAATTTAAATGCAATTATGTATATTAAAGAAGTGAAATATGCAATATAATGTATATGTCAAACAAACTGTGTGGAGGAATACCTGTGCAGAAGTAACTAACAGTTATTATTTCCATTCAGAAGTGGAAAATACATAGTTATGAGAATTGTTTTCAGTGGTGTCTTCAGTTAAGGTTAGTGATCTAAATAACAGTTTTTTGTTAATGTTACCAACATGAAAGAGATTATAACTAACAAATATCTACATAGTTTGTTACATAGTTTATCTTCAACAAATATATTTACTTAATTAATTTCTAGTAGATTTTGTTTCTTTGTAATCTTGTCCAAATGAAAACTGAAATTTTTCGTATCTGCTACATGGACTTTGGAATGACTGAATTTTGTGTATTTACCAATTTCTCTTTCAAATCAATAATATAATCAGACCTATTTTGACATTTATACATATATATATTATTTCCATAAATATGTAAAAACACTGATGTGGTGAAATCTCTTTGTAGTTAGACAATGGCATGTACAATTGTATTAAGAATTGAATAATTCGAAAGTCCAGGGTAACAGTGTATCCCATTGACCTTGCCACCACAACTTTCAGCCATAAGCTTGAAGAGTTCTATAAGTAGTTAATCCACAGTGTTGTTAGTTGGATCAGATTGTAGAACACTGGTGTCATTAAACAGTATCTTGCATCCACTGATTTTACTGAGGTAACTAGATACTACTAGTATAACTATACACTTCTCTAACAGTATCTTGATACAAATGATTTTACTGAGATAACAACTAGATATTGCCAGTGTTATTAAACAGTATCTTGAATCCACTAATATCACTGAGGCAACTAGATATTACTAGTGTAACTATAAGCTTCTGTATCAGTATCTTGATACTACCGATGTTACTAGTTTTAGGTAGGTGCTCGATGTTACTTTAAGCTCCTGTGATAAAATTTGCATGACTGCATTACTGAAAGCTTCTGGGGTGAGATATACTGTATTTCTGGTTCACTGGAAGCTTGCCATGTAGTTGGATATATTTTCTGTTCTCTTACTTTCATGTTAAAACTGAGCTGTGTATCCAGTTTTATTATATGACCTCCACAATTCTGGTTATGTCTGTTCTCATAAATTGCATGCATTTCTCAGTACAGAAGGTTATTTTTAATCTAATTTGACCGTTCCACATGTTAGAATTATAAATTTGTCATTAATGTTTCCATTTCAAAGTAGCAAATGAAACGGATTTTTTTTTTTAATGAAGAAAGGGGTGTTTAATTACTTTTTCTTGTTTTCTGCAGTTAACACCCCCTCTGTTTGGTCTGAGATAAGTTGTGTTTGAACTTGTTAGCCGCCATACACCAAACCTTTCTAATGATATTTATGTGATACAGTTTGATCTAATAAAGTTTGAACTACTGGTGAAAAAAATCATCTTCCTAGGTCTGTTACCAACACTCGGTAGCCATAGTTCTTCTAGTGGTGAACGTATTGCATCTTTATCCCCTTTGTTGAATCGGCTTGATGGCTGTATTCTTTTAACTGGTAAAAACAAACTCTTTGATCACAACGATCTTGCTAAACTGGCAGTTCCTTTGAAAGTATGAACATTCTTTAATTATATCTCTCGTGTTACAAAACTAGCATGATAAGGCTATAATAAAAAGACATCGGTATGAACTTTATTGCAGAAATAATCTGAATTAGACTGAAACAAGGGAAGAAAGCTCGACTGATAAATATTAGCCATCCCTATGTTTGTTTTTTTAAGGCAAAATTTCAAAAGGCATTGGAAGGTTGTGCTTATAACCAAGTCCTAAATACAATGAGGTTACCATTGTAATACATATAGTTTAACTATTATTGGCTGGTAGTTCCTCTCTCACCCGATATTTAAGTTATTTAATGGAACACCAAATTTGTGTAAAAAAGCTGACATCAATGGGTGGTGATAACATCGTTCACACTATAATTATGTTTTATTTAATTACTACTAAGTATTAAAATATTTATAAAAGTGGACAATCCGTTTGAAACTATCACCTCAGTTAAACAAGTTGGCACAGTTGTTAAATTATAATGTGATTAAAAAAAGAAATTTAAACTTTTTTACGATGTTACAGACATTGATGTTTCACAATTATAAATTAGAAAAAAATGACGTAAAGTTCCAGAAGCTGTTGTAATTATTCGCCAAGAGTATTTACTGAGGGATTTAAGAATGTGTGCAATAGCTAATATGGAGAAAGTTTTGAACAAAACAATATGGAGAGTGTCGGAAAGTGAACATGCCAAACACAAAAAAATTGAAATATCAGATTCGTGATACTATGTTATTCGTCCCTACTTTTTTGTTGGAAAATGTTTTCTCAGAATTCGAACGCAAAATTAGATTAATTATAATGAATGATGGAAGATATTTAGTACTTCATTAATTATTAAACCTAAAATTTAAAAGCCTATTATTTGTCTTCAGATTCAAGCTTTGGTGTTTTCTCAAATAATAAAGTTATTTAACTTTATTTCTGGTAAATTCGTTTGTGACACCTTTATTTGACAGTAGGCACTCGATTCGTAGTAATCTGAGGGTCGCAGGTTCGAATCCTAGTAACACCAAACATGCCTTTTTAGCCGTGGGTGCGTTATATTTTGCGATCAATCCCACTTTTCGTTGGTAAAAGAGTCGCCCAAGAGTTGGCAGTGGGTGATGATGACTATCTGCCTTTCCTCTAGCCTTACATTGTTAAATTAGAGACGGTTAGCGTAGATAGCCCAAAATTAGATTTGCGCAGAAATTAAAATCAAACAAACTACGTGTTATATAACAACTGCACATTATAGTGAACAACTAGAAACTTCTAAAAAGTTCCACATTACACAGATGTAAACTGACCAAAACAAAGCAAAAAAAAAAAGATAGATTTAAAATATATATTTATGCTTCATTGACTGTAGTGAGTTAAGAAAAGCGCCAGATATATAACACATTTATAGTGGCAAAAAATTACATTTATTTTATATTTAACACATATGCATTTACAAATTACGACAGAAAATAAATAACAAGCCTAAATATCTGATAATTTAAAAATGGAATTGATGAGAATGGCAACTAAGAATAATAAATTCAAATTATAGAATCGATTAAAATATTTAAAATACTTAATTCAATTTCAAATATCACACTGGAACCTGGCATAAAAACTACTTGTCTGGATGATATCTTAGGTACGTAATTAAGAAATATGAATGAATATAGTTTCTTTACAGTAACTTCTTCTATGCGTTTATCTTGGCCCGGCATGGCCAAGCGCGTAAGGCGTGCGACTCGTAATCTGAGGTTCGCGCTAGAGATGCTCGCCCTCCCAGCCGTGGGAGCGTATAATATTACGGTCAATCCCACTATTTGTTGGTAAAAGAGTAGCCCAAGAGTTGGCGATGGGTGGTGATGACTAGCTGCCTTCCCTCTAGTCTTACACTGCTAAATTAGGGACGGCTAGCATAAATAGCCCTCGAGTAGCTTTGTGCGAAATTCCAAAATAAACAAACAAGCGTTTATCTTTATAATTATTTTTACGTGTTCACCAACACCAATACTGGTTACGTCACAAGACACGAGGTGCCGTGTTAGCGAACCGTATCTATGAAAAACTAATGACTAAGAAGCTGATTAATGTCACAAGCTCTGTAAATATACTGAATTTGAAAACAATAAAAAAGTAAATCCTAATCTTAATAGAGTTTCTTTACACAATAGAAAAAACAACAAACTACACTTTATGTACATTAGTTTTTGGTTATAAGTAATCATGGTTAAACGTAACTTAAAGCTTCAGTAGTGTAAACTTTTGATCAGTGATGTCAAGAAAAACCGCTTGTAGAGTAATATATATGTAAAAAAGGCTAGTTTGGGTTGAGAGTTTTTGTTTTTTTTTACGTAGAGGAGTGAACAACGTTTCGACCTTCTTCTTATGACCGAAGATCATAAGCCGTTTTTACACATATAGTGTAAACTTTTATAAACTAATGCTAATGTTTGAAACATTAATGATTCTGGATAAGGTTGTTACTTTAACATTACTTTATTTGTCAAGACATTTCCTTTAAATTATGTTTGATTATATTTAATTTTTCACATTTGAAATTTGTAAATGTTGTTTGAAGCTAATTTTAAGTTTTCAAAAAACTATAACATTAGAGCTGATCACAAGTAAAGGTACTGTCCCAGGGTTTAGCCTAACTCCTAACGCAACTTCTAAAATTTAACAAAATCAGCTAAACAAGAAATTTAAAAGCACATAACTTAGTGTGGTCTTCTGGGAACGTTAATTTGATGAATCTATATCATACGGTTAAACCTACCTTAGACTAAGGGAACCTTATTTAAATAATTATGTGCAGTAACTTTACTGCCATATTGTTGCTATATTAAAATACCTTGACAAAAGATTTATAGTTTCGATCTATTAAACAAACATAAACCTACCATTAAAACATTTCTTAGGCACTACTTTAACCTGACAATAACGAATGCAATTGAATTTTAGTTAGTTAAAAAGACGTTTTTTTCTAACCAACACTAGGAGTTTTATTTGAATGTACATAGGCTCGGTATGGCCAGATAGTTAAGGCACCTGACTCGTTACCTGAGGGTCGCGGATTCGAATCATTGTCACACCAAACATACTCGCCCTCCCAGGCATTATAATGTTACGGTCAATCCCACTATTCGTTGGTAAAAAAATTAGCCCAAGGGTTGGCGGTGGGTTGTGATGAATAGCTGCCTTCCCTCTAGTCTTACAGTGCTAAATTAGGAACGGCTAGCGCAGGTACTCAGCGAAATTAAAAAACAAACAAACTTAAATGTACATATTTAGAAATAAAGAACTGTAAAAATTTCATACAGCAGTGAATTAAATGGATTAATACTAACAGTTACAAACTGTTTGTTAGAAAAATTTACGGTCTTACCTGTAATTTATAATCTTTATTTCTAACATTGTCACACTTTGCAGTTCTTTTTCAAATTCTCAGACTTCAACGACTAACTGGCAGCTGGACAGAGAAGAAAAATTTAAAAATCAATATCTATCTGTCTCTTTTCTTTTTGCTATTTTATTATGTCGTTTTGCATGAAATTATTCTGACAAAAGAAATGAAGGCAACATTTAGTACTCAATATTCATCTTCCTTTATTCGATCGTTAATTTTTTGTATAAATATTTTTTCAAAATTTTGATTTTTTTGTGTACAAAATACTTATAACGTTTAGTAAAAGCTTGCCAAATTTCGTGAAGATACACAAATCGTATCGAAGCAGACATTGTATCCATAAAGTTGTATTACGGTTTCACAATACGATACTTGTATCCTATCGCTACACTTTTAGTTTTTACTATCCAAGATAGCAGTCAACTACAGACAGTCAAGAAAGTAGAACCTTACATGAGTCAATTCATTCAGTTCAGTTGGCATTATAGAAAAATAAACACAAGTAAGTTCAATTGAATAAAACGTATTCCATTAAGGTTATTAGACATCCAACATACTTTTTGTTCTTGTAAAGAACACAACACTCTCACTGCACAAAGAGAAGTTATATATATTCAAATGTACTGATAAGAATTTAACAAGTACCTCACAGAATAACGGTCATTTCTAAACTAAGAAAGAATGATTTTTGTAAAACGCTAGGTGGTTTTTTCACTGTGAAAAAGCAACTACTATTTCAGAAGACAATGATCGATCTGATTTTTTGGCTTAGTTTTTGTGTCCCTAACATAAATCCTTGGTTATACAAACTTTGGATGTTCTAGCAACAGCTATTGTAAACTTCAATTATGAAGTGGCAGTCACAGAATTTCATCTTCATATTCTATTGGATAACAATACTCAATAGTTCAAAATACAAGGAATGCAAAGCCCTTTTGTTCATTTGTTCCGGTTGCTTTGGTCCAACGGTAATCACAAAATGCAGTTCATATATTTAATTACAAACGACACTGAGTATTTCAGAAAACAACAGTTCTAACACCCTTTCATTCATTGTTTTCTTGAGCGAGTGACTTTTGTAGCTACTGGTGGGAAAAATAATCGCAGTTTTAATGACGAGAAATTCGTTGTCATAATTCTAGGCTTACAGCAAAAAATATACTCATCATGCATTCTTGTGATATGTAGATATACCGCATGCTTTTTTGTTTTAATATATAATTTTTCAAGCATTTTCGTTTATTTAAGATGTGTCTAATTTTTATATAATACATGGCCTAGGAAGTTGTTTAGTTTACTTTACTCTAGTTACCTTTGTTCTTTGTCATATCCTTGAAAATACAATCTAGTTTTCTCATTAGAGGTGTGGGTTTAAAATTCCACTTTCTGCATAAATGGCAACGTTAGTGTTCTCCAAGTGTGGGTCAGATTACATCTTAAGGTTACAACAACTCTTTTATTTGAACAATGTTAATTAGTTCTCTGAGTTAATCTGCTGTTTTGGATTTGACTATATAATGTGAGATTTGGACAGTTTGGAACATCATTTTAAGTGAATCATTCAACTTGGAAGTAATATTTGAGGAAGTAAAATCAGCTTGACCAGTACAAAATATTTTAAAGGTGACCCAATATCTCGAAGAAGAACACGTTTGTTCCGTTAATGAAGATTGTTTTCATTTTTCACTGCACTTTTTGTCCACACAGAACAATGGAATTCAATATTAGTTTACTACTTATCTTACCAAATACCGATGCTAACTATTAGTTCAGAAAATCAGCTTATCTAAAGAAATTAGATAGTGGGAGAAATTTTGGTGCCATAACCACAGGATATTGCAATGAACGGAAGTTTTCAAGCACACATTTCTCCATATAATACTAATTGAATCTGGTTTTATTTTAGGATCTCACTATTTGACATTTGTAGGGGAATAAATTCACTTGAAATAACTACAAATAGATTTATCACATACTATACATATACTAGTCCTGCCTTGAACTCTTGAGTTCAGCGAGTTTAAAGAATTGCTTTTCTTTGAAAGCATGTTATTTTCGGCAGAATAAAGTACTTTTGAACAAAAAGGAAAGTTTACTCTAGGTGTTGTAAGCGGGAGTTGCTGAGTGGTTGGCGTTTTATGGCGCAAAGCAACGAGGCTATTTACGCCAAACAACCAGTAAAAATTGTTTTAATAAAGTTAAATTATTAAAATTTGTAAAAACGAATAATGTAAAAACAAAGTTCAAATTTTGATTAAAAACTTGATTAGGGTTAGATGGCCAATGTCCTTAAAAACAACAACTAAAAACCATCCCCAACGGCACTGTCTAGCCTCGTCATATCTGTGGATTAAACATATCTAAAACGGTGCCGTCGTTCAGAGTCGTAACGATGGCACAACAGTGAAATGTGAACTATTGTGATTTGAGTGTCACACAGACAATAGACTGGAGCGTCAGTCCTGAACAAAAGAAAACAATGAGTTCAAAATTGTGATCAATGCATAGTCTAGTTATTACAACCTCCTCCTTCCAATTCTTGTGGAAACAAGAGGATAAAAGCCCAAAAGAGGGTTTTATCTGGAAAAGCTTTGTTACGTATTTTTTAATGTTTTAAGTTCTTCGTAGATTAAACGCAACAGAAAGACACAGATAACAGCTTGTATAATTTATTACACTAAACTATTAACAAATATAACATAAATTATATAATAACAATGACAGATATTAAGTTACAACATTCGAAATTAATTACAAAACAAAATAATATTAGTTTCAAACTTCAAAATAAATCACAATACAAAACGGTACTGGCCTGTATCTAATGTAATGATCTAAAATTAAAGTCTCAAATTCCAGTCTAGGGTGTGAATTTGGTCCCACGAAGAAATTCCGAAACAGTTCACAGTTCAATGAAATCGCCGTCTCTCAGCTCAAGCAGTAATTCAGATGTATCGTAGAGATTGACGAAATAAAATCACAACTTCCGTAGATCTAACTTCAATCACAAATCCAAGTTGAATATTCACAGCAAACACTTAATCTTTCTCAAATAACTAAAACTGATGACTGAATCTCACTCTTATTCTTCGAATAAAACTAATGACTGAATCTATTTTCTTTTTTCGAATAAAAACTGATGACTGAATCTATCTCTCGTCACCGACTTTTATACCGGTAGGCCTATTTCTCGAACAATCTTGCAATTTCCATACAACTCCAGAGCTATACACGCATATCCGTTCTTGCACGAGACTACACGTCTAGACAGGAAGTCACCAGCACTAATTTACAAACATGTGATTGGTCTAAATTCGAGAAAGTTCTAAAATGTTACCCTAGATAAATAACATATTTTAGTTTAAACTTCGAAACAATAATATCAATATGGAAAAATGAATAATACAAATGAAAATTCAAACACAATACGACATGTTGTCGTTTACAAAATATTTACACATATACATAACAAGCTTGTTTTCACGTTGCTCATTCCAAGTCGATTATTAATTGGCACAAAACCGAGCCTTGAATACAGGACCATGGTCCATGCATGGAAAAGGCACTGTAGTGATAGCGCCAGAGTAGATAAACTTAGCTGCGATGTCAGCGAGCTCATTCTCACGAACACCAATGTGTCCTGATGTCCAGAAAAACTGGTTAGAAGTAGATGTTAAAGATAAACGAGCTCGTCCATTTTGAATATCGCTGAGAACAGGGTGAAAGCCTGACGTGAAGCAATCACAGGGTCAATAGAGAGTTAAGAAAGTCGGTAAAAAATAGTACAATTCGACTACTGTTTAGCTTCTATGTGATCCAGGGCAATAGAAATAGCGTACTTTCGGCAGTGAACACAGAAACTGTAGATAGGATTCTGCGCACAATTATCGAAGTACAACAAACTATGTCAGAGCCCACAGAGTAACCTGATTTTGAACCATCTGTATAAATGGGAATGGAAGGATGGTTCAAAACATGTTCAGCAAATAGAAGACAGTGCTTCCAATAAAAATACTGTTAAAATGTCTTCTTTTTTTGTACAGCAGACTCATAAAATTTATAAAAAGCTTGCAAAGTTTTCTGAATATTTATTCATTATACTCATTACATTCAGAGTTATAATATGTGTGACCACATTGACATTAACCAGTTGCTTATGCTTGGGGTTAAGCAAAGTTGTGCAGCTTCATAGGCTTATGTATTCAGTATGCTATACTGGTTTCTTTCACTTACATGTGATTAATCAAGCTGACATGTCCCAATAAATATGTTTTGTTCTTGTATCTGAAACAGTGATGTTTCCACTTCTTCAATAATAAAATTTCGAATTTTTCAAAAAATGTGATTTTGATCTTTGATTTTTCAAAAACTTATCTCAAAGAAGAGTGTAACTTTAGTTACCAAATTACCATTTAAAAAAGTTGATGGATTGGTAGTGTAATTTTTGTATCTCCTGAACCTTTTCAATTGGGAGTGTGATAAAATTGTCTTAATTTCTATTATTACTGGCTCTTAACTGCAGCAAAATGAAATTTAAAATAACTTCAGTTTCTCCTCACATATGAAATAATTTTCTAAATTGCATGTAATGTCTTCCATAGTTTCAGGACTGTCACCAAGCTTATTAAAGACCTCAGTGATGACGAGAAAACCCACTTGTAAAGAAAAATATATTTGTAAAAACGGCTGGCTTGGGTTGAGAAAATATTTTATGTAAAGGAGCGAAGCTTTGACTTTCTTCGGTCATCGTTAGGTTCACAAAGAAAGAAAGAAGTAACTGTTCAAGGGTTGAAGGGGGTTGTGTAACTGAGTGTAGCATACTTAGATGTTTGATTATATTTATTAATAAAGGTATAAAGGTGTTCCTTTGTATTAATTTATTTTGGGGTTGAATTGCTGTATAAGTAAAGTTTCTTTAATTTTGCGTTTGTTTATGTTTCTTTATTTATTTAGTATTTGAATATTTTCTTAATTATGTTGTGTTTATTTGATTAACAGTGTTCGAAAACGTGTGAAGGTGACTTTTTATGTTCTTTGAATCTGGTGTCCATCTTTCTACTTGTTTCTCCAATATAGAAGTCGTGGCACTTATGTCATTGAAAAAATTAAGTGTATGTTCTGTAGGTCTGAATCCCGCAATCATGCAGTTTACATATCTGCACCAGTGTAGTGGTGGATGTAATGCTGTGTTAATTGCTTGTATTTCAACTTGTGTCATAAAAATATTGGCTAGAACTGATGATACAGGGTTGCTCATGCTTAGGCCATTTGTTTAAATATAGTTGTTTTTTTGTCATCATCGTGATGAATTCTATGAGGATTGCTAATTGGTTGTTGGGAATGTCTGTTGATGTGTTAGGGTCTCAGATATAGAGTTCTGGGGCTGTCTTCCAGGCTTCAGCAATTAGGACTTCTGTAAAGAGGAATATAACATCGAAACTGGCCATTAAGGCTTTATGATTAAGTTGATTAAGATTACACTTGAAATTATAATAGTCTTTGATGAATGAGCTGACCGACAGCTGACCACATGTTTTGAGGGCGTTGTGTAACTGAGTGTAGGAATTTTATATGCAAAAACGGCTCGTTTGGGTTGAGAAAATATTTCAAATAGAAGAGCGAACAACGTTTCGACCTTCTTCGGTCATCGTCAGGTTCACAAAGAAAGAGGTAACTGACCGGAAGCTGACCACATGCTTGGAAGGGGTTGTGTAACTGAGTGTCGTAATGTAGAGGGCGGGATTAGATGTTTGAATATATAATTTTATTTATAATATTAATATAGGTATAATGGCGTTCCTTTATATTGGTTTATTTTTGGTTTAAGTTGTTGTATAAGGCTTCTTTAATTTTGCGTTTGTTTATGTTTGTTTCTTTATTTAGTATTTTAGTGTTTTCTATGGTTATGTTGTGTTCATTTGACTTGCAGTGTTCGAAAACGTGTGAAGGTGACTTTTTATGTTCTTTGAATCTGGTTTTCATTTTTCTACTTGTTTCTCCAATATAGAAGTCGTGGCAATTATCACATTGTATTTTATAAATAATGTTGGTGTGGTGTTTGTCTGTGTAGTTCCTACATAGTATAGACCTCAGTTTTGTGCCTGGTTTTTGAATAAATTTAGTATTAACTGGAATGTTATATTTTGTTACTAGTTTTTGCCAAATGTTGGTTATTTGTTTGCTGATGTCAGGAATATATGGTATACAACAGTATATGGTTTCGTGATTTTTTGATTCGTGAGATATATCTACTTTTGTTGGTTGATTTTGCTTTCTGTCTAGGTGTCTGCGTATAATGTTTTCTACGGTTTGTGGAGGAAACTTATTGATGTTGATGAAGTATTGTTTTATTTTGTCTAATTCATCGTTAATTTTATCTGGTGAACATAGTTTTATGGCTGTGTTTATCTGGTTTCTTAGTATGTTGAGTTTTTGTTTTGTTTCATGTGCTGAGTCCCAAGGAATGTATAGTCCAGTATGGGTGATTTTTCGGTGGATTTCGGTTTTGAATTGTGTTTCGGTTCTTATCATTTTGAGGTTAAGAAATGATATTTGATTGCTTTCTTCCTGTTCACATGTGAAGTTAATGTTGGGATGTATAGAGTTAATGTGATTGAAAAAATTAAGTATGTGTTCTGTAGATTTGAATCCCGCAACCGTGTCGTCTACATATCTGTACCAGTATAGTGGTGGATGTAATGCTGTATTAACTGCTTGTGTTTCAATTTATTCTTACCTACGTAAAACCGACTCACGCACACCACAAATATACGACATCCCCAAACCTCATAAACCAGATTGTCCATTACGACCAATATGTCAGTATGTTCATATGTCAACATATGAATCGTTTAATTACAATCTTGGTTAATACATAGCATGGGCATTCTCCAAATATATAACATCAGCCAGCTCATTCATCAAAGACTCTTTTAATTTCAAGTCCAATCTAAATTAACTTAATCATAAAGCCTTAATGGCCAGTTTCGATGTTATATCCCTCTTTACAGAAGTTCCAACAACAGAAGCCTGCAAGATAGCCTTAGAACTCTATATCAGAGACCCTAACCCAATTATAGACATTCCCAGCAACCTTCATTGAATTCACCACAATAAAGACAAACTTCATCTTCAACAACCAAAACTATATACAAACAAATGGCCTAAGCATGGGCAACCCAGTATCACCAGTTCTAACCAATATTTTTATGACACAAATAAAAAAATCACGAAACCATATATTGCTGTATACCATATATTCCTGACATCAGCAAAAAAATAACTAACATTTGGCAAAAACTAGTAACAAAATATAACATTCCAGTTAATACTAAATTTATTCAAAAACCAGGCACAAAACTGAGGTCTACTCTATGTAAGAACTACACAGACAAACACCACACCAACATTATTTATAAAATACAATGTGATAACTGCCACGACTTCTATATTGGAGAAACAAGTAGAAAAATGGAAACCAGATTCAAAGAACATAAAAAAGTCACCTTCACACTTTTCGAACACTGCAAGTCAAATGAACACAACATAACCATAAAAAACATTAAAATACTAAATAAAGAAACAAACATAAACAAACGCAAAATTAAAGAAGCCTTACTTATACAACAACTTAAACCAAAAATAAACCAATATAAAGGAACGCCATTATACCTATATTAATATTATAGATAAAATTATATATTCAAACATCTAATCCCGCCCTCTACATTACGACACTCAGTTACACAACCCCTTCCAAGCATGTGGTCAGCTTCCGGTCAGTTACCTCTTTCTTTGTGAACCTGACGATGACCGAAGAAGGTCGAAACGTTGTTCGCTCTTCTATTTGAAATATTTTCTCAACCCAAACGAGCCGTTTTTGCATATAAAATTCCTACACTCAGTTACACAACGCCCTCAAAACATGTGGTCAGCCGTCGGTCAGTTACCTCTTCTTTTTTTTTTTGTGAACCTGACGATGACCGAAGAAGGTCGAAAAGTTGTTTGCTGCTCTATATAAAAAATTTTCTCAACCCAAACCAGCTGTTTTTACAAAAATATATTATTGAAGACCTGAAAGAATTATCCATGTGTGATAATGGTATCAGTAAAATTTACTGTCTGTAAAACATTTACAAAATGACCTTGAATAATATCAATTGATATTACAATTTTTCTGTTTTTTTATTTCAGATAATTGTGATCAACGAGATAGTGAGATGCTAAAGCAAGACTATTGGCATTTGCCAGGTTTATCAAACATCAGAATGAAGACATTGAAGATAGCTTAAACATGATAAGAGATACATTGAATGGGAGAAGGAGATGGGGATCAATGGTAAAGCTAGAAATATATTGTAATGTAATTGAACTTTTATTTCTCTGTTACAGAGATGTCAAAACACATCTCTTACATTGAACTTTATAGAACTAATAATTATATTCGCGTAAGGAGAAGATATAATTCTTAAGCTACTGAATTTAATGAGTCTTTAAAACTTAAAGTATTGCTTATACAGAGTCTAACCAGCTTATTAGAAGCTATTACTTTTCAGACTTTGGCCTGAGCTGTAGATGCAAATTAACCTGCTTACATGATGTGCCTTTTGATTTATATGGCAACAGAAATGACTATTTCAAGCACATTTGTTCTCGGTCTCACTGTTAATCGAAAATCAGATATTTAAAAAGGGTATGACAGTGGGTGTATGTCTATCAGGTGCTACAATGGCCAAAACAGTTTGTTAGGTTTGAGTTCATCAGCAATGGAAAAAGTTAAATGTCTGATGTAAAGGGAAAATTATGATGAAAGAGAAGAGAAAGGCAGCCAGACATGCAGGTAAAGTAAATTGCCATCAAACAATTTTATGACAAACAGACATTCAGTGCAGCACAATCCACATTCATTTCCAGTTTTATTTTGTGAAGTATATTTGCAACAAATGGACTATGGCAGTAAGAAAGAAATCATTGCATAAACGACTAGACTCAGTTAAAAACTATAAATAATAAAGCCTTGAGAGGTGTAGAGTTTTGATATTGGACTGATGAAGACTAAGTGATGGAGTCTTGTTAATCAAGCTTTTTTAATTTTTCCAAAATGGTCCTACCTTCTCTTATCAAAAGCCATCTGGATGCTGGTCTTCTCTCTGAGCATTGCTAAAAGAAATCTTTTGGAACAGTGCACCAATCTTTATACCCGATTTGTTTTGTGTTATTTCAGAAGTTGTTAATTACACGACCACTCTCTACACCATCCATATTAGTGCAGCTAGTGCCCTCTACTATTCGAAAATGATCCTCACTTTCTAAGTTGGCATTCTACTTTATAGATGTGTGTTTTAACTTACTCTCCATGCAATTACAAAACTATGATAATGCTTGATTACAAATTTATACAGTTTGAACTTCATGTTTCGTGGTGTATTTGATTACCTTTCTTTCTGCTAATTTATTTGTTTTCCAAATTCTAATTTGTTCATATGAATTTGTAAAAGTTTACAGTGGTTCTGACTTGAATCCTCTGATCTCAGGGTCAGTGATATCTGTTGGGAAAGCATAGAATTCAGTCCACGAAGAAGTTGTATCTTATATTTAGCCATTGATTTATTTCTTCTATCATGATTTTTTGAGGAAGGATGTTAATACTAAGAGGAAATTTATTTTTACTGCACCTTCCACTTATAATTATATCTCCATTTAATCTTGTCGGTTAGATATTGTACTTTTGCCCATTAGATCTGTGTTGGATTTTTCAAAGTGTATTCCTCACTCCCAATAGTTACACCCATATTTATTGAATTTTTATTAGCTTGTGCATGTTGACTTAATTTTCTTGTGTTATAAATCTGATCTTTCATGTCTTCTGTGTTCAGTATTTGGTATGTTAGATTTTAATAATTCTTTTTCTAAGTTTGCATTTTGAGTTGGATGATTATCATTTTTTAATTTTTGGTGTGTGTGTGTGTATATATATATATATATATGGATTTTACAAGATAAGTTTGTTAGTTTTTATTTATCCTTCCTTTCACTATACGAGTTTGTATTTTTTTTTCTACTAGTCACATCTAATTGAGGGTTATATTTGAGTAAATTTTGTTGATGTTAACTGGTTGCTTTTTTGTTTTATTCTTTAAGGTAGCTCTTACTTTGGCATCCTTTGTTTTGTTGGTTCTATGAGTGGACTTGTTAGTTCAAAATATATGTCATTAATTTTCTAAGTTCTAACTATCTTGGGATTTATCTCAATTTTTATTGTTGCCTCTCAAAAGATGGGAGCTTGAAGACCTGTCATAAACCTATCCTGGTTCAACTTTTACTTGGAGCCTCTTTACTTCACCATATTCCCATCTCTTACTTTGAATTTTTTTACTCAGATCTTCCACATGTCCAGTTCATTATGGACATCTATTTTCATATTCCAATTGCTCCATTGTTACATTTTTTTTTTCTAGTTTGTTCACATGAGTTATATCTTAAAGGTCGAGGTCCAGCCATTTTGTCTTTCTCAAACACCTTGTGTTTAATTAAGTGGAATGTTCTGTTGCCCATCACTTTTACTCATTGTGTCATCATATGTTCCTTCTTATGGGCATCTGGCTTCTACTCACCTTTTCCTATGCCCAGTTGGTCAATCACATAAATTTGGTTCTTCAGAAAACTTGTTGGGTGGATTTTTCTGATTCAGTTGGAGAGGTCCATTTTTAACCTCACTCATTTGAGGATTTTCTTCAATTCCCATCTTTGTCAGGCCCACCCTTCTCCACTTTGGCTCGATGATATGGAGCAGGCAGCAAAATGGCCCTACCTTCTTCTTTACTCATTGCATGAGGGTCCTTTCTCTTTTGGGAATTTAGGTTTCTTTGAAAGCTCACATGCATCTCCATCAGTAAATGCTTTTCAACTTATGGAACTTTTTCCATGAATCCTTGGGCCATCCCAAGGAACAAAATAGTTGCTTAGTGGCTCAACAGGAAACTGACCACAGTGGGGGTTCCTATTCTTCCACCTTGTTCAGGGTTTCCTCTATTTACTGATGTTTCCAAGGTGAATTGGGGAGCTTTCTTCAATTCCCAAGATATTTCTGGTTTAATATCCATGGATCTTCACTTGGCCCATGATCTCTACATTGCAATTTTGGTGTGTAATATTCACAACATTGTATATTTGATGGCCAACTGCTTGTCTCAACCCAACCAAGTTCTTCCCACAGAGAATACAGAGTCACAGGCACCTGTTGCACTTTCTCTGGTGTGTCATTCTTCCACACTCTTCAGTGTGTATTTTCCCCTTATTTTTTAGTGGAGCATGTAAATTCTTACCACTTCCAGTACCAAGTTACTAGAGTGATGGACTGAAAAGGTATCCTCTTGAGTGGGTTATGAAAAATAAAACTTTCTAGCTCATAGGTACACACTTGGTGAGAAGAAGGCTATAGTTATTATAATTGTAATGATACTGGACAATGAATTACACAATAATCAGTATCCATTAAGCTTCCTTCCCCTGAATATTTTACCTCTGGCAGACTGCACTTCACTTATACAAAAGGCTTTCTTACATTTGGCAAATTAGCATGCAACAATTTTACATGGAAACATGAGATTAGATGGAAATTTCAAGGCCAGTGGTAAGCAAAAAAGGTCACATGTAGAGGACAGCACTGAATTGGAAAACCTGTATGAATATCTATTAGCAAAACATTTCAAATGGTTGAAAAAAGTTGAGTTCAAAATCAACATGAGTTGGTTGGAAAATGCAAGGAAGATGAATAACTGGAATTAGACACAATGAAAGAGAGGAACATCACTAGATAACTTGGTATTATTTTACATTGTTAAGGTCGAAGGTGTGAAAATTTTATGTGCAAAAACGGCTCGTTTGGGTTCAGAAAATATTTTAAATAGAAGAGCAAACAATGTCTCGACCTTCTATTTAAAATATTTTCTGAACCCAAACATGCTGTTTTTGCATATAAAATTCTCAACAAGTGGGTTTCTTGACATCACTGAAGGTGTGAAAATTAAGTGGATGCACAAACACACACACGTAAAGAGAAAAACATGTATCCATTAATAATACACATGCAGGATAAGAACTTAAGTTCACCATGTGTTAAGGAGCAGACATTGTCAACATTCACAAAAAAATGAAATGAAAATATTGTGTCTTAAAATGTAATCCAAACGTGCACAAAATAAAACGTATATCACTGAAATTATCATCATACCTTTCAAGCCTTGAGTGGTGTATAACTGTGTACTAACATTCAAAAACAACTTAAGACAGTCTGTCTCTTCAGTTATTTTCCCATGGGTTAGAACATGCTGTTCAACAACAGATAAACAAATGTGAAATTGGAGTGTTAGGTTCAGGTGTAAGGACCCGTGATGTCCTGAACTTCACATTAATTGTATGTGGCAGGATTTTATATGTGGGGTGATATTTTTTACAGTAGGTGCCTGTTACTTGTTGGCAATAAATTTGAACAACAAACAGACAGCATACAATCCACTTGTTTTTAAATAATATTTTAAAGACAAGTGAAATGTATATACAAAAATTCTTTACATAGTCAAACCTCCACGACAAATTTTTTTTTCTGTCTCAGTTGTTTTAACACAGCTGTAAAGTACACTATAAAAATCACCCATTGAAGACTACTCACTAACACACTGGATAACTTCATATATTCTTTCACTAAGTAACTTTTTTTTTGATGGAAATTTTCTTAACTTATGCTCACTTTATTACCTGTTCTATAAATTGCCTGAGGTCTTGAGCTTTCAACAGAGAAGGAGACACTGATGTAGCTACTCACACAGAAAGAAAATGTTGGAGGTTTTTGAGAAAACTGATATCAACAATACTACAACAGTTAAACTACACACACACAACTTATGACTCTTACCGGGTTGTGTTACAACTACTGCCTTTAAAATAATTAACTTTAAAATTCTTTGTATGAAAACTAAATAATCATTAAATGTTAAATTACTAAGTGAATTAAATAATAACTCCTACACTGAACAATGTGGATTCAATTACTGTAAAGTATTTGTCAAGTAATAAATAACCATATGCAAACCTGAAGATTTTGGTATACAAATAACAGAGGAACAGTAATACAAGGTATAAAAAAGTAAATAAACAGAACAATTTCATTGAATCCAAAACAGCCTCTCTTTCCTTGAATACAAAATTTAAAAAAAATATATCAAAGAAAATGGAACCATATAAATAAATTATAAAGAAAAATTAGGTAAGATACTGTAAATTGTAGAAAAGCTTTAGCACATACAGACTGAAGTATTCTGAAGTCACCTAGAAGTTGGTCTTTCTTGCCTAGATTTACTTACATTAGAAAGTAAAATAAATAACTCAAGTTAAACTAAGAAAAAATAACAGCACATGTTCTCATATGTATATAAAAATTGAAAATAAACACTAGATTGGAAGACAGAAAGAATTACCTTGTAACATGTTCAAACTTGAATGTTGTCAGTTAAGATGACAGAAGATTGGCAAGTTCATGAGTGAGAAGTCTTTGTAGGTGAAAAATCATATCTTTTGTTATAGAATTGGAAACACTTATTTAATGGAATGTTATTTTTATTTCACTATAATCCATAGGTTTTTATTATAGTAGGAAGGCATTAACCATTAAATTTTAGTTTTCCAGATAATTTAACTTGAGGTATAAGTCATTCAGCTTTATTAACGATGTACTTAAAATTTTCATTTGTAAAATAACACTTATAATCAAATTATGTGGGATTACTCTATTAACATAAGTAAAACCAAACACATGGAATTTGAAGTTTTGTTTTATCATAAGTGGTTAAGTAAAAATTCCTATAAGTAAATGAGATATCTTATTGAATAAAATAATAGAGTTGTTGTGTTGGTCTTATCATAGTTCAATTTTACTGGTTAAGTAGAGGTGACTTTTAGCTCAAAGTCTGAGTTGTTAAAAGAAATTAGATTGTCTGCATAACAACAAGTAAAGCAATACTATCCAGATTTGGTGACAATAAGTACTCGTAAGGAAAAGAAAAAGCAAAATCTTATGAGTAATTAGAACTCATCAGAATTGTTATTGATCCATAATAAATATTGTGGTAAAATTCAATTGAGTTAATATACATGTAGTAACTGAAAATATTTTTGCAGATATTTTTGAAAGTAAAAATTTATGATAATTTTTGAAGGTATTGTCCAAATAACATTGAAAAAGAAGGATTTTTCAGTGAAAAGAGAAGTAACAGCAAAATAAATGTTAAGAAGTATTAATACAATCAAGTATTTTTATTGTTAATAATTCAATGACATTAGTTGAAGAATTATCTGTATTGATTTTAATGTTATTTATAGGATCAGATTAAGTTATAAACCGAGTGATAAAACAATAAATATTACTGAGCTGGGAATTAATATAAATTTAATGGTTTTATGGCATTTATGGATAGCATAAAAAAAGGCAGATTCTAAACACATTGATCAGATGGAAACTTTAGATTTTTTAGTATTTGTACATAAGTTATAATTATTATTGATTTTTCTTTCAGTGTAACTCAGTGTTAAAGTTGGTTTCTTGTAAGATAGAGCATAAAACATTTTAGTGTTGAATGCAGAGTAACATCCACCTCTTCACTCATAGGGTAATTATAAATATTTCTTGAACTAGTGAAGTTAATCTTTAAAAAGATGATATAAAAGGTTAAGTTTATAGATAGAAATATTTCAGGCATTGAGTTTATTTTCAATTAACACAAGAAGATTTTTTCATTCATAAAAATACCTTTTGCATTTTTGGAATGTATTTATCTATATATTTCTTTCTTGTGATTTGAGAATAGTAATTTTGTTTTTATTCCAAGAAAATCTAAGTTTAAAGCTTTTCTTTCCAGAATTTTCATGTTTGTTATCGTTTAAAAGCTTGAGGTCACCTGTGTGACTTGATGAAAAGTATCAGTGACATTTAAAGTGTTGACAGATGTCTTATAAGTGAAAATTCAAGAATTGATTGGTACTTTGTTCTTACAACTTAGACTTGGGTATAGGTTTTTTAACCTGAAAATAATTATTAACAATGCTCTGAATTTTTGATGGTAGATTATTTTTGTTTATTAAACTATCTCTACTGTGCTTAATGCAGGTATCAAAACCCAATTTTTTCATGAAAAAATGTAGGCAGATTACTGAATGCTTTATGTTTGAAATCAGTTACAAAGAAGCATTTTTTCTTCTGTGCATTGTGAAAAGCAGAAGTATAGAACGATTTTAAACCAAATCTAAATTTGATAAGGTCAGTAATTAAGGTCAGTCTGTTGCATGTGTGTTTTTGAAATTAAATAAATAATACCTCTTTAGATAAGGCTTTAATCATAGCAATATTTAGATTAAAAGCTGTATTCAAGTAAAAGTAAGTAACACTATTAAAAATAGAAAGATTTGTCTTGGGTTTTATAAAATGCATTGGAAACAACCCATTTATATTTATTGAGTAACAGAGTTATTTTGGAAGTCTTGGTTTTAAAACCTCAGGAATAGTGTCTTGTATATTGTAACACAAGTAATTCTCTTTTTCAATTAACTTATAAGTAATTGACATAATGTAAAATAGTAATTTCAACATCAATGAAAACACGCATGGAAATGAGCGTTTTCATTCAAATGATGAAAAAACCTTTGTTATATTGTGGTCTATGGAGTTTAATAGGTTGGAAGTTTGTCTTACATAATGTGATCTACAATCTAATTAGAATTTTTACACAAAGTTTTTCCAAGAAGTATACATTGCTTGTCTGCTGTCACAGGACAAAGTAAGCATCTTTTATTTTCGCATACGATTATTAATTGCTGAAAAGGAGGTTTAAAGTTTCCTTAAAGTAGCTAACTTGGATAAAGTTATTATTCCCAAAGAAATGAAATGAGAAAAATAGAGAGAATAGAAACAGCATCTTCTTATCCAAACAAAAATAGTAGTTAAGAACTTGACTTTGTTTCAAGACTTGAAGACGAAAGGTGGAAGACTTTCAAAACATTGTGCTCTTCACTTGTGTCTCCACAACAGGGTGTTGCTATCCATTCTACAGTGTTTCATTATGAATACTCTGCCTAAACAATCCATCAAAGAGTAGTTAATAATTTAACTTTGTTTCACATTTTATCTCAAAATTTGTTTTCTTATACTGTGTTGTTATTTGGTATTACTTTGATCTGATACCAGCATAGAGTGTGTATGTGAAGTAAAAAGCCAATAAAGCTACTCTTTCTATAAGTAATAACACTTATTTGTTTTAAACAAGTTCTAACCAGTTTAAAAATTTCAGTGCCGAATTCTCAGGTGGAAATGTATGTTAATATGAATTAAGGTGTGGTGAATGATAGATTTAAATGAAGGAAAACCACAAGATACTTTAATCCCATATGAAGGAACTGAGGGAAGGAGAAGTACTTTCAAAACATATATAGCATTAATACTTGAAGCACATTGTTCGCTAAAAAACTACATATTTACACATAAATATGATATTAGGACTCCAAACACTGAATATTGCAGTTCAAAATCTGTTTATCAGTATCAAGTGAAATCTTATTAGTCTTAAGATCTATTGAATTATGGAACATCACTGAAATGTATTGTTTTGGCTATCTCCTTGCTGAGAAGTAATGCTGCTACCACTGTTCAGCTGAATGTCATACCTAGAATAGTATACCTTCCTGTATTCGTACATGAATCCAAATTAAAACGACACACACTTATGTTACACTTGTATGTAATGAAGCATTTTGGAATATACTTAACTTTTAAATTACAGGGTAATGGAAAAACAGTAAGACTGTTTCAAGTTTGTTATTTTTTACAGTACTTTGTTATTTTCAGCATTATTTGAGGTATAACTACTCTTTTTACAAAAAAAAATTATTCATAGTGAAGTAACTATCAGATTCATTAGGAGTTGCCAAAATTGTTATTGGACCAATATTTAAGCATTTTCTAGGGATATAAAGCAATTGATACCAAAGTGTAACCTTCTCCAAAGCAGTAATGAAGAATTTTATAAGAAATCAAGTTTCTTGTAATTATTTTAGGGTAAGACACCAAATATTTAATTGTGGGCCACGTGTCTGACACTTTGTGTAAAAATAACACAACATTACTGTACTTGTTATACAGGTGGCACTAGATAATCATCAGAAGATATTATGTTGTAACTGACACTTCATGTAAAGATAACAACATTATTATTGTTATACACAGCGCTGGCCTCTGTAATAGACAGTGATCAAAAGATATGTTTCAACAAAAATCCTTTAGTATAGGAGTAGTGTTTTGTAAATTTTTAAAATAATTTTTTTTTGTTTTATTTTCTAGTGGTAATGAGGGTAAAACTTCAAAAGAAAAATTCTTCCACTTTGCTGGAGCAAAAGAAGTTTGAAGCTTATTGGGTAGAAAAGTTGGATAGAGAAACAAATGTAGAGAAAATTTCTCTCGATGGACTGTGCTGATTCTGGTCTCTCAAACACAGTGTGATTTTCGTATTCTGTTAAATACAAAAACATATTGAGTGATTGAAGTCTTATAATCCAGAAGCAATGAGTACATAAAAAAGTGTAAATGCTTGTTATAAATTCCAGGTCAATGGTGTAAACAGAAACAAAATGGCTGATGTTTTCATTTTATCCATAAAGGTTTCTGTTTCAGTAATATTATTATACAAAAAGTTATTCTGAAACATACTTACCTCCTCTTACACTACAATTGTTACTCAACTGCCAATTTCATCTTTGGTACATTGAAGCATTAGTCTGTTTTTTCTTCTTGTATCAGTCTGTTATACTCCACTCAGTTGCTCTTGGAGATATCTGTTTTGTGACATTTTCCATCAACATCACGTGTTTTCTATCCTGGTTCTATAAATAACCATCTGATTCAGATAATGTTATCACTTTTTCTTGACAAAGAATTCACTAATGTATTTCTCTGTGCTATGATCACTGATGATATTTTGAGAGTTATTTATGTTACCTTGTTGATTTTCCTTTTGAAAAAATTCTCATTTGATAAGCCATTATAGCATGGATTCCTGGATTACCATTTCTGGTATGGAGGTAAATCAGGTCTCTCCTCTTCCACCCTACACATCTTATGTTGTTCAACAATCAAGGGTGGAGAGTCATTCTCCAGAGATGGTGCCATATATTTAATTCATTTATGTTCTTCCAGGGGGCTTTGAGGCTGCATTTGAGGGAAATCCTGAACATTCTGGAGAGAATGTAGATTTGATATTTCCTGTACCTTTATTAGCTTCTTGTGAGGTGACTTTGGGATAACCTGTCTCAGGCTTCTTTTATTCCATTGATTTATTGAATATGTTTTGTTTTGGGTCTTTCCCCAGTTGCTTTTCAACCTGCACCATACTTGATGTCTAAAAAGTTTAGGAGTGAATACTTCGTTTTCCCTCCCTCTACTGACATTTTGTTTGTGCATATTTACTGCTCAGTTATTTATGGAAGGGATATCTGTGCCTTATGCAACATATTTGTGAGAAGTATATAATTTAGCATACTATCACTAGTTGAAAGCATATTCCAACTCTGAGAGAATGTCTGCTCCTAGAAATTTTGAATTCCAGAAGGGAGTTTGCAAGTAACCCAAATATATCAATTTCCTCATGGAACAGTGATATGTCTATGGACTTACCTCTCTAACATCCAACAGTTGATTCAACATAGTGGACATAGTAGACAGTTCAATGTGTTCTTTTCCCAAATCAAACAACTTTCTAAGATTAGTTTCACCCTATATATGGTGCCAAGTCATTTATTATCCCTCCAAACTTTGTTGGAAGACTCGCAGGATCACCAAGTTCATTGATGACAAGTTGGAACCATTGTTTGTATGTGTATTGGTTTGATTGTCGACTTTTATATTCATCCCTATTGTCATTGGTGTTTTGATTTCCAGTGGTCCTATAGGAAATCACAGTTCTGCCCCTGTTCTATGGTCACAACCCCATCATGGGTGTCTTGGTCCATTGATACCCATAATAAATTCTGTCCATATCTTAGGGTTCTGCTACTCTGTTAGAACATTACCAGTTTCATCAGTGCTTATAGTATGCTTCTGGAGCCTGCGTGGGATTTTGGTTTTGAGAATTACTGGTTGTGTGGCAGGATTAGTCATTCATTTCACATCTTCTATTATCCATCCAATCTGTAAGGAGTTCCTATCTCCTGCAGATCCTTGAATTTTGAAACTTGATTCTAGGACTATTAGTTTGGTTGATCTAGGGATACATAGAGAGTTATGCTAGCTTTTCTGGGATTGTATTCCCATTGGTTTGTTGAGAATACAAAAGACTGATGTCTAGTCATTGATCTTTATTATCCAGGTCAATTTCAATATTATCCAAGATTCACAAATGACTCATTCCTTACTCTGAGTTGGCATTTTTTGTCAGGACATTGGATATTCAAGTTTGATATCATAAGCTTCTATTTGTACATTGTCACTATTGGTGATCATAACTCATTCCTAATACCAGATCAGATTTGATGCTTGGTTATTCAGTTGGATCGAGTGTGGATTTTCTCTTTGATCAATATTGGTTCAGTTAGTTGTTCATGGAAGAGAATCAATTGTCTCCTTGTAATTCCAAATACTGAGTGGTCCCATTCCAGGTCTTTGATTGAGCAAAGTTTGTTCTACATCCTTCCCATGATTCTGAAGACAAGAAGAATATACTATACTACTCCATTTGGGTGTGGAGGTGAATATTTATAATTCCAGACTATTTCAGTTCTGTTTCCTCGAGTTGAATATGTCACATTAAAACCTTTCATTCTGCTTTTGGAGTTTTCAGGTTGAGGAGAAGGCTCTTTCATTTTGGTGGTCTTACCTTCTCATCATGTTTCCAGTGGATCAGAATATATCACTCCATAATTGCAGGTTAGGATCCACTTATAAGTCTGTATGCATATAATATATTGCAGCCCAATTATCCGAGCCACCAACTTGAGATATAGGGACCATGGCCTATAATTCCAACCCAGAGTGGTGGAACCTTGACTGTTTGGTTGGGGCCTGACTATCAGTGATGAGAAATTATGTAAAATTCTACCCACAGTACATGAATTCCATGTGGAGAGCATACCTTTTCTGAATCTAGTGCAGTTCCTTCACACACCCATCATCTATGCAGATGCTTTCTGCATGTATAATGCTCTCACTGTCCCCACTCACCTTACCAATGTGAACTGTAGCTATTGTGTGAGTGGAGGTAAATATATTTTAGAAATTAACATTTTCTTAAATCAAAGCTGTATTTCCAATAATATTTAGTTTCATACTCTCCTGCCATTCCTCCCCACTAAGAACCTGTGTTAGAGACTGCAGATTGAGTCAGTCTTAACATTATTTGAATGAGATCCTTGCATACACTACCAAGATAGAGGGCTCATTGACATAGATGGAAAGTATCACAAGAAAAATATCACCAAGGGCAGTTATGTCAGGCATGAAGCAAAGCAAGATGAAATGTCAAACTAGTGCTCAGATGGGCAAAGAATGAAACCCTGGCAATCAAGTAATAGGTTTAGTGTGAGGGTGGTAAGTATTATTGAAAATACTTTTTTGATTTAAGAAAATGTTTATTCTTACCATGTTTCTAAGTGAAAGAATATGTTTATAGATTTTTTTTAAAACAAGTAAACAGTGCTATGCTAGAACTTCCTCCTTATTTACCATAATACCATTTCCATATGTTTGCATATGGGCACTCAGATTAGTTTTTAACAAAATATCTTTTCACACTGTATTTCACTTCATAAAAATATCCAATGGTTAATGGTGTCTCTTATAGTTTAATAAATTTTGAATGTAAAACAAATTTTATGTCATGCACAGCAATGGATAACTGGGTAGAATGAAGTAATAACTGCATAAAACAGTGGAAGCTACTAAAAGTACTATTTAACAACTTACAGAGTCCTCTTACAAGAGTTTAAATGAGAACTGTCATTGCTCTTTTCAGATGCTATTTGTCTTGTTCCCACACAAAATGCAAAGTTGATTCTGCTGTTGAACAAAGGATGTTCAGATTAGTGAAATAACCCAGCACACTCAAAGATATGATAATGTCTAAAAATGTTGGAAAAAAGTTGTGTAAAAAGATAATGAAGCAGGATATCCCTATGACTACCAACACATTCAGTACCTTTCTGGATGTCACAAACTGTTACCAAGTTACATTAACAATTTAATTAAAGCACTTTATTATTAATGTAGTTCAATGAAATTAGCATTATCACAAATATCATAATTCAAAGATTTATATTTTATCATTACTTTATTTTGAAAAGAACCTCTAAAACAAAAAATACTTTGGTTTGTTGTCACATGACATTCATGCAGTAGAAATATCTTATAAATGAACAAATATTTATCTGTTTAGGTTTATCTCTGCAACAATTTAGATGAGCTTCTACAAGTACTAACTCTAGGTATAAGCAGTAGTTTCATTTTACAGGAGTTAAATCATTTCAAGTATCAGCTGAATACTTGCTCTTTTCTGGTAGGTGCCATGCCCACATTATAAAGTGATTTGTTGCAAGGCAACAGCCTTTTTTTTTTTAAGGACTTCCCGTATAATTCTTCCAAACTAAAAAGAAATGTAGGCCATAAATTATGTTTGAAATAGCAAGTTAACTCTTCCTTGTCCATTGTCAAGATTGGTTTCCCCCAGAGCTTGATTATTTTTCTTGCTTTATACATATTAATTTAATACAGATAAATTGCATTTAAATTTTCCTTTTATATTTTAGATCACTATGTTTTATTTACATTTTAAGATTTACATTGAAAGGCTTAATTTTTACAAAATATATACTTTTTTCCACAAAAACTAAATTATCTCTGCCATTCATATCATTCTATCACACACAGGTACTCATTGATGTGTGTTGACATAACATTGTACAAAAATTTTTTTGGAAAAGTTTTTGCTGATTGTGACAGGTACCTGGTAGGTTTGCAACGTCTTGTGGAAACTCTGAGAAATGCACAGTTAACTGATTACTGGCAATAATGTATTTAATTGCATTTATATTTCTAATACCCGATTAAGTTCAACATAATTAAGTGTTATGCTCCTGATTTTCATTGGTATTCAATGTCTGGTGCATCACGTTGCAGTGTCCAACAGTAGTCAGCAAGCATCGACAGATTCCAGTTGCCCTGATATCGTTTTTCCATTGTAGCAAAACTGAAGATTTCAATGCAATGGTTCATGATGGCCAAACCTGGATGTGATTTTCATGATCAGCAACACCCAACAGTGTTCAAGAAGCAAAAACTGTTGTGCAGTGTAATCAATGGTAAAGAACATAAAGTATGAAAACTGAAAGATAAATATTACTCATATATTCAACATGAAATGAAAAGCACTTTGCAGGTAAACTATTCAGAATCAAAGTACACATAAATAACAAATCTTTTACAAGACACAGAAAAAAAATCAAATTAAACATTTTATTTTACTGAAACTAATCTAAGAAATGTTCTTGTCAAATTTCATCTATTCATTTTATTTTTGGAATGAAATGTAGCAATAGCAACTTTGGGTCATGCAGACTGTAGGATACAGTAATCACAGGGTTATATTAGTTAAGATTTCCTGTAACTGTCTAAATAATATCTGTAGTTATTGCCACTTCATGGGTGCAAAATGAAGCAGGGAATATCACAAACACACACACAGAAGGACATCTTTCAGAAAATGGATGGACTATACGAGTCATTTCTGTAATCAAAATAATGGTCGTCTTTGTGCCATGTTTCGAGTAAAACCCATTGCTTTGGGTTTCAGACAATAGTCAGCGTTGCATAGATGTATAATAACAGTAATATGATTCCTGGGACTCAGGTGGCATAATTATCACAGGCTCACAAGAACAAGTTTAACATCTGAAAGTTTTTGCAATGCTGCAACAATAATGAATGGCAATTACTGAATCATACAGTGACTCAGGATGGAATGTGAACATTCAATGTAAGCTACATCAGGGCTAATTTATGTCAATGGGAGTTAACTGTCATTCTCACAGCATTCAGTGACCCTAGAGTGTAAAGCTTGTTTTTGCAGCAACAAACTCAAACAGTATGTGAAATGTGACATTTACATGGTTCGATTATATACAAGGTTAACAGCAATTACTGGATAAGATGAACATTATATAAGTAAAAAAATAAATTCAAAAACAAACTGTAACAGATTTAATATTTTAGTATCTATGTTTATATCAGTTTAATATATATTTAAAAATACAGGGTGTTTGGAAAGTTACTATGCAGTTTTATCTGTCTGTTAATAAATATATAAGTGCACAGTGACTTTCTGAACATCCTGTATACGTAATGTATACTGTTAAATGTGTGTTGCACAAATCATGCCTGTTTTTTAAATTTGTAGAAGATTCCTGTGCATAAGAATCAATAATGTATATATGTAAGTAAATGCTAGTATTATTGTCAAGTAAATTTTCGAGAAACACCCAGAAGTAATGATTCAAGTCTTCTCCTCACAAAAAGTATGGCTAGAAAGTCATTCAGTTATAAAAGTGAAGTACCTTACCTCACACGTACCCTGACTGTCAGGTTGATGAGTAATGACAGCTGCACTACTGCTTGGAGGAGTTGAACTGCAGACCCCAAAGGTGGCAAGAAGTACACAAATAAAAGTAGGAACTGACCACACTAACTTCGAGAAAAAAAACAACTTGAAAATTATCTTACATAATATGACATGAAAAATGTCATGTTCTACAAATTAACTTGTTTAGATTCAATAAACAATCAACTAATGGAAAAAATAAAATAAAATATCAATACAGTTAATCAATTTCATTTCTGCCCAAATAGTTTGTCTTGAACTTCAAAAACCATAAGTAGGCACCTTTAAATATAATGTTCCAGATCATTTTATACGTTAGAAAGCAATTTGTCTATTCATGTTTCAAGTTCTGAAATAACGAGTAACTAAGTTTTGCTTTGACTTTATAATTGTCTAAGATTATGCTGGAGTAAGAACAATAACTGTATCAATATAAATTAGTGGACAGAATTTTAAGTTTTACACATCTGGATTCTACAATGAATTCTCATTAAATTAGAGTAACAATAAGCAAATACATATTGAACCAATAATTTGTCAGAGCATTTCACAAAAAATCTAAAATTTGTCACACAACAGGTAGAAAACATTTTAGAATTCAATATATTCTGAGAAAATTCCTAATAAAATTGAAAAGCAAGTTGATGAATGATTCTTAAAGAATATTAATTTTGTTAAAATGGCATAAGAAATAATATATACAAAATACATCAACTGCACAAATACTTCCTGCTATACATATAAAATTAGTTGCATTCACCAGTACAGAAACATCACTTGCACATTTTCACCATTAACAATAATAGCACCTTGCAATATGAGGCTGATGCAGTAGCTATCATCATACCTACAGGGTTTGCTTTAAATTTAGAAAAATACAAAGCATAAGAAATGTGGGAAATTATTTTTCAATATAAACATGCATGAAGCCTTTTTCTGTAATCAAAAATATTTTAACTGTGGAAAATAGCTGCAACCTACGAGAATATTTTTCCAATTATCTGTACTGATTGATTAGATATAAGCTTGCTCTAATTACTGGAACTGAAAACCTAATTTTTTTTTATTTTTTTTTAAAAAGGTGGTGAGAATTATCAAAACACACATAAACCCATGTGAAGAAAATACCTGTTTAGCACCCTCATCCATTTCCTTTTCTTGAAGTCACCTTCCTTCACTTTCAATAAAATTGTTTTTCATTTTTTATCATACAGAAAAGACTTCTGAATAAAAAAAATTAGATAAGCACAGTTGGTTCACTTTGCCCTTTATCTTTGTCAAATTCTATACTGTTCTGATGTAAAAATGAAACAAAGACAACTTCTCTTTTGCATGGATCCTGTGAAAACAAACAATCACCAACAACTGCACAATCTTTATTTTTCTGGAATCATAACATCCCATATTTATTTAAATTAAATACTTCTGTGTACTGATATTGAAATGTTAATTTATGATTAAATCCACAAATGACTTTTTGAAAAAGTGAATTTTTACTTTCAATTATCATTTCTCTCCATAAACTATTAAAAAGAATTACCCATTCCAATGATGGTTGTAGCAAGAGCTCTCTGATGTTCTGGAAACCACTTCTCAGCAACTTTGGTTGGTGTGAAAAATACAAATGGCTGAGCACATGATGCAACAGACTGACCAACTAAAGAAAACTGATACTGATACTCTGAAGGTATCCAACTTGTTGAACTGAATGCTCGCAAAGAAATGCCAAGAGCATTTACCCAAGCACCAATCAAAATCTGAAACAAACAAAGAAAAAACTATCATTTTTATGTTTAATTTTTAAAAGATAGATCATTATATTCTATTTTAATGTCGTATTTTAAAATACATATGCATAGGACCTTCATCAAAATCGTTTGCTGTGCTTCAATTTAGAAAGACTTGAAAAAACAGTTAATTTCAAATATTAAATAATTTTTTTAATAAACACAAACAACACAAAAACTATATTAGTTATAGATACCCTTATGTGTATTTATTATGACTGAGCCTTCAATATTAATTAAATTGTGGATAACAATTGGTGGTATATTTTCTTTTAGAGTAAAGTAATTTATCATATATGCTAAATAATCAAGAGTTGTTTCTTATTTGATTAATTGAGAGTATGACATTCCTGACAACATGGTACACCTTCTCCCAAGCAAACATACAAAAAAAAAGCTTAATAGCTTTTTAAACCTAATTTTAACAATAAAGTATCCACCTGACACAAAAATGTTAGCAGACTACCCAAGAAGTTTTCCTGTATAGTCTATGTGACCACTAAAAATACTGCACACGAAAATCTAAATTTAAATGATTATTTCCCCTACAAGATAAATAACAAGACAAGTGTGAGAACAAAGTTACCCTGAAAATTATTTGAAAATGTTAATCTCAGTTTCTCACCATTGTCCAAACGGTTAGATGCATCAGCAAAGTGGCTCACAGGCTGAGACAATGATTGAATTTATATTCATTTGATTACAGTCAACTAGAAAGTGCCTGCCAGAATGAGCTTTTTTGCATTTTGGAACAGCTTGGAACTACCTAGTAATTAACATCTTCACACAGCAGAAAAACTATAATTTTAAGTTGCCTAAAAGTTTTTCTGCTGTGTATTTATCAAATTAATACAATGTTGAGTATTGACTGCAACAGAGATATGGAATATATAATTTGTTCATTCTTTATCAAGTGATTAACTGCTGTAATATCTGTAACACAAGTTCACATTCACTGTGAACGTATATACTCACAAACATTCGAGACTATTTTAATGTACTTTTCTGTAACTGGCAACTTGCCAAATACCTTAAACCTGTTCCAAATGCTTGGTACAGATAATTACAAAACCTTAGTTGCACTCCACACTGTACAAGGTGGATCTTGATCTCCTAACTCCAAGGTCTAAAGAGCCACTCACATACACATTCTAATTTTCTTGAGGCAAAGGTATATATTTTGTAGGTCATCTATGCTTAAGAAATATTACAAACAAGGATATATAAAGCCTTCATAAGACAGTAAAATCCCCAGAATATGGGGTAATATAATTTCAAAAAACCTCACACAAAATGGATAAAAAAATGTAGTTTTTCTAGGGATATTGATTGATCTTGAATTCAGGTGCACCATGACACCCTAAACTGGGTGTAGGGTGAGATGGCAGTGGATAAACCAAAATTTCAAATTTATATTTTGGTGATACAAAAATCAATAAAAGGCATATGAATTATTGAATATTTGTGATGGAGCATGACTTCAAAGGTGAAGTCTAGTAGACACAAATAAATAAATAAATGAAAAAAATGGTATTAATGCCACAAAAAAAAGTAAAAAAAACTACACTATACTTATGATATTCCACTTCTGTCAGCTGGACCATGTTCACTTAGATGAAATCATGTGTTAGAACAGTAAAAGTGATGATTTTATCACAAATTAGAGCCCTAAAGTTTTGTAGTACATTATTTGACTCAGTGTTTCATCTATTGTAAGACAATATTTGTAATTTATCAAACACTAAGTGACCTGAGACAATATTGACTGTTACACTTTGTCTTCCCATAGATTGTACCTCCAACTTTTTTCTGTTTATTATAAAGCCAAGGCAAGAATTCTGAAATTTGTTTGGTCTTTTCTTTAAGACAAAATACAAGTTACCAGAATGGGAGTTTTGCACACCAGATGCAAGACAATTTTAAGTTCAGAGAGTGAATTGCTTTAATAAAGATAGAAAAAAAGAGAAAATTAGTTTCATTTTCTGTTTTAAATTCGTTTTTTGACGTTTTACCTTTCATTGAATCTTTATTAATCCCACAAGTAAAAAGGTCTAGAGGTCAAAGCACAGTTCATTCATTTATGGGTTACTTTGTTAGGAAATAAGATGAAACATATTGGCCATGTAAAACTGTTGCCCAACAACCCAAAATATGTCTAGGTTGTCCAGTTAAAAACAAAGAAAAAGCCCTGGATTGACATTTTCTGGATATTACAATTTGTATACACTGCCAAGAGACACAACTGATGCTTAAAATAAGTATACAGAAATCAAGTGCAAGTCTATGTTTTTTTCCTACAGCAAAGCCAAATTTAGCCATTTGCTGAGCCCACCAAGAGGAATTGAACCCCTGATTTAGCATTGTAAATCCGGAGACTTACAGCTAGTGCAAGTCAATTAAAATTGATAATTAAATACTGAAAACAAGAGTAATGATGAGTTTATTTAAAAAATATCACAAGTCCAACTAAAAATAATTAAAAATAAAGTTAGCAAATTTATATTTGTGCATGTTTTTGAAATTTCATAAACAAATATAAAATTAATAAATATTTGAGTTGTCACAACATTGTGGAGTCACCTGTTACGCTCACTGAACAGTAAATCTATTGATTTTATTGCATTTGGTGAACACAAAAGAAGAACTTCACTGCAAATAAAGAATAAACTCTAATTTTAAACAATGAACCAAATATCTATAAAATATCTTTACTATACTTTAAAGCAATTTACAGTCACATTACTTCTTTTCTTTCAAGTTATATATTAAATATATTCATGTGTCAAGGTAAATTATTTTATTAGATTTGAATCATTGAAAATTCCATCCTAATTTATAGCCTTTCAAATTTCAACTTCACAAAAACTGAGTCCACTCTTCTTAGCAAAAGCTTAAAATATTTTCCTAAAAAAGGGTTAAGTGTATAAGACTTTGAAAATCTTGCAACAGATAGAGGTAACAACTGATGTTGAATTTGATTGTGTAACAAAGATTACATGCTCTAAAATCATTCAAATTTTTTCCGAGAATTATGCTAAAATGGAGATGAGGATTCCAAGCAGATAATATCAATAAAATCTAGAATTAAGAATTCAGTTTTATAATTATCAAAATGTACAATGGTAACAAGACTATCGTGGTAAAATCAACCTACTTGATTCTAACAGTTTCCCATTCTTAAACATAGAGCCCACAAAAACCTTCAACATTAAATCTCTGTTGAACAGCAGCAAAATCCCACTTAACAAACTCCAAGCAAAGTTGTTAAATGTTATGGATCCTTGCCTGCCACATCTGTATGGACTTCCTAAACTCCACAAAATGAATATCCCTATCAGACCTAAAGAAGAAAAAGCAATTGATTAGGTTGACTAGAAACTCAAAATTCACAATGCAAGCAGTGAATGCTTACAGGTAGTTGTTTTCCCTCAAAGAGTGACAGTAGCAGACAGCCTCAGTAATTTTTGCTGCAGTAAAGGTGAACAAGGTTTGCAGAAATGGAAATTGAATCTGAGACCTTTCACCATGAAATGTTAATTTTTCCAAATCACCTGGCCATACAGGCTCAAAGGTGAAGAAACTTGAAAGGCAAAAACTTTAAATGCTGAAATCAGATTATGGCATGCCAAGTTGGCAAAGCATAGACAGCCTATTATCTCTCTCCACCCAAGCTCAGTCAATTTGACCAACCATGTGATCTCTTTGTAGCTATTTAAAGTCTTTATATGTTTGATACTTCTAACTTTCAATAAGTGTGTATGTCTTCACAAAATTTGGCA
Source organism: Carcinoscorpius rotundicauda (assembly GCA_011833715.1). Classification (NCBI taxonomy): domain Eukaryota; kingdom Metazoa; phylum Arthropoda; class Merostomata; order Xiphosura; family Limulidae; genus Carcinoscorpius; species Carcinoscorpius rotundicauda. Next base: position 20,796,649 of record CM022402.1, on the reverse strand, counting down.
GTCTCTCAGTTAATAAGTCTTTCATGTACAAAATATCATATTTTGAATGAAGTATTTTTAATAAACTAAAATATATTATTTGCTTTGAATAGTCCATGTAAAAAGTAACTTTAAAGTCAAGTTTAAAAATGTTTTCTCAAAATTCCTTTGTGTAATCCTCAAAACTTCCTAAATACATTTCAAATGGTTTTATTTTTCAGTAAAACCTAATATTTTATCTGTTATTCACTCTACCACGTTTCTATACAGGAGTGATTAATTTGACCAACTTCATAACCACCAAAACAAAGAAATTTAAAATACCCTTTTTTTTCTTTCTAGAATGACTTCAAAATCTCATATGAAACTACATCCATTCATCATCAGAAATGATGAAGATAATTTTATCATTTTATTGCCTTTCTGGTTGCACTTTAAACCATGTCTAAGTACTATATGTGCCAAAGCAAGTTGTAAATAACTCAAGGAATGTGCAGATTATGTTACACTACTGAATTACATTACCCACAATGTACTACAAGTTGCTCACATGCATATCTTGTGAAACATTATTTTTTATTTTACCTAACCCAAAAGGTTCCCTATTTTTACATTTTAGTTACTCTTATAATAATAAAGAATAAAGAGTAAAAACAAGAAATTAGTTTCCCAATCTTTTTTCTTGTTGTCAATTGTCAATGACTTCTAACCTTTTTATACTAATGATAGCAATGCACTGATTTACTGTTATTTAATTAAATAATGCAGACTAACAACATGCAAAAACAATACAATTTTTCCTAACCCTCAAAATATTTCTGGTTTTTTAACTCTCCAATGAATATCCAAGCTAGTTATTAACTACACCAAAAGAACAAAGATTTTTCTCTGATTGAAATTATCTATTACCTGTTCTGAACACAACATTATGCAATATTTCAATTGATAGATGAAAACTTTGATGTTAAATTGGTCATAGGTAATACATAATTAAACTCATTCAACATTGACTCAAATCATAGTTAGACAATGGTTTCTTTGGCAATGATGCAGAAATTAGTCAAATCATCTACAAGCTAAACAAAACACAAAAAAATCCTGTACTTGGATTGATTTGAGCCATAGAATCATGAATTCATGGTAAGGAGAAATCTTGATTTATGCTCAAAATACCCTATTCCTTATTGTGTCCAAAATTTACAATGTTGTTTTATCTGGTAAAAGATGGTCACTGCAATAACTTTTTTACATACTCAGTGTAATTTTTAGAAACACTAAGCACAAATTAATGTACACCCTAAAAGCTGCATACCTGAAGATGATTTTCCAAAGCTGAAGCAGTCCGTATCTAGTATGGCATCAGTGTTCGGAACAATTTATGTCTGTGATGAACAAGCATTTTCAAAAATGAAGTGTGTGAATATGGTATATTGATCAAGGTTGACTGATGAACATTTGAAAGCAATTCTAATGATTGGATGCAACAATTCAAAACCGAACATTGAAGATATTTTGAAAGCCAAATGCATATTTGATAAATCTCACTGACTTTTTTGTGGCTTAGTGAAATTTTGATATGAACTCACTGTGTGTGATGTGACAACTATTTTTGCTGGTGTCACTTTCTTTGATAACCTTTTGGTAAATAAAAATGTTTGTTGTATATCTGTTTGTTTTTTATTTTATGTGTGCATTGAAAGCTTCTTCCACATAGCTAAAGTGGCATCCTAAACTTAGTGTTAAGTCTTTAACAGAGAGCTTTCATTCCAGCTTACGAGTATTGAACATAAAGATCATGCAGCCCAGGCTTGTCATTCCCCATGTAATCTGGCCCCCTTTGAAAAAAAGTTTGGTGACCCCTGGCATAAACAAACATTACTTTTCGTCACCATAAAATAGTTTCTCTTGATCTTAAAAGCTACTTATTTTTCCATGTGAATGACTTAAAAAATATGCAAGTCCCTCTTCACTTCCATTGTTATTTTCATCATTGTCATGATCAGTCATCTCCATTTTCAACAGATTTTCTGGAAGTTCATCCAGCAGTAACTTCATAGGCATATACTCATTCCAAATAACTACATTGGTGTCATTTAGTGTGTTTAAATAGTGCTTACTTTGATGTCTAATAAGATCAACATCAGGTACCTGAAGTATTCACAAGTTAGCGTCATATTATTTGCAGACTGAACAAAGATTTGTCACATCAAAACCATTTACTTTCATGAAATACTTCTAAATTATGACAGAATTATTTTAAACAAAATGGACTGTCAAATATATAATTATATAATTGGAATATTCCATTTCACAGTGAAAAATATTTTCTATTCACTATCAAATTAACAACAATATATTTACAACCAAAATTAAAAGTGAAAATTTAGAAAATGTGTATTTAATCATGAAAATAAAAAGCTTCACATATATTGGCAAACCATAGAAATAAACAACAGCCACTTGCATTTTCATGAAGTAAAAAACAACTTATTTTAAATTATGAATTTCTGTATAATTTCCTGACAAACAAGAGTATAATAGAAAAATATTTTTTTTAATATAATTATGGTAAAACAGTCACAGACACTGATGACTAGTTTTTCAATTTAACACTTTTCAAGAAGCACATATACCTTCAGGCAGATAATACAACCAGGTTTGAATTCCCAAAAGTTCATAGCTTCAAACTGGTTACAAAATGACAAATGATGAGATGAAACCAGTAGTAGTCCATCTAAATCATAACCTAAAGAAAAATGGAACACAGAAATCTACAGTCCCTTAATTACCACACAATAAACATGCCAAAGGTAAATACTCAGCATCATATTCATATTACACATGAATTTTTATAATTTTATTGCATGATTTTATGATGTTAGAAAAAAACATAGGTTCAAGAAGTCTTGACAGAAATGAAAAACCTATAACCCAAGTATTTTCAAAAGGTGGACCTTTCTTGTCAAAGAACAAGCCTATCAGTTTAAACTCAGAAATGTTTCATGAATTCTGAAAAACATTTTTCATCTTTTACAACTCAACAATCATCTTAAACAAATATTTCCTGAAGTTCCTACTGCCTCCTTTTAAAAAGGCAGAACTCTTGGTATATATCCTTCTTCACATAGAAGCAAATTACATCCCACCCAAAATTTATGTTATCCATGGCATGATTTTAAATATTTACCTTAAAAATAATATTTGGAATAATATTGAGGAAAAATGTATACAAATCATAACAGCAAAATAATAAACCCTTTAAATGTCTTGTTGAAACAAGAAAGATTTATTCTTGCTAATCTGAAGTCAGTTTCAACTCAACACACCTTTCTGAGTTCATTCTATCTCATACTTGACTTGCTGACTATAATTAAAGCATTCAAAAAGTCTTATTTTTGGCAATATAAAGTCATTAATTTAAATTCAATTCATTGTACACTTTTGATATTTTCTTCAAAAATGGCAAAATATGTATATGTAAAAAAGGCTGGTTTGGGTTGAGAAAACTTTTTATGTAGAGGAGTAAACCCAAACCAGCCATTTTTATGTATATATTTTTCTCTACAAGTGTTTTCTCGTCATCACTGATTAGAGGCAAAATATGTTTTTCAGGCACATCACTTCTCTGGAATAATTTAAATGTTTATCTTGGATTCCCTTTGATATTTCTGACCTTGGGAAATATCTCTCTTAAGATCATTTTTTATAGTCACTTTAGCATATGTCAGAATTACATATTGAAGTGTGTACACACTAGGGGTCAAAGAAATATATAAATTACTGGTCTTAAATCACTCATTAGTCTTTTCAGTTCTTACAAACATTCTTAGAGAAATATGGTTATTATGGGAATTTATAAAATATCGTATTTTTGTATTGAAATATTTTGCATTCCCATACTATTTAATGGGAAGTTACCCTTCTGAAGCATGTTGATGCACTGGGATATCATAACATATAAGTAGCAATATGTTTTAGAGCATGTAGCACAGACTAGACAATGCAAGATGTTATGTAAAAACAACAACAAATTTACAGGTAAATAAAATACTAATTGTGATGTGACTTACTGGTTTTGTATTTTAAACTTAGTCAGATAGTTGCGACTACAAGGCTGGCCATGCTGCTGTGTCTTAGAACAAGACACTTTACCCCACCTGTTCCATTTTACCCAGCTAGAAGTTAACCTACAATGGACTATCATTCTATCCAGGTGAATAGGACCTATTTCATTTGCTTGTACCATTTGTTATTGGAGTTCAAAAGCACCAGCCCTATGTGACTTTGAAAGGCATGATAGGGAATCAACTTTTAGGTTTATCCATAAAGATTAATTACAACTGCTTAAAAGTCTTTGCTTGAAAATGTGTATCTATTTGAATCAACTGACTATGTAAGTTCCAACCCTTGACTGTCACAACAATAACAACATTATTTTCCTACACTGCACAAAAATACATCTTCCAACAGATCTTGAGCTTTTTGGCATCCTGCTGAAAAGGCACTAAGTATTTCAAATTTGATACATGTTGCAGGCAGGTAGTATTAGCATATCCAGCATTTCTTGTGCTATTCATCAATGGGATTACGTTCTCAACAAGTATCAGACAGATTATTCTGCAATAATGGTAGTGTTCACCCAGGAAATGTACAAATGTTGTTTTTATGACAGAAACAAATAAACAGTATGTTTTCTTTAGTACATAAATAACAAAGCTAGGCACATCTTGAATGAAAAGAATCTTTATCTAAACAATAAAAAGAAAACCAGTGAGCATACTTACCATGGACAAGTTGACATTAACAGTTGGTTTTGTAACTTTCTTTCTCTCAAGAACAAATGCTCCACACTACACAAAGATTTTTCTAGAAAAAGAGCAGGTTAACTAATGGAGAACTGAACTAAGAAAGCACACTTGGATTTAGAATGTTAGCTTGCATTCTTTGCTCAGTGGATGGGATAAACTTGTGACCTATACTTCCTGAAACCATTTGTTAGCTGTCATTTTTTTAAAAAATGAAAAATTTGGCCACCCACGGATATTTCAATGGCTAGATAGCCATGAGTCTATATGTAATACTGAAACATCACAGTAAGCAAAGATGTATTCTTCTAGAGAGAATAAAGAGCAAAGCAACTTGAAAAAGACAATGTTAGTAACTTTCTGTTGCCACCATGAGTAGAAATCCCACAAGTGACACACTGTAAATCATCTAACCCAAAGATTTAAACTACTTTGATGGATTAAACCATGAGTAAACAACACACATACCCAACAGATGAAATAATGTTTTCCAATCATTATAAGTAAGAACACATGGACATTATCTTAAATTCGCTATGTTCTTAACTAGGTCAGTTTTTGTTCTAACCTATGCAGGCAGCATCAGAGTTTAACATTAATGAAAATCATGTATATGTAAAACTAAAAGTATTATTAATACATTAAATAGAAGAAAAGGAATGTAATATGTATATTTGAAATACAAGATAATTTATACATCTTTTACTTCTAAGATAGCACTTCTAGACTTTATCATTACACAAATTCAAGAGTACTTTAAAGCCCAATGTTATATATAAATAAAGACTATGAGAATTCAATATTACAGTGTTCAATTTTGTGACATGTATCAATTTATGATTAGTTTAACTATCTACATTAGGCATGTTTTCAGATTTAATTGTCTCTGAGTTTATATGCATCTTCCATTGTACAAGTGAGACACTACTATTTTCATATTATATCTTTAAAATGTTCTAAGTGGGGTATATGTAGTTTACTGTTGTTTATTCATACAGGCATAACCTGTTAAAAAAAAAACTAAGTGTAAAACAAAGCACTCAGACTGGTCAAGCTTAGTAGAAGTGCTAAATCCCTATATGATTAAACATTAGCAATTAAATTAGGTTGCTGAGATACCAACTGGAAAGTTTGCAGAGGAAAAAAGTAGACTGAAATTAAAGTTCTGAACATGACATATATACCTTATAGAACTGGACCTAAGGTTGAGTCAAGTGTGCTGTTAAATTATGATACTGCATTAGTTAATTACACATAATTCAAAATAATTCTTATCAAAAGCCTTTTATATGCATATGTTTGAATAGCCTTTAGCAATTACGACTTAGGAATCACTGAAATGTACTTAGTTGATTCAAATGTGATAAAACGTTTGTATTATAAAACAAAAATGCTATTACTTGTATAGTGATAGCAGTAGCATACATTTAAGACTTAAATTATCTAATGCAAGCAATAAAACATAGTTTAGTTAATTCTTTAGCAGTTACAGAATTATTATAAAAAACTTTTCAGGTCAGATTATTTCTTGCTGTCAAATTATTTTCTTTATCCTTTTTTATTAATTTATTCAGTTTTGTTTAGTACTTAATATTAATTTTATCCATGTTATATGTTTCTTACTTTTTTTCTAAACATATATGAAGCTCTGGTTTAGAAATCTTCTACTGTCTCTACCTACTGGTATTCTTTTCTATTTTGTATATAATACACACACATTGATTAGTTTTGGATATAATGTCATTAGTAAGCTTTTGCTTAGATCTGTGGTACTGATTTTCAAATGTGCAAACACCAAATACACATTCTCTGTGATTTATATAAAGTACAGTGTTTGTGGGCCATTACTTTCCAAAAAATATACTGTATCATTAATATGAATGCAGTTACATTCTTCACATAATTTCTTAGGCAGGGTTGATTTTCCACTTCCAGGCTTTCCACAAATAAGAAATGCAGGTTTATTTAAACAGAACACCATAATCTATCTTCAATTCACACACTCTTTAAATATATAAAGCAAGTAAGTAATACAATTATATAGTGTTGAATGATCTATCACATAATACAATTATACTAACCACTGCAATGTTAAATACTGTGTTTCATAATTTATGTGTACATGAAAAAAGTGCAGATTTTAAATTATCTTAAATAAAACTCTCTTTCCTGTAATATTTTATATTTCAAATTATCGCTCTTTAAAATTTGGTGTGATACTGAAAAATAAAACAAGAAAAAAAAATTATTTTTTCATAATGAATATCATAATAGATTTTTGGTTGAAAAGCCAGGTTTTATAACTGATATTCTCATATGATTTAATAAAAATGCCGATCAATAAATATCACTGACAAATTTATCACATTAAATTTGAATACTTACTTTAAATGAGACTGGCCCTGAATACTTCAGACGACAACAATTTTTGACAAACAAGTAACTGTTTAAGAAAAAAAAATCATACAATTGTAAACAGGAAGCTTTCATTTCTAAATTAAGAACTATTTTCATAGTAATCCAAAAGAAAAACTCCCAAATAACATTCTGGATAGCAGATAAATGCACAATGTAATGTAATCTAAATAAAGTTCATATCCATTGTTATAGAACAAATTTATATGGATTAAAGTTATGGAAAATTTACAGATTAAAAAGATGCCAAATATCAATGTATCACTTTAAGCTGAACACCTTTCTAATGTCATACAGTCTGCAGCAGTTTAGAGTTTGTTATACCTGTGCATGTTTCTTTCACAAACAAAATTTGGACTGAAAATAACATATGAAAGTATTGAAACACATTTTACACATAAATTTGAACTTCTATAGTAGTCATAAATTGGCCTTAATTAAAATGTTAACTGTATACCTATTCTAAAGTTGTGTGGTATTTTAATGTTATATGCAAGTGCCATGAAATGATGCTATCAATCTTAAACACCTCAATCACATACCTTTTTCTTTTTTAATAATTTCAGAGATTTTAAACTCTCTTGGTATAACTTCCATGCCATTCAACAATGAATGAATACAAGTACTTTGATATAGTGATGGTTAAGATCACTTGAGCTCTATTGCTGGTAATAAAGTTAAAATACTTGACACACTAGTTACAACTTCAGAGTAGAAACTATCACCACATAAATATCACTAATTACGCTTCACTTAAAAATATTGTGCACAGTTTTAGTTTCTTTACGTAAAACAAGATACTGACTTCTTAGAGAAGGTTTAGAGGACTACTATGATGATTCTATGAAAGAAAGGATTATCTTTGCTTAAGAAAAAAAAGAGATAATTTTATTAAAATTTACAATATTATCAAATGACAGAATAAGGTCTACTCATCCTTGTGTACTTCTCCAAACAGAATGAAATAATACAAATGTGAGATTCAGAAAAAGGAAGGCTTGGGCTGCAGTTGTGAAATTTTTATTTTTCTAACAGTGTGGTTGGTTTTGGAATAAGTTGTCTTCAGTACTAGTGAAGGTCAGTGACTTGCAAGTGAAAAAGTTTTTAAATATCAATAATAAATTGGAATAGCAGGAAAAAAATCACTAAGACTATCATTAGTAATAGGCAAGTCACTTTTAAATTCTTTAAATATCTCCATATTGTAGTTTGATTTTAAAGTTCAAAAGTACTTTCTAAGCCTGTTAATCTCTCAATTTATATATATCATAGAAATACATACTGTACCAACTCTTAAAACGTCCACAAATGCCTCCAGTTAAAAATATCTTTTCTTTTTTTAATAGGAGAAACACATGAGAAGTAAATGACCATAAAGTACACTCAAAGTACAATAATCCTCACTTCTGTCAGGACACTCAGCAAAAGAAAAAACAAAATTGACCCATTATTACTATTATCAAAATCTTTTCTGTCTAAGTTGGAGAAAAAATCTCAATATTATAATTTATAGTCCTTCTTATTAACTCCAGCACATGAAGAGTTATTATCTATGAAAGTAAAAAAATATTGAAATTAAATGCTAAATAAAAAATAGCACAAGTTCCAAAACAAACCAAAAACATCTCAGGAGTCACATTTTTTCAATTAAAAATATGCCCATCATTCATCACTATTTACCATTAAGTGAATATCTCATGCAATTTTTATCTTTTAAGCTTTATGTCAACATACCTTGGCATTAAACATAATCAGAAATCAAATTTGTTTCCAGACATTTGTTGAGCCTTTGTTTAAAAAAAAGAAAAGAGTATTTGGTTTTGAATTTTGGGCAAAGTTACTTGAGAGCTATCTATTCCTAATTTAGCAGTGTAAGACTAGAGAGAAGGCAGCTAGTCACCACCACCCACCACCAGCATGCTCCTCTAAAGTTTCACTGTTGGAGTTGTTTAATGGATTTTGATTAGTGACAAAACATTTTTAATTACTACAGTGATGCTATGTTGTTCAACCTACATTAAATCTACAACAGTAGAAGCTAACAACTTGTGTTTATATGTGTTCTGTAAGATATATTGTATAACTTCTTTGTCGTTGCTCCAATTACAAGTATTGATCAGAATACAGTCAGTGGTCACTTTATTAAGTACACCTATCTAATGTTGGATAGGACCCCCTTTTGCTTCCAGAACAGCTTGAATTATTCTCAGTATGGATTCAACAAGGTACTGGAAATGCTTCTCAGGAATTTTGGTCCATGCTGACTCGATAGCATCACACAGTTCCTGCAGATTTGATGGCCACACATTCATGCTGGGAACCTCTTGTTCCACCTCATCCAAAAGGTGCTCTATGGGATTGAGAACTGGGAACTGTTCAGGCTACTTAATACACTGAAGTCATTGTCATGTCCATGAAACTAGCTTAAAATGATATATGCTTTGTGACATGATGCATTATCCTGCTGGAAGTAGCCACTAGAAAAGAGCAATGTGTGCATCCCATGATGACCACAGTCAGAAACAATACTCAGGAACACTGTGGCATTCATATGATGCTCAATTGGTATTAAGGAGCCTTATGAGTACCAAGAAAGCATTCCCCATACCATTACATCACCACTACCAGTATGTACCATTGACACAGGCTAGGATGGATCGATGCTATTTACATCAAATTCTCACCATACCATATGCATGTCACAGCAGAAACTGAGATTCTTCAAGCAAGACAACGTTCTCCAATGTTCAATCATCAAGTTTTGGTGATTCTGTGCTCCTGTAGTCTCAACTTTCTGTTTCTTACCCAACAGAAGTGAAACCCGACATAGTCTTCTGTTGATGTAGCCCGTCCACTTCAAGAGTTGACGAGTTGTGCATTCAGATATCCTTTTGCATTCCACTGTTGTAAAATGTGGTTATTTACATATCTGTGGCCTTCCTGTAAGTTTGAACTAGTCTGACTATTCTCCTCTGACCTTTACCAATTGAAACTTTACATTTAGGATCTACACAATCTACTCCAAACTGAGAAAGCTAAGAGCAAAAAATGCTGATATTACATACGCTATTTAGTTTTTTCTCAAAGAAAATTAGAAATATTTTCAATTGCAGAAATATTCAACTATTTTCCTTTGGCACCCTAAATCAGTTCATGTGCAAAAGTTTAGTTTCAAAGGTGTTACGTATTTTTTTATGTTTTAAGTTCTTCGTAGATTAAACGCAACAGAAAAACACAGATAACAGCTTGTATAATTTATTACACTAAACTATTAACAAATATAACAGATATGACATAAATTGTATAATAACAGTGACAGATATTAAGTTACAACATTCGAAATTAATTACAAAACAAAATAATATTAGTTTCAAACTTCAGAATAAATCACAATACAAAACGGTACTGGCCTGTATCTAATGTAATGATCTAAAATTAAAGTATCAAATTCCAGTCTAGGGTGTGAATTTGGTCCCACGAAGAAATTCCGAAACAGTTCACAGTTCAATAAATTCGCCGTCTCTCAGCACAAGCAGTAATTCAGATGTATCATAGAGATTGATGGAATAAAATCACAGCTTCCGTAGATCTAACTTCAATCACAAAACCAAGTTGAATATTCACAGCAAACACTTAATCTTTCTCAAATAACTAACTCTCTTCGTCTGAAATAAAACTGATGTCTAAATCTCACTCTTTTTCTTCGAATAAAACTAATGACTGAATCTATCTTCTTTTTTCGAATAAAAACTGATGACTGAATCTCTCACTTGTTCTTCGAATAAAACTAATGACTGACTCTCCCCCTCTTCTTATCTCCGTCTGTTTATATATATTATTAGGAATCTTTTTCTTGAACATTCACCGGAAATTCAACAGAGTAATCTGCACATGTACGTTTTTGCACGAGACTCTACGTCTAGACGCTAGGCCAAACATTTCCATTTATAGTCATATATTTGATCTACCTAATTCTAGAAAATTCTAAAATGTTACCCTAAATAAATAACAAAATATTAGTTTAAACTTCGAAACAATAATATCAATATGGAAAAATGAATAATAGAAATGAAAATTTAAACACAACACGACATGGTGTCGTTAACAAAATATTTACACATATACATAACACTCTCCCCCTTAAAAGTAAAAAAAAAAGTTTGAACTTGTGAAAAGTTTTTTTTTTTGTTTTGCTTATTTGTCTTTTTAAACCAACTTAAAAGGGTTAAATCCAGTAGATTCTGAAATAACCTCACGAACTTCAAACAGTAACAAGGGAAAACCTTCAACCCAGTTCTTTTAGTGTTTGTGGCAGTAATTTGGTGGAAACGATCAAAAATACCTTGTGACTCAGGATGGTAGGCAATGGATGAAATTTGATGGACTCTTAATTCATGTATGGCTTGTTCAAATAGCTTGGACATAAAATTTGTGTCTTGATCTGATTGCACAACTTTTGGAATTCCGAACATGGTAAAGGATTTGACAAGAGCCTTGACGATGTTGGGAGCAGTGATTTTTCTCAAAGGGATTGCCTCAGGGAAACGTGTAGAAGCACACATGATCGACAAGAGGTATTCATTTCCTGCTTTGCTTTTTGGCATCTGGCCAACGCAGTCGATAATGACTCTTGAGAACGGTTCTTCAAAGGCAGGAATAGGGTGCAGTGGTGCTTTGGGAATCCCCTGATTTGGTTTTGCTGTTATTTGGCAAGAATGGCATGTCTTACAAAAGTCAACAACATCTTGGCGCATCTTTGGCCAATAGAAATGTCGTCGGATACGATCTAGGGTCTTTCTAACATCTAAGTGTCCCGACAATACATGGTCATGAGCAAGACTAAGAATATCATTCCAATAGCATTTTGGAATGACGATTTGGTGAGTAACATTCCACTCTTCATCAGCAGCAACATCAGGAGGTCTGGATTTTCTCATTAGCACACCTGACTTCTGGTAGTAACAAATAGGGACAGTTCCTATTTCATTTTCATCAACAGCCAGTTGTAGAAGAGAACGAGTTTCAGGATCATTGTCCTGTTTCTCAATAAGTTTGTTTCGATGAAGAGAGTCGAAAAATGTCTTAGAGTCATCAGTAGGACTTAAAGTTGAGTCAGAAATCTCATCGATGTGAGACATGAACGTATCAGATAAAGAGAAATCCTCTTTGGATTCCTGAGAACGTGTCTGAGAACGAGTAACAGCGCAGGCGGGAAAAACATCAGGAAACTCTTCAACGAGTTGCTCTGTACTGGGGCTAATAACAGGTGCTTCAACAACACGAACCTCTGGTACCACCTTACTACCAGCCAAATCATTCCCCAAAAGCATAGACACACCTTCAACAGGCAATGAAGCTTTAATACCCACAGTCACTGGGCCTGAGACTAAGTCCGAATGTAAATCTAATCTATGAAGAGGAATAGAAACGACGCCACCTTCTACACCAGAAATGAGCACATTGGCCCCAACGGATGACTTTTCAGAAAACGGAAGTACACTTTCCAAAATCAAACTCTTAAAAGCTCCAGTATCCCGCAGGATTTTAATTGGTTGTAGACGTGAATCGCCAACAAAAGAAACAAAACCTTCAGTCATGAAAGGCTTAAATTTGTCCTCAACAATATCTTCAGGTACATCAATAATATTGGACTTGGAATCCACAGTGGACTGAACAGGGTCAAAATCATTGGGAACCAATGATATATCAAACAAGGGCGAAATGAAACTATTGGGTGATGGCTTGTTTTTGAGCTTATAGCACTCAGAAATCAGATGGCCAGGTTTCCTACAATAAGCACGTTTTGGATGAGAATGACACTTTTTGGTAGATGATGAGCTTTGAGAATAAGATGGAGTCTTCGTTTGAGAATTAGAAGTTTGCTCTTTTTTGTTTCTGTCGACATTTGCATAATATTTGAATGAGTCATTGGGTTTCTTTGCTGTGTGGCTTGTTTTTCTATGAGAAATCTTTGCGAGACAAAGCAAACTCGTCTGCCAAGACAGCAGCATCATGTATTTTGGAAGCTTTTTGTTCATCAATATAAGTTTTTAGCTCTACGGGAATACATCTTTTAAACTCTTCAACTAACATGAGTTCTCTGAGTTTTGTATAATCCTCTTTAATTTCTCTGGAATCACACCACCTGTCGAACAGAGTTTCTTTTTCAGGAGCAAATTCGACATAAGTTTGGCTGTCAAACTTTTTGTAACCACGAAATTTTTGTCTATATGCCTCTGGCACCAATTTATAAGCATTCAAAACGCATTTTTTGACGTGCTCGTAATCATAACTTTGTTCGGCCGTGAGTTTGGAAAATACTTCCTGGGCTTTACCCTAGAGAACACTTTGAAGTAATACTGTCCAATATTCGGTAGGCCATTTTAGCCTAAGAGCCAATTTTTCAAATTGCTGAAAATATTTGTCTACAGCTTTTTCATTGAATGGAGGTACTAAACGAATTTGTTTGAAAGCATCAAAATTATCCAAATGCATTTGGACAACCTTTTCTTCTGTCTGTGCCTTTCTCATACTGATTTCTTTATCAGCTTTAATGCGTTCCATTTGTATTTCGGCATCAAGGCGTTTGTTTTCTTGTTCTGCCTCAAGAACAAGACGTCTGTTTTCCTGTTCTGCCTCAAGTCGTTTGCTTTCAATTTCTAAACGAAATTTCATTTCCATTTCCATTTTTTTTAATTCGAAATCTGGGTCAAAATGAGCAACAGGCAATTGTTGTGCAACTCTTTGAGGTACTTTTTGGCTGACCAAATATTCAACAATAATTTGTTTAATATCTGCTTTCTTCATTGATTGCTTCACTTCTAAATTAAAATGTTTACCAACATCAAGCAATTCAGATTTTTTTAATTCACTGATTAATTTGAAAGAGGGATTCTGATTAAATTCGTTTATAAAATCTTCAAGTTGGAATGCCATTTTGAATATACAAGCTGTCTATCTGTATAGAATATAAATCTTATTTTATAATAAAATTAAAGTTTGTTCGATATCCCGGACGAGCCCCCAATTTTCTGTTACGTATTTTTTTTAAGTTTTAAGTTCTTCGTAGATTAAACGCAACAGAAAAACACAGATAACAGCTTGTATAATTAATTACACTATACTATTATCAAATATAACAGATATGACATAAATTGTATAATAACAGTGACAGATATTAAGTTACAACATTCGAAATTAATTACAAAACAAAATAATATTAGTTTCAAACTTCAGAATAAATCACAATACAAAACGGTACTGGCCTGTATCTAATGTAATGATCTAAAATTAAAGTCTCAAATTCCAGTCTAGGGCGTGAATTTGGTCCCACGAAGAAATTCCGAAACAGTTCACAGTTCAATAAATTCGCCGTCTCTCAGCACAAGCAGTAATTCAGATGTATCGTAGAGATTGACGGAATAAAATCACAGCTTCCGTAGATCTAACTTCAATCACAAAACCAAGTTGAATATTCACAGCAAACACTTAATCTTTCTCAAATAACTAACTCTCTTCGTCTGAAATAAAACTGATGTCTAAATCTCACTCTTTTTCTTCGAATAAAACTAATGACTGAATCTATCTTCTTTTTTCGAATAAAAACTGATGACTGAATCTCTCACTTGTTCTTCGAATAAAACTAATGACTGACTCTCCCCCTCTTCTTATCTCCGTCTGTTTATATATATTATTAGCAATCTTTTTCTCGAACATTCACCGGAAATTCAACAGAGTAATCTGCGCATGTATGTTTTTGCACGAGACTCTACGTCTAGACGCTAGGCCAAACATTTCCATTTATAGTCATATATTTGATCTACCTAATTCTAGAAAATTCTAAAATTTTACCCTAAATAAATAACAAAATATTAGTTTAAACTTCGAAAAAATAATATCAATATGGAAAAATGAATAATAGAAATGAAAATTCAAACACAACACGACATGGTGTCGTTAACAAAATATTTACACATATACATAACAAAAGGTCACAAAATTAGTATAATGGTCTCTGTCTGTGAGGAATAAAAGTGGTTTAACTTGATTTCAAAATAAATGCATCTTTTCAAGCCACAATTCACAGAGTGATGCGATAAACCAATCATGAAACAAAAGGGTTTCCTGAACAAGTCAAGAATAAAGTGGTAGTAGAGAAGCACAAATCAGGAGGTTATGATAACATTTAAAAGTCACTGATTATCCCTTTGAGCATGATGAACTCCATCATTAAGAAGTTGAATGTGCTTCATACCACCCACATTAAACAGCCATTCCAAACTTAGCAGATGGACAAACATGAAACTGGTTAGAGATATCACTGTGAATCTAATAGCCACTTTGAATAATTTGCAGAGTTCCACGTTTGAAATTGGAGTCAGTGTTCATACACTGATAACATTCCAGTTCCAAAACAAAACCAACCTGCATGAGCGATTGACAAAAATAAAAAAAAGATATCATTGCTGAAAAGTAATCTTAAATTTCATAGAGTTTGCAACAAAACATGCAAATGTTACTACAGACACGCAGTAAAAGGTTTTATGTTGCAGGTTTTGCCAATATTCAACCTCCTTCACACAGAATAGAGTTTAGTTTTATCGTTAGAATTTTGAATAAAAAGGCGTTCTTGAAAAAAATTATTTTCATTATTTGTATTTTATCAAACGTGACATTATTGGTAGGGGGGATGAATATTTTTGTAAGGCAGCATGTAAATACACATGCACGTACATATGTATATATTAATCAGGTGACAGAAATTGTCTCATTAAATGAAAGTAGTATATTCTCTCATCTTAAAAGTTAACCAACACATATAAACACTTTATACTTGCTTTCCCTTCATAAAAGTAAAAATGTATATCTTGAAATACAGGTAGATAACTATCAATACATTATTTATGTAAAACCAACACTTTATTTCTGATTTGTATTTTACATATGGAAATTTCAAGTTAATAGACATGCAAAATTTGGTTGTTAATAATTTTTGCATTGTGATTATCTTACTACGTTGGGTATTAGAAAACCAACGTAAAACATACAAGATTTTCTTAATTTAAAATTGGAAAGTAATAAAATCTACTTTTTGTTCCCTTAATGTATAACTTATTACAAAGCTTTAATTGCTATATCTATAACTTGTCTAATGTAGCTCGAAAAAAGAACCATTATAATTGCATCTTTATGCCCCTCCAATCACTGCAACAGATGACCTTAATAACTATTTCCACTTAAAATCACTTGAAAAAATAAATTTTCTGTTGGTATTGATACACCAATTAAAGTTATTTGGGCAAAAACCCTTTATAAAAAACTTACTTCTTAAGTTGAAGAAAATTTTTGTTACAGATGTACGTGTTAACTTTCTACATTTCTATATTTTTTTAATTTTAATCTGTGAAATTTGTTTGTATCAAATATGCCATTAACACTATTTCATAAAAATTTACCATACCTACAGCAAAAGAGTAAAATATACTAATAATTTGGCTGCCAACATAGCTACAAGCATATCACAATGAGAACAAATCTACAGTTGTGTGAAAAAATGTGTGTGAATATATTGTCTAACTACAAACAATCTGTGGATTAAACATTCATTGTCTATATCTAAATTTTCTGAAACTCAAAACTAACAATCTTTTGTTAGCAAACATTTTTATTTTGAAAATAGAGAAAGAAAATGTTTACATAAAACAAGAGATATTCATATACTAAACTAGTATAATGAATGTATATAAATAGATATCATGTACTTCTTTGTCAAAAATCATAGATATACCACTTAGGGACTAAAATTGGTTCAGTATGATGGCAGGTTAATACTGAAATTAACTAGGTTAAAATGTATACCATGGATTGTATGTTATACAAGAAGGAAAACAGTGCAACCTCTTTTTTTTTTTCTACAAAAATTCACAATTCTCTACAAATTCTTAATTTCATTGTTTTTATTTACAAGAGTTGACATAGTCTACTTTCATTACTGTTTATCTGTTCTATAAACTCTGCAGGTTTTGTCTTCGGATGCTGTAATCAACATTTGTCCATCCCTGAAAATAAAATTTAAAATACAAACAATGCTTCAAACAAAACATGCATTAATTTACCTAAAACATTTCACCCCAAATATTACCAACATTAATAATTCATGCCTCCACATAACCATTACTTTTCAAATAAACTAGAAAAAAAAGAAAAACAATTTGCATTAACAATAAATTTGTTTCTTTTCACTTACAAATATTAAAGAAATTAGCCACTTAATAAACGTTAAAATGTTGGCAGCAGCTTCACAGGATATTTATATATTCAAAATTCCTATTAATTATTTCCTGTAATTATATTTTCTTATATTTTTAAATCATGCTGAAGTTCCATAAGCCACAAAATTTCATGTTCATTTTATTTAACTACTTATTCCTGAAGAACATGTTTACTGTGAAGTTAGACAATTACATAATTGTTTCAAATTAGTATTTTCACTGGTGTCACACTAAAGTATGACTCTTGGATTGGACTTGCTAAAATATTATTTTCATGGAAAAATTCACTTAAAACAGTCAATTACATCTGTTTTTAATTGATAATGTTTATATTTTTACAGAATACATTGTGAAAATATTCATGCTTTATACAGGTTTTACTGGGAATAGAACCTTTGTCAGAATTGACTTGTAAAAACTATTAAGACTTCTAAACAAGTTTGTTTTCTTTTTTAAGAAATTAACAAACAGAACTACTTTTAATCCTGCTTAAAAATAATAATATATATTATATACATCATGTAAAAGTATCGCAATATCTTTGTGAGATATTACTTTTCATAGGTCCAGTAACTGCAGCTGAAACTTGAACTTCTCCCTAAAAATACTTACTTTGATAATATCATATCAAGAATCTCAGCACAATGCCCAGCCCATGTAGTCACAGAGTGTCCACTTCTACCATCCCAAAGAGACACAACTCCATCCAATGTGCTTGTATATATAAAAGGTAACTGATGGTGCCACAAAAGCTTAACAATTCCCGACTGTAAACAAGAAGAAACAAACCTTATTTTTTATAATACATAATCAAATTTGAATAACTTTTGAACAGAAGTATAATTAAAGCTAAAAAAACTGAACACTTTTTCATATTATCAACAAACATGCTTCTTTGAAGCAAGAATAATTCTTCAGATTCACAAGACATGAGATTTTTTTAACATTCAAAAAATAATGTGAAGTAAAAACTTGGCAATAAGCTCAGTTGCCAAATTATTGTAGTGGAGTACTCAATTTCTTGATGAAAACCTACAAAAAGTACCATGAAAAGTTATCTCATTCCATTTCAATTTTCAACAAGTTATTCCAACAACTTCAGTTAAACAACTACAAAATAAAATTAACAAGAATTTTACCTGAAGTTGAATTGCACTTCTCTGTGTCTGGGTAGGTATATCCCATATGAACAATGTTCCACTTAGTGTTCCTATTGCCACAAGTGGTAAACTTTCAAGAAATAGGTTATTGTGAATTATTTGTTTTACAAACAGGAAACTTTAGACAAATGGCATAAAAATTCATCATCAGAATCAAATTTGCAAGTGAGCTACTCTTGAGTAGAATTACCTTTACACTTTTATGCCAAGGCTACATCAGCTGAAACAATATGACAATAAAAAACATGAAAGAACCATAATTCCACCAGATGTTAATGTTTTTCTATAGTCACTTTTATTTTGCTGCTATTTCACACTATTACAGCTTTTTAACAGAAGTTTGTTATTCAGCATTGGTTGATTAAAGAGTAGATTATTTTGAGATCCTGTAGGGAATGTTTTTGTTGATAAATCAGGCAACTTTTCTTGCAATAAGTTTTAATAATTATTTCTTTTATATCCACCACAATGAACACACAATAATTTAATATATCCTGTTTATTTTACTACTTTTAAAATGTTTAATGTTTAGTTTAAAATCACTTAAAGAATATTATGTGTAAACCCAATACAATATTCACAAGCCTATTTTATTTATATTTATCTTTTTCTTGAATGTTTAAATATCAGAGCTGAGAAGATTGATTTCCTATAGGTAGTGGCTATAATGATTAGCATCACATGAACTAATTGAAAAAATCAAAAACTAATCAAACAATAACAACTGGAAAACCTAATTAAAATTAGTATTCATGATTATTACTAAATTTGATTATATCAACCATCCAACTAATCAAAATATTACCCTTAAATCTGGTTCATTCTATCCTTGTTATGGCAAAGCTACCTGAGAATATCTGCGATTGTCCCAAATTTTGAAATACTGATTAGAGGGAAGACAACTAGTCAGCAGCACTTTCTAATACGACCTTTTCTGTTTATCAAAAGTTCCAAAAAGCAATTATTAACTGTTTTTATCAATTCACTTGTACATACCATGGTTTGTAGTTGATTAGTAAATACCACTCATCACCCAGTTTTATGAAATATACATACTGTTGCACTCTTGACAAAAAATACAAAATACATATCATTGCACAACTTATAGAACATGCTAAGCTTCAATAAGTACACTTCATATATATGTGATACTGGAATTAATTTTCTCTAATATATATGTACACATACATAAACATATTCATAAAAATTTACATTTTATAAAATTTACTTTAACACTGGCAAAATAAATTTCCTGTAGTAATAAACACTGAATTTACTTATTCAACAAAATTTCTTCGATTAGAAATCAACTTAGGATAACTAGATTACAATATATGAATAAACCACAAAAAGAACTGAATATAGAATTTTAAACAAACTCACAAGGATAAAATTTGTTTCACAAATTCACAAAACAAGATTACCTGGAACAAAACCCAACACTCTCAACAGAATTGCCGCTTTTCTCATCACCTGGTTTGTTATTGCACTGAAATGTGGCCAGAACCTTAAGAATTCAGAAAAATATTCAAATTTTTAGAAATATGTATCTCACTGTTTAAATAATGAACTAAAATTAGCCAGTATAATATAATACAAAGTTACATTCAAAATTTAATAAAACAACTTTATTATCAATGTATGTCAATTAAATGAGCTTTATAACATGCATTATAAATCAGCATTTTATAGTATCTAAGTTTTAATTGCTTCATTTCAAATAAAGCCTTCAAAACATTCATTAAACTTCAGTTTTGTTGTCACATAGCACATGATGTATGTATATGGCTGGACATAAATCTATTTCACAATTTACAAATCCAT
This sequence comes from Carcinoscorpius rotundicauda, assembly GCA_011833715.1. Lineage (NCBI taxonomy): Eukaryota > Metazoa > Arthropoda > Merostomata > Xiphosura > Limulidae > Carcinoscorpius > Carcinoscorpius rotundicauda. Next base: position 20,776,195 of record CM022402.1, on the reverse strand, counting down.
TTCAAATTTGTTAGATTCAATTCCCAGCGACAAAAAATAAATCTGGCAACCCACAACTCAAGCCATGCCAACCTTTTATACTTAAACATCCAGTTTAGAAGTATCGCACATACTTATTGATGTGCAATTATAACTAGCCAAAAGTACTCCTTTTGAACAAGGCAATCCTGTAAATTTTCTTAAATTACTGATATGGGAAAAGACACTATACCACAGGAAAGTTTGAAGTGTGGTAATAATGTCAATAGTCCAAAGATATAAGAAATATTTTAGAACCACATACTGCTTACTTAATAAGCCAAATACATTAATTTCTTTACAATATCAATCTGGTAATTTATAGTGTTTTGGCAGTTCAAAATGCATATGTAAATATCTACAACAATTAATTTGTCTACCCCTGCATGTATGAGACCCAAACAGGCTTATAGCAAGGGTTAAAAATTACAACAGAGTGCTAAAACTTTTAGAGGCATTGTAATAACTGGATAATCATTGTTTTGTACATGTTCTTTATTTATTGTTCTATATTTTAAAAAATTAAAAGAAATTATATGAAATTATGAGCAAACAGTAATTACAGAAGCAAACACCCTTGGCATGTCACATATTACAACCAAAATATCACTATAAGAGCAAGGAAATAAATGATATCTGAAACATCTCCATATTTGCTCCAGAAAGTACCTCATTAAGGTCCACAAAAATAATAATAGCACCAGTGGTAAATCACTACTTTCTACACGTTGAGTTTTTAAGTTTGTCATTGGCAATAAAATAAATACAGGATATAGATGTAAACGGGTTAGAAGTAGAAACTTGAACACAAATGCTTTGAAAATTCATAATCAGTAATAACAGTATCACAAATTTTATTTTAAACCTTACAAAATTTATTTTTATTATACTTTGATTACTTGTTTACAGCTTGGAGAATGTTACAAATATTTATTGAAAGAAAAACGTTTTATATTAATTAAGAGGTTTCATAGATTAAATAAATGTATTTTGAAAATTTTCAAATGAAAAAATATGTCTCAAATTCAAAATCATTTTATATTAATAGCCAACATTCCCATCACAAAATTTCATAAATAAATCTTCAATTAAAACACTTAAATAGAAAACCTGAACTCTTTTGTGTACAAAACCCTACTGATAATCTTTGAAATTTCATGATTACATGTTTTAAATTACATTATCAAATGTTACAATATGAATAATAACATAACTACTTTGGTAGTTTCAAGTTGAGTCCTATAGACATATCCCATAACCAGAGTTAATAAGAGTTTACCAAGTTTGTAAAACATATTTATTCAACAATAAATAACCTAGCTAAATACAATAACTCAATCAATAGAATGTTAATAAGACTGGATGGAGGGTCAACTCCACATTTAATTCCAAAGTGTCAGAGCCATATTTGAAACTGACATAAATTTAAAAATATTTAATTATTTTTCCAAATAGTTCATTTTTTTTTTACCAAGTTTTAATATCTAAGACACATCAGTCATTGGTTGACAGATTTATTTTTTATGGCTGGGAATTGAATACAAGAAATTTGAAATGATGTGTAAAGAGTGAAAAAGATTTATTTTGTGTCTACCTATACATATACATCATAACTTTAGTGCTATTCAAGTTACAGAAACTAAAGGTACAGAAATTGTGAATGCTCATGTGCCACATGACAATAAAACTCAAGTTTAAGAATTTTTTAGGCTTATTTTGAAATAAAGAAATTAAAACTTAAATAAATTTAGAACCTTTACAATGTTCAACACTGTTTCTTAAGAATTTCTGCATTATCTAGTTAAAACAAGAGTTCTGGCTGTTTTAAAGGTTGATATGTTGAAAGTAAGAGAGGTTTCATTTGTAGCCTTAAATGATCCTTCTTCTTGAACTATTTAATGATATTTCTTTCTCAATTTCATGAAGAACATCCAACTCCTTAATGATGATTGAGAACTCAGTTTTTTTTATTTTATTTTTTACATTTGAGTATCCACATCCTTCTCTGGTTTAAACACACCTTTTATTACCATAGGACAAGTGTCTACTGACTCATTCGATAGCTTAGTTCTTGTTTGTGTGAACATATTTTACAAATGTAAAAAAATTATCAGAACAATCCTTGACTTTAATCAACTCAAATTTCTTACAAAACTATAAATGAAAACTTTTTTTACCTTCCTAAAATCTTACTGGAATAGCTAAGAAAAAACCAAACATTTACTGAAAGTTTAAGTACTATTAATATAAATGAACTAACAGCACACATTAAAAGCAACTAAACATTTATATATTTTTCTCTTCACGACAAATAAGTAACCACCTCATCAGCTATGCAAGTTCAATGCAATAATTTGGTAACTTACAAGCACTTTCTTCCAGTTACATAAAGAGGTTTTCATCATTGGAATGTGCATCTCTTTAACCTTATCATTACATGTTAGGTGGGACACAGCCAGTTTGTAACAACAGAAGTATCCATTACAATAATCACACTATGACTTTTGATAATGTACACATACTTTCATAAAATTTTGCAGATTATTAGTAAACATAACAAAGTTTTTGTACACAAAATATCAAATTATTTTATTAAGTTTAAGATTGTTTTTGAGTAATGTTTTTGTCATTCCTTTTTTTGAATTTTAATTATACAAAATCTAAAGTAATTTAGATTTTAAGATTAAAAATATTTTTTATGTTTCAAAACATTTTCATATTTCAAATATGAAATCTTTGTAGCCTCCAAATAATTATCAAGTCTTTTTTTAGAAAACAACTTTATATTTTATCTGTTACCTTCACTACTGTAGTTTAAATTGCTAAGATCTCATTATGTTATACATTTATGCATATTTTTATTATTTTTCTCACACTGGCCTTTCAGCCATGCATGGCTAAAATTACAGGATTTGCAATTACATGACACATGTGCACCAATGATACCATACTGAAGAGTATATAACTAGCCTTTATAAAGTGACCTGTCTTGGCTGTGTTTCAGTGGACTAGTATTTTATAAAACACAGTCACATTGCAATTATAATATATGTATATATATACTGTTATCATTTAGAAATAAGTTCTTCAACTAATTTTTTCTTATAACATAGAACAGTAAATAAAGAAGTATAGCAAACATTTCTCTCTTCTAGTTATGAACTATGTACTCATTTGCTGATTGCTGTAGGTTGCTAAGCCTTATTAAACTTCAAACATGGAAAATGTGAAATGAAACTATTTTTTTGGTTTTATCTATACATTTTTAAATAACAAATAATCATAAATCACGATACCCACACCATAGAATTCCAATACAATTTATCAAGTTTACCAATTATGCTGTATTTGGGTTTAACCTTTTGAGCTCATTAGTTTTACCTTACTCCTTGGACTCTAATATAAAAAGAAAGAATTTGATGCAAGAATACTTCAACTTGGCTCAGAAGTAGTGGTACATTCTGAACTTCAGATTGGTTATTCACAGATCACTGAAAGAAGTAGGTGTGTGCAAACATTTCCAAAAATGGAAAGAGTTGGGCAGGACCACTATGTTAAGTTCAATAAATGTAGCAGTATCTCAGCAAATAGAAAAGACAGGAGGTTAATAGTTTATATTCTAGCTTGTCAAAACTAGTAAATTTGAGTTACAAATATTAGTAATTTCATCAGAAACTACAGATTTCATATTTAGACATTACAATCATCTAATTCAATATACTACGTGGTACACAAAAATCAATATTTAGAATTTATTTTTAATACTTTATTTTAAATTAAGAAATTAACTGATGGATCATACTAAAACTTGAATTATAATCTACACTTTGATACAAACTTAATGACATTCAGTAAAATATTAATAAGATGTTTAATGCAAGTCACTAAATACAATATGACATGGCATTTGACCCATGGCCCATAACAACAGAGTTAAAAAACCCAAAAGTTCTTGACACTTGAGATATAAATAATCAAGTTAAGAGTTCTCTATATTAAATCTTGAGCTTCATGAAGTATATTTTAAAAGTAGTTTTCCAATGATTTTCTCTTTTTGAGTTTTAAAGCTTGGGTATACAAAAATGCAGCACATATTTTTACATGTATCATATAATTCTTGCAAAGAATACAACTTACTGAGTTTTGGAGTACTGAAAATAACAACAAGATCTACAACAAAATTAAAACTTAAGAAATGTATCTTAGAGATTTAAGTTTCATATTCAAATAAATAAACTTACCTTTCCAGAGTTTGAGTTAATGAGTTTTGCTGTACAGTCTGTGGATCCTGTCAATAATAGAGACTTATCTTTACAACAGTCAATCACAGTTACTGCCTCTTCATGAGCTGACTTGTCTGTATGAAATAAATCACAAGTTAACAGTACACCATAACAATTTGATACATTAAGAAAGTGTAAATGGAATCATTACAATACCTTACAAAATTTTAGTATGGAACATTCAGTAGTGGCCAGACATACACATATAATAATCTAAAATAACAACTTAAGTGTTTAAACAAAAAATAAAACAGAAAATAAATCAAACACAAATGGGAAGTAAAAAAAAACACTAAATGAGAAACTATAAAACCTGATCAGCCAGTCTTTATCATTAAAAAAAAAAAATAACCAACTTTCAATTACAGTAACTTATTCATTACATGATACACCAACGAAGTTGTTTATTACCCCATTGTACTGAAAAATTTTAAACTATCTTTATTACTGTTTCAGAAATGACCCTCTCACCATCTCTAAAATCATGCTGAGTTGAACTGAATCTTAAAACATTTACATTTTAAAATTAAAATGAATTTCAAACAGGTACTTAGTTCTCAAATACAAATAGCTTTTCCTTGTTGCACTGTTCTCATGTTGACACATTCTTAGTATACTGATGCAATTCAGAGCATGTATCAGCTTACCAATAGTTTTCCACTCTTTTATTTCCCATGTGATTTATTGCATGTGTATCAGGATGTATATAAGCTCTGCTTTCCAGTCATAATCCAGATTCCATAGTTGCAATTATGATAAAAAACATATATCTCTCAGGTGTGGGGAGGCAAATGGAGATGTATTTCAGAGGTAAATGTGTATTTGAAATTCATCTTAATTCTAAAAATTTAAAACATAAAACAGGCAGATTTACTCCTGAGATATGAAAAATCAGAAATTCCATACAGATATGGATGAGGAAACCAGAGAATCATAAAGACCACTCGTTCACCAAAGTCTGGATAATCAGGCAGGAAAATAGCAATACAGACCACAAGAACTAGAAATGTGATAAAGCAGAGTTGGTGGGACTCTAGAATCAGAGTATATTCAATGAATTGGATTATTGAGAAATGAGTGCATGCAGCAGATCAACCTCATAAGAGATAAGACCAAATGAAGGAGCTCAGAAAATGCACTTAGGAAGGTACCTCCTACCCTTTATCTTCCTTTAACTTATACATCTAAAAAATGGGAGTCAAGTGGTATGTATTTTCATATGGAACCTTCACATTCTCAAATGTGATCTCTGTAGTTAAAAAGCTACACAATGGGATATATATTTATATATACATACTGTGTTCACTACAGGAATTTAAACCTGGATCTTAACAGATTTTCTACTGAGCCACTGAAAATAAGATAAATCTGAATAGTTCATTTGAAGTTTTATTTTGCAGGTAATATTATGGGAGACAAATATGAATTTTAAAAATTTAATATATCGTTTGTGCTCCTGAAAAACACAAGATGTCAGACTGAAAAAAAAAACAGTTACAAACAAATATAAATTAAAAAAATATATGCCAAATAAAAAAAAAGTTTTCACATTAACAAACCTGTAATGCCATGAAGAACAGATGCTGATTTCAAGTCCCATATTCTAATAGTGCCATCTTCAAAGCCAGTTACTGCTCTTTTACCTGACTTAACAAATGAAAGTAATTTGTGAGAAAAAATGCAGTGGAATACTTTGAAAGTTGTGAATAAAACTAAATTATTTTTTCAAAAACACATTAAGAAGTCGGATGTACAAAGTTCAATTTTGACTTCATTATTTAATTGCTTAACCTTATCAATATGACATTGAAAAAAAAACAAGTGGTGTTTTTTTAAGTTTTAGATTACATGTTCAACTGATAAATTCCAAAAATATTTTGATAAAGTGCTGTAAGTTTTTGTACCTTCTATGCTAAATTTATTTTACAACTATGTAATAAACACAACTGAGCCTTAAACTAAATAATAATTTATACTTAACATAAATCATTAAGTAGAAATTCCAGGATAAAAAACAAACTTTTCCTTACCATCTGGCAAAACTTTTCCACAACAATTAGGAACCCCAAAACTTTGAAAAGTTTTACATTCTCCACTTGGTATTTTCCATAGCCATAAATCACCATCAACTGTACCTGCTAACAAGACATTTGTTCTGTGGTGCCATTCAAGCCACTAGAATTAAATGAAAAATACAGATTACTACAGTATAAAAATTATTATCTATTATTTCCTTTACACATTTCTAGAGTATACTTTTAAATTTCTAGTCACCACATTATGTGCATAACCTATAGATATTTATAACTAAGAAAACAAGAATGGTTAGAATTTCATAACTTTTGATCAGTTAAAGTTATCAGTAACATAATGTTTAGAAACAATGAGGGGGCTGTTGCTCAATCTCACCTGTCCCATCCTCTCAGCCAAACTAAAACTATTAATCAAATAAATTAAAAAAATTTAAAGCCACCCTTTATTATTTATATACCTATCAAACATTCTTTTAAACTCACTCAAACTTACTACTTTAAGAACACCCAAAGACAACCCATTCCATAGGCCAACTACTCAATTTGAAAAATAAAACTGTCTTTGTTGTCTTAGTTCCACTATGAAAAATGTTGATGCATCAACATTATCATTTCCTTTTACAAACTTAAACACTTCAATCAGATCCCCCAAAACTCTTCTTTTTTCAAGAGAAAAACTAGTTTGAAGATCTTAATCTCTCCTCACATGACAACTCCTCCATCCCAGGCACCATTTTAGTAGCTCTCATCTAAACTTTTTCCAATAATTCAATGAGTTTCCTAAAGTAAAGAGCCCAAGGCTGAACACAGTACTCCAAATGTAGCTTAACCAGTGACCTATAAAATTAAATTAACATCTTTTGTCTTGTATTCAGCATTTCTGTAAATAAACCTAAAATCTATTTACCATTTGCAAGCAGAAGCACACTGCTTGGATGGCTTAAGAGCATGATTAACCACTACACCAAAATATTTTTCATTCATGGCATTGTTAAGGTTATTCCCATCCAAATTATACTTATGATTCAAATTATGATAACCCACATCCAATATCTTGCATTTATCACAATTAAAACCCATCTGCCATTTATCTGCCAAAGACATTGCATGATCTAAATCCTTTTGTACAGCAAAAGCATCCTCTTCACAGCAACCAATACCCAAGACCTCAGTATCAAGATATTTAAATAGCCAATAATTTATTAACTATTCTGTTATCTATGTCATTAATATAAATATAAAATGGTCAGTGATCCTAAGATTGAGCTTTGAGATGCATCAATTGCAATATTAATCCAGTTTGGGTGAACTACATTTATAACAATTCTCTGCTTTTTCCATCAAGTCACTCTTCTATCCATTCAATTAACTTATCTGCTACACCTACAGACAGATGTTTCTTTAAAAGTCTTTTATGTGTAACTTTGTCAGATTCTTTCTGAAAATCCTGAAACACCAAATCTACACCTTCATCCTCCAACTAGAAATGAATAAAAACCCAATAACCCAAGTGCTTTCAAAAGATGGACCTTTCTTCTTCAGGGGCAAATTACATATTCCCAACCTGCCCCTGAAAAAGAAAGGTCCAACTTTTGAAAGTGGTTGGGTTATAGGGTTTTATTCATTTCTATCAAGACTTCTTGAATCTATGTGTTTCTTTAACATCATAAAGTCACCCTCATCTATTTTCAAAGAATGTCAAAAAATTTATAAGGCAATATTTTCTTTTAGTAAAACCATGCTTGCTACCCACTAAACTTCTAAACTTTGTTAAATTACTTCACCAAGTATATTTTATCAGACTTTCAAAAACTTTTCCCACAACTAATATGCCTATAATTACTGAGACAACTTCTGTTATCTCACTTGACAGTGACATTAGCTCATTTCCAATCTGTCCATTATTCAATAACTTACAGGCAAAAAAAACCACATACAACCCTGTGGTAAGAGGGGTTACATAATAATTGATCCCCTTGAAACCTTTGGGGAAATATTATCTGGCCCAAAAACCTTATCATTCTTTAAACTTCCCAATTTTATTTTAACAAGCCCACAATTTATGCAACTGTCTTATTCATCTTTGCTTTCATCTATCGATTGTTCAAGATGAGGAATACTGCTTAAGTATTCATTAGTAAAAACTAAAGAAAAAACAGAATTTAATAACCTAGCCATTTTATAGTCATCAGATAGAAGTCTTTCTTTGTTATCCCTTAAAGGTCCTATTCCCATCCTAACATTTTGTTTACCCCCAATGTACTTTAAGAAATCTTTACTGTTAATTTTTATGTTTTTAGCCAAAGTTTTTATACATACTTTTGGATGGCTTCATATTTTACAATACCAAATTTCTTAAATTTGTGAAGCTTTTCTTTAATTTTAACACTTATATCTTTATGAGCCAATCTTCTTTTTTACTCACAGCAACCCTTTTCTTTCTGTAAGGAATATATTTATTTTCTATATTGAAAAATTTTTCTTCTAAAACCTTTCTTCATCATGGTTTGATTTTTGCATTTCCCAATCAAAATGTCTGAAATTAAAAATCACCCATAACTGACTTCTTTAATAGCTGAGGTCTTTTACAGTTTCTCACTGTAAAGTTTCTCACAATCTTCATAATTTTTATCAAGTGGTTTGTAACAAATTCTTAAGTTTTTTTCCCTTGATATCTATTAACAGAAACTTAAATGGATTAATTCTCCTTGCTATTATCCTACCCCTCTCTTCCTATTAAATAACCTATAACCTTGTATTTCAAAGAAATTTTTGTCATCAAAATCATCCACATTTAACCACATTTCAGTTATTCCCATCATATCAAAATCTTCTATTCCTACCAGTGCCCCAAAGTCGTGTATTTTCTTTCTTATACTTCTGGCATTATAATTAATCCTATTTAATAATTAATTTTATACTTATTTTCACCTATCAGTATGGACAGAAGATGCAGGTACTTTTCCATAGACAAAGACTTCAAAATTCAAACTTCTAATTCTTAAGTTACAAAAATACTTTTCTGTAAATAAAAGTAAGACACCTTAGAGCGTGAGTGCTTTTGGAAGATAAACCATTTTCATCAGGGGAAAACTGAAAATAACTAAGATACATAAAGTATGAGAAAAAGCAGGAGACATAATGACTGCTCAGAGTATGTTAGTGAATACAAATATGTTACAATGGTTCTTTCCACTTTTTTTCTAATACTCAACAGTGTATCTGGATGCATGTAAAACAAAAGGTAGGTGTTTTCATTTTTGTAAAATGTCCTAACAGAAGACTGCACTGACCTATCACATACAACTTCCTTAGTAAAAAATAAAGAGGTTGACAGAGAATACAAAACTTTTACATTTTGAATTGTTATAGTAGAAATATAATGACCAATTTTTAGCTGCAAAATTATCATTAATAATTAGAAGATTAGTCTTAACATTTTATTATGTCATTGAGCTTCATTAAACTTTCAACAGAAGAAACTAATTAACATATACAAGACATTAATATATATCATTGATACTGTGTAACATTAATTCTGACATGAGTGAAGTTTTCATAATTTAAAGCAAGTATTTTACCAAATACAAGTTTTCTAAGAATTAACAATAATGTTGAAGAGAGGAGTGAAGAACAGCAACCAAAATAAGATTCTACAAGTTGTTAAATGGAAAAATTTGTTGCTAAAATTTTTGAAATACCAACTCTCAAATCTGATGTTTCAAAACTCCAAATATTTTCTTTTGTATCCAGTTTCCAAACTTTAATAATACCACTCATGTCTCCAGTCACTGCAAGTGTAGAATCATGATTGAATCCAACATTGACAACAGAGTCCTTGTGACCTACAAAGACACAATTAACAGTCTGTGGTGATATTCTTCTATCTCAAAAATATTTCCAGCCATTCCAGTTTCTAACTCTATAAAATGATGTATCTGAATCTTAAAAAAATGTTACTGCATAAGTAATATCCTGAAAATCAATTCTATCAATTGTAAACACATATCAAGTTAAGATAAAATCACACCAAAATGAAATACAAAGTAAAATGGATAGATGATTAAACCACCAATGGAAGAATAATAAGCTGAAATATTGCTAGGATTTTTTTTCAGCAACTATTTTACCATTTATTTTCACATGTTACACTGATGCATGATCAACACAGGGCTAATCATTTGGTATATTATTATATTCTTATTCCTTCCAATGTTAGTGACTGAAAACCAATCTTAGGTCATTCTAATATGATCAACATGAGTTTTACATGAGATCAAAGAATAAAAATATCAAAAATAAATGCAGCTCTTCATCTCTATTGTTCTAACACTATTTTTAAATTCCTTTCTGCATGTGCACTGCATTGTATTCAAATTTAATTAAACCACTTTATTTTCACCATATACCAATGAAATTAACATTATGATGAAGTTTACAATTTGAAGATTTTAAGTTATCTGAAAGTTATAATTATACTTTGTATACTTTCCCTTGAGATCTACAATATATAAGTAATTTGCACAAACATGTGTATATACTCAGAGAAAGATCAGTTTAAAATTTTCACCACCATTGGTTAATTTGAAATTGGTACATAGCTTCTTCACGGTACACATGTAGCTGCTGTTAGTATTCTTGTATGTTTGGTTGGCCACAGCGTCAACTGTGGTTTCTTACTTAAATATGCTATGGTTAGAGAGACAGGTCTTTCTTTATTTGTCTAACTATTAAATTTTAGGTAATTACGTATTGTGTTTTACCAATAACATTTCAAATGTTTAATGATATTAACAAGTTCAATTTGTTGCTGCCTGGATTGTAAAAGTGAATAATCAAGATCGCATCATTCTCATGTACAATTTATTAGTGTAACAAGTGTCTATGCAGGGACAAGTATATGGATCCACATAAATGATTAAATACAAAAATTGAAAAAAAACAAAAAACTTAGTGAAAACAAAGATATTAAATTATCCACATCAAAAAACCAATTTTCAAAGAATTTCTACAAAGAGCTAAAAGATGTGTATGTATTCTTATTTTGTAACTTTAAACATGGAAAATAAACATTTAGCTTAAAAACTTTCAAGAAATCATAAATATATAATGTGAAAACTGTGAGATAATAAATTATATTTTGATACTTCAAATAAAAATCACCTTGTAGGTGAATTATTCAGAGCCACAGTGCAAACAGCTACATTCAATAGAGAATTTTTTATTTGCAATAACAGGAAAAAATTAAATATTTTTTTCTGAAGATACAAATGCTTAGGAAAGTTTTGTCAAATTTTAAACAAATTCATCAACTAATTTTAATTTTCTAAAGAGACATGAAAAGAGTGATGACACCTTCTCTCTGACAGAGAAGCCAGGTATAATAGGATTAAAACAATACCAATTAAAGTAAAAATATTTATTTTCTTCTAATCTTTAAGCCTTAGCTTTTTGTTTGTTTTTGGATATTTGAACAAAACTACTAAAGTACTACAGTCGCTAATCTTAAATTGAGACTAGAGGAAAGACAGCTAGTTAACAGCACACTCTACTGCTGAGCTACTTTTGTCTGATATAATGATGGGATTTGATAGTAACCTTTATAATGAATCCAAAGCTTTAAAGTGAAGAGTACTTCCATGGCGAGCAATCTAACCATTGGACTATGCTCATCCAAAGGTACGTTTTTCATCATATTAAGAAATAAATCTATTTACTAAAAGTGTGCAAATGAAATATATGTGATATACTTCATGTGTTTTGACTGCTACAGATAAAATTATTCTTTGGTTAGTTGGTTGTTTAGTAAATAGTAAAAATCAGTAACATGAAAAAAAGGAATCATGCTAAAACAGAACTCAGTCCAATTTTTGGATTAAAATATTAAATAGAATTAAAAAGACCAATGGCTCTTAAAAATTTAAAAACAAAATTGAGGTTCACATTATCACCCTCACCATAAAAATGTTTAAATTGGTGTCATTGCTTTCAATCATAATGACAGCATGACAATAAGATGTGTGCTCTTGTGACTTGAGTGCCACACAGACCATACATTGGTACATTAGTACCAGATGAAAGAAACTGGTGAGTTAACTGTAACCAATACATAGCTTAGCCAGAACAACTTCCTCCTTCCTATCCCTACAGAAGCAAGACAGCCAAAGAACAATGGAAGGTTTGATGTGGAAAAGCTTATTATCATGTTGCTTACTCCAAATTGACTGCCAACTGGCATGGAGCCAAACCTTGAATACAGGACCATAGTCCGTGTATGGGACAAGCCCAGTAGTTATAGTACCAGAGCAGACGGACTAAGCTGCAATGTAAGTAAGCTCATTCCAGCAAATACCAACATGGCCTGGTATTCAGAAAAACTGGGCAGTAGATGATAGAGAGAATTGGGCCAGTCAGTTTTGAATATCAAAAAGAATAGGGTGAAACCTGACATGAAGCAATTCCAAGGCTAACAGAGAGCTAAGTGAATCAGTACAAATGGTACAGTTCATGTACTGCATAGTTTTTATGTGAACCAGGGTAAGAGAAATGGCATACAATTTGGCAGTGAACACAGAAATTGTAGAGGAGATTCTATGTGCAACAAATGAATCACAGCAAACCATGACAGAGCCCACAGAGTCACCTGATTTTAAAACCATCTGTATAAACAAGAATGGAAGGATGGTTCGAAAGATGTTCAGCAAACAGAAGGCGACACTTCCAATCAGGAGTATCTGCCTTCTTCAGATGACTCATAGAAAGGTCACACTTGGGGATAGCAATTAGCCTTGGTGAAATGGGTGGATACTGCTATGTCATCCACATGTAGACCCAATTCATCCAATTGCACCTGAATACAAAGGCGAAAAGGAACAATGGCAGACTGTTTATAAAGAAAACGTGTGGTCCACTGAGGAAGGTAAACACAAATTCATGTGGGATGTTGTGATAAAGATTCAAGTTTTGATGCATACATGACAGACAATTGCAAACAACGAAGGTACAGAGAAGGTTCGTGGCACCTCATGTACAAACTATGGACTGGAGAAGTGCAGAGTCAAAGCCCCTGATACCAAACAGGGTCCAACACTTTCAAGGCCAAGGTCTTGGTAGAGCCTTATACCAGAGACTCATAGTCCAGTTTTCATCAAATAAGGACACAATAGAGTTTTAGCATGGAACATTGTTCTACTCCCCAAGAGGTGGAAGAGAGAACATGGAAAATTGTATGCTTGACATATAGCTACCTGATGTGTGGAATAAAAGTTAGCTAAAAATCAAATATAAGCCCCAAGAACTTTGCCTCACGGACCACCACGGGAAACTTCCACCAATATGGGATTTAGGATCATTGATGGCAATAGTGGATGCAAACAGTTTTGGAGAGATAAAGGTTACAAGTGGTTGGGAAAGAATGGAAAAGTGTTGAACCCACATGGATCTGTAACTGCAGGTTCATTGAAAATGTTTTAATAAAAATGAGTAAACTGTCACAATACCCATACGAGTGGAGGCCTTACAAAATGCCATTTCTCTAGATTGTATAATAAGCTTTCTCAAGGTAAAAAAACACAAAAACAAGACATTGTCACTTGAGAAATGCTTCCCTGATTGATGTTTCAAGTTGAATCAGGTGGTCCATGTTGGAGCACTGTCTTTGAACCCACACTGAATAGTTGAGAGGAAGTTGTTTGATTCGAAGAACCAAACAAAATGAGCATTAACTATCCTCTCTAAGATCTTATAAAGCAGTGGTTCTTAACCTTGTTGGAGGTACTGATCCCCGGAAGTTTTGTACTTGCATTCACTGAACCCTTAGTAATTGGAAAAATAAAATATAATTTTTTCAAATTCAATACATAAGTAGATATTTTATTAGAGCACAAAATGAACCATGCATTAGTTGCACATAATATCACTGTGTTCAAAGAACAAAACCAACAAAACATGAATATCACGCAAAAACAAAAACATAACACAATGAATATTTACTGCAAATCAATGTGACTTTTGCTGTTGCCTTTCAGAGAAAAGTTAAAAAATGCACGGCTTCACCTTGGCAAATGCCATTCATATCATTTTTGCAACAAAGTCTGTTCCTTTTCTTTGTTTTTATGTCTACCATCCTCAAAAAAAGATTGCTCGCAAAGATACGTTGTAACAAACGGTATGAGTATATCAAGGGCTTTCTTAGCAATAAGAAGGTACGTTACAATTTGATGACACCAAAACATTGAGAGGGTTGTTGTACGGAAAATTTCTGTTGAACCTGCCTCTGCAGTTCAATGATTTCGTCGAGGTATTCATCATTGACATTTGCTGTCACAACACTAAACATGAACAGAGTTGTCCATCACTGGTGATTTTCCAATGATCTGTTTCTTTTCAATTTGTTTTTATTTTTATTAATTTTGTCAGAAAGAGAGGTATCATAATAAATAAACCACATTTCAGTACCCATTAACCCCACCCACATGAAGCCCTATGAGGAGATGCACTACAGTGCCAAACAAAGACACTGTAACAACAATGGGGTTTCGTGAGCACTATACTCAAACACCAGTATCATATACAATGTCCAAAACATCTGTTGAGAACATCCAACACTAGTACTTGGTTAACCCTAGCGAAAGAGGACCAGCTGATTGACCCTAGGGGGCCATCCCATAACTCCCTATCCACAGAAATTCAAAGCCAAAGTAGTGTGTTAAAGGTTGGACTCCTCAACCATGGGTCACCACACATGGTAAACATGTGAGTGGGTGTTTAGATCTTAGGAGGTAAACTAAAAGAACAGATCCATACTGAGGGGAATTATTCTTTGTTTTCAGTGTTTATATTAAAATACACAGCCCATAATGTCTTATAAAAACAAACTGTCTTCACTTTTAATCACACTGATTACCATCACTGACTTGAGATATCTAAACATTTTAAGGAATTATGAAATAATCACCATTTAAATACTGAATTCATAGAAGTTTATTATAATGGTACAGTATAAATTAATCAGATGTTTTAAACTTCAAACAGTTTAGTGAAAAAGTTACTTTTAAATAGTCTTTATTATAGAAGTAAAAAGACAAAATGCCATGTACTATAGAAATATATTTTAGCTAAATTGCTTAAAATAAATACATGTATATTTCAATTAAATACTTATGACTGAATATTTGAACACAAACTATTTAATATTTACAAGGTTAAAAGAATTAACTGCTTAAACTCATATACCTAAACAAGTAAGAAGAACTTCTCCATCTGATATCCTCCATACATAGGCTTTATCATCTTCCCCTCCAGATACTACATAGGTCCCACTTTGATCCACATCACAACAAAACACTGAACCTATATTAATGATTGTACAGGTAAATTAATTCTGGCAACACACATCATAATTCTAGAAAAAAACTTCAGGGTTAAAATCATGAATATGAAGGATAGTTCAGTAGTTCTACAAATATACCAAGATTAAGTCATAAATCATAGATTTCTAATCCTACAAATACATCATGATTATATTATAAAAAGAAAGATATTTTTCTTCTAATGCTACAAAGTTAGAAAAGTTAGGTGGGGAAACTAAAATTCTGTATTCTAAGAGAACATTATTACATTAAAGATGCTCATTAATAATTCATTACAAGCATTTTGGTTAAATATTTGAAAAATAAAATACTTAAAATATTTCATCAAGCTTGTGATTAAATATACAGCAGACAAAACATTTTACAGATAATTAATTACCTATATGTTTTTTGAACACATGAACAGAGTCATCTTTCATTGGCTGAGAAGCACCTGCACCTCCTTCTCCAACTCCATCATCAACGCTATCTTCATCATCTTCAATTTCTATATCTTCACCCTCAATAACCTCAATGTCTTTGAGTGGGTAAAACATAAATTAAATGTTGTTAACACGATTACAGTCAAACATTTTTAAGAAGTGGCAATTAATTTAGAGACAATATCAAATCTGTTTTTAAAATATATTACCACATTAAAAAAAACTGGTCCACAAACAAGATATATGAATAGAGAAGAAACTGGTCATAGCCATATATGGAAAAAAGGCCCCAGGAATAAAAAACAACTACACATTTACATAAGTAGCTTTTATTAGCTTTATCAATAAATCCATAAAACTTTATTGCTGTCATTGTGAAATGAACTTGCCTAATATTTTCATTGTTTTTCTCCAAGAGAAACATAAATGCCAAACGATAATTTCATTTATATCAATTCAATAGGTATTTGATGTTATTTACACAACTGGACAATAAAATTGATAATGTCACAGCAACAAACTCCTTTCTAATAATAAAAGATTCTAATCCCTAGAAATAGAGTTCTAAATAATAAAAAAGTTTATCTAAGGAGTTAAAACGAACATTATTACATGTGGCTACATTTATGTTGTTTATAAGTTTGAATTTGCATCTTACAGTTCTGATCAGAGATAAACTACCAGTAAGGCTGTAATTTTATAACAGTTTTAAGATAATTATAATATTATCAGGAAAGAAAGGATATTTCAATTAAGTTGAAGGGTAAACTGAAACTGTTACCATTACAATTAAATATACTATTGTATAAATACCTCCTTTCTATAATTTAAATTATATCACAATCCTTTATTCAGGTTGTAACAGCACATCCACTTGGTAAGAATTGGAGTTTCATAATTTAAAAAACAACATTCATCCACCAGTAACTAACACCATGCACTTGATTTTATAATCAACAATAATTACATTTTTCTTAATACAAAAATTATATTAATTCAGTATCCTTATAATTATATCACATTGCATTTGCTAGAGGGTGAATGAAAAAAAACATTAATTTACAATATTCTTCCAAAATAGTTTATTATTTAGAATGATTAGAAAAGCATTTGTTTTCATAAAAACAACTAATAAGATCTCAAAAAGACAAATCATGTATTTTTTTATGTGGGAAAACAATTTCTTTCAAGCCAGTAATATTTTATGTTGTAAACGGTACCAAACCTAGGCAAAGGAGCAGAAAGACTCCACTTTTGAGGCTAAAATATTTGGTCCAGAATACAAAACAAGACATAGTATGTGTCTATAAATTTTACATTTTTATTATAAAAATTACTTTTACCTTAATCTGGATACCTTATATTTCATTGGATGTTCAATGGTTGCTAGACCAATTGCAGATGAATATAGAAAAGTAACATCCTATTGTTTGTCATGAAAGAAAAAGCAGCAAATAAAAATTAAAGAGTCATTATTACATATAAAGCTTGAAATAATGCCAATGCTTACAAACTTTCTTCCCCTCAATCCTGTCTCTAAATGTACTCTGTGACATAAAATTATGTATACCACTTATGAGAATCTTTTGGCAAAGTTATTTTGACAGTAAAAGTGATTCAAATGACACTTTGAAATGTGTACAAAAAAATCTGTAGTTATATTTTGAACTGTAATTAATTTTTACCAGAAGCACCATAATTAGATGCTTCATTTGGCATAACCTGATAGCAATTGAGATCATAAATAAGATTTTGCAGAGTCAATGAAACAAGTGCTGTAATCTAGCAATTACTTTACATTAGCTGAAAAATACCTTAGCTATCAAATAGATTTGATAATTTTAAAAATTACTTTTTGACAATTCTTCATTCGAGTTTCATTATCTTCATAGTAAATAATCTTGTGTAAAAAGTTTTATGAATCTTATTAAGTATATCTATAACAGAATGGGCCTTATTTCTGAACACAAGTAATAGATAATTCTATGAAGTCTCAGAAAATATACTTTTCTTTGAGAACACATGTAGAACACTTACAGTTATACAGAAATTAATGATGTATGTTTGAAGATAAACATCTTACATCAGAAAGAAATGTTAATTAGATAACAATCATGAGTTTAAAAGCTACTTGCTACTTTATGCTTAGCTTGGGTTAAGCCTCCCTGTTACAAGGTGCATCTTAATATGAGATTCATAACAAAAAACATTTTCTGAAGAAAGTTTCAAAATTTATCTAAACATAATAGATGTCTCACTGGAGTTAAGGTGCATTTAGTCCAGCATCCATGCTCTATATATGCTAAATTAAATGCATAGAAATATATCACATTTCCAAAAACTTGGATTTTTTTTCTCAAATTATTTAATTTGTAGAAGTGATGTAAATTAATTCATAAATTATATTTGAACATAATTTAAGAATTGTATGCCAGTGAATCCCTTGTGTTAAAGCATTTAACCATTGAAAAAAATTACAATAACTTTCTTCTTCAAATATAGTCTTTCAATAAACTGTTACTTATATTATAGTAATATCGTAGTTCCAAATGCATCAACCATAACATTTTTTGCTATATTTTTTTTATTCTATTTAGTAACAACTACATGAAATAAGTTATTTTAAAGGTCAATATATAGACAAGAAAAGTACTTTTAATTAATTTTCTTCCTTCTTTTTTAACAAACAATCATCAAACCTGGTTTGGATACATGTGGAATCATGCCACATTAAACACGTAGTTTATCAGTGTATGACTGATAGGCAATAAACTTTTAATTCTGTACATGAAGTGTTACTAATCTGTTGAATATACATGCAAAATTTGAAGAACTTGTTTTTATAAATATTTCACTCTTTTGTTTTATTTGTTAAGGTTGAGAAATTTGGAAGTTTAAGACTTTTAACTAAACAACATACAACAATATCAATATACATGCATATTAGTTGAAAATTTAAAAATGTGATATAAAAAGTTGCTAGATTAGTGATTCAATGATAAGTTGTATTTTTAAACCAAATGTACACCTTCAATGCATACTTTGCCATTGGAGTATATTAAATGTGAGGAAAAAATACTGGCACATTTTTATACATTATTTATTAATATTATGAGACGCATAACTTGTGGTATATTTCTTATTCCTAAAGTTCACCAGCAATAACTAAAATACAAAATATAAAGAGCCTTTAGACAATATAATTAATGAATAATCTTGGCTTAAACTGTTTAACAACCAGTTAAGAAAATAAAAAATATAAAACTAATTACTAATTCTCTCACATTTTTGTACAATATGTTGATTTTAACATTTTAATGTCTCTTCCCTGCTTTGTTAATTTTTCATCATTTTTTTACTCTGATATCCTGACTCATCAACATACCTCTAAACTTTGCAACAATATGATTTGTAAAATATATTTAAATGTCTCTGTTAGCACAATAGAGCTTGAAAAAAACTGAAAACTTCTACATTAACACCTACTGACTTTAAAAAATTACTTCAATTTCATGAAGTTCAACTTTGCTTATATTATCAATGTCCTGTAATGAAAACTTGAAACTACTTTTGTGATTCAGAGCTCCCATTTTAAATAAACACCATGATAAATGTAAGTTATATACATCTGAGAATACATGTCAAATGAAGTTCAGTGAAGCTACTTATTAGCTGACAAAGTGCAAAATATTTTGTACCAGAGTATGGGTGTGTGTGGTAGTGGGGGATACTTTTTTGCGAAGAAACGTAAATTGTTTCTTCTGGAGAAAGAATTTAAGTATAAGTGAAATTTTTATTTCTAAAAAAAAAAATAAATTAGAACACATGGGCTTATAGTAAACATCTTAGATTCCTTAAAATATTGTGGTTGTCATTTCACTCCCATTTTCATCTATGAACCTGACTGCAATCACCATCACACTGGTACATTAACTTTTTATACAACAGCCACAATAGAAACTCCATAAAATCTAAGTAAAACACAGTAAAACTTTCCAAAAACTAATTAATTACCATCATCAAGTACCAATCCATCATCATCCATTTCATCAGGACCTTCCATAGGTGAAAGTGTATCCCTATGCATTGAACAGAAGTTAACTTCTAAACAAAGTTGGGAAAAAGTACTTTAAAATTACAAAGTTTTTGATGACAATTAAACAATATAAATATTTACACAATAACCTTATAATGTAAATGCAATTTAATTGTTATATATTATACTGAAATGATCTGACACTACTACACATAACCTAAACACAGCCGTACTAAACCGTTTTTTATACTCTCTCAAGTTTAGAGTTGCTTTTAACACAGAAATAAACAAGTGCAGCTAATGGACAAAGAAATAGAAAATTACAGCAGGAAATAATTCTGAAATTAATTTTGTATGTATGTTTCCAAAACAAGTAATTATAATACTTGTGTTATTAATGCAGTAAAATACTTAATCATTTAATAAGAGGTAATGCATATACAAGACTACAACTATAACTATTACCTAACAAACCTACAGACCTTCCTTGAAATCTAATTCTAAGCCACCTGTAAGCAACAGAAAATTACTCCCAAGTTCCTGAACTTCACATCCAAGGATTATTTGTCTTCTTATTACAAAGTTACATAATGGTCCATGTAAATTCTATCCATCATAGTGAATCAATCTCAGCTTTCAGCACTAAAAATCTGAAAACTGCAAGAGATGGAGCAAAGGAAACATGCTTGAAGAAATCAGCAAGTGTAGCATAGGTGAAAATCTGCTGTTGAATCACCACTAGTTTCATTGTTTTTTTTAACAACTCAGTGAAAAGAATGGCTAAAAGAAAACACAGTGGTTAAATTAGAGAAAAGATTAATTAAATGGATGACAGGGTGATAGGATACAAGGAAGCAAAAGGTTGTTATTAATGGAGTTCAGTCAAACAAGATTCTTGTTACTGATGAGATATTTCAATGGTAATGTTTGGGCCTTTGCTTTTTCTTATCTACATTATTAATACTAATAAAAGCGAAATTGGTAGAATTTTCTAATAATATAAAACTCTTGGGAAATTTCTAGCCGTATTGAGTGTTCTAAAATGTTAAATTATTACTTTGTTCAACAGATAATTTGGACAAATGCATTTCAAATGGCCTTTAATTATATCATGTGAAAAGTTGTGCATTTAGTTTATCATAATCCAGATCACACACTTATTGCTGATGTGAACAAACTGAAAAGCATGATTAAATTAAAAAAAAAAAATCTAAGTTTGTCGATGTACATATTACTATAGCCATAAAGGAATCTTCTGTTGCTAGTTTTAAAACTAAATTTTAGGTTGTATTTCATAACCTTAAAATATACTGGTTCCAAGTTAAAAAGACACATTTACTTTTATAAAAAAAGATCACTTGTTAGGCCTTACTCAAAATTCTGTGTACAGTTTTGGTTTCTTTATTCAAGAAAATACTGACGTAATGGGGAGGTTTCAAAGGTGGGCTATTAAGATGATTCTAAAGATGGAAGGATTATTTAATGGAGTTAAGATCCAAATTTACTTTCTTTGTGAATAAGTACATTTAAGAGGCGATCTAATTGAAGCTTATAAAAATTCGAATATATTTTTTGAATGAGAAGTTTCTTCACAGTTCACTGATTTGAATTGTATTGTCATTTTTTTGTACTTTCATAATTAAATATCTGGTGTACTATTACTAACAGCATTTGTGTTACGTTAGATACCTCTCAATAAAGTACGGTTATATTTTATTTTACAAATATTGATATAGATGGACACTGTACTAGAATAGCATAGCCCTAGCCTTTTTCGTAGTACTAAAAGTAATGCTACAACAATTAATTGTGAATAATACCTTATGCCTACAGTTTTACTAAGTTACAGTATTAAAAGTACCACTGACTGCCGCGATTTCAATGAGCAATGTAATTTAACAAAACGTAAAATCACCAGTCAATATTTAAACGGCTTTAGAGCATATTAAAAATAGTCATCTTACTAAATCTTAATATTTAACATTAATAGCGATAAAAATGACATAAGAAAACAGTCACTAAACTTTTACGTTTTTCTACAATTACCGTTACAATCCGCCATCTATTGAAAATAAATATTTATACATATTTATATACAACATTAAAAATTTCTCAGTGCTAAAAATTTGTGATCGGACTCTGACAAAGGTGCACTGTAAATATATTTTTTCGTAAATTTGTGCGTAAAACAAACAAATTCACAAAAAGGCTCTCTCAAACGAGTGGGTCATAACCAAAACATGGATCAAAACTATTTTCTTGTTTACCAGAATTTGAAATGCACAATAAAGGGATTTAGACGTTTTATTAATAACGTTTGAAAAAGTCGACCTTGTTGATTATTCTTTTGATAGTAAAAATAGTTTTATTGTCAAATTTTCTATCACAAGATTTATTTGTTTCTTCTTGCTATAGCGCTTTTGTTGGCGGATATTAATGTGAGTGTTTTCTTTTACGGCAAAGAAACATTGGGCTATCTGCTTAATCCACCAAACTCCTAATTTTAGCCTTCTAATCCGAAAACTTACCGTTGTACCAGCAGGGAACACTAATACTAATTAAGCATAAAGCTCCACAAAAGACCACCCGTTCTCTTCTTATTATGAGCATTGAAGCAAAGTTACTAGCAATATAAATTTCCAAATACGCCACGAATGGCACAATAATAGCACAGAGATTGAAAATATTGCGAAAAATATTCACTCAATTTCTTGAAACTTGGATTTATACCTTCACTTACAAATGAAACGAAGCTTATGTGCCTCCTATGCGGAAAGGTTTTTAGTGATGATGCTATGAAACTTGCAAAAATAAAAGACTGCCTTCAAAAAATTCATCCTGATAAGAAAGATAAAGATCTTGATCACTTTGGAACCTTGAAAGAAAAATGTAAAAAATCGGCCAAATATAATGTCATTTATGAAAGCACCTGCTCAGGTTCACAATAAAGGAGGGTTAAGGGCGTCATATAATATTTCTCTCAATATAGCAAAGAAAGTTAAACCGTATACTGTTGCAGAGTAGATCATTATATCATCAACTAAAAAGTGATTGAAACTGTTATGAAAAAAAGGCTCTGATCCTGTTTTAAAATGCTTGTCTTTATGTGCAAGTGCAGTTCAAAGACGTCTTAATGAGATGGCTGAATATGTGAAAAAAATTTAGCATCTGAGCTTATGCATTGTAAGTTTTCCATCCAACTTGATGAATCATCTTTCAGTGGTTCAAATATTCACATGGCATATGTGAGTAGTTTTAGTCAAATTCAAAAACAAATTATTGACGAGTTTTTGTTTGCAAGGTATCTTTAGGGTGATGATTTTTTAATGCTTGGAGAAATATTTAAATAAGCACAATATTCCACTCAGCAATATAACTGCGGTTGCCACAGTTGGCTGTTACAGAGAATTTGCTATCTTTCTTAAGGAAAAGGTTTCCGATGTGTGCACTATTCACTGTGTATTACAAAAACACTACCTTGTGGTAAAATATTTCAGTGACGAATTTTATGATACACATCCACTTAAATCTCGACTGTTTACTAAGCTATGTGAAAAAATTAGTGAACCAATTACTGTTTCATTCTGAAGTAAAATGGTTGTCAGGAGGTATTTGCTTGCAAAGGCTTGTCAAGTTATGTGACTCACCTGTAGAGTTTCTTACAGATGTGGATTCCTTTCTATATGATGAGTTGAAAAGAATAGGAATAATCTTTTCTGTTTGGCAGATTTATATTCAAACGTTAAAGATATACAGACTTGTCTGCAAGACAAAGAGGTAATAATTATTTGAACTCGAACAATCCTCTTAAACTTCCAAGTCAAAATAGGCCTTTTAAAATCTTCATTGCTACGAAGAGATTTTTAGTACTTTCCAAACTTACTGCAAATGGATGATGAAGACCAAATTATTTTTGATGATGACTTGGATATATATTCATAAAACACCTTGAAAACTGAGTCAAGACTTTAAAGTGTACATTGAGGACTTGGAGAAAATGCATATACCTAATTGGATTGTTGCACCATTTGATTCGGAAATTGAAAAGGTAATTATTAAATCTAATTTATAAGTTGAACTCATTGAACTTTGCGTGGATCTTGAAGCTAAATCACTTTTCAAAAATACGACCCTCAGGAACTTCTGGAGTAATGAAAATATTGTCAATAAGTATCCAAAATTTTTCCAGCGGTGAACCGTTTTTTACTTGCATTTCTAAGTTCCTATATAGTTGAAGCTAGTTTTTAGCCATGTAAATTCAGTCCTAACAAAGCAGAAGAACAAACTCACCAATTTACAAACAAATATTGGTGCTCTTCTCAAATATCATCAATCACATCAGACGATCAATAAAAAGGTAAAGTTGGTTTATCATAATATATTATTATTATTTATATATTTTATTATTCTTCCTTTAACTATGGTTTATAGATTTTTATTACTTAAGAGTGTGGAGGGGTCGACAGCCAAAAATGTTTGGGAACCCCTAGTTTAGACCTACAATTTGTATCAAAATAACTTAACCATTTTTTATAGTAATGTGGACTGACCTTTACATTATATTTACCAAATAATCCAAAATAACTCATCAAACAGCAGAACACGTCACAACAACAGTATTTTAACATTTGGAGAAGACAAGCAAATCACTACAATTAAGAAATATTATTTTGTACTAGGTTGATCAACTTATGGAATGAGTAGTCATCAAATGTATGTCCCTGAACGAGATGGTCAACTGATATTGTTTGAGAGCAACAAACAAAAATTATGTCAGTTATTTTTTATATGATAATAAAATGCAAAAAGTATGATGCACTTTTAACACAGTAACTTGAGGATAATAATGCATTTTGTGTTTTGATCAAAATTCAGTATGAATTTATTATATGCCAGCAGCATGACAATTTGTATTTTATGAAATTTTACTTATGAAAACATAAGTCATTAAATGTTGTAATGATGCAGGCAGCAACGTGCGTAATATTAAATTTGCTGACATTTCGCGGTATTTTTCGAACAGAAGTAAACACTATTTCGGATATTCAATATTCATGCATTTTTTCTTTAAAATTCAAAAACTCCAGGGTTGGAAAACTAAATGAAAGAAAAAGAAAAAGCCATATGTAGAAAACTACAGAAAATAGATGATAGTGAAGAAATTTAAATAATATGTTGAAAAATATCCTTTGAATGAACTTACTAAGTTTGTTTTGAATTTCACGTAAAGCTACTCGAGGGCTATCTGCGCTAACCATCCCTAATTTAGGAGTGTAAGATCAGAGGGAAGGCAGCTAATCATAACCATCCACCGCCAACTCTCGGGCGACTCTTTTACCAACGAATAGTGGGATTGACCTGACATCCCAGCGCCTGCATATTTTGTGTGACAAGAATTCGAACCCGCGATCCTTAGATTATTAGTCGAACGCCTTAACACGCTTGGCCAACTTACGAAGTTCAAAGACAATGAATCTTTTAAGACTATGTTCAAAGTATCAAACATACAAGACTTCCATCCTATTCAGCGTCAATTCAAACCATCCCGAAGTTAAAACATACAACCATAAATTGTGTAGATTTACAATTATGCATAAAAATATGCTGGTAGTACTGCAAAACAGGAAAATTCGACTATCTTTTCGAGCCCTATAAACTGCTTTTAATGCCCGTGTACACCATGAAATCTGTACATTCTTTGGAAATAAACATTTATACCAAGTAATCCAAGAATAGGAGAAATCATTCCAAATTCAGAAAGTTCATTCATATAAAAAAATATATAATGAAGCTCTCAGAAAAAATGGATGAAAAATCCACACACACGTATATGTATACACACACATTTTATGAATGATTACTTTTCTGTTCAATTGGATGACAAAAATCCACTTGATAAACTGTCAGCACTGGTCATGTTGATCTGGAAAATATGAGATTGAAAAGGACAAAAAAGTGGTCCAAGACCTACTTGAACTCATGGAAAATATTTGGAAACATCTAATGTGAGGTGAACTTATGTAGCTAATTTGCATATCAAATGGAACTACTGTTACTCCACATACTGTTTTAAATCTTCTTATAGCAAAAGTAAAAGAGTGAATGGTTATACAAAGATTTTCATGAGAAAGGTTTGCATGCTCAACAAGAAGCTTTTCACGACTGCTTGCTGAAACTCCGAATCAAAACATTTAGTAGTATAAGAAAACAAAGCGGTATTAAACAAAGAAACTGTTTTTAAATCATTCCATAAACTGTTTGAAAACATGGTCTTGATAGCATGCAGTTGAAATATGAACATGAGAAACGTTCTGAAGCATCTCTTAGGGCCCTCAAATAGGCACTAGTAAACTCTGATTGAACCATCAGGAAGACAAACAAAGCTGTTGTAACAAAAAACAAAAAACTCGAGGAGAATGTATCACCAGCAGAACAAATACCCGAACTATCAGCACATACTACTAATGGAACGAGTTTCATTCACTGAATCAATAAGGAAGGACTAACATTTGAAGACCTCTCACAAGAATTCTTCAAGAAAATTATGCATTTATCATATAACACCTAAAGAATTGACATCGTATTTGATGAAGAGTTGACAATAAAAATAGATAAAAAGACATTTTATAGATCAAACATAGGACTGCCTATCACATCCATTTTGCTAGAGCCTCAAACTCAGCGAAAGTGCCGAATTTTGTCTTGTGAAACAAGCAAAATGAAGCATACAGTGTTCCCTCGTGTATCGCGGTAGATGCGTTCCAAAACCCCCCGCGAAAGGAGATTTTTCGCGAAGTGGGATCGCCGATTTTTACGTATATATTTATTTGCATTTAGACTTTTAAAACCCTCCCTGTACAACTATTTAACCCTCCCATTACAATACTGTTCATTATCGCTGAAATAATAAGAACAATTATTAAGATATTAAGCCTTAAAATTAAAAATTACATATCTTCAGCAGGTGGTGTCTTTCGGGGGACACCACTTCCTCTTCTGTGGAAGGTGAATCGGCAATTTCTTCGTCGGTCGTTACAACTTCAGGAACAGTACTTGCCACCGGTACCCTTTCTTTCGTGCTCGGCTGGAAAAACATTGTTATTGGCAGTTGTTTTCTCTGCCTCTTTAGCCTATCGAAAATCATTTGATAAGGAGTCATCAGTTCTTCTATTTTATTGCAAAATTGTACTGATCGAACCATATCGTTGTCCCATTCCTGCGAGCACTCCTTCACTTCGTTTCCATTTTTACGCTGTTATAAACTCAAATATATGTTTATATCACAAAATATACCTGTTTTTTTTTCTTTACACTATTAATTATATTTATTTTTAATATTTTAATGGTATTTAATGCTATATTATATATATATATATATATATATATGTGGGGGGTCGGCCGAGCCCGCGAAGTGGTGAGGGAACACTGTATTTGATTTCCTGTGGAACACTGGCTAGAAAACGAGAGAAACCGCCTTAATAATAACATTTTCCATGTTATTATCATGGATAATAGATGACATGATGCAGGGTCGTAGGGGATTTGAAAACATCTCCAAAAGAAGCTGAAGGTCACTTATATATCTAAAGTTGACATGGGTATTGGTCAAAACATATATGTATCTCACTCTTCGGGATCCACACCTTCACTGTTGTAACATTGCCAGCTGTTTTAAAGACCTTGGAAAACCTGCTGCAAAGAAGTTTGTGAGAAATAAAAAATACCGATGAACATTTTTCTAGCCTAGATTCCAGTGGTCTTTATCAGACGAGTCGTTTTGAAATATGCCAGCTGTTTGCAGCATGATCCTACAACAAAGGTATAAATGAGTTGTACCTTAGTTGCTTTAGAACAACAAAAATAAAACAAAGACAGTGTAGAACCTGGACAACTTCCACAACACAAGGACGACTGATATTTATATGCATTTAGAGCAAACTGCCAAGCCTCCATATAGCTTCGAAGTCTGGGACAGCATCAGTATGTATGATACTTCGCCCTGTGGATTTTCAAGGTTGGACATTTTATGAAGAACAAGTTTAGTTTGACTGAATGATGGGTACACTTGTTCTTCACTCTTGACAGTTACCAGACTCTTAGTGTATGCAGCGTGGTTTGAAATTTTCTGAAACTTGCCAACCACAAAACTGCAATGATATGAGCAGTAAAGCAACGTTTTCTATAACTATGGAGGAACAAATGATGAGAACGAGGCTACTACTAGCCAGAAGGATACACATTTGTTATTTGTCATGTTTATTACTACCGTAATTATGCACTGTTCAGAGAACCGTAGCCATTGCATTAACATGTTTGCGTATTTATCTAAGGACCTACATATGTAGCAGTACTTGGTGTTATATGTTGTAATGAATGGAATATTACTGGAATTGTGGTATGCAGTGTCATTCAACATTTTAATTAAGAAACTATGGCAGACGAAAGAAACGGCAACCAGTAAATGTTTAACAACTGTAATATTAGTTAATACTTTATATTTGAGAGTTAAAATGTGTTTAGTTTTCATTATTATAAGTTACTTTATTATATTGATCCAACATCTGAAGTTAACGACACAAGAAAAGCATTTGACAATACCTTGAGTTTACTCTGACTTTCTGACCAATCTGCTATGTCAAAATGTCCATTACGCATTTTTCTGACCAATACATAGCTATCAAGAAAACATAATAAAGCTTAGCATTCTCCAATGGAACGAAATAACCAAGTTTAGGGATATGGTGGATGTGTAGTGTAACTTGGAATCACAGATAGTGATTTACTGAAGAATAAAGGATAGGCTTACATTTCTAATCCTCCTCCAAGTGGCACAGTGGTCTGCGGACTTCCAATGCAATAAATCGGTTTTCGATACTCATGGTATTTCATTATGTAGCTTTGTGCTTAACTTTAAACACACAAACAACTCTTTTTTTTTCATGAAATACTTAATTGTCTTTTGTGATGCGTATGTTACTTTAAGAACCAGGAATTATATTATCGATGAAAAAAGAAATATCCTTTCTACAACAATATTAACAGGTTGCACATACAGGCTTGTGTGTGGTAATTATTATACAATTCTATTGTTAACAACACAATTATTTTAATATTTGTGTGTTGTCTCACAGATGTCAGTTTCGGGAGTATGATTTTTCAATTTTGTCACGTGAAAATGGAAGATACTAACAATGGTAATGTTAGTGCAGGAAAACTTGGATCAAAGTTTGAAATTTATACAAGAAGATGGTTTATTTTGTTTGTTACAACGTTGTTAAACATTTCTAATGCTACAGTAAGTATTTTTAAAAAAATTATGAATAATTTACTCGATTGCATTATATTCATTTAAATGTTAAAACTTGTTGATAAATTGGTACTTAGAAAGGTCCAGTAACATGATTAATCATTTTGGGAAAATTTAAATAAGAGTGTTAAGGGAGAAAAGGATCTTGGAATGATCAGTCTCTCAAACTTTGCACTGTCAGTGTTATGCAAAAAATGAAAAATAAAAAAGGTTCAAACAAATAAATTTCCTTTACCCTTACAGATAGACAGATCTAAGCAAGAGAAATTTATATTTTTACAACATTCCAAGACTTTCATGGTCAAATAATCATTAATTTTCTGGCTAATTTCTTTTGGAAAAAAGCAAGTTAATTTTGGTAACCAGACTGGAAGAAATAAAAAAAAAGTAAAAATGAAAAATAATTTGGAATCTATGTGAAATTAGTACTTGTAGAGATATTAGCATCAAATGAAAAGTTGTGGAATGTGGCAGTTTTGATATTGGGTGACGTGATAATCAGTGACCTAAAGATGAAAGATCAATGATCTTTAGAAAAAGTTCAAAATAAAATAATGGTTTTCAATTGCTATATGATAAAACATGTAGATTCTGTGGTTTTGTGTCCATTGAGAATTATGTTGAAGTCTAACCTACTGTAGTTATTTAGAAAAGGTCAGTGACTTGTAGAAAAACATAAAAATTGAACAAATGAGTAATAAATAAAATACGGATCTACTTAACTCATTTTTCACTATAATGAGAACATACACATTATCTCATCATAAGAGGATTATTGGAGTTGACATATCAGATCACTGACCTTTGTAATGAGGTCAGGAAATATTTTTGCATTTAGATGTTTTTATAAGTATAAGTGATATTCTTGGAAGAAAAAATTGATGTCATTACTAAAGGACAGGGGGATATTCTCCTTACCTATGATGGCAAGAAAAACTGGTCATCCAAAGAAATAGGTGGAATTGTTGAAAATTAACATTTAGATGTCTAGCAATGTTACAAAAATGTTGAATTTTTGGTTAACTTCTTTTTTACAGATGTCAATTTCACAATTGACAATGATAATCAATCATTGTGACACAATTTTTATGGAAATGATAATCAAACCAAATCATTGGTGTTATATTTTGACTTGTAACTAGCAGTTTATCTTCCTTTAAAATTTAATTTCTATATTGTATATGAAATGTCTTGATTATTTATTGTAACAGTTAGATATGTATGCAGAATGTTTGAAAAAGGTATTCTAATTTGAGAGGACAAAAGCCAACAAGTACTCATGAAACAATCATATTGTGCTCTCTGCTGATGTTACTGGGTATGGTTTCTATTTAGAAACTTTGGAAAAAAAATAGGTGCTGTGAGATTAAATCTGGAAGCAGATTTTCATGAAAGTAAACAAATTATTATTTTGTTGTAACACTGCACAGGGAGTTAGACTTAAATTAACATAAGTATAAAGTTTTATAATAGTAAAGTACTGTACTATCAACATGTTGAGTTGTTATTAATTGTTAAATTATATTACTAATTTAAACACTGTGTACAACGGGAGTATATCAGCTATATCAGTCATATATGTATTCACCACTGAAATAACATGTTAGCATGTTCAATTTTTCTGGGGTGCTTTTTCATAAATAACTTATATTTTCAGTATTGATAGCTATGTAATAATTTTCGTGTGTTAAAGCAAAAACATTCAATCTTCCTTTAGTTTCTGTGCAGGTAATTATTCAACCTGTGGAAAGCAGAGTCGCAGGCAACTTTGCTTCATGAATCTTTGTGTTTTGACTCTCCACCCCCATGCAGACATTTATGTTCAAGCTGATGCTTTTCTATCCTATTTCTATTCTGATTCATATTAGCTTTAATCTTTCTGCTTCGTATGTTCTCTTTCTCCTGCTTTGTCTCTTAGTTAAGTCTACTTACCTTTGTTTTACCACCACACTGCTCCTTTGTTATCTTATTGTGTTTTACTTTCTTTTGGAGACTTCATTGTGATCCTGACAGTTTTGATTGAAACATTTGTTTCTGCCCTGTTTGCCAATTTGTTCTTGATCTGTTGTACTGCTATGGGTTTGTTGACATGGTTTCTTTGGTATTTATTTGGTAAAGATTCTCTATTTCTGAGTGTGCACCTCCCTCCAACTTATTTCTGAGACCTCCTTCATCATGCAGTTTTTGAAGATGTTATGGATTCTTTGGAATCTCAGGCTGAAGCGGCTTGCCAGCAGTGCTCCCTAATTTCATTGGTTACAAATAGATCAACCTCACATCAGAGAAGTAATATTAACACTAATTCCAAATGTACTAAATATATCTTTATGAAATCAGAAGTCATAGCAGACTTTGACAAGTTGAAGTGCAAGATGGTGTTCATGTGAAAATAAAAATATTTTTCTCCATCATATAGTTTCCATATTATGTTTGGATAATCTCTAGAACTTTTGAAATGCATCTTCATAGGTTTTTTGCAGTTTCTGCAGTGAGGCGCATCTCCACTCGCAAAGATGGAGTTACACTGCCAACAAATACGCTCGTTTTGACATTTACTTCATCACTTGCATCTGCCACCATCAAGGCAGGTTATCTCATTTGCAGAGTCAGCCATACATTCCAAACCCTCTTTGATGTTTTCAATGTCAGAGATTCGGCCACTCAAAGACTTCTTGTCGTGGTTCCCTGACATGTGCTCGTTGTGGAGGTAAGGACAACGATGCCTATGATTGTGACTTGAACCCGCATTGTGTAAACTGCAATGGTTCTCACCCCTCTTACTTTCATTCTTGCCCAAAATAGTTGGAAGAAAAAGAGGTGCATCATTTGAAAACGACACATAACATTAGTTATCCTAAGGCTCGGAAATTGCTGTCCACAACTCCATCTCGGACATATGCTGCTGCACTTCATTTCACAACTACAGTGGAAGATCTCTCTGTGCCTCCAAAAGAATCGTTTTCAAAACAAATGAAAAGCCTTCTGACCTCTGTGGTTAAAACAGTTGATGAATAGACTTCCACTCCTATCTCTGTTCCTCCCATACCTTCCAATAAACCTCAAGATCCACGTCCTTCAGTTTCAAATACAGGCATTTCTTCTGATACATCATTTTCTCCAACCACAATAAACAAAACAATTATTCGTTTGCATCCTCAGTCACTGGACTCCTCTTCCAATAACAAAAACCTGCCCACTTGACCCAGAGCAGGATCCATGGAGGTTGATAGACCTCCTCCGAAGAAAGACAGTAAAGAAAAAAGACGTGGTAATAAACCGAAGGGTTCTCCAGCCACTTCACCTACCCGTTCTTAAAAATGGCCACCTTGATACAATGGAACTGTCGAGGTTTACATTCTAATCTGGATGATATCAAAACACTGATTGCTTCTTACCATCCTGTTTGTCTTTCTTTACAAGAAACATTTCTCAAATCTGCTGATACGGTCTCCGTTCGGCAGTTTTCTTTGTACAGAAATGACAGGTTGTGTGATGGTCGAGTACATGAAGGGGTAGCACTGTTGGTTGATCAACATGTGCCCACCCTGTCTTTGTCACTCAACACACCCTTGGAGGCCGTAGCCATCCGTGTTTCCTTGGGTCATACCATCACTATTTGTTCTCTGTACCTGTCCCCTGGAGAGACATACAATCAATCAGAACTTGATGCTCTCGTTGAACAGTTGCCATCTCCATTTCTAATCCTGGGAGATTTTAATGGACACCATCCCCTCTGGGGAAGTGCTATTATTGATGGGAGGGGTCGATCTGTAGAGCGGATGCTCTCTGATCACAATCTTTCTCTTTTCAATACTGGTTCTTCCACTTACTTTCATGCTCC
This sequence comes from Carcinoscorpius rotundicauda, assembly GCA_011833715.1. Lineage (NCBI taxonomy): Eukaryota > Metazoa > Arthropoda > Merostomata > Xiphosura > Limulidae > Carcinoscorpius > Carcinoscorpius rotundicauda. Next base: position 20,742,884 of record CM022402.1, on the reverse strand, counting down.
TAGTCAGTCCTTTACTGCTATTGATCTCTCAGTTTGCTCCCCTTCATTATTCTCCCATTTTTCATGGAGGGTTGACCGGTGGAAGCTGGATCAGGCAGACTGGTCCACTTTCACTGCTCTCGCAGAACTTGATCCTTCCATCATAAATCATCTATCAATAGACAGCTGTGTAACAGCAGTAACTGACTGTATTATACATGCAGCTGCTCAGTGTATTCCTAAAACCTCAACAAGTTTTCCATGATATCCTCATCCATGGTGGAATCCTGCTTGCCACTTAGCACAGAAGGCTCAAAAACGGGCCTGGGATACTTTTCGTAATTATACCACACTTTCAAACCGGGTTGCTTTCCAACGGGCCCGTGCACATGGTAGGTGGGTAAGACGTCAAAGCCAGAAGGAATCTTGGATTAAATTCACAACCAGCATATCTTCTACCACCAGTTCCAAGATCATATGGGACAGGATTCGAAAGGTTAATTGGCACTACAGTTCTGTCCCCTCTCGATCTTACTCTCTGATGGTCAGGAGGTGACTGATGTCCGGGACATTGCTAACACTCTAGGTGAAAGCTTTTGCTGGGTATCTAGCACTTCTGCTTGTTCCTCCACCTTCCTGGCCATCAAGACTCGGGCAGAGCGATCACCTCTTTCCTTTCGAACTGACTGTTTCTTTGACTATAATTGTCCCTTTACCCTGGTGGAACTAAAAATGGCCCTTCATCGGTCTGCCAGTATGTCTGTTGGACCTGATGATATTCATTATGACATGTTGCACCATCTATCTCCTGCTTCTCTTGATGTCCTTCTGATTGTCTTCAACCGGATTTGGCAGGAGAATGCTTTTCCTGATGCCTGGTGCAAGGCTATTACTTTACCTTTCTCGAAACCAGGGAAAGATCCGAAGATTCCTTCAAACTATCGTCCAATTGCTTTGATGAGCTGTCTCTGTAAGACCTTAAAAGGATGGTTAATGCTCGTCTTGTTTGGTTCCTTGAATCAAACAACCTCCTCTCGCCCACCCAGTTTGGGTTCTGTCGACAGCACTCCACCACAGACCACCTAATTCCTCTTGAAACATCTATCAGAGAGGTCTTTCTCAACCGCCAGCATCTTGTATCGATATTCTTTGACATAGAGAAGGCCTACGACACAACATGGAGGTATGGCGTTTTGCAAGACCTCCATACATATGGGTTACGTGGCCATCCACCCATGTTTATTAAAATTTTTTTCATGGACAGGAGATTCCAAGTTCGTGTGGGTTCAGCACTTTCACGTTCTTTTGTACAGGAACTTGGAGTCCCTCAAGGCTGTATATTGAGTGTCACACTCTTCAGTATAAAGATAAATGCCATCACTGAACAACTCCCTCTTATTGTTGCGAATGGGCTGTATGTCGATGACTTTCACATCTCATGTCAGTCGTCAAACATGAGATATATTGAGCGGCAAATAGAAACTGCCCTCAATCGTGTACGGAAGTGGACTCTGGCGAATGGCTTTAATTTCTCTCTTTCCAAACTGTATGCATGCACTTTTGCCATTGATGAGGTATTCACCCTGATCCTGAACTTCATATCGGTGAAGTTTTGCTGCCCGTGGTCCCAGAGACAAAGTTCTTGGGGCTTATCTTTGATCGTAAGCTGACCTTTATACCACACTTAAAGCAGCTTCGGGTCAAATGCTAAAGAGCACTGAACATCCTCCATGTCCTCTCTTCTACCAGTTGGGGGGCAGATTGCTGTTCAATGTTGAAGATATATTGTGCTCTTATTAGATCAAAACTCGACTATGGATCAATGGTCTATGGCTCTGCCAGACCCTCGGCCTCAAAGATGCTGGATCCCATTCATCACCAAGGACTTCGACTCTGCACTGGGGCTTTCCGTACTGTTATGTAAATGTTTTGTAAACGACAACATGTCGTGTTGTGTTTAAATTTCCATATCTATTATTTACATTTCCATATTTATATCATTGTTTCAAAGTTTAAACCAATAAAACATGTTGTTATTCATTTAAAATAACATTTAGAAATTTCTAGAATTAGGTAGATCAAGTATATGACTATAAATGGAAACGTATGGCAGCCTAGTGTCTAGACGTTGAGTCTCGTGCAAGAACAGACATGCGCGGATTGCTCTGGAGTTCTGTAGAAGTTATGCGATTGTTCGAGAAGAGGCCTACTAATATATAAACAGATGGAGACACAAGAAATAAGAAGAGTCATTAGTTTTTATTCGAAGAAAAGAAGAGTCAGTAATTCGTTTGAGAAAGTTTAAGTGTTTGTGGTGATTTTATTCAACTTGGATTTGTGACCAGAGCTAGATCTACAGAAGCTGTGATTTTGTCTCGTCAATCTTTGCGATTCATTCGAATTATTGGTTGTGCTGAGAGTCGGCACGTACGGACTGTTTAGGGGAGACTGGGAAAATTGGAAGGTGGCAAATTTGAGACGTTCATCAAGAAGCACCGTAAAAAGAACTTCGTCATTCTCCATTCAAACTCGAAATTTCTTCGTGGTACCAAATTCACACCCTAGACTGGAATTTTGGATTTCTAATCTGGACTTTTGGACTTTCATTCTAGATCATTATATTAGATACAGGCCAGTACCATTTTGTGTTGTAATTAACTTTGAATGTTGAAACAGAATATCTGTCATTGTTATTATATAATTTATGTTATATTTGACATATGTACAATAGCTTATTGTAATAAATTATACAAGTTGTTATCTGTGTCTCTTTGTTGCGTTTAGTCTACAAAAAACATAAAACATAAAAAAAACATAACAGTACCTCTCCAGTTCAAAGCATATTCATTGAATCTCATGAACCTTCTCTACACCTTCGACGTGTGCAACTATCTTTACAATATACTTCGAAACTTTGTTCCTTGCCAAAGCATCCCACCTGGGAATGTGTTTTCCTTCCTCGGTGGGCAGTACTTTTTCAGAACAGACGATCTGTCATTGCTCCGTTTGTCCTTCGCATCCAGGAGCAATTGGATAGTTGGGTCTGTCTTTGGATAACATTGCAGATTCCACAGGTCAGCCCATCCCACCATGGCTTATTACAGCCCCCGAATGTGACCTTTCTTTCAGTCACCTAAAAAAGGCAGGTACTCCAGATTGGAAGTACCGTCTTTTATTCAATGAGTATCTTTCAAACAATCATTCAGTTCCCATTTATACAGATGGTTCCAAATCAGGTGATTCAGTGGGCTCTGCTATGGGTCAGTAGTTGCACGCAGAATCCCCTCTACAGCTTCTGTGTTTACTGCTGAACTGTATGCCATATCTCTTGCCCTGGATCATACTGCAGCTGAGCAGTACTCCAGCTGCACTATTTATACTGATTCACTTAGTTCTATAATTGCCTTAGAATCGCTACACGTTAGCTAACATCCTATTCTCGCTGATATTCGAAACCGACTGGCCCATTTCTCATTAGCAGCTACTTCAATCCAGTTTTTCTGGATACCAGGCCATGTTGGTATTCGTGGGAATGAGCTTGCAGACATGGCAGCTAAATATGTCTGCTTCAGCACTGTCACCCCTATGTCTATTCCATTCATGGATTATAGTGTTGTCTTCAAGGCTCGGCTCCGTGCCAGATGGCAGTCCACTTGGAGTGAGCAACTGTTACATTTTATATGTTTTATGAATGCAACAGAGAGACACAGATAACAGCTTGTATAATTTGTTACAATGATCTACTTATATGTGACATACACAAAATAAATTATCCACTAGCAATAACAGATATCCAGTTTCAACCTTCAAAACCACTTAGAATAGAAAAAGGTACCCCCCTGTGTTTAATAATATGTTCCAGAATGAGTGTCCAAATCAGAAATCCAAAATTCCAATCTAGGCAGTGAATTTAGTCCTACAAAGAAATTTTTGAAGTTTGAATGGGTAATTTCTGAAACAATTCACAGTCCAATACGTCTTGACTTTTGGTATAATCCGTAATTCGACTGAATTATAAAGATTGACGGAATAAAAAATTCACCACTTTAGTTGATCTAGTTCTATTCACGAATTCAATTTAAATAATCACACGGCAAACATTTAAACTTTCTCAAACGAAACCAACTTCTTGACCTGAGTAAAAACGGATGACTCCTTTCCTTGCATCGCCGTCTGTTTATATACTAATTGCGTAACTTCCCAGAATTCCAGAGTACAGACACCAGGCCAATACAAGTGATCAATTTACCTAGTTCTAGAAATTTCTACATGAATAATTCTAAATGAATTCTATTTAATTCTAAATGTTATTTTAAATGAATAACATATTTTATTGGTTTAAACTTCAAAACAATAATATAAATATGGAAATATAAATAATAGATATGGGAACTCAAACACGACATGACATGGTTGTCGTTTACATAACATTTACATAACAGCAATGCAACAACAAACTTTTTCAAATCAAACCAAAAATTGGAGTTTGGCCATCCAGCTTCCATAAAGTTCTGAAGGAGGAAGTTGTTCTCATTAGGCTATGCATTGGTCACAATTTTTTAACTCATCATTTTCTTTTATCTGGAACTGATGCACCAATGTGTAGTTTGTGTAACACTCAAATCACTATCAGCCATGTTTTACTTTCTTGCCATTGTTACAATTCTCAACGACGGCAATATTTTAAACATATATTTTCCCAGGGTCAGTCTGTAACATTGGACAGAGTTATTGGTGATGGTGACTCTGTCCACCTTGATAATGTTTTTAATTTTTTAATGGCCATTAATCTTTTTCATCTCATTTAAGGGTTGCATATTTATTCATTACACCTTTTTAATTGTGGCTCCTATTTTACAGTTTTAATCTCTCTCATTCAATTTGACATTGGACAATGGCCAGAACATGAAATAACTCGACACCAGGACTGGAAAGGCCAACTTCAGGTGACTAACGCTACTGTTTGAACTATCCATTTGAACTACTCGTAAATTGTCCTGGCGAGTTGTTGTTGTACTTTTGCTGCATATTGTTTCACACTTTTACTACTTTACTTTTTAGTACTGGCTATATTGACTCATAACCAGGAACCAGGACTGGAAAGACCAACTTCAGGTGACTGACGGTAGTTTTTATTCTTACCTGTTAGTCTTCCTGGTGGGTTATGATCATTACCATTCTGCTACAGGTAGTTTTTTTACATCTTTGTTGACTGGATGTCAACATTGGTTTTTGCGTCATTTTCTGTTTTAATTGCCGTTTTACTTTTATCTTTAATTACTTTGACAAATTTTACTCCATTTACTTGACTTTTATCTTTTTCTGAACATTTGGCTACTCATTATTACGATTTTGCCGAGTGTCTTTTAAAACTTTTATTTTCTTACATTTTGATAATAGCTGCTATGACACATAACCCGGAACCAGGACTGGAAAGGCCAACTTCAGGTGATTGACAGAGGTTTTTGAACGTACCTGTTAGTCTTCCTGGCGGGTTATGATCATTATCATTTTGCTAGAGTAAATAGTTTATAACTTTGAAGACTGGATGTCACCATTGGTTTTTACACCATTTTCTGTTTTAATTGCTGTTTTGTTTTTACCTTCATTTACTTTTACAAATTTTACTCCATTTACTTGACTTTTCTCTTTTTACTGGACATTTGGCTACTCATTGTTGTGATTTTGTTATGTGTCTTTTAAAACTTTTACATTTTGATACTGGTTGCTATGACACATAACCCAGAACCAGGACTGGAAAGACCAACTTCAGGTGACTGATGGTGAGTCTTGAACTTACCTGTTAGTCTTCCTGGCAGGTTATGATCATTACCTTTTTACTAGAGTAAATACCTTTCAACTTCATATACTCTGCCTTCTATCTTAACGTTGTAGACTAGGTGTCAACATTGGTTTTCTACTTTTTTGTTTTACCTTCATTTCCATTTATGTCTTTTACCAGATTTATTTTTTTTATTTTACTTTTTTACCAGATGTCTGGCGTAAATAGCCTCGTTGCTTTGTGCCATAGAACACTAAATCAATCAATCAATCAATCTTCATTGATAGATTTGCTGATTTTATGTTAAATAGTTTTATCCTTTTTTGACGTGGATCTCAAACCAAGGATGCTATTCGGATATGCTGTTGGTTTGAATGTGCTTTGTATTTGCTATGAGGAAAAGCTATACACTGGATTGGTGAAGAGAAGAAAATTTTAGCCACTGTTCACCAATCCAGTGTGTAGGTTTTTCTCATATTGAATACAGATCACATTAACACCAACAGAATGCTTGTAACTTTACATCGTAGGTCATGCTTATCTCTCTTTCTGTAACTTGTGTTCTGATTATTGATGGGAAGAGGAATTCTCCAAAATCAGTGTAATTCAAGTTGATCAAAGTGTGGATTAAACTAGACTTCTCTTGAACTTGGACCTTAAAATTATAAATTTGTGGAATGTTAATTATTTATTTATTTATACATTTTAAGGGTATTATTGCCATAAAAAAATTAACTCATTTTGGAATATCAATGTGAACTCTTTAATTATTAATTTAAAGTTATATATGAATATATCTTATAAAGATAACTTGTTTCTCCAGAATTTTCTGGTAAAATATAAAAGACTGATTTTCATTGTTATATTTATCATCATCTAGTCAGTACTTTCTACAAAGGTCTCAGAAATACTTAAATAGAAACTTGTGTCTGATTTTGATTTTGTTTCTTGTAGGTCTGGGTAAGCTATGCTCCTGTTGCCAAAGAAGCTGTTGACTTCTACCATGTTTCTCTGGATAAAGTTAACTGGTTCTCTCTTGTTTTCTTTGTATCCACTGTACCTTTTGGACTTCTTGCTATGTGGTTAATTGATAAAAGAGGTCTAAGAAGTGGAGTGAGTAACACTGTAGTTTTGTTAACTTTAGAATAAAATCATTGAGAAATAATAAAAGCTTATTATTCTTTCATAAATTAATTGAAAACTAAATAAATAACTATTTTGTCTGCTGAAGGAGAATAGATAATTAACTGTTACAGTATGTCATGCATTATCCAGAAACCTTAAGTATTTTGAATTTTATGTGGTGAGTAAAGGACGTTCATCAAAATCAAATAGATTTCTTACATTTAATTACTATAAGAAGTCCATTTATTTGCTTTTCTTTAACAGCTGTAATGGACATTGTCTGATACTGGTGTTTGAGTATAGTGCTCATGAAACCCTGGCATCACTGCAGTGACCTAATATGGCACTGAAGTGCATCCTCACATAGGGCTCCATTGTGGGTGGGGTCAGTGGGCACTGAAACATTCTTTATTATGGATACCACTAAAAAAAAAATAAGCATGACAGCATTGAGAAGAATCAGATTACTGGCAAATGACCATGCATTGATGACTATAGTCAAACACACAACTTGAATCTGTCCAGTGATTTTTAATTATACATTTTTTAACTGAAAAGCCCTCAGAGCAGGTGTCTTCATTTTGTATTCAGAATGGTTTAGAAGGGCTTGCTGGTTTACTTAAAATTGATTAAAAAAATTATGGGTTGGGGAAACAGTTTATCACAACATTCGATACTCCTCTTGAAGTCAAAGGCCGTTGGTGATTTACCCATTGAGGTTACTTGTCATTCTACTTTGAATTCTTTCAGAGGAGTTATAGTTGAGAGGGATTCAAAAACCATTTCAGAGTCAGAAATCCTTGCATGTTTCACCAGCCAAGGTGTTACATCTCATAAAGATGGGATTATGGAACCCATAAATGTTTTAATATTAATATTTACAACATCATATCTTCCTACCACAATCAAGGCAGGATATTTGAATTGTAAGGTACGGCCTCACATTCTTGACCCTGTTAGATGTTTTCACTGTCAACGTTTGGTCACTTGAAAACATCTTTCTGTGGTTCCTTAACATGTGCCTGTTGTGCTGGTAAATACAATGATGCTTTTGAATGCCAACTAGAACTGCATTGTATTAATTGTAATCGTCCACATTGTTCCTGCTTTACTTCTTTCCCAAAATGGGTGGAAGAGAAATAAGTATGATGTCTTAAGACAGTTCATGATATAACTTATCCAGAGGTTTGGAAATTACTATTCCCAATTCCATTTCAGACTTACATTGCTGTAATCCATTCCACCACTACAGTAGGTGTCCAGACAGACCTTTCCATGCCTCCTACAGCTCAACTTAATCTAGTACCCTCCAAATCAACAATGTTAATGAATCAGTATCTGCTTCTATCTCTGTCCCTACTACATCTTCCAGTCATTGCCTAACTTCACCTTATTCAAGCCCAGGTGTTTCCATGGGGTCTTCCTCTCTTGATACCTTTAAAAATGAAATAACCCGTTTTTTATGTCCTTAATCACATCCAGAAAAGAAAAAAGCTTGGTTGCAAGCAGAAGGTCTCCATGCCATATTCTCCTCCAAAAAAAGACAAATGTCCATGCTAATCCAATGGAACTGTCAAGGCTTTCAGTCATATGTGAATGACATCAATGATTTGATTGACTTTTATCATCCCAAATGTCATTCTTTACAGGAAATATTTTTAAAACCTACTAATTACAGTCAAAATTTGACCACACTCCTTATTCAAAATGACAGGTCATGTGTAGGACAAGGACATGGGAGAGTAGCACTTCTTGTTGATCAACATGTGATCACCCGGTCCTTGTCATTGAATATGCCCTTTGAGAATGTAGCCATCCATATCTGCTTGGGTCGTACCATCACTGTTTGCTCTCTGTACCTTATCCCTGGAAAACAATGTAATCCCTCAGACCTTGATGCCGTCATTGAGGAACTGCCATCCTCCTTTTTAATTTTGGGGAAACTTAATGGATATAATCTCTTCTGGGATGGTACTAGTATTGTTGTGAGAGGTCATGCTATAGAGCATATGCTCCTGAATCACAAACTGACTCCTACACTTATTTTCATGCACTCAGTCAGTCATTTACTACTATAGATCTTTCTATCTGCTCCCTTTTGCTTTTTATTTTCTTTTATTGGGAGGTTGACATCAATCTATGAGGTAGTGATCACTTTCCTATCATATTAAGAGAGATAGGCAGTGGTCAGTGCCACCTGACCCATGTACCTCAGTGGAAGTTGGACCAGGCCAACTGGCCCTCTTTCACTGCTCTTGGAACTTGGTCCTGCTATCTTATATAAATCATTGACAGATAATTGTGTTGTAGCAGTAACTAACTGTATTGTCCAAGCAGCTGCTTAATGCATTCCCAAAACCTTGACATCTTTCCCACGACATCACTGCCCTTCGTGGAATTCTATTTGTTCTTCAACACAAAAAGCTTAGAAACATGCTTGGGATAAATTTTGTAGGTATCCCACGCTTACAAACTGCATTGCATTTCATTAAGCCCATGCACAGGCTCAGCGAGTTATACATCAAATCTGGAAGGAATCTTGGATTAAATTTATCTCCAGCATTTCTTCAACCATCAGTTCAAAAGTCATATGGGACAAGATCCAGAGGTGAATAGACAGTATATTTTTACCTTCTCTCTATCTTTATATTCAATGGCCATGATGTTTCTGATGCTCAGAGCATTGCCAATACTTTTGGTGAATGTTTGTTTCTCTAAAACTCATCCCCTTCCTTTTTAGCTATTAAAACATGAGTTTGAACATCCACCTCTTTCCTTTTCGATGGATCATCCCTATGACTACAATTGCCTTCTTACGCTGGTGGAACTCACACTTGTACTTCAGTGGTCTGGCGATACATCAGTTGGACTTGATGATATACATTATGAGATGCTACACCACCTTTCTCTCTTACTACTCTCCTGGCTGTGTTTAACTGGATACCCCCTCGGTGGGGATTCTTGTTCATGGTGAGGTGACCTCCCAGGGAAGATTCTGTTCTGTCTGGTTACCTTCCCTGGGATCTAAACATCTACCCATGTGTTTGCCGTGAGTGGCAACCTGTGAAGGGGAGGAGAGGATCCTGGTGGTTAAAAGGTACAACCATAACACACCACTTTGGTCTTGAATTCCCGTAGATGGGCAGCCTTTGGGTCATTCGGTTGGTCCACTTTTGCCAGAGTCAACTAACTACCAGTGTTGGAAGTTCTCAACAGGTGTTGTGGACATTGTGCCTGATGCTCGTGTTTTGGCGTAGTGCTCACCAAAACCCTGACGGTGCTGCATTGTCCTTGCATGACATTGTAGTGTGTCCATTTGAAGACTCTGAACAGCAATCTTCAACATCTGTAACACACGTACCTCATTTTTTTATATTACATTCTCTTTCAGAAAAATCTTTAGGGCAATTGTCCCCCTTTTTTATTCAGAAGGGACCAGAGGGACTTGCTGGCTCTCCAAACTCAGTAAAGAAGCTTCGATCTAGTGACATATTGGTTGAAACATCCACATCCCAACACAGTGAACTCCTTGAATTCAAAAGCAATTGGGTATATACGTATTGAGGTTACACCTCATGTTACTGTGAATTCATCATGAGGAGTTATTGTTGAGAGGAATTTGAAGAATGTCCCCAAGTCAGAGATTCTCGCTGGTCTCTCCACTCAATGAGTTTCTGCAGTGAGGCACATCTCCACTGGCAAAGATGGAGTTACACTGCCAACAAATACCCTTGTTTTGACATTTACTTCATCATTTGCACCTGCCACCATCAAGGCAGGTTATCTCATTTGCAGTATTCATCCATACATTCCAAACCCTCTCCGATGTTTCCAATGTCAGAGATTTGGCTATTCAAAGACATCATGTCGTGGTTCCCTGACACATGCTTGTTGTGGGGCAAAGGACCACAATGCCTATGAATGTGACATGGACCCACATTGCATCAACTGCAATGGTTCTCACTCCTCTTACTTTCGTTCTTGCCCAAAATGGTTGGAGGAAAAAGAGGTGCAGTGTTTGAAAATGATACATAACATTAGTTATCCTGAGGCTTGGAAATTGCTGCCCACCACTCCATCTTGGACAATGCTGCTGCAATTCATTCTATAAGTACAGTGGGAGTGCAGACAGATCTCTTTGTGCCTCCTAGAGAATCATTTTCAAAACAAATTAAAAGCCTTTTGACCTCTGTGGTTAAAAAGATGGTCTTCAGTTTCAAATACAGGCATTTCTTCTGATACATCTTTTTCTCCCACCCCAAGAGGCAAAACAATCATTCATTCACATTCTCAGTCACTGGAATCCCCTTCCAATAACAAAGACCCGCCCACTCGATCCAGGGAAGGATCCATGGAGGTTGATATACCTTCTCTGACTTAGGACAGAAAGGAAAAAAGACGTGGTTGTAAACAGAAGGGTTCTCCAGCCACTTATCCTACCCATTCTTAAAAATGGCCACCTTGATACAATGGAACTGTCAAGGTTTACATTCTAATCTGGATGATATCAAAACACTGATTGCTTCTTACCATCCTGTTTGTCTTTCCTTTCAAGAAACATTTCTCAAACCTGCTGATACAGTCTCCATTTGGCAGTTTTCTCTGTACAGAAATGACAGGCTGTGTGATGGACGAGTACATGGAGGGGTAGCACTATTGGTTGATCAGCATGTGCCCACCTGGTCATTGTCACTCAACACACCATTGGAGGCCATAGCCATCCATGTGTCCTTGGGTCATACCATCACTGTTTGTTCTCTGTATCTGTCCCCTGGAGAAACGTATGATCAATCAGACCTTGATGCTCTCATTGAACAGTTGCCATCTCCATTTCTAATCCTGGGGGATTTTAATGGACATCATCTCCTCCGGGGAAGTGCTGTTATTGATGGGAGGGACCGATCTGTAGAGCGTATGCTCTCTGATCACAATCTTTCTCTTTTCAATACTGGTTCTTTCATTTATTTTCATGCACCTAGTCAGTCCTTTACTGCTGTTGATTTCTCGGTTTGCTTTCTTTCATTATTCCCCCATTTTTCATGGAGGGTTGACAGTAATCCTCCAGACAGTGATCATTTTCCTATCCTTTTGAGAGAGATTGGCTGTGGTTGATGCCACCCTACCCGCGTTCCCTGGTGGAAGCTGGATCAGGCAGGCTGGTCCACTTTTGCTCCTCTCGCAGAACTTGATTCTGCCATCATAAATCAGTCATCAACAGATGACTGTGTGGCAGCAGTAACTGGCTGTATTATACAAGAAGCTGCTCAGTGTATTCCAAAAACCTCGACATGTTTTCCATGATCTCCTCGTCTGTGGTGGAATTCTGCTTGCCACCTAGCACGAAAGACTCAAAAATAGGCCTGGGATACTTCGTGCTTCTGTGTTCACTGCTGAACTGTATGCTATATCTCTTGCCCTGGATCATATTGCAGCCGAGCAGTTCTCCAACTGTACTGTTTATACTGATTCACTTAGTTCTATACTGGCCCTGGAATCCCTACATGCTGGCTCACATTTTGTTCTTGCTGATATTTAAAACCAACTGGTTCATTTTACCTTTACAGCTACTTCTCTCCAGTTTTTCTGGATACCAGGCCATGTTGGTATTTGCGGGAATGAGCTTGCAGACATGGCAGCTGAATCTATCTGCTCGGGCACTATCACCCCTGTTCCTATTTTGTACATGGACCATGGTCTTGTCTTCAAGGCTTGGCTCCGTGCCAGCTGACAGTCCACTTGGAGTGAGCAGTGCACAACAAGCTTTTTAAAATCAAACCCTATATTGGAATTTGGCCATCTCGCTTCCGTAAAGTTTGGAAGGAGGAAGTTGTTTTAACTAGACTACGCATTGGTCACAGTTTTTTAACTCATCGTTTTCTTTTATCTGGAACTGATGCACCAATGTGTAGTTTGTGTGACACTCAAATCACTATCAGCCATGTTTTACTTTCTTGCCATCGTTACGATTCTCAACGATTGCAATATTTTAAACATATATTTTCCCAGGGTTTGTCTGTAACATTGGACAGTGTTATTGGTGATGGTGACACTGTCCACCTTGATCATGTTTTTAATTTTTAATGGCCATTAATTTTTTAATCTCATTCAAGTGTTGCATATTTATTCATTGCACTTTTTTAATTGTGGTTCCTTTTTTACGGTTTTATTCTCTCTAGTTCAATTTGACATTGAATAATGGCCAGAACATGAAATAACTCGACACCAGGATTGGAAAGGCCAACTTCAGGTGACTAACGCCGCTGTTTGAATTACCCGTTAGTCGTTCTGGGGAGTTGTTATTACACTTTTGTTGCATGTCATTTCACACTTTTACTACTTTTCCTTTTAGTACTGGCCATAATGACACATAATCCGGAACAAGGACTGGAAAGACAAACTTCACACGACCGACGGCGGTTTTTATACTTACCTGTTAGTCTTTCTGACAGGTTATGATCATTACCATTCTGCTACAGTTTGTCCTTTACAATTTTGTACACTGGATGTCAATATTGGTTTTTATGCCATTTTTGTTTTACATGCTGTTTTGTTTTTACTTTCATTTACTTTTACAAATTTTACTCCATTTACTTGACTTTTATTTTTTTACTGGACATTTGGCTATTTATTGTTATGATTTTGCTATGTGTCTTTTAAAACTTCTGTTCTTCTACATTTTGATAATGGCTGCTATGACACATAGCCTGGTGGGTTGTGATTATGACCATTTTGCTAGAGTAAGTACTTTACAACTTCTTTTGCCCTGCTTTCTCTTTTAACATTGTAGACTAGGTGTCAACATTGGTTTTATATTTTTTTGCTTTACCATCATTTTCTTTTATGTATTTTACTTCATTTACTTTATTTTTACCTTTTTACCAGATGTTTGGTGCAGATAGCCTCGCTGCTTTGTGCCATAAAACACTGAATCAATCAATCAATCAATAACTGGATATGGTAGGAGAATGTCTTTCCTGATGCTTGGCACCAAGCTATTGTACTCCCTATTCTTACACTTGGGAAGGATCCAAAGATTTTTTCAAATTACTGTCTCATTACTTTAAGTTGTCTCAGTTAGACCTCAGAGAGGATGATTAATGCTTGTTTTGTTTGGTTCCTTGAATCAAACAGCTTTCTCTTACTCACTCACTGTGGGTTCCAAAGACAACGCTCCACGATAGACCGTTTGACATCAGTTAGAGAAGCCTATTTGAAGTGACAACATCTTGTTTCTTTTTTTTGATTTAGAGAAAGCTTATGGCACAACATGGAGATATGGTATTTTGCAAGACCTTCACTCATATGGATTGCGTTGGAATTTGTCACTTTTTATTAAGCATTTTATAATGAACTATGAGTTCCAGGTCCGTGTGGGCTCAACAGTTTTTTTCACAAAGAAACTTATCCTCAGGGCTGTGTTATGAGTGTTACACTTTTCATTGTAAAGATTAATGGCATCATTGAACAGCTACCCCTTACAGTTGCAAATGGTCTTTTTGTTAATGACTTTCACATCTCATGCAAGTCGATAAACATGAAGTTTATTGAGCAACAGCTATAAACTGCAATCAACCATATATATAAGTGGACCACAGCAAATGGTTTTCAACTTTCTCTCTCTAAAACTGCTTGTGTACATTGCTGCTGCCAACGGGGTATTCATTTAGATCTAGAACTTCTTATTGATAATGACTTACTTCCTGTCGTCCCTGAGGCAAAGTTCTTTGGTCTTACATTTGACTGAAAATTAAACTTTATTTCCCATATTAAGTAACTTTGTGTCAAATGCATAAAAGCACTTAACATCCTCCGTACCCTCTCTTCCACCTCTTGCAGAGGGTATCGATACTCCGTGCGTGAAATTTATTGTGCCCTTATCTGATCCAAGCTTGACTATTGGTCTCTGGTGATCCTATCTGCCCTCAGGGTTTCAGCTCTGCATTGGGGCCTTTTGCACTTCTCCAGTCCAAAGTTTGTATGTGGAGTTCCATGAACCTCCTGTGTATATTTGCTGTTTGCAACTATCTCTTCTGTATGCTTCCAAACTTCACTTTTTACTACAGCATCATACTTGGGGTTGTGTTTTCCATCCTTTGTGGGCCACATTTTTCTATTAAAGAAAATCTGCCATTGCTCCTTTTAGCCTTTGTATTCATGCTCAATCAGAAAAATTGGATATATCTTGGAATAGCATAGCAGTATCAACAGTCTGGCCTCTTCCACCATGGCTTATTACTATCCCCAACTGTGACGTATCTTTGAGTCATCTGAGGAAGGCCAGTACTCCTGATTGGAAGTATCACTCTTTTTTTGCTGAACATCTTTCAAACGATCCATCTATTTTCACATATACAAATGGTTCAAAATCAGGTGACTCTGTAGGTTCTGCCATGATTTGTTCTAGCACACAGAATTCTCTCTATAGTTTCAATATTTACTGCTGAATTGTATGCCATTTCTCTTGCCCATAATCATATTGAAATTATGCAATATACAAATTGTATGATATATACTGATTCACTTAGCTGTCTATTGGCTCTGACATCATTCCATGTCAGTTATCATTCTATTCTTATCAATATCCAAAACAAACTGGCCCATATTTCTCTTTTGTCTATCTCTGTCCAGATTTTTTTGGATACGAGGTCATGTTGGTATTCATGGGAATGAGTTAGCCAACAGAGTGGCAAAGTCCATCTGCTCTGGCTCTTTCACCACCCTCCCTGTTCCATACATGGACTATGGTTCAGTTATCAAAACCTGACAACACACCAATTGGCAGTTTGTTTTATTTTATTTATTTCACTGTCAAAATCTATCAGTAAGAATGGTACAGTGATAAGTATGTATCAAACTAAGAAACATGGCAAGTTTGTTGGATATTGAAGAAGCATGTTTGATGGTGTCACTATAAGTCACTGTTCTGAAGATTTTGAAGGAATGCATGTCATTACTTATGTCAATATTTGTGTTCAAAAAGTTCATTTTTCTTTTTTAATAAATTATGTAGTAAATTTAATTTGTTTTGTGAATTTAGAAAAGTTACAAAATTGTCTGATTGAGTTTTGGATTCTGTTCAGAGACGAATCACATCATCAGCATATTTATACCAATATTTAAGATATTTTGTATTATTTTCATCATCAAACAATTTCTTCCCTAAATTATTCATGAAAATTTCTGCAGGAAAAGGTGAGAGAGGGAAACCAAAGTTAATCTGTCATTCTTTTGATATATTTGGTCATTAAATTCGAAGTAATTGTGATCTTAGCAAATGTTTATAATTATTTTTAATTCCTGGGCTCGAACAGAGTTTACTTTTTTTATATTGTTATGTAAATGTTATGTAAACGACAACCATGTTGAGAGTGTTATGTAAATGTTATGTAAACGACAATCATGTCATGTTGTTTGAATTCCCATATCTATTATTTATATTTATATTTTTGAGGTTTAAACCAGTGAAATTTAAAATAACATTTTAGAATTAATTAAAATTCATTTCGAATTATTCATGTAGAAATTTTTAAAACTAGGTAGATTGATCACTTGTATTGGCCTGGTGTTTGTACTGTGGAATTCTGGGAAGTTATGCGATTAGTATATAAACAGACGGCAATGCGAGGGAAGTCATCATCCATTTTTACTCGGATCAAGAAGTTGGTTTCGTTTGAGAAAGTTTAAATGTTTACTGTGTGATTATTCAAATTGAATTTGTGTATAGAGCTAGATCGACTAAAGCGGTGAAATTTTTATTCCGTCAATCTTTATAATTCAGTCGGATTACGGATTATACCAAAAGTCAATACGAATTGGACTGTGAATTTTTGTTTGAAATTACCCATTCAACCTTCGAAAATTTCTCCGTGGGACTAAATTCACCGCCTAGATCGGAACTTTGGATTTCGGATTTTGGACACTCATTCTGGATCATATTATTAAGCACAGGCCAGTACCTTTTTGTATTGTAAGTTGTTTTGAAGGTTGAAACTGGATATCTGTTATTGCTGTTGGATGATTTGTGTCTATCACATAAGTAGATCATTATAATAAATTATACAAGCTGCTATCTGTGTCTTTCTGTTGCGTCCAGTCCACATAAAAAACGTAACAATATCCACTAACAGGTTGTGAATAGACAACAGACACCAAAAGAAACAATTGGCATGATTGGGTATCTTCACATTTTTGTTTTTCTACAAGCTCCAGATTTATATACCAAACTTGGGTTTAAAACCAGTTAGATTTTAGAAACTATTTTAGGATTTCTGTGTTATTTGTAAGGAGGATAATTAGTAAAGGAAAAAACAGGTCTGATAAGTATATTCATTTTGTATACTTTAGGAAGTCTATACAGATGTGGCAGGCAAGGATCCATAACATTTAACAATTTTGCTTGGAATTTGTTAAGTGGGATTTTGGTGCTGTTCAACAGAGATTTAATGTTGAAGGTTTTTGTGGGCTCTATGTTTAAGAATGGGGAAACTGTTAGAATCAAGTCGGTTGTTGATTTTACCACGATAGTCTTGTTACTATTGTACATTTTGATAATTATAAAACTGAATCCTTAATTCTAGATTTTATTGATATTATCTGCTTGGACTCCTCACCTGTATTTTAGCATAATTCTCGGAAAAAGTTTGAATGATTTTAGAGCATGTAATCTTTGTTACACAATCAAATTCAACATTAGTTGTCACCTCTATCTGTTGCAAGATCTTCAAAGTCTTATACATTTAACCCTTTTTTAGGAAAATATTTTAAGCTTTTGCTAAGTAGAGTAGACTCCGTTTTTGTGAAGTTGAAATTTGAAAGGTTACAAATTAGGATGGAATTTTCAATGATTCAAATCTAATAAAATAATTTACCTTGACACATGAATATATTTAATATATAGCTTGAAAGAAAAGAAGTAATGTGACTGTAAATTGCTTTAAAGTGTAGTAAAGATATTTGGTTCATTGTTTAAAATTAGAGTTTATTCTTTTTATTAAACATGCTATTTTTTATTTGCAGTGAAGTTTTTCTTTTGTGTTCACCAAATGTAATCAAATCAATATATTTACTGTTTAGTGAGCATAACAGGTGACTCCACAATGTTGTGACAACTCAAATATTTATTAATTTTATATTTGTTTATAAAATTTCAAAAACATACACAAATATAAATTTGCTAACTTTATTTTTAATTATTTTTAGTTGGACTTGTGATATTTTTTAAATAAACACATCATTACTCTTGTTTTCATTATTTAATTATCAATGTTAATTGACTTGCACTAGCTGTAAGTCTCTGGATTTACAATGCTAAATCAGGGGTTCAATTCCTCTTGGTGGGCTCAGCAAACGGCTAAATTTGGCTTTGCTGTAAGAAAAAAACACAGACTTGCACTTGATTTCTGTATACATATTTTAAGCATTAGTTGTGTCTCTTGGCAGTATATACAAATTGTAATATCCAGAAAATGTCAATCCAGGGCTTTTTCTTTGTTTTTAACTGGACAACCTAGACATATTTTGGGTTGTTGGGCAACAGTTTTACATGGCCAATATGTTTCATCTTATTTCCTAACAAAGTAACCCATAAATGAATGAACTGTGCTTTGACCTCTAGACCTTTTTACTTGTGGAATTAATAAAGATTCAATGAAAGGTAAAACGTCAAAAAACGAATTTAAAACAGAAAATGAAACTAATTTTATTTTTTTTCTGTCTTTATTAAAGCAATTCACTCTCTGAACTTAAAATTGTGTCTTGCATCTGGTGTGCAAAACTCCCATTCTGGTAACTTGTATTTTGTCTTAAAGAAAAGACCAAACAAATTTCAGAATTCTTGCCTTGGCTTTATAATAAACAGAAAAAAGTTGGAGGTACAATCTATGGGAAGACAAAGTGTAACAGTCAATATTGTCTCAGGTCACTTAGTGTTTGATAACTTACAAATATTGTCTTACAATAGATGAAACACTGAGTCAAATAATGTACTACAAAACTTTAGGGCTCTAATTTGTGAAAAAATCATCACTTTTACTGTTCTAACACATGATTTCATCTAAGTGAACATGGTCCAGCTGACAGAAGTGGAATATCATAAGTATAGTGTAGTTTTTTTTACTTTTTTGTGTGGCATTAATACCATTTTTTTCATTTATTTATTTATTTGTGTCTACTAGACTTCACCTTTGAAGTCATGCTCCATCACAAATATTCAATGATTCATATGCCTTTTATTGATTTTTGTATCACCAAAATATAAATTTGAAATTTTGGTTTATCCACTGCCATCTCACCCTACACCCAGTTTAGGGTGTCATGGTGCACCTGAATTCAAGATCAATCAATATCCCTAGAGAAACCACATTTTTTTATCCATTTTGTGTGAGGTTTTTTGAAATTATATTACCCCATATCCTGGGGATTTAAACAATTTTACTGTCTTATGAAGGGACTATGATGATATCAAAACCTTTTTTTTTAATTTCTCAGACATATGGCTTTATATATCCTTGTTTGTAATATTTCTTAAGCATAGATGACCTACAAAATATATACCTTTGCCTCAAGAAAATTAGAATGTGTATGTGAGTGGCTCTTTAGACCTTGGAGTTAGGAGATCAAGATCCACCTTGTACAGTGTGGAGTGCAACTAAGGTTTTGTAATTATCTGTACCAAGCATTTGGAACAGGTTTAAGGTATTTGGCAAGTTGCCAGTTACAGAAAAGTACATTAAAATAGTCTCGAATGTTTGTGAGTATATATGTTCACAGTGAATGTGAACTTGTGTTACAGATATTATAGCAGTTAATCACTTGATAAAGAATGAACAAATTATATATTCCATATCTCTGTTGCAGTCAATACTCAACATTGTATTAATTTGATAAATACACAGCAGTAAAACTTTTAGGCAACTTAAAATTATAGTTTTTCTGCTGTGTGAAGATGTTAATTACTAGGTAGTTCCAAAATGTTCCAAAATGCAAAAAAGCTCATTCTGGCAGGCACTTTCTAGTTGACTGTAATCAAATGAATATAAATTCAATCATTGTCTCAGCCTGTGAGCCACTTTGCTGATGCATCTAACTGTTTGGACAATGGTGAGAAACTGAGATTAACATTTGCAAATAATTTTCAGGGTAACTTTGTTCTCACACTTGTCTTGTTATTTATCTTGTAGGGGAAATAATCATTTAAATTTAGATTTTCGTGTGCAGTATTTTTAGTGGTCACATAGACTATACAGGAAAACTTCTTGGGTAGTCTGCTAACATTTTTAGTGTCAATTGGATACTTTGAAAATTTTATTGTTAAAATTAGGTTTGAAAACCTATTAAGCTTTTTTTTTTGTATGTTTGCTTGGGAGAAGGTGTACCATGTTGTCAGGAATGTCATACTCTCAATTAATCAAATGAGAATTAACTCTTGATTATTTAGCATATATGATAAATTACTTTACTCTAAAAGAAAATATACCACCAATTGTTATCCACAATTTAATTAATATTGAAAGCTCAGTCATAATAAATACACATAAGGGTATCTATAATTAATAACATAGTTTTTGTGTTGTTTGTGTTTATTAAAAAAATTATTTAATATTTGAAATTTACTGTTTTTTCAAGTCTCTAAACTGAAGCACAGCAAACGATTTTGATGAAGGTCCTATGCATATGTATTTTAAAATAAGACATTAAAATAGAATATAATGATCTATCTTTTAAAAATTAAACACAACTTTGTTTGTTTCAGATTTTGATTGGTGCTTGGGTAAATGCTCTTGGCATTTCTTTGCGAGCATTCAGTACAACAAGTTGGATACCTTCAGAGTATCAGTATCAGTTTTCTTTAGTTGGTCAGTCTGTTGCATCATGTGCTCAGCCATTTGTATTTTTCACACCAACCAAAGTTGCTGAGAAGTGGTTTCCAGAACATCAGAGAGCTCTTGCTACAACCATCATTGGAATGGGTAATTCTTTTTAATAGTTTATGGAGAGAAATGATAATTGAAAGTAAAAATTCACTTTTTCAAAAAGTCATTTGTGGATTTAATCATAAATTAACATTTCAATATCAGTACACAGAAGTATTTAATTTAAATAAATATGGGATGTTATGATTTAGGATCATTTTACTAGAATGAACTACAAACTTAAGTCTCATATTTCATAATAAAGAAGATAATTTTTCTGTTTCTCATACCATCAATAAACTGGAGTAAAAAAATCTGTGTTATATTTCTGTAAATAACTTATTTTTACTAATCCTCTGGCTGTCATACTTAAGGTGGCCTAAATAAAAGCAAATAAAAAACAAATAAGAACACTCTTAGCATCTGGAGTTTTAAAAAATGGAAGGAGTTTTTTCCAGAAAAATAAAGATTGTGCAGTTGTTGGTGATTGTTTGTTTTCACAGGATCCATGCAAAATAGAAGTTGTCTTTGTTTCATTTTTACATCAGAACAGTATAGAATTTGACAAAGGTAAAGGGCAAAGTGAACCTACTGTGCTTATCTAATTTTTTTATTCAGAAGTCTTTTCTGTATGATAAAAAATGAAAAATAATTTTATTGAAAGTGAAGGAAGGTGACTTCAAGAAAAGGAAATGGATGAGGGTGCTAAACAAGTATTTTCTTCACATGGGTTTATGTGTGTTTTGATAATTCTCACCACCTTTTTTTAAAAAAAACAACAAAAAAAACAGGTTGTCAGTTCCAATAATTTGAGCAAGCTTATATCTAATCAGTCAGTACAGATAATTGGAAAAATATTCTCTTAGGTTGCAGCTATTTTCCACAGTTAAAATATTTTTGATTACAGAGAAAGCCTTCATGCATGTTTATATTGAAAAATAATTTGCCACATTTCTTATGCTTTGTATTTTTCTAAATTTAAAGCAAACCCTGTAGGTATGATGATAGCTACTGCATCGGCCTCATCACTTATTTCTGTTCAATGTACATTTAGTGGCATTCCTTTAATGGTAAGTATGTCTGAATGATATTCCTTTAACAGTGAATACTGCAGAGTGGAGTTATTTTGTATGGTGAGAATAGCCGAGTTGAATTTATATAATTGTGAGTGCAGCTGATTGGTTTTTTTGTAATGGTACATACAGATGGTTATATTTCTTTAATGGTAAATATATACAGTTGTGTAGTATTCCTTTAATGATGCATATTGCAAAGTGCTATTATTTTTAATGGTGAAAATATACAAGTGATATTTCTGTACTGGTAAATGCAACTAATTTTATGTGTATAGCAGGAAGTATTTGTACAGTTGATGAATTTTGTATGTATCATTTCTTGTGCCATTTTAACAAAATTAATATTAGTTATGAAGATTGATTATAGTACCTGAAAATTGTCTGGTAACTCAAAGAATGAATTACGTTTGTTTTGATAAAGGTGTCTCTTATGAGTTTTACAATTTCCACCATAAATTCTTTAAGAATCATTCATCAGCTTGCTTTTCAATTTTATTAAGAATTTTCTCAGAATAAATTGAATTCTAAAATGTTTTCCACCTGTAGTATAACAAATTTAAGATTTTTTTGTGAAGTGCTCTAACAAATTATTGGTTCGATATACATTTGCTTCAAGTTACTCAAATTTAATGAGAATTCATTGTAGAATCCAGATGTGTAAAACTTAAAATTCTGTCTACTAATTTATATTGATGCAGTTATTGTTCTTACTCCAGCATAATCTTAGACAATTAGGAGGTCAAAGCAAAACTTAGTTACTTGTTATCATCGGACTTGAAACATGAATTGTTACGTTTTTTTTTATGTTTTTCGTAGACTAAACACAACAGAAAGACACAGATAACAGCTTGTATAATTTATTACAATAAGCTGTTATATATATATAACAGATATAACATAAATTATATAAAAACAATGACAGATATTAAGTTTAAACCTTCAAAATTAATTACAACACAAAATGGTACTGGCCTGTATCTAATATAATGATCTAGAATGAAAGTCCAAAAGTTCAGATCAGAAATTCAAAATTCCAGTCTAGGGTGTGAATTTGGTCCCACGAAGAAATACCGAAGTTTGAATGGAGAATGACGAAGTTCTTTTTACAGTGCTTCTTGATGAACGTCTCAAACTTGCCGCCTTCCAATTTTCCCAGTCTCCCCTAAACAGTCCGTATGTGCCGACTCTCAGCACAACCAGTAATTCGAATGAATCGCAAAGATTGACGAGACAAAATCACAGCTTCTGTAGATCTAGCTCTGGTCACAAATCTAAGTTGAATAAAATCACAGCAAACATTTAAACTTTTTCAAACGAATGACTGACTTTTCTTTTCTTCGAATAAAAACTAATGACTCTTCTATTTCTCGCATCTCTGTCTGTTTATGTATTAGTAGGCCTCTTCTCGAACAATCGCATAACTTCTACAGAACTCCAGAGCAATTCGCGCATGTCCGTTCTTGCACGAGACTTGTCGTCTAGACTCCAGGCCGCCAAACATTTCATTTACATAAATTTATAAAAATATGATTGATCTACTTAAATTCTAGACATTTCTAAATGTTATTTTAAATGAATAACAATGATATAAATATGGAAATGTAAATAATAGATATGGAAATTTAAACACAACACGACATGTTGTCGTTTACAAAACATTTACATGACATTTACATAACAGAATAGACAAATTGCTTTCTAACGTATAAAATGATCTGGAACATTATATTTAAAGGTGCCTACTTATGGCTTTTGAAATTCAAGACAAACAAACTATTTGGGCAGAAATGAAACTGATTAACTGTATTGATATTTTATTTAATTTTTTCCATTAGTTGATTGTTTATTGAATCTAAAGTTAATTTGTAGAACATGACATTTTTCATGTCATATTATGTAAGATAATTTTCAAGTTGTTTTTTTCTAGAACTTAGTGTTGTCAGTCCCTGCTCTTATTTGTGTACTTCTTGCCACCTTTGGGGTCTGCAGTTCAACTCCTCCAACTCCTCCAAGCAGTAGTGCAGCTGTCATTACTCATCAACCTTACAGTCAGAGTATTTGTAAGGTAAGGTACTTCACTTTTATTTCTGAATGACTTTCTAGCCAAACTTTTTGTGAGGCGAAGACTTGAATCATTATTTCTGTGTGTTTTTGGAAAATTTACTTAGCAATAATACTAGCATTTACTTGCATATATACATTGTTGATTCTTATGCACAAGAATCTTATACAAATTTAGAGAATAGGCATGATTTATGCAACACACATTTAACAGTATACATTACGTATACAGGATGTTCAGAAAGTCACTGTGCACTTGTATATTTATTAACAGACAGACAAAACTGCATAGTAACTTTCCAAACACCCTGTATTTTTAAATATATATTAAACTGATATAAACATAGATACTAAAATATTAAATCTGTTACAGTTTTTTATGAATTTATTTTTTTACTTATATAATGTTCATCTTATCCAGTAATTGCTGTTAACCTTGTCTATAATTGAACCATATAAATGTCACATTTCACATACTGTTTGAGTTTGTTGCTGCAAAAACAAGCTTTACACTCTGGGGTCACTGATATGCTGTGAGAATGACAGTTAACTCCCATTGGCATAAATTAGCCCTGATGTAGCTTACTTTGAATGTTCACATTCCATCCTGAGTCACTGTATGATTCAGTAATTGCCATTCATTATTGTTGCAGCATTGCAAAAACTTTCAGATGTTAAACTTGTTCTTGTGAGCCTGTGATAATTATGCCACCTGAGTCCCAGGAATCATATTTCTGTTATTATACATCTATGCAACGCTGACTATTGTCTGAAACCCAAAGCAATAGGTTTTACTCGAAACATCACACAAAGACGACCATTATTTTGATTACAGAAATGACTCGTATAGTCCATCCATTTTCTGAAAGATGTCCTTCTGTGTGTGTTGTTTGTGATATTCCCTGCTTCATTTTGTACCCATGAAGTGGCAATAACTACAGATATTATTAAGACAGTTACAGGAAATCTTAACTAATATAACCCTGTGATTACTGTATCCTACAGTGTGCATGACCCAAAGTTGCTTTTGGTACATTTCATTCCAAAAATAAAATGAATAGATGAAATTTGACAAGAACATTTCTTAGATTAGTTTCAGTAAAATAAAATGTTTAATTTGATATTTTTTCTGTGTCTTGTAAAAGATTTTTTATTTATGTGTACTTTGATTCTGAATAGTTTACCTGCAAGGTGCTTTTCATTTCATGTTGAATATATGAGTAATATTTATCTTTCAGTTTTCATACTTTATGTTCTTTACCATTGATTACACTGCACAACAGTTTTTGCTTCTTGAACACTGTTGGGTGTTGCTGATCATGAAAATCACATCCAGGTTTGGCCATCATGAACCATTGCATTGAAATCTTCAGTTTTGCTACAATGGAAAAACGATATCAGGGCAACTGGAATCTGTCGATGCTTGCTGACTACTGTTGGACACTGCAACGTGATGTACCAGACATTGAATACCAATGAAAATCAGGAGCAAAACACTTAATTATGTTGAATGTAATAGGGTATTAGAAACATCGACGCAATTAAATACATTATTGTCGGTAAACAGTTAACTGTGCACGAGACGTAGAAAAACCAAAACTATATTTGTGCATACCTACCTGTCACAATCAGCAAAAAATTTTCAGGAAGCAAAACTTTTAAAAAAAAATTGTTGTACAGTGTTATGTCAACACATATCAATGAGTACCTGTGTGTGATAGAATGATATGAATGGCAGAGATAATTTAGTTGTTGTATAAAAAAGTATATGTTTTGAAAAAATTAAGCCTTTCAAATGTAAATCTTAAAATGTAAATAAAACATAATGATCTAAAATATAAAAGGAAAATCTAAATGCAATTTAACTGTATTAAAATATGTATAAAGCAAGAAAAATTATCAAGCCCTAGAGATACCAATCTTGACAATGGACAAGGAAGAGTTAACTTGTCATTTCAAACATAATTTATGGCCTACATTTCTTTTTAGTTTGGAAGAATTATATGGGAAGTCTTTTTTTTTAAAAAAAGGCTGTTGCCTAGCAACAAATCACTTTATAATGTGGGCATGGCACCTACCAGAAAAGAGCAAGTATTCAGCTGATACTTGAAATTACTTAGCTCCTGTAAAATGAAACTACTGCTTATACCTAGAGTTAGTACTTGTGGAAGCTCATCTAAATTGTTGTCGAGATAAACCTAAACAAATATATACATGTTCATTTACAAGATGTTTCTTCTGTATGTATGTCATGACAACAAACCAAAGTATTTTTTGTTTGTTTTAGAGGTTCTTTTCAAAATAAAATAATGATAAAATATAAATCTTTGAATTATGATATTTGTGATAATGCTAATTTCATTGAACTACATTGATAATAAAGTACTTTAATTAAATTGTTAATGTAACTTGGTAACAGTTTGTGACATCCAGAAAGGTACTGAGTGTGTTGGTAGTCATAGGGATATTCTGCTTCATGATTTTTTTACACAACGTTTTTCCAACATTTTTAGACATTATCATATCTTTGAGTGTGCTGGGTTATTTCACTAATCTGAACATCCTTTGTTCAACAGCAGAATCAACTTTGCATTTTGTGTTGGGACAAGACAAATAGCATCTGAAAAGAGCAATGACAGTTCTCATTTAAACTCTTGTAAGAGGACTCTGTAAGTTGTTAAATAGTACTTTTAGTAGCTTCCACTGTTTTATGCAGTTATTACTTCATTCTACCCAGTTATCCATTGCTGTGCATGACATAAAATATTGTTTTACATTCAAAATTTATTAAACTACTGTTTGTTTATGTTATCCCAATTAATATGGCATAAAATCTTAGCAAATAACTTACATTATAATTGTATACTGGTACACAGGTTTTATTTTCTTAATCATATAATACTTTGGAAAGTGTTTTAAAAAATCCTGAACTTCTGGTGTTGTCCAGTAGCACATTCTTTCTAGATGTCTTCTCTATTTTTCTCTACCATCCCTTCAAAATGTACAAAATTAGATATAAACTTCTCCATGTACATTCATTACTGCTCAAACAAACTCTGATTTTTATAGCCTTCAATTTGTTTTGTTACAGAGCTCTAAGTAGAAAATCACACTACAGTCACATCCTCTCTTTCAGGATTTATTAAGTTGAATAAAACAATACCTTAGTCAATATAAAATCAGGGTTTTCGTCTGTCAAGTGAAATAGTGTATTACATTGTGTCCTGAAGAGATAAGCATCAGATTTACTTATAGTTTAACTTTGGTTTCCACTGGATTCAAGTGGATGAATTTTTTAGTGTTCTTGTCACATAGTAAGAAAGTTAGAAACATTTTGAGAGTGAGGAGAAATTGTTTACTTCTTTTATGTTATTAGTCTATGGTCTTTGATGTATTATTTAATTAAATAAAAATACTTAATGCACTGATTCCAGTTGTATTCAATGTGTAGCCTTAAATGTCTTCAACAATTGACAGCAAGAAAATATAAGATTAGGTAACTAATTTATTTGTTGTTTTTCATATTTATTTTTATTACTATTTTAAAAGTAACTACAATGTAAAAAGAGGAATCTTTTTAGGAAAGGTAAGATTGGATAAACAATATAAATGGTTCACAAATCACTCACATGAGCAACATGTAGTTAATGTAATTTTAAACTTGACGTGGAAATTACTTTACACACAAACTATTTAAGACAAATATTCCATATATATATATCCATGAACAAATTTTTAATTTATTAAAATGCTTCACTGAAAATATGATTTTTGTATGTGAACGACTTGTAATGTTAACTGAATTACTTGTGCTGTATTGAAAGTTAAAAGTATTAAAATATGTAGAGTTGATGAGCACAAAAAGGTCTTGTGGTTGGTCAGATTGATCAAGCCTTTTTTGAGAGTTATTTGTTCCATCACTCAATACAATTTTTAACAAAGTTTGGATTCATTTGCAAAAAGCGATTAGCATGTAGGTTTTCATGTACATTTTGTGAAAGATAATGTAAAGCATCATTACATCTTCTGTCAATAAATACAGATGTAAAAATTTTCAACACTGTATTAGAATATATGATGAGAAATTGTTATATTATTATCTCGCTTGTCAGGAAGGATACAGACCAAAAATTAACATAAATGTAATTATTAATGAATACAACCATCATTGGTTTGACAAGTAGTTTATACATGTGCATACTGACTGTGAATATGCCTCTGGAATACATATTTGGCACTTTTATGTGTATAAGTTTATATTTACACTTGTTAGCTGCTGCACTTTTTTTTTTAAATATCAGTTACATCTATCATCTTATAAATGGCATCTCTTAGTCTAGTGCAAACTACTTTATGTTCAGAGAATCATTGTAATGGATGTCAGCACAATCAATACTGCAGTTTGAGACATAAATTTATCATAAAAAATGAAGCAAAACCTGTTCGTTTCCATAACTAACAAAACTCTCACTTCATTGGTAATTATTTATACAATTAGACATACTGAGCAGAGTATGATTCTTAGAGGGGCAGAAGAACAATGAAACAAGATTCCAGTCTAATGAATTATTGTACTGTTTTACTCATTGTAACCTTTTTGCAATGGGTTGAAGACCATGTCATCACATTTGTTGATATGCATTAAAAATTTTATTTAACTACTATTTTATGAATTTATGTCAATAAGTTTGGAATAAAATTATATACGAGTTAATTTCTGTAATTTTGTACAAATTAGGAACTCAAATTGCCAATATTTACCAGCTAGAATATAAAATAAGGATTTAGTATCTTTTTATTTTGCTGAGATATTGATTATGTACTGAATCAAACACAGTGCCCCCATTCAACTCTTTCCAGTTTTTGAAATAGTACCTTATATTACACCTACTTCAATATATGAGAGTGGTTTTCTCTACCATTTTAATCTTTCATTTGAATGAAGTAGGTTGTCTTTAGTCTGCTCAAATTTTCATGTTTTATAAAATCTAAATAAAACTTAATTAGTATGCTTAATAAATTATAGTGGAGTTCTGTGTTATTAGTGCAGATATTTGTGATTTTTTGGTTATTCAGCTGTATATATAAAATATAAAAGAAATTTGTTTTATATCCTCCATTTGCAAAATTTTTGAAAGGTTTAGCAACAGCTGAGTTCTGAGGTCATACCAAGAATAGATAATTGTTTGTTTTACTTCATTTATTGTTCTATATTTTAAGAAAAATAAGTTTAATAATTTATAAGTAGTAGTAATCTATACATACACACACACATGTATAATAATTGAACTAATCTACTAAATACAAAATACTAGTCTACTAAAATACAGTCAAGATAGGGAAGACAAAAGGTCAATTTTATATTTGTAAAAGTGGCTGGTATAGGTAGAGAAAGCACTATGTAGAGGATTGAACAAATTGTTTTCTATTGTGCTTTCTCTACCCATACCAGCCGTTTTTATGTGTATAATTTTTGCGACAAGTGGGTTTTCTCATAGTCATGGATTAAAGGTCAGTTTTGTATTATTGGATGCATGTGCACTGTGTAAATGCAAGTTATGTGATGTTAGGTCGGCATGACTCAAAGGTCATTATAACAAAAAATAATAAATACGTATGTTCACATATAGCTCTATGAAACTTAAGCTGCGTAGACTAAACATTTGTATTTTCATGTTATAATCTGTAGTAATTCTAGCATGAAAAAATAACATTTATTTTGTAATTTATTTATGATTGTTATGAGGTGGGTAAGGTGACAGATCCTACACAGTTAGAGTATAGAAAATATAAAATATAGACTTACTGAAAACAAACTTGAAATGTATTTAGGAGGTTTTTAGAGATTATGCAAATAATACTTGAGATTTTTTTGAGGGAAGAATATTTTGTAATCATAACATGAAATCACTTTGCACTCAGACTGGTCATAAAACAATATTTTCACAAACAAATTTTTAGTAAACATATTTCATTTAAAAATCTGATTATTGTGTACAAAATGCTTGTAGTCTTTACTAAAAGTCTACCAAACTTTGTGAAGATACATATATCATATCAAAAGGTATATTACAATTGCTTAGTGTGTGCAAATGTGTAGATGAACTTCTGTGTATTATACTAAACCCATTGCAAAATGAATAATATATGTACGGTGTATGGTTTTTGCAGTGTTATGATTAATAATGCTTGACTATTAGTGGGCCAATACTTTAATTAAAACTATTACATAATAATAAGGTGCTTAGTATGTCTTTCAGGAAATATGAACCTAGTGGTAAACATTTAAATAAGCAAAGAATTGACAAGATTAGATTTTATGTGTATATATTGTTTTTGTTTTTCAAAATTTTTCTTTTCTGAGGTAATAGCATCCAGTTATGTCATGAAGATGTTTGAATGTAATGAATAAAGTCTTTTTTTAGTGCAGACATGGGATTTTAAATATCTTGTATCAAATACAATGAGGAATGATAAATGGGTATTCAAAGATCTTGGTGTAAAATGTTCCCAAAAAGAAAGCATTATTATCTACAACTATATTATGGAGAATGATGATGAACTTAAATGAAGAAGCATTTTTTTGAAAAAGAATAATGGCAAAGTTAATCATGTCTATTATTTATATTTACTGAATTTAACCATTAAAGAAGCAAAAATTGTATAAAAGACGATATTAGACGATATTCTTCTTCCTTCTTTTGTTATTAAATCCTTAATGATTTCATTAGATGCCACTTGTATACTCTGGTTTGTAGAAAGTAATAATTAACTTGTGTAACTGATTAGTCTTTAAACTCAGAGCCAGAAGTCTATAAATAAAAGTGTCCTATTTAAGAGTGCATCCTTCTCCTCTGACAAAAATAGTATAACAAAATAATTCATGTACAGTTTCTAGTCACCATACAACAAATTATAATAATTGAGTCAACCAACTATATATGTAGTGTTTGTTAAAAAGTGTATAAAAAGTTGAAGTGTGTTCTATTTCAGGATCATTTTTATCCCTCTCCTCAGTAAAGATTGTTAAACAGAATAACCTTTGTACAATACTGAATGGGTTCCATTAACAAGTACCAAAATTTATGGTAGTCGAACCAACCAACTTTGGGTGATGTAAGCCAAAAGCTTTATTTACAAATGTGGAAATGTACCATGTTTCAGGGTTTATTTTTTATTCCTCTTCTTGGACGAAAACCCTACAACAAGAAACTATAGTACATTATTGAACAGTTTCCAGTTACTATACCAAAAATAACAGGATTTTAACCAGCCAACTTTGGGTGATAAATGCGAACATACACACACTTAAAAGGTCATTTTTATAATAAGATTTCACTTTGAAGTTTACAGGTTCTACGTGCTTGCTTAGTTCTCAAGTAGACACGTGTATTGTATAGAAATTTATTCTAAATAAAAAATACAGGAAACCACAAACTATAGATTTTGTCCAACCAATTAAGAAAGTTCATTGTGCCAGCTGTTTAAAGAAAGTGTTAAAGAATAAATAACATTTAGCCAATGAAGTCTTTCACACAAAACATTTTGGTATTTATTTAATTTTTGTCTTAATTTTTGAGCAGTGACCTGACAAAAAGTAAATCTGAAATGCTATTTTTGCACCTTATTTTGAGCTGAAATGGAAAAATGAAAAGGATTGTGGGAAGGAAAGTATGAAGTTATCTTGCAGTTTTAAGCATTTTGTTTTCCAGTGCCTTGTTGCTCCTCAGTGACACGGTGATATATCTACAGATTTGTGTCTTTAGAAACTGTGTTTCAGTACCCTTGGTGGGAAAATTGCACTTTATGTAAACTGTGTGCTTCATAAAAACAACAGCAGTGCCTTTCCACTTATTTGCATTTACACCATGATGTATAAACTGTTATATTTAAAACGTAAATAGTATTTCATGATCTTTTTGTCTCTCTCTTGGTATAGCCAAACAGATGAGCTGTGTTCTTGAATGGAAAGCTTTATGGGCAGTAACTTGTGGGAGACAAAATATATATCCAAAATGCTATATTTACTCTTTGAATTAATTTGTATTAGTTCATTTGTATCTCTGAAAAATATGATTTTAACAATAATTATCTTCAACATGTAGTTGTAGTAATTTAATACAAGTTACAAAAAGGAAATAAAGATTAAAGTAGTTTCCCTTATTTTTTTTCAGCTGTTTTCTATCAAAGCATACCTTCTGCTGCTTGTCTGTTTAGGTTGCCCCATTGGCATGTTCAGTGTGTTGATTACACTCATGGAACAAATATTGATCCCACAAAACTATGGAGAAGTAAGTGCATTACATTATTTAATACTTTTATGAACAGTGTTTAAAAAGATTAGTTTGAAAACAATGTAAGCTATTTCATAGTGAATTTCATGCTGCATCGAACAATTACATTTCTCAAAAAGTGGAAACTGAATTGCTGTAAATATTTTAACTGTTTGATATCCATCTACAGAATGTAAAATACATGGATAACAACAACAAAAAAGGGAAAAAGTTTGTCATGACTCATGAGGAACATTACAAAACGATACGTTTTATCTCTTAAGTTGTGACTGAGAATAAGTCATTACCACATACATAGAGATGATCAAAATAATAATAAAACATTTAATATGAAGAAGTTTACATTTAACAAACAAAAGAAGTATGTGAAAACTCAAGAAAAATGCAATTTAAACTGTATACCAAATTATCCTAACATTTGTATTGCTGAAATTTTTGTTAAAGCACAGTACTGTACCAGAAGATGGGAATGTAGATAATACACAGTGATCTTTGACCAGTTATGAACTTTTCCTGCACCATATTATAATGTGACTTGTTAAAAAACTATTTCCAACCATTTATCAGCAACTTCCACTTGGAAAGAGTTAGGTCTCTACTAGTATCTGTTGTCGCAGAGGTCATGCATTATTCATTTATTCAAGTCATGTTTTAATATGTGCATTAAACACTATAATTTCTTTTTAGGTTTGGCTTTACAGTTTTATTGTGATTATTTTTCATTCTGCTAAACTTTGTACATTTTTATTACTTGGGCACCTGTGGTGTGCTGTCTTCAGATTTGACTGTTATTCCATTCTCTTTTATATATTTTTTTATCTCAAAATGCCTAGTTCTTTAGGCTAAGTTTTATGATGTGCTTTTACATATGTTTCATTAGGCTGGTAAGGAATTGCAGTAACACCTTATGTTTTTCTTTGGGATATTTTTCATCATGCAGTTCATTTATTGAACATATGCAGTTTCAACATTGTAGTAAAAATTATGTATAAGCAATTATGAATTACATTTTCAGAGTATTATTTGGCATCCATGATGTCTTGTAAAAAATCTTTTCATAAAGTCTCATCAGACGTGGTTCTCTTCTTGTCTCGTTGACCAGTTAGGATATTCAGTTCTATAGTTACTCTTAAAACTTTTTCATTCTATTATTACAGAGTGTTTCCTCATCAGGTAATTATGTATAAACTGACATCACAGTTAGTGATTTCTACCTTTTTTCATTTGATGTATAGACTTTTTATTTTTTCTTCTTTGACATGAAACAAAAGACTCCCTGACACAAATTTATTGTCTTATGGAAGACTCATTTTATTGTAAATTTGTGGGATATTCATATGGATGTGATTTTGCTATCATAGCATTTGTGTGGAAGTTCAAGAGATTTTTTGATGTGGCTTCTTAACAGCTTTTTTATCTTTCCTTGCAAGAATGATTTTATTTCTTCTTTGGCTTTGACTGGATATCTTGATTCTGCAAATGGAAAGAGCCACTTAAGATAGTTAACTTGTGTTCTGTAATTTTGGATTTTTATGTTGGTACTTTCAGGTGAGATCTGGAAATTTTTTCATATATGAAAAATCTGTTGAATCCCACTCCTATAATTTTTCTTAATGTTTTGAGCTTTTCATATGGCAAGTTACAAATTATCTGAGGGCCTGTTACTCTCATCTTTGTGATGCTTTGCACTGAATGGATTTTCATTATCTATGACTTGCATTCAACTTTTTTTTTTTTGAGATACCTTTTATCTTTCAAAGAATTCAATTTTCTCTGGGTGTTTCACAACTTTTCTAGTACAAATATTAACTTTTGAGAAAGTTTTTAAGACACAGCTTTTGGATTCTTCAATTCATAAACAGTTGCATCTGTTTCTCAATTTATTGTTTTAACAGGCTTTATATAAGTTCTTGTTTATATTGTTACCATTCTTCAGTGATTCACTATCTCGGGTGCTTTCTTTCTTTACTTGGGTCTAATTTGATTAAGAGATTCTTTAAGTTATGTTTCTTCTTTTGTACATATGAGCTAAATTTTGTTTTAAATTTTTTAGCATAATTTTAGCCTGTATTTCAGTTGTATGCAGAACAAATGGCATGTTGTGAGTGATTCTGTTGACTGACTGCTACACTTCTATCTGATTTTTTACAACTTCTCTCCCAAATTCTAATTAATATTCTCTGGTTTGATCTCGGATACTTTTTTATTTTCCAGCTTCTATGATAGAACACATTTCATTTGTATTTCAGAAGTATGAAGGCTGGTGACATTTCCTTCATCTTGGACTTTTTTTGTTGGAGAGAGATTGAGCCATTTTATATGGATCATTTGGTCTTACCTTGACACCCTTCTTTTATCACTAAATATTTATTCCCCTGACTTCATCACCTCCTTATTTTGAGCTTTGATCATTTTGTTTGACTTGAATATCAGGTTGTCAAAGTCTCACCAGTTTTTCTTTGGATATTTTCACACTGAAAAGTCTTATCAGTTTATTGGAGGC
The DNA here is from genome assembly GCA_011833715.1 of Carcinoscorpius rotundicauda. Taxonomy (NCBI): domain Eukaryota; kingdom Metazoa; phylum Arthropoda; class Merostomata; order Xiphosura; family Limulidae; genus Carcinoscorpius; species Carcinoscorpius rotundicauda. The sequence goes on along the minus strand of CM022402.1, from coordinate 20,708,154 downwards.
ATGGTATAAATACTGTATGGAAGTTCACTTGTCTAATCACAGGTACCCTCAGAAGGTAACTTGAATAACATATAATTTAAGTCCATGGATTGGATAACAATGTTTTCTAAGCCTCACATATTCCTGACAAAAATATATTTCTGCATGAGAAATTCTCATTATTTTTAATGTTTTAAATACTATCACTTTCACAAAACTATTAGTTACATGAGTGGGCTTGGTTAGTCATGTTATTGCCTCTTTCCACCATTTTAAAGTTTCTCATCCACTTGTAAGTCCTTTTCAGTACCTTATTAAATTGGAAAATAATGCAAAAGGGATTATATGGGATTGTTTTCTTCCTTCGTGGGATTCCTAAATTAAACTATTCACTTTCTATATTGTCTTTTTGCATATAAGCTTAATTTTCAGTATGCTTAATTACATATTAACATTACCCTTGAGGTATATTGGAATATTTTTTTTTACTTTGTTAAAAAGGGTTATTTCCCCGGATTTGTCTATTGCACGCTCACCAGTTTTAAACTAGAGTTGTTATTGTAATTTAGTGTTTGTTTTAGTGTATTAAAGTCAGGATCATCAATTTTCATTAACTCTGGAGAAGGATTGATATGTGGGGACCCCTTCTCTCAATCAGTTTTTCTTGTTCTTCCTTCAGAGACCTCAGAGAGATTTTTTTTTTTCTTATTGGTAAGCCTAGTCATAGTTATATAATTTAAAGCTTATTTCTTCTGAAAGATTCTCATGTTGCACTGAAGCCAAAAGTGCCACAACATCAACTCGTGGTTTCTGTTCTTAACAAGGGGAAATTCATAGTGTTTCCAAATTAAAAAAGAAAAAGTTATCATATCAAGAAACTTCTTGACACCTTATTTTTCAATATGGTCATTGCTTCCTTTACCCAGTTAAAAAGAATGGTGTCTTTTCCTTTCTCTTAGATTCCATTCCACATTCTTCAATGTGGAGATTCTGGATGTTTGACTACCTTGAGGTGCAATACTGTATTAAATTCTACATTTTGTACATTAGAATGAGATCCATATAAGTTTTTACTTCTGGAACAAACTCTTTCCTATCATTTTTGGTATGCTTCTTGAAATAATTACTTTTGCTCATGACGTATTCTAGAAAAGTTCACAGTCTCTTGTTATTTATGTCCAAGGGTAAAAACATGCTCACTTTTTGTTATTGCTAAATGTAAATGTGTATGAGCTGTCTCAAGAAAATAAGTGACATTTAAGTTAGAAGACTAAATTATCAGGTAATACAACTTATCACTTAATATTTCATAACTGCTATAAAAACTTGCTTATTTTTGCAAAGGTGGATATTGTTTTGAACATGAAACAAAAATATCAAAAGTGGCTTCAAAAATCTCAAGATAGTAAGTTTACAATTTTTACTTTATTTGCCTAGAGACAATTTTATTGTATGAGAATATTTTAAGTCATAGTAAATCTTCACTAACAGATTTTAGTGAGTATATTTAAGTAAAGCAAGGAAGTTAAATTGTGTATTTTATTTTTTATTTTTTTAGTTGCTGATTGGCTGGTGCTCTACCATTATGATTGGTTCTGGTTTAATCGGTAGTTTAATAATAGGAATTATTGTAGACAGAACAAAAGAGTTTATTCTTCTGATGAAATTATGTGTTGGACTGATGTGCATATCCCTCTGTTTTTTTGTTGTGGTAAGTTATGTCTTTGTTTTCTTTTCTGATTCAGTTGCACAAAGAAATTATTTTTAATTCACTTGGGTTAATGTAAATAACTGTTTTTCATTATATGAGAACATAGTCTTTGGATGCTGTTGAAGATTTTATTTGTAATTTTTGCTTGTTTAAATCAGTTTATTACTAAAAGATCATTTCAACTTTAAACTTGAGAACTAGTCAAAATCACAAAGAAAACCTTTTTTTACATAAACGTTTTAGTATTATTGAATGTTAGTCAGTCTGACCTTTCATGAGATAAATCTGTACAGGGATAAATCGGTTAGGGATGCAGCAGTTGGTGAGAACTGGACTTGTTTTGCAAATTTTGGTTTTTTGTTTACTTTTTCAGTTATTAATAGTGATCACCATTTATTCCTGTAATTTAATGCTACTTGAATTATAACTCACTCTTCTGTTATAGTATTATCTTTTGTACTGATAAACACCTTTCAGGTGGAAGCATGCTAATCAAGAAAGTCATATTAGTTTGTGTTTGTAGCACTAAATAACAGAGTTGAAGTTGTAAAATAACGTAGGCCTAATTTATTGTGGTAATGCTGAAGTTGTTGATTATTTTAGTGTAAGTACTTTTGCAGTTGAATTATTTTATAGACCACAATCATATTTATTACTTATTTGTATAGCTAATTCAAATTTGATCAGTGGAGAAAAATTTTTATTTTAAATTTTAATAATAATGTCAGTTTGAAAACTAATTTTCAAAACACAAAAGAAAATTGAGTAGCAAGAAAATTAAGATAAAATTTCAAAAAGTTTGAGCACTAACTTCATTGTGTGAAGTTTGATGACACATAAAAAGAAAGCGACCCATGTGAGGAGCAGCAATAGTGACCTTAAAACAGTGAAAGTGATTGAAGTCGGGGTAGTGAAAGGGTTTCACATGAGGATGAGGAATGGAACTACAAAGTCAAACAAATTAATCAACAATTCAGGAAGTCAATGAAGGTAGTAAGTTCATCAAATCTACTTCTAATAACAGATGATCTTGAAAAAAGTTATTGCTTATTTGTGAGTGATGAGGTATTGGATCACGTGAAATCAAAAGAAAATAATTTTTTTGAATTACATAATGAATAATCCACCTGAGCAAAACTTAGGAGAGATTTTTCAAAATAAAAAAATTCTTTCATACTCCATTAACAAACAGAGAAGTTAGGAAGTGAGATTGACTTTTATTTTACAATTCTGTGTGGTGTTCATTTTATGGACCAAAGTTATTTGGTAAATGAGCACATTCATATTCTAGTCCTGATTTTAGTGATTAAAAAAAGAATGAAAATCCTGTATTTAAACACAGTAAATCATTTGAACATGTAGACTATGCATGAGTTTTTTTTGTATTTTTTATTGATGCACAGGAAAAAATAAATAGCAAACTAAATAACCATTATTTCAGAGAAAGATTACTAGAAGTCTGTCTCGTTTAGCTTATATAATCCAGGTTTAGCATTTTGTAACTTGAGTGTAATTTGAAATTTTGATCCGTTTTCATGTGAGAATGTAATAAATTATGCAAATTAAGGCAAGGAAATATTTGCATCTTTCAAATATTACCTCTTGGTGTGGATTCCTGTACATGGTAAGGGGACCTCCCAGGGAAGGTTCTGTTCTGTCTGGTTATCTTCTCTGGGATCTAAGCATCAACCCATGTGTTTGCCATGCGTGGCGACCTGTGAAGGGGAGGAGAGGATCCTGGTGGTTGAGGGGTCCAACCCTAACACACCACTTTGGCAATGAATTCCTGTAGACGGGTAGCATTTTTGATGGCCCCCCTTGGGTCATTTGGCTGGTCCACTTGGTACCAGTGTTGGAAGTTCTCAACAGGTGTTGTGTACATTGTGCCTGATGCTGGTGTTTGGGTATAGTGCTCACAAAACTCTGGCATTGCTGCATTGTCTTTGCATGACATTGTAGTGCATCTTCTTGTAGGGCTCCATGGTGGGTGGGGTCAGTGGGTACCAAAATTTTTTCTTTTTTCCTATGGATCCTGATGGTTGAGGGACCCAACCCTAACATACCACTTTGGCCTTGAATTCCTCTAGATGGACAGCCTTGGGTGGTCCCCTTTGGGTCAATTGGCTGGTCCACTTGGGATAAGGTCAACTAAGTACCAGTGTTGTGGCCATTGTATCTCATGCTGGTGTTTGGGTATAGTGCTCATGAAACCCTGGCATTATTGCAATGTCCTCATTTGACATTGTAGTGTATCCCCTTGTAGGGCTCCATGATGAGGTAAGGTCAATGGGCACCGAAACTTCTTTTTTTTTATGATAGATCCTCCAAATAAAAACAAATAAAATAGTGAAAAAACAATTCAGAGGCAATTCAAAGGCAATTGGGGATATACCTATTGAGGTACCTCATGCTACATTAAATTCATCATGAAGAGTTATTGTTGAGAGGGATTTGAAGAACATCCCTGAGCCAGAGATTCTCGCTGGTTTCTGCAGTGAGGCATATTGCTAATCACAAAGATAGAATTATGATACCAACCAGTATCCTCGTTCTGACAAATACATCACCACGTCCACCTGCCACCAAAGTTATCTTAATTGCAGGGTACGGCCATACATTTCACACCCTCTCTGATGTTTTCATCGTCAGAGGTTCAGTCACTCAAAGATATGTCTTGGTTCCTTGATGTGTGCTTGTTGTGGTGGCAAGGACCATGATGCCTATGAGTGTGAAACGGATCCTCATTGCATCAATTTCAATTGCTCTTACCCCTCTTACTTTCATTCTTGCTCTAAATGGTTGGAAGAAAAAAAGAGATGCAATGTTTGAAAACGATTCACAACATTACATATCCTGAGGCTCGAAAGTTACTGTTCACCACTTTATCTTGGAAGTATGCTGCTGCACTTCATTTCACAACTGCAGTGGGAGTGCAAACAGATCTCTCTGTGCCTCCAAAAGAATTGTTCTTGAAACAAATGAAAAGTCTTTTGACCTCAATAGTTAAAAAAGTTGTTGAATTCACATCCTTTGCTTTCAGGTACAGGCATTTCCTTGAATTCATCTTCTTTTCTCTCCCCAAGATGCAAAACAATCATTTATTCATGTCCTCAGTCACTGGAATCCCCTTCCAACAGCAAAGACCTGTCCAACTGACCCAAAGCAGGATTCGTGGAGGTTGATAGATCTCCCTTGAATTAGGACAGTAAGGAAAAAAAGACATGGTTTAAACAGAATGGTTCCCCACCCATTTTGCTTACATGTAAATGAAAATGGCCACCTTGAAACAATGGAACTGTCAAGGTTTATGTCCTAATCTGGATGACATCAAAACTGAATGCTTCTCACCATCTAGTACGTCTTTCCTTGCAGGAAACATTTCTGAAACCTGCTGATACAGTCACCTTTTGGTAGTTTTACAGAAATAACAGGCTAATGATTGATCATCATGTGCCCACCCTGTCTTTGCCACTTGACACACCCTTGGAGGCCACAGCCATCTATGTTCCTTTGGGTCATACCATCACTGTTTGTTCTCTCTACCTGTTGCTTGGAGAGTCATATGATCGATCAGACCTTGATGCTCTCTTTGAACAATAGTTATCTCCCTTTTTAATCCTGGGGAACTTTACTGGACATCATCCACTCTGGGGAAGTGCTGATATTGATAGGAGGGGTTGCTCATGAGTGTTTGCTCTCTGATATCAATCTTTTTCTTTTCAATACTGGTTCTTCTACTTATTTTCATGCACCAAATTGGTCCTTTACTGCTATTGATGTCTCAATTTGTTCCCCTTCATTATTTTCCCATTTTTGATGAAGGGTTAACAATAATCCACAAGGCAACAGTCATTTTCCTATAATTTTGAGAGAGGCTGGCTATGGTCGATGCCACCTGAACCATGTGCCCAGGGCGAAGCTGGATCATGCAAACTGGCCCTTGTTCACTGCTCTCTCGGAACTTGATCCTGCCATTGTTTGAAAGCCATCAATAGAGGATTGTGTGGCAGTAGTAACTGACTGTATTATACAAGCAGCTGCTCAATGTATTCCTAAAACCTCAACACATTTTCCACAATATCTTTGTCTGTGGTGGAATCCTGCCTGCCATACGGCATGGAAGGCTCAAAAACGGGCCTGGGATACTTTCCAAAGATATCCCATACTCTCAAACTACATCGCTTTTCAGCAGGCCTATGCACATGGAATCTTGGATTAAGTTCACAACTGACATATCTTCTACCACCAGTTCCAAAGCCACATGGGTCAAGATTTGAAATGTCAGTGGGCAATATAATTCTGTCTCTCTCTTGATTTTGCTCTCTGATGGCCAGGAAGTAGCTGATACTCCAGGTGAAAGTTTTTACCAGGTATCTAGCACTTCTGCTTCTTTTTTCACCTTCTTAACCATCAAGACTCAAGCAGAAGGATCACCTCTTTCCTTTTGAGTTGATTGTCTGTATGACTATAATCGTCCCTTTACACATGTGGAACTTAAAGTGGTCCTTCTTTGACTTGATGTACACTATGACATGCTGCACCATTTATCTCGTGCTTCTCTTGCTGTTCTTCTGATTGCTTTTAACTGGATCTGGCAGGTGAATGTTTTTTCTGGTGCCAGGCTGTTGTCATACCTTTCTCTAAGCCTGGAAAGGACCCCAAGATTTTTTCAAATTACTCTCCAAATGCTTTGACAAGCTGTCTCTGTAAGACCTTAGAGAGGATGGTTAATGGTCATCTTGTTTGGTTCCTGGAATCAAACAACCTCCTTTAACAACAGCGCTCAACCATGGACCATCTGATTCGACTTGAAATGTCAATCAGAGAAGCCTTTCTCAAATGACTTTTGTATCAATATTCTTTGACATTCAGAAGGCTTGTGATACAACATGGAGGTATGGTATTTTGCAAGATTTCCATATATAAGGGTTACGTGGCCATTTGCCCACTTTTATTAAAAATATTTTAATAGACAGGAGATTTTAATGGACAAGTTCACCTGGGTTTGACACTTTCCCATTCTTTTCTACAGGAACTTGGAGTCCCTCAGGGCTGTGTTTTGAGTGTCACACTTTTCAGTATAAAAACAAATGTCATCACTGAACAAGTTCCTCTCTCCATTACAAACAGGCTCTATGTTGACAACTTTCACATCTCATGTCAGTATTTGAACAAGAGGTATATTGAGCTGCAGCTACAGACATACCCTCAAATGTTTATTGAAGTAGACCACAGCAAATGGCTTTAACTTCTCTCTCTTTAAAACCATTTGCATTGCACTTTTGCTGCCAACTGGGTATTCACCCTGATCCTGAACTCTGTATTGGTGAAGTTGTGTTGAGACAAAGTTCTTGGGGCTAATCTTTGACCATAAGCTGACCTTTATACAACACTTCAAGCGTCTTTGGGTTAAATGTACAAGAGCACTGAACATCCTCCATGTCCTCTCTTTCACCACTTGGGGAGTGGATCGATGTTCTATGCTAAAGATATACATTGCTTAAATTCAATCAATACTCGATTATGGATCACTAGTCTATGGCTCTGCCAGACCCTCAGCCTTAAATATGCTGGATCCCATTTATCAGCAAGGGCTTTGGCTTTACACTGGGGTTTTCCGCACTTCCTCCATTCAGAGCTTATACATATAGTCTCATGAACCTTCTTTGCACCTCTGCTGTTTGCAACTGTCTTTACTCTATGTTTCGAAACTTCATTCCTTACCAAAGCATCCCACCTGGGGTTGTGTTTTTTCCTTGGTGGGCTATACTTTTTCAGAAGAGATGATCTGCCATTGCTCCTTTTGGCCTTTATATCCAGGTACTGTCGGATGAATTGAATGTGTTCTTGAATGAATAACATTGCTGTATCCACTGGTCAGCCAATCCCTCCATGGCTTCTTACAGTCCCCAATTGTAACTTATCTTTAAGTCATCTGAGAAAAGCAGACACTCCTGATTGGAAATACTGTCTGCTATTTGCTGAACATTTTTCAAACCATCCTTCCATTCCTATTTATACAGATAGTTCGAAATTAGGTGACTGTGTGTGCTCAGCCATGGTTTGTTGTGGTTTGGTGGTTGTGTGCAGAATCCCTTCTACAGTTTCTGTATTCACTGCTGAAATGCAGCCATTTCTCTTGCCCTGGATCACATAGGAGCTAAGCAGTTCTCAAAATGCACTATTTATACTGACTCACTTTGTTTTCTACTGGCCCTGGAATTGCTTCACATTGGTTCACACCCTGTTCTTGCTGATATTCAAAACCGACTGGCCCATTTATCTTTGACATGTACTTGTATCCAGTTCTTCTGGATACTTGGACATGTTGATAATTGTGGGAACAAGTTTGCTGACACTGCTGTGCCTGTTCTATACATGGACTATGGTCCTGTACTCAAGGCTCGGTTTCGTGCCAGTTGCCAGTCAACTTGGAGTGAGCAACACAAAAACCAACTTTTCCAAATAAAACCCTGTATTGGACTTTGGTTGTTTTGCTTCCATAAGGACTGGAAAAAGGAAGTTGTTCTTACTAGGCTATGCATTGGTCACAGGTTTTTAACCCATTGTTTTCTTTTATCTGGAACTGATGCACCATTGTATAGTCTGTGTAACTCTCAGGTCACAATAAACCACATTTTATTTTCTTGCCATTGTTACGACTCTCAATGATAGTACCATTTTAAACATGTCTTGTCCCAAGGTTTGTCTATAATGTTAGACAGTGTTATTGGTGATGGTGACACTTTTCATCTTGGAAATGTTTTTAGTTTTTCAAAGGCCATTAACCTTTTTAATGCCATTTAAGTTTCTCATTTAAACATTATACCTTTTTTAATGCGGTTCCATTTTGAGAATCACAGTCCATCTAGTTCAATTTGAAGTTATAAAATGGCCATAACATCAAATAACTCTAAACCAGGACTGGAAAAGCCAACATCATGTGACTGATGGTGGTTTTTATACTTACTTGTTAGTCTTCTTGGCGAGTTATGATAATTACAATTATGCTAAAGAAAGTCCTTTATAACTTATTTTACTGTAGTTTTTCTTTTAATGTTGTAGACTAAATGTAAACATTGGTTTTTTGCTATTTATATTTTTTAAACTTTGTTTTGTTTTACCTTAATTTTCTTTTATGAATTTTACTAAATTTACTTTAATTGTAACTTTTTACCAGACGTTTTGCACAGATAGCTGCTTTGTGCCATAAAACAATAAACCAACCATTATGGTAGGGTTTGCAAGTGTTTGGCTTGTTAACCCTTTCACATTAGTTACATTTTTATCCCGATGTGTAATTTCTTTGTTTATCAACAAGATTTTTCAAAAATGGCTGAATATATTTGGACAAAAATTGATACACATTTTGAATGTGATCAAATTTAAAACTGATTTTTGAGGTGACATCTAAGTTTTGAAAATATGCAAAATTCTCTTTCTTGAAATGAAAACCAATTTTTCGCACTATTCTTGTTCTGAACGTAGTTAAAAAGGATAGGAATTTGATTAAACTTGGTGAACATGTGTAGAATGATATTTCTTTTTGTCCTTTAAAAAATTGGTCCTTGTTTGTATTTTTTGAGAGTCAAATATGATCAACTTTATGTGGTGTAGGTATCAGGTCTACTGAGTACTTTTTAGTTAAACTTAGTTATCAAATCAAATGTCAATATGAGGTAAATTTTAATTTCTTATTTTTAGAAGGAAGTATTTTTTAAAACCCTCAATCTTTCCCAACTTAAGGATTGTGATATTTGCTCTCTAAGTCTTTCCTATTTTTAAATTTATTTGAGAACTATGGAATTTAATGTAAATTACATATAATAAAAAAAATATTACTTTGGTAAAAGCATAATTTTTGCAGAACCATAAACTAGAACATCAGAATTTGAGAAATTTCTCATGTGTAGGATGTGCAACAAATACTTTTTCAGGTTTTATATGTGCATTTGAATAACCAAGGAATAATAAATTACTATATTGATACCTTAAAAATCCATTATAATGTGTGTAATTTAGTAATAGAACTCTAGGTCAACAACAAAAAAGAAATTTCCAACAGGTTAAAGACTCAACTTACCAGCATTAAGACTTGTCTCAAAAAAAGAAATGAAACCACTTTATCTGAAAATAGCTGGGAAAACTATTAGTGGGATAGTCTGAGCTTTCAGCTGGTTATTCAAATGTCATATGTAGAACTAAGTGAATATAAAGGACTGTTTCCAAAAATCAAAGGAAGTAAGTATGTGTGGAGGTGTATTGTGTTTGATTCAGTACACTAGTGTTATCACAAGCATCTAATTTGAACCAGTGCTGCATTCAATATACCAGTGAAACACAAAAATTGATGTTTATGTGCATTTGTTAAATACTTTTAAATTAAAAAATTAAATAGTGTATAATATGAAAACTTACAATCTACAGTTTCATACCAAACTTAGTGAAATAAATTCATAAAATAGCAGTTTAATAATGTTTTTTATGTGAGTTAACAAACAAGATGATGTGGCCTTTGACCCGTGATCTGTAACAATAAGGTTAATTGAATTTTCAAAGGTACCTATCGCATAGCTATAAAGCCACAAAACTTGTGATAGTTATTTGACATTGTTTTTTGTATGTGTTGTTATAAATTCCTCGATGAATTACTTAATTAGAAAAATTTAGTAGTTCCATTAACATAAAAATAAATAGGCTGAAGTTTTATCAACAGTTGGCAGCAAATAAAAAAGAGAGACTCCCATGAAGTTATTATATTGTTTTATGCATTTATTATAAAAATAACTACAATGTAAAAAATAAATTTGTTAGATAATAAAAAATAATTTTTCATGGAGTTAGCTTGCAAGTAGCTCGCATTATGTGATTTGATACAGTAATCTGAACTTCATTTTTACCAAGTGATTTACAGTTTGTTTAACAGAATTCTTAGTTAGATGTAGTTCAAAAAGCAATAAAACAAAATTTGAATAGAAAGGTGTATACTGTTATAAATGTTTGAGATATTTGGAATAAGGAACTATAGTTTGCTGTTGTAATTTACAGCATTTTAAAAATAAAATTAATGTAGATTGATTCTGTAATTAATCAGTTCAATGAGCCTTATAACCACCTTAAAAATACAAAAGAAAAATACATTTTCTTTTTAAAACAGAATTTTAAATTATTTTTCGAAATATTTGTCTCATAAAAATGTTTACTGCTTTAAGTACAATGCCATTTTCATGTTAAATTTCCAAGTCCTTTTCTTCAACTGAAGAATTTTCATATTTCATTTGCATTATCCCTAAGCCCTCCTAAGTAAATAGCAAACCTTTTTATAAGACAAATATTTAGAAAAATATTTTAAATTCTGTTTTTGTATCAACAATAGAATTGTAATGTTTACTGAAAGCTTGTCAAATTTAATAAAGTACTTAATGGAACTTTGTTATTATGTGTATTGTATATCTGATTTCTTATGTATTATTATATATTATGTATATCTTCATAATCACATAATAGTTATAATGTTTTGTAAAATACACAAACCTATTCTGAAAAGGTTAGTATAAAGTCTGGTAGTTGCTTTGGCTGGTGATGGTGAACATCTGGTAAGCTTAAACCTTTGACTAGCAGCTAACTTTCATTACTGGTCATTCTGCTATTTTGATTTTATTTTTAACCTTTTTCACTCTTTAAACTCTTCATTGCATATGCCATAAGGTTTTACTGAATTGTATTCAAAAGTGAATTAAACCACTTCAGTATCAATTGTATTTTAATGATATTATAAATATAATACATATTATAATTCAAAGTTTTATCTAAATTTTAATTCATTTCAGAAGAAGCCTTTAAAAATATTTAAAACTTCATTTGTGTGACACTTGTAAGTGCTCATATATCTTTACTTTTGGTCTTTGTTACATGAAGAATATTCCATCTATAGTATACATATATGTCTGAACTCAAAACCACATTTACAGGGCTATTTACCCATCACTTGTTTCAAATTCCTTGAGGTCAGTTCAAAGAAAAAAGAAATATTTTCACTCTTCTGACAATAGCCATATCCATCTTGTGTACCATAATGAGAATTCTAAACCACATCTACTTCTGTGAAATGTGTATTTATAACCATTAAGAAGAGCTAATTTTAAACTATGATCACTTGATTGTTATTTTAAAACTGATATGCAATATTCGTTAGTAAGTGCTTCAAACCCCTCTAGCATTGTTTGAATTTGCACTCATTTTCTTACTTATTAGTTTGATAGATAAATTGTATTTAGGTTTTATTTTTGTTAAATATGGATTATATATGCTTTAAAATTTATATTTGACAGATTTAATAATTTTCTTAATATAACCCAAAGTTCATCTTACTCTGATACTTGCATTACCAAATGAGAGCAAAGATATTTTGCCAGAAGCTCTGATGATGATGAAATTATATATCTTATGGGTACATGTTGAAATGTGTTGAGATGAGTAATAAGCACCTAAAGAAAGGAAAATGAAACTGCAAAAATAAATAGTAAGTGAAAGGGTAAACACATGAAATTAAGCATTTAATCAAAAGAAGATATGTTAATTGATGAAGTGTTAAAAGGCATTTTTATATTTTCATTTAATTTTAAACATATAATTGCACTTTCATTAACTTTATATGTTATAATTTTAAATGGTCAATAAAATGAAAAATAAAATATAGATATTTAAATTAAAAAAAAGTTTAGACATTTAGAAGATTGTAGAGGCAATGCCAAAAAAAATGAAATTTAAAAACATAAAAAAAAATTTATGCTCAACATGGAAATCATCCTGCACTTGGAAGAGTTTTGTATCTGGGTGCAAATAACTATTATAAATAATAGAAAAAAAATTATATATTTTATTTTTCTGAAACAACAGGCTTTTAGGAAAATACTTGTCAAATTCCACACGATCCTATTTGTTAATTTTATTTTTGGAGTGAAATATTACAAGAATTAAGTTGTCTTTGTGATTTGAGGACCTAGTAACCAAAAAGTTAAAGGTACTACAAACCATCAGTTTAGTGTCACCTATTAAAAAAAAAGCTACATTGTACATTTTTTAATTTTATAAACACCATAGATGGAGAATCAACTTACTTTGTTTGCTGTTAGTGACTATTGATTAATGTACTTGCCTTGTAGTGCATTTAATTTAAATATAATTCTCAATGTATTATATTTTAGTTTATTTTTAACCTAGAAAGATGTGTGATGCATTATAAAACTCACTGACACATTTAAAAGGATGTGTGAGCAAAAATTTTAATACAGATAGTGATGAGAGAACTGATTCTAGTAATAATTATAATGAAAAGTAAGCAAATAATCTAATAGGGTGTAATAAATATTGGAAATGTAACACTGTAACTTTCATTAGTGTTCCAAACTCATTGGAGTGTAAGGAATTGGATATGATTATAACTGCTGATTAAATTTCTTCTACAGAGACAGCTGATAATATTGAAGGTGTGTCTGTTTCTCTTCCCAATTTAGATATTCCTGGTGAATGTTATTTAATGTTATTCAGATAGGTCTTATTTGCACCCTTAGAGAAAATGATGACTTTTCTCAAGATGAAAAAAAAACACATTTTTGTTCATCCTGTTGTGAGACTGTTTCAAGTACTGATGAAAAGCACTGTGAACATTAGTTGGGGTTAGTCTTAAAGTAAATACTACATACTTTGCTTGTTGTCCATCTTCAAAATTACAAACAAAGATGGCCCTTGTTTTATCTTGGATTTATCAGTGATAATTTATCGAGAGATCAACTATTATATGAGCCAACCTCTTTCTCCTGAACAAGTCAAACCTGTTCAGGCCAATGAAGATTTTGATAGGCTTTTTCCACTGTTGGATTTTGCCATATGTTCTATTTCCATCCTGCAGAATCAACTAAGCTAAAATGGAACTTTTAGAGAAGATTTATCAGGTATATGTTTTATTCATTTCCTGATTTCATATGGCCTTTCTTCTTCTTGGTTGCATGATAATTATTCCTCTTTGTATTTAGTTTTCCTATCCTCCCTGGGTATTATGGTTCATACAGAGCAGTTCACAACTGGTTAAGGGTGTCAGCATACTCAGCCTTTCACAGGCAATGGATCAGTTTTTGTCTTGCCATGAAACTGACTGTTTGTTTCTTGACTCTCAGCACTTGGGATCTGTTTAATTTGTGTGTGATAGGGTGTAGTTATTGATTTTCCAGCGTATTTAACCCATATCTAGTTTTCCACACCTTTCTCTTACCCTTACTTCAATTCTGTGTTATTCACCTACCATACATCTTTTTCCCAAAGCAATACACTGAAATTCCAAGGGTTTTTCAAGAGACACATTTTCCCTTATTACCTTCATGTTGGCTCATTTGTTGTCTTTGGCTCTTGGTTGACATACATGATTTCTCTGTTTTTTAGTTCTTCTAAATTGGGATACAGCCTCGTCTCAGGTTAATTCCTTTCAGATTCATTGTTCATCTGTGTGGACTGCCCTTCCAAGCTGGAATACTAATGTGGTCCTTTGCTCTCTCACTTTATCTCTGTTCAAACAATTTTCACTTGCTCTTGTTTTCACTTTTCTCCTAAGATGTATTTCCTACTCCTCTTCATCTGTGGATATAGGAGGTGTAATTTATTTACCATTAATGTTTCACATATTCTATCATCTTACATATATTCTCCTTTATCCAGATCATTCTTTTCTCCTCAAACGTGTGACAGCTAAGGAAGGTAACTCCTCCTTTTTGCCAATTTACCTTCCTCTTATTTCCCACATTTGTTCTAGGCCCAATCCAGATAGACTTCTTTGTCCTGTACATATTCTTCACTGTTATGTTTTGTAATCCTTCCACCCTCATCAGTTGGATTGGCTTTTGATTTGATTTTCTTATTCCTCCTTATCATCTTCCTTACATATTTTGTTCAAAGTGTTTTCTTATCAAATTAGACACTTTACCTTTTCTCTAGCATCTCATCTTCGTCATCCATTGGAGGAACTTCTTCAATCAGGACTACTCTTAATAAATTTGTCTCTCACTGTTTGCATAGGATCATGGTTTCTTCCACTTCAGGTTATCATCTCTTGCCTGTAGCCATTCTAGAACATCGGAATTCAGTGAGACATTGACTGGTTTTTTTTGTTTTTTTTTCCAGAAGCCCCATTTCCCTTTTGTTTATGCTCATTATTTGGATCCTGCTTTATCGCCAGTGGTGCCTGACTAAGTGTTAACTGTTCAATTCTGTACTGTCAGGTCATTCTCAACTTGCATATTATAATTCTATGACTGTGCAACCCACATTGCAGAGTTGGTGTGTTTCACAAGAATGCTTGTAGATTTATCTTTGCAATATAACTGCTTCATAAATTTGCTCATCCCATACCCCTCACATGAAATACAAGGGTAAAGCAGAAGAGGATAGCTGCCCATGCTTACCATACATCATACTGAATAAATTGGTATGGTATGCTTTTATAAATAAAGCTTTATGATCACCCATTATACTATCTCAGATGTTTTTATTCATCTAGACTGTATTTTACCTCCCTTTTCTTTTAGTGGAATTGGAAAGTCCTTATCACTTTCCAGTTCCAAGCTACTGGGATAGACTGTGGAGACATCCACCTGAATATGACAATGAAATACAAATATAGAAATGATTACAAAACCATTCATTTGAGAGTAGGGCAATGATGTTCTGCTGGTGTGCATGATGTGAAATTATTCAGTATGAAACATAAAAACAAATTGGAGTGAAACATCAAAGTTGCAGTTCATCACTTTGATTGGGGTTTCTCATGTTAAACTCATGTAATTGTTGGTTTTCAGCCCTGGTTTGTGGACTTAGAGTAAAGGCAATCAGTGTTTTTGCACACATTACAACAGATTTATATATTCCTTTCTCATTTATACTCCATTTATAAGGGAGATGGTTTACATTGTGTAGACGTTTATTAATACCAGATGTCTGGTTTTTGGATCAATTTATCATGTTCATATGCTCAGGGGCACAGGTACATCCCCCCTTCATTTTAGGTGTGGGGTATGGTGCATACAATCACCCCCCTACAGTTTGGTCTGTTGAATTGTTTTATTGCATCACAGGCCAACAAATTGTCTGTCCTTGTGATTCTCATGTTCTTACCAATTGAATTAGATAATTAGGCCTAGATCCAGGCATTTTCAGTTGCCAAAATGTACATCTTTAATATAGGTGTGCTTCTAAGCTTTTTGATCTAAGCGATAGTTCATAAGTATCAGTCAGTAGGCCCAAGTATACATGCAAGGCTTGCAAGCATTATTACAGAATCTATCTACATCTTGCACATGGTAAAATTTTCATCACAACAGATTAAACAGAGTATGAAATTCAAAAATATTACTCCCAAGCTTAAACTCCTGTGATCTAGATCTGGCAGGTCATTTGTAGCTTGTAGCTGCATCAATCTTATGTGTATATTGTGTGGTTTTTCAACACCATTTCTAAGAACATGCATGAGAATGTATGTCTAGCCAGTTTTATTGTCGGATGCCTTACTCTCCTTAGGAGCCGAAGCTGCTGACCATAGTGTATGTTTAATGCACAGTTAATGACAGATTCACACTGCTTGGATCCAGGCGCACCCTACAGCAACCCCATCCTCTACCTTTAGTCTGAGTCTCAATATTACAACAGCTCTTAGGCCAACTGACTGATACTTATTAGACCTGTGTTTGCTGACCATAGTGTATGTTTAATGCACAGTTAATGACAGATTCACACTGCTTGGATCCAGGCGCACCCTACAGCAACCCCATCCTCTACCTTTAGTCTGAGTCTCAATATTACAACAGCTCTTAGGCCAACTGACTGATACTTATTAGACCTGTGTTTGTGGACCTCATTAATTCATGAAATTTCAGATAATCACCAGCCTCAAATGAAGTGCTGGTGCTTTATGGTAAAAGAATAATATATTCTCTTATCATAGGTAGTAAAAATATTGTATTTTTTTGTATAATTAGAACATAAAAGGAGCGATTTCAACAGCCTGAAGTCTCTAGTCGAATTTTATTGCTAGCTTTTGTTTAGGTGTTTTTATTTAAAAGGCATGCTTATAGACATTATATCACAACATGTTTGCCTTTTGATGAGCTTTAACAGGACTATAATATATTTGTGATTGTTTAAGTGTTTTTTGAGAACCTTGCAATTACTTGTGTTGTAACTAACACACATTATTGTCCCAGCGATACATTGTACAGTTCAGTCCTACTTCCATTCTGTTCTATCTTCGTTCATTGTACATTAGAGTATTTCAGCCTGTTGAGTCATTTGGTAAACTGATTCCAATTACGACAAGCAAGTGTCTGAAACTTTCTGATATTAGACAGTTCTGCAAGCCAGTTACTAGTACTACAAGTGACAATACAATGCAGATAATCCAACAACCTCAAGCAAAGGAATAGAAACTGGGCATACAGAGGAAATGCCATGTTCATCAGAGGACTAGTCTGAAAATGCTTGTGGAACTATTGCACATCATGAACCATCAGATTGTTGTGAAACAAGTTTGTGCAGTAATGAAAAATCTGACACTCCACAGATACAGTGTGGAAAGCCATATCATCCAGAAGCACAACTAATACCATGACAAAAAGCAAAATATCAACTTCCAGGGCAAGTGGTTAGATGAGTTCCCATGGCTGCACTTCAACAATCAGACTCAAAAAGTGCCAAGGTGGAAAATAGAAGCTTTTTTACAAGTAAATTGGAGATGCCAGTGGAGTATACCTTCATATTCATTGGTTTTTTGCAACTGGAAAAAGGCAAAACAGAAATTCAAGGAACACCAATCCTCCTCTTAGTACAGATTCACTATATCTCCAGAAGGTTCACTTGATGTAACTCCAGTGACTATCCAGCCACATGATGGAAAAAAGCAGCAGCGTGAAGAATGCAAAAGAAGTCTAGCCAAAATATTCAGAAGTTTATGCTCCTCACTACTTCAAGGTTTAGCATTATGTGGACATACTGATACGGAGGGGAACTTCCTGCAGTTAATGAAGCTCCTGGAAGAGGAAGATTCTGAGTTGACAGCCTACTTGTCAAAGAAAACCACATTCGCATCACCCCAGGCCCAGAATGAAGTAATGGAGATGTTCAGCAATGAAATACTGAGGAACATAGCATACAAAGTGCAGCAAAGTAAAATCTTTGCATTGATAGTTTATAGCACTCAAGATGTTACAGGTGCTGAACAGGAAGCAATATGTGTACAATATGTTGATGAGAACCTTGATATCCATGGGACGTTTCTTGGTTTGTACGGTGTTTCCAATACAACTGGTGAAACAATATCCTTGACTAATATATATGCAAAAACGGGTCATCTGGGTTGAGAAAATATTTTACATAGAAGAGCGAACAACGTTTCAACCTTCTTCAGTCATCATTGCCCCCCAGTGGCTCAACGGTATGTCTGCGGACTTACACGCTAAAATCCGGGTTACGATACCCGTGGTGGGCAGAGCACAGATAGCCCATTGTGTAGCTTTGTGCTTAATTCCAAAAAACAAACAAATCTTCAGTCATCGTCATGTTCACAAAGAAAGAGGTAACTGACCACATTTGAAAGGGGTTGTGTAACTGAATGTTGGAATGTAGAGGGCGGTGTTAGATGTTTGAATATATAATTTTATTATATTTAATATAGGTATATAGGCATTCTTTTATATTGATTTATTTTGGGGTTTAAGTTGTATAAGTAAGGCTTCTTTAATTTTGCATTTGTTTATGTTTGTTTCTTCATTTAGTATTTGAATGTTTTCTATGGTTATGTTGTGTTTATTTGACTTGCAGTGTTAGAAAAAGTGTAAAGGTGACTCTTTATGTTCTTTGAATATGGTTTCCATTTTTCTACTTGTTTCTCCAATATAGAAGTCATGGATTTTATCACATTGTATTTTATAAATAATGTTGGTGTGGTGTTTGTCAGTGTAGTTCTTACACAGTATAGACCTCAGTTTTGTGCCTGGTTTTTGAATAAATGTGGTATTAACTGGAATGTCATATTTTAATAGTTTTTACCAAATGTTGGTTATTTGTCTGCTGATGTCAGAAATATATGGAATGCAGCAGTATATGGTTTAATGATTTTTTGATCCATGAGATATATTTACTATTGTTGGTTGATTTTGCTTTCTGTCTAGGTGTGTGCGTATAATGTTTTCTACGGTTTGTGGAGGAAACTTATTGATGTTGATGAAGCATTGTTTTATTTTGTCTAATTCATCATTAATTTTATCTGGTGAGCATTGCTTATTTGGTTTCTTAGTGTGTTGAATTTCTGTTTTGTTTCATGTGCTGAGTTCCAAGGAATGTATAGTCCAGTATGGGTAGTTTATCGGTGGATTTCTGTTTTGAATTGTCTGTCGGTTCTTGTAATTTTGAGGTTAAGAAATGATATTTGATTGCTTTCTTCCTGTTCACATGTGAAGTTAATGTTGGGATGTATTGAGTTAATGTGATTGAAAAAATTAAGTTTGTGTTCTGCAGATCTGAATCTGGCAATTGTGTCATCTACATATCTGTACCAGTATAGTGATGGATGTAATACTGTGTTAATTGCTTGTGTCATGAAAATTTTGGCTAGAACTGGTGATACTGGGTTGCCCATGCTTAGGCCATTTGTCTGTATATAGTTGTGGTTGTTGAACATGAAGTTTGTCTTTATCATGGTGAATTCTATGAGGGTTGCTAATTGGTTGCTGGGAATGTTTATAGTTGGGTTAGTGTCTTGGATATAGAGTTCTAAGGCTATCTTACAGGCTTCACTGGTTGGAACTTCTGTAAAGAAGGATATAACAATGAAACTGTCCATTAAGGCTTGAAATGAAAAGTCTTTGGTGAATGAGCTGGTTGATGTTACATATTTGGTGAATGTCCATGCTAGGTATTTACAAAGCTTGTAATTTAATTATTTTTATGTGGACATTATTGGTCATAATGGACAATCTGTTTTATGAGGTTTGGGGATGCCGTATATTTGTGGTGTGCACGAGTCCTTTGTTAAGTAGATGTATCTTGTCTGTGTTTAATTATTGGTCAGATCTGTTAATTATGAGGTTAGTCAACGATTTGTCGTGTTGGTGTCTTTTCTGTTGTTTGCATCTTAGTTTTTCTAGTTTTTTGTCATGGCAGATATTTTTGTCTCTGTCATTCTTAGTATTGTTTTGGTTTATGTTTCATTGTATAATAAGTCTGCAAATCTCTGGTTTAATGCAGCATGCCAGTTGATGGTCTAGGTTCACTTTTTGTTTTTGTAAGTGATGTAGTTCCTTGTATTTTGTGTTCAACATGGCTTTAAGTAGTTTTTTCTGTAAATTTTGAATAATGTTTGTGTATTTATTAATATTTTTTGGAAGTTTGTGAATCTGACGATGACTGAAGGTCAAAACGTTGTTTGCTCTTCTGTGTAAAATCTTTTCTCAACCCAGATGATCTGTTTTTGCATATATATTTCTCTGCATGTGGGTTTTCTCGACACCGCTGATTATTCTCAACTATACTTGATGTGTTGACTAGACTCAGTTTACCACTGTTAGGATTAAGAGCACAAGCTTACGATTGAGCCACCAACATAAGTGGTATATACAGTGGATGCCAGGGAAAAATAAAAGAGAAGTAACCATCAACTTTATATGCAAAAACGACTCATTTGGGTTGAGAAAATATTTTACAGAGAAGAGCAAACAACATTTCGACCTTCTTCGGTCATCGTCAGGTTCACAGAGAAAGATGTAACTGACTGGAAGCTGACCACGTGTTTGAAAGGGGTTGTGTCACTGAGTGTCAGAATGTAGAGGGCGGTATTAGATGTTTGAATATATAATTTTATTTATTTTATTATATTAATATAGGTATAAACGTGTTCCTTTATATTGGTTTATTTTGGGTTTAAGTTGCCGTATAAGTAAGGCTTCTTTAATTTTATGTTTGTTTCTTTATTTAGTATTTGAGTGTTTTTCTATGGTTATGTTGTGTTTATTTGACTTGCAGTGTTTGAAAACGTGTGAAGGTGACTTTTTATGTTCTTTGAATCTGGTTTCCATTTTTCTACTTGTTTCTCCAATAAAGAAGTCCTGGCATTTATCACATTGTATTTTATAAATTATGTTGGTGTGGTGTTTGTCAGTGTAGTTTTTATATGGTATAGATCTCAGTTTTGTGCCTGGTTTTTGAATAAATTTGATATTAACTGGAATGTCATATTTTGTTACTAGTTTTTGCAAAATGTTGGTTATTTGTTTGCTGATGTAAGGAATATATAGTATGCAGTAGTATATGATTTCATGATTTTTTTAATTCGTGGGATATATTTACTTTTGTTAGTTGATTTTGCCTTTTGTTTAGGTGTGTGCGTGTAATGTTTTTACTTATTGATGTTGATAAAGTATTGTTTTATTTTGTTTAATTCATTGTTAATTTTATCTGGTGAGCATAGTTTTGTGGTTGTGTTTATTTGGTTTTTGGGCCCGGTATGGCCTAGCATGTTAAGGCATTATATGGTTTCATGATTTTTTCATTTGTGAAATATATTTACTTTAGTTGGTTGATTTTGCTTTCTGCATCCCAACATTAAATTTACATGTGAACAGGAAGAAAGCAATCAAATATCATTTCTTAACCTCAAAATTACAAGAACCGACACACAATTTAAAACAGAAATCCATCAAAAATTCACACACTGGACTATACATTCCTTGGGACTCAGCACATGAAACAAAACAAAAACTCAACATACTAAGAAACCAAATAAACACAGCCATAAAACTATGCTCACCAGATAAAATTAACGATGAATTAGACAAAATAATACAATACTTCATCAACATCAGTAAGTTTCCTCCACAAACTGTAGAAAACCGTTTTTGCATATAAATTTTGCAACAAGTAGGTTTCTCAACATCACTGAACCGTCAGCTTTGTTTTTTCACTGCTGAGCACACAAGGCTAATTTAATAATGCAACATGCAGTTCAAGCTTGTGAATTATTTTTATTAAACAACATGAACAGTTATTCAGTACATATAAACTTATCAAGGGAAGTTACTAATTTTATTAATATTTGAAAATGTAATTCATGCAATGAAAGTTATTAGTAACCTTGTCAAGTATAATGGCTCTCTTTTATACTGTGCAGTATGTAGGAATAAATTCATGTGGCAGTTAATTTGTAACACATTTGTCTTTATTCCCTTAACATTTTGAAAACTGTTCACAACACCTTACTTTCCATTGGCGTGATTCTCTTTTTTTACACCCACATGGATGGCAGTTCAAAGCAGCATGGGTTTTGGATACAGTTGACTGTGCAGTAAGTGAGATTCTTTTATTAACCAGATTGTCATATGGTTTTCATTATCTCTTATTCTATAGTATGATATTTTAATAAGTACTTTCAGTGAATTGTAGCAGAGTAATAACAATGCTATAAATATAAAAGGTTTTTAAAAATGGATTGGTGAATATAGATTAACAGGCTTTGAGTTGGAACTTTCAATTGCCAATAATCTGGTAGAAAATATACATTTTGAAAAGGAATTTGCAATGGTAACAGGTAATAAAGAGTAAAATAGAATTCTTAATTATTAGAGTGAGGATGAACACACTAATGATCGTGAGAAACATTCAAGATTCATTACTTTAATGTTACCATTGATACAGTTTGTGTATGTACTGAAATCTGATTTCAGGCTCTTAAAAAATATGTGGGTATTTTTGGATTTTTATATTGCAGAAGAACAGCTTTTGCAGCATTGCAAAGATCTTATGATTAAACTCAGTCTTAAGAGTTTATGCAAAAATAATGAATTAAAGATGTATAAAGAACTTAGTGCTTTGCAAGATTGCACTACCTAATAGCAATATAAACTGTGCCTTGCAATTTTTCATAGAAAATAACTTGTATTAAATTTACCCAATTATATATGTACCACTTTGCATAGTCCTGATTATTGTAGCTTAGGAAGAAAAGGATTTTCTAATCTTAACTCTGTTCTGCCATGTCCCATGAAAGATTAGAATTACTGATCACACTATCTCTAGAAAATGATGTTTCAAACTTTATTTATTACACCATTTCTTACAATACATTTGTACTACCACAGTGTATATATTTGTAGAGCTTTTTATTTTTCCTGATGCCTTTAATATAGAAAAATAAAACAAAAATTCAGAAGCTTTCCAGCCAACCTCAATTTTCACTCCAGTGTAATACTTCAATGGACTTTACCCTCTGGTTTGCTTTAAACAAATTTTGTATGTTGCAACATATTATTATGGCAGAAAAATGGCATACTTTGTAGAATAAAGATAAAGGTGAAAGTAAATTTTCTTATACATGACTATACAAAATGATTTATTCATTTTTTTTTCTTGATGAAATTAATGTATTTATTTTAAGAGTTCATTTTTACCCTTCACATGTTTTAAGTGAATCATAGAATATTATCAGAGTGTTGTTTTATGCTATTATTCTTTATCTGGCTAGATTGTTGGTTATCCTGACATTGGCTATGCAGTTGCCCTGGCATGTGCAGCAGTAGGCTTTACAGGATTCTCAGCTTATCCTTTGGGCTTAGAACTGGGGATAGAATGTTCCTTTCCATCAGTACCTGAAACTACTAGTACTGGATTCATCTTGATTTCAGGGTAAATAAAAAATTATAGTATTTGTTTAACCCACTAAAAGTCAGATACATCCTCAGTGTGTTTGATATGTATTTCTACATTTCAACATTAAGGTGATATTTACTTTTCAAAATTTACTAACCAGAGCTGATATTCTTGTTAGGTTATTTCTTTTGTGCTAATTTTCCAGAAAATAATGTGCTGAAAAAAGTAGACTAATAAATTTGTAGATTAAAGTAATTCATTCTCATAATTTTCATGTAAATAATAAAGGTCTTTATGATATTAGCAGAGATACAGGATCTGCATTCATTTTAGTCTTACTGCTGCATGTTATACATATGAAGTAGTGTACTTCATATGGAAAAAAATATTTTTCAATTTTACTGCAGAGAGAAAAAAATTGTGAATTTTCATGTCCAAACTTAAACTAGAGAAAAAATTATCAATTTTTTTATATTCAAAGAAAGACAGTTTTAAAATATGTATTATTGTTCATGTTATGAATGCACAACATTAGCTATTGATTGAGGACCCAATTTGTATTTTTATTATTTTTAAAGTATATTTTTCATTCACTTATTTACTTTATATATTTAAGTATAATGAGATTCAGTGTTTGTGTGTCACATAAGCTGCTGGTGCCACTGACTTCTGAACATTAATTTGAAATTACACTACAAATAGTGTATACATAGTATACAATAGTGTAACAGAGTATACATATGAGAGCTGAAGTCTGCAGCTAAATGATGTTTTCTTAAAAACAAAGCTAATATAGTTTTTTTAACCAACACAGTTTGTCATTAGTGAGATAAATTGAAAAAGATATGAATTGTAATTTGTAGGAATAGCACTCGGAATACATATGTCACTTATAGTTTTATTGCATTACATTCATGATATTTTGTTTTAAGAAAGCAGTACCTTCAAATCAACACAAAAGTACTTATCAGCTTTAGTCAAACTACTGAGTTAACACCAAGAGAAGATTCAGGTATACAAACTCCATTGTATACTGAGTGAATGGTAAACTCCACCTAAGGCTAAATGTCTATGACATTGATAACAAGCTGATTAATAAACTTTAATTGCATCATATAGAGTGTTGGCTTCTAGTCATTAAATGTTAATTCATACTGTTGATATATCATAATTCATATTTTAAGAGTTTATTTTTATCCTTCACTTGTTTTTAGTAAATTATAAAATATTATCAGAATGTTGTTTTAATCTTTATCTGGCTAGATTGTTGGTTATTCTGACATTGGTTGTGCAGTTGCCTTAGCGTGTGTAGCAGTAGGCTTTACAGGATTCTTCAAGTTATGAATGCACAACATTAGCTATTGATAAAATTTACAACACTAATCTAATTTCTTAGTTGCCAGAAACCTACTGAGAAAAAAACGCCAACATTATTCCACTTGTGCTAACATACCACCAGCCCAACAAGAAGATCAAAGATATTATACTAAACAATTACATAATACCAACTGAAGACCCTACCACCAGATCTCTTTTCAAAGACTCACCCATTATTTCTTACAAACATGACAAAAATCCTGGTACACACTAACCTTAAACAAAATTAAACTCCAGACACTCACATGTATGAATAAAACAGGTGTATCACCTGCCCACATAGAAATAGCCTTACACATAACTTTTGATATAATACTGTAATTTACATGTATCACTGAATATATCATTTGTTGTATAATTTGCAAAAGATGTAATAGTTTATACATTGAACAAACAAACTGCCAACTCGGTAAGCAAACATGAGAACATCTAAATTATATTAAATTGCAGAACAAAGATATGCCTATATAGACAAACATTTCACCATCAACAACCACACAGCTGAGGACTTTTTAGTTCCTGAACTTACTAGTGCTCCAACAAACATACACAAAAGAGAATAACTGGAAAGGAGTCTACAGTCTAGTGATCCAACAACCATCTGGTTGAAATGAATGCTTTTCTTTCCTGAAGATTTCTATTTTTTAAGTTTTAAATGCTATTTACTTATCTTTCAATGACTTCTAATTTTTATGTAATAGATGTAATCTTACTTAGAATTTTCAAGCTCAACATTCCAAATACCTTGCACACAAGTTCCTTTAATTCTACACATGGACCTTTGCTGTAAACTGTATGAACTGACAAAGAACAATAACTTGAAACAGCATCCTTCTTTAAATAAAGTTGTATAAGACTTGGTGATTGTTTAACCAGCTGTTTAATTTGTTTTATAATATCTAACCACTCTGTTAGAAGAAGAAAACTGTTTTAGGTGAAAATGATTCTTACTCTACTAAAATTTATATTTATGTCTCCTAGTCCTACTATCCCCTCTGTTAAATATAAAAAAATATAACACATCGTTATCAATTCCCTTAAAAACATTAAATGCCTCAATAAGATCTCCTAATTCTTCTTTTTCCAAAAGAGAATAGTTTAAAATATTTCAACCTCTCCTTGTATAACAACCCTTCTATTACCCTTTTCAACAAGTCCATGTCTTTCTTAAGGTGAAGAGCTCAATATTTAATACAATATTCCAAAGTAACATGATCAGTGGCCTATACAATAAAATCATTAAATCAAAATCTCTTTTATATTCAGTATTTCTCTTGATACAACCTAAAATTCTATTTATACAACCATTAGCAACAACACAAAACTGGGATAGATTTAGATATTAATCATCTATTGCACTCAAGATCCCTTTCTTTTGTAACACTGTTAATGTTATTCATACCCAAATTATCCTTATAATTCAAATTATGATAACCCTCATGCATTATCTTTCATTTATTACAATCGAAATCCATTTGTTATTTACTAGTCCAGTTTACTAATTGATCTAAATCCTTTTTGTAAATCAGCAGCATCTTTTTCACAGCTCTTAACTATTCCTGCATCTGTGTCATTGATGTAAATGAAAAAGAGCAAATGTCCCAAGACTGACCCCTGAGGTAACCCCAATTATGAAATTAATCCAGTTTGACTGAACTGATTTTTTAGTCACTTTATCTAATTTGTGAATGACAGTTTTGATATTTAAAAAAATGTTAATATTATTGCCATACTTCTATCTTTCTTTTTCTTATGACTTTCTTAGTTGCCAAAACCTCTAGTTTATTTTGCTCATCAGGTGAATTGTCATACACTTTCTCACACTTTATGCCCTGTATTTTATTATTGTTTTATTAGTTGAATCATGCATTCAGTAGTAAATGTTGTCTTTAATTGTACTGGTGATGGTGAACTGTACAGTCATTGAAACATTAGTAACTAAATAATTAGTTGTATAAATTTGTGTTTGTATAGACAGTTATAGCCTTGTTATTAAACATATTGAGTAACAAAAATACCTTGATTTTAAAATTAATAGTGTTTCCCAAATAGCCTGTTAATAATTATATTTGACATTATTTCAGGCAACTCCAAGGAATAATTTATCTGGTAATGACAGAATTACTTCAACGTAATATAGATGGAACAAAGAATGTTGACCTAAAAGGCAAGTTACAGAGTACTTGTTTGATTGATTCATTTGTTGCACATCAAATTGTTTTTTGTTGATCTCTCATTGGCCCTCCTCTCATGATACTGTGGTTAGCATTCCAGATTATGGATTTGAGGGTCTATAGTTCACATTCTTTTGCTGCAAAAAAATTGTAAAGTAGAAGGGGATATATGTCTACTCCTGCCATTTCCATGAGTGAAGAACTTGGGATTGTCTCTTTTCAAAATAGGGTACATGACCATCCATTGCACTCTGACAATCGTCTTCCAAACTCTTCAACTTAATCTTCCTTTTTTTAGTTGAGTGTTGGAGTTATTACTTTCCAGTTCCAAACTTCCTGAATGGTTTCCATCACATAGTTGGCTGTAATCATGCAGTTGAGAGTATGGCAGTAGTGTTTTGTTGGAATAAATATGATGTGTCCTTTACAGTAGTTGATCTGTCCATTGCCCTACCTTTGCAAAGACATCAGTTCCAAAGTGTTGAGGTATTGGATTCAAATGAACTGATCAGTATGAGTTCTTACACATGTTGAATCTGTCCTCGTGATACCTGATTGCCATTTCTAGGTTGCTGTAGGGTGTTGATCCTTGTATTGTACCCAGGAATTGGTGCACATCATAATCCCCAATTCTAGAGTTGGAGGTGAAGGCAGTATGATCTTCATTCTACCCTTGTGGATGGTGACACCCCATAGAGGATGTTTTGGATGTAGTTGATTAACTTATGGTCTGACAAGCCCTAGTTATTATACACTTCATGATTTTCAACCTTGGGCTTTACAGATTCCTACAGGCAAGTGAAGAGTTACATCTGGCTTAAAAATGGTGTGGTTTCCCTACTTTGGTATCCAGATTTCTTTCTCTTGTGGTCAGATGTATCTTTCAGATACATAGGGGGTGCTTCTGATGTTCCATGATGTTCCCTCATGTTGGTCCCTCCTCCTTCTCAATGTTGGATTTTAGCTAATCTTGTGAAAGGAGGTAAGTACATTATCAGAAAAATTATAATCTTCCTGTCCTGAACATGTATTATTGATAGGTACTTGCCTCCTCTCACTCTTTCTTCTAATTTTTCCAGTGTTCACCTCTTTTGCTTAACTTCAAAGTGAAGATTCAGTAGATAAGTTTAGAGGGAATCACAGACCGTGGATACACTATGGTTAATAAATGACACATGATGAGAGATAGGTTGGAATATTCACAAGGGGTTTTGAGTTCAATTAATTATGTCTTGGGGCAGCAGCAATCTCCAGTACAAGTGTTTGATTGGTACTTTTTGCATTATATATTTATATATAGCTGGTGTGTTGCAGTACATTTTCATGTGGAGGATCAATTATTGCCAAATAATGTAATTCTTTCAAGCATATCAGACTCAACTGAACATGCTGATTGAATATATAACTTTTCCTTTCTCTTGAACACTTACTACTTTGAAAAGTATTTACTCTTTTAGTGTTGTTAAGTGATATTCCTTGTGTCACTAATTATAGTGATTAACATTCAAAGATCTTGTGTTCAAGAAAAGTAAGTTTTAATCTACCTAATTTGTTTTCCTTGGACCAGTCATGTACTCTTTAAAGATCCCTCCAAACCCATTATTTCTGAAGTAACAGTATGAGATCATTTTCTTACCATTTAGCATTTTGATGTGAATTTATTTTCATGGTCTGTGTTACATGTCCAAGAACCTCTGCTTTCTGATGTCTTATCTCCTTTTGAGTAAGGATTTTTAGCAAGAATATTTGTGATAAAGATAAATTTTTACATTGTAAATTAAGCTATATTTTCAGATGAGGTTTGAATAAGTAATTCCTTCTACTGTATTGTTTTTGCCCTTGCTATAGAAATTTTTTGAGAAAAGTTTGAAAAGACAAAAGGGGAAAATATTTCTGGCTGAATTTATGACTTTGCTAACCTTAGAGATTTCAATTTAAAGCTAATCAGGCTAAGTTTAATGCTGATTATTAATTGAGTGGAGAGGCTTAATCTCTATCATAATACAGGGCCTGTAACACAAGGCTAATTGTCAAATTAAGTTAATAATAATTAACTCTCATTAATTGAGAGAGAAAATTAGATACCAATAAAAACAAATAGGTCTATATCTGAAAAATTAGTCAGAAAATTTGGTAGCTTTGTAGCAGATATAATTTCTTTTCTAAATAAAAATATTAATATACATTGGTTAGATGTGTAACATTAGCAACAAATATAATGTATAGTTGTCAATAACTTTTTATTTTGCAATCTGTGATAGTATGACATTACTGTAAGAGTTAATATCTTAAATATGAGGTGATTTTATTTGTTTTTAAATACATCAAGGTCACAACAAAATAAAGATAATGTCCTTTTTTAATAAATCATAATGTTGAGGGTTTACATAAAAGTATGATATAAGGTCTTTAAAACTTTAATTTGTGGAGTTTTCTGTTAAATAGACATTTAATGACTTCATAGTTCTTGGAGATTATATCAGCTTCTTGTTTGAATTTTTTTCTTTCTAGTTCCTCTGGTACTAATGGAAAGCATCCTGGTATTTTTTGGTGTTGTCTTTATCCTATTTTTTGACACTGAATATAAGAGGAGAAAGGCCGAGTTCATTGAACAGCTTGATCAAATACTTGGGTTGGAGAACAGCTCAACAAGTGCACAAAGTGCTACTATCCCTCCCCTTTCTGTTTATAATTAACATTAAGTCATAAAAATAAATTTATATTTATATAAAATGTATATTTTTATAATTCAGATATTAGCAAGTTATAGCATTAAATGTTACTATACAAGTGCAATGAAACTGTTAATATATTGGGATAAAATGTTTCTAATTTTATAATGTAGACCATACTGTAAACATTTAATTTTTAAAGTATTAAGAAACAGGATCAAAAAGGATTAAACAAATTATTAACAAAACTAGGAAGCACTTACTTTCTAGCCAGTACGAACTGGCTAATTAGTTAAGTAAGAAAAGTGTTATTCTTATAGACAAATCAAGTAATGTAGAGAAAATATAAGTATGGAATTTTCTTAATATTATTTTACCAAATTCCAATACATAGAGGGAAAGTTATGATCTTTGTGAAAAATATAATGCTGTCATTCTAGTTGGTCATAGTGTTCATAGAATGTCAAACTTTTAAGTGATTTTACTTTTTTGCACATGTGTGGAAAATTTGTAAATGTAATAGAGGTTTTTACGATAATTCAAATTCTTCATTTTGAGTTGTATATAAAATTCTAACACAAATCAAACTTCTGTTATTTGTAGTAAGTGATATTTCAATTACTCTTTCTATTTACAAGAAACCTTTATAAATTTTTACGTTTGTGAAAACTGGGAAGAAACTTATTGGTATCAGTAGCAGGTATTAGAATTTAAATTAACAGAAGAACATTTTAGATAAAGATTCAAGTGTTCCTGGAAACTTTAATGGTTTGCCCAGAGTTACACAATGGACAATAAAAGTACCAAATCCTTTTTTGGCATAATGATAGAGGTGATATATGAAATTAATCTAAAACTAGAAATTGGCTTTTTATGAAAATATGTAAAGTTCAAACTTTGATTTCATGAAATATAAAAAATACTGAAATTTGGAACAATGTGGAAAGCAGAAACTTGTTTGTTGTGGGAAATTAAGTTTACACTTTACACACAATATAGTTTATTAAAGAACAACTAATTTGTATCATAAAGAAATACTTGATATTAAACAATTACAATGTGACATATAATCGTACCCATTGGTGGATTTAAGCGACAGGACAGGCTCTATTTATACCTCATGCAAAAACCAAATAGGGATTCAGTCAGGTTCAGCTAACTGTTAAATCCACTTCTGAGCACAAAAGTTGCATTTTGTAAAAATAATGAAGATAGGTGTAGTTACATTAGTGGAACATTAAAATATACAAATTTCATTAATAATATATTTTTAATATGAAAGGTTTATTTAATTCATAATGTATAATTGTGTAAGTGGGTATGTACACATGCACACACATTCAAGTTTAATATTTAGACTTTCCATTTTGAAAATAAAAGGATGTATGACTTTGGAAATATATTCTTGAATTTTGTATAATATGATTGTAATTAAAGGCTATATATATGCACATATATTTATGATTTTATGTGTGTGTGTGTGTCATGTAATCCAGAAAAGTAGTAAATAGAGTGATAACTTTTGTAATCCACTCAAACTAGTAAATAAAGAGTGATTACTGTTACAATCTGGTCCAACTAGTTAAAGATAATAACTGTTATAACCTCATCAAGTGAGTAAATAAAATCAATAATTATTATACTTTAGTCAAACTTATAAATAAAGAGTGATAACTATTGTAATACGTCAAACTAGTAAATTTGGCACTTCAACCACCAGGATCCTCTCCTCCCCTTCACGAGTTGCCAGGTATGGCAAACACATGAGTTTAGATCCCAGAGGAGGTAAACTGAAAGAACAGAACCTTCCTTGAGAGATCCCCTCACCATGTACAAGGATCCACAATGAGGGCCATCTTAGTGAAAAAAGTATACTTTATTTAACTTTATTTACAGCTAATTGTTGCATAACCTATTAGGAAGTTAAATGCTGATGATAGAGTAAGTTCCGTAACAGGTTTTCTCAACATGCATTACTCTTACAAGTAAACCCTCAACTTCTTTACATACTTCCTAAAATATAGTAACATCAAAACAGTTTACATAAAACTTACCATCATGTCCAACTTGTTTG
The DNA here is from genome assembly GCA_011833715.1 of Carcinoscorpius rotundicauda. Lineage (NCBI taxonomy): Eukaryota > Metazoa > Arthropoda > Merostomata > Xiphosura > Limulidae > Carcinoscorpius > Carcinoscorpius rotundicauda. The sequence goes on along the minus strand of CM022402.1, from coordinate 20,676,489 downwards.
TCAGGATTTTTACAGTCTCGTGAGACGTGTCCATCTTCACCATACTTGAAGCAACTATTTTTACTTCTCCTATCCCCACTTGTGTTAGGACAGTCTTGCAACACATGTACATCTTCATCACACTTGAAACAACTAGATTAACTTCTCCTATCCCCACTAGCATCAGTGCAGTCTCTAGACGTGTGCATTTTCATCACACTTAAAACATCCCTTTAAGATGGTTAAAGGAATACTATGTAACTATATGCATGTATTGTCACCCTAACTGAAAATATATTAAAACAAACAATTTAATAAGAATAAAATGTTATATATTTTTCATGTTGATTTAAAAAAAATTATAATAATCTAAATAAGTAAGTTTAAAGGATTAGTTAGATTTGACACATTCTCAAACTAAGGAGTCATGTTAAAGCACAAATTTAAATTCTAACAAAGTAACAGGATGTAGAAACTAAAACCATGTTCAAAACAACTTACAAAAACTTTCCCCCAGAAAAATTAAATATAAAAGATGAGCCACAGTGTACCCCATAATAAAGATCGTATTGTTTTATAATTGTGTGTAAAAATTCAACATTATGTATAACCATCCCCAATTCTTAATTAATATACTAGAGGAAATGTAGCTACTTCAATATCACTCACTACTCATGTCTAACTAAAGTGACGTGTAACCGCCACTCTTATAGCACACTCGTTTTTATAGCAATAGGTTACAAGTTATAAAATCTTGTATTGATAATAGTTTTAACATTCTAAAGTTTGGGCAACATCCAGCCTAATTAAGTCAGAATACTGATTCTAATCTATCCAACCTAAGTAGCTGCAAGAGTAAAGTCATAAGAAATAAGTTAATAACCATTTCTTCATTCATATTACAAATATAATCTAATATGAAATTTATATGCAAAAACAGCTCATTTGGATTGAGAAAATATTTTACCTAGAAGAGCGAACAATATTTCGACCTTCTATGTAAAATATTTTCTCAACCCAAAAACGAGCCATTTTTGCATATATATTTCTCTACAAGTGGGTTTCTAGACATCATGGACTAATATGAAATTGTTTTTGGTCTCAGTTTCTTTACACAGGTAGTTCACTACTGCCCATGTTTCACACCAACTACTGGAAAAACAAATGCAACCATGAAGAAAACTTGTGTATGGTTTCAGTTTCTTTCAGACAGGTAGTTCACTAATGCCAGTTGTTACATGTAATATTATACTCCGTGATATCAAACTGGTGCATATGAAAAACTACAGATTATCTGAACCAATACTTCAAACATTCAGACATAAATAACAGTTACAAATAAAAGGACATTTAGATTGAAGTTTTATTCTTTTTGGTACACAGAAACATTTTTATTGAAATGGACTTTCACATAAGGATTAACAAATTACTCTTCTTTACACTTTCAAAACTATCATTTTAAATAAAAAGATGAAATTCACAATTCTTATATTCTAAATCACCCCCCCCCAACTTTCCAGATAAAATATGACTAACCTACACTTAGGCTTTCAACTTTGCCTTATAATTCTATCATGAAACTATTAACTTCCTATAAAAGAAACTGGAACATAAAACATCGGGGCAGAACTGAAAATCTTTCAAAACACTTCAACTTAACAGACGATAAAAGTATTATATTTGTATTCATATAACACTAAAAGTTTAATCTAGCCTATCATATGCAACTAACAAGATAATTATTGCCAGTTAACACTAGTCACAGATTATAATTACATCACAATTAATCAATAACTGGTATTCCTGAGCAGCATAGATTGGGTGCACAATTTGACTGATATAAAAAGATGAAATCCCATATTTCTTACAAATTCAAATAAAAACAAGTTAGTTTGTAGTATACACAATGTTTTTGTTAAATAAAGCACACCATTAGTTTCACACTCTTATATTAACAAACATCCTTTAGAATTCCCAATTTTCAAATGTAAACAACTTTATACAATAAGAAGCCTTGATATTATCCTATTTTCTGCTTCACACCATTTTAAAAATCACATTTAACATTATGAAATTCTACCTCTCCACCAATAGGAGAGCAATGGAACTTTCTTGCACAACATCTCCCCTTAAACACTTGCACTCAAAATAATGTCATTATTACAAGAGGCAAGAAGAAAGAACACTAGAAGTGAGGAGGATGGGTAGGAATCTATCACAAGTGAGTGTCCATCTGAAACACATTCTGAGGTCACAAAAATGTTAACTGTCAAGATGATATCTTTTCTCTATGGACAAAACATATGGAATCCTACAACAAAATGGTAGAGAGGTTGATGCAAACATTAAACTTATGAGATCCTTACAGAAAGAAAAGTATGGCACTTAACAGCAAGGGATGCATCTATGGGAGACTGTCTAATCTTGATCAGGGTATGCTCTTCTCGAACTAAAGGCAAAAGACAGAGATGGATGAAATTTGATCCAAGTTATCAGTGAGCTAAGTAGTGTAGTGTTGTTAGGGCACAATCAGACCATACTATGTGGGGTTCACCTCAAATCGACTTGACACTCTTGCTGCAAAAGAAAATATACCCTACTCAAAGGCAGTGTGAAAATTGTAAAAAATAGCTTAAGAGGTAAAACTCAGCAGGAAATAAAACAGGTTTTAAAGATAATGTATGAAAGACATGTGAGAATTATCCACATGCATTAACATCCAGGGAATAATATCCAAACTGAAGGAGTTGGCTTATCCACACAGTAATAGTAACAGGCAACAGATCTAGACAATGAGGTGTCCAAAGGTAGAATAAAATACTTACGTGCCAAATAACACCAAGACACCCCAAACCAGATGCAGAAGATGAGTATATAGGAAAAAAAACAGGAGGGAGGAAAATAAGAAAAAAAGTACAATCACCATCCTAAAAGATTGATAATAACCAAAATACATGATTTCATGATTGCTGAGACAAAATTAGGATTTGCCTACTTAATTTTTATTTTTATTCTTTTATTCATGTTACTGTTACACAAAACTACAGCAAAATCAACTGAGCATTTTGAATCACAACATAAACAGATATGCTATATGGAATGCTGTGAATGTCCATGACTAACTTAAAAATTAATTATTTTTCAGTGAAAGATGCTTTATGTGGTTATAAGAATATAACAGATGCAATGCTGTTCCGAGTGGCTGCTTTTATATTGGACTCACGTTAAAGAAGTTTACACAAAACCTTGATAAATAATTACTTCAATAGACACAAATATTTATTTAAAGAGATATTTTAAACACTTGTTTATTTGAAAGGGCTGTTTTTCTACTGGAACAATTTTATATGTGGGGGTCATGTCTCACTCTAAACACATATTTTCTCATTGTCAACATGGCAGATAATTAAAAACTAGATGTTTAAAATCCACAAATAGGGATCACAAACAAAATGTAAGCAAACAAAACTGTAGATCTATTGCTGACGGTGTACTCAAGCAACAAATCACCATTTTGATTCCACTATGAAATTATTTCAAATGATATTTATTGTGTGACAGGACTCCACTGAGATTTATGCAAGACCATTCTTGGTCATCATTACTCAACAGGTTTGTGACACAAGATGGTATTCAATATCACATCAGTGATTCTTTCTACTGTTTTTCATACTTAGCAGAAGTCACAAGTACATATTCAGTATTTATTACCACTGCATATATCACTCTTTTATATAGCTATTGCAATTTTAAACAGGTAGAGGTAGTAAATGTAATTACTAATTGTTAATTTAGCAAAGTGTGCCAATGAATTAATTATTTGTGTTGCCTTATTCTAACAAACACTCGTGCACAGCAGACTGTTGAAGAACAAATATATTTGTTATGTAAACATATCAAAGTAAGCATGTTACTGTACGCATAAACATGTTGCATTAACCTTTGTTGTATTATCTTAAAAGAAACATTATTCCATTTTGATTAGATTCCTTTGTTGCTCTTTATCTTCTGTTACATAACAGAAGCTGATGGAAGTTAGGCATTAAATCTGTGATTATACAATCTTTACTTTCACAATGGTCCTTTGAGAACAATTTTACAATTTGTTTGCTACAGGTGTATACCAGTAAATGTGTTTATTCTCTTTTGCACATTTGTTATTTATTTTTAATATGTGGTGGATGAGTGGAACATAAAGCAGAAACAACAGTAAACTGTTAAAAATATGTAACATTCAACTGAATTCACATGCACTTGTCAAGTTTAGAATGTATTTTCTATAAATGAATATAAAGAAAAAACTCATTCAAGACTGTCAGAAAAATAAAGAAACAACATGAATCAAAATGCAGAGACTGTATTGTCAAGCCTACAGCTAAAGGCTCCAAAAAAGAAAATAAATACAGCTGAAAGTAATGTCTGTATTATTTTCTTACTCTATAAATCCCTCTTTTAACTCCATGCCTACATACTTATCAATTTTAGTTGGGATAAAATAGTTTACTTTTTTAAGAGTCCCAAGTTTTCAGCTTGAAAATACAATTTTTACATTTTGATTCAACTTTTCTGATGATCCCTACACCCCTTCTCAAATTAATAATTTTTAATAATAATGTACACATACACATACATATTCCTTTATATAAATAAGTTTCTCATTCCCACTGAAGACCAAACACTGTTACTGTGTTAAATAAAGTCTTCATTTTCTATTGAAACTGGTATATAAGATTGTATGAAAGACATGTGAGAGTCATCCACATGCATTAACATCCAGGGAATAATATCCAAACAGAAGGAGTTGGCTTATCCACACAGTAATAGTAGCAGGCAACAGATCTAGACAATGAGGGGTTCATGTTGTTAGTTCTTCTTTAAGTCTGAAATCTTAAATGTTCACATAACTTTAGTGTTCACACCTATATACTTCAAATTAATTCATAAATACTCACAAGTAGTAACACCATAGACCAGGAAAATATGGTGCACGGGACTCATCTCTTCCAAAAAGAAACACTTGGTTCGTTTACCTGTTACAGAAGCATTTAGAAAAACACATCAGTAAACTCTAAGTAAAAAATTTTCATAACTCGCAAGAAATAAAGTTCAAACATGTGGCCTTAGAAAAAGAACCAGAACTGATAAAAAACTGCTGTAATATTCCTTCTGAAGTTCAATTTACATTATTAAAAAAAGGATAAAATTTAATGAACGTTAAATGATTTGCTTTGTTTTGAATTTCGTGCAAAGCTACACAAGGGCTATCAATGCTAGTCGTCCCAAATTTAGCAGTATAAGACTGGAGGGAAGGCAGCTGGTCATCACCAACTCTTGGGCTACTTACGAACAAATAATGGGATTGATTGTCACATTATAATTACGAGTCAAATGCCTTAACCACCTGGAAGCCAGAACGGAAACTTTAAATGAGAATATTTAAACAAGCATAAAAGTTGACATTTTAAGCTTTTAATCTCAAACAATGTTCTATCAAAATCTCTCAAACTTTTTTTATTAACATCTATTTTTTATACTTTGCTATCTTTTAAACTACATGTGGTGCATTTATACTGAATTATTTTTCAAAAAAGTGTTTTATCACCTCTTTAAATTTTACCTTTAAAGACCATTTACCCCAAATAACTGAATTTTTCAAGAAGAACAAGGCACTTTTTTAAGTTTAATAATTTTAAGAAATAATTCATACAAAAGATACATAGCTTGTTAATTTTGTTTGATAGAGTATATTTATTTACAGTTTTGTTGTTAATCTAACACAAAACACTTTTACTGTCATCATGAAACTTACAATCTGATAATCAACTACAACACTGTAAAATCATCATTAAAAGATAGATCTTGGCCTGTATAAAAACAAGACAAATGGTAGGAAAAACTGGACAAAAAGTCAGATTTTTGTTTTGATGTTTATTATAAATTGATAATAGTGATGTTCTCACCCATGTAATAAAGTTTACTTTCCTTTTATTTACTGTTGCTAACTTAGCTAAATATTCTGCCTTTGGATGTTCCTAGTGATATAAAAACAAACCACATCATGATCAACAGTTCAGACAAGATATCATATCTATGTGTTAAGAAATTTACATTTTTGAGAAACTTTTTCAACAGAATACCTGTAGGGAACATTCAAACATTATTTTTATGAGACAAAGTTTGAAAAGATGTTCAAAGGGAAATACCAGAGAGTAGCCATAAATATCATACTTGAAACAAGCAAAGGTAAAAGTCCTGAGCACCCAATCAAGGCAGGGAAACAAGGTCATTAATCCTTTCACATCACATACCAGATTTCAGTTATAGAAGTTTGAAGTATTGGATATGTAGCAAATCTGATGTGCTTTATGTTGGCCATTTCAACTATAGCAAATATACAATGTTGGACGTTTCTATGTTGACATAACCCTTTTGTTATGGGCATCAATTACTACACATCTCATGAGGATTTTCTTAGTGAATTACTTTCCCAAAATTAAGGTCCTTTGTAAAGGTCAGTTTTATATTACTGGATATGGTACATGAGCACACATGCACCATGTAATTTTAACTTCTCTACTGTTGTCCAGGCACAGTTGAAAGAACAATATAATAAAAATAATAAATATATATATATATATATATTCAAAAGAGGGGCACTTTTTTGTGCTCCCCTTATAGATTATAGAGAAATAAAAGAAACTTATTGTATTGCTAATCTAAATACTGATCAACCTTTTGGACTTTATCTAGAACCTGGAATCGTTGATCTTGGTTAATTGGTTTTATCTTTGTCAAAAAAATTATTTCTATTCTTTATTTATTTCTTCCTGTATCGTGAAAGCTAAATTTAATAAAACATACTATTCGTTTAATATAATTTTTTATAAACTGATTAGCATATCTTTTTCACACTGTCTCCAGGGGTTTTTATTCATTTCTATCAAGACATCTTGAACCTACATTTTCACAAAATCTTGAATGATATGTACAGTACACTGTCCAAATAAAAGGGCACACATACTTCCAATACATATAGTGGGTTACAGTCTAAGAGCAGAATTAATGGACTTCTTTCCAAACTGTTTATTATTAATAGACTCTATTTGTATTGCATCACAACACATACCATCATGTTTTAGCTTGTTAAAATGGTAACTATATAAGAAAGTTGCTTACTTTCTACATAAAATACAGAGTGGACCATAGCTGAAATTATTTTAATTAACTGTGCATTGGTTTCCGTTTCTCTGTTATTGTATCAGGAATAACCAGGGTTACAGGGATTTTACTCAATTCTATTAAGACTTCTTGAACTTGCATGTTTTTCTAACACCATAATTATACTGTTCTCATAACGTCTTTAGACAGAAGACAGTGGTTCTATGTATAGGCAGTAAAACCATAAAATCAAAAGAAGAGTATGGGAAAATGCCAAGTTGAAACTTTGATGAAAATAGAAAACCTAGCATTCAGAGAGGGAAAAACATGTTTGTTCATTATATTCCATATTTTTCATTTCACTGCACATTGGTAATTCCATTAGCTAATATTAGGATTCAAAAAATAGTAGATAAAATATAAAGTTTTGCCAGAAAAATAGCTTTGAAAAGAAGTATTTTTTTTACTTTTAAGCATGGAAACTTTCACTCAGACTGATTAAGGCTTTGGAAATTCACAGACAGATCTGTATGAGAAATATTTTAATAGAAATATTGATTACTTGTGTACAATACAGTTATGGCTACTTGAAAGCTTGACAAATTTCATAAATGAATGTGTCATAAATTTAGAATTATAGTAAAAATTGGTACTTACAGCTCCACATGAGCAAGTGTTTCACTATTGGACTGACCCCATACACAAAGGGTGTTCATATTATTTATCACTATTAATTTTTATATTTATGAATATTATTCAGCACTATTAAATTTTAGAATTAAAACTTAATACAGTCGAAACTTACATGATATTATCAAGTGTTAATAAGCAAAGGTAGCAGCCAATTGATCAATCAATACATTCTAATAATTATAGCTTCTTGTTTTCTGTGTATTAACTTATGAATATTATGTACTTTTAGTCAGTTTGCTCTAAAAATTAGATTCATTAACTGTTCACATCATGTGATAAATAACAGAACTTCTAGTACACACTAACAGTCAAACTACATTAAAAAATATAAATCTATAAATTTAAATTGTAAAGCTTAATATGACAGAAAAGTTCAGGTGAATGTTCCATCTTGGGATAATATATATACAGGAGAAAATAAAACAGCAGCACGGTAAAAACTAAATATAATAATGATAAGTATGAATCATTATAACCCAAAGGGTATTTTAAGAAGCAGATATTTAAATGTTAGTCCTAAAAAAGTTCTTAACATTATTTCTACTAAATATTTGAGGGCTATTTGTGCTAGCTGTCCCTAATTTAGTCTAGTCATCACTGCCCACTATTAACTCTTGAGCTACCAGGGATTGATTGCTACACCATAATGCCCCCACAGTTGAAAGACAAGTAAGTTTGGTGTGACAGAAATTTAAATCTGCAACCCTCAGACTGTGATTCAAGTGCTCTGTCCATCTGACCATGCTAGACTATATAATTTAATGGTATACCAGGTTCCATGACCAACTGGTAAATAAATCTATCTTGAAAAGTTCACATAATGCCTTCTTTCTCTTGTGGTTTGAATCTAACAGTTGCATTTTAAGACAGCTATTATGGTTATTAACACTTTGGTGACCTTTCACTATCTGTCTGTGGCGTATATGGGTTTTATTTGAATGACTTGTCATACACTCTCTTTTTTCCTTATCTGTTATCTCAGATACCTATTTATTTTCCATTACCTTGGGGATCCTGCTACTAGTCAGGATCTGTCTGAGGCTGTACAAGATCATTTCTTCCATCAGACTGCTGAACCTGTCAATCATCCTTTTTCAGAACGTTATTCCAGGCTATTTGTAGAACACAATAAAACTGGAGACTGGCAGACTATGATCAATTTGCCTCACTTCTGCCCTAAAGTACAATGAAGCTTTTTTTCACCCTCAGGTGGGATTTTTCTTTGTGTTTTTGGATGACCAGAGTATATATTGTGAATATTTACATGCATATCTTGATATCTCATCAGCTGGTTTGTTAACTGCAGGGTAGGTACTTTTAGCCCTGCTCTTCAGGCTTGATTGAGTTCTGTACGTCTTTTGTTAGGTGGGCAAGGCATTTACTCAACATTTGCAAACAGTTATACTTTCATCATTACATAGATGACTGGCTTCAGTTAGCTTGTTCCAAAAGGGAGTTTGCTCATGACACTCATTGGCTACTCCTGGAGGTAACTTATGTGGGTAGGTTAATCAACTTGAAGGGGTCATTTTTGACACCTACCAGATATCTTGTTTCAATATTCACTTCATTCAAGCCCAACCTTCTTCTCTTTGACTTTGTTCAATGGAGTTTTCAGTTCTCCATTTTCTTACTGTTTTATCTCATACAGCTCATGAAGTTCTCTTTTTTTGGGGGATGTTGTCTTTCATAAAAGTCATTATTCCCTTGAGTCAAGCAAATATGTGGTCTATTTATTTGATTCTGCATGACCAACAGAATCTTGCATAGGATCCATTGAAGGCTCCTAATTTTCCTCCTACTTTAAGATGATCTGTATTGAGGGTTGGACAAAGTTCATGTTGGTTGTTATTCTGCTTATGTCCAGATTAATATAACTTCACAATTGCTTCCCTTCAGGGCTGGGGGTATAGATCAGTCAGCATGAAGCTTCAGGTTGATGGTCTTTGACTGAGAGACTTTACCATATCAACATCCTGAAGCATCTGTCTGTATGTTATGTTTTGGATAATTTTCTTTATCTTGCCAGGAAATATTTGATCATGAACAATTCCAATAAATCTACAGTGGTTATTTATCTCAATAACCAGTACAGTACTTGTTCTCTTCTTCATTTTTGAGTTCATATATGTAGTGTTTGTGCTGTTGCATGTCATGTTCCAGGTGCATTCAATCTTGTTCTGGATGAACATTACAATTTAGGCAAAGTTTATCTGAGTGAGTGTTGCCTGACTAGAAATACTTATATACAGTCAAATCCACACTTTAAGGCCATGATGACTTGACATTTATAATTCCCATGGCTACTAAATGCACACTGCTGAGATGTGTTGTTTTACAAGATCATTTGAAGGTTTATCCTCATGATATATTTGCTTTATTAATATGCCTGTTATAGATTACTAAGCCATGGGCTTGATGGGTGAAGCAAAAGGGGGATAACTGCCTATCCCTGCTTTTCCTTAAACTGAACAAATTAGAACTACCCTGCTTTTTAAAAATGGGTTTTCATGGTCACTAAGTGCACTTTCTCTGGTGTTGTCATTGCTCTGGACATTCTACTATACTTTCTTTCCCCTTTTACTTCAAATGGAGTATAAGAATCTTTATCATTTCCCAATTGCAAGATGCTGGTGGTATCCTACTAAATGTAATAATGATAAAATATACATATAATAATAAAACCATTCTGTTCAGAATAGGGCAGTGATGTTCTACTGGTGTAGATGATGAAATATCTTTCACTGTATGTAATTGGAGTGAACTGCCAAAAACCATCGTTCACCACTTTGATAAGAATCTCTCAACCTCTACCAGTCAGTTCCTAGTGGCTAGGTTTTGGATTTAGAGCTGAACCAATCAGCACAAGTCTTCACACATGTATTACAGGTGTCTATTTCTTCACTCATTTATACTCTTGTTTTTCCATCCATGTTGTGGGTTACTTACAGATTAATATAGTTCTTCCTCTTATGCTGTTCCTTGATGACTTTATTACACTGAGGATGTGACTGTGCTATGGCAGTTCCAATCAGTTTGGTTTTAAGTGAGATGGTTTACATTACATAGACATCTTTATGATACCAGAAGTTGGGTTTCTAGATTAGTTAATCAGTTTTTCACATTGCTGTCATGTGTTTTTTTCACATACAGGGAAGTATGAAATTAGTTTTGGTCTGATGAACTTGAGGTGAAGACAGTATAATCTTCTTTCCTATCCTCACCAGAAATGAATGAGAATAGCTATTTATATGATAGTGGGTAAGTACTTATTAGGGAGATTGTGAGTCTCAACTCTGAAATACATGATGTTAGCAATTAGGTGCTCAAATTTAAACTGTAACTCAATTTTACCAGTTATTTGTAAACATCACAGAGTAATAGACTGAATGCAGTAGCCATTTTCTTCTCTACCAATCCTTATCCAGCACTACTGTGCTTGGTGATAAATAGTGGTTCAACATGAATGGTAAGTAATGATAAATGAATATTTATTTTTCTTTTAATGGGTTCTCTACTTCTATAATAATGATTAAAAGGAATCCTACTGTCATTTTCTTTCATATATTGTCGCTATCTACTTCTGAGTTACAGTAAGTATCTAATATACCCTGTGATTTTTACTAATGAGAGGTGTTTTTTTTTTAATCCAAACTGATGGGATAATATGACTTCAATACAGATGTGGTTTCATTGACAAGAGAATTATCTAAAGCTTATAGTATTATAGAGAAAGAGAAACTAAATATTTATAAAACACACAACTCATAATTACATTTTAAAATGGCAACATTAAATTATCTATAAAATTTATTATATTTTAGGTTTGTATATTTAAACATATTCTTAAAGCCTTTATTTCAATCTTGGTGAAATAGTTTTCAAGGAATTGACTATCTATGAAAAAACATGGAAATAATTTGGGCATTGATAGGTGAAGATTCAGTTAAATTAATTTAAGAGTATCAAGTTTAACAAACCTGTTCTAGTGTAGAGATAATGTTTTCAACCTGTGCTCTTTCTGTCATTTTAATATTTTAACCTTAGATACGGTTTATTTTATTTTTCCAACACACTGAAATATCACCAATATCTTGTAACATTTTTTCCAGAGATCTTAATTCTTATATATTTAAGCTGGTTCACATATTGCGTCTGCAATACACTGGTAGCTTCTCTGCTAGTATATGACTTCAAACTCTCTATATAAAAGAAGCTGGCTGCTTATATGGAACCTTATTACAATACCTTAAATTTTTCCAAAACTGAACTTTGTAACATCATTCCTTTCAAACTAAATAAAACAATGTTTATGAAGTTGTTATTTATTTTAAAATGACCCAGCCTTCAAAATTATTTTAATTGTTTGTAGACACAAAGAAGATTAAAAGCATTTTGCCTGAAAATTAAACATGTTTGTGTGTGAACTTATTATAGATATTTGTCATAATGTTTCAGAATATTGCCTTCTGACTTCTGGGTCTTCTCAATAGCATTGCATCTGCAATCCTATGTTATTGATTTATTTTCTTAAACAGGTATGTGCTTGATGGATTTCCTATAACTGTAAAACAAGCTCTGTTAATGTCAGGCCAACAGATTATTCCATTTATTGTAATAAGAGCTTCAGCTTTCCAGGAATATAGCTTTGTACAGAATGGACTGTGAAGCAAATAAACTTGTAAAACAAGGTCAAAGTATTTCAATTGAGCTATTTTTTGTCAAATATAATATATTTTTCATTTCTCATTTTTTCTAGAGTGAAGTTTTTATTCTACTTTTATGAATCTTATTAAGTTGTAAGAACACTAATTTTCATGTACTATTGCATTGATTTTATTGAATGTGGAGAATTGTTTCATAATTGCACAAATACGCGGACTGTTTGAATTGCGTGGCTCCAGTTGGTTCCAGTGGAATCTGCTTGATGTCGCTAGGTTCATACAGATCAGCTGACACCATTTCCCGATTGCAGATATCTTCATTTGTGTATTAGCTACGCGGTTTTAAGTGAAGTGCGATTTTTTTTGTTTGGCAGATTTCAGAATGAATGACCTGAAGGAGCAACGACTTGCTGTGAAATTTTGTGTTAAACTTGGAAAATATGCGACTGAAACTTTTGCTATGCTTAACACAACATACGGTGATGTTACTATGAAGCTTATGGCATGTTTCAAGTGGCATGAGCGTTTTAAGAATGGTCAACAGTCCATTGAGGATGATGAGCGTCCTGGATGTCCTTCCACGTTAACTGACGACCCAGACGTTGACAAAATCAACACCCTGGTGCAGGCAAATCGACGTCTGACTGTCAGGGAGCTTGTTGAAGAGTATGGGATATCAGTTGGATCTTGTTACGACATTTTGACCGAAAAATTGAAGATGTACCGCGTTGCTGCGAAATTTGTGCCTCAGAACTTGAGTTTTTGGCCAAACATTCGATCACTGTTCTTCCCCACCCCTACTCACCTGACCTTGCTCCTTGCGATTTTTTCTTATTCCCCAAACTCAAAAGACTCTAGAAAGGAAGAAGATTTGAGACGATTCCCGAGATTAAGGCAAATGCGACAAAGGAGCTGGAGGACATCACAAAAGAAGCGTACCAGGACTGTTTCAACAAGTGAAAACACAGTTGGGATAAGTGTGTGCATTGGGGAGAAGAGTACTTTGAAGGGGTCCCAGACCTGAAACTTCTAAATAAAGTACATTTTGTTTTACAACGTCAGTTCGCATATTTTTTGAACAGCCATCATATGGTCTGTTACCTTTGTGAACTTGAAAACAAACATTTTTTGTAATGAAGAAATGAGCTTCTAAACTTTGAGCTATGAACACTATAATCATATGGAGAAGCTGCCACCCTTTTAGTGCATCATTTCCATGTTGTTTAAGTCAGTGTAATCACTAATACTATCACACAATACAATGTAAATATTATAAAAATCATGCATCTTCATTAAGAATTCCACACAATGAAAAATCTGTGCTTTTATGGGTTAGCATAGCTGCGCTTCTGAATTTTCACTTAATTTAACTGTTCAGATTTCTATTCTGTTTCCATTATTATATCAACAATTTTTTAAACTACTGAAACTGATAAATTTAGGGCAGTTTTACAATGTTTGATAGCTTTATCAGATTTAATAAGATTCAATGTGTGTGTGGTAGGTTCTTGTCTGAATACTTATTAGTTCCTTTTAATGTCACCTGAGCTTGAAATAAAAGTATTCAATTTATTTTGTATGATTTAATTATTTGTTACTCTCTTGTTTCATAACATTTCAAAAACAATAGTATTAATCATTAGATTTTTTCAGATGTTTTATTTTCATAGTTCACAAGATTTTTGGCCCAAACATAATGACAAGTTCACAGTACTCATTTTTAATCTTCCATAACTTTGTGATTTATTTTTGTCTGCTCTGTCTAAATTAGCTCTAGGAAAGAGTTTGTTTTAAACTTTGTTGCAGCTTTCAAAATGTCAATTATTCTCAAATAAGTAGATAATAACTCACAACAATATTCTACGAGAATATTTTTCATATGTTATATTTACTTTTGCTTCATATTTTTAGCCTCAAATTGCCTGCACTTCTTGAGTCTTGCGTATTATCTATGTATTGTGACCAGGGAAAAAAAATGTATCAGTGGTTTGATGTTCAGTACCATAACTGGGTGATGCTCAATGTAAATTTCTCAATGTGACAAATGTAGCATGATGCTCAATATTTCATATTCAGTATAGTGAAGCACTTTCAAAAATAACTAGTCAGAGTTCAAGAAGGTAGAGTGTAATGTTTGAGATTCAGATAGCTTTTGTTGTGTAAACATACCTAGAGAATTAAAAATATTGTGTGTTCTAGATGTGAAAAGACAATATTAAACATCTGTGAATTTATAAATGAAACACTAATATGTTTGTAAGACCATACTGGTAGTGTATATAGGTACAATTTAGATTAAAAATGAATATCTTCCTAAATTAAAATGCCTGAACAGTAAGCTTAAAAACATAAATCATTTACCATTGAAATAGAATAAAACTCCTGTTTGCAATTTCTAGATACCTTGTTAGTAAACAAGGGCAAAACTCTTTGCACTGAAACTTATCACATGTCCAAGGCTCTCAGGATTATATATAAATTCTAAAAGATCTATCCTGCTAAAATACTAATAAAACTTGATCACAATTATTTGATTACACAGACTATTTCAGTTTCCAGCATACAGGCCTGTTTTGAAAATAATTTAAATATAAAAAAGTGATAAAAAATTTTTTCCCTGCTATAGCCATAAAGTGGAATTTGTGACAAAATGTTAACACCTCCAAAAATATGCGCAAACTAAAGTACCAGATTATACCTAATACCACTAGTTAAAAAGGTCTTCCTACAAACAAAACTTTAGATTTTATTTAAAATAACTGTGCGGATAAAAAATATTTTATTTTTAATGGCAAGGTTGATACGATGAAAAGCTTAATGATCATTTATGAATATTAGCAATTTGTGTGCAAAAAACTTACAGTCAGTAACCATCACCTTAAACATACATAAAATAACACATTGATACCAAAAACCTTAAGAGTTCAATCACATCTCATGTCTTTAAAGTATACTGGAAAAATGCAACTTCTAAAAACCTCAGCACAATAGGAACAATGGAAAACAACCCCACAACAAAGAAAGCCTATCTATCAAGAAAATGAGAATTAGACTGAATCAAAATACAAGTGCATCAAGTATATTATATATATGAACCCTATGTTTGATTAGATCTTCTAATTTTAAGTGGGTTAAATTCCACAACAAATTTGGTTCAAATGTGACAGAATTCTTGAGACTTAAAAAGTCATATCTTGTATAAGTAGTTCCACATTAATTAAAACTAAATATAACAGTTCATATCTCTAATTCAAAGCAACAAACTCTGACAATGTTCAAATATGAAACATTTATACGTAAGAAGCTGATAAGAATATTTGTACAACAAATTGAAAACAATTACAAGGAAAACTGGCCTGCAAGAATTCAATAAAGTTAACATACGAGGTTTTCTGAAATTCTTTTACGATGGTCTTGTTCTCTAGACCCCTCAGTTCCAATCACACAAATTTGAAGTGGTGTGACATGAAAAACATATAATGTAATAATTTTCCTACACTGAAAATGTATTTCTGATAAGTAATCACCTCTCTCTCACATAAATAGCTATTCCTGTTCAGTGCTGCTCTTTATAGAAGCCTTGAATCTCCCACCCATTTGAAATTGACTGATTGCGATGTGTCTCACATGCAAATCTTCACATGACAATCCTCCACTAATAAAAGTACAATACACTCACTTGACACATGTGACTCTTTTTATTCTAATTAACCAATCTATTACTTAGAGTTTTGGCAGATTATGGAAGCATCACTTTTCAATGGGGAAAAAAGGTGGGAACTGAAAGTGAAAATACATTTTCAGTACAGAAAAATTATAACTTCCAATATAATACATTACCTCTTCTCACATAAACAGCTAGTATTTGCATTGATTAGGTAGAGAGATTGGTACAAGAAATAGAAGGGAGCATCCTTCGAAAGCATCCAAAGGACATGCCTCAAAAGAATGACTTTGAAATCAAAGATCACATATGGGAAACAGATATGTTCTTTACCAATTGTGGAAAGCTGCTACATATAAGGGTAAAAAAGTAGAGGAACACATCTAAGTAGGAGAGAGCTATGGCAAGAAAAGAATCTGAACCATATGGCATTTATTAAACTCAGTCTGAGGAAACATAAACCTGGATAACATTAAAAGAATGTGCTTCTAAGTGTAAAGTGGCTAGTGAACTGCATACGGCAAGTCAACTGTTTACAAAACCCAAGATTCTGAGAACCAACATCACACATGAGGATCATACTGTTGATAAATCTACTACAATCCCAAACCTAGTCTCCAAAAACCAACATCCATGGGAGGGTAGGAATGAGGATCATACCATCAACAAGTTGACTACAATCCCAAATCAACATCCATATGGGAATAGGAAAGAAGATAATATTGGCAGCAAGTCAACTACTATTCAAAACCCAGCAATAAGAGAGGGGAAGGTGGGAAAGAAAATTATATTGTCTTCACTTCAAGTTCATGAAACTAGAGAAAATCTCATAGCCCCACTCACCCGCAAGTGAGGCACATGATGACAATATTAGTAATGAAGTCTGAAGAACAGTTACAGGCAGAAGACGTTAACCCAAAGGTGAAAATACTGAAATCTGATGTGATCTTAATAAGAGATGTACATACAAGTAGTAATCCACACACCTAACTGAAAAATTTCTTTCAAAAGACAAATATGAAATGCCAATGAAAAAGCAAGAAGACACTTGAAACAAAGTACAAGAAGACAACAGAGAAGAATAAACCAAGCAAAGTAAGACAAACCCTACTAGTGAGAGTGGAAGAAAAAAATCATGAAAAGAGAATGCCAAAAAATAATGAGATGCAAATGGATACCATGGAAGGAACTCATCTAGTGGAAAGACAGCCCACTGAGGTGGACAAAAAAGCTGTGAGGAACACATCAGTGTGGAAAGAGTAGGAAAGGTAAACATTCTATAATACTGGGAAAAACAAAAAGTCTGAGACAAGGTAGCTTGATAAATCCTGATTGAAAAGACACAGGACCTCTAATAAAAAAACCAAGTGAGTAAATTTTTAATTTTAGAAACAGTGAGTCAAGCAGGTGGAAACCCATGATCTAAAGACCACTGACAAGAAATGTTTGATTTACATTGATAAACTCCCTGGATGAAAAATGAATGGAACTAGCCTGTAAAGAAGTTATCTGTCAGGAAAAACTGGATCTCCTCACCAAAAACACACCACCAGCAAACAGTTACCATACATAAATCCCTGAGAAAAAAGACAAGGCTGTATCTCTACCAAGGAGATCACAACAAAAGTGAAACCACACGTGGAAAATGAGTATCAAAGACAACAAATGTGGATATAGTCAGGGAAAGGTTCTTCAAGAAAATACCTCAGGATCACTGTAGTTTGCCTCAGAAAAGAGATAGATAAAACTGGGGAACACTCATTTTGTTGCATTTAAAAAAAGACCTTTCTATAGTCAATTTGAATGTGTTGATTTCAAATTTGAAGTCGGTTTTTGTCTACAAGCTACAGATTTTATGCAATTTGACATTTTTATTTATTTTTTAATTTTTCGTTATTATATGAAATTATAGGAATAGCTTATCAATTTGTTTGTGTATTTTATTCAGGTAGGAATTTGCGTTTGTACACTTCATCTGGACAATCTCGTTTAATGCTCCAGCAGTAGTCAGCCATCATACTTTTGTCCCAGGGCCCTTGGTAGCGTTCTTCCATGACCTTTAGGTGTTGGTGGAATTGTTCTCCTTGTTCGTCACTCACAGCCCCCAGGTTGTCAGGGAACTTATCAAGGTGGCTGTTCAAAAAATGAAGCTTGATGCTCATGTTGCACCTGAGATCACGAAAAGCGAGGAGCATTCTGTTCACAAGTTCACTGTAGTTCTCTGCCTTATTGTTTCCAAGGAAGTTCTGAACGACTGCCACAAAGGATAACCATGCTGCCTTTTCTAAAGCAGTCATCTTAGCAACAAACTGATCATCACAAATTAGGGTTCGAATCTGTGGGCCATCAAACACGCCTGCTTTGATCTTCTCAAATGATAACCCTGGTAAAGCTGTGATGATGTGCTGGAAACATTCACCTTCGGTTTCCAGTGCCTTGACAAATTGCTTCATCAAACCTAATTTGATGTGAAGAGGAGGAAAGATGATCTTATCTCTGCTTACAATTGGGTCTTGTATGATATTTGGCATGCCTGCTTCAAGGGTGTCACGAATAGGCCAGTCCTTCTGGACACAATGTCTGTCTCGTGCTCGGCTGTCCCACATACAGAGGAAACATGGAAACTTGGTGAAACCTTTCTGTTGTCCAAGAAGAAAGTTGACCATCTTTAAGTCTACACAAATGATCCAATTGTGCTCATGATATTTTAATAAGTCCATGACCATTCTCATATCATCATAGTCTTCCCGCAAATGCACTGAGTGACCGACAGGTACTGCTCCATAAACATTCCCATTATGTAAAAGAACACACTTTATACTGTATTTTGAACTGTCTAAAAATAGTCCATTCAGCAGGACTATAGTAAGGTACACCCAGTTCTTTGAGAAGCCCTTGGATGTCATGGCAGTAAACAAACTGTCTGTCTTTTGAAAAGAAGGTCACAAAAAGCTGGTCACGCTTTCTGAAATATGATACTTTAACAGAGTGATCAACAAGATTTCTGCCTTGTAATCTTGACGCCGAATGCTCTGCTGCTTTCTTTGAAAGACCTAAATCCCGCACTAAATAATTCAGTTCAGCCTGGGGAAGAGGCTTGGGGACGGGGAAAGGTTCAGTGTCTGAAGAACAGTTCTCCGATTGTGTACACTTTTCTGACAATTCACTGTCACAACTGTCTTGTTCGCTTGTATCATGTCCAATATCTTTATCATCCAATGAAGGCAAGCCTTTGAAAACTGGAACAGGAACTTCTTCAGAGTGCAGAGCAGGCTGAATAGCTGAGGGAATGTTCGGATACGTAATCTTATGTCGGTTTTTCTTCCCAACACCCATTGTGTTTACCATGCAGAAATAACAGTCAGTTACATGGTTGGTGGGTTCACGCCAAATCATTGGAACACCAAAAGGCAGACCATTGCATTTTCCTTTGGTCCAGTCTCAAAGCATTTCCTCACAATTGTGGCACACAACATGAGGAGCCCATTGCTTGTCTTGATCACCAAGATGAACTTCAAAATATGCCTTGTAGGCACGCTTGACGAACAAGGATATGTTACGTCTCTGATGATTGAGTGTGTAGCATCCACGTATGTAGCAGAAGGCATCAGGCTTGTTTCTGCAATGATATCTATTTTTGGAAGCCATGTTTGATCTGAAACAAAAGAAGAATGATCAAAATATTAGAAGCTATCTATATATATGGAGGTGAAAATGCTTATACATAGTTTACGCAAGTTCACATTTGTACAATTTTATTAACCTCAAATTGCATACAAACTAGAGCTTGTAGAGAAAAACTAATTTCAGATTTGAAATCAGTGCCTAAAACTCCTTCAGAATCAGTTAAAATATCCAATGCAACTCAAAGTTACTGAAAAAGTGTTCCTCAGTGTAATAGATACATTCTGCAGAAGGGATGTAAGGGTAAGATGAAGGTACAAAAACTATGCAGAGGATAAACCAATGGGAAAATCAGGGACTGCCCCTCCACATGAGTAAAATGACCTCAACTTCTGAGAGTTGAGAAACAAACAATCAGTCTGATGGTAAGCTAATGCAAACTGACCAGTAGCCTATGAAATGCTAAGAGTGAACTCTAATATCTGAGGAGGGGGAATAAAGTACTGAGTGGAGTGTTTTTCATACAGCAAAGCCATAAAGGGCTATCTGCTCATCCCACCGAGGGAAATCGAACCCCTGATTTTAGTGTTGAAAATCCGGAAACATACCACTGTACTAGCGGGGTGGATACTGAGTGGAAGAGGTATCATACAATATTTTAGGGCAGGAATGATAAGAAATCAGGAAAATGGATAAAACATCACATACCTGAGAAATCATGTCTAAAAGTGCCATAACAGGCCAAGCTGATCCCACAAGAGGGGCACAAGAAAAACGAAAAATATGATGACAGAAAAAGGCTATCAAAATCCTTATCAGCTCAAACATATTCTGCTTGTTTAGGAGAAGGTTCACCTGTGTAATGATCAATCTAATACTGTATAACAGCAGATAAATCAGCAACATGTCTTCCTAATTTGCATCCTGTGAGACTGTGCTAGTAGGAGGTATGATACCCAAAGTGATAATGTGAACCCTAGATTTCATATCAGAAATATAAAATTAAACACAAATGTTTGAAAGAGAAAAATGATCTAAAGTGAGAAAAAAGACTGGGATATTAACTGCGAATTTTGTCAACTATGAAAATATAAAAAAAAAAAAATAATGAAGAAATTCCATTTCAGAAGTTAGAGTAATTAAAATCACAAACTTGTACAGTATGAAGACAAACACAACATTATTTATAAAATACAATGTGATAACTGCCACGACTTCTATATTGGAAAAACAAGTATAAAAATGGAAACCAGATTCAAAGAACACAAAAAGTCACCTTCACACGTTTTCAAGCGTTGCAAATCAAATGAACACAAAATAACCATAGAAAACACCCAAATAATAAGTAAACAAACAAACATAAACAAACACAAAATTAAAGAAGCCACATTTCAAAAGTTAAAGTAATTAAAATCACAAACTTGTACAGTATGAAGATCACTAAAAAAGTGTCTTGACATGAGTACTGCCAAATGATAAGTGATAGTTCAGTAAAACTGTATAGATGAATTCACGTGCATCAAGAGATTATGTCACACACTTATTGGTGGAGAGTTATCACATGATGATTTGCATAAAAGACATGTAGGAATCAGTCAATTCTAAATGTATAGGAGCTTCAAGGCTTATACCATGCATACAGAGGGTAGCACTGAATAAGAATAGCTATTTATGTAAGAAAAGGTAATGAATAATATCAAAAACAAGCTTACTTTTTACTTAGCCTTTCAGGACTTCTAATCTCTAAAAATTAAACATGATTTATCATAATATTGTATTAAAATATTGAAGTGTTTTGTCTAAGAATAAAGACAGTTTTAAAGTTAATTCCCACCAAAGAGAAAAATAATAATAATAATCCTATTTCCTAAAATTACCTGCTACCACTTGGATTTGTACAATGTATAAATTCATGACTGTATAATTTGGAAGCATTACCATAAGCTTATCTTCGCATTATATTTCAATTAATCATGTGATTTTATTTATGGTAAATAAAAATTATGTTAGAGGCACCAGTGGCTAAACATTTTTATACCATGGTATAAAATAAAGTTGTACATTAAGGTGTCCGATTCTGATGTGTCACCACTATCATCACACTAGCTATTACACAACATGCAGTACACAAAACTGGATGTCAGAATATGTAACAAAAAGCCTACAACAATTATTTTGACAATCATGCTAGTTACAATTAAATGTACAGTCCACAAAACTGGATACATTAATTTATAACAGAAAAAAATAGTGATTTTTGACTATCATCCTAGTTATCACATGATGTAAAGAACACAAAACTTGAAGCATTAGTCCTTTTACTACAATCTTGGTAGACTACACTGAACATGATTCAAAGTAACCATTAGAATTTCCATAATCTAAGTTATAACATGTTTGGTTTATCTTCAAGAATATTTAAGTTTTTATAACATATTAACATTAAGTCTTTTGGTAAACTAAAATATCAGAAAAACTTGTTAGGAAATACAGGAAGTTATAGAGTTGACAAGGAGTCAGTACTGACTGCTCCAAGCACAGAGTAATTTTTCAATTTAAGATTAAAAATACATTTCTTCATCCAAAAGTTATCAAGTTTCATTTGAAGAAACTTCAAAACCTCATATATATATATCAGATATTCTTTTTCACAAAAAACTACATACTTGTTTCTTATTCTAACTACATTAAATCAATATGAATACTAGCCACAAAGTTCCAAGACACTTCTCCTGAAAGTTTCTTCTTCTAACCTATTCACATCTATATTTTGTGTTCATTTTACTGTTAGCAGCTGAAATAAAAACCTGCTAAACATAAGGCAATGAATCACCACACCTACCATTCGACTGTTTACATAACACTGTAACACGACTCCATCGATACCACACACGCATATGTGGCTGCAATAAGCCAAATATCATGTTTATCAATGAATTAAAGTGAAAAAGAACAATATATTGACTTACACCAGGCAAAAGTAGACAAGTATGTGTGGAACTCCCACAGGAGAAAGACAATACCCACTTAAGAAATACACAGCTATGTTGTACAGATAAAGAATGACATATGTATTAGGAGTTGTACACACATCAGTCTTAATGATCTCCTCCAAAAGATGAAGGTTGCAAAGAGCTAAAGACAAATGTATGTTTGAAAAAACACGATTTAGACAGCAACTATCCATGGATATGTCAAAATATGCCATTTGTCCAAATTTACCAAAACAACTAGTGAGCATAATAGGTGAAACAATTCACAGGAAAGAGAAAAATTCCATGAAACACAGAGACAGGAATGTGAACCACATAAGGATGCAGTATGAACCATATGATATAGCAGATAATGAATTGGACAAAGTAGACAATTTGGATCCAAATGGACAAAAAGGGAAATAAAGAAATGAGAGAAGAGGCTTAACAACCTTCCAAGGCAGCCAATGACCTGGGAAAGAAGGATTGATCCAGATAGCAGATAACACAAAAAGAATGGTAAAGGATGAGGTAAACAATAAAAATCTAGATATCTAAATGACAATAAACCACCTGCCAAGAGGAGGGAGGAAAAAGTCTTAAGGGAAATGGTATAAGAAACACATTGCAGATGGTTCAAAGGGAGAACTGGACAGGGCATGACTCAAAAAAGAAGGGAAATAAATAAAGAAAAAAAGGCATTTCAGAAGCGAGAGAAAGGAAGGGATTCAACAGGGTGACTAAAAAAAGGAGCAACAGTTGAAAGAGACAAACCCTGAACAAACACCAAGTTGAAGACCTGGTGTAGATGAGGAACAGAAAGAAGGTACAGACAGAAGCCATAGTCAACAGAACAAAATCTGAAGTATGATTCTGATATGTATACTAGGAGGTCTGCAAATGGCACAGACAGGGAAAGGTAATACACAAGGGTTGAGTTCCAGAGCTGAGATAAGGAACCAAAGAAAAATCTCACATGAAGCTGGAGTATGGTGATGTTGGGATAAAAAATGTCCAACTGTAGTTATCACAGGAGAGGTCAGGATAGGGAGAAGGATAGACGCTGTATCTCCAGTAAGGGTCAGAGCAGAGGGAACCTTGTCTGAGCTGCCCAATATAGTCAGACAGATAATGAGCTGGGTATGCCAACTGTGCATGGGCCAAATGATGAACTTGAAGAATACTAGACAAATCCAATATGTCAGATTAAATAATGGGAACAGACAATAAGATGTGTACTAAAAACTACAAGATTATTTAAATAAAAATCAAAGATAATTTCGATGAAATTCTAACTGATAAGTTTAAAATGTAATATTGTTCTTGCACATAATAAAAAAAATTAAGGAAAGAAAGACCACATAATTAATACCAACAAAAGGTTAAAACAATAAGTACATAAATTCCAATAAATCTTAAGGGGGGGGGGGAAAGCATCTTTAAAGACAAGCAGTGCAGAAGACAGAAATGAGCCTGTACTCATGGGAATTACTGTGCATGGAGGATGTTTCAACCTTACTACTATAAAAGGCTGCAGTCTAATAATTATTATATCATAGAGTGCCAAAATACATGTACAGACAGGAACTTTGTTCAAGGCTTGTAACATGCAAAGGAATTTACCAGGTTGTGTGTGCAATGTAATTGTGTGATGCAGAGAAATGTGTAGCTTTTCTGAACATTTCATTTCTAATGAACATGAATACTCTAACAGTTATCTGCATATAGAATTGCTACTGTCATGGTAGACTAAATAAAAAAACCCATCAAAGTTACAGATCTAGCATTCAATTTCTACCATATTCTTTATCAATGTTAAATACTTTTTAGAGAAATAACTGCTTCTAAAGGATTTTCAAAAATCTTAATTAAATACAATTACATGCATGAATATAAGTACATACAAAGAATGATGGGAATAATGACAAACCACTTTTCACCTTAGGGCTCTCATTTGGCCAACAATATTCCTCATGGTTTTCCAAAAACTTGTCTACCTGTTCCTTAGAGTTAAAGAAATACAGAAAATCTTGATATGTAGCTCTAAACTGACTCTCCTTGACATAAAACTTTTCCCTCAGCATAACAGGACAGAATAGTTTGGTAGGGCCAACTAATGCAAACTGAGCATCCTAGATTAAAGGTAATATATAACACTCTTTGAAATCATATACTGAAAAAATAATACTATATACTTTAATATTTATAATAATGTTGTGCACACACAGTTCTACATATGCTATTTCTTAAAATTATTTTTAAAAAGGTGCTACAAAAACAGGAAAAATATAATCACTTTCACTAAAATAAACTCTTAAAATCATTACTAACAAAAACAAAAAGATGCACTTAAAAGACATTCTAGACAGACACAAGAAATAAAGAATTCTACAAAGCCAGGAGTTAATCTAACTATTAATTTTATGAAATAGTAAGTCTAGACTTAGTGTTCCTTACTGCCTGGTCTGTGGTTCAATGGAAGTCCATAGCCATGTTTTTGTGTTCTGCTTAAATATCCAGAGAAAGAAATATTTTATGAATTATTTTATTTTTTAGGATAGCTATAACTTATAAGTTGTTAACAAAAGGTGACAATATTTGTCTCTCTTCTAAGTTAATTGTAAAATAAGAGAACATTATAACTTTAACTTGAAATGGTTCTTGAAAAAAATTCAATTAATTAAACTTTACATGTCCATATGTAAATCCACAAAAAAAGCTATCTCTGTTAGCCATCCCTAATTTAGCAGTGTCAGATCACCACTTACCACCAGCTGTTTGACTACGTTTTTACCAATAAATAGTGGAATTAGTCATCATATTACAATGCTCTCATGGCTGAAAGGACAAGCATGTTTGGTGGGTAGGGGATTCGAACCTGTGAACCTCAGAGTGTGAGTCAAGCTCCTTTATCACCTGAACAAGTTGGGTCCAGTTTATGGAAAATACCAATGGAATTACCAAGCAGTGAAGTATAGCAATACACTAATGCAAGAGGTTCACAGAAAAACTTAAACATCTTAAAATTTAATATTTCCAGATACAGGTTTATCTCTGTTATCTCTCAACTTGTATTTCAACTTTTTCTTATGGATATAAGCCTACATAATGTATACTGTCATTAAATACATCTAACATTTTATTAAAAACATGGCTGATCAAAACACAATGCGATTTGCTTACTCCTTCACCATAAAATAACAGGGGTTGAAGTTGCAGTTTCTAATCAGTTTATACTATTTATCAAAACTTACATTGAATATCCAGTGCTAAAAACATCAATATATACTTACATTTCCTTCCAGAATTAAAAATAAAAAATACCATTAAAGCCATTTATTCTGTGTTTCAGAAGTTAAATCTTTTCCACAAATTAACATTTATTAATGAAATAAATATAATCATAACTATATAACTAACCAGCCCATTTCTTCAAGACATTAAAATTCAAGAGCACAATGTTACCACAAACTTATACAATTATTCTCAAGCATTGTTTCAGTAGGTTTTAAATAATTCATCCATCTATAAACAAACTTACAGTCATGAAGATAACACCACCATCATCAGAGCTAGAATTTTCTAAACTGTCATCTTTAAGTTCAACCACCTTATCTTTGAATTTAAAAAGTTTCTGTACATGAAACAATAAATGCAAAGTTAATATATGGCATACAGAATAAATTATATGTACAAGTGTATGTATTTTTATTGATATGAGGAGAAAATTGAATTAGTACATTATGAGGCCTTTTCTGTTTAACAGCTAATTGTTTAATCATAAAAACTTCACAACCAAAGCAACAAATTTTATAAATCAAAACAAAAAATTATAAATACAAATTTATGACTGACTTAGAAATACTTGAAAACATTTGTTTTTTTTTCAAAAACAACCAAGTATTATGGACAATCTCTCTGTGAATAAATGCTGATAAATCCTTCTGTGACCTGTGACCTGAAGTATGGCATCAGATGAATGAGATGAACTTGAAGAGGAAACATTAACTTTGGAATATATGCTTGATACTAAACAAGCAAGCAAAAGATTTGGTGGCAAAACATTAGTAAATAAATGCTTTCAATATGAAACTGAAAAATTCTTGAAAATAAATGAATTAAAGTGTAGGTTAAATTGAGGTAAACCACTCTAAAGCAGCACTGAAATAAAACAAAGACACCTGAACTTAATCACTGCAAATGAGAATGACAGTTCAATAGTTGTGCACAGAAGGAGTCACATGCATCTTATGATTGCAGCAGTTTCCCACTGGTTAATCTGCATGATGAGAAGAGGTACAGAAAGTTTGTGGCATACATTATAAAAAAGCTCACATGTAGAAAATAGCATAAAACAGGAAACGTTAATATTGTGATAGGAGATAAATATCATATTGGAAAATGTCATAAGGTGCCACTTCAAAGCACACTACTACTCCCTAAGTGATTCTGACAATGTAAGTAATGCTCTAGCTGATAACCATTTATCTTTACAATAGTCTTTTAGCATGATTTTTCACAACATAAAAATATCTCATAAGATGCCATGTTCAAAGCACATTACTTCTCCCTACTTGGTTTCCACAATCCAACTGGTGTACAAGCACAATAGATTCCCAGGAGCTATTTCAACAGTTAGATCACACAAATACCCATAGACATAGGTGTGTGCATACAATGTTTTCTACTGTTTATGGATGAAACGTATTGATGTTGATGAAGCATTGTTTTATTTTGTCTAATTCATCGTTAATTTTATCTCGGGAGCATAGTTTTATGGCTGTGCTTATTTGGTTTCTAAGTATGTTGAGTTTTTGTTTTGTCTCATGTGCTGAGTCCCAAGGAATGTATTGTCTAGTAAGGGTGAGATTAGTCAATAATTTGTCATGTTGGTGTTTTTTCTGTTGTTTGCATCATAATTAACAGATCCAACTGATAATTAAACAAAGACGAAATACATCTACTTATCAAAGGACTCAACTTCACAATAAATAGCACCTAGGTACATTCCAACCTCAGAAATTAAAACATATTTAGAAGACCTAGCCAGGAAACCTGTGATACTTTCCACAGAAAAAAATCACCAAAAACAACCAACAAAAAGAGGACAACTTTGACAATTTTATTGACATCCATCAGCCAAACTTCCCCCCCAAAATTTAAATTTATATTTTTCAGAAACACCAAAAAACATCTTAAACGATTTTTGAAATAATTTTCTCACAAAACCATAAACATAATTTCACAAAAAAGAAAACTAAAAACAATCTTACAAAAAAAGTAATTAATTACATTAAAAAACATAAAAATTCTAAAAACATAAAGAAAGCACTATAGTCATAATGAATACAAATGAATACATCCAAAAAAATGAAATCCTGTCAGACACAAACAAATTTAAACCAATACACACAAATTCAAAGACACATCAAATGCAGCTAAACAAAATGCTACTAAAAATGAAAAAAACAACACACTTTATTCCTATCTATGTAAGACCGACTCATGTACACCACAAATATACAGCATCCCCAAACATCATAAACCAGATTGTTCATTATGACCAATATGTCCACATTTGACTTGTTTAATTACAATCTTGGTAAATACATAGCATGGGCATTCTCCAAATATGTAAAATCAGCCAGCTCATTCAACAAAGACTCTTTTAATTTCAAGTATAATCTTAATGGCCAGTTTCAATGTTGTTACATTCCTCTTTACAGAAGTCCCAACTGCTGAAGCCTGCAAGATAACCTCAGAACTCTATATCTGAGACCCTAACCCAGCAACCCTCATAGAATTCACCATGATGAAGACAAACTTCATGTTGAACAACCACAACAATATACAAACAAACGGCCTAAGCATGGGCAACCTGATAGTGCCAGTTCTAGCCAAAATTTTTATGACACAAGGTGAAACACAAGCAATTAACAAAGCATTACATCCACCACTATACTGGTACAAATGTGTAGATGACATGATTGCAGGTTTCATATCTACAGAACATACACTTACTTTTCTCAATCACATTAACTCTATATATCCCAACATTAACTTCATATGTGAACAGGAAGAAAGCAATCAAATGTCATTTCTTAACCTCAAAATCACAAGAACTGATACACAATTTAAAACAGGAATACACTAAAAAAATACCCATACTGGACTATACATTCCTTGGGACTCAGCACACAAAACAAAACAAAAACTCAACTTACTAAGATACCAAACAGACACAGCCATAAAACTATGCACACCAAATAAAGTTAATGATAAATTAGAAAAAATAAAACAATGTTTCATCAACATCAATAAGTTTCCTCCACAAACAGCAGAAAACATTATATGCGCACACCTGGACAAAAAGCAAAATTAACTAACGAAAGTAAATATATCCCATGAATTAAAAATCATGAAACCACATACTGCTGCATACACTATATTCCCGACATCAACAGAAAAATAACCAATATTTGGCAAAACTAGTAACAAAATATGACATTTCAGTTAATACTAAATTTTTTTCAAAAACCAGGCACAAAACTAAGGTCTATGCTACACTAACAAACACCACACCAACACTACTTATAAAATACAATGTGATAACTGCCATGACTTCTATATTGGAGAAACAAGTAGAAAAATAGAAACCAGATTCATTGAACACAAAAGTCATTTTCACATAATTTCAAACACTGCAAATCAAATAAACACAACATAACCATAGAAAACACTCAAATATTAAAGAAACAAACACAAAATTAAAGAAGCCTTACTTGTACAGCAACTCAAGACTAAAATAAACCAATACAAAGGCACCTAAGCACACCCTCTACATTCCTACACTCAATTACACAACACCATTCAAATATGTGGTCAGTTATCGGTCAATTACCTCTTTCTTTCTTTGTGAACCTGACGATAACCAAAGAAGATCAAAACATTGTTCGCTCCTCCATATAAAAAATTTGCTCAACCTATTCCAGCCATTTTTGCATATACACCTGTAACATTGTTTTTTTAATGTAACTGTTTCTGTCTCTACCTTTACACAGCATTGTTAGTGAAATGCTGAAATACTAAATTGTGCTCACAATAAATGTTTTGCTGCAAAAACAAATTAAGCAAAAATAGAAACTTTTCAAAGAAATGTATAGGTTGGTAAAGCTTTTTTATGTATAGGGATTTTGGTACATTAAAGAGTCAAACTGTATCAGTAAAATAGCTTTCACCCTGAATCTTGTCCCAAATGACTTTGGAACTGATGGTGGAGGATATGTTGGTTGTGAACTTAATCCAAGATTCCTTCTGGCTTTGACATCTTACCCATGAAGCATGTGCATGGGCTTGCTGGAAAGTAATGCAGTTCGAGAGTGTGGGATATCTACAGAAAGTATCCCAGGCTCATTTTTGAGCCTTCTATGCTATGTGGCAGGCAGGATTCTACTGTGGACGAGGATATCATGGAAAACATGTCAAGGTTTTAGGAATACACTGAGCCGCTGCTTTTATAATATAGTCAGTTACTGTTACCACAGTTGTCTATTGATGGCTTACAAACAATGGCAGGATCAAATTCTACAAGAGCAGTGAAAGAGGTTCAGTTTGTTTGATCCAGCTTCCACTGGGGCATGCAGGTTGGGTGGCTTCGATCATGGTCAGTCTCTCTCAAGATTATAAGAAAATGATCATTGCCTCATGGATTATTGTCAACCCTCCATGAAAAATGGGAAAATAATGAAGAGGGAGCAAATTGACAGATCAATAGCAGTAAAGAACTGACAAGGTGCATGGATATAAGTAGAAGAACTAGTACAGAAAAGAGAAAGGTTGTGATCAGAGAGAATACGCTCAACAGAGCAACCCTTCCTATCAATACCAGCACTTCCCCAAATGGGATAATGTCCATTAAAGTCCCCCAGGATGAAAAAGGGAGATGACAACTGTTCAATGAGAGCATCAAAGTTTGATTTATCAGATAGAGACAGATAAAGAGAACAAACTGTGATGGTATGACCCAAGGAAAAACGGATGGCTGCGACCTCCAAGAGTGTGTCGAGTGGCAAATACAGGGTGGGTACATGCTGATCAACCAACAGTGTCACCCCTCCATCACACAGCCTGTCATTTCTGTGTAAAGAAAACTGCCGAAAGGTGACTGTATTGGAAGGTTTCAGAAATCTTTTCTGTAAGGAGAGATAAACAAAATGGTAGGAAGCAATCAATGATTTGATGTCAAAAAGATTAGAACGTAAACCTCGACAGTTCCATTGTATCAAGGTGGCCATTTTTATTTATGTGTAGGCGAACTGGGTGGAGAACCCTTCTGTTTACTATCATGTCTTTTTTTTCTCACTTTCCTTATTTGAGGAAGGTCTATTGACCTCCATGGATCCAGCCCTGGGTCGATTGGGTTGGTCTTTGTTGTTGGTAGGGGGTTCCAGATACTGAGAATATGAACAACTGATTGTTTTGCATCTTGGGGTAAGAGAAAGAAGTATCCAAGGAAATGCTTGTACCTGGAACCAAAGGATGTCGATCTTGGGGTTTGGTGGAATGCATATAAGGGATAGAGATAGGTGTCGAAGTTGATTCATCAATCTTTCTAACCATGGAGGTCAAAAAACTTTTCATTTGTTTGGAGAATGATTCTTTATGAGACATAGAGATCTGTCTGCACTCCCACAGTAGGTGTAAAATGAAGTGCTGCAGCCTACGTCCAAGATGAGATGGTGGACAGCAATTCGAGCCTCAGGATAGGTAATGTCATGAATCGTTTTCAAATGCTGCACCTCTTTTCCTTCTAACCATTTTGGGGCAAGAACAAAAGTAGGTAGGGTGAGTGCCCTTGCAATTGATCCAATGATGATCCGTTTCACACTCACAGGCATCATGGTCATTGCCACTGCAACGAGCACACATCAAGGAACCACAACATGATGTCTTCTAGTGATTGAACCGTTGACATGGGAAACATCAGAGAGGATTTGGAACATGTGGCCATACTCTACAATTAAGACTGCCTTGATGGTGGCATGTGAACGTGGTGACGTAAATGTCAGAATGAGGACATTGGTCAGCACCATAATTCCATCATTGTGAGTGAAGATATGCCTCACTGCAGAAACTCCTTGAGTGAAGAAACCAGTAAGAATCTCTGACTCTGGAATGTTCTTCAAATTCCTCTCAACAATAACTCCTTGTGATGAATTCAAAGTAGCATGAGGTTGAACCTCTATTGGTATATTCTCAACAGCCTTTGAATGTAAGAGGAGTTCACTGTGTTGAGATGTGGATGTTTCCACCAATGTATCACCAGATAGAAGCTTTTTTACTGACTGTGGAGAGCCAGAAAGTCCATTCTGAATGAAAAAGGGAGCCATTTACCCAATAGGATTGTCTGAAAGAGAAGGTGGGATAAGAAAATGAGGTACAACAGGTGTTACATATGTAAAGTTTGCTGCTCACAATCTTCAAGACATGGTCATTTACTTATGGACTCTTAACTAATTTACTTATGTTTTTATTTGGAGGATCTATAATAAAAAAGGGAAATTTTGGTGCCCACTGACCCCACACAACATGGAGCCCAATGAGGGGATGCACTACAATGTCAAACAAGGACACTGCAGCAATGCCAAGGTTTTGTGAGCACTATATACCCAAACACCAGCATCAGATATAATGTCCACAACACCTGTTGAGAACATCCAACAATGGTACTTGGGTCACCCTAGTTCGAGTGGACCAGCCTTGATAACTGCAATTAATGGCCATGTAGTTCAGGTGCATAGAACAATGTTATTAATGCAGTGATGGTATTTATTTCAAAATAAGATTATTCCATAAAATTAATGAACTGTGTTTTTTTATATTAGTTACTCTTATTCAAAATGAAGTATTTGTTTTTTACCAAACTTATATTATTCTTTTAACAACATTAGACTTCTTTTCCCTTTCTCCTTGTTTTTTTGTAGAAATTACATCAGCCGAAGGAATTCATGCTTTAAAAATAAACACTGTTTTCTTTAACTTTGTGAAAAAAGTTTACATTCTCTTTATTGGAATTTGTTTGTTTTGGAATTTCGCACAAAGCTACTCGAGGGCTATCTGTGCTAGCCGTCCCTAATTTAGCACTGTAAGACTAGAGGGAAGGCAGCTAGTCATCACCACCCACCGCCAACTCTTGGGCTACTCTTTTATCAACTAAAAGTGGGATTGATCGTAACATTATACACCCCCATGGCTGGGAGGGCGAGCATGTTTAGCGCGATGCGGGCATGAGCCCGCGACCCTCGGATTACGAGTGCACGCCTTAACGCGCTCGGCCATGCCAGGCCTTTATTGGAATTTTTACATATAAGAGCAGTCATCAGTGACTTTGCTGCTGTTATTGCTATCATCGTAATGACTATTACTGATGTGTGTGCTGGTCTTAATATTCCAAACCTTAAAGTTTCTCATAAGTTTGAGGTGAGTTCAGTTACAGTCACATTCTTATATATTTTGTATGAAACTGAAATGAAAGAGTTTCATACTAGTAGTTATACAGTTGTCCATTGACTGTTTTCAAGATGTTTCATTATAGATTACAAATTACATGTTTACTATTCTTAACATATATCATAGTCCTTTTTAAAATGTTAGAGTATGGCTAAACTGTCTTTAAAATCTATTTCTAATTTTAGAGAACAGTTTAACTGTTTCCATAATATTTTCTTTAAATATTAGATAACAGCTTTATTCATTTCAAAATATATTTTCCAACTTTAGAAAAATTTCACTGTTTTCAGAGTATTGTTTTCAAATATGACTTTAAATGTACTATTTTCAAAATGGTAGAATACAGTATATTATTTATAGATTTTCTTGGTTTTAATCCATAGTTTTTACTGTTCTAGTATTATTTTTTCTGTTATGAACTTTTTGTTATCTCTATTATTTTCTTGTTTCTAAACTTTTTACTCTTCTCAGATTGTTTTGCAGTTTGTAATATTTAATTATTTTGCTGTTAGTTCATGGATTATATGTACAAATCATAAGCTGTAGTTCACTAAAATAGTAAATAACACATAATGTTAAAATAGGTACACAATTAAAAAACATTTTAATCCAGGTCAATATATATCCATTAAAATACTGGCTTTATTGTTTTTAAGTTGCAATGTCATTTTCAGGTGCATATGTGAACCTGTACATAGACTGTATGATACATTTAACTGAAAGAAAACACAAAATATAAATGAGACACTAGTATGTCTTGCAGCTCGCTCCCCGAAGTTGATGTTGCAATGTTGAAACATGTAGTCAAATTTCAGTGATCACATGTTGACTTTAATTTAAACGTTAATTGTGTATCTGTTTTAAAGTTGTGTATTATTTATTGTTTTAAAATTATGCACAAGTGCTAAGAAATGATACAGTAGTTTAGTTGTCTTAACTTTTAATCAGTTTTTTTACTTTTTAGTTATATTATTCTCTTGTTTACTTTCCTGATCTTTAACTTTAATTTTACTGCTTTTAAATTTTTTTTCCTGGTCTTAAGCATTATAGTTTTATCATTAAGTTATAAACTATTTTAAATAAATATAACATGTACTTTTACTGTTCTATGATTTTAACTTGTTTTTAAGCTCTAAAAAATACTTCAAGTGGGCATGCAGGAGATATTTGATAGTTTCGAGTGCAGTATCTGTGAATAATGTTGGCTATCTTCAAAATATGACAGGATCATGGATCACCATGAATGTCACAGTACATCATGCTTTAAATGGTGGAGATAGATTGATATGGTAGAATTTCATATTTCAAGAAAATAATAACCTTCTTACTTCCAAGATACATTAAGCTTATTTGCCAAATAATTCATCTCAAAAGAACTCCAAATAATGAAATAGTTGCTAAAATTTCCAGATCTTAATCACATAGAACACATTTGTGGTTTTTTTAGAATCTGTGCATCAAAAATATTGAATATACTAAATAAAACGAGAGACTTTAAGAAAATACATAAAGCAAAACTCTGCAAAGATGTTAAGCTGTTATTGATGCCACAGGTGGCCACACTAAATATAAGTATAAAAAAAACTTAAAGGCACCATTGTGTGCTAGTTTTGTAGTAGTTTTCTGTAAGATTCATTTGTAATAACTAAGTTATTTTTTCTATAGAAATTGTGTAACTCATAAAATGGCAGTTGTTGCATTTTCTAATTTTCCACAGTACTGTATAATGTACCACTGTTTTGTTATGGCCCACTTGGAAATGCCATGGCTGGTTAATTCCTTGGTGGACATCTTTAACAGCAATAGGTCCTGCATTGTTGGCAACAGTCCTAATCTTTACGGACCAACAAATAACAGCTATCATTGTGAACCAAAAAGAAAACAAGATAAAGGTTTGTTAAATTAACTGCTGAGTAAAATGCTAATATAAACGAGAGTGCATATGTAAGAATCTACATTATTCTATGTTACTATCATTATGTTCACATAATAGTGTCTATACACAGAAAAAGTAGAAAAATCTCATACCAAAGTAAAAAAAATAATAATCAGTATTTAATTATAACAGCACAATAATAAACATATTTCATTAAAGTAGTGGAATAACAATACAGTTACACTAAAAACAATAACTTGTAACCAAACAAGACAAAAACAGGAGTGTATAATACCTCTTTTCTGTATCAGATGACAAAAAAAATGAAAACAAAAAAACAACCACATTACTTATCAGCATTATTTTCCTCTAGTACATACAGAAAACCTAATAAAATCATATTACATAGGTAAGATAAACATGACATTTGAAAACAGTATTTTCATCACCCAGTGTAACAGAAAACTAACAACTACAAAAATCTCTCACCTTGGAAGGAAAGAAAGATGTAAATTTAAAATTTTTCAGCATGACTGATAAAGTGAAAGTTCCTGTAAACAGGATGAGGGAAAATAAAAAAATATCAGGAACATAGATGGGTACTACACAACCATCCCCTTCCATAGTACCTATATACAGTTTGCATTCAACTGCAGAGAAACTTGACCAGTTTACATGGAGCTGAATAATTGTGTCAAAACTCTCACTAGGGATACAGTAACAGTTGTGACCCACAGGCCTAGTAGTGTTTATGTGAATGGGGTAGTCATTTTTTTGTGAATTACCAATTCATAATAACAATAAAAAAGACTAAAATTAAACTCTCATTTTCTGGTCTCAAACATTTAAGCAAATAAGAATTTATGCTGATTTTTTATGGGATGTCATATTGTAACTAACACACACTACAAATAATAATACTATATCATGCATACAATAACAATATAATAAAATTTAATAATTCACATAAAAGAGAGCTGCTGTAAGATTAATA
Organism: Carcinoscorpius rotundicauda; assembly: GCA_011833715.1. Taxonomy (NCBI): domain Eukaryota; kingdom Metazoa; phylum Arthropoda; class Merostomata; order Xiphosura; family Limulidae; genus Carcinoscorpius; species Carcinoscorpius rotundicauda. The sequence goes on along the minus strand of CM022402.1, from coordinate 20,640,356 downwards.
TCTGTAACTACAATAATGTTGTTTTTTAAATTATTTTTACTTGTGGTGAAACAAACAGAAACAAATAATTCAAAATAAAATGTGTTAGAACACACAGCACATAAAAATAAAACAAGGACATAAACTACTGCATAAACAAGCATTACAAGCTACAGTAGATACTCTCCTTTTACCGATTCCCTACAAGAATGTTAATATAATCGATCATTTTTCTGTGATACATTTATTTTAATTTGGTTGAGAGTTGGTAAACCAACCCACTGATTAACTAAAGATTAACGTAGTATGATAATCATACTCCCAACATATATGCTGAGAGACTACGTGTATCTTGTGACCCAAACATTTGTAATACTTCTATTTTAAAAACATTTTATGACACTATAATCTCAGCTTTAGCTCCATGTACAACCTTTTCCTCATAAATCACATAGCATAGCCTTTCTTATTTATAAACATATTCTTCTGTGATATTATTCTGTTAAAACATGAGCATATACCTCCTCACATCAGGATACAGACATCTTATGGGATTTTCACACGGAATGAGCTACTAATTCCTTTTCCTAACCCATCTACAGACATTCCCAGCAACCAATTAGCAACCCTCATACAATTCACCACGATGAAGACAAACTTCATGTTCAACAACCACAACTATATACAGACAAATGGCCTAAGCATGGGCAACCTAGTATCACCAGTTCTAGCCAATATTTTTATGACACAAGCTGAAACACAAGTAATTAACACAGCATTACATCCATCACTATACTGGTACAGATATGTAGATGACACGATTGCAGGATTCAGATCTGCAGAACATACACTTACTTTTTTCAATCACATTAACTCTATACATCCCAACATTAACTTCACATGTGAACAGGAAGAAAGGAATCAAATATCATTTCTTAACCTCAAAATTACAAGAACTGACACACAATTTAAAACAGGAATATGCCGAAAAATCACCCACACTAGATGATACATTCCTTGGGACTCAGCACATGAAACAAAACAAAAACCTCAACGTACTAAGATACCAAATAGACACAGCCATAAAACTATGCTCACCTAATAAAATTAATGATGAATTAGACAAAATAAAACAATGCTTCATCAACATCAGTAAGTTTCCTCCACGTTGTTTGCTCTTCTACATAAAATATTTTCTCAACCCAAATGAGCCATTTTTGCATATATATATTAAAACTATTTTGTTAGGTTATTTGACATGTTATGGCACAAAAGAACAAAGGTATCTGCTCCAAACAGTTGGTAAGAGTGAAACATCAATAGAAAAAATTACAATTGTTTTATTTTGCTTTTGAAGCAAAACCCTTTCCTGAAAAATAAAAAGGTATAAAAAACACTAAAACAAAGCAACAAATATACAGTTCTATAAAACAAAAACAAGGTAAAAATGGTAATGTTAAAATATGGATTCATGGTTTTGTTGTTGTTGAAACCACAAAAGGTAAAATCTATACAGAATTAAGAAGATCAATAGCCTGTAAAAAGTTAAAACACAGTCGAGATGGACAATGTCACTGATGACAGTGGCACTGTCCAGAGTCTATACTAAATTCTGAGAGTAAACATGTTTAAAATAGTGCCACTGCTCAAAGTCACAATGACACAACAATAAAATGTAGGTTATTGTGACTTGAGTGACAAAAGAAAATGATGGGTTAAAATGTTGTTACCAATGTGAAGCCTTATTAAGACAATTTTCTTCTTATGATCCCTTTGGAAACTAGAAAAAAAAGAGGCTACCAAAGAGCAACAATAGGTTTGACCAAGAAAAGGTTGTTGAAATGTTCTTCACCCCAAGCAGATTGCCAACCGGTATAAAGCCAAGCCTTGGTCACAAGACTGTAGTCCATATGTAGAACAGGCTCAGTTGTAATGGCACCAGGGCAGACAGACTTAGCTAAGTTGTCAACAGCCTCATTCCCCAAATGCTGATGTGGCCCAGTATCAAGCAAAATAGATATGAAGGAAATGACAAAGAGAATTTAGTCAGTTGGTTCAAAATGTCAAGGAAAACAGGGTGCAAAGTCACATTAAGTAATTCTAGAGCCTTTAGACAGCTAAGAAAGTTTGTAAACAGTACGATTAAACTAGTGGCTAGTTGCTACACAATTCAAGGCAAGAGAGATTGCATAAAACTTGGCAGTGAAAACAGAAACTGAGAAAGGGAGTCTGTGCACAACCACTGTGCCATGACAGAGTACAAAGAAGCACCCGACTTTGAATAATTTGCATAAATATCTACAGAGAGGTGGTTTGAGATGTATTCAGTAAGGAGAAGGCAGTACTTCCAGTCTAGAGTCTCTGCCTTCTTCAGGTGACTAAGAGAATCATCACATGTGGAAATGGTAACATGCTCCAGAAAAATGGACTAAACAATAAACTTTGAAACATTGTTTAGTGTAAGACCCAAGTTCATCATGTGTGCCTAAATCTGGAGACCAAATGGTGGAATAATGGATCATATGTTACTGAATATAACAGCCCACAGAAGACAAAAAACTACAGTCGAAGGTGGGATGCTGCAGTAAAGAATGTAGTTAAGCAGTATACTGCATGGATAATTACAAATGTCAAAGACATAGAAGTCGTTCTTGGGACTCAACGTACAAACTATAGACCAACAAAGTGCAGAATGCCCCTGAGCAGACTGGAACTCCTAATGGTGAAGGGAGTCCATCATTTTTAGTGCTGAAGGCTTGGCTAATTCACAGACTCATAATCAAGATTTGATCTTATAAGGGCTCAACAGATCTCTTTAGTAGCATAGAACATCGATCTGTTCTCCAACTTTGGAGCTGGTGAAACTAGAGATGCTGGAAGTTAATCCAAGTTTCCCTCTGGCTTTAATCTGTGAAGCAGGCCAGCTGATAAATGATGTGGTTAGAAAAAAAGAGGGATACCATCAAAAGGTCTCCCTAGGTTCATTTTTAAGCCATCCATACTCCCTTGCAAGTTCACTCCACCATGGTGGAAAACATGTTGAGGTAACAGGAATAGAATAAGCAGTTGCTTGGACTATACAGTCAGTATAGTCTTAACCCATGCAGTCTTCTGTAGGTGGCAGATAGACAATGGTAGGATCAAGTTCTGAGAGAGTAGTGAAAGAAAGCCAACTGGCCTTGTCCAACTTCTGCTGTAGCATGCAGAGCTGGGTTGCATTGAGCACAGCCAGGTTCCCACAAGATGATTGGAAAATTATCACTCAACATTCTTAGAAAAATGAGAATAAAGTGAGCCAATAAGTCTATAGCAGTAAAAGACTCACTGGATGCATAAAAGTAAGTTAAACAGCCACCACTGAAAACATAAAGATTATCTTTTAGTGTTGGCACCACCCAAGTGAATATTATGTCCATTAAAATCACTCAAAAAGAGAACGGGAGACAGCAACTGATCTGAAAGAACTGATTGCAAGTCTCTCCTAAATATGGGTAGATGGAACAAATAGTCAAGGTACAACCCAAAAAGAGACAAATTACCACAGTCTCAAGTGGAGTGGCTCGTGGCACAGGTGTGGACAGCACATGTTGGGTGATTAGCAAAACTGCACCATCATTGATTCAATCATCACACAACCTGTCTTTCCTATAGAAAGAAAACTGCCAAAGGGTGATGGCATCAGCAGGATGGGGGAAAGTTTCCTGTATGGAGAAACAAACTGGACAGTACTTATCAAACAGGCCTTAATGCCATCCAAAATAGAACATAAGCCTCAACAGTTTCATTGCATCAGTGTAGACATTTTTATCTAATACAGAATGAGGACAGAGCCCTTTGGTTTCTTACCACACTGTTTTTCTTCAGAAGACAGAGGTCAGTCAACCTTCGTGGATTCTGCATGAGGTTCAACAGGCCTATCTTGAGTCTAGTAACTGTGACTGCAACACAGTAATGATTTTGCACCTTAGGATTGAAGAAGAGGGACATGAGCAGCCACCAGAAACAAAGGTACAGACAGAAATGACAGATGATGTGGATTTTCATAGAATGCAACAAACTCTGAAGGTAAGATGAAAAACACTCTTCAAAAGGCATGGAAAAAATTGGTCTGCACACCTACCAAAGCAAAGGGAAGCAGCATGTTTCTTTGATTGTGTGGAGGACAATCCTGCCTCAGGATCACATATGTTGTTAAAAGTCCTCAAATAGAAAGGGTGGGAGCCTTCAAAGTCGATGCAATAAGGCACCTGGTCACATAGATCTACCTCTTGGTTTTTGCAATTACTACAAGTGCAACATAGAGTGATTAAACTGCTGGCATTAGAAACACTGTAGAGGGTTAGAGAAATAATGGATGTAACTTTCCTTCACAAATGTACAGGGACATGGAAAAGTGAGTGTAAAAATGAGAATTTGGGTAACCTAAAGTACTACATCACACAAACAAAATTCCTTGACTGAAGAGACTGCCAAGAATCTCTGACTTGCAGATGTTAAGAAGATCAATGACTGGACTGCTCAAGCATATTCAGGGTAGCATGAACAAATTCCCAAAAGTCTTGCAATTCAAGAGGAGTTTGGTATGTATTGGTTTTTATATTTTAACCATAAAGTCTTCAGATCTTGATTTTTGGACAGATTTTGGAAAGCCAATAGGTCCTTTCAATCCCTTCAGAATGAAAAACTGTGATATCTGTCCATGAAACTTTTCAGATAGCGAGTGTAAAATGAGGTATCAAGGTACATTATCAAGTGTAGCTTGGGACTGAGTAGTGGAATCCTCCAAACATGGTTGCTTACTGATCAATTGCTGTTTAACCTTAGAAGTGAGTGGGTGAGAAGTTATGAGAATGAGAAAAGTTCAGGGTACACCAACCCCAACCTCATCCACCAAGGAGCCTTACGAGGGAATGCACAAAAGAGTTTAAAGCAAAAGGCTCAGAGCATCACCAGGGTTACATGAACATTAAATTCAAATACCAACATCAGACACAAGTCCACAACATCTGTTAAAAATGTCCAATACAGGTACTCAGTTGATCATAACCTTGGAGGACCACCCCTAAACCACCTGTCTACAGGAATTTGATGCCAAAGTGGTGTTGGGGAAGGATTCCTCAACCACTAAGATCCTCTCCTCCCTTTCATGAGTTGCCACATATGACAAACATACGAGTAGATGTTCAGGTCCCACAGTTGATAAACTGAAAGTACAAAACCTTCTCTAGGAAGACCTCTCACCACATACATGAATATGCAAATGACAACCATAAACAACATATCAAATTACATTTTAACACTTTTAGGCATTTAGTAGGTAATGCAATGCCATCAAAAACTAATTGTATTTGGAAAGGATACATAATTGCCCTTTCTGATGCAAAATATTCATGAACTTGGATCTGAAAGATGCTCTCAGGTCAGGGATTTAGAAATTTCAAGATGGATATATTTCTTGCACTAAAGAGCACTGTTAAATAAAGGAAAGTGCATTAACTTGCAGAATCAAAACCATCTAGACAAAGACCTGCAACAAGCCTCAGCCATAATAAGCAAAGTGTGGTACTTTGTAATTGATAAAATTTCAAGACACAAAGATCAATAACAAAACCCATCTACATGCCCCAGGCAATAGTACATAATATAATCATGAAGGATGCACCTGGAAACGAAGACAAACTGTATAGAAAAATATAAAAACAATACTTTGCTGAAGAAAAATGGCAAAGTATGTGTAATATTTAGCATATTGTTTATGTATCCTGATAGCTTTAACAAGTGTCATATCATTTTTTCTGATCAATGGAAGTAAAAAAATTTCCAGAAGTAGTTCAGGGCATGTCACAAACTGTTTTCTAAGAACTTCAAAATAATTGCTAGATACTGCACCAGGGTTCAGTTAAGAATCAGGAGAGTGGAAACAAGGATTCCAGTTATACCTCTACTCAATTATCACATACCTCAAGCAGCTGTAGAATAAAACAGGTTTATTTATGCTATTCCATAGGAAGGTATTCTTGTCAAGTCACTGAATACAGCACCTATGGATTTCTGTTTAATCAAACAACTAAAGTGGACACTGGGAAAACAACCTCATTGAAAATACGTGGCTTATTGAAAGCCTGCAGGAAGGAGTAATGTGTTTTGGATAGAACAGTCTGAAGAGCATACTCTGAAATGGAAAATAAATTTCAGTCCTTTCATCAGTTAGCATATTCACCAGATAGGTCATGACCATACTTGATTTGGTAAAGAGCTTTAACATAACATAGCCAATCCACTGTAAACTAATTCTAACTCTGATGGACAATATGTTTAATGTTTATATAAAGTTATTGTAATTATATTGTATGACCCATTTGATGGTACCAAACATATGGGAATATAGTTAATAAACAAAACAAATAATGTTTCACATGTATGGGGGGTTGTTTTGGTGATTGACCATATTTAACAATATTTGTGCATATTCTAGAAATCACTAAGATAAGTTTCTTCTTACCATCCTTAGTCCTCTTATTTATTTTTGTACACAGAATGCTATAAATATTAAAATAAACTGTCTTTTTTTAGTAAATATGTATTTTAGTGTATAGTTAAAAACATGAAATTAACACAAAGGAAAATGGTTGAAGAAGGAAAAAAAACATCACAATGTTTACTTATTAACAAATAATGTCAAGGTGTCCTCTTAATACATGCTGGTATACATATCATACTTAGCAAATGTTTTAATATGCTTATGAGTCAGAAATGCAAATTTTATCATTGTCAAAATCTTTGTCCACTGTAAGAAAAAGTGTTCATAAATTTAAAAATGTTACAGACAGTACCTCCTTTTCTTAATGACTTATCTCATGAAAGCAGGTCTTTAGTCTTTTGACTTCAAAAATCTGTGTCACTATTATATACACTGTTATCAGATTTGTTCTTTCACTGCTAGGTTCTTTTGAATTATCTTGTGAAAGTAATTCAATTTTCAGTCCAAATGATAAGAATGAATTAATCTCCTTTAGCCTTTCTACAAGTTTGAACATTTTTACACTGTTACATTGGTGTACACCAATGTTACAGATTATTTCCAAACCTACCTAACAATTCTAGCACTAATGCAAAACTAACTTGCTTGTATGAAAAGCTCAATAAACATAACAGCAAACACAGATCCAAATATTCCATGAAAACAGAATGACTGGTTCAAATTTCTGTCTTGAAAATGTCACTGTAGCCTATATTTGATTTGTGTTATAAAAACCAAAATATTTACTTCTATGTGATGTTATTTCTTAAAGGGTACCACAACTAACATTCTATCATCTTTTTTTTTCCATAACAATACTCAAGTTAGGGATATAAAAAAGAAATATGGAGTTTATTCTGCTACGTTGTCATTATGTCTTGTATAACTTTCTCTAGTTATACAAAATAGAATACAAGGAAAAACTTGACCTTCTTTAGAGTCTTGCTTCAAGCAACAAAGCTGAAGAAAAACAGTTTTACAAACAGATAGCAGAGAACCACACAAATATTTCTCACAGACTGCACTGTTTTAACACTTGACTATGATCTCAAACTAACTGAACAAAGACACTTCTATCAGATTTTCAATTTAAAATGCAATAAACCTTGACTGAAACATAACCATATTATGCTATTTCATTATTTAGAGCATAACAATTCCACAGAAACTCACACCATGCAACCAAAACCTAATGCTAAACTTGTAACTTGGGGAACACTAACACACACTACAATATCTCACATGAGACAGGCAAACTCATTTATCTCCAGGATTTACCAGGAAGATTCAAGAACTTTCCAATGTTGGGTTTTTCTACTCCATGGGCTGAAGAGCTAGTTGGAGCAGATGGAATAGAGTGCCCTCCACCCTCTTTGTCCAAATGTGCTGTTTATCCAGGAAAAAAAGACATCATGTTACTAGAAAAATCAAACATTATTTTAGGTAAGCCCTGCAAGATAGTACTTTCCTTAACTGTGGATTAACATAGAAGTTTTTTGTATTACCAAATTAATGTTACCTGTGTGAAAATATGAAGATGTAACTAATCAGATCAAATGCATCAATCAGTTATACATTTTACAATGTCAGAGTTTATTATAAAAGCTTAATTATAATTGGAGGGAAGAAATGAATAAATGGAAAATAAATAAAGCGGAGACAAACTGTAACAGAAAATGGAAGAGATATTAATGAACATTCAGTTTTCATTTTACATACAACACGAAACTCAACTGACACTTACTGTTAGAACCAAACATGCTTTTACTTGAGTTTTGGCCAATTTCAGCAAGAGAACATATTAATGGTAAATGAGAGCTTTTGTCTCCTGCATGACGTTTTTCATAATGGTGTCAGTGCCAACAAAAAAGATCCTCTTTTACTTTTTCATGCATGCCACCTTGTAACTGACTGGAGTTGACCACACCTTCCAGCATAAGATCTTAAAACAAATTAACACAAGACAAAGCAGCCTTGCTTAAATACGATGAAAACTAAACAAAGCAAAACTTTAATTCAAAAAGAACTAATTAAATAATGATATAAAAATTACTAACTGAACTTACACAAAAAACTTTAAAATATAGCTGGTTAGCCTTATAATAAATTCTTCACTATAATTCAGCTTTTAATCTATGTCACAATAACGTGGTCTGGTCTAAATTATCAACAATTACAAATTGACTTCATTCACATATCATAAATGTTTTAAGAATTTAGTGAGAACACTTGTGTAACTCTTAAGCAAGTCATTGAACTCTTTTGCCATTTTTTTTACACCAGTTTAAATTACAAGCCTTATATATTTATTACTTCATTTTTTCATGAAGATAAATCTCATTTGATGTGATTTAGATACAGTATGCTTATTTCAATAATACTACTTATACCTGACAAATATTTTTTTAAGTGTAAGCTTTTTGTTAAATGATAAAATCTGAAATTAGGTCACTTCAATTAGAAAACTCAGTTCACCAGAAATCTGATCCAGGCTAAGTTCATCCACATCCAACAGGACTGTTCTATTCAATATACAGCTTCTTAGTTCAAAGAGAGAGTGAAGAGACATGGTAACCACATGTGGTTTGAACCATCTATTTCCTCCTTCCTCCACATCTTCTTCAAACTTCACCCATCTTTCCAAAGACAACAAATCTTATTTTCTATATATGTAAATAAAATAAATTTCTATTAAGATAATTAACAGTCACAATTTAAGAAACAATATATAAACATATAACTTACTTTATCAAAGTCTCAATTCAACAATTTGTGCAGATGTAGTAAATAAAAGACTTCTTCCCCTCCAATCCATGTTTTCTCCAAGTCCATGAAATTCCTCCATCTCACTGAAGAGGTATCATCTTCTCTTCTCCTAAGATAAAATGGACATGCATGAGGTGTAACTGAAGCATAAAAAAGCAAGAAGCATACAGTAACTTAGCCAAACAACAATTCATTAGCTCCAAAACAGTTATTCTTAGTTTAACCTGTTGTAGAACATAAATGTGAGAAATTCTTATTTGCAGTTATTGTATAGTTTCAGCAGTTTCAGAATTGGAAATTTTCTCAGAATTCGCTTTCACACTATTAGTAGTTTTTCTTTTTTATTACTCAAAACTATTAAGCTGTCCAGAAGTAGATGCCAGAATTCTCATGATGACATTCAGAAGCTGAATACTGAATAACTTATTGTTGATTCATTTTATCCAATATTTGTTACTTACAAGGTGTCTTAATTGTTTGCTGTTCCAACTCTACTCAAAAGTAAATTTGGCAACCTGCAAGGCAGCATGGACAAAGAGGACTTTCACCTGATTTTCCTCTACAACTTCAAACTTGAACGAAAAGCCACTAAAATTACATGGAACATCAATCAGGTATTTGGCCATGGATCTGTTACTGAACATACAGTTCAGCATTGGTTTCAAAGGTTTCAACATGGAGATGAAAGTCTTGAAGACCACAAAGGTCATGAAAGGAAGCCATTCTTGGATGAAAATACATTAAGGGAAGCAGTTGAGACAGACCCTCACACAACAGTACATGAGCTTGTAGAAAAGCTAGGCACATACAAGTCAAGCATTGCCAACCACCCTTAGTGCGATTGAAAAGGCAAAAAAGTTGAATAAGTGGGTTTTGCATGAGCTGACTGAAGATCAACAAAATTGGCATTATGAGACCTGCTTTACACTGCTATTGCAGACCTGAAATGATCTATTTTTAAACAGATAGTGACAAGTGAGGAAAATTGAATTCTGTATGACAGTCAGAAACAATCTGCACAATGGTTCAATCACAAAACAGTCCAAAAGAATTTCCCAAAGACCAAGTTTCACCAAAGAAAGGTCATGGCGATTGTATGGTGGATTGTGACAAACATCATTCACAGCAACTATTTGAATCCAGGGAAAACAATCATAGTGGACAAATATTGTCAAAAATTGGCCAAAGTGCATCAAACGTTACACAAGAAATAACTAGCTCTGGTCTAATTGAAAGGGCACTATTAATCTTCATGGCAATGCTCATCCCCACACATGACAAGGATGACACCCCAAAAATTGAAAGAACTGGGAATTGAGGTTCTGCCTAAACCACCTCATTACCCAGACCATTTCCCCCACAAATTTTCATTTTTTTCAAGCACTCTGACAACTTTTTGAACAATAAACACATTCAAAATCAGGCAGTTGCAAAAGAAGCTTTCAAGGAGTTCATTGACAATAGAAACTCTGATTTCTGCAGTAGAGGCATAAACAGCATCATTACACCTTAGAAGAAGCGTGTTGAAGCAAATGGCGCTTACTTTGATAAAAGCATATTTTGCAACACTGGTTTATACTTTTTCAAACTTTGCAGTTCAAAAATGACATTCATTTCCAGACAACCTAATAATATCAGTATATATAGTGAGCTATTCACAACACAAACCATACAAATTATACTAGACAGTAATAATATTGAAAAGTAACACACAAGGTGGTCAACACCATTTTGCTCTTGCAACAACACAGCACCAACACCAATGTCACTCGCATCTACAGCAAGCTTAAATGGTTTGTCAAAATCGGGAGCTTTGAGGATTGGAGCACTCATGAGCATGACCTTGATCCTTTCAAAGGCAGTCTGGCAATTTTGACTCCAGCAAAATTTTACATCCTTCTTTAGTAAGGCTGTTAAAGGTGCAGCCACATCAGAAAAATTTGGACAAAATTTCCTATAATACCCTGCCATGGCCAAGAATCTCATAACACCTCTTTTGTTCGTCAGCTCTGGATACTCCGCTATTGCCTGTACCTTAGCTTGGATAGGCTTCACTTTATCCTGATCAATTTCATGGCCTAAGTACACAATTGTTGCTTTACAGAAGTCACTTTTTAACAGGTTGAGTAGGTCAAATTTGGTAAGGTACTTTGAGTTACCTACACGGTCAATACAATCATCCATCCTAGGAATAGGATATGAATCAGTCTTGGTCACATCATTGACCTTTCTGAAATCTGAACAGAACCTAACTGAACCATCAGGCTTTGGTACCAAGATACAAGGTGAATTCCAATTACTTTTTGACAACTCAATGAAATCATTTTCAAGCATGTATTGTACCTCTGACCTGATTTTTGACAATTTCACAGGATTGGCCCAATATGGATGTTGTTTTATTGGTCGAGTGTTCTCAATAATGACATCATGTTCTATGACATTGGTTCTACCAAGCACATTAGGGAACAAAAGAGCAAACTCTAAAATCAAACCTTTCAACTCTTGACTTTGTTGTTGGGTTAAATGATTGAGTTTCTCATCTAAGTTTGCTAATACTTGTGAGTTTGAGTTTGACGTGAGTGTCTGAAATGCTATTTTCTATAATTTCAGGAGGAGAAGGAGGAGGACCATGATCTTCATTCACACCGCTTGTCACATTCACAGAAATAGCATTTGACACATTCATATTTTTTCGCACATAATATGGTTTCAACATATTGATATGACAAAGCTGTTTGCTTTTCCTCCGATCAGGGGTAGTGATTACATAGTTTAGATCATTGATTTTCTTTTCAACTAAATAAGGTTCAAAATACTTAGCTTGATATGGGCAACAAGACTAGTACTTGGTCACCAACATTAAAAGATCGCTTTCTGGCCCTTTTGTCATACTAGGTTTTCATCTCTTCCTGAGAAGACTCCAGGTTTTCCCTGGCAACATTAAAAGCATTGTGCAATCTGGTTTTGAAATCAGAGACATAGTTCAATAAGCTAATTTGTGAGTTATTGTCCTCCAACCATTTCTCCTTAACCAATTTCAATGGACCACGAACTGAGTGACCATAAACCAACTCAAAATGGCTAAATCCAGTAGATTCTTGAACAACCTCACGAACTGCAAACAACAAGGGAACACCCTCATCCCAGTCCTTTGAGTGCTCATGGCAGTAATTTCTAAGCATGGCTTTCGGAGTTTGGTGGAAACGTTCAAGGACACCTTGTGACTCAGGATGGTATGTACTGGATGAAACTTGATGGATGTTTAGTTCATGCATGGCTTGTTAAAATATCTTGAACATAAAATTTGAGCCTTGATCTGATTGCACAACTTTTGGAATCTCGAACATGGTAAAGAATTTCACAAGAGCCTTAACAATGTTGGGAGCAGTGATTTTTCTCAAAGGGATAGCCTCAAGGAAGCGTATAGAAGCACAACTGATTGTCAAGAGGTATTCATTTCCTGCTTTGCTTTTTGGCATTGGGCCAATACAGTCGATAATGACTCTTGAGAAAGATTCTTTAAAGGCAGGAATAGGCTGCAGTGGTGCTTTGGGAATTTCCTGATTTGGTTTTCCAGTTATTTGGCAAGAATGGCATGTCTTACAATAATCAACAACATCTTGGCGCATGTTTGGCCAATAAAAATGTCGTCGGATACGATCTAAGGTCTTTCTTACACCTAAGTGTCCCGACAACACATAATCATGAGCAAGACTAAGAATATCATTCCGATAGCATTTTGGAATGATGATTTGGTGAATAACATTCCACTCTTCACCAGCAGCACCGTCAGGAGGTCTGTATTTTCTCATTAACACACCTGACTTCTGGTAATAACAAATAGGGACAGTTCCCATTTCATTTTCATCAACGGCCAGCTGTAGAAGAAAATGAGTTTCAGGATCATTATCCTGTTCCTCAACAAGTTTGTTTTGATGAAGGGAGTTGAATAATGACTTGGAGTCATCAATAGAACTCAAAGTTGAGTCAGAAATCTCATCTTTGTGAGACATGAATGTATCGGATAAAGGGAAATCCTCTTTGGACTCCTGAGAACGTGTTTGAGAATGAGTAACAGCACAGGTGGGGAAACATCAGGAAACTCTTCAACAAGTTGCTCTGTACTGGGACTAACAACAGGTGCTTCAACAACACGAACCTCTGGTACCACCTTACTGCCAGCCAAATCATTTCCCAAAAGCATAGACACACCTTCAACAGGCAATGACGATTTAATATCCACAGTCACTGGGCTCGAAACTAAGTCCGAATGCATATCCAATCTGTGAAGAGGGACAGAAACGACGCCACCTTCTACACCAGAAATGAGCACATTGGCCCCAACGGATGACTTTTCAGAAAACGGAAGTACACTTTTCAAAATCAAACTCTGAAAAGCTCCAGTATCCCGCAGGATTCTAATTGTTTGTAGATGTGAATCGCTAACAAAAGAAACAAAACCTTCAGTGATGAAAGGCTTAAATTTGTCCTCAACAAGATCTTTAGGTACATCAAGAATATTGGACTTGGAATCCACAGTGGACTGGACAGGGTCAAAATCATTAGGAACCAATGATGTATCCAACGATGGCGAAATGAAACTATGGGGTTATGGCTTGTTTTTGATCTTATAGTATTCAGAAATCAGATGGCCAGGTTTCTTACAATAAGCACATGTTTTGCAAGAGAATGACACGTTTTTGGTAGATGATGAGCTTTGAGAATAAGATGAAGTCTTTGTTTGAAGTTTGCTCAGAAGTTTGCTTTTTTCTGTCTTTGTTGACATTTGCATAATGCTTGAATGAGTCATTGGGTTTCTTTGCTGTGTGATTTGTTTTAATTTTGTATGACAAATCTTTGCGAGTCAAAGCATACTCGTCTGCTAAGACTGCAGCATCATGAATTTTGGAAGCTTTTTGTTCATCAATGTAAGTTTTGAACTCTACGGCAATGTATCTTTTAAACTCTTAAACTAACATGAGTTCTCTGAGTTTTGTATAATCATCTTTGATTTCTTTGGAATTACACCACCTGTCGAAGAGAGTTTCTTTTTCACGAGCAAATTCGACATAAGTTTGGCTATCAAACTTTTTGTAACCACGAAATTTTTGTCTATATGCCTCTGGCACCAATTCATAAGCATTCAAAATGCATTTTTTGACGTGCTCGTAATCATAACTTTCCTTGGCCGTGAGTTTGGAAAATACTTCCTGAGCTTTACCTTTGAGAACACTCTGAAGTAATATTGTCCAATATTCGGTAGGCCATTTTACCTGAGGGCCAATTTTTCAAATTACTGAAAATATTTATTTAAAGCCTTCTCATTGAATGGAGGTACCAAACAAATTTGTTTGGAAGCATCAAAATTATCCAACCGCATTTGGACAACCTTTTCTTCTGTCTGTGCCTTTCTCATACTGATTTCCTTATCAGCTTTAATGCGTTATTTTTGTATTTTGGCATCAAGAACAAGGCGTTTGGTTTCTATTTCTAAACGAAATTTCATTTCCATTTCCATTCTTTTTAATTCAAAATCTGGGTCAAAATGAGCGGCAGGCAATTGTTGTACAACTTTTTGGCTGACCAAATGTTCAACAACAATTCTTTTGATATTTGCTTTCTTCATTGCTTGCTTTACTTCCAAATTGAAATGTTTTCCAACATCAAACAATTCAGATTTTTTTAATTCACTGATCAATTCGAAAGAGGGATTTTGATTAAATTTGTCTATAAAATCTTCAAGTTGGAATGCCATTTTGAATATACAAGCTGTCTATCTGTATAAAATATAAATCTAATTTTGAAATAGAATTAAATATTTTGATCAATCCCGGACGGGCCTCCAATTTTCTGTTACGTTTTTTTTTTGTTTTATATGTAGCCTGAACGCAACAGAAAGACACAGATAACAGCTTGTATAATTTATTACAATGACCTATTTATATGTGACAGATATAAAATAAATTATCTAATAACAATAACAGATATTCAGTTTTAACCTTCAAAATTATTTACAATACAAAATGGTACTGGCCTGTGTCTAATAATAATATGATCCAGAATGAAAGTCCAAATCAGAAATTCAGAATTCCAATCAAGGCGGTGAATTTAGTCCCACGAAGAAATTCCGAAGTTTGAACTTTCAGAAACAATTTACAGCCCAATACGTGTTGACTTTCAGTATAATCTGTAATTCGACTGAATCGTAAAGATGGACAGAATAAAAAATCACCGCTTTAGTTGATCTAGCTCTATTCACAAATTCAATTTGAATAATCACACGGCAAACGTTTAAACTTTCTCAAACGAAACCAACTTCTTGACCCGAGTAAAAACCGATGACACCTTCCCTCGCATCGCCGTCTGTTTATATAATAATTGCGTAACTTCCCAGAATTCCAGAGTACAGACACCAGGCCAATACAAGTGATCAATCTACCTAGTTCTAGAAATTTCTACATGAATAATTCCAAATGAATTCTAATTAATTCTAAATGTTATTTTAAATGAATAACAACATATTTTATTAGTTTAAACTTCGAAAAAATAATATAAATATGGAAATATAAATAATAGATATGGGAATTCAAACACAACATGACATGGTTGTCGTTTACATAACATTTACATAACACAAGTCATCCACTGACACACTGAACGGATCAGTAAATAGTTTCATCAACAATCTGCATTAGTCAAAGTCATTAAACCGTGAGTTGAAGGATTGAATCAAGGTATTTAGCTTCCCAACATAAACTTGTGTGTAAATGTCCTGATTTTTCTGTAGCTGGGACTGAAAAGTGGGAAAGTGCATGAAGTTGCCTTATGCTGCTTGTTGCTGGAACAACTGCAACTTTGTCCTGAAAGCTGAAACGTGATTTGCAAACTGACACTCAAGCTGATTTTTGCCTTGCAACTTCAAATTCAGATCATTCAAGTGTTGTGTCATGTCGAATAGAAAGGTCAAATCAGCTTGCCATGCTGGATCAGTCATAGAAATCACTTCTGTGTCTTTGTTTTTACTTCTGAGAAATTCTATCACCTCATCAATCAACTCCCAGAATCTTCTGAGCATCTTCCCTTGACACAGACAGCGTACTTCATCGTGATACACAAAGTCACCATAGTCTGAATCAATTTCTTCAATAAGACTTCAAAACTGACGGTGATTGAGTCCTCGTGATTTGATGAAATTGATTATTTTCGTCACTAATGCCACGAGTGCCTGAAAACCAAGTTTTTACTACACAGGTTCTGCTAGTGAATAATACAGTGAAACTTCACCAACTGCCTGTTCTGATTTCCTTGATGCTTCTTCAACAGTACTACCAGCCCGCTACTTTTTCTGATCGTGGCTGGTGATCCATTAGTTGTCACACTTACCAGTTTGTGAAATCCAATAAAACACCACTACACAGTCGTACTATCTCCTCGAATAGAGCAGACCCAATTGTCTGACCCTTCATGGAACCCATGCCGATTAGTTTCTCTGTGATTCAAACAATGTCGACACACCACGAACAAAAACTAGTAGCTGTTATGTTGAACTGATATCAGTCAACTCGTCTGCTGTCAAAGAGAAGTAGACAAAGTTGGCTGCTTTATTTGTTAGTTGCCTTGTCATGTCTGCTGAGAGGTGTGAAATTCTTCGTTAAACTGTCATACGATTCAAAGCCACTGTCTGTAGCTTGCGAACTGCTTCCGAACACAACTTTTCCAATGCGTTAACCATACATTGCTCGACAAAATCACCATCAGTGAACGGTCGTCAGATTTTGCTGTCATCAATGAAATATCATAACTGACCTCACATGCTGCACCTAAATCTGCTGACTGCTTTGAGAAAACGTTCTGCCAGTGATTCAGCGACCGCCGCAGAGATTCAATATGAGTGTTCGTTCATCTCCGACAACATTGTGGAAATCTTTGTGCTTCGACTCATAATGACGCTTATATTGAATACCTTTGCCACTGCTACTGTTGAATGACACAGCAGACAAATCACGTTTCAATCATAATGAAACTACTGGTTTTCGTTGTCAACTTTTCTTTTACGATTAGCTGCCATTTTTGTTATGAAATAATATCAAAATAGGGCTCGTAAGTAAATCTCGAAGAACAATTGGAACGCATGAGATTTCGTAATTATGGAAATATTACGTCATTGCGCCAATGATTAAATGCTTATGCATTAACGAGATTTGTTTATTAACTTTTCTTTATTGCTCGACACAAATATGGAACCATCCAGTATCTAATCTAATCCATATCCGTCTATAGCCGTTAATCTTCGCACAGGCGCGAACTCTCTATGTTTGAGTTTCCCGTTGAACATCGTGGGCCACTCGGTGACTCATCGCAAGCCGGACTTTGTGTACTATTGAATATAAAACCACTAGCGTATAGTCTGTTAAAATTGACGGGACAAGTACCATCAACTTCACCTAATAACTTCAAATTTTCAGTTAACTAAACTAAATAATATTTGCAAAATCAAGCCTAACCCAACAACGAGGCAGAAAAGTGCAGTCCAGTTAGTCAAACGTTCGTAATTTCCTTTGTGAGCCAACAAAAATTAAATGATTCATGAAATGATCCGTGGTATATTAGTAAAAATCAGCTACATTAACAACTTTTAATATGTAGAAAATCCAGTACGTTTTGATAATACTACGTTCCAATAATGTTTTCATGTCATGTGTTACGTATTATGATTTATCTCGGACAAGCCTCCGATTTAATTTACTACATACACTATTTATTCAGATTTTAAATAGCTAGAAATTTTAATTTTAGTTTAGAAGTTAAATGAATTTCGATATTTGTCAAATGTATGACATTTGCCTACAAGACTAATACACTATTTTATTTCTCAATACAAATATATTTTAATATACAAACAACACTACAATTTACAATAACGGTTATTACAAATATGGTTAAAATACAACTTAATTCTGAGCTGATATCGTTTCACCTCACTGAAACTAGCTTGCTGTTTTGTCTGATTTCGCACCGCTTACAAGCTAACTTTTTATCGATGAAGATATTAAATGTCCTCTTGGAAATACTAACGTCCGAAGTATTTCACAAAAGTTTGTAATGTTTGAAAGTTATAAACGTTCTGGTCAAATACTACAGTTTTACGATTAATAAGAGTTTATCGCAATTATAGCTTTTAAGGTTAAAAATACACTGATTGTAGCAACCATAAAATATTGTTTTATCTCTCGGTGCATCGATTTATATACGTTAAGGCATGATTCTCAAATATTCAACAAAGTTTGAAGACACCCTAGTGTTTTCGTAAACCATATATTGTTCATTCTTGTTCTCGAAAATCTTCTACAAATTTAGAGAACAGGACTTGTTTAATACACATCTAACAACATACGTCAGATGCATCAAACTGAAATAAACGTAGGTATTACAACAAATGTTTAACGGTAAATCCGTTACACAAGTCGCTTAGGAAGAAAAGTATAATCTAATATTATTTTGTAAAAATATAAATTAAATAAAAAACTGGAAAGATATTTGTTTATTTTTTAAAAAATTAGAGACTTTGTTGTTTAAAACTCGAGGACTATCTGCACTAGTCGTTCTTACCAACTGTTCGTTGGTAAAAGAGTAACCCAAAGAGCTGGTAATGGGTGTTTACGACTGTCTTCCTTATATTCTCGCGCTGCTAAATTAGAAGTCCTCAAGTAACTTTGCGCGAAATTCTGAAACAAACAAGTTCCTATGCACAACAGTAACTTAATTATATACCACTTGAAATATATTGTTATAGGCTATATTTTCAATTTTATAACTTCGAGGTTAGCTTAAGTTTACATGATGTTATGACAAAGTAAGTACATTAACGAGAATATATTTACAAATTTTTAAATTTTACGTCACAAAAATCTAGTCAATGTGAGGAGTATTGGGAAACGAGAACAGATTATAAATACAAAAATCACTGAAGCGTTGAGTTAATATACTTAGCGTGTGTGCTTTGATCTAGTAGTGAGAAGTGAATAAATATTGTGTCAATTTATGGTCATTCAATGGTGATTTAGAGAAGTAATTAGATTCATGTCAGTTATTGCGTATATTAAATTACATAATTGTATAGCTTTGATATTTAACAAGATTTTTTTTTTTTACGTTTTACTCGTAGGTAGTTAGCATGGTATTTTTTTAGAAAAGTAAAGGCATCTTGTAGAAACGCTAAGGAAGAACTAAACAAATCGATCATCGTTGAGTTAATTGGACTATCAGTTTCATCAAATAATTTAAAAGAACTGGCTCTACAAAGTGACAACGTTATAACAACATAGTAATAGCATTCTTCTATGTAGAATTACATCAGAAGATACAAGGTTGGAGGATAAATATGCTGTATAACATGCTCTACGTTTTCGGCCTAAAGAGCGTTACAGCTGTAACAATTAATTTTGCTATTAACAAGAACTGTGCAGGAAGCAAGTGCTGCTATATGGTTGACCTCTTTCTAACCAGAAGTTTGAAATTAGAGATGCTATTCCTAATTCTAATGGAACTTTAACCTAATCATTTAGTCGTCCTAAGATGCCACTCAACTACCTCACGAAATATTTGCAAATCGTACATATTAAAATTATTGAAGAGAGAAAAAATTAATGAATCAACAGAGTTTGCTATTGTCATTTATAGATGCATTGAGGATGTCGAAGTATTAAATAATTAAGTGCACCAATTGCTAACTTGAACAATTAGTTTGCAAATAACTCTTAATACAATAAACATAAAGTATTGTATGTGAGTTATCATAATTTGATTATATGTTAAATTGGAACGAGAACTCGAGAATTCACTGAATAGCATCATTGAAGTATAAGATCTTAGCATAGTGTTGTGGGTAAGTCACTCAAGCCATCGAGTTAGTTCTTTTTTAGTAAACCTAATATAATTTTAAAGACCTAAGGTGGTAATTATCACTCAAGAAAATTATCAGATAAGCCTTACATAGAGTGTCATGTACACTTTGTGTGTATTCAGTTCTTGATTAAGAAATAATACTGACTTTTACGGAAAGGGCTCAGAGGAAATCAAGCTTGATTTTTATATGTTAAATTTTGAAGACAACTGGATGAGAGTGTAGTAGTGATTATATATCTTAATATTTGTAGTTTCTGATCACATAGGAAGATTTCTGTTTGATCATTGGACATACAAAATAGTTTGGCGCACCTTAAAAGCGAAATTTAAAACATGTTTTGATGTATCAAATCATTTAGTGAGATTTACATTTCCAAAATATAAATGACACTTGTTATTTTAAAGCTTAAACGACACGTTATGTGACACATGGACTAAACGCTCATGTCAGAAATATTCATAACACTCACACAGAAAGTATGGTATGTGTTCAGGAGCACGTTATGGGCTCGAATCTTGGACCTTCAGAATATATGACTTTGTGAAGAGTTTTCGTTTTGTCACTTGTCAAGTACTCATAAGCTCTACGTTTTGAAATATTTTACTGTAGTTTAATTGAATTCACTTTTAAAAATCATGTTGTACAATTTTCTATTACAGGCGTGACCTAGTGAATAAGGTACACGGAATCCGAGGGTTCATGGTAAGCTGAGATCATGCGAGTACTATAAATCTTACTGTTTACTTGGACCAGACTATAACAATGGCTGGCTGTGGATGGTGTAGATCATCTATTTTTTTCCTCCATAGTTTATTATATAAAAATTGAAGGCGGTAATGAGCTGATGGCTAAGTGAAACTTTGCTCAGAAGTTAAAGGAAAGAACGAAACAAAAACAACATCGCGAGTAGCCAACAATCAACCTGACTTTCCCTCCATCATATAAATTATCTAATGTCTAAAAGCCAGGTTAAGGCGTTCAACTCGTAATCTGAAGGTCGCGGTTTTGAATCCCCGTCACACCAAAGATGTTCGCTCTTTCAGCTGTGAGGGCGTTATAATGTCACGGTCAATCCCACAATTCGTTGGTAATATATTAACTAAGGGGAATGGCAAACATACGGTACCATTCTGTACCATAATATACTGACTGAGAATCATGTTTTTTTACATAATTTGACAGTAGTACTTTTCCTGGTCAACAGATCGCATACGTACGATTCAAAAAATGATACATTATTGCGTACATGCTACACATAAGTAACCATGTGTAAAAACAAAGAAAAACCACTCTTGATTCTATGATATGAGAAAAACAAATTATTACCAATATGGCGAAATTCCTGAACATTATCTTGGTTAAACTGGTTCAAAGATGTATACGTAAAAAAGAAATATTAAACATATCTAGTATTAAAAACATTTTTAATTTTAATATTCCAAGCAATAAAACTAAATTTTTTAAACTGCATACACAAGGTGGTTATAAAGAACATATGTCCTCCGCTGGTACAGCAGTTAAACTTCGGATTTACAACGCTAAAATCAGCGGTTCGATTCCCCTCGGTGGACTCAGCAGATAGCCTGATGTGGCTTTGCTGTAAGAAAATACAAACACGCATGAAGAACACCACATATTTAAAATAATCGCATTTTTAAACATGTTGCTCCTAGGAATACTGAAAAAAAGAAGCAAAATTCACCAACAGAGATGATACTTCAATTGTGACGCGTTAAAACGATAGATTATTATTATTTTTGAAATTCGCACAAAGCTACTCGAGGGCTATCTGTGCTAGCCGTCCCTAATTTATCAGTGTAAGACTAGAGGGAAGGCAGCTAGTCATCACCACCCACCGCCAACTCTTGGGCTACTCTTTTACCAACGAATAGTGGGATTGACCGTCACATTATACGCCCCCACGGCTGGGAGGGCGAGCATGTTTAGCGCGACGCGGGCGCGAACCCGCGACCCTCGGATTACGAGTCGCACGCCTTCCGCGCTTGGCCATGCCAGGCCCTACTTGTAGAAAGATAAATAAAATAATTACCCTAATCAGTTTAATGCTGGTTCAATATTAGTGGCTTTACGTTGATCTAAGTTCAAGTACTTCTGCAGGCCTAAATTCCAAACTATTCAATGAACCATTAGAGTACAGACACTTTTCTGCGGAAAATAACAAAGTAGCTATTTCACAATGTTGGATCTCAATTTTACGCATAACGTGAGAATAGCTATATAGTATCAGAACAGGTTTCTAATTTGGACTAACCTAAAATTAAATTTAAAAACTTTAAGATGCTCATTATATTGGACGAAGTTGTTACTGACTTGCCTTAGATTCTTGATATAGTTTCAAGGAGTTCCCTGCACCTTTAGAAACAAGAGAAGAGCAAGTAGGTGCTTTCTGAAGTTCAATTTCAGACACAGGAAAACTTTTATTTTAACAGTTGTTGCGAGGGGTGGAAGCTTTTACGACTACAGCTGTGCGTAGAATGTGTAGGTGGCGTGATTACGTTTACATGCTGCAAGAAAGTTTCAACTGCAGATACAACATTTGCTTGAAAAATAACAGCTATGGTACAGACGTAGTTTTAAATGAAATCTATTCTGAAAAAGATAAAATAACGAGTTGGTAGTTGATCGCAAAAATTTTTCCAAGTAATTCTGATTTTCACTGTAACTAACTGAATTCCTACAAAGAAGGACTCTGGACATAAATTCACAAAAACAAAATGAAACAATATTTATAAGTAATAACGTCATTCATTTTTCAGAACGAATATCAGTATTCACGTGAATGTTCATTCTCCTTAGAAAACTGCAGTTTACTCATACACAAAACTTAACCTTGGAGTCATTTTCCCATGAGTAAAACATTACTCATACACAAGGCGCAACCTTGGGGCTACAATAAAAAAAAAAGAAGTTACATCAATAACAGACATGATATACCACACATCTACGATATTTTTCAAGGCTTCTGTCTACCTTAATCTCATTGTTCACTGTAAATATGTGGTTTATTCACCCTCTATCTATTACCAGAGTTTTAGTATTCAGTAAACAAAGAACATATAAATTTACAGTTTGTGGACATAACGTGTGTGTATGTTTTTCTTATCACATTGGGCTATTTGCTGTATCCTCCGAGGGAAACGAAACCTTGATTTTCGCGCTGTGAATTCAAAGACTTATCGCTGTCACAGTAGGGAATGTGTATCATAACGGCCCACTGGTTGTACGTCGTGGTTTATTTCAATTAGTTCTTGAAATGCAACAGTTAATCTTTGATGCGAATCAAAGTCCTCAGAGCAGAGAGTGAGGAAATATGAATAATGTTGATGTTTTTTTGGGTGTGTCGTTGGGGCCTGGCATGGCCAAGCGTGTTAGGCCTGTGTTACGTATTTTTTAATGTTTTAAGTTCTTCGTAGACTAAACGCAACAGAAAGACACAGAT
Organism: Carcinoscorpius rotundicauda; assembly: GCA_011833715.1. Lineage (NCBI taxonomy): Eukaryota > Metazoa > Arthropoda > Merostomata > Xiphosura > Limulidae > Carcinoscorpius > Carcinoscorpius rotundicauda. The sequence continues at coordinate 20,616,725 of CM022402.1, read as the reverse complement.
AACAGCTTGTATAATTTATTACACTAAACTATTAACAAATATAACAGATATAACATAAATTACATAATAACAGTGACAGATATTAAGTTATAACATTCGAAATTAATTACAAAACAAAATAATATTAGTTTCAAACTTCAAAATAAATCACAATACAAAACGGTACTGGCCTGTATCTAATGTAATGATCTAAAATTAAAGTCTCAAATTCCAGTCTAGGGTGTGAATTTGGTCCCACGAAGAGATTCCGAAACAGTTCACAGTTCAATGAAATCGCCGTCTCTTAGCACAAGCAATAATTCAGATGTATCGTAGAGATTGACGAAATAATATCACAGCTTCCGTAGATCTAACTTCAGACACAAATCCAAGTTGAATAATCACAGCAAACACTTAATCTTTCTCAAATAACTGACTCTCTTCTTTTCTTCGAATAAAAACTGATGATTGAATCTCACACTTGTTCTTCGAATAAAACTAATGACTGAATCTATCTTCTTTTTTCGAATAAAAACTGATAACTGAATCTCTCACTTGTTCTTCGAATAAAACTAATGACTGAATCTATCTCGCGTCACGTCTTTTATACCGATAGGCCTACTTCTCGAACAATCTTGCAATTTCCATACAACTCCAGAGCTATACACGCATATCCGTTCTTGCACGAGACTACACGTCTAGACACGAAGTCACCAGCACTCATTTACAAACATATGATTGGTCTACTTAATTCAAGAAAGTTCTAAATGCTACCCTAAATAAATGACAAAATATTAGTTTAAACTTCGAAACAATAATATCAATATGGAAAAATGAATAATAGAAAATGAAAATTCAAACACAACACGACATGTTGTCGTTAACAAAATATTTACACATATACATAACACCTGCGACTCGTATTCCGAGGGTCGCGGGTTCGCGCCCGCATCGCGCCAAACATGTTCGCCCTCCCATCCGTGAGGGCGCTATAATGTGCGTTCAATCCCACTATTCGTTGGTAAAAGAGTAACCCAAGAGTTGGCGGTGGGTGGTGATCACTAGCTGCCTTCCCTCTAGTCTTACACTGCTAAATTAGGGAAGGCTAGCACAGATAGCCCTCGAGTAGCTTTGTAGACATTCAAAAACAAAACAGTGTCGTTGAAAAAAGGTTATGCTGGTAGTTTTTTAAAAACCTAGAATTGGCTATGACAAAAAACACCTTAAACATCAGCTGTCCTGATGTTCGTTTCTTTATTCACCTGAGCGAAACAAACCAAATGGACACAATAGGATAAACGGCCAGGTCAGAGGCCCTTTCGTGTCCATGATATTGAAATGCGAACCAGAGAGAAAGTAACCAGTTAACGTGATCTGATACTTGAATGAGTTACTCTTAAATTAATTACGTTATGGCGAAAGTAAGAATTACTTTTTTGTGCGAGATAAACTAAGAACGTCGGGCCTAACTGCACTTTAGGCAATTGTTAAACTAAGAATGGTTAGCCAATCATATGTGTTGATACACTTTACCTAGCAGTTAAACTTGAATGGTAGGCATTTCATGTGTAGTGATACACTTTGTGCAACTACTAAACTCAGAATGTGCGGCCTATTATATGTATTTATACACTTTGCGCAGCTGCTAAACAGAGAATTCCCGGCCTATTATGCGCATTGATATAGTTTGCGCAGCTGCTAAATTGGGATATGAAGCTATTTGGAAGTTTCGTTGCACAAAGAGACTGTGAAAATATCTGTATGTGTGTTCAAATAACTCGTAATTTAAATTAAGGATTCGAAAAGCTATATGAGTTGACTTACTTTTCAAGTTCATTATTTTCTCTTTCACTGCTCTAATTTAGAAATGTATAGGTGGTTAAGGCACTCAACTAGTAATCTGAGGGTCGCGGGTTCGAATCTTCGTCACACCAAACATGCCCTTTCAGCCGTGGAGGCGTAATAATGTGCGGTCAATTCGTTGGTAAAAGAGTAGCCCAAGAGTTGGCGGTGGGTGATGATGACTAGCTGCCTTCTCTCTAGTCTTACACTGCTAAATTAGAGACGACTAGCCCAGATAGCCCTCGTGTAACTTTGCGCGAAGTTCAGATACAAACAGAACAAACAAACCTATTCACTAAACTTGTAAATCACTCTCTAGTGTAAACATCAACATTGAATTTACATAAATTTTCTGAAATTTTAAGAAACTGCCGTCAAACCTGTAAATATAACCAACGCGACGAGCCTAGAAACATTATTTTACATGATGTGTTTTGAAGATAAACAGATATAACTATAATTATTACATTAATCGGGTACTTCAGATATGTGACCAGAAACGTTTACAGATTTCGAACATTATAAACCGTCAACTTCAGTAGATTTATATCAGACATTAATGTTTTTTACGAAAATACTATATAACTTCAGCGGTAAAAAAGAAAACTGTGTGTGTATCAATATTATTAGTAAGTATCATAAACTAAATACATATTGACATTTATTTAACCTTTAAGTCTAATTTGTGATTCAACTTGGACTATTCGAAATTATAATGCATTATATAATAATTAAAGTACCGATACCTTCACCATGTTGAATTTTAACGTTTACCCCCAGATATTAAAAGCAGCGCTATACCTGATGTCTCTTACCAGATAAGTCGATGATTTTGTCATTTGGGATCATATCATTCAGCTCAAAATGGTTTTTATATTAGAAGTGTTTTGTGGGAATCACTTTTGTGCAATAGATTTAACTCGCTTAAGATTAACCACGTAGTCAGTAAAACGTTCTACGCGGTCATCAGATTCGTTCTCCATATCCTGCCTCTTACTTGAGTAGTCTAAGCCGGTTATCTAGTAGTTTATTTACTTTAAACAAGCAGCACTGATTGCATATTTTATAAATTTTGCTCATTCAAGTATACAATATCATATCCAAAAAATATTAGTATATGAAGCACAAGTTTTTGTGTTTGGTATGTATATATATGTGTTTTAGATATCAGTATAGGCAAAATATCAAATTCAGCTTTTTCACTGTTCTATCCGTATTTGTATATATTAGATATCACTATAAGTAAGATATCAAATTCAACCTTTTTACTAATAACATCTATAATAATTTAAGAGAATGGCTGTGTGTGTGTATGAGAGAGAGAGACTGCCATAGCTTCAAGAGCAAAGAACACAGAAACCTAAAATTTTGTACAAATACTAAATGGACCCTGAGGATGTGCAGGTGAATATTTGTATTTATCTATCTACGTACTTGCACATGTGTGCAGCTTTTTAATGTAACAAGATAACGAAAAGCCACATTGAAAATAAGTGTTTTGTTTCTAATAAATATATATTTTTAAATATATTTGACTGCTCTTCTGTGGTAAAATAAGCTCAGAATACACACTCGATCATGGTGAACTAGAATACATGAACCTAATAACCCGAACGAAGCCAAGTAAATTCATTAATTTTTATATATTATAAAGATATTTAAGATATCAAATTAAACTTTTTCATTTCTCTAACGATATTTGTATCAGAGACATAAGGAAGATATCAAATTCAACTTTATCGCTGCTCTAATGATATGTGTATTTGTCAAATATATATAGGCACGGTATAAAATCTTTCTTTTCTGACGACACAAAAGTCAAACACGAAATGAACTGTCAGACATCTCGTAAAAGAATCAATAAGTTTGTTGTTAAGCGCAAAACCACAAAATTGACTAGCTTTCTGTGTTCTGTCGATTTAGAGTATTTAATCCTAAATCTTAGCGTTATAAGCCCTTCGAGTTATCGCTGAATCACTGGAGAGTCAATAACCAAAAAGATAATAGATCATAATATTGTATCTTTTGAAACTATTAAATTATTTCTTGTTAGTACTATAATATAAAATGGTATTTTCGTTTAATTGTGTTTAATTGTCGGTCAGATCTGTTAATTATGAGGTTGGTCAACGGTTTGTCATGTTGAACACAGACGAGAAACATCTACTTAACAAAGGACTCAACTTCGCAATAGCACCAAGGTACATTCCAACCATAGAAATCAAAACATGTTTAGAAGACCTAGCCAGGAGACTTGTGATACTTTCTACAGAAAACAAAAACAACAAACGGAAAGAAGACAACTTAGATAATTTTATTGACATCCAACAGCCAAACTTCCCAGGTAAAATTACAAATTTATATTTTCCAGAAACACCTAAAAACATTATCTTAAACGATTTTTTCAAAGAATTTTCTTACAAAACTATCAACATAATTTCACAAAACAGAAAACTAAAAAACAACCTTACAAAAAGAGACATTAATTCCATTAAAAACCTAAAACAAGACAGAAACATAAAAATTCTAAAAGCAGATAAAGGTAACGCTATAGTAATAATGAACACGAATGAATACATACAAAAAATGAATAACATCCTATCAGACACGAACAAATTTAAACCAATACACACAAATCCAACAAAGACACATGAGACGCAACTAAACAAATTACTACTACAAATGAAAAAAGCCAACACAATTTCACAAACACTTTATTCCTACCTACGTAAAACCGACTCACGCACACCGCAAATATACGGCATCCCCAAACCTCATAAACCAGATTGTCCATTACGACCAATAATGTCAACATATGAATCGTTTAACTACAATCTTGGTAAATACATAGCATGGGCATTCTCCAAATATGCAACATCAGCCAGCTCATTCATCAAAGACTCTTTTAATTTCAAGTCCAATCTAAATCAACTTAATCATAAAGCCTTAATGGCCAGTTTCGATGTTATATCCCTCTTCACAGAAGTTCCAACAACAGAAGCCTGCAAGATAGCCTTAGAACTCTATATTCGAGACCCTAACCCGATTATAGACATTCCCAGTAACCAGTTACCAACCCTCATAGAATTCACCACAATAAAGACAAACTTCATGTTCAACAACCAAAACTATATACAAACAAATGGCCTAAGCATGGGCAACCCAGTATCGCCAGTTCTAGCCAATATTTTTATGACACAAATTGAAACACAAGCAATTAATACAGCATTACATCCACCACTATACTGGTACAGATATGTAGATGACACGGTTACGAGATTCGAATCTACAGAACACATACTTAACTTTTTCACTCACATTAACTCTATACATCCCAACATTAACTTCACATGTGAACAGGAAGAAAGCAATCAAATATCATTTCTTAACCTCAAAATTATAAGAACCGTCACACAATTCAAAACATAAATCCACCGAAAAATCACCCATACTGGACTACACATTCCTTGGGACTCAGCACATGAAACAAAACAAAAACTCAACATACTAAGAAACCAGATAAAATTAACGATGAATTAGATAAAATAAAACAACACTTCTGTTACGTATTTTTTTAATGTTTTATGTTCTTCGTAAATTAAACGCAACAGAAAAACACAGATAACAGCTTGTATAATTTATTACACTAAACTATTAACAAATATAACAGATATAACATAAATTATATAATAACAGTGACCGATATTAAGTTATAACATTCGAAATTAATTACAAAACAAAATAATATTTTCAAACTTCAAAATTAAATCACAATACAAAACGGTACTGGCCTGTATCTAATGTAATGATCTAAAATTAAAGTCTCAAATTCCAGTCTAGGGTGTGAATTTGGTCCCACGAAGAGATTCCGAAACAGTTCACAGTTCAATGAAATCGCCGTCTCTCAGCTCAAGCAGTAATTAAGATGTATCGCAGAGATTGACGAAATAAAATCACGGCTTCCGTAGATCTAATTTCAATCACAAATCCAAGTTGTATATTCACAGCAAACACTTAATCTTTCTCAAATAACTGACTCTCTTCTTTTGAAATGAAACTGGTGTTTGAATCTCACTCTTTGTCTTCGAATAAAACTAATGACTGTATCTCTCTCCCTCGAATAAAACTGATGATTGAAGATTAAATATCTCTCACGTCACCGTCTTTTTTATACCGATAGGCCTATTTCTCGAACAATCTCGCAATTTCCATACAACTCCAGAGCTATACACGCATATCCGTTCTTGCACGAGACTACACGTCTAGACACGAAGTCACCAGCACTCATTTATAAACATATGATTGGTCTACTTAATTCAAGAAAGTTCTAAATGTTACCCTAAATAAATAACAAAATATTAGTTTAAACTTCTAAACAATAATATCAATATGGAAAAATGAATAATACAAATGAAAATTCAAACACAATACGACATGTTGTCGTTTACAAAATATTTACACATATACATAACACTTCATCAACATCAATAAGTTTCCTCCACAAACCGTAGAAAACATTATACGCACACACCTAGACAGAAAGCAAATTCAACCAACAAAAGTAAATATATCTCACGAATCAAAAAATCACGAAACCATATACTGCTGTATACCATATATTCCTGACATCAGCAAACAAATAACCAACATTTGGCAAAAACTAGTAACAAAATATAACATTCAGTTAACACTAAATTTATTCAAAAACCAGGCACAAAACTAAGGTCTATACTATGTAAGAACTACACTGACAAACACCACACCAACATTATTTATAAAATACAATGTGATAACTGCCACGACTTCTATATAGGAGAAACAAGTAGAAAAATGGAAACCAGATTCAAAGAACATAAAAAGTCACCTTCACACGTTTTCGAACACTGCAAGTCAAATGGACACAACATAACCATAGAAAACACTAAAATACTAAATAAAGAAACAAACATAAACAAACGAAAAATTAAAGAAGCCTTACTTATACAACAACTTAAACCCAAAATAAACCAATATAAAGGAACACCATTACACCTATATTAATATTATAGATAAAATTATATATTCAAACATCAAACCGCGACCTGTACATTGCGACACTCAGTTATACAACCCCTTTCCAAACATGTGGTCAGCTTCCGGCCAGTTACCTCTTTCTTTGTGAACCTGACGATGACCGAAGAAGGTCGAAACGTTGTTCGCTCTTCTATTTGAAGTGTTTTCTGAGCCCAAAAGAGCCGTTTTTTGCATATAAAATTCTCAACAAGTGGGTTTCTCGACATCACTGAGAGTATGTCTTTGTTTTGTTATAGAAAAGCCACACCAGGCTATCTACTAAGCCCACCGAGGGGAATCGAACCCCTAATTTTAGCGTTGTAAATCCGTAGACTTACTGCTGTACTAGTGGGTGGTTGTTAATATAACCTTGTAATTCAGTTTACAGTCATTATTGTTAGTTTACGATAGTTTATTAAGATTAAGACTTTAGATGAGATAATGTGTATAAAGTATTTTCTTGATACAAGATTATAAATCATTTGAATCTTTTCTTGGCACTTCGTGAATTCGCTGAAAACCAAATGGATTGAAATGACATCACCTGAAATAACGAAAGGTAAAGCAGTTTCGTTAGCACGAATTTTGTACTGTTTACTCCTCCAAACAAACCAGTTTATTCTTGATCGGATAGTCTCAAGGTATTTAACGTAATAAATATAATCCGGGAACGTGATTGGAACAAGAGTTATAACTGCTAGATACCAAAACAAGTTTAGATCCGACATAGGTTAGTTTCCTATTCACGTGACTTAACTGACGTTGTATATCCTTGAAGGAAGGAATTTTGCTGAAAAAACTCGATGCAAACACTTCATAACCTGTTTGTTTAGTTAGAGTGATATAATTAACGTTTGAACTTAGAAGGAATACCATTTTGTTATTAATCAACTACCGTTATTCCCTAGAATATCAGAGCAGCGTGTGGGTTACTGGAACTTATTTAAAGAGTCTCAGACTGAAAAGTGCCACATGAACTTTAATAATGGGATCTATCGGAACCATGATTTTCTTTGTTGTTTGCATGTGTCTCATATTCAACGTATCAGGCGATAAACTCCACCACCCCCAGTCTTCAATGGTGCAGCAACCAATCGACAACGTTCACAGATCTGTAAGTTACTTCTGTTTATATTCAAGGTGTTTTTTCTCCCTTAATCTTACGTTTTCTCAGGCATATAGAAAAAAGATATTTCTATATGAAGTTTTAAGTCATTGATTTTCATAAGCAAAGTTAGTGCATAAGTAATTTAGACAAGTGTATTTTAAAAATCAATAGTGTTTTATATTCGCCTGTAGCCCAGCCCGCCTAAGTAATTGTAAAACTGTACTATGTTAGCCATGTTGTTAGTGAGATGTTTTGTAATGACGCGTATATATGTATGAACTGGCGCTTTTCTTTCTTGTACGTGTAGTGAGCTGGTGAATAATCCAGCATCCGTATGTTAACCGATGGTAATGATGGTAAGACATTTGTTGTTTGAAATACGGACTTGATAACACGCATTCTATAGAACCAGTTCAGGTACCCGTATCCTGGCCACAAGCTATGTAAATTCATGAAAAGTTGTTTCTTTTATATGTAATTTAAAAACATCACTACCACCAACAACTAAAACGTCCATAAAAACAGCAAAACAAAATTTGAAACCGTAACCTTGAAGGTAACTCCTTATGGACGCAACAAACCTTTATGTCACATTTGGTGAAGCTCCATCAACAGAAGGCAAAACTGCAAAATTGAAAATTTGTATTTCCCCACAGACCTAATGAACCTCGGTACTAATTTTGGTGCAGATCTATCCACCTGCTGCGAAGTATTTACATGGACATAAAATAGAGTACTATTATATTCGTATACATGGCGCCAGTGCATTCGATCCGCTTGTAACGAATTTATGATACCATCTGTACCCTGAGAATGAGGAAATACAAAGTTTTCCGTAATAGAAAACGGAGTCGAAACGGGGAAATCGTGACCCCTATTGCAAATTTACATCCACACAGGATAAAATTTTCGCGAATTTGGGGTTGCACATCATGTAATAAAAAAGTTTTTTCCAGTGTCATGTAAGCAAGAGTTCCATTATAGTATCGTATAAGTACACATTATATGGATACCAGGATCTGAGGCAATAAAGTCCTCTACTAAGTATATTTAACTGGGAGAATAAGTCTCAAATCACATATTAACTAAAATAGTTCACTTTAGTGCAACCATTGCAATATATCAAGTTCGTACTGCCAAAGTGTTCGAAAAGTGTTATATACAAAATAAACAACGTTTAGGCTTTCAAAGAATTTTTAACGAAAAATTAAGAAACGCTAAAGTGCTCAAAATGTTATACAAAAAAAAAAAGAAAACCTGGCCATCTAGCTTCATTCTGTGAAATCTACCCCCTTTTTTGTGCCGTTTTGTAAATTACCTTTACCACTTCAGAACGGGTTTGAAGTGGAAATTCCAGAATATATGAATAGATAATTCAGATGAAGAACATGACTCATACAAACAAGATTTTGTTTTTCCACTCAAGTATTTCAACCTGCCTCTGGACTATATGGACTATGCAATGTAGTTTACTGGCATTTTGCCAGTACGTGAACATATATATGAACCAGATTAATGCGTTTCATACAAAAAATATATATAAATTATTTTTCCAAAATGTTTTATGTGCATTTGGTTAATTGCATAATTTTTATAGCAAATTAAAAACATGTGATTTAAACTTTTATATTGTTTTATCACTCGCTTCAGAAATTACTTGTGATGTCAACTGTATTCATACGTTTGATTAAATTTTCACTTAGTTTGGTTTGATTTGAACTTCGCGCAAAGCAACATGGGATATCTGCGATAACCGTACATAGTTCAGCAGATATAGGTTAAAGGAAAATCAATACCACCCATCGCCAGCACTTGTTTTTTTTTTACCAACAAATAGTGGAGTTGACAATCACATCATAACGCCGCCACGCATGCTGTGAATCTATCGATCCATGACAGACCCTTAAATTTATAATGTATATTAATATATAGATTATATTTTTTATAGAGTATAATGACAAAATTACCTCCACTACTGTAATAATACATAAACTCGGCTGAATTTTTTTCTTCAGTAGTTACCTACTACAAAGCTGATATGAAGAGTAATTTTTTGAATTACAATCGCTTCCTACTTTGACCCGTAACGTTTCAATTTCGGTCTGTAAGACACATAGTATGCGGATAATGACCGTCAATTAAATAATAACGTGAAACGCCAGGGAAAGACATTGAGAGCTGGGTGTTGAATGCGTGTAACAAAAATCTCTTCCATACATCCACTCATTTGACAGCTACCATGTTTTAAATATATATATATATACAATGAATTTTTAAATTTTTATATGAATCATTTGGTTACGTAATGATAAATACTTTAATATGTTGCACATAAATAGTTATGATTTTTATGTTATTTATCAAGCATTATCTAAGCTTGTACATTATATAAACCTCAGTGTAGAAGTGGAATATACGTGTACCATGAAAACTGTCACCGAAGAATCTTGGGCGTAAAGGATCATAATCGCTTAGAAGTATGGCACTATATTCTTAACAATATGACTTGGAATTGTCTGATTTCACAAGGAGTTGAACCTGCGGATCTCCTGTCATACTGGTGCACCCTAAAGCGTGTAAAGATTAACTGGTGCTTTTCACCTACAATTTAAGACGCTTCTTCTTTCTCAGTAACTTGTCAGGAAAATTATCCACCAACACGAAAACAAGTACAAAATGAAAATGCAATTAAAAAAAAATCCCTTAATATACTGTTGTTGTTGTTTTGAATTAAGCACAAAGCTACACAATGGGCTATCTGTGCTCTGCCCACCACGGGTATCGAAACCCGGATTTTAGCGTGTAAGTCCGCAGACATACCGCTGAGCCACTGGGGGGCCCCTTAATATACATCCCATAATTTGTTGCGCTTTAGACCCAAATTTCGAAAACCCATTGCTTAATACGCCCTTGTCTGTACCCCAAGAGGACTTGTCCTCCCCCGTCAGTTCACTGAAACCTGTGTATTTGTATTTGAATTCGAATAGGATTTATTACTGCTATTTAATAAGTAATTTGCAAATTATTTTAATCGGGTTTAGATTAACAAAAAATGTGTTGTCCATTTCGTTTAGAATAAAACCTGGGAGATAGGTGCAACATGTCGCTACAGTAACGATTGTAAAAGTGGTTGTTGTCTCTACAATCGTAAGACCGAAAAGAGAACTTGCCAGAAGATGACAATTAAAGGAGAACGTTGTACAAGTGGTCAGATCAAATTGAACTCCTACGTGGATTTTTGCCCGTGTGCAAAAGGAAACAGTAAGTGTCTTCTCTTAATTTACAAAATAGAAAAGTAAACTGACAATGATCACTGAGTTTGTGGTGGGTGGTGATGACTACCTGCCTTCGCTCTAGTCCTGGAGGGACCGTTTGAAGTTTCTCTGGGGTCACGTATGGTTTGAGAATTATTGGGGAAATCACGGAGCAATTTGTAGTTTTTGTGGAAAGTGCCTGTAACTGCTCATCAATGAAAAACACGCTGAAGTGCGGCAGTTGAACCTCGTCTAGATGCTTGTTACGCAACCACCTGCCCAATTTTGATTAAAAATTTTCATATATTACAACGTTTTGTATTGCCTAAATTATTTAAACTATATAATATTAACACATCGAACTTAAATATTAGTTTTCATCGTATTTAGTATACTTTCTCATTGCTTACATACATACATTAACCCTCACACTGAGTGAATAAGTAGGTTTTGTATGATTTTCAGTAATTTCACGGATTTTGCATTTGTTTAGTACTTGTAGTATTATCTTAAGGTCGTTTATTTTAGGTAACATTTTCAATAAATTAGGTACTTTATATAGTTTTATTTTATTCTACCTTTACGCAGAGTTCACCATTACAAAAATTATTATAGGGATCACGGTAATACCCTGGAGAGTCTCAGGGGGTAAGACGATGAAAAAGGTTAAGAACCACTGCTCTAGTCTTACACTGTTAAATTAGATAGCCCTCGTGTAGCTTTGCGCGAAGTTCGAAAACAAACAATAAGTATCAATTTAATAAAAGAATAGACTCAAATGAGATTTATATTTATTAAAACTTTTCAAAGGTGAAAAGCCCTCTATGAAGGTAGCGCTATTGTCTCGCTATTTCTTCTCTTTTCATAAAATACAAACTTGATGAAAAACTTGGCCTGGCAACCAAAACGTTGATTGGAAACCAAGAAGAAGCCCACATGTTGAATATAGTTTTCAAATTGACTTAGGTTTTAAAAGGTACTACAGTTAACACTACCGTGGACTTATCATATTAGCTTTGTATAATCTATTCGACAAACAAAAACAATCCTTATACGCACACTATTTATTTTCTCCTTGACGTTAACAAACCTGTGAGACTGATACCATAGTTTTAACATTCTGCATTAGAGGGTTTTGTATTTAAATAAATAAATAATAAAGTCTTGACCTTGTGCTCTTATCAGTAAGACAGTAATCGTGGTTGATTTGCATGTTGTGTTTAGTTATCTCTGACTTTGTTTGTAACGTGAAAATGGATAGTTCTTTATTTTTAATGATTATAATTTCTTACAGAGATTTTTTTTTTGCAGAATTTTGTGAATACCCAGATAACATATGTAAGGAATAAAGTATATGTACCACCCGAAATAAACCATCAACATTGAAGAAACCTAGAAATAATGTTTGCTGTATCGTAACTTTTTACGTGTACGTTACTAATCAGCAATTTCTATAAAATTCACCTGGTTTTCATCTTAAAATATTCACCTCTAACCAAAATATTGTTAGAGTACAGTGATATTTTTATTAATTTTGTGAAAAAGCAATTGAAATAATAAAGATCCTTGAACCTTAATTTTGTTGATTTACGTTTTCATGTAAATTACACCTGATATGTATAAATAAACGAAATAGTACAATGGATGCTATTATTTAACAATAATTTAAACTGTTGTTATTTGATGTTTTGTTCTGCAAATTCTATAAAAGTGTAAATTCAGTATCTGATTTTTATTAATTCGAAACAAAAAGTTTTTGGATGGTAACGGAACTAAATGAAAGTGGTTAAATCTCATACGTACGTACAAATTCTGAAGTAGAGAAAACGAAGCCAGCGAATGCTTGTTATATATGAATACCATAATTTAACGTATATATTTTACAAATGTTTAGTTTTTTATTCACATGCTTCTTTATTTTGGCGATTTATTAAAGCATTACATATGACAGAAGTTTTGTTTTACACGTATAGCGAAAAACGACACTCCGTTCATTCTACTATAGAGAAAACCATATCTTCTGCATTTGACCCTCTCTTCCCCTTAAAACGATCCCAGTATGGTCTGGTGGCTTAAGCACTTAATTAGCAATCTGCGTCATGCCGTCACCGAACATGCTTGCCCTTTCATATGTGAGGACGTTATACTATTATTCAAGCCCCCGAGAGCAGCTAAATTAGGGATCATTAGCCTTCTAGCAACTTTGGACGAAATTAAAAACAAACTAATTAAGAGGTTTCAGATTGTAATTTGAAAGTTACTTAATGAAAACAATTATACACTATTTTTGACTAATAATAGTCCTTCAGGGTTCAAAGGTAAATCCATAGAGCTACAATTACGAAATCCGGGGCTCGTTTCTCCTTTTTGGACACGGAAGATAATTGAAGAGTTTGATTATGAGACCCCTTTGAAGAAGGCTTATCAATAAATTGACCCCTTTAATAGCTTGACGATAATTTTGAGGGCTTACAATACTTTGCTTTATTCAATTTTAAAACAAATACTAAAATGTTGTGTGATTGTAAATTATAACCTAGCAGTTTGTCTTGCATAATTTATTTAAAGGAAAAACGTCTAAACTTTATAAATGTAGATGGAAGAAAAACTTTTAATATTGAAATTTTCATTCACCAAAGTGTCTACTTTGAAAGATGTAACTTTAAAATTTGCGCCAGTAAATTGCTGTATAAAATTAAAATGTATGGCATTAAAAAACGTGACTCATGCCATTCTTTAGTAAAAACAGTGAAAAACATCCCTTGCGTTTATTTTTAATAATAGGGTAAATGAATTTGAGGGTATGTGAATTATACCTGAGCCTAACCTGGTCTGGTGGTTAGGGGCGCTTAAATCGCAATCTGAGGGTCGTGTGTTTGAAACTTCATTCCACCAAATACGTTCGCTCTTTCAGCCGTGAGGGCGTTATAAAATTATGGTTAATTCTACTATTCAGTGATAAAAGAATTGCTCAATAGTTGGCGGTGGGTAGTGATGACTAATGGCTTTCGCTCTAGCCTTTCTCTGCTAAATTAAGGACGGGTAGCGCAGAGAGCACTCATGTACCTTTGCACTAAATTTAAAACAAATAAAAGAAGCATTATACCTTGTTGTTAATGACTAGGATTCGGATAATATCTTCGTTGTTGATTTCTATATCCAAAAATGGACTTGTGTTGATTGCATGCATGTGTTTTATTAAGGGCTGATAGATCCACACTGACAGTATCTTTGATACTTGTACCATCCAGAAAGATCCAGTTTTCTTTCATTTGCATTTTATTTTAATGAGGTAGCTACAATACTTCCGTGGAAATATTTTATTAATTTAATGTAGTTTCAGTGTGATGTACTGAAATGTTCGATCTCTCTCATATATATTTTAGTGAAATTTAAATAAATACATTTAAATGTAGTTAAGTAAGTAAATCAAACCGTGAGGAATGATTTCGTTAAAAAAATCCCAATTTTTTTAAAACCAAAACAAAACATATTAGACTTAAAAAATAAACAAAATACGATGCATTAAAATATATATCTCTTGGGGTACAAATTACAACGTGAGATAAAAAAAATGTATCCTAGATTTTGGATATGACTACGCAAAAGAACCTACAAGTTTTAACCTTTTATTCCCTAGTCTTGCGTAATAAATAGACACAATTAGACTAGAAATTAGAAGAGCGAAACATGGGTGCTATATCACTCTTCATTGCCTGCAGACAGTTATGGGAAGATGACTGCTCCCAAGTTAAAATAAGAATAAGATAAAGGTAAAAAAATAAGGAAATAACATACTACAATTTGAGGGTAAGTAATGTGAAACTTGCCTCTTAATGTTAGCATTCCTTTCCTCAATATGGTAGATGTTTTTGAATTTATTAAACAAGATATCAGCACAAAAAACAACAATACAAAGTATGTACAACGATGAGATCGAACGTGGTGGGTAACTAAATATCAAAAACAAATAAAGGTACGATATATACAAAATAAAAATTATGTGAATTAACATTATAAGTTAAAAACACAAAAATAAGAATTAAAAATACAAATTTTAAATTGAAACAAAAAGATACAAATGGATCTGTATGTGAGAGTATGTACAAGGAATTAAATAAAAAAATACAAAAAATATATATAAATTACAAAAGAAAGTTAAAAGAAAAATGAAAAAGTATAAAAAAAATTATTTTGAATCTAATTACAACAAAACAATTGTGCAAATGAACATAACATGTAATACTGAGAGTACTAGTTGCCAATTGCCAGTACTGAACCCAAAGATGCTTGGTTTCTAGAAATAGATTCACATCATCTACATGGCTAACATACTTAATGGACACCCCACTTAGATACTGAAGGCGACGAATGCACCAGAACCGAGTGGTACTGATAAAAGAACAGGTATTCTATCACCAACGTATAAAAAAATGGCGTTAATGAACATTCTTGACAAGATATTAAAGAGGACTGTCAAGTATCCACTTACTAAGAGCTTGCTCGAAAAAGTATAGATATTTTGCGACTCGCCATGGCCAAGTGGGTTAAGGCGTTCGACTCGTAATCTGAGAGTTGCGGGTTCGAATCCCCGCCACACCAAACAGGTTCGCCTTTTTAGCCACGAGGGCGTTATAAGGTGACGGTCAATCCCACTATTCGTTGGTAAAAGAGTAGCCCAAGAGTTGGCGGTAGGTGGTGATGACTAATTGCCTGCCCTTTAAATTAGGGACGGCTAGCGGAGGTAGCCCTCGTGTAGTTTTGCGCGAAATTCCAAAAACATTGTTGTTGTTGTTTTGAATTAAGCACAAAGCTACACAATGGGCTATCTGTGCTCTGCCCACCACGGGTATCGAAACCCGGATTTTAGCGTGTTAGCCCGCAGACATACCGCTGAGCCACTGGGGGACGCCAAAAACAAAATAAACAAAAGTAAAAAGAAATTTCGTACATACTGCACAAATGCTGGAAGAAACCATATCTCTCCAGAACGTACTACAAAAATTTGTGGTGGATTCGATCAAAGGTCTTGCTCTGATCGAGCGACACAAAAATTTCAGAGATGTTTCTGTAGTAGCACCAAGTTTCGTTGGTTACTTCTACCCTGCATACCACAAATTTGGGTTTCAAGGATAAAATTGGACACAGAAGCACTTAAACGGTCACACAGGAATTTAGATACAATCTTTGCGTCCACGTTCGGGAGCGATATGGGACGCCACGAGGTGGGATCCTTTCAGATTAGCATAATTAACCCATCCAGTGTGCCCATAGGCATGGGCCCACCGGTCAGATACTCGTTAAAAAGTCTAACGAAGAGGGTTCCAATAACATGCCATACATGGCGATAGAATTCAACTGACAGGCAATTTGGTCCCAGACACTTTCCAAGTGACATGGCTGAATAGTTGCCCAACATTCACTCAGTGTAATGGGTTTCAAAAGTTGGTCCAATGGTGATGGATCGAGGGTTGGCAAAAACTGTGTGATGTCTCATCATATATCCTCGTCCACGAACGAAGCCGAATATAGTTTACTATAACAGGTAAGGCACATGTTGAGAATGTCAGTAATGTCCGTAAACACCTGATCCTCTTTCCTCGACAGACTGGACATGTGCTTGTTTTTAGACATCTCCCGTGCCTTACATCGTGGAACCCTGGTAACATTTCTGGGATTTAGTAACTCCATCAGACTGGAAACGCTCGCTGCTCGGAATAATTTGGCATATTCCAAGTCTGTGTCCTTTTTGAACCTGGCAATGTCTGCAAGTGTCTACTGGTCCATTGGTCTGCCCCTAAGCAAAGCCACTGAGGATTCTTGCTTAATAGGCAGGGCAAGACGGCGAGTTCGTGGATGCTTCATGCCTGTTTGCCTAGCAAGGAAGCATAGGCTTCCTTAAAACCCACCCACCAGGTCTCATTAATGGCATCAACAGAACAGAGGCCTCGGACAAAGGCTATCAATTTATCTCCCACTTTGTCCTCAGAGAGGAGAGATACATTAAATCTCTACACTACTAGAACTTGAAAAACGGGTAAAAACCTGGAATGCGGTAAAAAGGCTCGACAGTCAGATATGTGAAACGAAACATCATCAACCCAAAAGACATCAACTCTAGATAGGTACTGCTTTAGGCCAGCTGTCATATAGAAACGGTCTAGGCGACAAATATATATGTAAAAACGGCTTGTTTGGGTTAAACGAGTCGATTTTAAATATATATTTGTTTCTACGAGTGGGTTTTCTCGACTTCACTGACTATGGGTCCAGGCGACAAGATACCTCCTGACTTGTCCAAGTGGGAACAAAAGCAGCCCCGTAAAATACACGGAAGATATCGTGGAAGTCTGACAACTCTGAATGTAGAGGCTGCTCATGCTGATCACCAGAAAATGGGGTTCTCCTCTAATCTTACTGAGGGCCCCCCAGTGGCTCAGCGGTATGTCTGCGGACTTACACGCTAAAATCAGGGTTTCGATACCCGTGGTGGGCAGAGCACAGATAGCACATTATGTAGCTTTGTGCTTAATTCAAAACAACAACAACAACAAAAAATCTTACTGAGGTGGGAATCCAACACACAGTTGAAGTCACCACCAAGGACAATATCGGCTTGCGTTATAAAGAATATTTTCAAGGAAGAAAACAACATCTTCAATTCCCTCTCCTGGACAGACACCCAGACATTAACAAGCTGTACCTTGCAACGAATACATTAATAAGCCGTAATTTACGACCTTGAGTGATAACATAAACATACACAACCCGCTCTTCAGCATTACTATGTGATGGGAGGATACTTTCTGAGAAATTGGGGTTGATGAGAATTCTACATATTATGCATGTGTGAACCAAAAGACCAGAAAACCTGAAGAGGAAAACGATTTATAAAGGATAAGTGATCCCTCCTACAGGTGAAATTTGTTTCCTGCAGAAGTATCACATCAACATGACCTTAGTTTTAACTAACATACTAATCAGTGATGACGAAAAACCCACTTGTATAGAAAAATATATATGTAAAAACGGGTGGTTTGGGTTGAGAAAATTTTTATGTAGAGGAGCAAACAACATTTCGACCTTCTTCGGTCATCGTCAGGTTCACAAAGAAAGAAAGAGGTAACTGACCGGAAGCTGACCACATGTTTGGAAGGGGTAGGAATGTAGATGGTGCGCTAAGATGTTTGATTGTATTTATTTATGTAGGTATAAAGGTGTTCCTATGTATTGGTTTATTTTGGGTTTGAGTTGTTGTATAAGTAAGGCTTTTTTAATTTTGCGTTTGTTTATGTTTGTTTCTTTATTTAGTATTTGGATGTTTTCTTTGGTAATGCTGTGTTTATTTGATTTGCAGAGTTCGAAAACGTGTGAAGGTGACATTTTATGTTCTTTGAATCTAGTTTCCATTTTTTAAAACTTGTTTCTCCAATATAGAAGTCGTGGTGTGGTGTTTGTCAGTGTAGTTTTTACATAGTATAGACTTTAAATTTGCGCCTGGGTTTTGAATAAATTTGGTATTGAATGGAATGTCATATTTTGTTACTAGTTTTTGCCAAATGTTGTTTTTTTCTGCTGATATCGGGAATATATGGTATGCAGTAGTATATGATTTCGTGATTTTTTAATTCGTGGGATATATTTACTTTTGTTAGTTGATTTTGCCTTTTGTTTAGGTGTGTGCGTGTAATGTTTTTACTTATTGATGTTGATAAAGTATTGTTTTATTTTGTTTAATTCATCGTTAATTTTATCTGGTGAGCATAGTTTTATGGTTGTGTTTATTTGGTTTTTGGGCCCGGTATGGCCTAGCGCGTTAAGGCGTGCACTTCGTAATCTAAGGGTGGCGCCAAACATGCTCGCCCTCCCAGTCATGGGGGCGTTATAATGTGATGGTCAATTTTACCATTCGTTGGTACAAGAGTAACCCAAGAGTTGGCGATGGGTGGTGATGACTAGCTGCCTTCCCTCTAGTCTTACACTGCTAAATTAGGGACGGCTAGTACAGATAGCCCTCGAGTAGCTTTGTGCGAAATTCCAAAACAAACAAACAATTATTTGGTTTCTTAATATGTTGATTTTTTGTTTTGTTTCATGTGCCGAGTCATAAGCACGCTCTCTACATTCCTACACTCAGTTACACAACCTCCTTCAAACATGTGGTCAGCTATCGGTCAGTTACCTCTTTCATTCTTTGTGAACCTGATCGAAGAAGGTCGAAACGTTGTTCACTGTTTTACATCTTTTTTTTTCAACTCAAACCAGCCGGATGTACACCTTGAGCCGCATATAAACTTAACATACTGATATGGTTCAATGTTGTGTCAATAATTGCTTCTACCATATTAAGGACAAGAATGCTAACATCAAGAGGTAAGTACGTTACTTCCGTATTTTTTATTTCTATCTTTTTACTTTTATATTTTTCTTATTCTTATTTTAACTTGAAAAAGTTGTCATCTTTTCACAACTGTCTGCAGTAAAGGGCGATATAGATGTGGGACGTTGTGGGCTTGAACATCCACATCTTGCCCTCCTAATTTCTAACATTCTTGTGTGAAACTAGCGAATTGGAGGTTAAGACTTATAGACGGTGTGTAGCCCCACTGCAATGTGGGTCCTTACATCCTCAGTTACCTCCAAAACCTAGGATACACTTTATAATTCAACACTGTTTCTTGTACTCCAGGATTTTTTAAAAACATACTGCGTATTTTGTTTATTTTTAATTTTAATGTGTTCTGTTTTAACTTTAAAAATTATGGTTATAAAAATTATATATATATAGTTTGTTGTTGTTTTTTGTTGGTTTTTTTTTTGCTCGGAAAAACTGAATTATTTCAAAGAAATTACTTTTGTAATCCTAAAGGTAAAAAGAGTTATAAAAATAATAAATATAGTCGGGTGTCT
Source organism: Carcinoscorpius rotundicauda (assembly GCA_011833715.1). NCBI lineage: Eukaryota > Metazoa > Arthropoda > Merostomata > Xiphosura > Limulidae > Carcinoscorpius > Carcinoscorpius rotundicauda. Next base: position 20,596,580 of record CM022402.1, on the reverse strand, counting down.
GTTGTTCAAAAATCCAAATCATTTGAAACAAAACTTCAAATATACTAAATAATTTATGTTAAAACAACAATTAAAACGGCCCGGCATGGCTAGGTAGGTTAAGGCGTTCGACTCGTAATCTGAGGGTCGCAGGTTCGAATCCCCGTCGTATCAAACATGTCTCGCCCTTTCAGACGTGGAAGCGTGATAACGTAGATCAATCTCACTATTTGTTGCTAAAAGAATAGTCCAAGAGTGGGCGGCGGATGGTGATGATTAGCTGTCTTGCGTCTAGTCTTACACTGCTAAATTAGGGAGGGGTCGCGCAGATAGCTCTAGAGTAGCTTTGAGCGAAATTCAAAACAAAAAAAGTAATTAATACCTAAACTTGAAATATAAAAAAACAAAACAAATTAATTATTATACTATAAAAGTATAATCCATTGTGCGTAGTTAGTAAGGAAGTAAAATCATTTAACCACCCTAAAAGGTAAAGTTTTATATAATCACGAAATAGTTCCAAATGTTACATTTCAATGATATTAAAAGCATACGAAATTTAAACTTTAATACTTACTTACAACTTAATATGTACGTGTATTTATTTTGACAATTGCATTAATATTTTAGTTCTTTTAAATTGACAACCATATCAGGTTGGCAAGACAGAGATTCTGCCACGCAAGCCAATCAATTGTTGTGTTCTATAACACAGTCAGAATTCATCATCACTCTACTTACCATATAACACAGCCAGAATTCACCATCACTCTACTTACCATTGTTAAATTGTTTTCCTTTAGTTTACCTCTGTGTAACTTACTGCAGTAACAGAACATTGATTTATGTGCTGCGATGCATCACGCAGAAATAGTGGAAGATTTAATCCGTTCACTCAGAAATAATACTGTGAATGAATTTAACATTTTCTGTGAGGTTCAAACTCTGTGTAGTGAGCTTCAAATTGACATCATAATGCCAAGACATTTACCGTGCTAACCCACAAACCACTAGCCCTGAGGAGTACTTTCGTATTGTTGTATTTGTACCATTTGTTGATCACTTTCTTTCACAAATATGTGACCATCTGTTCCGTCACAAAACTCTCCTTACAAACTTCATGTGTCTACTACCATCAAGACCTACAGCACAACAATGTGACCAAATTAAAGAGTTGGTAAATATACACAAGGCTGATATTGACAGCACTTCACCAGCTGCAGTAGGTGAACTTAGGGTTTGGTACAAATCACTTGCGAACGACAGACCAAAAAATGTCACAGATGCATATGCAATGTGAATTGCAGAAATGCTCCCAGCCATTTCTAGACTATTGAAACTATTTGTCACGCTGCCTGTATCAACAAGCTTAGTGGAGCGTTCGTTTTCAACTCTCAGAAGACTCAAAATGTATTTGAGAAATACCACCATTGAAGATCGATTGAATGGCCTGGCCTTATTATACATTCACCGTGATATTAAAGTTGAATCAAACTGTGTTGTAGATGTCCTGGCAAGAACGAACAGGCGTTTGAGCCTTTCATAAATATTCGATTGTATTTCTCTTGTTCGAACAAAACTTGCTGTATTAAAAGAATGTTCAATCAGAAATTTGCATTTGACCATTTGTTGGGTGTGAAATTACCTGCCATGCAATCACAGATCTTTATGAAATTTCACAGGTGGCAACTGAACTTGTCTAAAAAGTTTGGATCCATGGGGGGTTAACCCCCTCCCTGGCTACGCCCATGCACCGTTGACATATCATCATTTGTGTGGTACACTGCTATCGATAAAATATTACAAGTGTAGGTTTTGGTAATTTTATGCAGAATAATATTTCTAGAATAGATGCAAAGGAAGTGCAGGTGAGCAAATAAAACTGATTTTTATTCAGAACATTGCGTGAGTATTTTACCTAATGGCTATCTTGTATTTTATTTTACGAGTTATCATTCGTTGCTGATGACGGAAAGCATAACAATTTTATTGCAACACTGGATGAAGACAGGATAAAGAATAATGCAATATCATACTCTTATGCCACAGCAGAGTCCAATTTTGGTATCCCTCAACCCTTAGATTGACGGCTCAAATCGTTATTCCAAGTAAAAGAATCCAAAGGTGATAAATTCCAACTTATACCAATATATAATGGTCTTTGTATCACCCCTTGCAATTACCTGATCGTATCTAAAAGTTATATTCTACATGAAGTATGGAAGAGAATTGGCAGATATTTCAAATGTGAAAACTCGTTAACAACCTCGAATGTTAAGTAAATATTATTGGTAAATCAGAAGGTTAATTTCTCTTAACTGTTTTTCTAATTTCGAATAAAGCTGGTCTACAGTCATCTGTGCTAGCCATCCATACTTTTGAAATGACAAACTAGAGACAAAGCAACTAACCTAAAACAACTAACGCCCATTTTCGAGCTACTCTTTACTGATGAATAGTAGGATTTACTGTCACGTTATAAACCCCCATGGCTGAAAGGGCAAAAACGTTCAGTGATAGGAGCCAAACTCGTGGCTTTTAAATTGCGAGATGAATTACCTAACCAGCAAACAATACCTACATTTGAAGACAGAAAAAGAATATGGAAACAAACTACAACGGGATTTGCAATTAAAACATTTCTAAGATAGGGGAGTGTTATGTAAATATCATGTAAATGTTGTCGAGAGTGTTATGTAAATGTTATGTAAACGACAACCATGTCGAGTGTTATGTAAATGTCATGTAAATATCATGCATATGTTATGTAAATATAATGTAATGTCGTATTTGAATTCCCATATTTGTTATTTATAATTCTATATTTATATTATTGTTTCGAGGTTTAAATCAGTGAAATTTAAAATAACATTTTAGAATTAATTAAAATTCATTTAGAAATTTTTAAAACTAAATAGATTGATCACTTGTATTGGCCTGGTGTTTGTACTGTGGAATTCTGGGAAGTTACGCGATATAGTATATAAACAGACGGCGATGCGAGGTAGATCATCCACTTTTACTCGGGTCAAGAAGTAAGTCATCCATTTTATTCGGATCAGGAAGTTTGTCTTGTTTGAGAAAGTTTAAACTGAATTTGTGAATAGAACTAGATCGACTAAAGCGGTGAAAAATTTTATTCCGTCAATCTTTACAATTCAGTCGGATTACGGATTATATCGAAAGTCAATAGGAATTGGACTGTGAAATTTTGTTTGAAATTGCCCATTCAAACTTCGAAAATTTCTCCGTGGGACTGAATTCAATGCCTAGATTAGAACTTTGGATTTCGGATTTGGACACTTATCCTAGATCATATTATTAAGCACAGGCCAGTACTTTTTGTATTGTAAGTTGTTTTGATGGTTGAAACTGGATATCTGTTATTGCCATTAGATAATATATCTTGTGTCTATCACATAAGTAGATAATTATAATAAATTAAACAAGCTGCTATCTGTGTCTTTCTGTTGCGTTCAGTCCACATAAAAAACGTAACAGGGAGTAAGTTTGAAAGAAAAATGTTTCAATTTAATTTTGGATAAAATACAAAAGAAGTTATATTTTTCCGAAATTTACACGAGTGAAAAGTAACACCAAAGGAAAAAATAAACTACTATTTAAACAAGATTAAGCAACAGATGTTGAGGATTACAATACAGTAAAACATTTCAGTTACATTTTGTAGTAGCAAAAGAAAATGGCCAAAAGTAGTTTGAATTGAAAACTTCCTAATGGATTCGTACAAAAACAGATAAATAGAAGACAAAATTAGATCAGAAATTTAAAAACGTTTATAGAAAATGGAAATCAAAGGAAGCTAAAAACATTACAATAAAAATATAATATTCTTGTGAATCATGAAGTATTTAATAACTGAGATGTTATGTTAAATGTTGAAGAACAGAAAGTGTCAGAAAAAGACTTAGGTTTTGCACAGAAATTAACGAATTATAATAAATATTAAAACCAAGTTAAGTAAAGTAAAAGTCCTCATAAAATTATAAATAAAAAATTAAACCGAACCAAAGTAAACGAAATAATCATAAAACTAGAAAAGGAAAAAAAAATTATAGTCGTTCGTGAAGCAGATAAAGTGAAACAAACTGCAATACCTAACAAAAGTGGTTATGTTAAGGAAAAACAAGATATGTTGCAGGAAAGAACATACGAAAAATTTAAGAATAACCCAACAAATAAATATCATGAAAACAGATAAACTGGTGTTAAAAATAGTATAATTATATCTCCTCAAGATAGACCCACAGTATCAAGTATGGATATATCATTTTGAGAAACAGCAAAGTTTATAGCGTTAAAGTATTATTTTTTAATTTTGCGCAACGTTACACAAGCGATATCTGAGCTAGCCGTCCCTAATTTAGCAGCGCGAGAATAGAAGGAAGACAGTCGAAAACACCCATTGCCAGCTCTTAGGTTACTCTTTTACCAACAAATAGTGGGATTATCCGGGCATTATAACGCCCCCACGTCTGAAAGGGCGAGCATATTTTATGCAATGAAGATTGCAACCCGCGACCTTCAAATTACAACTCGAGCATCATAAATCCACTTAATAATACTGGTCCAGTATTATTTTTAAGAGATAAAAACACCGTAAAAACTTCTTTACAATACGAAGAGAAGATTAAAAACTTGGAAAAGGAAGATGTACTTGTATCATTTGATGTACTATCGTTATTTACTAAAAGTTCAGCAGAAGGTGCGAACAGATGCTTTGAAAATAAATTATTAGAAAGTAGAATTCCTGTTACGTTTTTTATGTATGTTGACTGTAGACTGAACGCAACAGAAAAACACAGATAACAGCTTGTATAATTTATTACACTAAACTATTATATATGTAACAGATATAACGTAAATTACATAACAACAATGACAGATATTCAGTTTAAACCTTCAAAATTAATTACAATACAAAATGGTACTGGCCTGTATCTAATAATATGATCTAGAATGAAAGTCCAAAAGTCCAGATTAGAAATCCAAAATTCCAGTCTAAGGTGTGAATTTGGTCCCACGAAGAAATTTCGAAGTTTGAATGGAGAATGACGAAGTTCTTTTTACGGTGTTTTCGACGAATGTTTCAACTTGTCGTTTTCCGCTCCGGTCTTCCCTAAACAGTCCTGTACGTGTTGACTTTCAGTATAACCAGTAATTCGAATGAATTGCAAAGATTAACGAAATAAAATCACAGCTTCTGTAGATCTAACTTCAGTCACAAATCCAAGTTGAATTAAGACACAGTAAACGTTTAAACTTTCTCAAACGAAAAACAACATCTCTTGAATCGAATAAAAACTAATGACTGACTCTTCTCATATCACCGTCTGTTTATATACTTGTAGGCCTACTGTTTTCTCGAACAATCGCATAACTTTCACAGAATTCCAGAGCAATCCGCGCATGTCTGATTTTGCACGAGACTCGACGTCTAGACACCAAGCCGCCATACAAATTATTTATAAACATATGATTGATCTACCTAATTCTAGAAATTTCTAAATGTTATTTTAAATGAATAACAACATATTTTATTGATTTAAACTTCAAAACAATAATATAAATATGGAAATATAAATAATAGATATGGAAATCCAAACACAACACGACATGTCGTTTACAAAACATTTACATGACATTTACATAACACTCTCCCCTTAAAAGCAAAAAAAAAAAGTTTGAACTTATGAAATTTTTTTTTTAATTGAATGAGGTCCAAATTTTTTAAATTGAAATGAAGATGAGCCTGATGTGGGCAACAAGACTAGTACTTGGTCACCAACATTAAAAGATCGCTTCCTGGCCCTTTTGTCATACCAGGTTTTCATCTCTTTCAGAGAAGACTTCAGGTTTTCCCTGGCAACATCAAAAGCATTGTGCAATCTGGTTTTGAAATCAGAGACATAATTCAATAAGCTAATTTGTGAGTTATTGTTCTCCAACCATTTCTCCTTAACCAACTTCAATGGACCACGAACTGAGTGACCATAAACCAACTCAAAAGGGCTAAATCCAGAAGATTCTTGAACAACCTCACGAACTGCAAACAACAACAAGGGAATACCCTCATCCCAGTCCTTTGAGTGCTTGTGGCAGTAATTTCTAAGCATGGCTTTCAGAGTTTGGTGGAAACGTTAAAATAAAAAAAACAACAATTTTCTGTTACGTTTTTTATGTATGTAGACTGAACGCAACAGAAAGACACAGATAACAGCTTATATAATTTATTACAATAAACTATTAAATATGTAACAGATATAACTTAAATTATATGATAACAATGACAGATATTCAGTTTAAAATTAATTACAATACAAAATGGTACTGTCCTATATCCAATATAATGATTCAGAATAAAAGTCCAAAAGTCCAGATCAGAAATCCAAAATTCCAGTCTAGGGTGTGAATTTGGTCCCACGAAGAAATTTCAAAGTTTGAATGGAGAAGTCCAGAAACAATTCACAGTTCAATAAATTTGACGAAGTTCTTTTTACGACGATTTTAATGAATGTCGCAGATTCGTCGTTATCCAACTTTTCCGGTCTTCCCAAAACAGTCCTGTACGTGTTGACTTTCAGTATAACCACTAATTAGAATGAATCGTAAAGATTGACGAAATAAATTATCAGTTTTTGTAGATCTAGCTCCAGTCACAAATCCAAGTTGAATAAACACACAGCAAACGTTGAAAATTTCTCAAACGGAGACAATATCTCTTGAATCGAAAGTAAAAACGAATGACTGACTGATTTCTCTTCTGACTTCCCTTTTTCTATCGCTGTCTGTTTATATATTAGTAGGCCTACTCTTCTCGAACAATCGCGTAACTTCCCAGCATTCCAGAGTAATCTAGATTGATCTCGTACATACACCAGGCCAATAAAAATGATCGATCAACCTAGTTCTAGAAATTTCTACATGAATAATAACGTATATACATAACGCTTTACACACAACACAGAGTAATCTCGATTAGTCTCGTACAGACACCAGGCCATTACAAATGATCGATCAACCTAGTTCCAGAAATTTCTACATGAATAATAACGTATATACATAAGGCTTTATGCATAACACTCTCACCCTCAAAAGCAAAAAAAAAAGTTTAAACTTGAGAAATTTTTTTTAAAAGCAACTCAAAAGAGTTAAATCCAGTAGATTCTTGAATAACCTCACGAACTGCAAACAATAACAAGGGAACACCCTCATTCTAGTCCTTTGAGTGCTCGTGGCAGTAATTTGGTGGAAACGATCAAGGACACCTCGTGACTCAGAATGGCATGCACTGGATGAAACTTGATGGATGTTTAGTTCATGCATGGCTTGTTGAAATAGCTTGGACATAAAATCTGAGCCTTGATCTGATTGCAGAACTTTTGGAATCCCGAACATGGTAAAGAATTTGACAAGAGCCTTGACAACGTTGGGAGCAGTGATTTTTCTCAAAGGGATAGCCTCAGGGAAACTTGTAGAAGCACACATGATTGTCAAGAGGTATTCATTTCCTGCTTTGCTTTTTGGCATTGGGCCAACACAGTCGATAATGATTCTTGAGAACGGTTCTTCAAAGGCAGGAATATGCTGCAGTGGTGCTTTGGGAATCCCTTGATTTGGTTTTCCAGTCATTTGGCAAGAATGGCATGTCCTACAAAAGTCAACAACATCTTGGCGCATCTTTGGCCAATAGAAAGGTCACCGGATACGATCTAGGGTCTTTCTTACACCTAAGTGTCCCGACAACACATGATCATGAGCAAGACTAAGAATATCATTCTGATAGCATTTTGGAATGACGATTTGGTGAATAACATTTCACTCTTCACCAGCAGCAACGTCAGGAGGTCTGTATTTTCTCATTAACACACTTGACTTCTGGAGTAACAAATAGGGACATTTCCTATTTCATTTTCATCAACGGCCAGTTGTAGAAGAAAACGAGTTTCAGGATCAGTCTTGTTCCTCAACAAGTTGGTTTCGATGAAGAGAGTTGAAAAATGACTTGGAGTCATCAATAGAACTCAAAGTTGAGTCAGAAATCTCATCGATGTGAGACATGAATGTATTGGATAAAGGGAAATCCTCTTTGGACTCCTGAGAACGTGTTTGAGAACGAGTAACAGCACAGGTGGGGAAAACATCAGGAAACTCTTCAATGAGTTGCTCTGTAATGGGACTAACAACAGGTGCTTCAACAACACGAACGTCTGGTACCACCTTACTACCAGCCAAATCATTTCCCAAAAGCATAGACACACCTTCAACAGGCAATGAAGATTTAATACCCACAATCACTGGGCCCGAAACTAAGTCCGAATGTAAATCCAATCTATGAAGACGGACAGAAATGACGCCACCTTCTACACCAGAAATGAGCACATTGGCCCCAACGGATGACTTTTCAGAAAACGGAAGTACACTTTTCAAAATCAAACTCTGAAAAGCTCCAATATCCCGCAGGATCTTAATTGGTTGTAGATGTGAATCACCAACAAAAGAAACAAAACCTTCAGTGATGAAAGGCTTAAATTTGTCCTCAACAAGATCTTGAGGTACATCAAGAATATTGGTTTAAGATTTTTATTAATGAAATTAATTTTTCTAATTTAAATATTTTTACTTTGCACAAGTTGTATTTATTTAAACTTGGTTGTTATGGTTTGAAATATATACGTGATTTTCCAACTGTTAATTTCGATTATAATACAAGAAGTTCTTGTCATGTTAAGTTTCGCATTCCTACAACTAAATACACTTTTATGTTTCATCAATTTTTGGTAATAGTTGTATATTTTTTAAATTACCTTCCCACTGATTTGATTAAGGAATCTTGTCATGCCAAGCAGAAGTTATTGTTGAAAAATTGGCTATTTACTTCTGAGCAGCCTAATAATTTTGTTGTTTCTGATTTGTATTGTTCGTTAGATTATTTTTTGTAAATATTTTTGTTTTTTCTTCTGATTTTGTATTTTTTGTGTTCTTGATTTATTTTTATCTTGTTTTGTATTAACTTGTGTTTTATTTTATTTTTTAAGTCCATTTTGTAATGAATTGTTGAGCCTTACAGTACGAGTCCTTGAACTCAGTGTTTGGCTCTTTCGTTATTATATTTTGTATTTTAGTTAATTAATAAATTTATTATTATTATTATTAAAAAAAAACAACAAAAGTCTGCAGACATACCACTGTGCCACTGGGGCATGATGGCTTGTATTTGATCTTATAGTATTCAGAAATCAGATGGCCAGGTTTCTTACAATAAGCACATGTTTTGGATGAGAATGACACGTTTTTGGTAGATGATGAGCTTTGAGAATAAGATGAAGTACTTTGTTTGAGAATCAGAAGTTTGCTCTTTTCTGTCTTTGTTGACATTTGCATAATGCTTGAATGAGTCATTGGGTTTCTTTGCTGTGTGATTTATTTTGCTTTTGTATGACAAGTCTTTGTGAGTCAAAGCATAGTCATCTGCCAAGACAGCAGCATCATGAATTTTGGAAGCTTTTTGGTCATTGATGTAAGTTTTGAAAAACATTCACACGACATTTACATAACAATTCCATTAGTCGAAAATATGGACGTACTGAAATTAACAAGACCGTCTGTAAAGAAAATCAATATTTTAAAGTTAACCAAAGCTACTATAAACAAAAAGAGACTTTGTCTATGGAATTCCCCCTATCTCATTATTGATAACAATGTTTTTTTTTTCAAGTTTTAGTTTTTTAATTTCGCTCAAAGCTACACGAGGGCTATCTGAGCTAGCCGTTTATAATTTGGCAGTATAAAACAGGAGGGAAGGCAGCTAATCATCACCACCCACTTCCAACGCTTAGGCTACTCTTTTACCAACGAACAGTGTGAGTGACCATCGTTTTATAACGTTCCCTCGGTTGAGAGAGCGAGCATGCTTGTTTTGACGGTGGTTCGAACCCGCGGCACTCATATTTATAAGATGTGTAGGTGATATTTTTATTTCTAGTTGTTGAAGTGCTAAAGAACCATCTCTTTAGTTCACGTGTGAAACTGAAGTAAATAATAGCATCATTTTTAGATGTACGACTTAGAAAAGAAACAGAAGACAATTTATAATAGTAAACGGTTTTTTATGTTGTTTCTGTTACCACACCAAGAATTGTCATATAAAAACTCATAAATGCAAATTTTCATTTTATACATATGTTTATAGAGCTTTAAAAATAAGTTGAATATTTAAATAACGAATTGTTATTAAATTTATAGCTACTGAAAGCGGATTTGAACCAAATATAGTTGATAAAGACGCAAAGAGAGTTAAAAAATTCACATCAACATTATATTATATTCAATTACACATGTATTATAAATGTTTTTTTTTTCAGAATATTTGGAACAGTAACCCCTATTATGTTGAGTAAAATGTGTCACAGAACAGCGGTATGTCTCCGGATTTACAACACTAAATTTAGGGGTTCAATTCCCCTCGGGGGCTAAGCAGATAGCTCTTTGTGGCTTTGATATAAGAAAAACACACTCACAGAACATGGCGTCGCATACTATTATGCAACGAGAATGAGGGATAGCACACAGATACACTGGATATATTAGAAGTATGAATGGGTAGGAACTTACGTGCCACCCTGTATGTCTTAACCTGTATTACAAAAATACAGAACATAGCATTTTTCGTTCAATGTGCCCTTGTGACTACGGTCAAATATACCAAATTTTAATATTATGAACTAACTTCTTTATTTACCTGAAAAGTTGTGCTATTTTATACGTCACGTTCATGTATATAATTAATCTATCTAGGTAATGCGAAACACGTATGTATCTATCATCATATATTAACCAGAACTATTTGTACTATATAATATTGTTCAGCATCTAACCTAGTTTCCAAAGTACTTGCACTTGCAAGACCGCGGGCATTATTTAGAAAGCGAGATCATTTCATCGCGAAAATAAAAGCATTCATAGACAGAAATGGTTTAATTCCAGCCATGCACTCCCATTAAAAACGCATCCGTTAAGTACAAAACACACACCATCCAAATTAGTTATAACACAAAAGCAGAATCTGTCAAAAATCAACTTTCTCGTCATAATATAGTACGTAAACGACCTCTTTATGGCTCTAAAGTAGAAATTACTACTTCCGTCCAGTCATTGATCTTTCATTCCACTTATGACACTGACTACTTCCCTTTTTAAACACTGACACGTTTACCTGCTTTACTACCCCACCATAACTAAATGACGTGGACAACTGCCAGCTTCTTCACTGCTAACACTTAAAAGAAGGGCATGGTTTCCTACCATTAGTCTAGATATGCACCCATTTGAACGAATACAATCCGCGAGTGTAATTCCTTATAAAACACTTTGGTGCACGTTGTTGTCATCCACCACTTTACTATATCTGATGAACACAGCCTATGTTGGCTTCTACAGAATATCCAAAGACATGTGCATCCTCATTAATACAGCATCTTCTGGGAAAGTCTTATGCAGAATGATGATATATGTGAAGATACGAGATAGTGCTGCATTCCACACCAATCTCAGCTACTGAAAATTAATTTTTTTCTGCGTGTCTTATGAATGGGAATTTCCTTGACTAGTTGCAAATTCTACTAGCATTTGGTGAGATACTGGTTGATTTGTATTATATTATCATGGTATTTTGTGTCGAATTTTAGACTTGCGCAACCCATCACCCCCTCATCAAAAATGAATATCGTACCTTATTAGCCCAGGTACGTAACTTAATACCTTGTAGAGGCCATTCCAATGAATTTAAGATTTTCGAAGTATTCAACATGCTGTCACACTATGCCTAGAAGTGTAGTGTAATAATATAATAGCCCCTAAAACTAAAACTGCATGATAATAAGCGTCTAGAAATAAGGTTTGGATGAACATGGATATTCAAAATGAAAGACTGTGGCAAAATTCCATATTTTAGAAAGAGATGGATGCAAGATTATGAGGTGGATACACTTAACTAGTACTGTTAACAGTAGAAACTATGGAAGTGGAAAACCAAAATAAAAGCGATGTTACGATGGTCAAGATGTCAACAACTTTATTCTAAATATATGAAATATTTTAAAAGAACAGAGATTGATATGAAATGGTATTAATGGATGTATAACTGCCTGAAAATTATTGCTGAGAAAAGGAATCAAATTTAAAGGTTAAAATAGGTATCAGACCACAAAAGAATGGGCAAAGCTATAGATGCATGTTCACAGATTAATCCAAGTTCAAAGTGCTAGCATATAAACAACAACAGTATTTTTAAAGGTATAAAAGAGAACACTATACTAGTGAACATATAACATTTAGAGTGAGGCATGTTTTAGTATCAATAAAAGCTTGAGGGTTGATGTCAGTTAGTGGTATCGACGACCTATATGAAACTGATGATATCTGACTGACAAATATATGCAAGTTATGTTCCATTCCTTGATTCCTTCAAGAACACAATTCATCATATTGGCATTAATTTTCTAACAAGACAAATGTGTTTTTCTTATAGCAAAGCTACGTCGGGCTATCTGCTGAGCCCACCGAGGGATATCGAACCTCTGATTTTGCGTTGTAAATCCGAAGACATACCGCTGTACTAGCGGGGGACAACAAGATAAATACCGAGCATACAGCAGATATGGTAAAACAATACATTGAGGGTAGATAGGCCAATGGAACATTCAAACCATGACTTGGCCTGCACAATGTATAGATATGAACATTCTTAAGTATGTATAGACTCATGTAAAACTCAAAAGATGAAAGGTCAAACTAATAACTTGCTTTAATAATACGGAGTAACACACGACTTTTACACAATACTCCACAATTTTTCATTGATAAGCTATGTGAATAAAATGATGCCAACTACAAATATACTTGTGCCTTGTGATAATTTTTCAGTTGTATTTTTTGTGCGATATTTGTACCACTAAGAAATCTACCATCATATTGACATTAGTTGTTGCTTATGGCCGCAGTATGGTCGTATGTACGGATTATAATATTTTCATATAATTCACTACAAAATAGTTGTCCGAGTGAGACGATTACTTATTAGTCAGAATGTAAATATTCAGCCTGAAAAAATTTTTGATGTGCTATTATTATTATTATTGAAACTTGCCTCCTCTCATGTATGTTTTAAACATTTCGCTTAAAAAAGTAATTTAAAATTTAAACTGATGAAAATGTATCCATTAATTCTTTTCTAATTTAAAAAAATCTAATCTTCTCTTTTTATCTGATTAAAGTTTGCACGTTTTTCGTACGAATTCTGACCAATTAAAGCTTTTTAAAAATAAACGTATCGTCTTATAACACTAATAACAGTCAAATACAACGCAATCAACTTAGAAATAAGTCTTGTAAACGAGTAAAAAAAGTGTAGACGTAAGCGAATTTATGTTAACATTCCACGTGTCCAAAGTTCAGCGGTTTGCACATAGTAAACTTCAAAACTCACTCACTTGTTGGGATGAATGTAAAACATTATGACGTATGACATATATATTACTGAAATCAATTTTAGAGTTAATTTCCAATGTCTACTAGTAATGTTTCTCGTGCATTATCCGACTTTTCTTGTACTGTTTTATAGTATAGATTGTAAAATATTATTTGAAATAGCTGAAGGCACAGCTTGAAAGATTCTATGATTCCTCATCATTGACCCTTTCCTGGTTATTGAAAAGTACAATTCTGTGCTATCCAATATCAGATTATATAAAGCCTAAGCTAATTTTATTTGCTTCAATGGTTTTGGTTTTTAAATGACATTTTTTATTATTATGTATCATATACTACTGTACACTGGAAATGCTTTCAATATTTTTAGCACTTTGATGAAACAATTTCTAAGTGATGGAATACACACACTTGCAGTCTTCCAATAAATACTAAATATCTGAATCAGCATGTCCTCTCCTGGTATCAATAAGCGTACATTGTTATGGAATTTACAAGACTTCTATGTCACATACACCCCACTCCAACAAGAAACTGTGAAACAAAACATCTATACATATCTGTTTCTGAATGATTAATTACTACTTCATATGTTCTCAAGTAAAGACCCTTATTACTGTCAATTGAATGAATTTAAAATACAACAACAAAAAAACAAGTACATTAATAAGAATAATTATGACTAGTACCTCTTATCATATTCAGAGCATTATCCAGCTCATTTTTTCCTTGATGTAATATAAAACAGCTTGTATCTGTCAAACTTTGAAAACACTCTTCATTAAAAAGCCCAAATTTTGTGATAAAAATTGTAGCTGTTGCTTACCTAACACTGTTAGTGTTTGAAATTTTGTGTAAAAGTTAAATAGCATATCTTCAGAGTATAAAGATAGTTATTATATTAAAACCTGGAAATAAGTCACATTTTTTGTTTTAACATATCTCAATTAAGAAGTATATATTTTATGTTGTCCAATTAGTAACTATGTTTATTTCATTCTATATTTCATATTACAAATTGTAAATGTAATAAAATGTTTTTTGTAGTAAAAAATGAAGATTTTATGAATAAAAATAAATATATAATAACCAGAAAGAATCGGTACTCTTCATTTCATATTTACATTATAAATATAAAAATACAACACTTGTGCATTCCCTTATAAAATATTCATTAAAATCAAGTCTTTATGGGAAAAAACAAAGACAGGTATTATAAAGTTAATAAGTGTGATGAAACATTTTGAGCATTTTACAAATTTAATTTTATTTTAAATCATACAATTTGTTTTTTTAAACAACAAAGTTTTGGAGCTTTTTTTTCATTCCAAACACATAACGTCTAAATTATGAATATATTTCTCTTTCAGTACCAATGAAATGTTTTGTTCACAGTTGCCTTACATGACTACTCAGTTTTAAGTTGAAAAACATGTGATAAATATGATATTACTAAGGTCATTACCAGTGTCAACAAAAGTTGTTTATTTTTCAGAAATTCCTCAAAGTATTCTGAATAATTCCTCAGACTTATTTTATCAACACTAATTAGAAAAGCTTGAGAAAAGAGGCATTATGACAAGCATACCAACTGTCCCAAAGGAAAAAATGGAATGCTAGCTTTTCAATAATTTTTCTTTGAAATATGAATTAATTTAAGACTGGTATTGTTAATAAAACGGTACTTTATAACTTTAAGATGATATCAAAGCCCATTTGTAATGAAACCAGTCTAAGGTAAAATGAAGATGATTTGTTGGATTTTTAAATATTTTGTATATTTTTCCTTTAATTAAGTAGTTAGAGTGACCATTGAACACATTTTATTTTAACAATAACACTTTAAAGAAGAAAATTACTTTACATCTCAGCTGTTACTTTACTTCAAATCAAATAGCTTTAGATAATAATTCAGCAACTGCAGGTGGATGAAGAGGTGATGAGCAATCCTCTCTATCAACTTCATCCATCCAAGGATGAAGTACACTTCCCCTTCCAAGAGTACTACTTGCTATAGATGTTCGGCTCTCGTATGCTGGTCTGCTAACAATAAGTTCTATACGGTCTCCTGCTGCTGCTATCAGTGGAACTGTTAGACAGCAGTCAAAATCATGAGTTTTGGTATTGTTTACCTACAAAAAATTAGTAATTCAAAAAGCGTTATTACTAAGTAAGAATTATGGCAAAGAAATTGACCACTTTAATACTTAGTTATTTAAAGCTTCCTATAAATACATAGACAGTAAAGTAGTTACAGCTATCTAAAATAAGAAAATTTAAACACATCTGTCACTTACATATAAGCCATTCCATTAAAAATTTACAGCAAGATCCTATTGTGCACTTTATTTCAAATTTTTAACTTGATTTCTTGCTTTAAACTCTCAAAATATTCTTTTAAAATTCACTTACCAAGAGTTACACAAAGTATTTGATGCTACTTAAATGTGTTATTACACATTATTTCCAACTTTTAATGTTATTTGGAAGTATGTACGTTATAATACATTACGTGAAAAACTTTATACTGACAATGTAAAGACTTCACTCACAATATACTCTTTAACACTGTGATGATTATATTAAAGGAAACTAGAAGTTATACTTCTTTTGTGACTTTTTTCTTACCTGTAGTATTCTATCTAGGGGTTTCAAAATACCACTGATGTTGGCAGGTCCTCCAGGCCGAATTCTGTTGATGTAGACTCCTCTTTCATAGAGACCATCAGACACACTAAAGCCAAAGTCCTCATACACTTGATCCTTAAAAAGTGTCACTTTGTGGATTTCAATTGGCACTGGAACAGCCAAAGAGCTCTGGTAAGAATATAAAGACACTCCACCATAATCAATACTCTGGTGGGCTTGTTCCCTACTTCTTTTTGATATAGAACTTGGTAAAGTGCTACACCTCTGTGATCCATCTTCAGATTGTCCTGGTTGATTGACAATATCATTAAGTTGTTCCAAAGATATTGTTCGAGACTTTGACTGATTTATGCTTTCACAAGGTGAATGCATTGTGCTGCAAAACTGGAACTGTGAATTTGTTCCATTAACAGGATCATTTTCTGCAATTCCCTGATCTCTTCCCAGTATTTCTGGCTGTGTACATAGTTCAAAGTTTTCTAAAGCTTCTGACCAACTGGTATGCTTCCCACATGATCCATTAGAATGACTGCTACCACAAATTCGACAACTGTAAATAGTACAAGTCTGGTATTCCCAGTTTTCAGCCTCCCATTCTCTTGGTTTAAGACTATCTTCACTTTCATTAGTTTCAGGTTCTGAGTTAAAATTCCATTTTTGAGAAGATTGTTCTGAGAGTGATAACAAATTAACTAAAGTAAATCTTTATGATACACAAATTTTAAATGTGAAAAAGTTTGATTATAAATTTATTTTTCACATATGAATATTTGAGTTTTCATGCCTATTAAAAAATATTAACTTATGGGCATGGGCAGTGGTCAAAATGCATGTGCCATTACCCTTTAAAGAATGTCATTCAATATGGTGTTATGTATTTGATGTCAGATTTTTTAGAGTTCTGTAGATTATGAAACTTCATGATGAACAAAATATTTTCATTCTTCACATGCATTTCCTTCAATACAAATGCATTTGTAACACATCCAATATTTTGTATACAACAAACTGGTACATATGGCTCAAAGCTTGCAAATTTTGAGTAGATACATTATATAAATTCTGATTTATACTTATATTTCTTCACACATAGGGTTTGAAGCATGTTTTCTTTTTAAAAAATGCAAAAACTAGACAAGTCTCACACAAGTATTAGATGTTATGAGTAAAAGTGTACCATGTATCATCCATTTCAAACATTTTTGCTTCATACATTAATATGCAATATATATTTTGAAACAAAAATGTTGCTGTTTGGTTTACATTTAACTTAGAATGCATATTATATATTCACAGACTCTCTTTAACGTAGAGAACGTCTTCATTGGCTTCACTTCCCAGAGTCTTACACATTGTGAAGACCAACAAAGAAATGCTCTGCACTAAAGAGAGCTTGTGTACACACACAGGCATGCACACACGTTTCACACCTTCCAACTTACACTAGGGATATCATACATTAAAGCTGCATTACCTGTATCATCACATCTTCCATTTCCCAAGCTTTCTTTGGACTGTACCTCATTGATAGAAATCTCCAGTCCTGAACTGTCCCAGGACTCTACAGCACTATCCACACTTGGAAGGGCTTTGCTGATACTTTTTAGGTAAGTGTCTCTTTCTTGTGTTTGCTGAATTTGGAAAACAATTTACTGGGCTCATCAGAAAAATTAAATTCCACACAAAAAAGGTTATTCATGTTTCTATTTTCTACTCTGAACATCACATATAAATATATATTATGTATCTTGCGGAGTGTAAAAATGAGTCACTAAAAAAAAAGAAGAGAGAATAATGCATAACAAAATATATGTATAAAAATGAGTCCCCATTATACTTTTGTTTTGTTGAATTTTGTAAAATGTAATATGACAGAGAATTATCTGTGCTCTCCATCCCTAATTTTAAAATAATAAGAAACTGGAGTGAAATACAGCTAATCAACACAACCTGCCACCACTTCTAGGTATACTCTAATAAGACTGAATCAGGGGACTTGAGTATAACTCTTATAATGCACCCACATCCATAAAGTGTGTAATGAGATTTTTGTGTGTGTCACTATAATAGAATGAGAACCATGGAACATCACATTCATAATTTGACAGAAGCTTTAGGTGAAAGGAAAAGATGTTGAATCCTATGAAGTATAAAAATTAGTCACGTTAAGTTCTAGAGTTACCTCAAATACAATACCATCAATAAAATTAGTTATACTACATTTTAAAAAGCTACCTATAATAAGAAAGATAAGTCAATATAAAATGCTATATATTAGCATTTCTTAAACAAAGTTCAGAGAATACAAATTTATGTACATATATAACAATTTTTTTTTTCAAATAGAAATCAGAATCCAACTGTTCTATTAGACCTCACCTCTTCCTTTCCTGGTTTTAAATTCTCTTCTGCTGCAAGACAAACAAACCAACTTATTTTGTTTTTAAAAGATTGGTGAAAAAACACACACGTTCATAAAATTAACTGAATTATACTGAGATTGTGCTTCTGAGGAACAATAATAAAGAAAAATTAAAATATTCACATATGTAAAAACAAAGAAGAAACAACGTCCAGTTGAATTTTATTGTACAGAAATTAGTTTTATTATCAGAATCATTAAAGATGCTTGTAAATAATACTGCATTATCATTTGTTAAACATCCAATATTTTGGCTTTGAATCTGCCATCTAACACAAGTTTCTTTGAAATACTGAGTTACAGGCTGTTTAATAGGGATATAGTATTAGTAAAGAAGATAAGAATGGCTCTTAAAACTGAGGATATAAAAAATAATAGCAAGGAGATTGAATTCATTCAGGTTTCTATTAGTGGGCATCAAGAGAAAATGCTTATAGCGGGAATTTGTTACAGACCACTAGATGTTTTCTGATGAAATAAGTGAGAAAATGTACAATGAAGTTAAGTTTTTAGCTGTTAATGAAATCATAATTTCAGATATATAGATTGGGAAATGCTAAAGTCAAACCTTACGAGAGAAAGGTTTAAGAATGCTGTTCAGGATGACTTTTTTCACTGATTAGTAAAAAAACTCACTAGAAATAAAGTTATTTTGGATTTATTATTAACTTCAAATATGAAAATGACAATGTGTAGAAATTAGATAACATTTGGGTACAAGTGATCATTACTCTTTTAAGCTCCATGTTTTGCTGCATATAGAGTAATGACATTTTGGATAAAAATTAAAAAAAATATATTTCAAAGGGATCTGTTATGAATTGGACAACTGAATTATTTGAAAACACTGATATGATGTGGAAAAGTTTTAAAGATATAAGTATTTTATCTGTAAAAAAATGTGTATAGAAAAACTTTTCATGATTGTCAGTATAAAACAAACATTATTTTACAAAGCCAAACATAGAAATTCTCCAAAATTATGCATACAATTATATATTGTTCTACAAAAGAATAAAATAAATTCCAAATGTTATGCACATCCTTATATTTTAATTATTATTATAACCTATAATAGCACACATGTACACATTGTTAAAGATCTGTAATATAAATTATGCACAATCCACATTACTACAGAATCTAATACATCAACCACTGCAAGTCTGTAGAACCTCCATCATATACTTATCCATGTTGTTATAGATCTTTTATATTGTATCTAACCTTTATCACAGGCCTTTATATTTATCCATTTGTATTAAGTAGAAATGGATTAAAATTGATAAAGCACCAGGACAGCATACAATTTTTCACCAGGATTTTAAAAAGAACTCCCCTTTTTCAAGATTAGAGGATTGTAAATGCCACACCTATTTTTAAAGTGGGTAATGAGATTTTACTGGAATATAGAGGCTGAGTTAGTCTTATTTCTAATTTGGAAACAATTTTTTTTATATAGAGACCCATAAAAGAAACTTTGTACAATTCAAGTTTAAGATATAATAAAAACAGGCTAGGCTCCAGTTAAAGCAGTTTTATATTTCTAGTAAGATGATTGGATTATAGAAAGAGTTGTCACCAACAGTAATGAGGGGCCAACACTTTACAGGAATTTAACAAGGGAAATGATGAATTCTTCAAAAACAAATAATGGAAGTGCAAAGATAGCCTTGAAAAACCATATGGTCCATTTTTGTCCACATGTGATGATGTTACAGTTGGTTGATTTGGTGTTTTATGGCACAAAGCAGCGAGGCTATCTGTACCAAACATCCAGTAAAAAGTTAAAATTAAAGTAAAATAAAACAAAGTAAAGAGAAGCATAAAACCTATGTTTACATCTAGTCTACAGCATTAAGAGAAAAACTACAGTAAAAAAAGTGGAAGAGGACTTTCTGCAGCATAATTGTAATTATCTGAACTCACCAGGAAGATGAAAAGGTAAGTACAAAAATCGCCATCAGTCACCTGAAGTTGGCCTTTTCCATCATGGTTCAGAGTTATTTGATGTTATGGCCATTTTCAAAAAGTAAAGTAACAAAAAAATTTTAAAAGACTTGAATAAAAATTTTAATAAATTGCCAGGATAACTAACAGGTAGTTAAAACAGCTGTATTAGTTACCTTAAGTTAGCCTTTTCTGTCCTGGTTTCGAGTTATGACTTTACAGCCATTTTACAATTTCAAATCAAACTAGATTGATTGTGATTATTAAAAGGGAATCTTATTAAAAAAGGTGTGATGTATAAATTGAAAAACTTAAATAGCATTAAAAAGGCTGATGACCTTCATAAAACTAAAAACATTTCCAAGGTGGACAGTGTCACCATCACCAATAACACTGTCTATCGTTATGGACAAACCTTGGAACAGAATATGGTGAAAATGGCACCATTGTTGAGTGTCATAACAATGGCAAGAAAGTAAAATATGATTTACTATAACTTGAGTATCACACAGACTACACAATGGTGCATCAGTTCCAGATGAAAGAAAATGAGTTAAAAAACTGTGACCACTGTGTAGTCTCGTAAGAACAACCTCCTTTTTCCTATCCTTACAGATGCTAGATGGCCAAAGTACAATATAGTGTTTTATTTTGAAAAGCTTGTTGTCATGTTGCTCATTCAAAAGTCGACTGCCAACTGGCACAGAGCCGAGCCTTGAATGTAGGATCATAGTTCATAAATGGAACAGGCACAGCAGTGATAGTGTCAGAGCAGACAGATTTTGCTGTGGCATCAGCATGCTCATTCCCACAAATACCACCATGGCCCGGTATCCAGAAAAACTGGATAGAAGTAGATGCTAAAGATAATTGGGCCAGTCAGTGTTGCATAACGATGAGAACAGGGCATGAACTAATGTGAAGCAATTCCAGGGCGAGTAGAGAACTAAGCAAGTCAGTATAAATAGTGCAGTTTGAATATTGCTTCAACACTATGTGATCTAGGGCAAGAGAAATGGCATACATTTCAGCAGTGAAAACAGAAGCTGTAGAGGGGATTCTGCATGCAACCACTGAACAAAAAAAACCATGGCTGAGCCTACACAGTCACCTGATTTTGAACGATCTGTATAAATAGGAGTGGAAGGATGGATCGAAAGATGTTCAACACACAACAGACAGTATTTTCTATCAGGAGTGTTTCCTTTCTCAGATGACTTAAAGATAGGTCACACTGGGGAACTGTAAGAAGCCATTGTGGGATGGGCTGACCAGTGGATACAGCAACGTTATCCAAAGACAGACCCAATTCATCCAATTGTGCCTGGATACGAAGGCCAAAAGGAGCAATGGCAAATCATCTAATCTGAAAAAGTATGGCCCACTGAGGAAGAAAAGCACAATCCCAGGTAGGATGCTTTGGTAAGGAATGAAGTTTCAAAGCATATAGTAAGGACAGTTGCAAATGGCAGAGGTGCAAAGAAGATTCATGAGACTCTATGCATAAGCTCCGAACTGGGAAAGTGCAGAAAGCCCCAGTGCAGAGCCAAAGTCCTTTATGATGAACGGGGTCCAGCATCTTTAAGGACAAAGTCCTGGCCGATCCATAGACCAGTGATCCATAGTCGAGTTTAAAACGAATAAGAGCACTATATATCTTTAACATAGAACATTGATCCTCTCCCCAGGTGGTGGAAGAAGGGGACAAGGAGAATGTTTAGTGCTCTTGTACAGTTGACCCATAGCTGCTTGATGTGTGGTATAAAGGTCAGCTTATGGCCAAAGATAAACCCCAAAGAACTCTGTCTCAGAGACCCAAGGTAGCACAACTTTGCTGATACTAAGTTCAGGATCAGGGTGAATACCCTGTCACGGGCAAAAGTGCAGGAAAATGGTTTTAGAGAGAGAGAAGTTAAAGCTGTTTGCCGTAGTTCACTTCAGTAAACGATTGAGGGCAGTTTGTAGCTGCAACTTAATATACACCTCATATTCGACAACTGACAAAAGGTGTGAAAATCATCAGCATAGAGCCCATTTGCAACAGAAAAAGGAAGTTGTTCAGTGATGGCATTAATTTTTATACTGTAAAGTATGACACTCAGAACACAGCCCTCAGGGACTTCAAGCTCCTGTAGAACTTAACAGGAAACCTACTGCCCATAAAAAAAATTTTTAATAAAAATGGGCAAATGGCCATGTATTCCTCATATATGGAGCACTCGCAAAATGCCATAACTCCAATTTGTATCATAAGCCTTCTCAATGTCAAAGAATACTAATACAAGATATTGTCATTTGAGGAATACACTGAGTAGCTGCCTGTACAATACAGTCACTTACCACTGCCACACAGTCATCTGTTAACAGCTGACAGACAATGGCAGGATCAAGTTCTGCAAGAGCAGTAAAAGAGGGCCAGTTCACTTGATCCAGTTTTCACTGGGGCACGCAGGTCGAGTGGCAATGACCATGGCCAATCTCTCTCAAAAGTAGAGGAAAATGATCACTGCTTCGTGAATTATTGTCAACCCTCCAAGAAAAATGGTAGAATAATGAAAGGGAGCCAATTGAGAGATTCATAGCAGTAAAGGACTGAATAGGTCCATGAAAATAATTAGAAGAACCAGTATTGAAAAGAGAAAGGTTGTGATCAGAAATCATATGCTCTGTAGAGTGACCTCTCATCAACATCAGAACTTCTCCAGAGGGGATGATGCCAATTAATGTCTCCCAGGATTAAAAAGGGAGATGGCAACTGTTCAATTACATTATTAGAGCATCAAGGTCTGATTGATCAGAGGTCTCTCCAGGTGACAGGTAGAGAGAACAAACAGTAATGGTATGGCCCAAGAAAACACGGATAACTACGGCCTCCAAGAGTGTGTCGAGTGACAAAGACGGGGTGGGCACATTCAGATTAACCAATAGTCTCACCTCTCCATGTACTCGTCCATCACACAGCCTGTCATTTCTTTACAAAGAAAACTGCCGAAAAATGACTGTTTTGGCAGGTTTCAGAAATGTTTCTTGTAAGGAAGGACATACACGATTGTAGGAAGCAATCAATGTTTTATGTCATCCAGATTAGAATGTAAACATGGAGATGAATTGGGTGAAGAACCATTTGTTTACGACCATGTCTTTTATATTTACTGTCTTTATTTGAGGAAGGTTGATCAACCTCCATGAATTCTGCCCTAGGTCGATTGGGCAGGTCTTTGCTGTTTGAAGAGGATTCCAGCAACTGAGGATGTGAACGAATGATTGTTTTACATTGTGTGGTGGGAGAAGATGTATCCAAGTAAATGCCTGTACCCAAAACCAAAGGAAGAGGATCTTGGGATTTATTGGAATATATGAAAGGGACAGAGATGGGTGTTGACGTTGATTGATCAACCTTTTTAACCATGAAGGTCAAAAGACTTTTCATTTGTTTTAAAAACGATTCTTTTGGAGGCACAGATAAATCTTTCTGCACTCCTACTGTAATAGTGGAATGGAGTGAAGCATTATTTGTCGGAGATGAAGTGGTGGAAAGCAATTTTTGAGCCTCAAGATAGATAATGTTATGAATTTTTTTCAAACGTTGCACCTATTTTTTTCCAACCATTTAGGGCAAGGACGAAAGTAGGATGAGAACTATTGCAATTGATGCAATAAGGGTCTGTCTAACACTCATATGGATCATGGTCCTTGTCACCACAACAAGCACACATCAAGGAACAACGACATGACATCTTTGAGTGACCAAACCATTGACACTGGATACATTGGAGATGATTTGAAATATATGGCCATACTCTGCAATTAAAACAACCTGCCTTGATGGTGGTAGGCAGACATAATGACATAAACGTGAGAATGAGGATGTTGGTCGGCACCTTAATTCCATCTTTATAAGTGGAAATATGCTTCACAGCAGAAACTCCTTGGGTGAAGAAACCAGCGAGAATCTCCGACTCTGGGATGTTCTTTAAATCCATGCCAACAGTAACTCCTCGTGATTAATTCAAATTAGCAAGAGGTGTAACCTCAATAGGTATATCCCCAATTATCTTTGAATGGAAGAGGAATTCACTGTGTTAAGATGTGGATATTTCCACCAATATGTTATCAAATTGAAGATTTTTTACTGGCTTTGGAGAGCTAACAAGTTCCTCTAGTCCTTTATGATAAAAAGGGGAGACATTTGCCCTAAAGATTTGCCTAAAAATGAGGTAGAACAGGTGGTACACATGGTGAGGATTGCTGCGCAGAATCTTCAAGATGTGGTCATTTACCTAGAGACTGTTTTTTCACTATTTTATTTAAATTTTTAGTTGGAGTATCCATAATAAAAAAGGACAATTTCAATGCTCACTGACCTCACCCACTATGGAGCCCTATGAAGGAATGAACTACAATGTCAAACAAGGACACTGCAGCAATGCCAAGGTTTTGTGAGCACTATACCCAAACACAAACATCAGATACAATGTCCACAACACATGTTGAGAACATCCAACACTAGTACAACACATTTATTCAATACTGCACACATTTTACATACATATCTATGCTGCTAGCCATTAGTAGCACATGTGTGTTATTGTGTAATTAAGAAATGTAATTAATTAAAAATTTCGAATCTAACACAAATATTTCTTACGATTTTGATCTGGAGTCTTGGAGATCTTTAGGGTAACGACATCCCCAGAATTCTGTAACATAAGTATAGCCTCACTCAGAGGTTTTCCTCTCAAACTCTGGTTGTTGATAGCTAAAAGACGATCTCCCACATGAAGAGCTCCTGTTCTGTTACCATTACACAGAAATCCAACAATTAATTCTTTGTGCAAGTTTTACCAACACATTTTGTACAGCACTTATGATGCTTATATGCGAGTTAAAGTTGAATTATTCTTTTGTGATTGTACTTTAAATTTAAAAAAAAAACAGCAATAAATAA
This sequence comes from Carcinoscorpius rotundicauda, assembly GCA_011833715.1. Classification (NCBI taxonomy): domain Eukaryota; kingdom Metazoa; phylum Arthropoda; class Merostomata; order Xiphosura; family Limulidae; genus Carcinoscorpius; species Carcinoscorpius rotundicauda. Next base: position 20,571,126 of record CM022402.1, on the reverse strand, counting down.
CACATTGGTTACAATAGGTGTGCACTAACAAAAAAAAATATTTATTGTTATAAAGCATTTATTTTGCTAAGTATAATAAAACTTGATGTGTTAGTAAGCCATTCCAAACAGTAAATACTCGACTTTTGGATAAAAGGTATTAATCCAATATATATTTTTATGTTTAAAATATAAAATAAAACTTTAAAAGTTTTCCTCTTTATGTATTAAATCATCTTGGGAATAAAAGCTTAAAATTCCATGAAAATCTGTTGTTTTTTTAAATATTCAATTGTCAAAAAGTAAAGGCCTTTTTATATTTTGTGCCTATGTAACTTACATTTTACATTTTTTTTTGTTATTAAACAAAAACCTAGCTACACAATGAGCTATCTTTCCTATGTCTTTTGCAAGTATCAAACCCATTTTTAAAATTATAAGCCTTCTGACTTGGAGCTGAGCCATTTGGAACACAATTAACATGCATACTTTTTGTGAGTCACAACTAATAACGTTCATTAAGAGGCCATTACGCAGAATTTCTTTGGATAATATATTGTCTTTAGAAGACTAATAGAAGTTTAAAATACACATGCTTGGATGACCAGTGGCCATAGAATGATTGTGAAATATTAATCATTCTGTCATATAAGGATAAACTTTCTGAAAGACTTACTTTTCTGCTAAATCACCACCTGTAAGTCCAGAAATAACAATAGGTTCAAAAGGTTCTTCTGTGCCTGAGATAGTTATGCCTAGAGGTCCTCCATGGCGTACCAACTCCACTGTATACACAACACTTCCAGATGCATCTGGTTCTTCTGTTAGGAAACGAAAAGATTAATTAATGTATTTGTGTTATGTTTCATTAAATATATATATAAAACCTCTTAAGAAATGTAATGCCAAAAAGAAATTTCACAACTGCTGCTTAGTAAACTAATTGAAACATATCTTGGAATATTCATTTTTATATTTTTTTTTATATTACAAAGACATGTGCTTAGTTATAGTGAGAAACCTTCCCATGTGTCTCACCAGAGAAAGTTTCATCTTTACGAATTCTTAGTTTGACAATTTGATCAGAGGCTTGCAAAATTTCAGCAGCATCTTCTACAGTGCAACTGTCCATCCGTACAGAATCTATGGCCAGCAGTTTGTCTCCTGGTTGAAGAGTTCCTGTTCGATGAGCCACACTGCCTTTCTTAATATCTGAGATGATCAGAGGTTCTCCTTGTTGTCGATTCTTTGGAGCTATGAAAAACATTAAACACACAGAGACGTTTACATCATCAACAGTACAAGAAGGGAACTTAAAAGGTTTATGAACAAGAGAAAAAAGTAAGCTTTTTATACTAATTATAAATATATGAAACTGTAAATTAAACATCAAACAACTTGATTATCAGCTGTTTTTCCTCTATAAAGATTATACAAATGTAAGAACTACACTCAACATAAGCATTAACATTGTTTTAAAACAGTTAACGAACCTGTAACAATGCAAATTGCATAAAACAATCACAAAGAATACAGCAACTTTTCTTCTTATTTCTATCTTACATCCTTAATTGTTTCTGTGTGTCACAGATTTATTAAAATAAATCATATTTTATACTGTGACATTAAATACTGTCATCTCACCTCTGCTCAACAAAAAAAAAATTAAAATCATATCCACCAAGTTTTGTATTTCACACACCTGTGATTGTTATCCCAAGCCCACCACCAGATTTAGCCAGTTTGACAGTAAATGTTCCACTGCTTGGTACCACAGCCTCTGTCACATCAAACTCAATGTCAAGCGTTACCCTAGGAAGTGATCGCTGGAGTAGCTGACTAACTTCTTCAACAGTTAACCCTTGGGTAGACTGAGCATTTACTGCTAACACCCTGTCTCCAATGTGAAGAATGCCAGTTCTAGAACATCAAGGGTTAACTTGTTTAAAACTGGTTTATTTGAATATTATTGCTCAAAGTTAAATCTGTCTCGTCAATGGGTCTTTTCTCAACTCAATTATACACCTCTACTAAATAAAAGATATAGTCAGATAATTCATATTCATTGATTTCAATGAAGAGAGGATTGTAAAGGCCATTACATACATGAGATAAGCAGAGACTGATACAAAGTTTTAACTGGAAATTGATGCAAATTTACTACATAAAGAAATATGTCCTGTTAATATCAACCAGCAATAATAGTATGTTAAAAGTAAGATTTACTTCCCTAAAAATAAAGACATTCACAGAACGTGATCAATAAAATAATCCAACTGTGAGAGTAAGCCCCCTTTTATTGCAACTCTGTGTAGTTTGCTGGAACAGAAATAACAAAGATAGTCTGTCTGAACATAAAAGTTCTCCAATATCTTGTACTGAGCATAAATCACATTTTTTAGTTCTAAATTTCATCTTCATGCACTTACTTTTGAAATCATCCATACCATGTAGTTGGGTGTTTATGTTTTAAAACTTTACAAGGCATTTAACTAAGTTTTACAGAAGTTAAAGCCAGTATTTCTACTAAACATTCAATATCACCTTTCAGCAGAACCTCCAGTGTCCATGTCTGAGATAAATGGAGAAGTAGACAACATTTCTGTTGTAAAAGTTGCCCCCTGTAGGGCAAATCCAAACCCTCGATGGTCAGCAGCAATTGTGACTTTAGTCACATCAGTATAACTGAGATGACCTGTAGGTGGTACCCAAGTCGCTACAGTCGATGATAATGAAGCTAGGTATGTAGAAATATGCTTATAAAGAATTGAGCATTTATCATAAGATTTAACAAAATATTACACTAAAATTACTGGAGATAATGTGTTGTTTTTTTATGAATGCAATAACTAAAACTTTAGATTAAAGATTTGAAGGAACTAATGCTTGGAAAAGAGAGGTCAATAAAAGTATTCCAACAGAAAATAAGTTATATCCAGTGATTTATCCAATGGACTAAGTTCTTCTTGTAATATTTATATTGAACAACCAATAATGCTACAAAACTAAATAAACAGAGAGTTTTATATTTCAAGAAAACTTTTTTCCAAAACTACTAAAATGTAACTTACCAGTTGAAGAACAAGCAGGTACAGACTTAGCTAAAAGTCTTCTATGATCCAAATTTTGACCCCATCTTCCTTGATGTGTTGGTTGGGTAAGAGGAAGAAGAGGCTGCCTGGATGAAGAGGATGATTTATCCCCAAAAGAAGATAAGGTATTGCAGCTAAAATTTGAAACCAACTGTCTCATGTTAGATGGTGGCAGAAAGCCTAGAAGAAAATATTATTTCAGTGTTATAAATGTTTGCTAATTATTTTCAAGAGACGCCAAATGCAAGATTTGAAACTGGTCAAATCTACAATGGTAGATTTATGAACTTAATTCAATAAGAGGTACAAAATATAAAACTAAAAATAGAAGTGTAAAAATCAGATAAAATATACAGAATACATTGTATTAATCACCAGTAATTGCTGGAAAGTATGGAATAAAGACTGTTTCACACAAATTTTTATGAAAACATTACAACAAGAACACAGATTTCCACCCATAAAAGACTGTTACTACCTTTATGAATTTTAGTTCCAGGAACTCTCTGATTGATCAGCTGACTGATAGGAAAAATTTCTAATTTAATAACTTCTTTAAGAGACATCTTGAGAATCTGGGAGGCTTCAGCAACTGTCATTTGATCAATCCTTGTACCATCAATAGCTAATATGTGGTCCCCAACGTGAAGTGCTCCACATCTATGAGTTAATCATTAGAGCAATGATTTAGTAAAAACAAAGAAAACAAGAGATAATTTGTATAATTTATATTTAAACATCAAACTCTAAGAAAAAAAATTAGTTTGTGTATTGTTCAGTTAAATGAAAATCATAAAAAATCATTTCTGGAGTCTACACTGGTGACAGAAAAGAAATAAACTGACTACTTCTAATAAAACTTCAGTGTTTTCTTAGTCATTAACACTTATAACTAAAGATTGCCATTATTTTAACCAATTATTTAATGTAATGAATCTTCATTTTACAAATATAAAAGTCACACATTAAAGTACTAAGTGAACATATAAACAGTCTAAGATGGTGCAAAATCATTTACTTAAATTTAATGCAAACAAAACAAACTATAATAATTAATTACTTTTAGTTTAGTCCACTAACACTAAGAATGTACAAGAAATTAAACATTGTAAATGAATCATGCTTTTTTTCACAACAGCATAAACAAATAGTTATTCAGTAAAATTAGCCCATAGGTTATAAAACACTCAAAATATAGTTGTACATAGTGTACAATGACAACAACAAAAATTTGTAAGACATGTTAAGCATTTGCTTGCTAAATAGTGAGAGAATTAATTTCTAGTTGAAGTATTCTACTATAACTTGATCATAAATCATAAGGTTTGAGACCACAAAGATGTTACCAAGAAAAATGATTATGTTTTTAATATAAAAGAAACCAAACACTCTTTAAACATATTGAAGACCAAATGACCAATTACTAGCCAGCATCAAATCATGTAAAAACATTGCATTTATCATAAAATATTTTCAACCAACCTTTCTGCTACACTTGCTTGTTTTATACTTTCAATGACAATAGCATTTTCTGGTCTGTGTATTCTTGTGAGAGTTATTCCAAGCTGTGTGCCTGGAGTTTTGTCAATTTCCACCAAAAGAGGGCCAGAAGCATTACGAACTGCATCTATTTAATTACTCAGTTACACTTAATGAACAAATTGTAACTAGTTTATTCAATTAAACACAAGACACAGTGTAAATTTTCATAGTATTATATAACACAGCAGAAAAAAGCAAAACCATCACACACATTAAAAAACAATTAACTTAAATAAATTCACACACAAAATAACAATTTATTAACTATTATCATGAAGTGTCAAGGGTAGTTCTGGTCATTTCATTTCCAGAATAATGGTAAATTTAAAGTTGCACAAACCAAACTGCATTGTTTATAAAAAGTTAGTGTAATCTTGTAGAAACTGACGTATCATTTATATAATGTCAACTTGTTTTTGAGATAACAAACTGTTAACATTTTCTTGGGTTTAAAATTTTAGTAACATGACACTCTTTTTAACACTAAGTTTATGTCAGTTACTGTTGAGATATTCTAGAGAAAAGTCACTTAATGTAACCGTAATCCCACAGAAGGCAAAAGTGACCTACTATTATTACACCACATTAATTTATTAACATAATATAAATATATTATGGAATGTATGCAAGTCATTCTTTTGTTACTTTTGTAATATCACAAAATTATAACCTTATTTTCTAGGATTTATTAATGATGCTAACACTGAGTTCTCATTTGTTTATTAAAATGTCTTTATATCTTACAATGGATATGCCAAGTTGTGTTCAGCTGTCTATCATGATGAACATGCTCAACAGTAGTGCTACTTCCATAATACAAGTTTATTTAATTTTATTGTACTCATCATTTCCAATAACAGTTGTTGATTTGTTTGTTTTTTAATTTTGTGTAAAGCTTCATGAGGATTATTTATGCTAACTGTCCCTAATTTAGCAGTGTAAGACATTATCACCCAACTCTTGGATTACTCTGTTACCAATGAATAATAGGATTGACTGTCACATTATAACAAGGGTGGTCAGGTTTTGTGTTATGGGGATTCAAACCCGCAACTCTCAGATTAGGAGTTAAGCTCCTTAACTAACTAACCCTCCATAAAAAATCCTATTATTACATTATCAAATGTAATCACTTAATGTCATAAAGCCAGAAAAATAATGTAAAAATTCACTATACATATGCCTTAGAATATTTAAACCTTACCCATTACAGATACATCATACTCCAATGTGAACAAAGCTCTTTCTTCTAGCCTTGTCAGTACTGTTAAGGCATCTTGAAGGGACGCATTTCCTAGATTTATATTCTCAACAGCCAGTAAACGGTCTCCTGATTTAATTGTTCCTTCCCTAGGAAAGAAAAACTATTCATAGCAATGCAATATTATCCTATAACTTTAAAACAAGTTTTTTTACGACATCCACACAGATGGTTGGAAATTAAACTGTCTGTAGATTGCCTTGGTTCTATCCATTGCAATACAGTAATTTAACATACTAGTTGGAGCCCACAATAATGAGCTGTCTAAAATTTCTTGGTTCTACCCTTTACAATATAGACTATTAACCTTCCAAGTTGCATACCCCGTTATTTTGCACAGTGGGGTAATAAGATGTCTCTAAGGTTTCTTGGTTCTATCCATTACAGTATATAATATTCACCTGTTAGTTAAAATCATGTTTTTTTATATATTGTAGTAATGAGCTGTAAAAAACAGTTTCTTAGTTCTATCTTTACAAGACACTAAAACTAATGTGTTAGTTTTCAGTTTTTTTATGGTATGTAGTAGTAATGTCTCCCTATTCTTATCCACAACACAAGAAACTAACCTATCAGCAGGCCCTCCTGGTCGAACATGTGTGATGGTTAGTGGTCTGGACTTTAGTCTCTCTGAACAAGCACCACCACGTACAGTAAAGCCAAAACTTCCATTTTCCTTTTCCAATGTTACTTGAATAACTTTTGGACAAACACACACAGATCCCTCTGCTGTTGAGAAAGACCACCAGTATAAACTAGGTACAAAACAATCACCACATCATTACTGCTTTTGAAAGCATTAAAGTCTGAAAAAACGTGTATACAAAGTTCATTCATGGTACAATGTATGTACTTATCAAACATTTATGTTAAAGGATATACTAGTTAACATGTGAACATATAAATTTCTCTAATTTTACAATTGACTTTTTTTTTTTTTTTCTTTTTTTTACAATTTTAGCATATGTTACTGTTACATATACTACTGGCAGAAGTTCAAGCAATTAACAACAGGTATATATGATATAATTTTGGTCCCTGCTAATACAGTGGTAAGTCTATGGATTTACAATTCTAAAATCAGAGATTTGATTCCCCTTGGTGGACTCAGCAGATAGTCCAATGTGGCTTTGCTATAAGAAAGCACACACTTTCCAATACAGCAAGGAAAATTAATCAAAATGCTTATGCATCATTTATTCAAGCAATATACAGTTTATAAATAGAAGAAAGAAAAATAAAGGTCACACTCAACCAACTGTTAATCTTTTAACCCTTAAACAGCAAGAATGTTGCATGTTGCAGCATCGATTGATAATGGCTGCTGTTTAAGGATTAAACAATGAGTATGTTATGCAATTAAAAGTAAAGAATATACAGTATACAAAGAGCAAACCTGAGAATGCCAGACATGAACAAATTATTTTGTAATGGCTTAAAGCTAACATTAAATAAAATAAACCAATTTTAACAGCGCTGAAATTGTATTATATTTTGTGATGGATTTACTATTATATATTTATTTTAAAATTCATACTTCTTTGAGTTTATAAATTTAGAGTTTATATATTGAGTATATATTTTGAAATGCATATAACTTGTACTGTTAAATATGTATTACAAAACTCTTGCCTGTTCACTAAATTTGTAGAAGCTTCTAGAGTGTAAGAATAAACAATATATGATGTACAAAAGAACTAGTGTTTGCCAATATTGTTGTTTTAGCTGAAATTTCTAGAATCTTGCCTAAGCCTTATAAACCAATGCAACAAGTGAAGAGACAGTATATATTTTTGGTTTGCTACAGTTGGTATACCATAAACTTCAGAAGCTATAACTGTGATTAACATTTATTAATCTCAAAACTACAGATATTTGACCAGGAGCATTTATAGCTTTCGATTTTATTATAAACCATTTAACTTTAGCAGATTAACATTGGATGTTAATACTTTTATGAAGACATTGTGTAACTTCCATGGTAAAAAATTTAATTGTGATTGTCAAAGAGCTAGCCAGTTCCCCATTAAGTGAATTGTGCCTATTACAATTCAGATATGAAGTTCCAGATCGGATTGTTCACAATATTCAGAAACATAGCAGTCTTCGACAACTTCCCATAAACGGCTGCTCTGGGTCCTCATTCTCTACAATGGTATTAGAAATGCTATACACTATGTTATGGGATTTTATAATCTATAAATTTCCACAATGATTTGTTTTGTTTGTTGGAAATAAGCACAAAACTACAAAATGGGCTATCTGTGCTCTGCCCCCACAGGTATCAAAACCAGGTTTCTAGCAGCATGCATCTGTAGGCAAACTGCTGTGCTACTGGGGGGTTTCACGCTGAATAGAAAATTACCAAAATGAACTTTAACAAAAAACTAACTGATGGTTAAACTTGTTGGTAAAAATACTAAATAAAGCATTATTAAGAACACAAGTAAATGATAACAAGAAAGGAGATAATTAAAAACAGAACAGCAGTTTTGTCATTCTAGATACTGGCAGGCAGGCATTGTGATCAATATGTGTTTTGATATTTTGATCAATACATAGTTTGGTACGCAGTCTCAAGAATACTTGAGACTGGAACTTCACAACCTACTTCCAGAGTGACCTTCTATAACAGCTCATGGCTGAAATAACTAGAACTTACTTGAGACTAGAACTTCACAACCCACTTCCAGAGTGACCTTTTACAACAGCTCGTGGCTGATATAACTAGAACTTACTCGAGACTGGAACTTCATACTCCACTTCCAGGGTGACTTTGTCCCCAGCGTTCATTAGTAAATTAACAATCTCATCGTGACGGAGATTAGTGGTGCGAATCCCGTTCACTGAGATTAAATAGTCTCCTACTGCTAAAACATCACTCCTATAAGGAAAACAAGAGTCATAATTTGCCACAATAAACATAGATTTTTGATAATATATTAAAACACATTTTCTACTAACATACCTTTCGTATAAATCTAACTTTTATTTTTGTAAAATTTTAGGTCTTAGTCTGTAGTGCACAGTAGTACATGAAAGTGACACCTGATATTTTAATATTAATAAAAGAGTAAAACAAAATGTACAGCACTGATATTTGAGAAATTATCAATGGAAAAGCCTACTATGGCTTCTTACTCTATTTTTACATTCTATACTTACAGAAGAAAAATATCAGTTTATTATATACTCGAGATGCTAAATTGCTATTAATCAGATATACCATCAAGTACTTTATATGAAATGCTAGTGATGGTAAGTTTCACTGTAAACAAGTCTGTACAGTAAATCATTGCTTCAACTGTAAACAACAAGTAGATCATCTTTTCAATCACAACGTCAACTGTAAACAACTACAATGTGCTAGAATCTTTCTTCAATGCAGCATATATGGTCTTTTTTGATATTTGATATACAACTGAACAATTAAATGTTATACCAGACTTTACTTTTAGTGTGGTTGATCACTTCACTTTATCTTTATTACTTTTAATTCTATCTTAAACACTGTTGACTGTAAACCACTAAACTCTCATCTATAATGTTCAGAGCCAGATTTGACAGTCAAAATTTAAGTTGTAGATAACACTTTTATTGCCTACTTATTGAAAATCAATCCAGACACAGAAACCCGACATTCTTCCATGACACAGATAGAAATCGTCAAAACCCAATAGAGAGAAATAAAAAAAAATCAAACATTGTAAAAAATGATGTGAATCTCGTGATTTTTGGAATGCTCGAGAAATGAGAATAGAAACGTTTTTCCTTCCCTGTAAGGCCCAGCATAGCCAGGTGGGTTAAGGCGTGCGATTCGTAATCCGAGGGTTGCGAATTCGAATTCCCGTCGCGCCAAACATGCTCGCCTTCCCAGCTATGGGGACATTATAATGTGACGGTCAATCCAACTATTCATTGGTAAAAGAGTAGCCCACGAGTTCATGGTGGGTGGTGATGACTAGCTGCCTTCCCTCTAGTCTTAAACTACTAGCGCAGATAGCCCTCCAGTAGTTTTGCGTGAAATATAAAAACAAACCTTCCCTGTATTAAGTAAAGTAAACGTAAGGAGTGAAAATATTTATAAAGTAGCTGAAAGTGACAACTTGGTTTTTATTTTCCATCATAGTAACATAAATATTAAGCGTTGAAAGTTGATAGTTATGAACTAAAATCGCCTATTGTATCGTTTCTATACTGTTTTCACTCTGAAGTATCAAGTTACTACGGCTAAGTCCACCAAGCATATTAATAACTGCAAGCAGAGGACCAAGAGCAGTCTAGTGTTTGTGTTCCGGAATGTGGAACCGCGGTTTGGTGGTCAGCGTTACGTTACCAGCAAAAAATGTCAGACTTTGCAAGCGTGTGAGTTATAAGACTGACCGTCAAATTTCACTATTTGGTCTGACAAGCAAGACAATGAGTTGGCGGAAAGCAGTTTTGACTAGTTGCCTAAGCTGCAGTAAATCATTCAGCGATTAGAGATGGCTAGAGCGAAATCCAGGAAGGAAAAAACAAACTGTTTGTAATAAAACACGTGTTTCTAACATTTCAAACAAAGAAACATTTTATACATTGAGAGATAAAAATTGTATAAGGATAACTGGAGTGAAATATGTATGTTATTTAAGCATTATCATTACTAACCCTACGAAGAGTTATGCTACTTATCGTTGTGAGGAGGCTACTCAATATCAAGTACACAGATAAGTTGACATAAACTAAAAAACTAAACTAACGTGGCAGGGGTTCAGTTTAGAGAGAGAGAAATCAGAAGAGTTCTCTCCCCAATTGGGGTGTTCAGGAACTTTGTAGTTCCTCTTCGTCCCCTTTCATGGATTGTTATTAAGATTAAGTGGTGTTTTTTTTTTATTTTAATAAATTAATTATCGTTATTATTCTTGACTTTTTGGGTGGGGAAAGTCTCACCAAATGTTCTTTTGGGTGGAGGCAAAGGTAGCAGTGGAAAGAAAGGCCGGGACCTGTCCCGAAAGGAAAAAGTTCGACAGATGTGAACATGAATGTAATTCATTCAAATTCAGATCAAATCAAACGGCCCGATTCTGGGTCTGGCAAAAAGGTTGCCTAGGCTGGGATCTAGAAAAAGTTGACAGAAGTCATAAGTAATAACGGTTAACCAAAGAAACACGTGATCTTTTTCAAACATCCAATTAGATCATAATGTTCCGTTTTTGTGGCTCAATGGTTTTTCCCTTCTCACTTTTCCCACCTACATTAATACTTCTCACCTTTACTTCCGCAGAAAAACTTGCGTGTCAGTTGGAGTACTCTCACGTTTTTTGTGTCATTTCTGTTCAGCTAAACAGGTGTCTTTTTCGACCATACTGAAATAAGAGTTGTAGTCAATAGTAGCCACATGACTTTGTATGAGCTGATTAGTCAATAGAGTGTATGTAGTTGTGTTTAAAAATAATGAATATCTTACGACGTTTAATAACTTGGCATAGCTAGGTGGGTTAAGGTGTTGTGTTCGACTCGTAATCTGAGTGTCGCGGGTCCCAATCCCGGTTGCACCAATCATGCCGCCCTTTCAGCCGTAGGAGCGTTAAAATGTCACGGTCGATTCCACTATCCATTGTGACACCAACCAATACTATGCGTTCTACATAAAAAATAGTAATATCTAACAACAAGAGAAATTAGTGTGCATAAAGTCGTACTTTCTCATCTGTTATCAACAACATGAACAGATATTCGGCTATGGAAAGAATGTTTTTTATTTTTTTCTCTCTATGATAAACAATTTTTAACTTCTTCCTAGGAAAATCGATGATTTCTTTGTTAGGTGTAAAGCTAAACAATGAGATGTTCATGTTGTGCACACTGCAGGTATCGAAACACAAGTTTTAGGGGATCTTCCATAATTATAATTAACATTTTCACATTTCCTTATGAACTCTATTGTAATTCTACGTCATAGTTATTTGACACGAGAGGCGTGGAGGACAAAGCCCCCATTGAAGAGTTTTTATCCTTCAGCAGCCCCCCCCCATATGATATTTAAAGATTTTAAAGTTCTCCCAATGACACAAAAGTGTCAACTTTTCTCCCCCCCAAATGAAAATCGACACTAATGATTAATGTTAATATTTTAAGCAATGATAAATATTGAGAGTGAGAGAGTGCTAAACTAATGAATCAATACATTTTAATCGGTGTAAGCTTGTGTTATGACATACTCCTAGCGAGACTGATAGATTAATTATAATATTTACTGGGTTAATTTTTAGAGAGATAAAATTGTTATGTATTATGGGTAAGTAACAAAAACAAAAAGTACAATGATGGTTACGGTTATAATCCCAACAATATCTCGCGATGTTCCATCAGTGTGCAAGGTTTAAGATTGTTATTACGTTTATATGCTGTGCTACCAATGTGAAATAAGCCTCAAAAAGCACAAACGCCTCACCTTCGTTCACTGAGTAGAACAGTTATACATAGAGACTCCTAATATAACCCTCGTTTCTTTCCTATGAATATATGAATATTAATCAAGTTTTAATCACATAAGAAAATTCCCATTCCTTACCTCTGAGCAATACTTCCAGGTCTAAGTTTAGATATCTTCGGTCGAAAGCCTTTGTCGATTCCACCTGTGAAAAAGAATGGATATAATTTTATTTAATCTTCTAAACCTGGTAGTTAACGTAACAGCGCTACTTACAAGAGAAACAGCTGGTGGATCACTTGATTTTTACTTCTGTATTTGTGCTTATGTAGTAATAGTTATTAATTTTAAACCTATTTTCATGCAGAAAATGTAAAGGAGAGCCAATAAATTAAAAGGCTGAAATAATCTAATTTTTTTATAAAATGCTTACTAAAACAAATCAAATCAAATGTAATTCTATTTAAATAAGTTTATTTTTTATATTAAATGATATAAGATGAGTTTATTATAAATAAAAGCTGAAAAAATACGTCATCGATATGTCTAGATTTTTCAGCAGTATTGCTAGGTAAAACTATTTTCTTTGAAGGTGAAAAACATTACTTACAATTCATTTTCGTATATAACTACAATCGAAATCACACCACGGTTATCGGAACCTGGTTTGAAGAGTTATAAGCCTACAGACTTACTACTGAACCACTAGGGTTTTTTTTTTACATTCTGGAAAACTGTTAGTATTGTAAAGTTCAAATAGACATTTGTTGATTGTTTTATACTTAAGTACTTAAAAAAAACTATTTACTGCAAAATACATTAGATATCGGCCATTTTAAAGCAAAGATCTTCATAAATAAATTAGTTTCTCAAGAAAAGATTATGATAATTCTACCAGAAAAATTGATGTTATTTGAAAACAAATAATACACTAGTGGTATATTATATAATCATCAATAATCAGGTATGTCGTGGTCCCATAAAGAACTGGGAAAGTCAAAGAAGAAACAAGAAATGTATTTCTAAAAAGTTAACTCCTTTCCAAGTTTTGTCCAAAGTTTGAACAACAACGCACATGTTTAACAAGTTTCCCCTCACTGACTGGAAAGTATGTGAATTAGGACTATAGATCAGACACTAGGACGACATGTCACACGTCGTTTATCACTGGTCAGAATGCACATACTGTAAAAGCAAGAAAAATACGTGACTCGTTTATCGCCAACGTCTGGTTTACTACCAGAAATAACTGATATCTATTCAATTTTGACATTCTCGTGAACAATCCCTGAGCGCTGAAAAACTTCGTTCTTGAAACGTTAAGAAAATAAGAGTGCTTTGTTCTTGTACATCGACAAAATAAATTGCTTGATTTTCTAAGTTATTGTTTTCAAAAATTACGTTTCATAAAGTTTCCAAGCAATAAATGTTTTCAACTAAAAGTCGAATATCATGCTAAATTAAACCGTGTATTGATCAGACAATATTTGCGACTAGAAATTTATATAGCTTTAACGAACAGTATTTAGTTCTAATTAAAATTATTTCCCACGGTGGGTTAGCTGTAATCTTACGCACCTACGTTACTAAGATCCTAGGTTCGATTTCCCATGGCAGACAGAATGTAGATATTTCACTTTGTACCTAATAACAAGTACTCTACATTTTAGAAAATAAAACATTTGGGGTAGCCTAACTGAGTAATGAAAAACTGTTACACATGTACGACGTTTCAGCAATATTTTGTCGTCCTCAGATACAAGTAGTTTATATACGTGAGTATGTATGTGCAGTCAGAACAAGGAGGTTACATGACCGGATATTACCTAACAGTCTAGAACATATATCTTAATACCCCCCGAATGATGTTTGTTTCTTTGTTTTGATTTTTGCGCAAAGCTAAGCGAGGGCTACCTGCGCTAAGCGTCCCTAATTTAGCAGTGTAAGACTAGAAGAAAGGTAGTTACTCATAACCTTCCCATCGCCAACTCTTGGGCTGCTCTTTTAACAACAAATATTGAGATTCAACGTCATATTATAATTCCCCCACGGCTGAAGGGGTAGGCACGTTTAACAACGGGTTTCAATTCCACGGATGCAGTTTGCAAGTCGAGCGTTTGACCACCAGGCCAAAGATCAACATACCTGTGATAATTAGTCCTAGTGTTGCTCCTTCCTTTTTCTCCAGCTCTACCTTCGATGTTCCTCTTTTATCTTCTGTTAAGGGTGAAAAAAAAATTGAAAGTTACACACACACACACACACACACTGCTGGCCAAAATTTTAAAGCCAATTAATATAAAGAAAAAATATGCGTTTTGTATAGTTAGACTCAACCATTTATTTGAGTAAAGCTTCGAAGTATGAAAATAAGAAAAGGGAAAATAAAAATAAAAACTTTTTTTGGCATTTAATAGGAAAAAGGTGAACACAATGAAATTAGCCTAAATACTATCTGTTCAAAAGTTTAAAACCACACCGAAAAGTTTGCTTATTTGTTGTTTTTTTATAGCAAAGCCACATCAAGCTATCTGCTCAACCCACCGAGGGGAATCGAACCCCTGATTTTAGCGTTGTACTAGCGGGGGGCCCATACTGAAAAGAAGCATTAATCGGTAAACGCGTAATGAAATTTATCATTTGTGTTCAAGCATTAGCGTGTCAACATCTCCCACTGACATTTCCTGTGTTACATTGGGTAAAATCATGGCAAAGGTTAAAAAGCTGACAGAAGTTAAACGTGGCAGAATTGTCGAGCTGCAAAAGCAAGGTTTCCCTCAACGTGCCATCCATCGCTGGTGAAACTGGGCGTAGTAAAACTGCTGTTGCAAATTTCTTGAAAAGACCCTAAGGGATACGGAGTGGTCGGCTCAAGAAAATTTTGTCGGTGTTGAGCAGGAGGATTCGACGGGTTGTTCGGTAAGACACCAGCCGATCGGCGAACCAAATTAAGGCTTTTACGGACGCAGAATGCAGCTCAAGAACAATATGAAGGCATCTACGAGAAAAAGGCTTTTAAAACAGTAAACGTCTTCAAAGGCCACGCCACCTTCCACACCATGAAATAGCTCGGTTAAACTTTGCTGAGAAGCATCAAACATGAGACGAAGAAAAGAGGAGAAAGGTTTTGTTTTCTGATGACAAACAATTTAACCTGGATGGTCCAGATGGCTTCCAACATTACTGGCACGATAAGGATATCCCAACGGAGGCATTTTGTACACGACCCAGTGAAGGAGATTCCATCATAATCTGGGGTGCTATCTCCTTCCATGGAACAATGGAGCTTCAGGTTACACAGGAGCATCAAATATAGCAGCTGGCTACATTGGCATGTTGGAGAGAGCATCCTTATTGACTGTAGGTCCTCGTATGGGTGGAAATGACTAGATATTTCAGCATGACAAAGGACTTTTCCCTGGCAAATACCGTGATTCTTTTGGACTATCCAGCGTTCTCGCCTGAACTAAACCCCATTGAAAATGTTTGGAGGAGGATGGCAAGGGAAGTCTATAGAAATGGACATCAGTTCCAAACAGTGCATTGTCTTCGTGAAGCCATCTTTACCACTTGAAATAACATTCCAGCCAGCCTTCTGTAAATGCTTATATCGACCATGTTAAAGCGAATTTTTGCAGTTATTCGCAATGGCGGCCGTGCATCTTACTTCTCATACCTCTTGTTCGACATTTCCTACCCTGTTTAGGACTTCTTTTTGGTGTAGTCTTAAACTTTTGACCACCTAGTGTTTAAGCTAATTTCATAGTATTAACATTTTCCCTATTAAATGCTAAGAAAGGTTTTTATTTTTATTTTTATTTTTTTATTTTCATCATTCGAAGCTCCAATCAAATAAGTGGCCGAGTCTGACAATGCGTGTGTGTGTGTGTGTGTGTGTGTGTGTGTGTGTGTGTGTGTGTGTGTGTGTGTGTGTGTGTGTGTGTGTGTGTGTGGAGAGAGAGAGAGACAAACAATCACAAACATATATGTCGATAAATATAAACCTATAAACATCTTTCCTCTACCGAAAAGAAAGAGAGCAATTTCAAATTTCAGGACTAAGAGTTCGAAATTTCGAATAATTCAAAATTGACTCAATTAACAAAAACAAACACAACAAAACACATAGGATAAAGAGACATATTTACTGTAAAATGTGAGCACAAATATTATAATAATGGTGGAGATATCTGCAGAAAACAGACCGAGATCAATGAAGATTAACCAGGTGGTTAAGGCACTCGTCTCGTAATCTGAAGATCGCGGGTTTGAATTCCTGCCACACCAAACATATTCGCCCCTTTCAGCTGTGAGGGCGTTATAATTTTACGGTCAATCCCATCATTCGTTGGCAAAAGAGTAGCCCGAGAGTTGGCTTTCACTTTAGTCTTACACTGCTAAATTAGGGACGGCTAGCACACATAACCCTCGTGTAGCTTTGCGCGAAATTCAGAAACAAACAAACAAACCGGTGGGGATACTCTGTTTATCAGATTAAATCTTCATTCATAAGAAATTAGAAACTTAACTTTCATGTATTTGTATCTAAAAAAAAGATACTAAGGCTACCTGTGGACATTCCTAATTTTTAACTACAGACCAGAAGGAAGGTAGTAGTCAACCAACAGCATCCTAACATCCACATTGGAATTTCGCACAAAGCAACTCGAGGGCTATCTGTGCTAGCCGTCCCTAATTTAGCAGTGTAAGACTAGAGGGAAGGCAGCTAGTCATCACCACCCACCGCCAACTCTTGGGCTACTCTTTTACCAACGAATAGTGGGATTGACCGTCACATTATACGCCCCCACGGCTGGAAGGGCGAGCATGTTTAGCGCGACGCAGGCGCAAACCCGCGACCCTCGGATTACGGGTCGCACGCCTTACGCGCTTGGCCATGCCAGGCATTATAAGCATACATAGGGAGATGTGACAAGGTAGTTCTCAAAATGGACATGAATATAATTGTGTGTGCATGCGTTTCCGAATGTATAATATTAATATCTACAAAACAAAAATACGGTTGAAATTTTGGTTGATTTAAAACCATAGGTGTTCAAAGATCTCTTTTCCACTCACTCTTGGTAATACTTGATTAGAAACTCTTCATGAAAAAGGAAGGACACGTGGAAATGGACGTACAATTAATATGGGTGATTTTAATTAATTCCTGAATGCCTCAAACAATCTGAAAAAGTTGAATTAATAACAGTGAGAAATTCAGATATCGTAGCTTCTTAAGAGAGACGGCCTCTGTGGGACAGAGTCTTTCAAGGACAAAAGAGATCTATAAATCCAGTGCCAACAAATCTTGCTGTGTGGAGAAAAGGGGAGTGTCTCAAGAAAATCCACTTTAACTCATCATGCGCCGAAATGCTTACCTCACCAGTAAATTACTATTTTAACCTTTTTTGATATGTTTCAAACAGTCAGATCAGATACATATAATGGTCGATAATTATCTTTGAACACAGGGACGTATAGCCAAGTTAGCAGTGCCTAATGTCCATATAGTTACGAGACTGAATGTCAAAATTATAAAGTCCCCACAGCTGGAATATAGAGATTGTTCAACAGTATGCTGAGAGAAAAAAAAACTGTCGAACATACAAGTAAACCTAATTTAACTTATTTAAACTGTATTGATTTTAAAAAGCGTTATTCCATACTATATACGGCGATTTAACTCTTCTAATCTATAAAATAAATAGTATTTCAGAGACTCACCACTAACAACGCTTAACCTTTTATTTTGTTCTACAGCCAGTCGATGTGGCTCCATCTGATGTCCAGAGTTACTGCCATCTTCGCCTTAAAGACACAGACATTAATTATTCGTGTACATTTAATCTCAGTTAATTCCAACACTGACCTTTTAAAAATTCGAATGAGAAAACTGGTAATTATTACGTAACCTCCAACATCGATATATATTACGATAACTTAGTCCATACGTGTATGAATCGTATTTGTAACATAATCAAACACTAACACTACAATAGGAAACACTAACTTTAATTGTCCCTAATAACGGCTCAGAGATACAAATAAAAGAAACAATCGCCGTTCTTCATTTAGGTGAGATATAAGTGTTGAAACGAACACACGGATCAAGGAACGCTCGGTTTTTGTCACTTTTGCTAAGCATACAGAGCAGCCAATAAATCATCAATTTAAGTGTTTTAAGCAATTGTTTTACATCAGCTTACTTTGGTGTTTGTCATGTAGACGAAAATTAAAACAATTTCACTTTATGAGGTTTGTACAACATCTTTTATTAAAACAATGGGAAGGCGTGGGTGGACAACAAACGTGTCCTTGCTTTTATACAAGACACCAAGACCGCCACACGAGGACTTTCAGCGAAGCCTAGCTGACAACAAACGTATGGGATCAAACAAGCCATAAACTGGCATGCAATCTCTACAAAGTTTTCAGCTAGATCTTCTATTCTTTCGCCACCTATTCATTATCATTTTTAACTTCTTTGGGCCCAGTGTGTCATGTACAACGATTATAGAAGAGGACTCGTGAGTGCTCTTGAACATTTTTGTTACAACGAGAAACAGGCACGTCTTTAGTTCAGGTTGCGCTGACTTGGCATCCTTTCCGAAAGCAAAAATAGCCGAGAGGAGTCGCAGACTGAAGCAGAACGGTAACAAGAACTAGGACTTTTTATACTTACAAAGATGCCTCACTCTCGTAGGACTGTACGTCCTTATAAAAATATATGTATAAAAAAAATACATGCTGTTATTAACTGCTTTTGAAAATCAGTAAGAGTATTTTAATAAATTTTTCTACTAACCGAGAAATTTATATGATATAACCATATAAACCTAACTCTTGGTAAAAGAACCCTGATAAGAGAGTTTACGTAATTTGTACGGTACATTAATACCATTTTGAAATTTAAGTATTCGGATAAGATAAGCTCAATCTGGCTTTAAAATGTGGATAAGCCAAACATAACCAGAAAGAGATATATACCAAATCCATCTGTATAAAAGGGTAAAATAAAGTAAATCCGACTATATACAGCTTCCCACCACTTCAGCAATAAGTTTGAGAGCAAAATTGAAAATTGGGTTACTATACCTGTGGCGAGTACAGCACAAATAGACCATTCTGTAGCTTAACAAACAAAAATGCCAGAAATATAAAATAACCTTATTACTGCTATAAATGCAAAAATAAATTAAAGTTGGGTATATAAAGACAGGGTAAGGTAAACCTGGCAATAATAATGAAAAATAGTAAACTAAATTACAAGACTAAAAGAAGCAAAATTACAAGGGGAAAACAGATTAGATAAATTTAGCTTTAATCACAAAAGGTAAAATCCAGACAAAGATTAAAATATTAAATCCGGCTAAAAAGGACAGAATGAATTGGATCTAAAAATGTAAAGTTTTTGTTGTTTTTTTAATTTTGCGCAAAGCTACACGAGTGCTATCTGCGCTAGCGGTCCCTAATTTAGCAGTGTAAGACTAGAGGAAAGGAAGTTAATCATCACCATCCACTGCCAACTGTTGGACTACTCTTTTACCAACGACTAGTGGGATTGGCCGTGACATTATAACGCCCCCACAGATGAAAGGGCGAGCATGTTTGGTGTGACGGGGATTCGAACCAACGACCTTCGGACTACGAGTCGAGTGCCTTAGACACCTTGGCAAAGGTGTGAAGTACATATGTACGGAAATACATTATGCTAATATGAGAATCAACTGACCAACACCAATTTATAAGCCTAATGATATATTTTTAGATAAAGAATATACTTTTTGTTTCAACAGAACGTTGATCAAACTTCTGAAAACAGACTACAGTTTAAACATTATACGTTATACACACAGGTATTTTTATTATGTTTAAAATTTCGTTGTTAGTCAATCTGCTATTGAAGTAAGTTAAACTTAGTTACTGAGACAGCTAAAACAAAATAAAATATTATTAAAAGGAATAAATATGAAAAGAAGGGCAGAGGGATGAAAAGACATTTCGACGGACCTAAACAGCATGACCTCTAGGATCCATATCGCCCGATTTCTTCCAAGTTTTACCGTTATAGTTTACCAGATGAACAACTGTCCTTTTTATTCATGGTGTTATTGCTACAAAAACAGTCCAACTCTAGGAGGAATATTTGCAATATAAAACCTACAAAACTATTACCCCGCCATTTACATACATATTATTAACTATCACAAATAAAACAATTACAATTTTTAACCCGTGAATACAAATGTTTCGTTGTAAACTATAATATACATACATACAAATAATCATTTTAGTTCGTGGTGATATTAATGCATTTCACAATAGGAGTAAGGTATATTTACATGTCCTTTTAACAACGGTAAAAGCATAAAACAAGTGAACGAAGTACGTATTGAAAAATTCGATATATAAACGTAGTGTAGGCAATACATCACAAAATTAAGTTTCTCATGGTATTGTATTAATGGATCTGCAAAACTTTTTACGAAACTAAAAAAAATGATTTTGTGAAATGTAAATAATCAACAAACTTGGATTTTTTTGTTTTCATGTAATACAGTGAAATGTTTTATTTAACAAAGACAACTTTAAATTACGCGAATATAAAAATAAACCGATTTTCTCAAAATAGTAAAACTGGATTTGAGTGTTTTGCACAGAAATTCTTCATATTTAACACTAAAATATGATTATGAACATTTACATATGTACAGTTTTATCCATTCTCTACTGTATCACATTTACTTATTTTCCTTTTAGTACTTTTCTGAAAAAAAAAACAATACCTGTGTACCGTATCTCCATATCTTTAATTTATGATAAATAAACACAACAGTGATGGGTCAGAACATATAAGCTTCCTTCCCTCAATTGTCTTATTCACTGTTAAATGAAAGCAAAATCTTAAAAAGTTATGTGCTGTGGGTGTTTGTGTTTCATAAAAAGAGGGAAGAGGGATGTCGTTATTTTTAATATTTTGTTACTTAAACAAGTTTTTCTTCACTTACACAACAATTCAGAAAATAACAGTCACGATTCAACATACAAGTTATTTGTTAAGCTTGATTACCAGTCGCGATTTAACATACTATACAGATTCACTCAAAAAGTACTAGAATCCTACAAGACACACGTTAATTCTCGACTAAGGTGGTTACTGTTTGTGCATGCCACTTCTCAAAAACTATATTTACCGATTTCGCATTTTTACTTCTCGATAAGTATGGCTATTGATTTCACATTTGTGGAGTAAAATGCTATAATTACTATTTCTGTTTATACAACACTTGAATCATATTTATTATATATTATTTACTGGGTTAGATTTTAACTACAATAATCCACACTTCAGTATTTAAATACTAACAATTTTTACTTCAGTTCCATCAATTTTTTTTTAAACCACCGTAATGAATACTGAGGTATGGTGCAGTAAAACTTGTTTTATTGCGTTGATACAAATAAGGTTATGCTAGAGTCATAACCCTCTGGAACTAAATTAAGTTAGCACGATAAACAATAGCTATATGCTGATATATATTAGGTTACTGCTATAACCATCTGCAGTTAGATTTGGTTATTACGATAAACAATAAGCATACATTGATACTGTAATAGATTCACTGTAATACATTTATTTTAATATCTGCATTTGTTTCAATATAATGCGTGTTACGTTTATTGTTGGATGAGAATTACGTAAGTCCTGCTTGTTTTCTAAATTTGTAGAAGATTCTCGAGAGTAAAAATCGACAATACATGTTTAACGATGTTACGTATTTTTTAATGTTTTAAGTTCTTCGTAGATTAAACGCAACAGAAAAACGCAGATAACAGCTTGTATAATTTATTACACTAAACTATTAACAAATATAACAGATATAACATGAATTATATAATAATAGTGACAGATATTAAGTTACAACATTCGAAATTAATTACAAAACAAAATAATATTAGTTTCAAACTTCAAAATAAATCACAATACAAAACGGTACTGGCCTGTATCTAATGTAATGATCTAAAATTAAAGTCTCAAATTCCAGTCTAGGGTGTGAATTTGGTCCCACGAAGTAATTCCGAAACAGTTCACAGTTCAATAAATTCGCCGTCTCTCAGCACAAGCAGTAATTCAGAAGTATCGTAGAGATTGACGAAATAAAATCACGGCTTCCGTAGATCTAATTTCAATCACAAATCCAAGTTGAATATTCACAGCAAACACTTAATCTTTCTCAAATAACTAGCTCTCTTCTTTTGAAATGAAACTGGTGTCTGAATCTCACTCTTTGTCTTCGAATAAAACTAATGACTGAATATCTCTCCCTCGAATAAAACTGATGACTGATGACTGAATCTGTCTCTTGTCACCGTCTTTTATACCGATAGGCCTATTTCTCGAACAATCTCGCAATCTCCATACAACTCTAGAGCAATCCGCGCGTGTTCGTTCTTGCACGAGACTAACGTCTAGACACGAAGTCACCAGCACTCATTTACTAACATGTGATTGGTCTACTTAATTCGAGAAAGTTCTAAAATGTTACCCTGAATAAATGACAAAATATTAGTTTAAACTTCGAAACAATAATATCAATATGGAAAAACGAATAATAGAAATGAAAATTCAAACACAACACGACATGTTGTCGTTTACAAAATATTTACACATATACATAACAAACGAAAACACTAGTGTATTTTTGAATATGGTTGAACTTTCGAGAATTGCGTCTAATGAGCATACAAGAGTCAGCCATCGCAAAACGCCGAAAAACAGAAATAGAATATTGTTGGTCAGCTACAGTCAGTATACTATAAGCCTCGGAAGCTATAATTGTGATTAACAATTATTGATCGGAAAACTCCAGAATTTGACCAGGAACATTTATAAATTTCGAATGTTACAAAGCGTTCAACTTCATTGGATGAATTTCGGACGTTAGCATTTCTACAAGAACATTAAATATCTCCTTCAGTGAAAAGTCAGCTTATAAGCGATGTGACGCTAGCCAAGAATGATTGATTGATTGATTTAGTGTTTTATGGCACAAAGCAGCTCGGCTATCTGCACCAAATGTTCGGTAAAAAGGTAAAAATAAATTAAATGCAGTAAAATACAGAAAAGGAAATGAAGGTAAAACAAAACATGATTTAAAAACAGAAAATGCATAAAACCAATGTTGACACCTAGTTTACAATGGTAAGAGAGAAAGCAGAGTAAAAGAAGTTGTAAAGTACTTACTTCAGCAAAATGGTAATTATCATAACCCGACAGGTAGACTAACAGGTAAGTTCAAGAACCACCGTAAGTCACCTGAAGTTGGCCTTTCTAGTCCTGGTTCTGTGTTATGTGTCATAGCAGCCATTATCAACATGTAAAATAATAGAAGGTTTAAAAGACATATAGCAAAATCGTAACAACGAGTAGCCAAATGTCCAGTAAAAAGGTAAAAGTAAAGTAAATGTAGTAAAATTTGTAAACGTAAACGAAGGTAAGAACAAAACAGCAATTAAAAACATAAAACTTCATAAAAACCAATGTTGTCATCCAATCTAGAAAGTTGTAAAGAACTTCTGTAGCAGCATGGTAATGATCATAACTCGCCAGGAAGATAAACAGGCAAGTACCAGAACCACCGTCAGTCACCTGAAGTTGGTCTTTCCAGTCCAAATTCCGGGTTCCGTGTCATTATGGCCAATACCAAAAAGTAGAGCAATAAAAGACATGCAGCAAAACTGTAATAACAACTCGCCAGGACGACTAACGGGTAGTTCAAACAGCAGCGTTAGTCATCTGAAGTTGGCCTTTCCAGTCCTGGTGTCGAGTTATTTAATGTTCTGACCATTTTCCAATGTCAAATTGAACTAGAGAGATTGAGACTGTGAAAAGGAAACCACAAATAAAAAGGTGTAATGAATAAATATCCAACACTTAAATGAGATTAAAAAGATAAATGGCCATTAAAAAACTTTATCAAGATGGACAGTGTCACCATCACCAATAACACTGTCCAAAGTTACACAGATAAACCCTGGAAAAAACATGTTTAAAATAGTGCCATCGTTGAGAATCATAACGATGGCAAAAAAAGTAAAATATGGCTGATAGTGATTTGAATGTTACACAAACTACAATACACTGATGCATCAGTTCCAAATAAAAGAAAATGATGAGTTAAAAAACTGTGACCAATGCGTTATCTAGTTAGAACTTCCTCCTTCCGAACCTGAAGGAAGCTAGATGGCCAAAGCCCAATATAGGGTTTGATTTGAAAAAGATTGTTGTCGCGTTGCTCACTCCAAGTGGACTGCCAGGTGGCACGGAGCCGAGCCTTGTTTGAGGCCCGGCATGGCCAACCGTGTTAAAGCGTGCGCTTCATAATCCATGGGTCGCGGGTTCGCGCCCGAGTCGCGCCAAACATGCTCGCCCTTCCACCCGTGGGGGCGTTATAATGTGACGGGTGTTGTTTTGAATTAAGCACAAAGCTACACAATGGGCTATCTGTGCTCTGCCAGCCACGGGTATCGAAACCCGGATTTTAGCAGGCAAGTCCGCAGACATACCGCTGAGCTACTGGGGGGCATAATGTGACGGTCAATCCCACTTTTCGTTGGTAAAAGAGTAGCCCAAGAATTGGCGGTGGGTGGTGATGACTAGCTGCCTTCCGTCTAGTCTTACACTGCTAAATTAGGAACGGCTAGCGTACATAGCCCTCGAGTAGCTTTGTGCGAAATTCCAAAAACAAACAAACAAAGCCGAGCCTTGAATACAAGACCATAGTCTACGTACGGAATAGGCACAGTGGTGATAGTGTCGGAGCAGAGAGATTTAGCTGCTGTGTTTGCAAGCTCGTTCCCGTGAATACCAACATGGCCTGGTATCCAAAAAAACTGGATAGAAGTAGCAGTTAATGAGAAATGGGCCAGTCGTTTTGAATATAAGCGAGAACAGGGTGTAAGCCAATGTGAAGTGATTCCAGAGCCAGTAGAGAACTAAGTGAGTCAGTATAAATAGTGCAGTTCAGCTTCAATATGATCCAAAATAAGAGATATGACATACAGTTGAGCAGTGAATACAGAAGCTGTAGAGGGGATTCTGCGTGTGACCACCAAACCGCAGCAAACCATAGCAGAGCCCACTGAATCACCTGATTTGGAAACATCTGAATAAATGGAAACGGAATGATTGTCTGAAAGATGTTCATTAAATAAATGACGGTACTTCCAATCTGGAGTATCTGCCCGTTTCAGATGACTGAAAGAAAGGTCACATTAGGGGGCTGTAAAAAGCCATGGTGGGATGGGCTGACCTGTGATGTCTGCAATGTTATACAAGGACAGACTCAAGTCATCTAATAGCGCCTGGATGCGAAGGCAATGGCAGATCGTCTGTTTTGAAAAAGTACAGCCTACTTAGGAAGAAAAACACATCCCCAGGTAAGATGCTTTGGTAAGAAATGAAGCTTCGAGGAATATAGTAAAGATAGTTGCAAACAGCGAAGGTTCAGAGATTCAACACACAAGCTTTAAACTGGAGAGGTACGGAAAGACCTAGTGCAGAGTCGAAGTCCTTGGTGATGAATGGGGTCCAGCATCTTTAAGGCCGAGGGTCTGGCAGAGCCATAGACCATTGATCCATAGTCAAGTTTCGATCTAATAAGAGCACAATATATCTTTAACATTGAACAGCGATCTGTCCCCCAACTGGTAGAAGAGAGGACACGGAGGATGTTCAGTGCTCTTGTGCATTTGACCCATAGCTGCTTTAAATGTGGTATAAAGGTCAACTTACGGTCAAAGATAAGCCCCAAGAACTTGGTCTCAGGGACCACTAGCAGCAAAACTTCACCGACATGAAGTTCAGGATCTGGGTAAATAACCCGTTGGCGGCAAAAATGCATGCAAATGGTTTTATAGAGAGAGAAATTAAAGCCGTTCGCCATAGTCCACTTCAGTAAACGATTAAGGGTAGTTTGTAGTTGTCGCTCAATATATCTCATGTTCGACGACCAACATGAGATGAGATGTGAAACTCGTCGACATACAGCCCATTCGCATTAGTGAGAGGGAGTTGTTCAGTGATGGGATTTATCTTTATACTGAAAAGTGTGACACTCAAAACACAGCCCTGAGGGACTCCAAGTTCCTGTACAAAATAACGAGAAAGTGTCGAACCCACACTGGTTGGAATCTCCTGTCCATTAAATTTTTCTCAATAAACATGGGTAAATGGCCACGTAACCCACATGCATGGAGGTCTCGCAAAACGCTATGCCTCCATGTTATGTCATAAGCCTTCTCAATGCAAAGAATATTGATGCAAGATGTTGGCATTTGAAAAAGGCTTCTCTGATTGATGTTTCAAGTCGAATCAGGTGGTCTGTGATGGAGTGCTGTCGTCGGAACTTACACTGGGTGGACGAGAAGATGTTGTTTCATTAGAGGAACCAAGCAAGACGAGCATTAACTATCCTTTCTAAGGTCTTACAGAGACAGCTCGTCAAAGCAATTGGATGGTGGTATGAAGGAATCTTGGGATCTTTCCCTGGCTTAGAAAAATGTAAAATAGCCTGGCGCCAGGCATCAGGAAAACCATTCTCCTGCCAGATTCTGTTAAATACAATTAGAAGGACATCAAGAGAAGCAGGAGACAGATGGTGCAGCATGTCATAGTGTATATCATCAGGTCCAATAGATGTACTGCCAGGCAGATGAAGGGCCACATTCAGTTCCACCAGTGTAAACGGACAATTATAGTCAAAGAAACAATCAGTTCGAGAGGAAAGAGGTGAATGCTCTGCCCAAGTCTTGATGGCCAAGAAGGTGGAGAAACAAGAAGTGCTAGATACCCGGCAAAAGTTTCACCTAGAGTATTAGCGATGCTCCGGATATCGGCTACCTCCTGACCATCACAGAGTAAGATCGAGAGGGGGACAGAATTGTAGTTCCCACTGAACTTTCGAATCCTGTCCAATATGATCTTGGAACTGGTGGTAGAAGATATGCTGGTTGTGAACTTACCCACTGAGCATGTGCACGGGTCCGTTGGAAAGCGACGCTGTTCGAAAGTGTGGGATATTTACGAAAAGTATCCCAGGCCCGTTTTTGAGCCCTCCGTACCAAGTGGCAAGCATGATTCCACCACGGACGAGGATATCGTGGAAAACGTGTCGAGGTTTTAGGAATACAGTGAGCAGCTGCTTGTTTTATTCAGCCAGTTACCGCTGAATAGCCACACAGTAATCTACTGATGAATGATTCACGATGGCAGGATCAAATTCTGCAAGAGTAGTGAAAGTGGACCAGTCTGCCTGATCCAGCTTCCAACGCAGCACACGTGTAGGGTGGCATCGACCACGGCCAGTCTCTCTCAAAAGTACAGGAAAATGATCATTGCCGAGAGGATTACTGTCAACCTTCCATGAAAAATGGGAAAATAATAAAGGGGAGCAAACCGAGAGATCAACAGCGGTAAAGGACATGCTAGGTGCATGAAAGTAAGTGGAAAAACCAGTGTTGAAAATAGAAAGAGTGTGATCAGAGACCATACGCTCTATACCTCAGGATAACTGATGCTATGTATCTTTTTCAAACACTGCACCTCTTTTTCCTCCAACCATTTTTGGCAAGAACGAAATTAAGAGGGGTGAGAACCATTGCAGTTGACGCAATGTGGGTCCATGTCACAGTCATAGGCATCGTGGTCCTTGCCTCCACAACGACCACATGTCAAGGAACCACGACAAGATGTCTTTGAGTGGCCGAATCTCTGACAATGGAAACATCAAAGAGGGTTTGAAATGTATGGCCGAACCTTGCAAATGAGATAACCTGCCTTGACGGTGGGAGGTGTACGTGGTGAAGTAAATGTTAAAACAAGGGTATTTGTTGGCAGTGTAACTCCATTTTTGCGAGTGGAGATGCGCCTCACTGCAGAAACTCCTTGAGTGGAGAGACCAGATAGAATCTCTGACTCGGGAACGTTTTTCGAATCCCTTTCAACAATAACTCCTCGTGAAGAATTCAAAGTAGCATGGGGTGTAAGCTCAATAGGTATATCCCCAATTGCCTTTGAATTCAAGAGGAGTTCACTGTGTTGGAATGTGGATGTTTCAACTAATATGTCTCCAGATCAAAGCTTCTTTACTGACTTTGGAGAGCCAGCAAGTCCCTCTAGCCCCTTTTGAATAAAAAAGGGGGACAATTGCCCTAAAGGTATTTCTGAAAGAGAATGTAACATAAGAAAATGAGGTACGTGTGTTACAGATGTTGAAGATTGCTGTTCTGAGTATTCAAGACGTGGTCGCTTACCCATTGACTGTTTTTTACAATTTTATTTAAATTATTTGGAGGATCCATAGGAAAGAGGAAAAGTTTCGGTACCTACTGACCCACCCCACCATGGAGCCCTATGAGGGGACACACTACAATGTCATTCAAGGACAATGCAGCAACACCAGGGTTTCGTGAGAACTGTACCCAAACACAAGCATCAGGCACAATGTCCACAACACCGTTGAGAACTTCCAACACTGGTACTCTGCTGATCCTAGCCCAAGTGGACAAGCCGATTGACCCACGGGGTACCACCCAAAAGCCGCCTGTCTTCAGGAAATCAAAGCCAAAGTAGTGTGTTATGGTTGGACCCCTCAACCACTAGGATCCTTTCCTCCTCTTCACGGGTCGCCACGCACGGCAAACACGTGGGTGGATGTTTAGATCCAAGAGGAGGTAAACTGGGAACAGAACCTTCCCTGGGAGGCCCCCTCACCACGTACAGGAATCCACACCGAAGGGCTAGCCAAGAAAAGCCAGTTCGCCAGCTTAAGCGAAATGTAACTATATCAATCCAGAATTAATTCAGTCGTCGTGGTTCCGGACCGTCGATGAAATATCCAGTTATTGACCAGATAGAAAACTCAATATTAGTTTTTAAGCTTGTAAAACTCTTGTATATGAACCAATATTTGTAATAACCGTTATTATAAATTGCATTGTTGTTCGTATACTGAATTATATTTATGTTTAGAAAGGAAATTGTGTATGTCAATCTTGTTGGCAAATATCATTAATTTGATACACATCGAAATTCAATTAACTTCTAAATTAACCTTAAAATTTCCGGTTATTTGAAATTGTAATATGTAATGTACACAATATAATAAATCGGAGACTTGTCCGAGATAAATTATAATACGTAATTAGATTGAGTTACAACGATAAACAATAGCTATACATTGATACACATTAGGTTACTTGTATAACCATCTGTAACTAGACTAGGTTATTACGGCAACCAATATTTATACACTGATACACTTTAGGTTACTGCTATAACCACATAGAACTAAATTAAGTTACTATGATAAACAACAGCTACACATTGATACACATTATGTTACTGTATTTTTGGCAGTTACTGACGCTACCATGTGCTATTTCTAATTTGAACTTCTGACCAAAGGGAAGGCAGCCAGTCAGCAGCACCTTACCATCCACCATCCGGCACTATAAGATTGACTATCACTCTTTTAGTATACCTAAAACTATTAATGAGAAGGAAATATTGCACAATATCGCAAAGATTCGTGGTTTATCTCTCCAACTCGGATATCCAGAGCTCTTACACAGAGCCAGCCCTTGTCCTCACGTTAATTATGCTACTATTATAATCATATGTTGTACTTTATACTAAAACGTAGAATAAATTAGAAAGTTTAGATTCTTATTGCGTATCATAGTAATTCGTCTTAGAAACTTCAGAATATTTGACTAAGATTAATGTCAAAGTTACTGAGCAACCATTTTGAACGTTCATACAAGCATGTTTGTATTTATTTGCATAAACGCATTAACTACCGTACACTTGGCCCGGCAAGGCCAAGCGTGTTAAGGCGCTAATTCGACTCGTAATCCGAGGGTTGCGGGTTCGAATCCCGGTCGCACCAAACATACTCGCCCTTTCAGCCGTGGGGGCGTTATAAATGTTACAATCAATCCCACTATTCGTTGGTAAAAAGAGTATCCCAAGAGTTGGCGGTGAGTGGTGATGACTAGCTGCCTTCCCTCTAGTCTTACACTGCTGAATTAGGGACGGCTAGCACAGATAGTTCTAGAGTAGCTTTGTGCGAAATTCAAAACAAACAAACCATACACTTGTACAAACATACTCCTTGGGGGCATGATAACACCGTCACGATGATACAGATGAGAAAAGGAATGACGTTTCATACCTGTTAATGATAAACATGGGGCAATTTTATTTGCATAATACAAATTCTTATACCGTCAAACTAATTAGATATTTGATTTTATAATCTTAAACAAGTACGAAGTTTCTATTAAGCATTATGTCATGAAGAGAAATGTGTTACCTTAAATTCCATAAGAAAACTTATACAGTGATAAACTTTAGACTTTTGTTTTGACCAATAACAGTTCTTATCCGTCAGGTTATTCATACCCTGTTTGATAATACCATCTTTTAAAACTCTCTCTACATACATATTTAAAAACGGTTGATATGGGTAGCGAAAGAACTCAGAGAATCGAACAACGTTTCGACCTTCTTCTGACGATGACCAAAGAAGGTCGAAACGTTGTTCGCTCCTCTTAGTGATTTCTCTACCCTTATCAGCCGTTTTTAAATATTTAAATTTCTCTTCAAGTGGGTTTTCTCGTCTTCACGGATTATTCTCTCTACATATACATCTGTCCAGTACCAGTTCTCATTAGTCAAGTTTTTGATACCCTGTATCAATTTTGCGTTTGTTTATGTTTGTTTCTTCATTTAGTATTTTATTACACTGCAAGTCAAATGGACACAACATAACCATAGAAAACACTAAAATACTAAATAAAGAAACAAACATAAACAAACGCAAAATTAAAGAAGCCTTACTTATACAACAACCTAAACCCAAAATAAACCAATATAAAGGAACGCCATTATACCTATATTAATATATAGATAAAATTATATATTCAAACATCTAATCCCGCCCTCTACATTGCGACACTCAGTTACACAACCCATTCCAAACATGTGGTCAGCTTCCGGTCAGTTACCTCTTTCTTTGTGAACCTGACGATGACCGAAGAAGGTCGAAACGTTGTTCGCTCTTCTATTTAAAATATTTTCTGAACCCAAACGAGCCGTTTTTGCATATAAAATTCTCAACAAGTGGGTTTCTCGACATCACTGAATGAAAACTTTGTATGGACTCCTACTTGACCAATAACAGTTCTATCAGTCAAGTGTGTGATAATTCCATCCAATGAAGGTCTACATAGACTTCCATTTCGTCCAATAACAATTCCCATCAGCCAAGCTATTTATGCCTACTGTGACACTGCCATATAAAACTTTTTTTGTATGGAATTGTTTTTTGTGAACTTGACGATGACCAAAGAAGGTAGAAATGTTGTTCGCTCCTCTATGTAAAATATTTTCCCAACCCAAACGAGCCGTTTTTGCATATATATAGAATTATCTTTTGGCCAATAGCAGTTCTTATCGACCAAGCTAGTGATACCATACGTTGTTGTCATCATCCAACGAAACCCTGTATATATATAATATTTATTTGGGTTCGTTTGTATTTATTTCTTACGCATATTTACATGTTTTAATTATAAAATAATCCTTAATCAGACACTTCCTAAAACACCAAATAAACCAACTAACCTAAAGAGGCTTTTGTTTCTAACACTGAGACGAAACGACTATTTACATTTTACCTGATCATTGGCTATCAACAACGTTACTCATAGAGAATCATTACATAAAACACGTAACGTTGATTTCATTTGATAAAAATGCTGTCTTACATTAGTCATTTTGTTAAACCCGTTTACAAGCTGCAGTTTTAACTAGTTTCAGGTTCACCAGACAAGACAGGTCCGACTGAACCCAGAAACTCACTACAGTTCCTAAAATTGTAAATGTTGTCAAGATAGAACAAACAGCCGAGAGTAATTTTACAGATAGAATGTTTTGTTCCTTTCACTTAAATAAGTGCAGTATTGGTAATAATTTCTCTGTAAACAAACTGCTGTGCACTAGAATACACACAATTGTTGAAATGGGTCACGTAATGTGTAAATGTGTTGGTAGACGCGCGTGCGTGCTTGAAAACACTGCCAAGCTGTCATATGACAAACGTATTATTGCATATAAACTTGCTAATTTTAGTAACTTAGGTTAGGTGTAGTCACGCGTCTACACAATAAAATTAATCAAAATGGCACAACGCACAGAAAAACATTCTACAGTTCTTTTTGCCACACCATCATCACATGTAATCTAATCAAGAACTGCACAGAAAACAG
This sequence comes from Carcinoscorpius rotundicauda, assembly GCA_011833715.1. Taxonomy (NCBI): domain Eukaryota; kingdom Metazoa; phylum Arthropoda; class Merostomata; order Xiphosura; family Limulidae; genus Carcinoscorpius; species Carcinoscorpius rotundicauda. The sequence goes on along the minus strand of CM022402.1, from coordinate 20,538,503 downwards.
TCAAACATTCTACACTTCTTTTTACCACACCATCTCACATGCAATCTAATCAAGAACTGCACAGAAAACAAACTTTCTGCAATAGTTCTTAGGCAGATACTAATATATAAAGCTAACAAGACAATTTAACTTCCTGTTTTTGGCTAAATTTTATACTCAAGTATGAATTACATTTAATGTGTAGGCAAAAAACAACCACATAATTCTTTTTTTTCTTTCTTGTAGAAACAAAAATAATTACTACGTGATGGAAACCCAGGCTTAAGACTGTTTTCAAACATATCGAACTAGATAAAGTAAAACTATAAAAAGTTTTTAAAATTGTGTTAAAAATCCCATAAAAAATAAGAACATTCAAGTCGTTTCATATTCTTATTTACAACGTATCTAAACATTCATGTCACGCCTAACAATTTTTATTTTATCCTTTATTTTAAATAGAATTGTTGTTACATAGGTTATTTACGCTAAATACTATATTTTCTTTACAACTTTTATATAATAGTACAATACTATCTTTGTCAAGTTTACTTGTTGTGTCTGAGATGTTATGTAATTTTGTCGTATAATTTTTTTAAATTTATTTTTATATTCATGACATAAAACCAAGCATTATAAAGAGCTGAAGTATCATATACTCTGTAATCTATGTGTACTCCAGTTTCACATACGTACAAGTAATTAACCGCACAGATTTTTTGAATAAGGAACAGTTTGGTTTGTTTTGAATTTCACGTAAAGCTACACGGGGGATATCTGCGATAGCCGTCCCTAATTTAGCAGTGTAAGACTAGAGAGAAGGCAGCTAGTCATCACCACCCACCGTCAACTTTTGGGCTACTTTTTTTTTTTTTTTTTTACCAACGAATAGTGGGATTGACCGTAAAATTATAACGCACCCAAAGATGAAAGGGCGAGCATGTTTGGTGTGACGGGGATTAGAACCAACGACCTTCGGATTACGAGTCGAATACCTTAACTACCTGGCCATGCCGGGCTTTAATAAGGAACAAAGAGACTGATAACCTGTGCACAACTGTTATGGAAATTCGCTGTTCCCGTTTTGAATTCAACAGTTTCGGATAATATGGCAAATAATGTGCCCCCTCCCTAACTCACCCCACTTCAATACATACATTCTGTCGCCTATGATTATATTGCACAGTTTCCTCACTGGCAAAGATATGGAAGCACAATACTATTAATTTCGAAACGTATTAAACTGTGGTATAAAACTCGACCTGTGTTACATTTTAAGACATTGGTTAAAAAAGGAAAGACAACCATGTCAAACTAGACATTTCGGTAATGAAATAGCGTGCACATCCAAGCTCTTTAAAAGATATTGGAATTCCAAAGAAAAAACCATTAACAATATGTTATTATTACTCAGTAAAATGACGGTAAAAGTCATAATCTTATTAATTTCATATCTTGTCAATTATACCCGTTACAGATAAAACAAAACTTTTTTTTATTTAATGCTACGGCACATTAAAAGGAAAGAGCACACATCAACTTAAGATATTTCTACTAGACAATGTGCATGTTATCCACCTTCTCTTAGAGATTTAAATGTTGAAAGCGCATTAAAAATATACTTGTTAAAACATAAAAAAAGACAACTCAAACTAGTATGCTTATAATATACTTGTTAAAACATAAAACGACAAATCACCATGTTTATACTTGTTAATTTAACAGTGAAATGAAAGTAAATAAGCTCTTGCCTAGCAAACAAACAAAAAAAGACATTTTGGAAACGTTTACAGAAATGACATCACTGAATAAAAATAAAGCATGAATGTGTTATAAAGTGAAACTTACTTTTCAATCAAACCAGATTTACGGAGGAAATAGATTAGAGAAAACTACAGCAGCTTAATCGAATTTAACTATAGTAGGTTGAAAAAGTAAACACTTAATAGTTTTTGCTTTTATTTTTTTATATATCTTCACAATGGACTAGCTGCGCTGTTACTTGCCACATGAACCTAACTTGCGGTTCTAGTATTACAAGCTCTAAAGTTTATCATTCAGATAATCACAGGACAGTACCTCATCAACTTTTCATAAATGTGTTAATGTTACGATTTTCTACATTTTTTAACACCCAAGTAAACAGTAAAAGGAAGTGATTATGTTAAATGATGGAGAGAGACAGAAAAAAAAGACAAATAAGTTAAATCTATCTATCTATCATCACTCTTTCTGGGAATAAAAACAGAATTAAATGTCTTTACAAACAAACTTAATCAAGAATGACGTTGCACACACACTCTAATTGCGTCAAATTCTATAAATCACCCATTTGATGTCGTGGTAGTTTGGCGTTTTTCACAGTACAATGTTTTAAAAGTCAGTTTCACACAGAGTTGATTCTACAGAAAATGGAAAACGCGAGTTGGAACTAAACGCATGATACAAAAGGAAAATTATCACTATACACCACTCTTGCTTCCTCATTTCGTGTCCAGTCGAACCAGTAATGAGTTGTTTGTTTTACACAACGAAATACTGAGATGTCTCTGTTTGTTGTTAACCACAAAGCCATGCGGGCTAGTTGTGCTCGGTCGAACGAGTTTTGGTGTTCAAAGCCTTCGGACTTACCCTATGGCCACGGGTATGAAACATTGTAACGTTCTATATACAATCGTACTATAATTGCTTTGATTATAATGCTGATAACGGAGCTGTCCAAAAATACACAGTTGGTGTTAGGCTTATTAGAAATAATTGGAGTTACAAATAAGTTGTTGAGAAAAAAAAATCAGATAAAAATTAGTTCACAAACATTTTCCTAATATAAATGATAAAATAAATTAAGGAAAGAACAAACGATGTATTCATTTTTCATAACTTATTTTTCAAAACTTTATCTAAGTTTTACTATTATTTTCAATATTGGTACATTTCATTTTATCTCTATACTAACTAGGAAAAAATGGTCGACTTCAAAACTTATCTTTGGTGTTTAATGAATATCATAATTAAGTAGTTGATGAAAACACGTGTTATATGGTTTTATTTCATCTATATCACTCTTGAACTTACGTGTTCTTTTACCATCATAAATAATTAAGTAGTTTAACCACTCTTATTTTAAACAGATATATCAACTCTTATGGTGTAACACAAACCACACTTTCCGCTTTACGTAAGAACTATCAAAATGTAACTTACAGATTACAAGATATTTTTGTTTGGCGTTTTTTGACATTAGAAGCAACGTTAACGCATTTCTATTCTTCAACACAAAATATATAACCTATAATACTATATTGTATAACACACCACACTTGCCTCTTTACGTAGTAACTACCAACACAAACTGTGTCTACGGTTACATATTACACAACACTTTTCAGCTGTGTTTGTTGTAGATTAAAACAAGGTTATCTCTATTAAATATTTTATAGTACTTACTGCCATTAAGTTGGTAAACTTAACCATTAATTTCATCTCTTCTGTAAAATCAAACCAATGGTTTTCAGATTAACTGCTCAGATCGTTTTTCTATTCAAGAAAAAAGTGCTAAGCAAAATATAACCATATACTGAGTTACAGCTGCGAGTACTTACAATAAGACAAGAAAGCCTCAATAAACGGAAGTAACTGTACCAACCGCATGAGAAAATCACGGTAAATATCAACAAAGAATGAGAAAGCACGGCAAACGACAGCACCAAAAACCACCCAAGAAATCCACGACAAATGAGAGCACTAACAAACACCTGTAACAGACTGAAGTACAAACAGTCGAATCTTCCTCTGGGGAAAAAATTATATATATACACACATACACGCAAGTTATCAAAATACTCCTATTACACATGGTATCTTTAAAATTTGGTAATCATGGAGAAAGAAGACTTTAGAAGTGAGAATGTAAGTGCTAAGATGACGCTGGCCTCATTAAAACATGGAATATTTATTAACTATCATCACTTTATTCGGAAAATAAAGTTTTGGTTAAGAAATAAATACTTAGACCCCTTGTTGATGTCATAACTTTTGCTACTTGCGCAAATTTTGCCTACTTGGCTTATTTAGTTCACACAAAAGCAGTTTTCTTCTTTGTACTGTTTCATACTTTTGTAATCTCTAAACCTGATTTCTAATTTCTCGTTCTTTACGAAACCATGTTTCGAAACTATGAGGTGAGCCACTGCTATTTCACTTGCTGCCAAATAGAAAAAAGAGAATTGCAGCCAGAAGGTTAAGGTTATTGAAAACTGTTTGTTTTTGAATTTCGCGCAAAGTTACACGAGGGCTGTCTGCGCTATACGTCCCTAATTTAGCAGTGTAAGAATAAAAAGAATGCAGCTAGCCATCACCACCCACAGCCAATTCTTGGGCTATTCTTTTACCAACGAATAGTGGGTATTTCTTTGATAGATTGTTTTGGCAGAATATTTATGATAAAACTTTGTAGAATGAACGGCAACTGTGTTGTTGAGACACCAGTGTAGAGAATAACGTTTTGAAAGTCTTCCGCCTTGAAGACGAAAGGTGGAAAACTTTCGAAACTCTACGCTTGTGTCTCAACAATAGACAGTTGCCGTCCATTTTAAAGTTTTATCATGAATAATTGGGTTGCTCGAATAATATTATGCCCCCAGGGCTGAAAGGGCGAACATGTTTGATGTGAGAAGCATTCGAACCCGCGGCCTGCGTATTGCGAATCAAATGCCTTAACCACCTGGTCATGCGGGGCACATTTCAAACTTAACCCAGTCAAATGCCCTGAAAGGAACGTAAGGGTTCTATAGATTTGAATGAGACCAGTCTTATTTTGAATTAAAGTCTAATAAATAGCTGAAATACAGCGTTTCACTGTTTTGACTGTAAAAATATAAAACATTGTATTTCCATTACTTATTAAATTTTAAGCATTACATAATTTCCAATTATTCATCTTTGAGTTCCTTCAACAATAACAAAATAAAGACAAAACAGTGCCATCAATCTTACCCTTTTCATTTGTCAAAATTATATTTATTAATAACTGCGAGACGGAAAAAATAACAAAACGACATTCCTCTTCTCTAACTTTTTTCTTGAAAATCTACCATTTTTATTTTAATAATTTTCAAAATAAAAGCTAACAGTTTGCCCAAACAAAATGTTTTTATATTTCAGTGAATACAGATTTTAGATAAGTTATAGCCCGGAAAATTCCTGTTCTAATTATACCAAACACAGGTAATTTTTTTTTTCGGTCGGGCGCTATTTTTAGGTGTTTTAGCCACAACAAGCTTACTAAAACATAACTAACTGATTTATGCTTTCATGTGTTTCCGAGTCAAATGTGTTATAAAAATAAACACGAAGAGTCATAGTCAGAGTATTTCACTGGTGAAAAAGCGAAATATTTAACTGAAGAGTATTTTTATAGATTGAACGCATGGTAGAATTAGTGTACCGTGTGTATACTGTATTAAAATCTGTCTCATTCAAGTGTAATAACAATAACTCGCATGCTTATTGCACAGAAACATATCAAACTGCCCTGTACGTGTGGATCTATAAATATCACATCACATTCGTAATACGTTTCTCCTTGAATGTGTATTGTATGAAACACGATACAAGTAATTAAGATAAATACTCTCCGTGTTTATTGTGTTAAAATAGGATACATTCAATTGTTAAGTTGAAGAATTTCGCGTGTTTATTGTGTTAAAATACGGCATAAAATATTTTGGTATACTAAGCTGTCACATGTCACAAAAATTACAGTAGGTCACGTGAAAAACATGTCGCACCTTAATATGAATATCATAATTTTAAACATTTACTTAGAAAAATAATCTAACAGTTCAACGTAGAGTTGAAGAAATTCACACTGCGCTAAAATGTCATATTTCAGTGTGGAATTACAGTCTTTCACGTGTTTTTTCTGCTAAACATATTACAACGTAAAAGTATAATTTCCCATATGCTTACTTTGATAAATCGTGTCACACTTTACCGTAAAGTTGAAATAGCTCCAGTGTTTACTGTGCTAAACTATGATATACTTCATAACTGCATAATCTCGAGCGTTCACTGCAACGAACACGCCACATTTCAATGTGGAGTAAGATTCCCACATGTCTTTGTGCTTAAATATGTCAAACTTCATTGTGGTGTAATAACACTGCATGTCTACCATACTAAAACATTACACACTTCACCGTATAGCTACATAACTTATCGTGAATACTGTTATTAAAACATGTCATACTTCATTCTGGAGATAAGGAATACTACGGTGTTTGCCGAGCTAAACGTGCCACATTTTACTGCGGAGATAAGTGAAAACTGCGTTGAAATAATATTGACATCACTCTGGGGTAACAGCATCTCCTGTGTTAACTGTGCTAAAACTAATAACACTGCACTATGGAGGTAGAGGATCTCACGTGTTAACTGTGCTAAAACTAATAACACTGCACTTTGGAGAAAGAGTATCTCACGTGTTTACTGTACTGAAACTAATAACACTGCACTTTGAAGGAAGAGGATCTCACGTGTTTACTGTACGGAAACTAATATCACTGCACTTTGGAGGTAGAGGATCTCACGTGTTAACTGTACTGAAACTAATAACACTGCACTATGGAGGTAGAGGATCTCACGTGTTTACTGTACTAAAACTAATAACACTGCACTATGGAGGTAGAGGATCTCACGTGTTTACTGTACTAAAACTAATAACACTGCACTTTGGAGGTAGAGTATCTCGCGTGTTTACTGTACTGAAACTAATAACACTGCACTTTGGAGGTAGAGTATCTCACGTGTTAACTGTACTGAAACTAATAACACTGCACTTTGGAGGTAGAGTATCTCACGTGTTAACTGTACTGAAACTAATAACACTGCACTTTGGAGGTAGAGTATCTCACGTGTTAACTGTACTGAAACTAATAACACTGCACTTTGGAGGTAGAGTATCTCACGTGTTAACTGTACTGAAACTAATAACACTGCACTTAATCGTGGAGTTACACGATTTCATATGCATCCTGTGATTATTGATAAAAAGTAACACCCACATTTTTGGGACTTGTATTTAGCAACTTAGAAACCGAACTAACCCAACCGTAAACTGTGATTTACATGTTTACTGTTCAGAAACTTGCCCCTCATTTTAACAGCTGAAAGAACAGTTGTTGTTTTTTTTAAATGTTGTGATACTAGCTGAATTAATCATGTCTGATTAGTAACTACATTATTATACTCGTATCTGTTGAAACAAACAAACTGTTTGTTAAAAATATACAAGAATAACAACTGTCAATCTTGACACGTAACAAGGTAATTACTGGTATTACCCCACTTCCTGTGCACACTTCTGCTGCTACTTTGAGATAAAGTGTATTTACTGGTTCTTACCACAACCACTTCAAACAACCGTATTTTACCCTCCTTATCTTTAGTATCACATGCCGCATACGTTTTGTTTCAGTACATTTTTAAAAGAGGCGTTGTTTCTCAGATGTCTTCATAAAGAGACAGCATTTTTTCGTAATCTACTATAGAAGACTTATTTTGTTTCATGCTTATTACAGTTATCAATATTATCTATTAGTATAAAACGTCAGGGTTTTATAGAACATGGTAGCCTAGTTTGCAATATATTAATTAATATTTTGGTTAAACGACACCTTGTGGGTACGTGGTTCAAACAGCTAGCTCAGAAAACTCTATATCGTTTTTGAAGTGCAAACCAAAGGGAAAGTAGCATTCGACAGTGTCCACCAGTAAATGGCACTTATGACTCTTTGAAATGAAAATGAGAGTGTTCAGCGGCATTACAGTTCGACCCTCAGACATTCTCATCCGCATCACATTATATTAATCACTAAGCTACTCGAAGTCGACCTAACATTTGGTAAAGAACAGCACAACTCTGGAGATTTAATATCAACCGAAAGTTTAAACAAGCTGAAAATCAAAGGAAATTATTAGACAATAAATACTATTTATACTTACACGCATGCTGTTGTGACAATTACTATTTATCAGATTCACTGAGAAAGTTATAATATAAGGTGGTGACCTCAAGTAACAGCTACACAAATTGAGATTATATTGATAACCTGAATTAGTAGGAGTACAAATACTGCGGTTAAGTTTGTTTGTGCCACCTTGAGAGGGTAAAAGAATAAGCAATGAAGTGAGGTTGATGACACTAAATGGTTGATGTACAAAGAGTTAGTCGTACCTTGTAAGAACTATTTCGTTTATTAATTTGACAATACATTAGTGCCGCCTAACTGCTTGTAGCCGTATATGCACACCACATGCATATTTAGCTCACAGCAAATCAAAATTACCATGTGACAAAAAGTCTTTATATGTGAATCTACTTACAACTGTAAAACACCTGGAACGATTGTCACCAAACTTGGTATGTAGCCTTAGAACCCCACCTCCCCGTAGAGACACGGATATTTCGAATCTAACTCCATATTTCTTCTCCGTGTGTTGATAGGTACATCAGCTTGTTCCTGATCATTCGACGATGCAATGCTGTCACGAGTAGATGCATGATTAGCGGAAAGAGGAAAGGTATTCGTATAGCGAGATAACAACTTAGAATCAAAGAATACAAGATGTAGAACAAAGGTGTGTCTACTGTATTCCATAGGTGAAGTTTTCTCACAATAGAAAGTTTAGGACAGAAACGAGTTTCGAAACAATTTCAATCTGGATTAACACTTTCATCCATAAAATTAAAGCTATAGTTATAAAAAGAGAACCCCCCGACTTGCAAAAAAAATAATTATGGTGAAGCTGGGCACGTCTCCTGCCATCGATTATGATAGCAAAGGATGATGTAGAGTTGTATAATGTTTAGAAGTCAAACAAACACTCAAAGTTCTAACGACATCTCAACACCAATGGTAGTTTGTTTTTTATTTATGAGAAAGATGACGAAAGAAACTTGAATGTCGACAACACCATTCAACCTGCCAAATTACCCCTCACTCAAATGCAGCTTTAATAGATTTTTTACCGTTTAGGTAGATTAATAGTTTTGGAAGCTAGATGCAGAAAATGATCTGTAAAAACTCTGGATTAATATTGGCCTTGCTGTCCTTCCACAGAAACTGTTACCATAGCATCGGGTGGCGCTACAAGTCTATAACAGTTAATCGACCAAGAAGTTCAAAGGGCAACACGAAAACAAAATATTCTTCTTTAAAAGTACGATTAAGTCCTAGCATTCAGTACAGGTTCTAAGAGCAAACGTATCATCTACAATCATTATTATGTAGGAACTGTAGATCTAAACACGAACACAGTGCACTTTGTACTGCCAATATGGATTAAAGGTTATAATGATTAATATCATTATTACTGAGCAACAAGAACTACCAGTGGCAAATTATTGGTAGCTAGATATATATAAAAGGGTAGGAGCTCTGCTTTGTGTGTAATTAAACGAGGTACGTGTAATTATAAAACCAGCTTGTATGTTTAAAATAATGTACGAAAATTACATGTAAATATATCAAATATAATTTTTGTGACTCAGATATGCCTGCTAGCCATATAAACGCAACTGATAAGTGATTGGTAAAAATTAACAAATTAAATGCCTCAAATGAAGCCCAATGTGTACATATGATTCAACAGTCAAAGCTTTATTGAAGTTTACTTGACGAGCTCCGGCATGTAACAAAATTTACCGTTCCACCACTGCCCACTGGAGTTGCGATTCTAACTAAGAACAGATGACAGCGTTGATATGTATGTACATATTCAATATGATTTAAATATAATATTACGGATACAGATGATAAACTGGGAGCACGTGGCTCTGATGACAACATGAAATGGGTCGTTGCCGTTCAATTAGAAAATATGAAGGGGTTCTTGTAAAAATAATTCATAGATTGAAGTGTGTTTTAATACATGGTTTAACCTACCCTAGACCTGACCTCGTTACTGTAAACAATGGTTTAATAACAAGTTTAATAAATTACTAGCTACTTCGAAATCATGACGAGAGTCAAGTAATTATCAATTTCAGATCTAGGTGATTACAGACGAACACAACTCTTATTATAAACTGCGTTTTTCCACTCACCATCCTTATTGGTCCACTGGCCACAAATAGTACATGGCTGAGGTTTGCAAGGCTTGACACACAGTTCGAAATACCTCCACACCATATCTGACCACTGATCTAATGTTTCCAGCAGGCAATAGAGTAGTAGATGCGTTCATGTGCGACTGGAATGACTGATACTGTTGACGTTATAGTAGAAGAAACAAACCTAAAAATTCTGAGAAACGTTTGCATACAAACTTACTTTCAATGGAACACTTATTTTGATGTTATATACAATCCCGTGCGTTAGAAATGATGTTCTTTTGCTACGAATGATCCAAGGTGATTTTAAAATGTGGGGATTAATTTCAATAGTTCGATAAAACTAAAACCGTTCGCGATAACATCCAGTTCTGTTGTCCCACTTGTTGATGGGATCGAACATTTTAAGCAGCATACCTCGTCAATGCAGTATAAATACGTCATATCAGGTTTAAACGAGCCATCCACGCAAGATGAAACTAGACGATAAGTCTTCCGAGGTTTTTTTACATCACTTCTGTACTCCGCTGCATACTTAGCTCAGTTTCTCAGCTTACTGGCACGTTTAAAAGACTATACGAGATGCGCGTCCTCGTTGGTACCTCTGCATCCAATACCCATCTGTGACGTTGCCGTCTATCAACAGGCTTATCGAGAAGTCGTAATATGCGAGTTGAAAGTAAAAACTGTTCAAGGTCATCCTTCGAATGTTTACGGTACTAAATATCGCATAATCCACTACTCGGGAATTGAGGCACACCAAATCCAAGGCTGACCAGAAACTACACTGGATATATCTCACAACTGCGCAAAAGCAGAACGCAGTAGAACACGCTCTTCCAAAAGTTCTATTTCGTCCCATACGCGAGAAGAAGCAAACAAAACTTGCATGACACCTGGAGATAAAGAAGTAACGCAAATTTAAAGTGATGTGGAAAACATTTACTAGCTCAAGCAACACTTCTAAACAGGACATCGCTCGACTTTCTTTTACTTAAAAAAATTGACTTCTTGAGCAAGTTCTCATGTGCATAGCACAAAGTGACCTTCTACCCTTGATATCCGATTCGACAATACAAATTAGTCCGTCTCTTTGTGGATTTTACGCAAAGCTACACGAGAGCTATCTTCGCTAGCCGTCCCTGATATAGCAGTATAAGATTAGAAGGAAGACATCTTGTCATCACCACCCACCGCCAACTCTTGGGTAACTCTTACCAACTAATAGTGGGAAAAACTTCCACATTATAACGCCCCACGTCTGAGAGGGCGAGCATGTTTGATGTAACGGGGAGTCGAAACCGCGACCCGCAGATTGCAAATCGAGCGCCCTAACCACCAACTAGTCCTTCGATTTCATGAATTGAGATTTTTTTTATATAAACAAACAGATAACTTTTTCTGTAAAAAGATAGTCAGTCCATTAAAGAAAAACTATATAACCCATTATGTCCGTTACACATGACTTGAAATGAGTATAAAGTGCAAGAAGATAAAAATACGGAAGAATCTGATTAAACTAAATACGTTAGTCAACTGGTCTATTAGTTAACTTTTACAGGCATGACGAACAACACTGTTTAATTACTTTCAAATGTAGCATCATAAAACTAATTATGTCCAAGATTTGTTTGTTTTGAATTTCGCGCAAAGCTACACGACAGCTGTCTACTCTAGTCGTTCCTAATTTAGCGGTGTAAGACTAGAAGGAAAACAGCTAGTCATCCCCACCCATCACCAACTTTCAGGCAACTCTTTTACCAACTAATAGTGGGATTGACTGTAACATTATAACGCCCCACGGCTGAAAGGGCAAGAATAGTTTGTATGACGGGGATGATTCGAAGCCGCGAACTGAGGGCCCCTTTTTCCCCTTATTAATTCACTCTCATAGAGTATAATGAAAAACACATCAGCGTTTCAAACTTGTCATGATAATGACTGTATCTATCTAACTAATAAAGAAATATTGATTAGAAGTAATTACTTGAGATACATACACAGAAAATTACTAATAAAAAAAATTCAAATTATTTCCGAACACATTATTATCATTAAGTCAAGGATTAATGCAAATTGTCTGGATTTTAATTTGGATACTGAAGATGTAATCTGTAGGATTCTCAAATGTTTATCTGTGTCTCTTTTAAACTAAACAATGTTGTTTGCCATTAGTATCATAAAACTAACAGTCACTTGGAGTCGGCTTAACCTTAACTTTATGGGAAAGAAGAGTATTCTTTATTCACACAAAAGAAACGTTAGGGTCTTCTTTATTCACACATAAGAAATGTTACAGAGGATTCAGGAAGACTGCAATTCTCGGAATCTTCAGTTTTTTTTACACCAAACAACCGCTCTTTTAAAAAATGACACATTTTCAAAATGAATCAAGCATGACTTGTTGGTTGCTCGACTGAAGACGAGTAGATCCAGAATTTGGCTTTATCGATATATTGGTGAACATGCCCTGCACTTTTAGAAATGGGAGCGTAAAAAACAGTAACAATCAATTCCGAGTAAGAGTAACTGTATAGGTGGCGTATGCTACTGTTTGATTATCCTCCTTGAGAATAGAAATTTTAAATTACGAATAGTTATGATTGACCGTTGTAGTCTCTGGCCAAGTCATTTAGACAATGCATACGGAACCGTTTTGATTTAAAATATTCTAACAATTTATAGACTTATCTGGCGATTCTTATTCGAATAAACTTTTAAAGTCACTGCTGACTGATTGTTAAATTTACATTTAAAAGACGTGATTGGTCGTCATATGAAGGTGAGGATGGCGTACGATTAATTAGTTTCGTAAGATTCTCAGATGTTGTTTCTCTTTGGTTGAACGTTTCTGATACATTATTTATGAATAGTGATACAATATGTCGAAAAGAATAACACGATGTGGCATGTATATTTAATCCACCATTTTCATAAGGTGTTCTTTTTCACGGTTGTATTTTTATTTAATATACAACGATTTTGCTGTTTGTTTCACCATTTTAAACTACAATAATTAACTCACAAACCTCTTTCCTTTTTTTTTTTTTTCCAAGCACCATACATCCCCTACAGTCTCGCTTTGTATAAGCATGTGCGGTAAGGCCCATTGTACAAAACTTTGTTGACAGTCTAACTTCCGCTGTTGCCCATCAAATTGATGTTCTTTGGTTGGGAAAGAGAAAAAAACTGCAACATATATGACAAAAGATTACTGAGTTATGCTGACGTCAGATTCAGAGACAAATTACATAAAATAATGCTTTAATCATTAAAGACCGGCGGCAGCCTGGCGTAGAATTCTTCCAGAAAGTTCCAATAGCCCCATGACTCACCACAGTTAAGAGACATTGGACAACACCGCACATCTACTGCAGTGCGAGTTTCTTAAACAAAATGAAACAGCTTCCTAGCAGAAAGCTACAATTAATTGATATACATCAACAGACAAATTTAACCCAACTTCTACAGTTAAGTTATGGGAGGGAGGCATTTTGGTTATGTTGAACGTAAAAAAATATCAATAGTGTGGGTAAATACATAGTAACTAGAGTGTAGCATAGCAACAATAACTAACATGTTAGTATTTGCGATAATTTTCATACTCATCGACTTAGAAGTAGCTCAAACCGCGAAGACACAAAATGGATGCTTTGATTATAAACTATTTCTTTAACCGTAACTTTGTAAGGTGAAAGTCGCAAAAAGAATAAACACTCACGTTTGTTTGTTTTTGAATTTCGCGCAAAGCTACACGAGGGCTATCTGTGTTAGCCGTCTATAATTTTGCAGTGTAAGACTAGAAGGAAGGCAGCTAGTCATCACCACCCACCAACTCTTGGGCTACTCTTTTACCAACGAGTAGTGGGATTGACCGTCACATTATAACGCCCCATGGCTAAAAGGGTGAGCTTGTTTGGTGCGACCAGGATTCGAACCCGCAACCCTCAGATTACGAGTCGAACGCCTGGGCCATGGCGGGCCAAAAACTCACACGTTACGTTTACTGTTTGCTATATTTGTAATTCACGTAATTCTAAGATTGCTATTGTTTTGAATTAAGCACAAAGAAGCTACATAATGGGGTATCTGTGCTCTGCCCACCACGGGTATCAAAACCCGGTTTTTAGAGTTGTAAATCCGCAGACATATCGCACTGTGCACTGGGGGGCCGTAATTCTAAGAACCAATGAGTGAAAACGAGAGTATGTTACAACCAGACTTTTAGAGTAAGAATTAAAAACGCAACGTTATTTCTATTTATAAATTATTACTGCTTATTTATTCACTATTTTATCTAACTTTACTGCTAATGCAAAAATCAAAGAAACACCAGATGACGGCACATTTCAATTCCAATAAGAATAGCTACTAAAAATTGAAAAAAGGAAAGTAACGAGTCCATGACTTTTTTTAACGTGCTGGAAAATAAAATTTGAATTTGAATCACATGCACTAAAGATCTGTTTTTCAAACGAATAACGTTTCTAGTTGAATATACAAACTATACTTTAAAATAATCGTAATATTTAATAATATTCTATATTAGAAAAATGAAAACGTCGCAATGCTTAGAGTATGCAATCAGATGAAAAACAGTAATTTATGTTTTCAAGAGATTAATTATCTGAAGATTTCACTAAATTAATTTTATTTATTCAAGTTCATTTTACGAAAATGAACATAGAGATTTAATAATTGTTTGTTGGTGAGCGCAAAGTTACACAGAAAGTTATCTGTGCTATGTTGGAAGAAGACCTGATTGACTACAGTTGTTTGGAATAAAATCACTAAAAGATAAATCACGTGAACTGATAACTTGGATCACGAATCCCACCGAATATGCCTAGATTTGAGTTGTCCAATATCCTCTCAATAACCTTTTAATATGAAATCAATAATGATTACTTATGTCATTAATATTATTCTAAATCTTCCACACAAAATTACAATTGCTTTTAAGAGGCATGGTACTGGCGTTTTACACCAGAATTCACCTTATATAATACACGATCACGTCAGGGACACAAAAGCTCAGGTGTAACCGTCCTGATTTAGAACTACCGGTCTAAAGGACAGCATGCACCCAGAAGCACCTGCCACCTACAGGGCACTCTTACCCAATTAGCGAAATTATCTGTCACTTTTATAAAGCATTCGGAGCTGAAAATTCGGATCATGTTTAGTATAATATCACGGGCTCGAACCTTGAGCCATATGCTTTGCACCTTAAATCGTTAACCACTTGGCCCTAAATCAGGGTTTTCCAGATCTTTTTGAATTGTTCAACCCCTTGAGAAACTCGTAAAGGTATCACCGACAACCAGTTTCTTATGATATGCATTATAAGTGAAACTTCACAGTCAAGAAACTTCATTACATAATGAACTTTACTCATCATAATAGAAACGTTAGGGAACATAAAGTATAAAAAGGAGCGAGGTTTTAATTTTGTCTAATAAGATGGATAAATCTGGTAGGTTTCAACAGGTGTACGAATAGGGGCCATTTTCGACATCCTATCTTTATTCATCCCAGTTTCGTCAACTCCAAGGGGTAGATATCAAGTACTTTGAGAAATCAAGCCCTCATTTCTCTGTGCACAATAATTCGTTGATGTCACCATCGATTTTAAACTGTAACTAACACAAAGAATAAAAACAAAGTCGAAAACATATAAAATCAGTATTATTACATAGTAATGAATATTTTTTAAAATAATTATTCCTCTACAAATTCAACTAAAAATACACACATTTTCAGCCGCTTTAAAATTTCCAAAACTTTGTCATCAACTTCTCACCAGATGGTAGCAGCTGTACAGAGTTTGTAAACAAAATAGTGTTACAATCATTTGTGAAATATACCGACTACTTCGCCATACAGTGCAGGGTATTAAGTCAAAAATTAGTGTCTGCGTTAGAAAATGTCCAATAAAAACAGAGTAGAACAAACTAACTAACCAGAGCATCAAAACAAAACAGTTACAGTTGCTATATTTAATTCTAAGCGAATGTATCTTAGCATCTGAAAGCACGTGAAACAAGAACTTAACCGATTTCAGTTACACTAAAAAACATTCACTCTTTTGAATAAATCAATAATATTTATTTTACTTAAATCTATTCGCTTGCTATTTGAATAACATCTACCCAAACGATTCTTGTATACGAGTCCCGCGGAAGTTAATATTTAAGAAGAGTCATCACCGAATACATAATGAAGTAAACACCACGTCACAATTTAAGTCAGTTTTAAATACTCCACCACTGAATCAAGTTATTACAAAAGTCAACAACGCGTATTACATAATCATTGGATTCAACAATAAAATAAAACACCAAATCACATTTAAAGCTTGCCTTCTATAGAAGTCAGTAATGTGTCAGACGCATAATTACTTGAATAGACAATTCAATAAAGGTTACAACACCACTAAACCTATTTTGGAATAAGTCAACATTGAATTGGTAACGAGTCAGTCTAGGATGAGCACTTGAATCAACGACGACCTTAGCGCATCATATCTAAAACATCATAAAATTCGGATTGATAAATGTCTCAAACAACATTTACCGTTTTTCCGCACTAATATTGTTCAGGTATTAGCTTTAATTTTGCGATAAATTACTGTTACTAATGTGCTGTAGTACAAATGCAGTTTAGGTAATTGTTTGAACATTCATTTAAATTATCGTTACTAATATGCATGTTGCAGAGTAACATTTAAATGATGTGATCACTTGAGCCTGAAATCATGTTTTCTAATGTAGATGTTACAACACAACATTAAAATAGCATCATTAGCATAAAATGTAAAATGTTATAATCACTTGAGTATGAAATACACTTTACCAATATGCATGTTACAGCAAAAAATTAAAAATGTGTCAGCACTTGGACATGAAATTCTGTTACTACTATTTGTCATAGTCAAAAATAAAATTCAAAACCATCACTGGTTCATTAAACCTCACATCTCGTGTTTCATAAATTGTACAAATTATAAATTAAAATAAAAAGACAGTCTGTGTAACTACCTTCAACATCACGACATTAAATATTATTGCTGCTTCAATAGATGGCACCACTTAAACATAACCAACAAATTATTCGGTGTAGAATTAAACCGTACGCTATCTGCGTTCTGCCCACTACAAGAACCAAATTCTGGACTTTATCACACTAAGTCTGGAAACATATCACTATCCTACAGGGGAACTTGCTTACCAAACTTCATTAAAAGTAGAATTATTTTATTTCCATTTCAATTACTCTTTAAAACATCTCTTTCCAAGGGTAAACGTTTTAAATATCAGTGAAAATTGTAGTTTGTGTTTAGTATTAACCTCGATACCTTTAGTACATGTTCTCTAGGATAAACGTTTTAAACAGCAGGACAAGTTAGTTTATTTTTAGTTGGGACTGATAGACAGTGTATCCCCACCGCAATGAGGGTTCTATTCCGCAGTCACCTCCAAAACCTAGAATACCTCTTACTACGTTGTAGCTAGTACTTTAGAATCCCTTTCTTTAATTTTTTATTAATGTGTTTTGGTTTATGGCTTGAATGTTTTATGGTTATAATATTATACATACATACAAATATACATGAGAGAGAGAGAGAGAGAGAGAGAGAGAC
The DNA here is from genome assembly GCA_011833715.1 of Carcinoscorpius rotundicauda. NCBI lineage: Eukaryota > Metazoa > Arthropoda > Merostomata > Xiphosura > Limulidae > Carcinoscorpius > Carcinoscorpius rotundicauda. Next base: position 20,520,768 of record CM022402.1, on the reverse strand, counting down.
GTGTAATCAGTCCAAGTCAGAAGGTTAGCTGTATATCTGCAACTCTTACTCCATATAAAAACACCACCTTAAACAAGAATATGAAACGAAAAGGCAAACAGTTGGGCTTTTGTTATCTAGAAACAAGAAACGCCACCTAGTGGTAAGTGGTCTACCAGCTATTCCATGTGTTTTGTCGAAGTTGTTAGGCTTTTTCTCCTTCTCCTTTTGTGGCACAAAAACAAATGTTACATCTAACGGCTCCGTTCTTGTCTCTGAAGTGACGTCACCCCCTGGTATTGATGCTTCTAAATAAAATTAGGAAGGTCCCGCGTTTGTAAAAAGGAAAAAAAATTAGAAACATTGAAAGCGTAATGATAAATTAACGGCGAGTGTTTCCAACTTTGGGGAAAACAAGATCTTCTCGACCTGATGGTCAAGTTGAAGGTTGGAAGTAGTTTCATGATACGAATATATTTGATCATATTAAAAGCATGACTTATTTGTTTGTTTTGAATTTCACGCAAAGCTACTCAAGAGCTATGTGCGCTAGCTGTCCCTGATTTAGCAGTGTAATGGCAGGCAGTTAGTTATCACCACCCACCAACAACTCTTGGGCTACTCTTACCAAGAAACAGTTGGATTGACCGTAACATTATAACGCCCCCACGGCTGAAAGGGCGAGCATGTTTGGTGCGACGGGGATTCGAACCCGCGACCCTCGGATTACGAGTCGAACGCTTCAACCCATCTGGCCATTCGAGCCCAAGCACAAGTTATTTCCTATTAGAAGGTTTAGAACATTGTAATTCGTTTATTTTCTTTCTCTTACTAATTATGGTATGCAAGATGGTAGCTATTTAAACACAACAGTAAAGTTTTACTCGGAGCATACTATAACGCAATTTTTCGTCGTTATTTTCACAAAGTTTAAAGTCGTGATAGACTCAGAAATTAGCGTAGGCCTGGATCGTAAATCCAAGGTCTCATGGCTCTCGTAACCATGCCGAAAAAAAACTCAAGAAAAGCGTGCTTCGTCACAATTCAGTCAAAAACCAAAAAGTGGCCCATGAGGTGGTTGTGGGTGTTGTTGACTTGAAGACTTTTTCTAGTCTAGTGGTTCAAAATTGGGAACAGATAAGTGCAAATGAGACTACGCGATAATCCTAAAACAAGATAAGACATTTCTTTTTAACGCCACTTACATCAAAGTTAAAAAAGGAAAGAGACACAGCTGCAACTATAGTTTAAGTGGCCATCTAACTATTTAAATACGTCTAAAGTTACTGAAACATGTTATTTGTGCTACAGAAATACATATTTAACATGAAACAAAGAATCATTCACCAACATTGCTTAATTTACCAATTTATTGTATAATATTAGATAATCCTATCTGAAAATTGGTACTACGTTTTACTATAGAAGTGAACTAGATGTTACCTATTGGTCAATATACAGTAAGGCCTAAGATTCAAACCCACAAAATGGTAATGAGTGCCCGGTATTTTCGAAAATTCCATAAACCATGTAGACTGTAGATGTTGTAAACTAATTACCATAAATCGTTCTAGCGAACAGTTCTAAATTTTGGCCGATCATGCTTGAACCTTGGAGTCTCCGACTTTGACTTCTAGACCACAGGTTGCATCACGTATTGTTCCAATTGAAAATACCAAATATCCAAACCCTATAAATATACCTTCTAGGTCATACTGAGGTTATGCCTTCACGTGACCAAAGTAAACACAGCAACAATTTGCGGTCATATCAAACGTAAACATTATTCGTAAAAACACGGCTTGCGCTACACAATCGCATAGTACCGTTCAGTTTTCACGAATTTACCAGTAAATTAAACAACATATGCACGCCAAGATAGGACAAAAGTGCAGAAAATTCAGTATTCACACAACATAACCTTATTTCATCCCATCAGCAATGATAATCGCTCTGGATATCAGCAAAGTAGTGGACATTGCCAACGGAGGACTTGAGTTAGGCCCACAGGTTGAGAAAAAATATCATACATTATTTTGTACTGACGACATCATTTTACACTGGAAAAAAGTTCTAGGCCATAAAAGCCTTGATGCTAACGAGGATTTTGTGATCAGCCAGATGTATGATGTTGGACTGTTGAAAGGTTACGCGAGGTTAAGACGAACCTAATTTTAGAGAATAGGCCTGTTGTTTATATTGTGTCAGTGGTAAATTTATTATCTAGATATACTACATCGTATTGTATTGCATTTTAAGTCCTGTCTTGCAAGGGACCTTCTTCAGCACACATTTCTATACATTTTCTACAAATAAGTCATCTATTTAAAGACATGTCTTGACAAGCCAGGTTTTTTAATAAAACTTTATAATCGCCCACTGGGTCCTTCCTACCTAGCACGACTTGTGTGGGCCTCGATCATAATGTTTAGATAACGGGAGGCACCAAATATTTACAAGCTAGAAATTGCACCAAGATTTGTGCTATATATTTTTGACAAGGTACATTATATACACATGTAATCAGATATAAAATGGAAACTATATAATCTATGGTACGACAATGTTTTCTAAGCCTTGTCAGCGTTGTTCGGTCTTCGAATTTACTGCAGCAGTGCACTTACACTCTTGTCCAAATTAATTGAAACAAATGGTCATTTTACAATATTTTCAGCATGGCGGCCGGAGTAGGCTCGCTGGACTGGTTGATTTCCTTTAATAGTCATTTTTTTCACACAGACGGCGTCATTAGCCGTGTTTTGCAGTATGGTCAATCTATTTTTCGGATATATGATGAAATTTTGAGAAATATTACGTCATTCGAAATTGCGTTTAAAGGGCATGGAGACCAGTCAAAAAACAACTTATTACCAACTCAATGAAGAGAAAACGGTATCAATGGGGTCTGAAATACAAGAACTGGACGCAAGAACAATGAAAGAAGGTGTTGTTCAGTGACGAGACTCAATTCTTCGTACGGGGTCAAAGAAGTCTGCATGTTCGCAAATCTCCAGGTGAGGAACTTCGAGAATCTCACATCAATTAGTTTGTAAAAGAAGATGTTTTCGGGCTTTTTCAGCTACAATGGCGTCGGAGGCTTACATATCGTAGAAGGTATGATGCAAGGACCACGGTACATCGAAGTTTTCCAGATAAGAATCGTTCCAGAATTGAAAAAGATTTTTAGATGGATCTGGTATTTTTAAGCAACATCTGGCTACGTGCCATACATCGAAACTTGTGAAGAATTTTTATGACTTAAACACGAATAGAGGTGCTGGACTGGCCTGGAAACTCTCCGTACTTAAATCCTATTGAATATCTTTCTGTGATTTGTAAAGAGACTTTGGGGAAAAGACTGAACTACGAAAGATAAGCTAATTGAGGCCATAATTGGGGTGTGGTACCGCGCTTCAAAAATAAGTAAAGATTGCAGTCAATTAGCGGACTCGATACCAAAGCGGATTAATGATCTCCTGAAAAATAAAGGCGGTCACATCATGTATTAATTTGCGAGTAATTTTACACTGCTAAATTAGGGACGGCTAGCGCAGATAGACCTCGTGTAGCTTTGCACGAAATTAAAAAAAAAAACAATGTTACTTTTAATATATATATTTGACGAATGTAGATTTCTTTGTGGTTGTTTTGAATTTCTCTGCTTTATATTGATCACCGCCTCATCCGCTTGTTCGCTCTACTCAAATATAGGGGAAGGAACAATCGCAGTCCCTGGTTCGCTGCGGCTGACGATAGTACAAGAATAATCATTGAAAAGTATTGTCTCAGGTCATACAATTAACGATGTAAGAAGTGATTAGAATTAACCAATTATGGTATTGTTTGATATAATGTAAATATACGATTCTTAAGAAGTTGTCTCTTTTCACTTTTATTTCATCACATTCTTAAAACTATAAAGTAGAAATTAAAAAAAAAGAAACAACGGACAACTTAATATTTTAAATCTAATCCATCAATACGAAAAGTTTTACGAGGGTATTTTGTTCTTAGTTAAAACATTTGCACCCGCTCAAGGGGGCAATTATGAGCGGATGAAAAATAAAACTGTGCAAGTTAAGAACGTAATATCTACATTCCTCTTGAATCAACAACATATCACAAATCTTCAGATTATCTGGTGACGATGTCGAAAAGTGAGCCGCCAAGATGCTTATCAAGTTCGCGTAGTGGGTTATCTACTACTACTCCATCTTTTCACGACAGGCTTTACTTCTTAACCAATAGCCTGATCAGATAACACGTTCTCCCGTTTCTGTGTATTTATATACGTTCAGTCTATCTGTAGGCAAGATATTTTGGGGTAAGTAGCTGCACGGGTGAGGCGGACGATATTACGGAATGATAAGGTTGCATTCTCGTGAATGCGAGAGACCCCCCCTTCCCATTCCCCGCACCACGCGATCTGAAGCGACAGAATTGATACTTAAGCAAAGCCATTGAACGAAATAACTTCTGCTTAACGTTTCTCTGGGGATTTTTTTGTTTTTTGAATTTCGCATAAAGTTAGTCGAGGGCGATCTGTGCTAGCCGTCCCTAATTTAGCAATGTAAGACTAGAGGGAAGGCAGCTAGTCATCACCACCCACCGTCAACTCTTGGGCTACTCTTTTACCAACGAATAGTGGGATTGACCATTATTTTATAACGCCCCCACGGCTGAAAGGGAAAGCATGTTTGGCGCGAGTTGGGCGTGAACCCGCGACCCTCAGATTACCAGTTGAGCGACTTAACACGCTTGGCCATGCCGGGCCACTTTTCTGGGGATTTTCTAACTTGAAATTAACATTTCTCAATCAGTTAAACCTAAAAATCGTCTATAAAACAGACTTCTAAATGTGTTTGTGGATATTTCATATGGTAACTTGCAAGCCTTTTTTTTAACGACTTATACTTATTAAAGGTAAACAATAAAAACTACTGAATGAACAGTTAAATTCTAAAATAGTCACACATTAAATCTTTATTTCAACATTTCTATCGTCTACTACTAAGCCATCTGTAAATTTTCGGACTTGCAATGCTATAATAGGGATTTCAATTCCCCGAAGTGGACAAGGCAAAAATAACTCATAGTGAGGCTTTTCTCTAAAATACCTAATTTATACCAGCTCATAGTTTACGTTTATCGTGTACAATATCAACCAATTCGCGTAAGTTCTCCGATTAAGATGTTCTTCATATCATATTATTGATTTTATTAAGCCAGAGTTCGGATTCTTTCTGTATAAAACATTACAAACTATTCTGACGGATTTCTTCAAGTTGTTTGTTTTAACTATTTAAATAACAATATTAGTACTTTAAAAGACCTCTCTGACATGGCTGAAAAAGAAAGAAAAAGCCTTTTGAACAGTTATGACACGTGCAAAAAAATTTGAATTGTAAAAAAATATCGTGATTAGCCATGTAATTATGTTTAATATTTTATCTATATCATGGTTATTTTTATATTCTGTTTTTACATGAATGCACATATAGTGAGCAGCGAAATAGCTCTTGGTTTCCGGTGAGAAACTAATAAAAAATCGCTATCTTATTACATCATCTTTGCTAACAGAAACGAAACAATGTTACTGACCGTGTGGAAAATAACTTGTCCATCTGTTCTTTAGTGCATGAACTGTACACGTTCTAAACGGCCTGTAGTCATGACTATAGTGAGCAAAAGTTTCGTATCAATTAAAGTTTCGTAGTGATTGTTTATCTTGTTTTTCAAAGTTACACGAGGGCTATCTGCGCTAATCGTCTCTAATTTAGCAGTGTAAAACAAGAGAGAAGGCAGCTTGTCAACACTACTCACTGCAAACTCATCGGCAAACAGTGGAATTGGCCGTCACAAACGTTCCCACGTCTGAAAGAGCGGGCAGGTTTGGTTGGAGTGGGATTCGAACTCGTGACCCTATGATTACAAGTAAAACGCCCTAATTACCTGGCCATGCCACTTATAGATGAAGTGAAAAGTGAATTATTTGACCCCTGATATCTCGTTTCGTTTTTACAAAAGAAATAGGCTGTAACTTGTATTAAACATACACAAGTTCTATCGATACATAGCTATTCGTGCTACATTTTAGAAGCTAATAAAAGATGTGCTTGTATAATTATTGAAATAATGAAGTTCACCCCCTGTAACTGTAGAATACACATTTATTCATGCAATATTTTTCTAGCTTTCCATACAACAACTTTTGCTTACACCGAATGTCTCGATGTCATAAACGTGTACTAATTGTTTTGCAGTTGTAAAGCTTAATGTGTTATATATCTTGTTCTTAAGCTGTTGGGGGGGGGGGGTGTTTGGAAAGTTAACTTTACAAATAGGTAGTAAAGAAACCCATACAAATGTTTTAGATCAAGATTGTGTGTATACTCTTGGTTAAATTATGAAGCCTTTCGAACTTGTGCTATATCTTAATTTATTTATTTTGCAGTAGAAATACTGTGAAAATATTTTAAAATTGTGCAACCAATAATTCGATGGTTCTTTAATCCGTAGTTCGCAGATCCCCCTATGGAGGTTGAGTTTCCATATTGCAGTTAAAAAAAAAGAAAAAAGAAGCAAGCAATAGCACATCGCCATATCCACATTTGTCACTCATATTTACGTCTCGTCATCTCGCGATCTGGGCAAGCTTCGGATGGTATCCGCGACCCCTTATCAAGCAGATTTTGTTGTATCCATGACATTAATAAAGGAAACGACGTCGTTGTTTGTTAACAAAATTACCTCAATTCCTGTCACTGCATGGAAATAATCTTTCTAGTGATTCTTCGAAACTCTGTACAGATAAAGTTCATGAGGACGGAAATGTGTTAGTCGTCCCTAATTTAGTAGTGAAAGTCTGGAGGGAAGACAGTTAATCATCACCAGCCACCACCAAGCTACTCTTTTACCAATGAATAATGGGATTGATCGCTGATACATTTATCAAACGATTATTTTTGTTTCTCTAACGTAGATGGCCTTATATTAAATTTTGTTGATTGGGAATAATGGCTATCTTTACTAAACATTTTGTTATAAGGGGATAAATTGCAAGATGGAGTCCTCAATAACAATGACATTTGAAATTCTTTGAACTTGAAAAACAACAACTCAGAGCCGTTTTATGAGCCGCTAAACCGTGGCTAAAAGTCAAAGAAATGAAACTATGTAAATATATATAAAACAAAATATAAACTAAATATGTTTGATCGTACCTTTCTGAAAATCGATCAATGTTTGCTAACATCAACTACCAAAAAACACCCGATACTGTCTAAATACAGTTCTGATATTTTATATCGACTATTGTTATCACGTGGTTTGCTGACCTGCACGTACAAAATATTGTTTAAGTGTAACGTACTCAACCATCTGTATTTGTTACTTTACAAACTACGTCTGTTGTCTTGATTCAGACTTAATATGCTTATGACTTTCTTGTATCAGTTATTTCAAGTAATCAAACGTATCATATCTGGTTTAATTAATTAAGATAACTAATTTCTCTCTTATTTTGAAAACTGATCCATAAGAACTATAGATTTTGTGACCCGTTTCTCACTACATTGTAATTGCTGCAAGTTATTGTGAGAAGTGCTCGAACTGACCACAAAACAATATCTACGATTTAAGCCCAATGAATCGTTTTGCTAGATACGGCTGTCCAACACAAACACCAAAATCTTGTATTTATTTTTACCATTGCATTCGCAAAGACTGTTGTACTTTAAAAGCAATGACAAAAACTAATATATATATATAACTGCGTCAGTTCTCAGAGTCTGCGCACAGCCACAGCAGCTGGCTTGTACAGTTGACAGCTTGGCCTGATGCAAAAACACAAAACAACAAACAAAAACGATGTGCCATTTATGTCTTCTTTTGAAATCACCCAACTTTCCTAAAACTGGCTTTAAATAAACAGCAGCAAGATCTAGTTGGTCAAATCAGTGCTTCTTTTCAAGGAAATCGTTTTTGTTACAGAATATACACGTCATTCCACCCACACGATGACTTATATCTCTTGCGGATAGAGAAGTTTGGTGTGTTTTTTTCAATTTCGCGCAAAACTACACGAGGGCTATCTGCGCTAGTCGTCTCTAATTTGGCAGTGTAAGACTAGAGGGAAGGCAGCTTGTCATCACCACCCATCGCCAACTCTTGAGCTACTCTTAACAACGAATAGTGGGATTGACCGTCACTTTATAACGCCTCCACGACTGAAAGGGCGAACATGTTTGATGTGACGGGAATTCGAACCCGCAACCCTCAGATTACAACTCGAGTGCCTTAATCACTTGGCCATGCCGGGCCTTGGGTAGAGAATTGTTGGAAAATATAGCAATAAACGAACACAACGATATTGGCTGAAAGGATTTCAGACTTCTTAGGATTGAATCCTGATCTCTGAACCCATGTTCGATTACTTTATTGTAATATTGCTTGGTGGAATATATTAACTACAACCGTATTAGAAATTATAAATGCATCCTGAAAAAATAATTATTAAAAAACATCTAGAACGTTAACAAGAAGCAGCGTTCTCAGATCTTATTATTTTCTTTATTTTATTGAATTATTACCCAAAGTGTATACGAGGGTATCTGCTTTACCTGTCTCTAATTTCAAACTGGAAAACAAGTAGTCAACATCACCCCGCGCAAACTCTTGGGCTACTTTTTTTCAGACAGATAAGCGAATTTTAACCATCATTATTATAACGGACCTACGTGCACGAAGAGCGGAGTTTGTTTGCTTGTTTTTTTTATGATAAGGAAACGCGAACAAGGAAACTTCAGATTGACAGACTACAGCAATGCTAACCACTGGGTCCTGTTCGTCCTTTAACGACCCAACATGCCCAGGTGGTTAGGGCGTTCGACTCGTAGGTTGAGGGTTGCAACGTTTGAATCACCGTGAAACAAAACATGCTCGCCCTTTCAGCTATGGAGGCATTATAATTCAACGATCAATCCCACTATTCGTTAGTAAAAGAGCAGGCTAAGAGTGGACGGTGGGTGGCGATGACTAGCTGCCTTCCCTCTAATCTTACACAGGTAAATTAGGGACTACTAGCCCCCGTGTAGGTTTGCAAGAAATTCAAAAACAGACAAACAAATCTAACTTTTCGTTTGTGGGTTTTGCTGAACTGCCGTGAGCTATTTAAAATGTTGTGCGCACAATGCTCGCATGATATGATGTCAACCGCATTTGAAGAATTCAATAAAAACATCTTATATAAACAATATTTTAATGTTTCATTCGTTATACTTGGAGATAGTTCTATAATTATTTTTTAACAGCGCTACACAGTTCACCGTTTTTTATTACTAAAATTTGGTACAGTTATTCGCGATATCTTCCTTTTATCGCTAGAAACCAGGTTTCGGTAACCCTTGTGGACAGAGCATAGATAGCCTTTCGTGTAGCTTTGTGTTTAATAACAACATCCAACCAACCAATCCTCCTTGCAGCACCTAACATTTTGGATGGAAACGTCCGTATTCACAAAACAGAGTCATATTTCGCCCTTATTCATTGACAGCTATAAAAGTGATATTTTGATTTACGAATTCATTTCTTATTTAAATTGTTTGTTTTTGAACTTCGTGCAAAGCTACTCCAGAGCTATCTGCGTTAGCCGTCCCTAATTTAGTAGTACTAAAGGGAAGGCAGCTAGTCATCACCACCCTCCACCAACTCTTGGGCTACTTTTTTTACCAACGAATAGTATGATTGACCGTCACATTATAACGTCCACACGGCTGGAAAGGCGAGCATGTTTGGTGCGACCCGGATTACAAGTCGAACGCCTTAACACACTTGGCCATGCCAGGCTATATTTAAAGTGTAACACGAGGGTTAACTATGCTAGACATCGCTGATTTTGAAGCGATGAAATGGAAGGCGGCTGGTCAACACCACCCACCGCCAATTCTTTTCAGATAGAATAGTGGGACTTATTACTCTTATAACGCTCCATAATGTGGATTGCGATCTTTCTTTTTTTTTCTTGTTTTCCATTTTCGCGGTAACGAGACGCGAACCATTGAAACTCAGATCCAACTAATGAGCGCTTGATATGGAACTTGTAATTCACTCAGCTTTGAATGACGTCACGGTGTGACGTTTAATTAATAAATATGAGTTGAAGTCTAACTATCGCAATGTAATAGCTTTACTGACCTTTGATGTTGCACAGAAAAGTTCAAACCGTACTCCAGACTGTAATTTGTCAAAGTTTTATCACTAATTCCTTATTTTCTACGTTATGTCAGAATTCTATTTTTAGGTTTACAGCGACAAGTTTCTTCTGTAATTTATCACCGCCGTTCGATTTTTTTTTTAATTTCACACAAAGCTACTCTGTGCTAGCCGTCCCTAATTTAGCAATGTTAGACTAGAAGGAAAGCAACTAGTTATCACTACCCACCGCCAACTCTTGGGTTACTCTTACCAACGAATAGTGGGATTAACCGTCACATTATAATGCCCACACGGCTAAAAGGGGGCGAGCATGTTTGGCGCGACGGGGATGCGAACCTGCGACCCTTAGATTACGAAGCGCACGCCTTAACGCGCTAGGCCATGCCGGGCCGCCGCCGTTCGAATGCAACGTATTTGATCTTCACAACTCTCAGTCCTAGCTACACGTCACGAAAGAGTAAATAAATACTTTTTTGCATAATCTTGGAGCAAGCTTCACGAAATCATCTCAGGTATGACTTAACTTAAAAAAGATTTCTTTCTAAGAAGATTTTACGAATTTTTTTTACATCTAAAGAACCATTTTATTTACAACAGGCAAATAACTGTTTTTAGATTGATTGTTTGGAATTAAGCACAAAACTACACAGTGGGCTAGCTGTGCTCTGCTCATTACTTGTTTGTCGCAGTATTGTTTCTATTTTAACATGAATAATATTGGTACATTAAAATCGGTTTTAAATAAAACATTTTTGTAACTAAAAATAAAAAATAATGGAGAAAATTGACCGTTGTTAGATAAAACCGCAAAATTTCGCGACTACAAAAAATACACTTGGGATATTTTATACTATTCTTCGTTAATTGAGGGGGAAAATCTTGTTAAAATAAATACGAATAAAAATAAGTAACGTAACATTATGATTAATAAAACTTTTGGGCATTTTGTACAAATTACATTTAACACAACTAATCCTCCGATTCACTATTAAAAGATCCATACGTTCCCGATACTTTGAGTTAGAGATGCTTCTTTGGCTGTTCTTAGCCAGAACATTCCTAAAAGAGTTCTATGAAATAACTTATGATGTATCTTACAAAATACTCAAGATTTACATTATTATTATTATTATTATTATTATTATAACTAACCACTATGGCTTGTTTAACTTTTCTTGGGTATCACTAAAAGATTGATATATTCTGTAATGTAATATAGTTATTTCGAAAATCCTTCTCTGCTGTTCACTATGTTTTCACTTAACGTTCTTGAGTGTGTACATGCGAGCGTGTTGAGCGATGGTTCCGAATTATTTTAATTAAAACCTTAAAACCTGACATGCTGACCAATTAATTGGTTTATGAGCTTATTATAACTTTGTGTTAAATCAATATTAAAATATAAAATCACATACAAAATAAAGTAATTAACGCCCCAAATAGCACAGTGGTATGTGAACTTACAACGCTAGAATCTGGATTTAGATACCTAGGGTGGACAGAACACAGATAGCCTATGGTGTTGCTTTGTACTTAACTTTAAACAAATAAAGAAGTAATCACAGAGCATTATAATGTCAAGAAAATGATGACCATTATTTAAAAGTTGAATTATGCTAGCCAGTTTTCTGAGTTTATTATAACCTCATCAGCTTTGGACCGATATTAAAATACAAGACCACAAGCAAAATAATGTAATCCTACAACATTTAAGCGCTCAATAAAAGAATGACCAATTAAACGGAAAAAAAGTCAACATTCACAAGTACTGTCAATGACTGCAGTATTAATGCATCTCAGAACGGCTGGTATGGGTCACTTGCTATAATGGCCAATATACGAAACATGACTGAAAAAAGCAACAGTACACTGAAAAGACAAAAAACAACACAGACAGGTGGACTTCATCATTAAATGAATGGCGTCTATTCCGACAATACAAGCTACAAGAGTTTTGAAACTCATCCATTTTTAAAGACACGTAATTCCTACCAGCACTGTATGACATGTAGTCTTTATCTTTGGATCTATTTGGATGCTCCTTCGGAGGAGATAGTTTATAAGAAATTTAGAAAGAGCGCCTATCTCTGTAGAGAAGGGGCTTTCGGTTTACCATTTGTGTATCTGTGTGCGTATCTCACAGCACGTGGCTACATTCTGCAGCCAATTTACAGGAATCCCAGTAACACAGTTTCACCTCTTATCCGCCCCACCCACTCAGTACCACGACCCTCTCGAACTGTTAGGTGACAAAACTGTTAAAAAATTCCAGAAGTCAAGCTTTGCGCTGCTGCAGAACCCGTGACCTTTGACATGTAATACGGCGGTGAGAGATTGCTTGTGCTAACCAATTACGATAACAAACAAAGCCACAACAATGCGACTAATACGACAGGTATGAAGTAATGTGCGTTTCATTGTATTTCCTGAAAAAGCTTTATGACGACAACTTCTCTTTATATACATGTATTTATATTTAGTCTGCGAATTTCAGGATGGTATATATATACATACATATATAACTTAAACAGACTGGGAAATAAAAAAACGCTAGTACTTCTGTGAACACAGAGTATATTCTGCCGTTTATTCTATAGCGTTCTCTTCACTTCCTGTTTTGTCTAGTCATTTAGAATGTATAACCTCCACCACTTGATAGACGTACTCATAGTTCACATTCATGTTTCCGTTGTCTTCGTAGTTTCAGAGTATCTCACTTTTCCACTCAGTCTCACAACAAATTACCACAGTTTGTTAGCTTTCCTTTAGATACAGTATATCTAGCGTTGGCAACTAATTGGTAATACACGAACGTAGCACTTGGAAAGTAGTCGATTCACTGACAAACATCGGCTGTGTTCTAACCCCGATAGATCCTTTGTTGCCTTATGCAGTGTCTAAACTTAAAACTATTCGCTTAGACACTAAGTTAGAAATCGCTTTGAGTAGCGTTTTACAATTACACAAGACTTGACTTTAAAACAGCCCCTCTCATAAATTCAATTTCAGATATTTAACCACATGGAAAGAGATTTATTGCAGTTATATATAAATTTAAGAACAGATATCTGATGTTCGTTACCAAGCTGACATTCGTTTGAAATCCGATTTCAAGGTTATTACATGAAAAAAATAGCATTACGTGCCTAAGACGTTTCAAAGTGTTGTGTTCACGAATGTAAAAGCATTACTAACGTTCGTGTATATCAACGACATGTGGGCTATTATAACCCATCGTTTAACTTTCGGCAGCTGGGTAAGAAAAGCAAATGAGCTTTTACAAAGCAGCTGCTCCGAAAATCTTAGCGGCCATAGTTCCTGTTATAGTTAGAATTATGTAACTCAACAACGACCCGTTGTTCGTTCGTCATACAGGAAACAAACGAGTTACGGATTTTTTTTCTTTTTATTTTACTTGACACCTTTACAGAAAATACCCCAACACACACACACACACACACAAAGACAAGAAGGGTGGCTTTCTAGCACTGTATCTATGGGTTAAAATTCGGTCACATGTTATCTGACTATAATAGAATTAACATCTGACCAATCACGCACAGAGCCTCACACGTTCCGTTTTACACCAATGTAAATATTTGTATATAATATCAAGGCTTTGTCAGGAAACGTGCACGTATGACGTCACTGAAGGAAGGGGAAATTATTTTTATTTTATTTTATGCTGTTTCTCATCCATTGTATTACATCATAACATGAACGCTAAACATTTGAAATGCTTGAGCTTTTCTCTTTTTTTTCTTTTTTTTATAAGACTACACATGTACAAACAACAAAACTGTTACGGTTAAGGCAACGAATTTGTTCGAGTATTTTATTTCTTCTAAAGTCTAATGTATTGTATCCACGTATAATGACTTATTTTGATTAATGTATATTATGGCAATCTGATCTGTATAGATTTTCGTTTATAACTGAAATGACAGCAGAAGAAACTGGGGGATGACGAAGTTTCTTTCAAAACCTCAATACTGGAAACATGTTCGGTTTTTAGAACACATGTAAAACAGCGTACCCATCGGATATTAGCATTGAACGAAACATTTTTAGGCAACATGTGGTAATGGCACATAGACGAGTTTGAACTAACCAAAATCTGACATAAAGGGAGTAAAAAAAAAAATCAGAAAAACAAACATAATAATCTGAGGGGCCAGTTTCTACGGTAGTTAAATACTGCCCCATGATTAGAAGACAGATAAAGCTTTTGGACTTCATGATACAGAGCTGTATGTCAACCCATCTAATACAAAAACATCTCTCCTTTCCCACCAGACAACTAATTCTCAGTTTTCTTAAATAATTAATTATGTGCATATGTGGAAAACACGTTCCGAGTTTTGTGATGGTGTGAGAATATTTGTGTGCGCTTGGAGAAATATCCGTGCGTGTACGAATAGACAGCTTTATATCTGTACGTGATGTATGTGGACAGATATATTAATATATATTTCTCTGTGTGGATAAACGTTTTAATATTGTATACGAATGTATGGATTAGTGTTAATGTGTGGCTTGATAGGCCAATATTGATATGTGATTAGACTAATACATTTTATGAATAGGAATTAACAATAGATTATATGCGACCTTATATAAGTGTGAGCAAATATATTTGTATTTTTAAAGGACGGATAAACAAACTAATGTCTGTATGGCAAGAAATATTTATGTTTGTGTATGATGGATAGCCAGATTAATACGTAAGAGGTTAGATAAAGATAGACCTACATTTAAGTACACTTTACAGCCTAATGCTTCTATATGAAACAAATCTATATTTATTACTGTGGATAGACAGATTAATGTCTGTGTATCGTTACACAAGTTTAGATTCCCCGTGCATATTTGTACGTATGGATAGATTTAGTGATGTTTGTATATCTACAGATTTAATTTACCAGTCATGTTTGTATGTATAGACATTTAATTTGCCCGTCATGTTTGTGTATATAATATTTATTAGTTTGTTTTAGCTTAAAAAACAAGCCGAAACAAAAACGCTACACTAATTTAAAATATCCCAGGGTACAAACTATAATGTGGGATCTTTTTAATTAGTACAGCTTTTTTTGTTTCATTTATTTTTGTTTTGGCTTGTTTTAAAGTTATAACAAACTCATATAATTAGTCAGAGGTTTGGATTTGCTCTTTTCAATGCAGTCCATTCTTGTGATTTTGTTTGTTTAACTTTATCAAAATGTATCACACACACATACACATAGATTTAATTTACCTGTCAGGTTTGCATGTATATACAGAATTAATTTGCCAGTTTCGTGAATTAAAGTTCACAGTGCCTTCTACAGGAATAAAAGTAGCTACAAATTAACTTTTTTTTTTTCCAGCACGGACTCATTTAACTTTAAATAAACCCAGTGAAGACTTGACTATTTGTACGTAAAGTTGTATACCGAGATCATGTTAATCCCGAGAAAAAAATCTAAACAAGAAAACTAAACACAGACAAGACTGAAACACATTTCATGACAAAGCCTGACACAAAAAAACATAAATTACAGAACGGATATTTAATATTGATGTTTAGATAAATATTGTGAAATATAAGAAAGGCAGAGGCTAATGAAACAGCTCAAAACGAAAATGTTTAATTTAATAATTGTTTCAGAAATTCTCGCAAAGCTACGCAATAACTTTCTACGTACAGCCTCCCCTAATGTCAAATTGATAATCTATAGGAAAGAAGGGGTGATTCAATGGCACTTACTCCCAAATCTTGAGCTATTTATTTCTGATGTTCGAGCAAAGCAATACAAGAGCTTCCTATGTATAGCCTTCCCTAATGTTAAAGGGAAGATTATAGGGAAGGCAGGAAGTGATTCGACAGTACTTAGCGCCTTATCTCGAGCTGTTCTTGTCTCATCGAATAATGAAACTTGACCATCAATCTCAAAGCACAAACGGCTTCGAAGTGCGAGGCGTGTTTTTGCAACAACGTGTCGTGAACCATGGGTTTGCGAATTCACAATCTAAACGCACAAACCAATAAACTACGTTCGACCTAAAATTATATTTCTGATTCAGATAGTTTCTCTGTGTTATTTGTGAACAATTGAAAGAGTCCTGCCGCGAGAAGAAAACTTAAATTCATGATAATAAAGAATAAATTGAATGTCTGTAGGTTGATTGATTGATTTAGTGTTTTATGGCACAAAACAACGAGGCTATCTGCGCCAAACAACCGGTAAAAATGTAGTAAAAGACATAAATGGAAATGAAGGTAAAACAAAAAAGTATAAAACCAATGTTGACACCTAGTCTACACGGTTAAGATAGAAGGCAGAGTGTAAAAAGTTGTAAGGTATTTACTCTAGCAAAAAGGTATAATCATAACCCGCCAGGAAGACTAACAGGTAGGTTCAAGACCCACCGTCAGTCACCTGAAGTTGGTCTTTCCAGTCCTGGTTCTGGGTTATGTGTCATAGCAACCAGTATCAAAATGTAAAATAATAGAAGTATTAAAAAACACACAGTAAAATCGCAACAATGAGTAGCCAAATGTTCAGTAAAAAGAGAAAAGTCACGTAAATGGAGTAAAATTTGTAAAAGTAAATGAAGGTAAAAACAAAACAGCAATTAAAACAGAAAATGGTGTAAAAACCAATGGTGACATTTAATCTTCAAAGTTATAAACTATTTACTCAGAGCATAATAATAATGATCATAACCCGCCAGGAAGACTAACGAATAAGTTCAAGAACCACCGTCAGTCACCTGAAGTTGGCCTTTCCAGTCCTGGTTCCGGGTTATGTGTCATAGTAGCTATTATCAAAATGTAATGGAATAAAAGTTTTAAAAGACACTCAGCAAAATCGTAATAAAGAGTAGCCAAATGTCCAATAAAAAGATAAAAGTCAAGTAAATGGAGTAAAATGTGTAAAGGTAATTGAAGATAAAAGCAAAATGGCAATTAAAACAGGAAATGGTGCAAAAACCGATGTCGACATACAGTCAACAAAGTTGTAAAGGACAACCTGTAGCAGAATGGGAATGATCATAACCCGCCAGGAAGACTAACAGGTAGTATATAAGCCACCGTCAGTCACCTGAAATTGGTCTTTCCGTCCTGGTTCCGGGTTATGGGTCAATATGGCCAGTACAAAAAGGTTGTAAAAGTGTGAAATGATATGCAGCAAAAGTATAATAACTCTGTCCAATGTTACAGATTGACCCTGGGAAAAAATATGTTTAAAGTATTGCCGTCGTTGAGAATTGTAACGATGGCAAGAAAGTAAAACGTGGCTGATAGTGATTTGAGTGTTACATAAACTACACATTGGTGCATCAGTTCCAGATAAAAGTAAATGATGAGTTAAAAAACTGTGACCAATGTGTAGCCTAGTGAGAACAACTTCTTCCCTCCGAACTTTACGGAAGCTAGATGGCCAAACTCCAATTTTGGGTTTGATTTGAAAAAGTTTATTGTCGCGTTGTTCACTCCAAGTGGACTGCCAACTGGCACGGAGCCGAGCCTTGAAGACAACACCATAGTCCATGTACGGAATAGGCATAGGGGTGATGGTGCTGAAGCAGACATATTTAGCTGCCATGTCTGCGAGCTTGTTCCCACGAATAGCAACATGGCCTGGTATCCAGAAAAACTGGATTGAAGTAGCTGCTAATGAGAAATGGGCCAGTCGGTTTCGAATGTCTGCGAGAATAGGATGTGAGCTAATGTGAAGTGATTCCAAGGCAAGTATAGAACTAAGCGAGTCAATATAAATAGTGCAGTTGGAGTACTGCTCAGCTGCAATATGATCAAGGGCAAGAGATATGACATACAGTTCAGCAGTAAACACAGAAGCTGTAGAGGGAATTCTGCGCGCAACTACTGACCCATAGCAAACCATAGCAGAGCCCATTGAATTACCTGATTTGGAACCATCTGTATAAATGGAAACTGAATGATTGTTTGAAAGATATTCATTGAATAAAAGACAGTACTTTCAGTCTGGAGTATCCGCCTTTTTTAGGTGACTGAAAGAAAGGTCACATTCGGGGGCTGTAATAAGCCATGGTGGGATGGGCTGACCTGTGGAATCTGCAATGTTATCCAAAGACAGACCCAACTATCCAATTGCTCCTGGATGCGAAGGCCAAGCGGAGCAATGACAGATCGTCTGTTCTGAAAATGTACTGCCCACAGAGGAAGGAAAACACATTCCCAGGTGGGATGCTTTGGTAAGGAACGAAGTTTCGAAGTATATTGTAAAGATAGTTGCAAACGGTGAAGGTGTAGAGGAGGTTCATGAGATTCAATGTATATGCTTTGAACTGGAGAGGTACGGAAAGCCCCAGTGCAGAATCGAAGTCCTTGGTGATGAATGGGGTCCAGCATCTTTAAGGCCGAGGGTCTGGCAGAGCCATAGACCATTGATCCATAGTCAAGTTTCGATCTAATAAGAGCACGATATATCTTTAACATTGAACAGCGATCTGTCCCCCAACTGGTAGAAGAGAGGTCACGGAGGATGTTCAGTGCTCTTGTGCATTTGACCCGAAGCTGCTTCAAGTGTGGTATAAAGGTCAGTTTCCGATCAAAGATAAGCCCCAAGAACTTTGTCTCCGGGACCACTGACAGCAAAACTTCACCGATATGAAGTTCAGGATCAGGGTGAATACCTCGTCGACAGCAAAAGTGCATGCATACAGTTTTGGAAAGAGATAAATTAAAGCCATTAGCCAGAGTCCACTTCCGTACACGATTGAGGGCAGTTTCTAGTTGCAGCTCAACATATCTCATGTTTGACGACTGACATGAGATGTGAAAGTCGTCGACATACAGCTCATTCGTAACGGTGAGAGAGAGTTGTTCAGTGATGGCATTTATCTTTATACTGAAGAGTGTGACACTCAATATACAGCCTTGAGGGACTCCAAGTTCCTGTACAAAAGAACGTGAAAGTGCCGAACCCACACGAACTTGGAATCTCCTGTCCATTAAAAAAATTTTAATGAACATGAGTAGATGGCCACGTAACCCATATGTATAGAGGTCTCGCAAAACGTCCTATCTCCATGTTGTGTCGTAAGCCTTCTCTATGTCAAAGAATATCGATACAAGATGTTGGCGGTTGAGAAAGGCTTCTCTGATGGATGTTTCAAGACGAATTAGGTGGTCTGTGGTGGAGTGCTGTCGACGGAGCCCAGACTGGGTGGGCGAGAGGAGGTTGTTTGATTCAAGGAACCAAACAAGACAAGCATTAACCATCCTTTCTAAGGTCTTACAGAGACAGCTCGTCAGAGCAATTGGACGATAGTTTGAAGGAATCTTCGGATGTTTCCCTGGCTTAGAGAAAGGTAAAATAATAGCCTGGCGCCAGGCATCAGGAAAAAACATTCTCTTGCCAAATCCGGTTGAAGATAATCAGAAGGACATCAAGAAAAGCAGGAGATAGATGGTGCAGCATGTCATAATGAATATCATCAGGTCCAACAGACGTACTGGCAGATCGATGAAGGGCAATTTTTAGTTCCACCAGGGAAAAGGGACAATTATAGTCAAAGAAACAGTCAGTTTGAAAGGAAAGAGGTGATCGCTCTGCCCGAGTCTTGATGGCCAGGAAAGTGGAGGAACAAGCAGAAGTGCTAGATACCCGGCAAAAGCTTTCACCTAGAGTGTAAGCGATGTTCCGGACATCAGTCACCTCCTGACCATCAGAGAGTAAGATCGAGAGGGGAACAGAATTGTAGTGCCCATTAACCTTTCGAATCTTGTCCCATATGATCTTCGAACTGGTGGTAGAAGATATGCTGATTATGAACTTAATCCAAGATTTGAAAAGCAACCCGATTTGAAAGTGTGGGATATCTACGAAAAGTATCCCAGGGCCGTTTTTGAGCCTTCCGTGCTAAGTGGCAAGCAGAATTCCACCATGGACGTGGATATCGTGGGAAACGTGTCGAAGTTTTAGGAATACACTAAGCAGCTGCATGTATAATACAATCAGTTACCGCTGCAACACAGTCGTCTATTGATGGCTAATCTACGATGGCAGGATCAAGTTCTGCGAGAGCAGTGAAAGTGGACCAGTCTGCCTGATTCAGCTTCCACCGGGGCACGCGGGTAAGATGGCATCGACCACGGCTAGTCTCTCTCAAAAGGATCGGAAAATGATCACTGCCTAGTGGATTACTGTCAACCCTCCATGAAAAATGGGAGAATAATGAAGAGGAGCAAACTGAGAGATCAATAGCGGTAAAGGACTGACTTGGTGCATAAAAGTAAGTGGAAGAACCAGTATTGAAAAGAGAAAGATTGTGATCAGAGAGCATCTGCTCTACAGATCGACCTTTCCCATCAATAACAGCACTTCCCCAGAGGGGATGGTGTCCATTAAAATCCCCCAGGATTAGAAATGGAGATGGCAACTGTTCAACGAGAGCATCAAGGTCTGATTGATCACATGTCTCTCCAGGGGACAGGTACAGAGAATAAACAGTGACGGTACGACCCAAGGAAATACGGATGGCTATGGCCTCCAAGGTTGTGTTGAGTGACAAATACAGGGTGGGCACATGTTGATCAACCAACAGTGCCACCCCTCCATGTACTTGACCATCACACAACTTGTCATTTCTGTACAGAGAAAACTGCCGAATGGAGACTGTATCAGCATATTTGAGAAATGTTTCTTGTAAAGAAAGACAAACAGGATGGTAGGAAGCAATCAGCGTTTTTATATCATCCAGATTAGAACGTAAACCTCGACAGTTCCATTGTATCAAGGTGGCCATTTTTAAGGACGGGTAGGTGAAGTGGCTGGAGAACCCTTCGGTTTACGACCACGTCTTTTTTCTTTACTGTCTTTCTTCGGAGGAGGTTATCAACCTCCATGGATCCTGCTCTGGGTCAAGTGGGCAGGCTTTTGTTATTAGAAGAGGAATCCAGTAACTGAGGACGTGGACGAATAATTGTTTTGTCTATTGTGGTGGGAAAAATGATGTATCAAAAGAAATGCCTGTATTTGAAACTGAAGGACATGGATCTTGAGGTTTGTTCGAAGGTATGGGAGGAACAGAGATGGGTGTGGAAGTCGATTCATCTACTTTTTTAACTACGGAGGTCAAAAGGCTTTTCATTTGTTTTGAAAACGATTCACTTGGAGGCACAGAGAGATCTGTCTGCACTTCCACTGTAGTTGTGGAATAGAGTGCAGCAGCATATGTCCGAGATGGGATTGTGGACAGCAATTTCCGAGCCTCAGGATAACTGATGCTATGTATCGTTTTCAAACACTGCACCTCTTTCTCCTCCAACCATTTTTGGCAAGAACGAAATTAAGAGGGGTGAGAACCATTGCAGTTGACGCAATGTGGGTCCATGTGGTCTTTTTGAATAAAAAAAAGGGGACATTTGCCCTAAAGGTTTTTCCGAAAGAGAATGTAATATAAGAAAATGAGGTACGTGTGTTACTGATGTTGAAAATTGCTGTTCTGAGTATTCAAGACGTAGTCGCTTACCCATTGACTTTTTTTTTACAATTTTATTTAAATTTTTGGAGGATCCATACGAAAGAGGAAAAGTTTCGGTACCCACTGACCCCACCCACCATGGAGCCCTACAAAGGGACGCACACCAAAGTCATGCAAGGACAATGCAGCAACGCCTGGGTTTCGTGAGCACTATACCCAAACACCAGCATCAGGCACAATGTCCACAACACCCGTTGAGAACTTCCAACAGTGGTACTTGGTTGATTCTAGCCCAAGTGGACCAGCCAATTGACCCAAGGGAGCCACCCAAAGGCCGCCCGTCTACAGGAATTCAAGACCAAAGTGGTGTGTTATGGTTGTACCTCTTAACCACCAGGATCCTCTCCTCCCCTTCAAGGGTCGCCACGCACGGCAAACACGTGGGTGGATGTTTAGATCCCAGAGAAGGTGACCAGACAGAACAGAACCTTCCCTGGAGGTCCCCTCACCACGTACAGGAATCCACTTCGAGGGGAATGTCTGTAGAATGTGATAGATAAACGTTCTTGAATAAATACTTTTCTCCGATTTTTTCTTTATTATTATTTATTTAAAATTGTTTAATTTCTAAATTCATGTAACAACTATGGTGCACCGAGTGATGAAGCAGGTCAACTGATGGCTTTCTGCCCAAAAGGGTGATACTGCGATTGGAAAATGCATTTAATTAAAATACGTAAATAGCAAAACAATGGTTTCTTCTATCCAAATGTGTGGTAATTCTGATTAATGATGCCTAAAATTTGTTATGGCGCCACCACCTCTAATTTTAAGTACGAGTTTTGTTGCAATTATATTTAAGCAAAGCAATATCCGATATTATCTAAATATACCTGAATGAATAACTTAATTCAAATTCTAGCAAATACGAAACATTTGCGGTCAAATTTGTATATTTTATTGCAAGAGTACTTCTATAGTAATACATAATAATTCTAATTGCAGACAGGCAAACGTGTAGATTCGCTGCTTAAAAGTCTTTACCAAGTACGACTTATGTTTTTCATCCATTGAAAAGCTCACGCATTTTCAGGACTTGTGTAAAAGATTTCAACTGTATAACTTGCGGGGATTTTGTTTTGAAATTTAGTTTATCCATGGCTTCACCACATCCGACTACAGCTGTATCATTTACAAATGGATCTAAGTCATTGTTTTGGTGAATTTTATCAAAATAATTACCGTCAAATCACAATCACTACAAAAGGCTTATTGCATTACGAAAACAACAAAAAGCGGTCTGTCATCACTAATAAAGCAGTGCGTTTTCACATAAGAAAGCAGTTGTGCCCTGTTTAGAACATATATATGTGGTTCAAGGTAAATTATCAAACATTCGACGTGTAATTTTTGCCGTTGATAGACTTACAGCTGGAGAACTTTAAGATAGCCTTTTGTGGAATATCCTATAGTGAGATTGTTAAACGACGTAGAGCCAAAGTACAGCTTATTTTGAAGAGAGAAATCAACATTTTCTAAGCTGGGGTAAAAACTCGCACACAAAACATTGAACGAAATTGGAGTAAGGCTTTCATCTGCTAAGTGAAAACTATAGTTAAAGTAACGTGAGACTTTACAAGGCACTGCAGTAAAGCATAATATATTTCCTGATATTATTAACGATAAAAGAGCTGAGTATATTGTCTGGTTTCATCAACGAAAAATTATACGAGAATGATGATAGATCAAAAACTTCCAGCCAAACTTCGAAATTAAAAACAACTTTCACGGAAATGATGGCCGAAGAAACATAAAGCAAAACAATGCTTGTCAATCCTCCAATTGTTGTCTGCTTAAACGTAGTCTTAAGTATAGACGTCTATCTACAGTGGAGAAAGTTTGTTAAAATATATGGTTTAAAACTGATCTCTCAATCTTTTGAAAACAAAACAAAACACACCACAACAGAAACTGCGATGTCGCTTAACAGTGCATAACCAAGATCATAACAGTGAGGGTTATTAACCATTAAGGGAGTAATTCCAAAGAAAGCACGGGATCTGGAACATCATACTGTGGAGTTTACAATTTTGTCTATGAAAGGACGAGTTTCAGTTAGCTAAATATGATTTTTTTTTTTATTATGTCCTTTCAAGTTGATGGATTTTCTTTAAAATAAATTTGAGTATTTTTCAGACACTCTTAATGTTAGACTTTTTTGGTTTTTAACAGTTGTGTCTGAAATAAGTCTAAACTTCCAGTTTCACTTTAGGTTGCAACTATGCATAACGAGAATGAAAGAAATATATTAAATTGTCTTAAATCACTGTTAGACTAAAATGTCCAACATAGGAAATTTATTTCAAAGTTGATAGCACAAATGGTTATAGCCGGTATATTTTGGCTTTGTAACGATGTTCCATTGCAAAAAACACATACAATAAAGACAAGTTCGAAACAGTGGGTAAAAGATATAATGATAGCAAAAAACAACTGTAGAATATGCAAATTAATGAAGAATAACAGAATGAAATATTTGTTTGAAGACTGAAAAATTAACCTGAATAAAATATAGGTCCACACACGTTTTATAACAGTGAGACAACAACAACGTATAGATCCATACAAGCGATAAAGTAACATTCAACTATACAAATCTTGGAAAACTAGTACAAGATGCTCGCTCTAACACTTTATTTGAAAGGTTTGTACACATTAATACAGTATCGTAACGCTGCAGATGCGAGCTTTAGTATCAGACAAAGGTAAAATTTTTAACACTACATTATTTAGTTCGCGGCGATTTCCTAACCTTCGACAATGGAAATCCGTCATGTCTTAAATACCGCAGAAGTGCGATAAAGAAGAAATCTTTACGAACAGAAATATTCATGATTCGAGTCTGTTAAGTGACAACATTTCATAGAAGAGAATTCTCAATGATTTCCACTGAAACGGAAAAGCTCGCACGAAAGAGAACTCTCCTGTCCAAACACCATTACATTGAAACTGGACATATCTTCTAATATTTTAACAACATAAAATAAACAAGTATATGTAGGTATTGAAGAATCACAAACCAAACATTCACAAGCTTCCAGTCATACCTCTGGATCAACGACATAACAAAGACGTCTGAAGAATTTGATATCAGAGCAATTCCATTCAATGCATATCTGCCTGTTATTGTAGCTTGCAATCTGCTAAAACCTTGCCTCTAGAGCCAACATCCACGCACATTCGAAACATTTGCAAGTGAGCCAGTATGCCAAGTCTAAAACTCACCTCACCTATCATTGGTGGGTTAAGGCGTTCGACTCGTAATCTGAGGGTCGCAGGTTCAAATCCCGGTCTCACCAAATATGCTTGCCTCTTCAGCCGTGGGGTCGTTATAATGTGACGGTCAATCCCACTAATCGTTGGTAAAAGAGTAGCCCAAGAATTGGCGGTGGGTGGTGATGACTAGCTGCATTCCTTTTAGTCTTACACTGTTAAATTAGAGACGGCTAGCGCAAATAGCCCTCGTGTAGCTTTGCCCGAAATTCAGTAACAAACAAATCACCTATCATCGTAGGTAAAAATTGTTGCAGTAACAATTGCGGTGTTAGATAATAGTGCTTAAGTACGACCATAGGAATAGACGCAATTTACAATTGAAAAGGTATATTCAAGAGCAGTGCGGGACCTGAAACATCTTTTCTATAAAGAACAAATTAACCTCGACCCAATAAAGGTTCTACAACAAAGCAATGAAGTAAATTTATTTTAGAGATCCTGTAACAATAATTCGTTAATGTATCATTGCATAGCTCGTGTAATAAAGAATACCGTTTACAGATCATGTACCAACAATGGAATAATGATTTTATCAAAGGCCCCGAAATAGCCCTAGAATAACGTATGATCATATTACAGGACCTTCAATATAGAAAAATAAAGTCAGTTTATTTTAAAGAGCCTTCAATGGTAAACTACACCTCTAGTAAAAATCTTCCGAACAACGTACAATAAAATATTAGTGCTGCAACATAGCTAGAGTAAAAGAAATCTTAAAATTGTGTAATTAGGATACAGTAAAAAATAAATCTCGAGGTCTTGCAATAGATTGACAGTGAAGAGCAACTGCAAAAAGAAAAGAAAACAAGTGCAAAAATCTTGCAACAAATAATATGAAGAATAAATTCGTCCTGCTACTGAAAAGGATTACGAGTCGTGTTATACCAATGGTTCTACACACTTTTTCTCAAAATATCCGAAAAAACATACACGATGACGTAAATTGATCGCAAAAGTTTCTATTTCAATACAAGAAATTTCAGTCTGTTTGTTTTAAAATTTTCAAGCAAATTTCTACAAATGATGGCCATGTCAGCAGTCGTCTCCAACTTTGAAACCACAGGTGAAAGAGAAGATACTTTACCAATAACACCCACCGCCAACTTTTGAGTAACTCTCATTTAAATGAACAGTAATATTTAATCTTCAGACTTACAACGAATCCACAGGGACTATTTTTGCAACAACGGGCTGGCCACGCCTAGACAAAAGTCAGAATACGTTTATTAAACATGATATAAAATTGTGATTTAAATACGCATTAAGAGTTATCATGCTAATTTGGATTTAAAAACTTGACGTGACATGACGTAGCAATCTTTTACAGGTGAATATACCTTTTAAGCAGAGAGTAACATTTTTGATGTTCCTCGATGACATAGCAGTAAGCTTAAGGGATTATAGCGCTAAAATTCATGATTTGATTTCCGCAATGGATGCATCATAGATCATAAACAGCCCATTACGAAGCTTTATGCTTAAGAACGCACTTTTTTCCGCACAGCAAATTCATATAATTAAATATCGACGTAAAAGTCTTTAACACATAAATTAGGATTGTATTTATAACTATACGATGTCATGCAATATCCGACCTGAAATCAAAATTTTACTTTCTTACCTTGAACATTTGCTAGAAGTTTCCTGAATATCCTCATGTTTCGATTCCACGTACAGCTATGTTACGTATATTACTTTAAAAACCTTCAGCGTATCATTCTTCGCTACAGATTGGGGTCTCTTAACAACGTGTGGCGTAGCTTTCGTCTGAAATTATTGTATCTCAAGTCTACCGGAGAGCAACTATTTGCCAGAATCCCCCTACACATGGAACTTCAGTAACGAGGAAATTTTAGATCCCGGTGAAGGAGTAACAAACAGCGGTTTTCCTGCCATCTGGTGGAAAAGTAACAGGTTGGTTACTGTATAAGATCGAATATGACTGTGGTCCGTAAGAACAGTTATTATAATTTATATTTACTTATTCTACTCTCCAACCAGTAGATGATTCAGTCTACTTTTCATATGGATTACCTCAAACGCAACATTTTAGATAATACCACTCGTAGAAACATGCAAGGTGACAAGTATCGGTTTGAAGCGCACGGCAGGAAGAGAGCGAGAAACAGAACTGTAAGTTCATATTCCTCTGAGTGGAAGGGGGGGGGGGGTTCAGTGGCAGCAAAGCAAGAGGGGGAGCAAAATAACAGTTTAAATATATACCCTGCCAGAAGCTTCACTAAGAGAGAGTGAGTCACGAGATAATTCAAGGGGTACAGTTACTGGTATTTGTTACTCGATATTGTTATTTATATTGAAAAGTATTGTTTGAATATTATAATTACTGTTAACTAGTTCTTATTTTATATATTTATTTATCAACATTGATTTAAAGTCCTGGCCAGACATCTGTTTATTAACTCTGTTGAATTCACTTCTAGGTGTTGTTATTGCGAATAATTTGTATTTTCGTTTTTGACCCCTGAATGTAGCGACGTGTTCATTTTAGACTGTTACAACGGAGCTTGAAATAGAAACGTAAGGATGAGACCAAAAAGCTATCCACGCATTACGCTTAACACAAACGAAAGAAGACATGTCGTTAACTTAATATATGTAAATTAAACACACACACACACACACACATATATACCCTTGACTGACCAACCAAACATGAGAATACAGACACACACGATGAAAGGAAATACTACCATATTCCTGTGCTGCACACAAACACACATAATCCGCACGTGTATATTTTATACATGCAGAGGTCTTAGATAATACGTAAACTAATCTTTTTCTTTCACTCAGTTGAAAGTTTGAGTTAGATTTCCGACTAGTTTTTACTTTTTTACCCTTAAGGCTAAGAATCATCCACTATCGTTATTTCTTACTGTCGCTTTTATGCACCAGTCATATAACACGATACCAACTGGGACTTGTAACTAGAGGTATTTAAAAATTGTGGGTAACAATGCTGTCACGGGCGACATAATCCATACGAACGTATCTTCTTCTGTTGATCAGACAAATTGGTTTACTGTTACAAAGTCGCTGCTCAGTTCACTGATGTAGAACACACAACTTAGTCTGTGTGCCACTTGTTTTGTGTTTATCCATCAGCAACTTCTGCTCAAGCTCAAGTTGACTGAATATTAATTCAGTGTGTTTTCGAGAGAACCTCCAGTTAAATATATATACATAATTCGATTGGGTCTAAGAACCACATCCTGAAATGGTTGTTACTGGAATTCAAGCTGTCCTATAAAAATATGAGTGACTTTTATTGCTGTTCTTTGTTGTTGTTGTTGTTGTTGTTGTTGTGAAATATTACGTGCAAGTCTTGGTTTCAAGTTAACACTTAGTGTACTGTTGTAAAACAGAAAAAACACTTATGTATCTTTAACTCAAAGATGGATTCTCATTCTCTTTTCTTTCATCTCTACACACACGTCGAAAAGAATTTGAAAGAAAGAAACAAGCAAAAACGTCAACTAACTCATTAACATGATATAAAAAACAAAAGGAAGAAAGTTTCTTAAACACCGGAAGTCTGTGGATAACGTGGAATGACGTCACACGTAGAAGTGAGGGCGCGCACGTGTGTGTGTGTGTGTGTGTGTGTGTGTGTGTGTGTGTGTGTGTGTGTGTGTGTGTGTGTGTGTGTGTGTGTGTGTATGACCATATTCTGTAAAGAGCATTTCGAACAGCGACGTTATTCTATATTAGAGGTAAAATGAATAAAGATTTGCTCGTTAGGGGCTCTGTGTGCTTTATAATTCAAACTTTAGAATATATACTTATAGAAGTGAATATTTTACCATTAAACCAGTCTATAGTTTTCCTACGTTTGATTCTAATTTTAATATTAATAATCGGAATAATGGTATTCCGATTAACGGTAATCGACAGTGAATTTACCTTATAAAAAACAAAGAAGCTGAATCAGTGATGTCGAAAAACACACTTGTTGAGAATTTTATACGTAAAAACGGCTCGTTTGGGTTGAGAAAATATTTTACATAGAAGAGCGAACAACGTTTCGACCTTCTTCGGTCATCGTCAGGTTCACAAAGAAAGAGGTAACTGAACGGAAGCTGACCACATGTTTGGAAGGGGACTCAGCACATGAAACAAAACAAAAACTCAACATACTAAGAAACTAGATAAATACAGCCATAAAATTATGCTCACCAGATAAAATTAACGATGAATTAGACAAAATAAAACAATACTTCATCAACATCAATAAGTTTCCTCCACAAACCACAGAAAACATTATACGCACACACCGAGACAGAAAGCAAAACCAACCAACAAAAGTAAATATATCTCACAAATCAAAAAATCACGAAACCATACACTGCTGTATACCATATATTCCTGACATCAGCAAACAAATAACCAACATTTGGAAAAAACTAGTAACAAAATATGACATTCCAGTTAATACTAAATTTATTCAAAAACCAGGCACGAAACTGAGGTCTATACCATGTAAGAACTATACTGACAAACACCACACCAACATTATTTATAGAATACAATGTGATAACTGCCACGACTTCTATATTGGAGAAACAAGTAGAAAAATGGAAACCAGATTCAAAGAACATAAAAAGTCACCTTCACACGTTTTCGAACACTGCAAGTCAAATGAACACAACATAACCATAGAAAACACTAAAATACTAAATAAACAAACATAAACAAACGCAAAATTAAAGAAGCCTTATACAACAACTTAAACCCAAAATAAACCAATATAAAGGAACGCCATTATACCTATATTAATATTATAGATAAAATTATATATTCAAACATTTAACCCCGCCCTCTACATTGCGACACTCAGTTACACAACCCCCTTTCAAACATGTGGTCAGCTTCCGTTCAGTTACCTCTTTCTTTGTGATCCTGACGATGACCGAAGAAGGTCGAAACGTTGTTCGCTCTTCTATGTAAAATATTTTCTCAACTCAAACGAGCCATTTTTGCATATATAAAAAAGAAGCTGAATGTTAAGATAAAATATGATATGCACATACAATTACTAGATCAAACTCTCTGCGTGTTATCTAGAAATAGAAAATATACCATTTCCGGTTCTGTGTAAAATGGTCAGAAAGAAAACTTTTAATCGGCCGTGAAGATCCATGAAATGTAACTTTATACACAGTTACAAATCACTAATAATAGCTCTACAAATTTTCATAACTGCCTGTTTTCTGGAAATCGCCAGAAGACAAGGGTTAATAATTACTTTGTACCGTCATATATTGAAAGAAAAGAAAAAAGTTATTTAATTACTTTCACTGATGCGACTATTGCAATGTGCCGAAAACTGAGTTACTAAATTTTACTGTGACAAATATCGTAATCAAAAATAAACTATTCACCTCTGCTTTTACGCAACTGTTGCAGTATTCTAGAAACTAGTAAAGAATACGTTGAGGTTCAGGCCATAAGTTAAGAGAGGAATGTCAGATTGAGCTAACTAGGGTTAGGTATTGGAATTCAACCAAATATAGCTAATTTTACTTAGAAAGTCCTTATCCATAAGCCAATACTATGTGTTTCAACATCCAGCTCATTTGATCGGATCCTCAAATGACAGTAGATTTCAACAGGGAATAGTAGTCAAAACAGGGAAGGAACATAATCTACAGTATACATACTTCAGAAGAAAAGACACAGTATCAAATGGGGAATTCTGCGGTCTTATAAATACGTAAAACAGTGAAATATTGCGAAAATAGATTTATTCACAATGAGAATAATTTAACAACTAATTTTTATATGCGTAATTTCATAAATTGTGTGAATTAAAATACTATTAATATCAATTCCTTGTAATATTTATATCTGCAGAAAATACCTCTCTATTACATACACTGTTTGTTTTTAAAATCTGATTTCCTGTAAAACTGTAAGAGACACAACTTCAGTCTGTGAAGGTTGTCGCAAGTTGTGCATATGTATATGAGTCGGCTGGTCGAAGTATGAGAGTGACATGCCAATAGTCATAACTCTGCCAAATTACTTGACTTTTAACCCATTTAAACTTGCAAGAAGGTTCGAATCCCAGATTTTTCGGGAGGAACGAGGTACCTTCTATCACCTCTCAGGCGACCTAATGGAAATGTACACAAAAGTTTAGACCGAAATACGAGTTTTTGTAATGTTTAATACTTGACTCCCTTAAAATTGAAACAGGAGACTAAATCAAAATAATGACAACACGCGGCTGTGTTGGATAAGGATATATACCCTGTAGGTTTCGAGAGCTATAAAAAAACAAAAACTGTACACTACCACGAAAAGAGTTATTACTTTTTTTTTTTTTTAGTTGAAACTCTTATCAAACATCTCACTATTATTTTGCACATTTAGCCCGGGTTTTCAGAGCTGGCGAGCCGGCTTTAAATCTATGCGATACCATCAGGTATTTCATACAAATTAAGTTGTTCTTGAGTTGTACGGGTGACAGTCAATCCATTACCGTGTATAGTGGAGAGTGGGCTGCTACTGACTAGCTGGCTATCACTTCTCTGGTCAACCATTAAAATAAGTCAAATATCTGTGACTGTAACTTTGGTGTCTCGCCTGTGATCTTTTACAATCATTCATACTTTTTGTGTTTAACAAAGATTATAGTATACTACCCAAAACAGTATTCATTCTGTCTGTAACTTCTACCACATGTATCGAACAGTCTGATCTTCTTTGTATCACATAACGGTAAAACCCTAAAGTTATCGATTACACAAGTCCTGATTGTTTACAATGAAAGCCCTAGTGGTAAAAAGTAACAAATATTTAAAACTGGAACATAAGTAACACATTCAAAACGCAGAATAAGTTTTGAAATAATAAACTGATGAATCCGGATTTCTAACCTTTTAAATTTGACCTTTACAGTTAGTAATTAGGCTGCTATAATGTAAAAATAAACGAGCCAAATCTTAACAGAATGGGAACAAAAGTAGTACTTGAAACAACAACATAACACTTTAACTAAAATTTAAAAGTGAACTTACCTTACTTTCACAAATTTACTTATCTTGTCAATCACAAAGGAATTTTACTTCCAGTACGCTACTAACCTACTCACAGTATCACTTTACTTTCACAACGTTACTTAGTTATAGAGGAGTCTTATTTTCGAAACGCTACGTTCCTGGTCAATCTTTTAATTTTCACAAATTATCTGCAACTTTTAGTTTTATCCTACTTCCATTTCTAGAATATGAAACAGCAACCTATATATATATATATATATATTTATTTTCATTCTATTTCTGTTCTATTTGTTGTTATTAGTCGTATTTAGCTTCAACTAACAGCTGCTCTACTTAATATGCATTTGCAATTTCGCTTTTATTCATTTTTATTGTAACAACGAGATTTCTTAGGCCTAAAAACTGTGTGCTTTCGGCTTCTCGACTATTCCTAAAATTGTTTTCGGGATTTGTGTTATCTTATGGGACAATAAATCGTTACACAAATTAATTTAGAAACACCAGTTTTTTAAAGAAAAATTCCACATCAACTTGCCCCAGCTATTTTTTTTCTTTTCAGTCGGGAAACCAAAAGAACGTTTTTCTATTGCTTTTTTGCTTTTTTAAAGCTTTAATATATTTTTACCTTTACTTGATTCTTTCCTCACTAATGACACTCACATGAAAGATGGAATTTTGACTCTTATTTCTAAATATAATCATGCACTGACGTATAGCTCTGTCGCTCTGTAATCCTTCACTCCATCTTCTCGTTTTTTACTTTAGTATAAGAAACCTTGCTTCCCATTAAAATGACACGTCGTCCAAGCAACAGATAAAAGGATAGAAAATGGTTAAACATGCATTTCAACTCAAATCTATACTAAAAATGCTTTAATATTTCGATTCCACGTCGATATTCCTACCGCCTAATGGTACTACGAAAATTAGTCCAACACACGAGACGTCACTAACTACAAAAAACATTCGAGGCTTTGGCATCAAGAAAAACTACAGCTCAAAATAATTAAACTACAAGAACAATGTAATATATTATAGCTTACACAACATACATTAGGGGCACGATTGAATATACACAGGGACACCCTTGGTCCTATGATTAATAGTTCTACGTATCATTGGTTTTTGGCCTAATAATTTATTGCTGTCGAGCATAAGCTACAAATATTCTATAAAGGTACAACAAAATAATAAAATTGTAAGTTTGATATATATGTTGATACAAGATGGCAAAAAATGATAACCGTGGGCTAAGCAAGGTTTGTCGTTTTAAATGATAGTACTAGTTTCGCTCATTCATTGGGAATTCATCAGCCTAAAAATAATATTTAACAGTAGTTTGGTTTGAATTTCGCGCAAAGCTACACGAGGGCTATCTGTATTAGCCATCACTAATTTAGCAGTGTAAGACTAAGGGAAAGACAGCTAGTCATAACTACCCACCGCCAGCTCTTAAGCTATTCTTTTACCAACAAATAATGGACTGACCATCACATTATAACGCCCCTACAGCTGAAAGGGTGAGCATGTTTGCTTTGACGGGGAATCAAAACCGCGACCCTTGGATTACAAGTCTAATGCCTTAGCCACCTGACCCTAACAGTAGTTACAGTTTTGAGTTAGAAGTACAACTTGTAATTTACACACACACACACACACACACACACACACACACACACATATCCGAGGCACAAACACCATTTAAAATAATTAATATTGGTGCTATCAATCATGTTCGACAGTCTGAAAAATTCACAAACTCAGCAAGTTAAACCGAATCGAATGTTTTCAATCCAAATGTTAGTGTGGTATTACAATACCCGTATCGTTTCAGACTCAATTTGTTGCATTAGGCAGTATTTACTTTGTTTTTATCTATTTTATCCTTCTCTATTCATGTCATCTTTCAACAGTATATTTGTCAGGTTCTAACCCGCCCTACACAGTTAATGAAACTTACCAGAGGTCAATGCTCGAGTCAGTGAATTTGTTAAGCCGTTTTTCTCACTACAGCCCTCTCCACAATCTGTTAACAATTTCCAATCAATCTGATTTCCCGAGTAGTATCTGTTGATTAAACTGAGCTTTTTTCGATTCAGTCTTAACAACAAGAATAACCATTCACTAGTAATTCAAGAAAAAATCTCTATTCAAGGTAAATACTGAAACTGTTTGACAAAAGCATAAGAGAATGCAAGTGAAACTACATAACTTATATTTAGAAATAATAATATTTTGCACTGACTCCAATTCTGAATACATGTATTGTAATTAAAGCTGAAACACAAGACCATATGAATAAACATTAAATGTTAATCAAGTTTTACTAAGTTAGCAAGACTGAATAGTTAAATAAAAAAATAATATTATGAACCAAAGAAAAGCCTATGGTTATTATCACAATGCATGGGACATGTATAAAGTCATATATAAAGTATTTAATTTGCAAAAATGTGTTTAAGTGGAAAGACCTCAGCAAATATACGTAAAATTCTGAATGATTGAATCGACCTCCGAAGAAATTACGCCTAGAAGTGACGCGTTTGTTCGTTCGTCGAATTTCGTGAAGCTGCCAGCAATCGTCAATTTTTAAGAAATCGACTCAAGAGAGAAGGAGGTTAGCCAGTATCACCTACCGCCACCTTATGTCACTTTTTACCAACAAATAGTTAAATTTACAGTAATATTATGACGCCCCCATCGTTGAATGAAAGGGCAAGCATGATAGGCGAATTAGCCAAGTAACCTAGTTACCAGGTCATGCCAGACAGGACATAATGGCAACAATGCAAAATACTTCACAACTATGTGCACAAAAGTTGGGTGTAATTCAGACTCTTTATTCACGATTAAGGAACGAAAACCAGTTACCAGGTTGGTCGGTATTTCATGTTTATTGGCACAAAGCTACTAGGCTATTTGTGTCAAACAAGATGTTGTATACTACAACGATATATGGAAATTAAGGTAAAAATATGTAAAATTAAGACCTGCCAGGAAGACAGAAGCATTAAGTTCAAACTTGCTGTCAGTCACCTGAAGTTGGCTTTTCCAGTCCTGGGTTCAGGTCAAAATAAAAATGTGTCAAAGAAATCATGCTAAAATAGTATACAGTCCAATTAAAACCTTAAATTAAGTTAAAAAGACAACGGCTCTTAAAAATGTAACAACATGAGTGAGGTGGAGCAGCATCACTTATGACATTGGCTAATGCCAAGGGAAACCTTCCTCAAAACTATATTTAAAATGGGGTATGTCGTTCTTAGTTGTAACAACGGCATGATAATAAAATATGTATGATTGCGACCTGAGTGCCACACGGACCACATACTAGTGCATCAATACCAGATAAAAGGAAGCGGTGAGTAAAAAAAAAACTGTGACCAATGTGTAACTTTGCCAAAACAACTTCCTCCCTTCAATCTTTACAGAAACAAGATGGCTAAAGAGCTAAAGAAGGATTGATTTGAAAAAGCCTATTATTTCATTGCTCATTCCAGGTCGACTGCTAATTAGTGTATGGTCAGGTTTTGATAACTGGACCATAGTCCATGTATGGAACAGGGACGGTGGTGATAGAGCCAGAGCAGATGGAATTTGTCGCTATGTCAGCTTATTCCCACGAATACCAACGTGATCTGGACAGAGATAGACGATAGAGAGAGATGAGCCAGTTTGTTTTGGATATTGATAAAAACATGTTGGTAACTAACATGGAATGATGTCAGGGCCAATAGACAGCTGAGTGAATCAGTATAGATAGTATAATTCGTATATTGCATAATTTCAATATGATTCATGGCAAGAGAAATGGCATATAATTCGGCAGTGAACGCAGAAAATGTAGAGGTGATTCTTTGTGCTACAACCGAACTGTAACAAACCATGGCAGAACCTACAGGGTCACCTAATTTTGAACTATCTGTATATATGGGAATGGATGGATCGTTTGAAAGATGTTCAGCAAATAAAGAGTGATATTTCTAATCAGGAGTATCTGCCTTCCTCAGATGACTCAAAGATAGGTCAAAGTTGGGGATAGTAATTCGGAGAGGCCGATCTGTGGATACTGCTATGCTATTGAAAGACAAATCCAGTTTTTCTGATTGTGCTTGGATACGAAGACTAAAAAGAAAAATGGCAAAAAGTGTGGCCTCTGAGGATGAAAAACACAACCACAAGTGAGATCAAAGTTTGGAAGCATACATAAGAGACAGTTGCAAACGGGACTCCATGTACAAACTGTGAACTGGAGAAGGATGAAAGGCCCCAGCGCAAAGCCAAAACCCCTGATGGTGGATAGGATCCAATATTTTCAGTGCTGAGGCTCTGGTAGAAGCATAAACCTATAGTCAAGTTTGGACATAAGGGCACGATAAATTTTAAGTATGGAGTATCGATCCGCTCCCCAAGAAGAGAGGACACGGAGGATGTTCAGTGCTCTTATACATTTGATACAAAGTTGTTTGATATATGAAATAAAGTTTAATTTATAGTCAAATATAAGACCTAAGAATTTTGCCTCAGAGACGACAGGAAGTACATCATCAATACGAAATTCTGGATCTGGATGAGTACCCTGTGGTTTATGTACGTTTATAAATTGAAAAATATAATTAATTAAAGTAAGATGCACTAGTTACTATCGTATCTTGTATGAAAATATTAGGTATGACAACTTCTTTCGGCACCTATAATTGTACACATATGTGCAAATATTATTCAGAATTTGCTAAAATGTATGTTTGCCCATGACACAATATTTCCATCTAATGCACTTTGTAAATAAATGCGTTCATAAAAAATAAAAAAGCAACTTTACATTACTTCGGTGTGAATCACACCATTTACCCGTTCTTCTTACACACGCCTTTTAAAATATTTTTTTAGGTTACAAGTAAGGAAATTGAAGTTCAGGATTTTCTTCAAATACTTCAACTTATTAGTGTAGTTCTTGGTAAAAAATACTCGACTGTTTTATTTTATAAATAAACACTCACCCCTTTCCCTACCCACCATACTCAGATTTGTCAATCTAAAGAAACAAATCGTGAGGTATATCAAAACGCTACTGGCATAAATAAATATGAAATTTAATTAATTTTTCAAATACAACATTATTTTCCAGTCCAAAATTTTAGCTGCACTGTTATTATTACATTGTGTGTTTTTGAGTGTAATAAATTGTTTGGAGACTATAAAATGCAGATGACTACCGAAAATCTTCGTTCCTGGAGATATTTTAAACAAAAACAAACATACAAGAGAATATCACAAGAAAAGCTGTTTACCTAAGGAAAGTTGATGCAATTGAAAGAATTAACATTTCAGTTGGAAACTTCAGTTGAAATATATTAGAAGCTTCTTACAGAGTTATCTGTTCGAGTTGTGTATGTTATGGATTCAATTAAAAAAAACTTTTTCCTGTACCTTTAATCACCCAGGAAACAGAGTTTTTTGGTTTTTTTGCTGGAGGGAATTACTATCAAAATTTGATCCTGTTTTTCAAAATTCATGAAAAAGTTCAA
Organism: Carcinoscorpius rotundicauda; assembly: GCA_011833715.1. Lineage (NCBI taxonomy): Eukaryota > Metazoa > Arthropoda > Merostomata > Xiphosura > Limulidae > Carcinoscorpius > Carcinoscorpius rotundicauda. Next base: position 20,483,228 of record CM022402.1, on the reverse strand, counting down.
GTGTTTAAAACAACAGGATAGTTCGTTGTTATGCAAATCGTGAAGTCTAGAATGAACTAGTACAGATGCTCTTACAAAAGTCGTTAATACAATTATTATGAAAGAAATTTTAATGTACCAAGTACTATTCTATATATATAGACTGTTCCCGTGATGTGAGGTAAATGTGTTTATATCAGGAATGAGGTGAATTTTGAACAAACAACAACGTCGTTTTCTTCATTAATGTCAAGGAGAGAGAACAAAAACTGCGTCGCGAATATCATCCGAAGATTGCCGAGATCGAGAGATGACGAGACGTAAATATATGAGTGACAAATACGAGGGTTTGGCCGTCGGATTTGATATTGCTTTTGTTTTCTGATTTTAAACTAAAATATGGAAACTCGCCTCCATAGGGGGTCTGCGAACCACAGATTAAAGAACCATCAGTATTACTACTGCAAAATAAATAAATTTAGATATACCACAAGTTTAAAAGAGTACTACACATAATCTTAATCCAAGATACTTTTGTGTGACTTAGCAACAAATTATGCAAATAAACAATTATATATGCAAATCGTAAAACGAAAGAAACGCCTCTGTAAGTTAAAAGAAGAAATGAGCTCCTTGACACCAAAATCTAGTTACAAAAGCAAAGTCACTGTCCAAACTGATACAAATCCTATGATATGGCCATTTGTATGTCGCGGTCATATTTATGTTTCCTCAAGAATGCCAATGAGGAAGCATGCACATTTTTAATCATTACATTAATTATATGAAAATAGACACAATTAAAACTGAAAGGACAATACTTATTATGTCTGGTCTAATGCCCAAAACTACACTTCCTATTTTCGGGAAGGCAGTTATCACAGGTCACCGCCAACTCTTGGGCTACTCTTTTACCAACGAATAGTAGGATTGACCGTCACATTATAACTCTTTTTGCAACTGAAAACTAACTCGAAGTATCAAAATTGTTTTAGTTCTCTTAAAACATCATCAAATACTGACTTTAAATACTCAACCATTTTACAATATTGCAAAATTCCATTTTTTACAAAAAAGTTTTAATTAACGAAAAATAAAACATTTTCTTCAAATAATTAATGAATAATTACAAAGAGTGCATGCATACTCGTTTAAAAACTTTTTGGTTTATTACTTACAACTAATTCCCAAGAGTGTACGTCCCTCTTTTATCATTCCAGTTACACCGCTTATTAGCCACAGTTGACTTGAATCCAAACATCCAGAAAGTTCCACTTACTCTTTGGAATGCACAAAGGCTTAACAGTCCCATTCGTTGCTTCTTTATAAGTGCATTATTTTTTTATTTTTCGTAACATCCCGACGACCGTTCTGCAATTCGGGGTGCGTGAAGTACACAAAAAATATCAAACGGAACAGTTAAACTAAAGACCACCCCTCCACATTATTTTACTCCCATACCTCTCTCAGGACGTACTAAACACACGTGTCGGTCTGTAATTGAAAAGGTTATAAATTGGTTTAATAGGACACACGTGCCCTAATGGTGGTCACAAAGGGACGTCATACAATCCTAAGAACCTAAGCATAAAGTTAAAGATTCTGTTTATTATCTGGTCTCCCCGTAAATGATTTGATTCTCTGCATTTCTCATCTATAACATACTTCCAACTGAACTATGAGCACCTGAAGACACAGTGATTTATAGAAACAGTCATCAACGTTTCAGATATTAGTCTAGCTTTTTTATTTTCTAATGAGCCCTCGACTGGAAATAAACTTCAATGTAGCGTGGGCAGTTATTTAAAAAATCCGAAGGAAAAGCTTTAGTAAGAATAAAGAAAATATATTTGTGCGATCTAGTGAGGAAAGAACGATTGAAGCCTATCAGATCTTCTCAATGGTGGAAAGTTGCAACATCATATCAAGACAAGACCACAAATGATTGTGTGGTTTTAAAACATGATTAAAGTTAATAGGCTCTGCACAGGAACATTATACAAAACAAATCTGAAATGTATTTTAACCTATATTTTCTCTTTGGTTGAAACTGTAGATTTGACAGTGTTTTTAAATAATAACATATCTTCATACTCATGTTTTGACAATCGCGAAAGAAATAAACAAAGAAAAATATTAAATCTAAATATTAAATTTCTAACGGCATTAAGAATAATAAGCAGTTGGTTCAGTTTCACTGGCGAGTGTTCTTGATAGGATTAGCTTCGATCAAATTTCTAGTACACTTGCGTACACCTTCACTTAATTCAAACAAAGTGTGCCAAAAGGCCAATCACTAGCAAATACAGTCAACAAAAAATAAAAGCTGTATACAAAGTGAATCAACACTGCCAAAGAAAATTAACGACAGAAGTTAAACGATGACAAAACTTTATAAAACTGCGATCACTTTTCGTTGGCAAGTAGTGTCATCTATTGACAATGTGTAGAACTAGAGTAAAAAGCAGAAATGAAATCAAGTAAAATTTGTATCTGAAAGCACAAAATAAAATCTAAGATGAAGAAAAAAATAAGTGATATTTGTAACGTATAAAGCTGCGAGTTTATAAGCGTTAGATAACCTATCTTGATTACACTGGTTTACAAAGAAATTGAGGCAATCACAAAAATAGCTGTTTTAACCGAATTTGGGGTTGCTGAATTCAGATTTGAAATCCGTTTTTACTCATCACCTCTAGTGTTTTAGATATGCATACTGTACATTTTGTACACATACTGTACATAAAGGCGTATAAGCATTCAGAGTTAATTTCTAATATTGTGTGACTTATGTTTTCTTTTTTAGTTATTATGCAATAAATGCAAATAAATCAGATAAAGAAATGCCTCCAAGAGAAGATTCTGCCAAGTCAATCTCTTCCTAAGATATTGACTCTTCTTATTCGGGAACAGGTGGCGACGAGCCACACTGGATCACGCAAGAAAACCTGAATAACCTTGCTCGTGATTTGTATCTGTCAAAACAGCAGTCAGAGCTCTTGGCTTCTCGGCTTAAACAGTGGAACCCAGTCCAGGAAGATGTAAGGATCACCAGTTTCAGGAATCGGAACGAAGACCTTGCTTCATTTTTCGACATGGAAAACAAGTTGTGCTACTGCACAAATGTACCTGGCTTGTTCACTTTCCTTGGTTTGCTACATAATCCTTCAGACTGGCGTCTTTTCATAGACTCTTCCAAGCGAAGTCTCAAGGCTGTGCTTCTGCACAACGGGAATAAATATCCCAGCATTCCCACTGCACACTCTGTCCATCTAAAGGAGTCCTATGACAATATGGAGCTTCTTTTAGAAGCTGTTAAGTACAACCATTACCAGTGGAGTCTGTGTAGGGACTTCAAGGTCATTGGTCTTCTTATGGGTAGGCAAGCGGGCTTCACAAAGTACTGTTGTTTTCTCTGTCTCTGGGATAGTCGAGCTGTATCCCAGCATTACAAGGAGAAAGACTGGGGGTCTAGAAGCATTTTCGTTCCTGGCGAAAGAAGGTGCTTCTTTCTCCTCTTCACATCAAGCTTGGTTTGATGAAGAATTTCGTGAAGGCCATGGACAAAAATGGTGCTGCCTTCCAACACTTGTCTACTGTGTTCCCAGATCTCAGTGCTGCTAAGCTCAAAGAGGGCATCTTTGTCGGACCTCAAATCCGAGAAGTGCTGAAGGAAACTGATTTTGAGGAGCTTCTTACCTTAAAGGAACTGAGAGCATGGAAAGCATTTAAGTCAGTCTGTAGTGACTTCCTTGGTAACACACGCGTACCAAATTACCAAGCCTGTATTGAGAAGTTGCTAAAGACTTATGAGGATATGGGATGCCGAATGTCACTCAAAATTCATTTTCTCCATTCCCACCTCAACTTCTTCCCTCCAAACCTTGGAGCAGTGAGTGATGAGCACAAAGAAAGATTCCACCAAGACATTACGAAGATGGAGAGCAACTACCAAGGCAAGTGGAACCCCAGCATGATGGGAGACTTCTGCTGGATGCTCTAGCGTGACATCCCGGAGGCAAAATACACCAGATCATCTAAGAAAACACACTTCTAACTGTCTGCGGTACTATGAATTGTGTACATTGTGTCATCCAAGTATATGTATTCCGTCAATGTCCTTTATCTATCCTGTTTTATCTGTAATAAGCTGCTGCAACTGTTGAAATAAGCACGTATATACTCTGTATATACTAAAATGAGACTATTTGAAAGCCAGAAAACTAGAGGTGATAGAACAAAACTGTTTATAAATTTGAATTCAGCACACCCAAATTAGTAAAAAACACCTATTCACATTCTTGCCTCAGACAAAAAATATTTTTTTGTAAACCAGTGTTACAATTCAACAATTTATTCGAGAAAAAATGAAATATTACTTGATTTCAGTTATATCTATTTGACTTGTTTCTGGCCCCCAGTGGCTCAGCGGTATGTCTGCGGACTTACACGCTAAAATCCGGGTTTCGATACCCGTGGTGGGCAGAGCACAGATAGCCCATTGTGTAGCTTTGTGCTTAATTCAAAAACAACAAAACAACAACATGACTTGTTTCTATTCTGTATCATATTTTGTGGTTTATTTTGTTTTTCATTCTTGGTCACATTTTTCAGCTAAATATGATTTTTCTGAACTACGTTGATAAAGTTTATATTAATCCATTCAGTTTATATCCAATCAATCCAATAAACACCAAAATTGGAGTATTAACGCACCTGTTCACAAGAGTGACATCTTGTGTACAAAATAAGCTAAATTTAAAGTTATATACTGCTATATCCAGGCGTAGCCATCCCAAATATTGAACTGTGGATTTTCAAAAGAAAGGCAACTAGTTGGCAGCACTCTCCGCCTAAAGAGGCTACTATTAATCGATTAAAGGGAACTAACTGTCAGTCTTATTACGCACTGACAAGCGAAAGTGCAAGGGGTATGTGGCATCACTACACACAGAATATGAGCCCTTCGGATCTCCAGTCCAATAAGTTAAACACTAAATTACATTCGAATCAAAATTGCAAACTAGTTAATAAAATATATTGTACAAGGATGTTTTGATTGTTTGTAATTAAGCACAAAGCTACACAATGAGCTATCTGTGTTCTATCCACAACGGGTATCGAAACCCAGTTTCTAGAGATGTGAATCCGTAGACTTACCGCTGTGTCACTTGGAAGGTCATTGTATAAGGGACCAATTTGAATAATCCGAGGGTTGCGAGTTCGAATCCCCGTCAAGCCAAATATTGTTTGTTTGTTTGTTTTGGAATTTTGCACAAAGCTACTCGAGGGCTATCTGTGCTAGCCGTCCCTAATTTAGCAGTGTAAGACTAGAGGGAAGGCAGCTAGTCATCACCACCCACCGCCAACTCTTGGGCTACTCTTTTACCAACGAAAAGTGGGATTGACCGTCACATTATAACGCCCCATGGCTGGAAGGGCGAGCATGTTTGGCGCGAGTCGGGCGCGAACCCGCGACCCTCAGATTACGAAGCGCACCACGCCAAACATAGCCGCTCTTTCAGCCGTAAGCGTGTTATATTGTGAAAGTCAATACCACTGTTCTTGGTAAAATAGAAGCCCTCGCGTATCTTTGCGCCAAATTCAAAACAAACCAAACCAAAACCAATTTGAAAAATATGCCACCAGATACACGGAAAATTAGCCGGAACAGTTAACTCTTAAATGCTTACGATACATAAATGAAAACTAAAAATGTATAAAAACGAACGTGTGCTGACTGGATTTTTTTTTATCTGCTTAATTAAGTCACGCCTTCCAAAGGCATAGCAGACTTACAACCCTAGAAACCGAGTTCCCATATCCGTGGTGGGCAGAGCACAAATAATTCAAGGTGTAGCTTTGCGTTTAATTACAAACAAACAATAATTAAATCACACCCTTTCCCTAAAGTGCCAGTTTGAACAATTCAAATTCAGAGGTATAGATCACTCACTAAATAAAAGTCATAACCCATATATTCTCTCTCTGCATAGCTAGGTAATAGTTAACAGCCAATCAAAAACGTTTTCGTTTTCTCCTCGATAGAATGTCCTCATGCCAATTATTTCTGGTACGTTTTTTTATTATAATTTCATTACATCTAGTTCGAGAAATTAACAAGTGGAAAACAAAAATATTTGTTCATTTTCAACTGCAGTGAGTTTATTATGTTTGATATTAAACTGTACGTGATTCTGGACGATATCATTTACTAACCAATCCACTTTATGGTCTGGTTTTAATCACATAATTGGGTTGATGGTTTGGATCTCGTGTGGTAGTTCAAATTCTTCAGTCAGTGATTAGAATTGATAACGAGACATCTCTTATGTCAGACAGGAGCTTTTTTTAACTGAACTAATGGGTTAACTAGCAATTCCTTAAGAGCTATCGAGGAACGTTTTTGAAGACCTACCAGAGATTTCCCTTCTTACAAACCAGGTCGATCCTATAAGCTTATACTAGGTGCGTGGAAGTGGCTCCACGTTGGATGCTAGGTTTTCAATTATTATGCCATTTCACTTATACACACAAGTTGATATCGATCCCAAAATTTCGGACAGAAAGTAAATACTAATAAGAATTAAACAGCTAACACACAAGAAACCTCACAAACACATTAATCCACACTTTCCTTTCAATCTGGAATAGTGTTTTAGATATAACATGATATAATTCGTATTACATGGCTTACTCGGGACCCGTACAAATGCATATTATAAACTGGAGAAAAAACCCGAAAATCTGATTAATTTCTTCTAAAAATGTACACATTTAGGTGTGAGATGTTATAGTTTTTTACGGCCCTCTTGTTTCAAAAGAAACTACAAATAAACAAATTCGGCTATTAATAACAAACAATTTTCATCATAATTTTATTAGTGATATTTTTAAATTTTGTTTGTTTGTTTTTTGGAATTTCGCACAAAGCTACTCGAGGGCTATCTGTGCTAGCCGTCCCTAATTTAGCAGTGTAAGACTAGTGTATGTTATAGCACGCTCTTTTGAAATAGTAATAAACAGTAATAACAACTTATTTTAATAATTAAAAATTATTTTATTTTAGGGGAAAGTCACATTTGACTATTTGGTGCGTCCACTGCGTTGGAATCATACCCTGATTTTAGCGTTTTCCCACCGAAAGACTCGTAATTAAAAATCAACAGTTGAAATTTAGTTTGTTCCTTGTATAGAAGTTACATTGCTTCTTATGTAGTAGCTTAAACGAATACTGAAAACCAGATCGGTGATTTTAATTATATGTACAAAAAGTAGGCGTAACTTTGTTTCAATGTACTTGTGCGATTATCAACAGTACTATACTAGGTCGGTGATTTGTCGTATTACCTCACTGTTCTTATTTGATTGGTATTTTTATTAGACCAAATAAACACAGTCTGAATTATATATTAAGTACCTGTTACTGCTTTTATACTTCTATATCACATTCACGGAATAATTAAAATTCTTTGAAACAAACTTCGTACTTCATCACCTTCTTAGCTCTGTGCTACAACTCTTGTTTTAAGAGGGTTCAAGTTTTACAGCAAGTCCTACATAATGGACTGAGAAAACCATTTAAAAGCATGTTTTAAAGTTCCTTCTCAAACTCCAAAAAAAGCGGTATATAAAAGAACTTAATAACTTGGTGTGTACGTGTTTGTGTGTCAAGGCCTGTATAAAGTTACGTAACACTGAAATGAAATCGTAAAATTTAAATTTTGTGTCGCTTGTTGTAATTGGTTCTGAAAAATACCGAATAGTGCTTTATTCAGGAGATTCTATCCACAGCCGCTATCGTACAAGTATCATGCTCCTACTAATCAATTAGAATTTTGACTTATTTTGTACGAGGATAACAGAACTTAACGTTTCTAATGAAGTTAAAACGAAGCATTAGGTAGTTTAGTAAATTTGCGTCAAAACACTAATGATCTTTTCACTTCCATAAAAATATTACGTAAAGCAGCTTTACATAAAAAAATCGAATAATTTTCATTTAACATAGATATTGTGAAATATAATAATTAATATAGACGAAATAAAACTTCAGTATAACAGGAACGTAGTCATTTAATTTTTGTAATTCAAATAGTCTAACAATCATTAATTAAAAATGCAAAACACGTCTGACCATTACTTTTAAGTATTTGTTTGCATTTTGCTATTTACGAGAGCTTTTAACAAATGACTAAATTCTAAATAATAAATACCAAGAAATTTTCAATTACGCAGTTTGTGTTCCTTTTTTATTCTATTATGTGTGTGTGCGTTTTTGTCTCGAATGAGAAATTAACATACATAAATAAAACCTGTGATCACTTAACCGCGAGAGAAACTCGAGTCACCGAATTTTGAAATACTATCTGTGACTGCCTGTGATCACACAGCTCTCTCTTTCGGAGTTTAAATCGAAATATTTATACTCGCACTCTAAAGTCTCCTCCAATCATGTGAGCAACATTTGTTGTCACAATCAATTTTCTGATCAAGAACCATCTCACCACATGGATGCTAGAGTTAAGTTGGAAAAGACTGGTTGACGTTAGGCCCATCGTAGTTTTCCATGAGCTCCTTAAAATAGCATTGCAAAATTAGGTTTTGTAACACTGTACTTAAAATGTATTTTTCTACGTTTCGATAACTAAAATACCATTTTTACTCCTTCTCAAGGCTCTAGTTAAAAAAACAATTGCCGATATGGTTCGTTTATTTATTATTATGTATCAGATAACAATAATTATCTAACCGTTAAACTCGATTTAATGAATGGTGTCAGAGATTTTCTTTGTACTGGTATCTGCAGCACATTTCTTAATTATTTTTCAGCACTTTTCGACAAAAGGGCGTAATAAAAACGTGAGCATATTTTGACCTTCATGTAGCAGTTTAAGGGACTGTCTGTGATTGATTATATTAGCTTCCTCTTAACACGTAATCATAGTTAACGTTTTACAGAGATGTCATTGTAATTATTTTGGAAAAAGGGAGTTTAACTTATACATAACTCACTTAAAGCCTGAATTCGATTTATGAAAATTTTGTAGTGTTTTGAAAATTATAACAAAGCATCAGAAATGAAATAATGACGATATTTTTGTTAACTAAGATGATATAATTTCTAAAATATCATTGAATAAAGATCAGTTTGATATTCCTATCTACTTTGATTTGACCACTATTTATGATGTCCATATATTTTTAATTTATTTACATATTTCATACAATATTTTAGTCTAGCCCGTTCTTCAGCCAAAATATTTTGGTTTAAAAATAGACTAATCCAAAATATTGTATAAAATAAGTATAATTAACCTATGTGAACGGGTACGAGTAGAAGTACACATGTTATGACCTTTTACAAGATGGTATCATGTCGGTTATAAAGTATTTATTTCACCTGGCACTGCAGCTTTAGCAACAGGTCTTGATGGAAGTGTGTGTTTCGGAGGTTCTAGAGGTTATGGAAATCCAAATTGTACAATCGACAAGTCTTTTTTAATTTTGATATGAACGTAATCTTAAACTGTAACTTATCAGAACCTAAACCAGACCAAAATCGTAAATTCACAGGCACATCTTAAGTAGAGAAACTTACGTCATACCTTTTATATACACACACACACACACAAACATTTGTACATTCACTAAAATCTTAATCTATTTTGTGTATACACACGTGGCAAATTCGGTATTATAACCCATATTCCTTCTCCACGATAAGATTTGTGCATCAGACCGACTACGTACACGTTTTGTTATTTTATTTTTTAATCACAAAGCTACCAATGGGCTATCTGTGCTGTAACCACCATTTTGGAACCCCTATTTTTAACGCTATAACACATTCGGTTAAAAGTTTGTGCTGTATAAGGACACTGGAGGAAGGGAACAGTCGAAAACTTGTGCCAGAGAAGCATGTTAAAAAAAGATATATATCTTATGTATTTTAAATTCTTATAACCACATCTGTTTTTAATATTTAAACACTGGTTCACTTTGGTAGTTACACGAATAAGTTAGCAGTGTTATATTCTTCGGTGACAACTCAAGGATTTTTGGTGATCATCCTTATTGTGGCGTTCCCAATACGATGCATCAAAAAAACGGTTCCAGTACAAGTGATGTCTATCTTTCGTTTAAATATATATATATATATATTTATATGTTAGCATCGTTACCCAGCGTTGCTCAGGTTTGCGAAAAAAACCGAAAAACTTTCTCTTTTTTTACGGTTCCTTATTTTGTTTTTGTGAACTTACAAGAACAAAACAGCTTCCGTTTGATTTTTTTGAAATAAAAATACTAATCTGTTTTAAATCATGGCTTCCATATGAACGATGTGTTTTGTTTTTTCCTTCAATAGCAAAAATAAAAAGGCCTTTATGGAGAATAGTTAAATTATCTTATACATATACGAGTACCTGTTCTGGCGAACAGTATAAGCCTTGTTCTCCTCCTTAAATATTAAAAGTTTAATACTTGAATGTAAATTTAATACATTTTATGAATATAATATCATATTCAGATGATGTATTAAACTAAACTAAAAACATATTCATTAGTAGGACGTATGACCAATATTTTTGGATATAACAACAGTGTATATCTTTATACAAAATTAAGTGCTACGAAAAGGTTACTGGCTCAACTAGTAAATACCGAATATCTCATGTTAGATAAAGGAGGCATCAGTTTCACCGAGATACGTCAGCAAAGCTATCCACGCTGGTTATGGAGCGATCCATAGTGGATAAAGTACTCGTATATAAAAACAGAATCGCAGACCGATCTGTGCGGTAGTGGTTTGCAGTTAGGATGAAATTCTGAGCAAATTTGACTAAAATTAATAAGTGGTATTGACGTTAACTAAGATTATTTCAATGAGTACAGTGAATGGAGAAACAAAGAAGCACAACAACAGAGAATAATAAATTTTATAGCCGAAATAGTAAGCCATATTCAATAGGAAAAGCGTAGCTGTCTCAGTTATTTTTATGAAATACGAGGGAAGTTTAATACAGGTTTGTCTTAAATTACGACTACAGTTCAACGCTTGTTTACCATGTAACTCATGAATGTAGTTTAATAATGGTTTCTCTTGCAATGAATGACTAGTTTAATATCGTCTTTTTTCCTTGTAAAGTATTACCATATGTCAATGCTGATCGTCCCTCATAAGGATATGACAATAGTTAAACGCTAGTTTACTTAGTAAAATATAATTGTATTTCCACCGTGTTACATAATAATTCGTAATTAAATTAAACGCAGATGTATATTCAACAAAACATTAATAAATGGAATTGTATAGCGCGACTATAAGTCAACAACAGTACTATGCAAATGATACGAATCATTACTAAGCCTAAGAGACATCATTTGTTTGTCTTTCCAGATTTAATCGTCTCGCGGTACAAACAAAATAGTTCGGTTTCATATTTAAAATCTTTTGCACTAATAACACTAACAAGTCAATTAACAGAAAAAACAAGATAAATTGGTCCAGTATGGAACATTACAGTATGAAATAACTGCCCTCATAAACATTACAGCAAACCAAACCATGTGACTGACTAAGTGCACTGCTTGAATTAAATCGCAAGTTGCCATATATGGTAGTAATATATAGCTTTTTAGAAGCCTGCTTATCAATAACCTACCGTACACGATAGTAACGTATAGAGCTTTGAAAACCTGCTTATCAATAACCGTACACGATGGTAACGTATAGAGCTTTGAAAACCTGCTTATCAATAACCGTACACGATGGTAACGTATAGAGCTTTGAAAACCTGCTTATCAATAACCGTACACGATGGTAACGTATAGAGCTTTGAAAACCTGCTTATCAATAACCGTACACGATGGTAACGTATAGAGCAATGGAAGTCTGCTTATCAATAACTTACCGTACACCATGGTAACGTATAGAGCAATGGAAGCCTGCTTATCAATAACCTACCGTACACAATGGTAATATAGATTTTTTAAAGGCTACTTACTGATGTGTATTGTTGTAAATATCATCCATTGTTATTTGGAGAAATTGTTTATTTTTTAACAACCACAGCTCAATCTACTTTAAGATACAAGTGTATCACTCCCAAATGTGCTATTACAGGAAACAAGGGATTTATTATCTAAACTCAATTAGAGATTAATTTGTATTTTCCAGTTTTCCCTGTAGACACTCCTCGTTAGAATCGGAGAGTCTACAGCGAAAAGGGAATATTACAGCAGAAAGGCGCTAGCATACCTTTTTGTCTTGCACTAGGATCAGTTATTGCCAAAAATTTCCCTAAGGCCGAAACGAATGTCCCAAAATTCTCTTCACTGCAGTGTGCAACTGATATACTTTGTGCGGTTGGAGAACGAAACTGTTTGTTTTAATTTCGCGCCAAGCTACTCGAGGGCTATCTGCACTAGCTGTCCCTAATTTAGCAGCGTAAGACTAAAGGGAAAGCAGCTAATCATCACCACCCACCGCCTACTCTTGGGTTACTCTTTTACCAACGAATAGTTGGAATGACTCACATTGTAACACCTACATAGCTGAAAGGACAAGCATGTTTGGTGCGACGGAGATTCGAACCCGCGACCCTTAGATTAAGAGTCGAACGCCTTAACCCACCTGGCCATGCCGAACCTAGGAGAACGAAATACACCTATAAAAAGATATAGCTATACGAGTTAATGACAGCTTATTGAAACCAGTTGAGGATAGCCTTTATTTTGAAAAAATTCTGTAAAGGATAATCTTCCCTTCCTTCTTTCTTTTGTTACTAAATCCCTAATAATCTCATTAGATTCTAATTGAATATCATAATTTGTGGAAGGTAATGTTTGACCGAATGAGAACTTGTATCTTTAAATCCGAAGCCGAATGTCTATATAAAAAAAAGTAAAAATATTCCCTATTTTCGGTGTTTTTTAATCCCCCTCTCGAGGAAACCCAGAACAACCCTAAAACAAAAATAACCAATGTATATCGACGGACTATTTCCAGTTATCATACCAAAATGCGTGGTAACCAAGCCAGCCAGCCAACCAACCAACCAACTCTAGATGACGGATGCTAACAGACACTCGCACAATGCATCATCTTTATAATAAGGTTACCCAGAAATTCTCAGTTCCTTAATAAGCTACATTATAAGTAGAAAATGCCCAAATTAGCAAACAGCATTTGCCTTCTAAGTGGGTTGCCAAAACTACTAGAAAATTAAATGTAGATGAGCTGGGTTAAGATATGTACAGTGAATTAGCCAAGTATTCCACCAAATAAGTTTATAAGAAGTAGAACATACACATTAATCAGTATAATAATTCTCAGAGCCTTTGAACACGACTGTGCTTAAGTAGTTAACATATCAAATATCATTAATTATCGTAAAATGTCACAGATGCTGTGGTAAATGTCACTGCATGCACATTATCTTTATAATGATTCTTCGAAACTGTATACAAATTTCATATGGACAGGAATGCTTTTTTGTTTTGAATTTCGCTCAAAGCTACACGAAGGCAATCTACTCTAGTCGAATCTAATTTAGCAGTGCAAGACTAAAAGGAAGGCAGCTAGTCATTACCACCCAGCGCTAACTCTTGGGCTACTCTTTTAACAACGAATCGTGAGAGTGACCGTAACATTATGACGCCCCCACGGCTGAAAGGACGAAAATGTTTGGTGTAACGGGAGTTCAAACCTGCAACCCTCATATTGTGAGTTAAGCGCCCTAAATACTCGATTATTCCGGGTCTTAACTCCCGGGAATACATTCTTTAAATTACCACTAGGAAGTGCTAAAATAGAATACTCAAAAAGAATCTTGGATTCAGCAACAGTAGATGACAACAGAAATACTAGTTCGACTATGAATTTTAAGATGCTGACTGGTTGGTTGGTTGGTTGATTTTGTTTTATGGCACAAAGCAGCTAGGCTATCTGCGCCAAACGTCCGTTAAAAAGTTAAAAGTAAATTTAGTAAAATTCATAAAAGGAAATTAAGGTAAAAAAAAACAAAGTTAAAAAACATAAATAGCGTAAAACCAATGTTTACATCTAGTCTACAACATCAAGAAAAAAACTAAAGTAAGTCAAGCTGTAAACGACTTTCTGTAGCGTGACTATAATAATCATAACTCGCCAGGAAGACTAACTGGTAAGTACAAAAACCACCGTCAGTCACCTGAAGTTGGCCTTTCCATTACTGGATTCGAGTTATTCAATGTTATGGCCAGTTTACAATTTCAAACCGAACTAGATGAACTGTAATTTTTAAAAGGGAGCCAAAGTAAAAAGGTTTTAAGTTTAAATTAAGAAACTTAAATGACATTAAAAAGATCAATGTCTTTTAAAAAACTAAAAAAACATTACCAAGATGGACAGTGTCATCATTACCAATAATACTGTCTAACGTTATGGACAAACCTTGGGAAAGAATGTGGTGAAAATGGTGCCGTCATATCGTAACGATAACAAGAAAGTAAAAAGTGACTTATTGTGATCTGAGCGTTACACAAACTACACACTGGTGCATCAGTTCCAGATAAAAGAAAACGATGAGTAGTCTAGTTAGAACAACTTCCTCTTTCCTATCCTACGGGAGCAAGACGGCCAAAGTCCAATATATAGCTTTATTTGGAAAAGCTTGTTTTCGCGTTGCACACTCCAAGCCAGCTGGCACGGAGTCAAGCCTTGAATACAGAACTATAGTTCATGTATGGGACAGGCACAGCAGTAATAGTGCCAGAGCAGATAGACTTAGCTGCAGTGTCGGCGAGCTCGTTCCCGCAAATACCAACGTGGCCCGGTATCTAGAAAAACAGGACAGAAGCAGATGTTAAAGAGAGATAGGCCAGTCGGTTTTGAATATCGGCGAAGCGATTCCAGGGCCAGAAGAAAATTAAGCGAGGCAGTATAAATCGTGCAGTACAAGTACTGCTTAGCTTCGATGTGATCCAGGGCAAGAGAAATGGTATACAGTTCAGCACTGAACACAGAAGCTGTAGAGAGGATTCTGCGCGCAACCATGGCAGAGCCCACATAGTCACCTGATTTCGAACCATCTGTATAAATAGGAATGGAAGGATGATTCGAAAAATGTTCAGCAAATAGCAGACTTTTCTCAGATGACTTAAAGATAGATCACAATTGGAGACTTAAGAAGCCATTGTGTGATGGGCCGACAAGTGAATACAGCAATACTATCTATCCAAGGACAGACCCAACTGATCCAACTGAAACTGGATACGAAAATCAAAAAGAGCAATGGCAGACTATCTGGTCTGAAAAGGCATGGCCCATCGAGAAAAGAAAACACAACTCCAGGTGGGATGCTGTGGTAAGAAACAGAGTTTCGAAGCATACAGTAAAGACAGTTGCAAACGGCAGAGGTGCAAAGAAGGTTCATGAGACTCTACGCATAAGCTATAAACTGGAAAAGAGCAGAAAGCCCCAGTGCAGAGCCATAGTTCTTGATGATGAATGGAGTCCAGCATCTTTAAGGACGAAGTCCTGGCAGACCCTCACACCAGTGATCCATAGTCGAGTTTTGATCAAATAAGAGCATGATATATCTTTAGCATGGAACCCAAGTGGTGGTAAAGAGGACAATTGTGCTTCCAATTCAATGTCCAGGTGACAGGTAGAGAGAACAAACAGTGATGGTATGACCCAAGAAACCACGGATGACTACGGCTTTCAAGGATGTGTTGAGTAGCAAAGACTGGGTGGGCACATGCAGATCAACCAACAGTCCCACCTCTCGATACACTCGCCTATTACACAGCCTGTCATTTCTGTACAAAGAAAGCCGCCGAAATGCGACTGCATCGGAAGGTTTTATAAATGTTTCCTGTAAAAATAAGACATACTGGATGGTAGGAAGCAATCAGTGTTTTGATGTCATCCAAATTAAAGCGTAAACCTCGACAGTTCCATTGTATCAGGGCGGCTATTTTTATTTATGCATGAGCAAATTGGGTGGAGAACCCTTCTGTACATGACTACGTCTTTTTTCCTTATTGTCCGAATTCAAGGGAGGACTAACGACCTCCATGGATTCTCCCCTGGGTCGATTGGACAGGTCTTTACTGTTTGAAGAGGATTCCAGAGACTGAGGACGTGAACGAATGATTGTTTTGGATCTTGGGGTGAGAAAAGAAGATGGAAGAAGAAGAGAAAAATTTCGATGCTCATTGACCCCACCCACTATGGAGCCTTACAAAGGGACGGAGTACAATGTCAAACAAGGATACTGCAGCAACTCCAGGGTTTCGTGAGCACTATACCCAAACAACAGCATCAGATATGTCCACAACACCTGTTGAGAACATCCAACACTGGTACTCGGTTGATCCTAGCCCGAATGGACCAGCCGATTGATCCAAGGGGCGGTCACCCAAAGGCCACTCGTCTACAAGAATTCAAGGCCAAAGTAGTGTTTTAGGGTTGGACTCCTCAACCACCAGGATCCTCTCCTCCCCTTCACATGTTGTCACGCGCGGCAAACACGTGGGTGGATGTTTAGATCCCAAAGGAAGTAAAATGAAAGAACAGAACCTTCCCTGGGAGGTCCCCTCACCTCGTACAGGAATCCACACCGAGGGGTTTTAAGATGTACTATGGCACTTAGAGAGAAAAGAAAAAAAAACACGATTTAACAAACCATTTCTCACACGTGGTATTAATTTTAAAAATCTTGCAGACACGGCAAGTTTGATTTTCTTCTTGCAAGTGAATTCACTAAAGGAAACACTAGAGAATGAACGTTTAAACAAACAAATTAGTTACTTTATATTATTTGGAAAAAATGAAAATTTTCAGTGTATGCATGTGTTCCCTAAAGTTGGTAAATTTCCAACAAAATTCACTAGAACTAGATGCAACAAACCTAAATACGACCACATAACCTCGACATTTGGATTTTAAGCAAAATGTCACAATAACTTGCACGTAGAAGTACGCTCAGTAACATAAAACAAAACAGACGCCATCAATTGAAATATTTCGATGAAAAACTGCAATCTGAGGCACATTTATAGGGCATTTTTTTTAAGTTGTTGCTGAGCGATGGCTAGTAGTTTTTATTTCCTGCGTATTTTTAAATAAATGAATGACTAATAACCTGAAATCATATAAAATAGTTCTAAAAATAAATTTCCTGTGTAAATCCGCTTTAGACATTACCCCAATAATTTTACATCGCCTCAGAAAATAGATTACCGCTTGTATTATTAACTTTTCACGTACGCACAGACATATATGTATACATGCACATAATTATGCCATTTTTTCATCTCTATTTCGTGCCTCTCATAAAAGGTCGTAGAAGCATTCAACAGTTTACTGGTATGAAAATATAGAACGGCTATAATCACTTATGAAGGCACAGCACAGCATTCAATTTCTATATATGGAAGATTTTTAACACCAACCTGTCAATATCCCTCTTCCCCCACACACAAGTAGCATTCGAACATTTGATAGCCTCCCTGCTTGTGTACATGTCTTACATGTATTTAAATATTGAACAACTCACTAAAAATAAAATTAATGTCAACATATAAGGTCGGAAAAAGGCGATTTGCCACTGGTTCATTAGTTCAAATGTTGGAGCCATGAGAGATAAATTATTTCCTTGAAAAGCAAGATATGAATTTTTTAGAATAACACTGTTCTCGTTATTTTATTTTTACACTTCATAGGTCCAAAAATACACTTCGCGAACTTTTGATGATGTATCACTATTTTTAATCCTTTTACGATGAACATCCTGAAATGCTAGAAATAAAGTTTCATTCAAACTAAAATTTACATTGGTTTTAACTTAATGAATTTCACGTACATAACCTTTAAATTAAATCAAATTACGCTTGTATTAAATTTTTATAATCACTATTCCGTGAGATATTTAAATTAAGAAACTTCATTATGAGTTAAGATACTTATTGAAATATTGTCAGAGACAAATACATGCTATAGAAAATAATTTATGTATATAATTTTTATAACTAACAAAGAATTTGATTATTAATAAGAAACTTTTTATGACGTTTAAAAGTTTTTACGATTATAACTAATTAAGTTCATAGTGAAAACTTTTTGAAAACCAAAAACTTTACATTATGAAGAACATTTTACTTTATTTTTGTTACACTTTTTTCCTAATATATTAGAAGTTTTTTTTTCAAGAAAACTGAGTGACAAATGTTCACTTCTGATGACAGCCGTGTCACGTAATTTACGAGGGCAAAACTTAAGAGTTATTTGGTCTAGAAACTTATTATCATATATAAAATTAACGTACCAAGCAAAGCTGTTTTTAACACTATACTAACCACAGAAATTTAAAATACCGTTATTTATATAAAGTTACGATTATGTATAAA
Source organism: Carcinoscorpius rotundicauda (assembly GCA_011833715.1). Lineage (NCBI taxonomy): Eukaryota > Metazoa > Arthropoda > Merostomata > Xiphosura > Limulidae > Carcinoscorpius > Carcinoscorpius rotundicauda. The sequence continues at coordinate 20,464,850 of CM022402.1, read as the reverse complement.
CTTACAAGCTAATTTGTCGAGACTTCATACGCATTGTCTTCGATATTTGTCATTTTGATTATTATTTCTCTACCACTTACTATACATTTTCACTCTTTTATATAACATAAAAAGTAAAAATTAGCATAAAAATAAACTTACTCGTTTATTTAACTTTTTTTCTCTTTTCATTATTATTGTGTTTTTTTTTTAATTTACAGTTTCTAAATGAGACCATGCTTACCATGGCATAAGTTATGCTTCGTCTCCTTATTAAAATAAGACACAGATAATAAAGAATCAAAACTTATCATACATAATATAATGGGCAACCTTTCTTCCTCTTTTCACGTAAAAAAAAGTTTACAAACACATCAATTACTTACACTAACCTTCTATCTTCGGCGAAAGCCTAAAACACCCATATCTCCACCTCAACATACCGTTACAAATTTTACACCAACATTTGTTATCTTCTGCGGCAAGAACAGTTCTCACTCGCCTGATACTCGTCCAACTTTCGCTAAACGGAACAACCTTCTCTAGTTCTCAACAGCATTTTAATAAATATTGCCTAATCTCTTCACAAAAAGAGTTGGAACGTGAGGTTACGAGACTTCACACAGTCACGTGTAAACAGCGTAATAGTCGGCTCTCGTAAGCTTATTTTGTGAAGGTACTGTTTTTACGAATTTCCACAGTCCTTTTCAGGGCTACAAATTTCTTCTTCTACCCTACTCGACTATCAATTCAAACTCTACTCTAAGTGTTATTCTTTCAACCGAGTATACCGAGTACACCACCTAACCAAATTCCCACTCTGGGGGTCTCACGGGTTAAACGTACGACAATGAAAAAAAGATATCCAGGCCGTCCACCCACTCGCAGGGCCCGTCCCTTACCAACGCCGAGCGCCTAAAACTACTTGCCCCCGCAAGCACGGCCCTTTCTACCGACGATGACTCTAACACTTCCAGTGATTCCTTGTCTACCATCTCGGCAACCTCAACTAGTTCGGTTAAACCCAGCAAATGCCCTGAATCACGTCCCACGGCTAACTCAGGTGCTTCCTCTAACCCAGCTACCATTAAAGCTCCACCTCCAGTCATTGTTGAAGGTATCCCTGCCACGGTTAGACAACCGCAAATAGCTGGTGAACTTCGGCGGCTATTTCCAAACATCGAATTCAATAATGTACGTCGGCTTCCCCGTGGAGGTATACTTATCAAGACCGAATATTCAAAGGACTACGCCATTCTCCTTAAAGCATGGCCAACAGATGCTTTTGGTGGTATCCCCTTATCACAACGGGTTCCGTCAGACTCCCCTAGGAAGACCATAGTCATCCGAGGTATACCTCATGATACCTCGGACCAAAAATTGATGAAGAACTCAAACTACGAGAAGTTAAATATTCCAACTTCTCTAGAATAAGATCTGCGAAAACACAGCATGTCACACCTCTCATCAAAGTCAATATCAATGACATCACTCAGGCCACCACCTTCCTGAAAAACGGTATTATTCTGTGGTTCCGTCGTTTTCGAGTTGAGGAGCCAAACTTCCCTGAGAACAATATCCTACAGTGTTTTAACTGTCAACGTTTCGGACATACAAACTTCCCTGAGAACAATATCCTACAGTGTTTTAACTGTCAGCGTTTCGGACATACAAACTTCCCTGAGAACAACATCCTACAGTGTTTTAACTGTCAGCGTTTCGGACATACAAAAAACGTTTGTACAGCCAAAACACGCTGAGTTCGTTGCTCAAGTGAACATACTGTCAGTGACTGCCCAAAAGAAAGGAATGACACCACGTGTAGAAACTGTGGAGGCCAACATGCGGCATGTTTCCGTGGCTGTCCCAAGTTCCAGTTTGTTGCTGCTATTAAGGCTAAGTTCACCAAGCCTCCACGCGTGCAAGCTGCCCCAGTACCTACCGCCAAGTTTCCATCTTTACCTCAACAAACTACCTTTGTCAATCAACCTTTTACTAGCAGACAACAACAGACCCGCAGTTATGCTGACACGGTAAAGCAAACATCACAACCACGACACAAGGAACAAAAGCCAACTAAAGTACAACCTGCCATTCGACCAGTCATTAAGCCGTCACATGTTATTGCATTCATCGTTAAAGTCCTGGTTGGTGCTGCCAATGAAAATCTCGATCGCGATCAGTTCCTTATAGCGGCATGTAAAGCAGCTCAAGACTATCTGATGATCCGAGGTTTATCACCCGATATCCTCGACCAACACATCACCGATGGACTCTCCGAAACTTCCGAATAGGCAAGCCCAAAAATTTCTTTACCTTCAAGGTGGACTTAATTATAAAAATACGAACTTTTTGATTTAGCTACTAACTTAGATGCATCTATTATTACTATTAATGAAACTTTACTCAACAATAACAATTATTTTCTACTCCCCCATTATAAGGTTATTTCTAAACCAAAAACCACCAACACCAGAGGTGTCGCACTTTTACACAAACAGAACTTGAACATCACCTCGATTGACCACAACACACCAACTTTCCAAGAATATATACTTTGTAACATCAAATCACCGTCACTTCCCGATATACCCTTTTATATAACCTGACATTACATTTCTGTACTCCATTATTAACACATTTAACAATGTAGTTATACTTGGCGACCTTAACGCGTCGCACCCTACACTCCGCGGTTACACTACAAACACTTCTGGCAGAATTTTAGCAAACTTCGTGCATACACACAACCTAAATGTAATTAATAACAACTCACCGACACATACACATCGCCCATTGTGTAGCTTTGTGCTTAATTCAAAACAACAACAACATACACATCGTAATGGAACACAAAGTGTAATTGATCTAGAAATTGCTACCCCATCAACCACACACCTAATACATAACTTCAAGGTACATGATAACATCGGAGGATGTTATCTTTATCTTTCCAATTAAGTAATCCCAACTGGAATAATTCCACCAGAACCACAATCACTGAAACCTCTAATAACTCTTTTAACTTTTCAAAGACTAATTGGCTGTCCTTCAATCGAACCTTAAATACACTCCTCCCTGACTAGTTGCAAATACCAAAGACGACATCGAACGATACTACCAAGAAATTTCCGCTTCCATATCAAAAACCAAACAGAAAATAGTCCCAACCAAACCTTCACAATACACATCTAACACCTGGAAACTCACCCCCGAAATTCACTCTCTAATTATTGCAAGAAGAAAACTCCGCCGCGAATATATCGTTACACGCAACCCATTACTTAAGCCACAAATTAACAAAGTAAAAAATAACTTAGAACGCCTTATAAGAACACAACAAAAGGAAAAACTGGAACAACTTTTGTAAAAAAAAACTCGATTACCTTAAACCTAACCCCACCGTTTTTTGGAAAACAATCACACACGATAATACTACCGCTAATAATGACAGGGAAAAAACTGACCTATTCGCCAAGTATTTCCAGCACACCTTCTGCACTCCACTACACACAAACTTCAACAAGCATCACGAGAATAAAGTAAACTCTACTGTCACAGACAATAACGAACTTTTTTCAGTAAAGTTTCCAGACGACCTTACTCACATCCACACGACCAAAACATAACAACTCCAATATCTACACCGGAGATCAAGCTATATATAGGAAAACTTAAAAATAAAACACCTGGGGAAGACTTCATTCCTAATATCATTCTAAAAAATGCCTCTAACGAACTCCTTTTACACTTCACTAATTTGTTTAACCTCTACTTTTTCTCAGGCTATCTATCTAGGGCATGGAAATCTGCCATTATTACTCTAATCCCCAAGAAAGGATCTCTTTCGCACCACCCTAGTGATTTTAGACCAATTAGTTTATTAAATTGTATTAGCAAACTAATGGAAAAAACATCATTTCCAGATTGCTCTGGAAACTAGAAAACGAAAACATTTTATCTAATATTCAGAATGCCGGCTGCAAAAATAGACAAACTGCAGATCATCTTGTGCTGCTTGTAGAAACAAACTTTACAGGGTTCAATAAACTCCAAGCCACAGTCGCGGTATTCTTAGACGTACAAAAAGCGTTCAATACTGTCTGGCACAATGGCTTAAGATATAAACTCTTAAAGTTTAAAATACCTCCCACTTTCCTTAGATGGATTTCAAATTTCCTTGAAAACCGAACGGCTAGAGTTAGGATAAACTCAAATTTTTCTCAATTATTTACCTTTAACGCAGGTGTCCCACAGGGATCGGTCTTCAGCCCCCTAAAACGAACAATATCTGTAGGTTTTTGGGTGTAAGATCATTGTTCCCTAAGAAACATCAATCCCCCGGGGTGCTCGAAGACTAACTAGTCCTCCTTCAACCCAGCACATGATAGAAATTAAAAGGTTAACTAAATAAATGGATGATGATGATACTCGGAAAGATGGGAGTACATGTTATTTGTTAACGATCTACCGCAGCCGACCATGTCATCTACCTATGCATCACAATATGCCGACGACATTGCCTTATGGTCCACTTCATGGGACCCCCCTCTAGCGGCAAAGAAAATACAAAAAGCTTTATATAGTATTATTCGCTGGTGCAGTAAATGGAAAATCACACTCAATCCCTCTAAAACAAGGCTATAATCCTCCACCGTAGGCTCAACAAGAAATTAAAACGAGTAAAGCTTGCAGAACTTTATCTTTGTAACACCCCTATCACTTTCTCTAACACCGCTAAATTCCTTGGTATTACAATCAATACAAGACTTGGAACTCCCATTTCAAAAACGTTAGAAAGAAAGTGCTAACCAGATTCTCATATCTCTGCAAAATTAGTCATTACACCCATGGTTGCAGGTCTGAAACTATTCTACATATTTACAAAACATTTATTAGACCCCTAATAGAATATGGAGCCATGAAAACATGCAACATTACCAAGAACCAAGTACTACCATTGCAAAGAATTCAAAACCGAGTTATACGACTCGCACACTGCCTGCCACACTACACACCTGTTGAATATGTTCAGACACACTAAAATCTTACCAATTTTCGAACCTTTAATTAAACTTGCTTCCAAATACTTTAAGAAATCCACTCATCGTAACACGCTCACTTCCAACTTCAAAAACATAATGGCTACTCCCAAATCCTGGTGTAAATATTTATCTCCATACAATTTTATCCTCAGTCAGTACAACACAACGTAATTCTTGTTTCTCTTTTTACTAACATATCTTGCTTTTTAAGTCTCGTTTCAGGTTTTATCCATCTCCCAAGACCAGCATACCTCAAGGGCACTAGGCGGGCTTCTTTCGGTCCCGTCTCGTGAAAGTGGGTTTTCTCGGGGTACTACCGTTTCCCCCACACCTAAATTTGAGGCATTGAATCTATAGATCCCTGCCAGGGCACTTTGATTCATCGATCCATGCCCGGCCCTGAAATAGCCCGTTTGGTTGTTGTTTGTATTTTATCCGGCTTGCTTCTCGTCCTCTCTTCTCATCTGCTACTTCGTTTGGGGTTCGCCTTGCCTTCGCTTTGCCGCCTGCTACGCTTACCAGACCAGACTATCATTTACTCAAATAAAATGTACACCCATCTTTTCGATTATCTCCATCATCCATTCATTTAGTTAACCTTTTAACTTCTATCGTGTGCGGGATTGAAGGAGGACTAGTTAGTCTTCGAGCACCCCAGGGGATTGATGTTTCTTAGGGAATATTAATCTTATACCCAAAAACCTGCAGAAATATATAGAGAGAGGTAAGCATGCTCGGTGATATGGATTTGAACCCGGGAACGTCAGAATGCAAGTGGATCGTCCTGACCATTATAGCTTTAAGCAGCTAATCATTAATTCTAAAGAGGCTTTAAAGTCTCTCATGGCAAGAAGGTATTAAACAATTACAATTTGGTAATAAAACTGACTCGATGAACTAAGGCAACCTATTTTTCTATTTATGCATGAATCTTCTGAGTTAATTTTAGGAGGACCAGTCTTTCTTCTGTTAAATCTTACACGAAATCTTTGACAAAGTAGTTGATTTGTAGTTCAAATGTGGCAAAGCGATATATCTAAGGACTTACAATGCAAGAAATCAAATGTTGATATCTACAGTGGGAAGAGCACAGTTAAGTTATTGTATAGCCTTATGCTTAACAAACGAACAGTAAGATTTGCAATCTTGATGTGGCAACACTCAAGCGTAAAACGCATCGATGACAGTAGGTTTTTCTTTCGACATATTGCAACTTTATTTTCAACAAGTATAAACTTTAAAACAAAAAAATTCCAAAAATATTACAACTCAGTCCTGAATGATTTCAAAACTGCTTCTATTCATGTGTTGAGAGTTGATATTTATGAAAGTGAAAATAATCGAATGTATCACATATTTTTACAATCAACAAATTTTGCTCAGTTGTCCTTAGGGGTGACGAAACTGAAAAATGTCCGCGTTTGTTTGGTATATTTCGCAGAAAACTTTACAAAAGTTATCTAAGATAGCCATAACTAGAAGAGAGAAACTAGCGAACATCACCCACCGCCAACTCTTAGGCTTCACTTGCCAGACCGAAGAGTAGGATTTCACTGTCAGTCTTAAAATATACTTATGGCCCCACAATGATGACCATGATTTTTTACTTTTTTCACTTTTTTTTCTCTGGTAACGGGATGCAAACCGTAAAATTTGATATTTACAGTTAACCACACTAACCACATGTTGTCCAAAAATAATATATTTGACTCTCGTAGTATGAACTAGTTTCTTATAATAACGTTATGGTTTTCTAAGAATGATACAATTAATATCACGAAAATATCTCCCTACATCAGAAGTGGCGAAAAGGTAACAGTCTTACTGCATGTGGCACGCGAAGTAAAAACTTGTGGTACGCCTGTTATTTATGACAGATATACAAAGTAAGTCACATAACACACATTTTGTTCTCAATTTCAAAATATTGATGCAATTTTATTTAAAACTAGTTGTAGTACCCGTTCCCTGGACAGAAGTTATAAAAATTCATGATTAGTGGAATTTCATTTTAGGTCGTGAAAAGTTGCTTCCTTTATGTGTAATTGGAAAAACAAACAAAAAATACTTATAAAAGCTACAAAACACAATATGTTAAGTCGCAAATTTGCAAGTACCTCCGAATTGTTGTTGTTATTGTTTTGAATTAAGCACAAAGCTATACAATGGGCTATCTATGCTCTGCCCATCACGGGTATCGAAACCCGGATTTTAGCGTTGTAAGTCCGCAGACATACCGCTGAGCCCCTGGGGGGCATCTCCGAATTGAACATCTATACCACATTTGGTGAAGATCCATCAACAGGGGGCGAAGTAGTGGTGAAAAACAAAGAAAGCCCGTAAAACAGCAAAAAGGAAAATGCAAAACTGAATATTTGTGTGTATCCCTGCATGGATTTAATTAATCACTATACTAATTTTGGTGAAGGTCCGGCTACACCCTGCGAAGTAATTACATGGACATAGAACAGACAGGACTATTATATTTATATAGATACATCTCTTATTGTTAATTATTTCATTCAGTATGTAATGCTTTTTAATTTAAGATCTTAAATTTCCATCTCCCAGAAGCACAGTGGTATGTCTACGGACTTACAACGATAGAAACGAGATTTCGATACTCGTGGTTGTTTATTGTGTTGCTTTGTGCTTAACTTCATATTTCTTCTATGGACTTTGGTTTGAGATATTTTAAATGCAATTTTGTCTTAATTTATGTATGTGTTGCTTTAAAGCATTTTTATTCTGAATTATATAGGCTGAGAACGCTATATTTGAAACTATTTTGGAGATTATTCATATCGTCAAAAGACCTTTTCACCACATCTTGTCATGTTCTGTTTGACGACTATGTATTTTCACATTAGTCCTGCAGCGTAATTTTTATTGCAAAAGGCTTCGCGTAACGCAGTTATTTTCAAGGCACACCATCTTCCCTGATTCCTTCACATAATCCGTCTAGTGCTCGAGAATGACGGTTTCCTGTTGCAATAATCCAATCACACAGAATCCATAGACGAGTAATTTGACTGCTACGTCTTTGTATAGAATGTCACGAATATCCATTTCATTTTCCATATGCTTGAAGTGTGCAACTTCTGAAGGGATATGTTGTGGTAGCAATTTGTCATTTTTCCAAACAGAATTATTTGAATTACATTGCATGTTGTTGGCTGGGCTACGTAGACGGCTTTTGCCACTGACCTTTGTGTTTACGAACTCTTACCTGCTACAAGACGACACATTTTGTCCATTACGACTGTGGTAAGACTTGTTACGGGTTTCTTTCTGGATGATCCTAGTACTCCAACTTGATAACTTGATTTTGCAATGTCATTATGTTACATACGAGATACCTGACTTGGAAGCTCTAAACCTCTAGTCTGTACACATTTTTATGATCTGAGAACATTTTCTGAAGCATCACTCTACCTACAAAAGTCAAATAGGGTCAAAATGTATCTTCAAAGAGAATTTATATCAGCTGTGCTTGTCAAGTGACTTGCGTGTTCAAAATCGTTTTAGCATAATGTACTCAACCCTGTGTACAGCTAATTTACTTTTGACCAGATGTTTTAATAATTACAAGTACAAAACATGAAATTAACTATTCTATTCAACACAGTATTTCTATTTTTTTATTTCTCAACTAAAAATGTATTTCTTAGATTCGAAAATATAGAAGTTTTCCTACAGAAAATGAAACTACATATAACATCATAATTAAAAACAAATTAACCCTAATTGCATCTCTAAACACAATGTTTTTCTTTTGTTATTTCTTACATCCTTGACATTCTATAGATTCTGAAGATATTCTGTGAAAACATCAACTTATCTCACATCATTTAAAATATTTTTTTCAACCAGGCTCACCATGGCTAGGTGGTTAGGTCGCTTGACGCGTAATCTGAGGGTTGCAGATTTAAATCTCCCCTCCCACCAAACATAGTAAGAACATTATAATGTGACGGTCAATTCCACTATTCGTTGATGAAAGAGTAGTCTAAGAGTTGTTGGTGGGTGATAATAACTATGTGCCTTCTTTCTCGTCTTTCACTGTTAAATTATGGATGGCTAGCGCAGGTAGCCCTTGTAGCATTGCGCGAAATTAAAAAATCGAACAAACCAATCCTTCAACTAATTACATACATTTTTGTTACTGGCATATTCTTTCATTCCAAATATTTAATAAGTTTATCAGTAATCTTATCCTGTAATGGGCTAACTCCCTCTCGACTTAATCTTAATTCTAACATAAACATGATGAAACTTATCAGACTTTTTGCTTTACCGATCCATACACCTTCACGAATCTCATTCCGGCCTTTTATTACAAGATTACTTAGTTCGTTTTTACATACAACATAGTTTTTATCACAGAGGGGACAAAAATGAATTTTTGAAGTTTTTACTTTTGTTAAAGTTCCCCATTTATCTTACTTTGAACTACGTTCTAAGTCGTTCTCATGAATTTTAGTCAGTGAATTATCGATAACTATATTTCCAATGTTCTCTTATCAGCAAGTAAAAATATAAACATTATCTCGTTTTCTAAAATTTGTTGATCTTTTAAAAAGTGACCCCAATTATCACACTTTTTATCGAATCGAAAATTCACTTACGCTGAAATGTTCAGTGTGAACAGATATATCTCTTTAAACTCTAACACCGATCTTCTAACTGTCATAGACTTTCACAAAAATTCTGCTTACACTAGTATATACTATATATATTCAGGTTTAGATATGACTCTTTTTTTGTATTTCTTTTCTTTTGCTTTGAGTAAACTTTAGCTAATTTTTGTCAAACAATTTGTTTTGTTCAGTTATAAGTCAAATATGTATATATATCAATATTTGTTGTTGCGATTGCTAATTGCACATTCCTCATGACTCTTCGATTTGGATTTCGTGCAAAGCTACACGAGAGCTATCTGCGCTAATTGTTTCTAATTTAGCAGCGTAAGACGAAAGAAAAGGCAGCTAGTCATCATCACCCACCGCCAATTCTTTGGCTACACTTTTACTAATGAATAGTGGGATTGACGTAACATTATAAGGCACTCACGGCTGGAAGGGCGAGCATGTTTTGTGCGACGGGGATTCGAGTCCCCGGCCCTCGAATTACGAGTCAAGTGCCTTAAACATCTGGTCATGCTGGGCCGACTCTCTTCAGTGAAATAGCGTTTTCATTCTGTTTTATCAATATCTAAGCTTGGGTGAGTCAAGTGTAGGTTAGAAATCGCAAAACAAAGACTTGACATATTTCCACACATAATAGGCCTATTAATATGATCTTAATCAGTATGTTAAATGGATATAGTTTATTCGTATATACATAATTCGCTCATTTTTTCTTTTTTAATAGTCCGGTTTTGTGGTAATTTAGAAGTTTGTATTTTAATAATGTGGGTTTTTAAAGATTATTCGTTTAAGCAAAATTTTACTGTTTAAAAAACAGTTTAGAGACGCTCATAAATATCAACGTTTGTTCTATGAGTATTGCTAGATATAGTTATACCTTTGTTTCGGATTTTTAAAACCGTTGGACTCATTATACAGTAACATAATCATTTTAGGTGTTTGAGTGATGTCGTGCTATTTTACTTCATTATTTCGTATTACAAAGTAGATCAGCCCTCTGGTGACTGTATTATATTTATTTTATTTTTACCATTAAATTTTTAATTTCGCATCGAAACCACACAGACTACGTGTTCGTGTAACTTTCTGAATACTGTCTTTGATTTGAGATTACAAGTTAAGTTGAGTAGTTTTAATAGGAGGCCTGGCATGGCCGAGCGCGTTAGGGCGTGCACTCGTAATCCGAGGGTCGCGGGTTCGCGCCCGCGTCGCGCTAAAACATGCTCGCCCTCCCAGCCGTGGGGGTGTATAATGTAACGGTCAATCCCACTATTCGTTGTTAAAAGAGTAGCCCAAGAGTTGGCGGTGGGTGGTGATGACTAGCTGCCTTCCCTCTAGTCTTACACTGCTAAATTAGGGACGGCTAGCACAGATAGCCCTCGAGTAGCTTTGTGCGAAATTCCAAAACAAACAGTTTTAATAGGTAAGAGTTATTAATTTTAATAGTTAAATAGAAGGCTGAACAAGGTTTTACTTTGTTCAACATTTTTTAAACCGTTTGTTACAAAACTGTTATTAATATGTGTGTGTGTGTATATATATATATATGTTGTTTTTGAATTAAGCACAAAGCTACTCAATGGGCTATCTCTGCTTTGCCCACCACGGGTATCGAAACCCGGATTTTAGCGTGTAAGTCCGCAGACACCGCTGAGCCACTGGGGGCGTGTATATATATATAAAGAAACCACGCATAAGAGTGGTAAAATGTATACCATATTTACAATATCATTTCCACTAACAATTTGTTAGAATAATAAATAACCTGGCAGAATTTATACTATTACTTTCACCAATAATTTGCTAGAATAATAAATAACCTGGTAGAATTTATATTATTATTTTCACCAATAATTCGTCAGAATAATAAATAACCTGACAGAACTTATATTATCATTTCCAACAATAAGTTTTGTAACGACAGGATTAAAAAAGAAAAGGCATAAAAGTGCTAGAGTTCATATTATCGGGGGAAATTGTTATATTTAAACATTTATTTGTATTAATTTCATATTCCTAGAATTTGTTTTTTGAATTTCGCACAAAACTACTCGAGGGATATCTGTGCTAGCCGTCCCTAATATAGCAGCGTAAGACTAGAGGGAAGGCAGCTAGTCATCACCATCCACCGCCAACTCTTGGGTTACCCTTTTACCAACGAATAGTGGGATTGACCGTAACATAATAACGCCCCACACAGCCTAAAGGGCAAGCATGTTTGGCGCGACGGGGATGCGAACTCGCGACCCTCATGTTATGAGTCGCATGCCTTAACACGCCTGGCCCTATTCATAATACGCTCAAAAAGAGTATGTCATTTCTTTTCAGTGTCTATAGCTAGTACAGCGGTAAGTCTACGAATTTACAACGCTGAAGTCAGGAGGTTCGATTCCTGTCGGTGGATAAAGCAGCTAGCCCGATGTGGCTTTGCTGTAATAAAAACACACACTTCTTTTCATTGTTAGTATCTTTATCCATTTGACAAGTTGTATTAAACGAAAAGTTAAATTTTGATCCTCTCTGTTTAAAAGTAGCTAAACATTGGTTCTTTGTCCCCGTAATACCCGGGCAACGCCGGCTGGTAGTAGTAATAATAATTTTTGAGATAGATCTTAAAAGGTTTATTCGTGTATATATACATACATATATATTTTTTTTTCTCTTTCTCTCTCGAACCTAACAAACTTGAGCCTAAAAATTATTCAAGACTGGGACCGATCTCTCATGAATTCGTAGTGATCTTCAGACAAATCGTATATTTTTTCCATTCCTTTATACAATTACGCAAGAGTTCTAAAACCTTTTCATCTGAACCCTCTTTGAAAATATTTTAGACTGCATGGTTTGCTGCTCGTGCATTATTAAAATTGTAATCGTTTGGTTTGTTTTGAATTTTGCGCAAAGCTATACTATCTGTCCCTAATTTAGTAGCGTAAGACTAAAGGGAAGGCAGCTAGTCATTATCATCCACCCACCAACTCTTGAGCTACTCTTATACCAACAAATCGTAGCATTATAACGCTCTCATGGCTGAAAGGGCGAGCATGTTTGGTGTGACAGAGATTCGAACACGCGACTCTCGGATTACGAGTGAAGTGCCTTAACCACCTGGCCATGCCGGGTCTCATTTTAATCGTACTTATAAAGCAGGTAATGTTATTCAGGTTGTTAAACTTTAAAAGACAAAAAGTAAAAACGAAAACTAAGATACAATATCTGTTAGGCACAGAGCTACACAACTGACTATTTGTGTTATATTCATAACATATATCGAAACTCAGATTTTAGCATCATTAAGTCTTGACACTTATCGCCGTTTAAATGAGAGAGGTCGTTCGTTTTGACATAACGATGTTGATATTACGAATATATTCTAGAATCGTTTACTGCATTACGAATTTCTTAAGTCATTGGGACGGCATTCATTCTATAAGATGAATAACGTGTTATCGTTGTTTGATTCCATTGGGCTGTTTCTTAACTATTTGTGAAAGAAATTTCTTATGGATCTCGGGCTTACTAATTAAATGGAGTAACATACGGTTCATAAAAATACTATCAATCAGAAACATCGGTAAGTATTAGCAAATGCTTCCTGTCTCCAGAAAATCACGATCTGTATCGTAGTGAAACTCCAACATTTCTCGCGCCCAAAGCTCTTAAGCACCTAGCAACGCCTCTGGTATAAATATTGCAATTAATCCCATTGCTGGGTTCCCTATGTGACGCTACTGTTTGTTTCGCCAGTTATTCAAATAAAATTTATGACAGTAATACATTCGCGGTTCTAGAATGTTGATTTAACCATTAAAATATTTTATTAAAACTTCCGTACTTGAGAACGATCACACCATTAAGCGAAACGTCTTACCTGTTTCTTGAGAATACTTATTAACAGTCTCTAAACTCAAAACGAAACTATACCAATATAGCTTGTTCTGAAAATGCACGCGCAGCTTCAATAAATAAACAAAAGGGGGATGTAAATATATTTTAGTAGACATTTTGCACAACACATTAAAAATTAGGAGTTAAAAAAAACATCTAATATTAGGTTGTGGAATAACAAGTCTATTTACCGATTTTATTATGCATGGTAAAGTTTAGCTTTAACTAAAGCAAAAAAACGACAAAATTTACAGTGTTATACTTCATCGAACAAAGACAGTACACGGACAAGGGTTTAACCAATATCAGGCCTCACAAGTGAATTTATAGATTTCGACGTCTCCAATTAGCGTTCTTTTTTGTGCTATTTTGGAAATCCTGTTTGTTTTTTAATTTCGCGCAAAGCTACTCGAGGGCTATCTGCGCTAGCCGTCCCTAATTTAGCAGTGTAAGACTAGAGAGAAGACAACTAGTCATCACCACCCACCGCCAACTGTTGGGCTACTCTTTTACCAAAGAATAATGGGATTTATCGTAACATTATAACGTCCCCACGATTGGGAAGGCGACCCTCAGATTACGATTCGAGCACTCTAGGCCCTGGCCATGCCGGGTCTGGAAATCCTGTAGTTCAAGAAGCACTGATGCAATGAAGATATAAATTCGACTGCATCTGTTTTGCTAGTTATTGAAAGATAATATGTGCTAACCAGCAGTGAACAGAATCAATATATGTAAATTTAAAGTTAAATATGCGTAAATAGAGAAATATATTTTACTCTTAAAAACGTTTATTTTTTCTTCAACACAAAATATTTACATTTTACTTGCCTCAAACTTCATTACCTAACATATTTTTAGATCTCAGCTTGAAATATTTAGTTATCAGTATGATTAAATTGATACCTAAGGCCATTTGTAGTTTGAATTATGATTCATAAATTGTTGGATGATTTAACAGGTTTCGTGGACAAAGTTAAAAACAAAGCGTTTAGACTTGACTGCCAAACATTAGTATTTAAATAAGGTGGGATAATTCCTGTTGATAAATCACAAAATTAAAATTTTTGAAGGTAAACTTAAAGAGAAAATAACTACTTCATTTATACTATATGTTTATCCGAAGTCTCTCTCGTTTTTTTCTTTAAATAAATATATATTTTTTCTTCTGTTGTATGTATTGTATGCGCACGGGATAGAGTGTTATAAATTCAACTTCCCTTTCTGGGGGTAGGGAAGCAGGATGTTGACGCTATTTAATAGTGTGTAAAAATAAATTACTGAACTACAGAACACAATAAATACAAATTATTCCAGGATAAGATATACTATTTATTGAGCAAACTCAATTTTAACAAAACAAAGGCTTTTACCCTTTTTTTTTTAATATTTCCACAGAAGGGATTAAGGTACTATGTTATATTTGTATATACACACATATAATGGGATCATTTCATGAATAAAGTATCAGTTTTACCCACTACATGTACATTCATTCTTGCAAATTTTTGGCCACCCATATCTTTTTTTTACAATACTTTCATATACCTGCAATAGCTACAATATAATTAGATAAATAGCTGAAAGTTGTCAATATCAACAAAATGTTTACAAAATTAATAATTTGTGTCCCCTTTTCTGTTATCTAGAAATAACTTACTAACAGAATCTTTGCATTATTGTGCATGACAAGAAATATTCCCTTGCAGTGATTACCTACTACAAACAATATGATCAAATATTTCAGATTACTAAAACTAAAACTACTGTACAATAAATTTTACTTGGTCAAGAGCTCAACAAACTGACACTGCAATAGAAAAACTAGTAACTTCAATAAAGAGCAAAAAATAATTGCAAATTTATGAAAATTGACTGAAAACAACACAAAAAAGCACTTGTTATAGTTTCTGTGACAGAGCATCTATCATACTTTTCACATTGTTTTCAAGCAGGCAGGTTCCTGTTTCTATGATTCCAGCCACATTTTGATCTGAAGTTTAAAAAAGAATACAAGAAACCAGAGAAAGAGAAACTCTTAATTATGCATCAGACTTTAAAAGACTGTACAATGGCTATTTTTGTTTTGTGAATACTGTGCTTCCAAATATGTATTACAGAAATCAGCATTAATGACAACTTGAACAACACATTAAAAAAGAAATCAAATCTTAAAGGTGTTCTAACAGAATAAAAATTACAGGACATGAAATACTACTTTTGTTTGAATACATAATCAGACCAAGAACCTTTCACAACTTGATTATACAATACACAAACATATACTTCTCTTCCAATATTATATTCAAGGTCTTATCCTGCTCTTTGTTCACAAGTATCTAAATACTAATGCAACACTTATACAGATCACAACTTCCATGTCATTTTTTCATACAAGTTCAATGTCACATCACTAAAAAACAAAACATAACATTACTTCACAATCTTATGGTTATTGATTTTTAAAAAAACAGCCCCCTGATAAGTTTGCTAGTGTTACAGATTTGTAACTACCAACTTTTGATAAATATTAATACTTCCCTACAAATATTTATTCTACCTCTTCATATTTGAAATTGTGACTATTGGAATTGAGGAACATATTTTGAACCAAAAAACAAAGTTTTAAATGAGGAGGGGGCAAACATTATTTGTAGCAGAGCTCTTTTAAAATCTAGTTACATCAAGGTTAGTGGCTGTAAACAAACAAATTAAGCTGATCAAACATAATTTTGTTGCTTACATTTAATGAGTCTTTACTGGTTTTACATTAAAATATTCTGATACTTTAATACACACTTTTGCAAACTTATGTCCAAAGAAACATTACAACAAAAACAAGTCTTGCTTAAAAATAAATCTGAAGTACCTAACATAAATTTAACATATATAAACATTTCTAGGTATTTTGACATATATATCTATAAGAAGGAACATAAAAAAATATTTTGTTATCCAATACTCTGAGGTTACATTTGATTTTCCTCCAAACCAGGGAGTCTACAAAAAAAGCCAAAAGTAATTAATTTCATAATCTAATATATCAAATGCTGTTTCCAGCTTAAACTTTCATTACAACTTTGAACATTTATATATGAAAATATTTTACATATAATGTTAAATCAGTGGTTAAACAAAAACATCATTTTTATGTAAACAAATACTAGATGTGACAATAAACACTTATTAGAATAAAATCTGAGGAACTAACAAACAATTATATAATAATACCAAGAAGATACATCCATTGACAGCAGTAATCAAAAATTAATCCCACATTGATATAAGGTCACCATGTTAAAAACTATTATTATGCAAATCAAAACATGTTTTCTAATGAATACACACACAACAGCAAGCAAATGCTATTTTG
Source organism: Carcinoscorpius rotundicauda (assembly GCA_011833715.1). Lineage (NCBI taxonomy): Eukaryota > Metazoa > Arthropoda > Merostomata > Xiphosura > Limulidae > Carcinoscorpius > Carcinoscorpius rotundicauda. The sequence goes on along the minus strand of CM022402.1, from coordinate 20,447,916 downwards.
GTGTTTAAACTGACCATCAAATTAAGATACTAATGAAACCAAAGGCACCATTTTTAATTCTTCTAAAATCACTTGCACATCAATTGGTTTAATATTTTTTTAATGGTAAGGAGTATTCATTGCATTGAAAGCTTGATTGGATGAAATGAATGAAGCATTTGTTGTTGTCAATGGTATGGCATCCATGTATTGGTTATAATTCACATGTGAGGAAGAAATGTCAGTATGATGTGGTAAAACACCACCACTGGCTTGATGTTGAACACGTCGATATAACAGAGGTGATGAGAGGGGTGTTGTCATTGGAGACATGGCACAACTAGGGGGAGTGCTTCCATAATCAGTCCCACTGCTTTCACCCATTCTTTCTTTCTGTTTTTGTTTCATCTGATTCAGAGTCATCTTTGATTCAGTGCTAGTAGTAACACTACTTAGATTGCTTGGCCCAGCACATGCTACTAAATCTAATAGAGACTTTGCAAAATTTCCAGATGAGGGTTTAGATGATGGGAAACTCTGGTCTTCTGGAAGGTCTGTTGAGTATTCTGAATCATCAGTCAAGCATGTTCTTGAGTGTGAGGGTGCACTGCCAGAACCAAACCAGCCAAAGTGTGGCCTGGTGTTCACAATAGGTACTGAAGCACTACTGCCATAAGGAGGCTGAAATGGTTCAATGTACGAGTTTCCCAGGGAATGAAATGACCCTGGTGATGGACTTAACTGTAGATCTGTAGGTCGAGATGCAGAAAATCCATGCACACTTTTGAAGTGTGTTTTGTGCTGAAACTCTTCAGGACTTGATCTTATGTCATAATTTAATCCACTACAAGGCTGATATCTTACACCAGTTACAGAAGTTAGTGAATGACTACCATTATTTCTGTGACCATCTGCACTTGAAGGTCTACTCCTTATACGTCTAAAGGCAGCTAATTCAAGCTGGTGCTTTTTCTTCAATTCTTCTCTTTCTTTCTTTTGTCTAAATTAAATATAATCTCAATGAGAAAAAAAAATGCTAAGCCATTAAACAGAAGATATTATACACCAAAATAAAGTATTTACATCAATTCAAAAATCTAGCTATTCAGAATGTAAACCAAAGATGAAATAGAGCTTAATTTACAAAATAGATCTCTCTAATTAATGAAATATCAAAAGTGTGCATTTAAAACAAAAAACACAATATGTAAAGCAGGAAAAGATGGAATACATTTAACTGATCGGAACATATTAAATTTCACTAGTTGTTTACATTTGTTTATTCAACTAACTCAAATGAAGCATTATTTATAAAGACAAATGGATAACAAATGAAACTGGATCAAAAAACTTAAGTCAAAAGGATACCTAGTTTTAATTCTTAAAAAAAAAAGCATATATGTATATATTTAGTGACATTGCCAAATACAGTTAACAGTTTAAAAAGCAAAATTTTTCTAAATATTTCTTCCAGAATGTATCCTACACATGATAATACTACATATAAAGTTCAACCATACCTTTCTAACAAGTATAAATACTCATTGCTGGAGTCATCATCCTCAAAGTCAGAATCTTGTCGGTCATCATTTGCCAAAGCACTCTAAGGCAGAAAACAAATTGTGAGAATGTGCCAAAAGATACTGTAAGATACACTTAAGTTTACAATTGAATTCATTCTTTTAACGATAACAAGAATGTATATATGCTGTAATTAACATATATCATTTGCATATGTTTAAGCCTATTGTTAAGCCATTAAACAAATTTCAGAGCATCAGCTTTATACACAAATAAAGGGTTATAAAAATACAGAAATTTACCTATATAATGAATATCATAAAATGTATATTCTTCTACAGATTACAGTCAATTCAAATATAAAACATACTTATGTTTTTTTCAAAATGATATTAAACACAACAATATTTGGATAGTCTCCTGTAAAGTCAAATAACAGTTGATACCAGTAGTTCATAAACTTATGTTCAAAGCTGAGATGTTTTATTGGAAAATGGTACTATTTAATAATACCAACACGTTCTTTTACGGCCAAGAAATATGCACAACTGGCTAATACTGGTTCTTAAAAAACACTACTTGATAATATCACATAAGATAGTTCAATAACAAGATATTCCAATAAAGTAAATCACTAAGAAACTGTCACTTACAAGAATCTACTAATTAGCAGTAAATTTCAGCTTGTTATTGAGGCTAGTGATAACATTAGAAGATGTACAAATTTATAGAGGAGCAGAGAAGCAGCAGCAACAAAAACGAAAGACAGTATATTTACTGCTTAACAGCAGCAATGAGGATAAATTACAGAAATAAGTACACTTCAAAGAGAAACACTGATTTTTGCATACCACAAACTGTGAATGACCTTGGTAAATGAAATTCAAATTTTTGCTAGTATTTATTTAACTTAACATGTAGGAAGTAAATTTTAAAAGATTAACTTTTATGATAAGTCATATTATAAGATTATTATAAAGAAAACTTCACACTCAAGGTGATTACAACTTAAAAAACCACTTGATTTAGAACAAAATTTCAAATGCATCTTATTAAAAGCAGGTTTCATTCAAAAAATTCTGAACATTATACAATTTTTTTAAAACCAGATTATGCTACACATCTAAACAGCTTCATTTCTAATTTTTCTTTCTTTAAAATTTTAGAAAATTAGCAATGGGAACAACATGTTTGTCAGTATGTTACAGAAGTTGGAATATGTCAAAGGTATTTCTACAAACTGTTACACAAGTTCAGCATGCTTCTCATCATTCTTTATGAGGCCTTATAAAGTTACTGCAGTTATCTGTTCCAGACAGATTTCATTGATACTGCATTACTTTGCATACTGATATGTATTTTAATTAAATCACTGATCACATAATACTGAAATAACAAGATATGAAATAAGTAAGGCCAATGAAAAGAAAAAGTAATTTAGGTTATGTCGTATAATATGAGTTTTAAAACTCCAATTTGGAGTTTCCTAAATAAAATTTACAAATTTCATTGTGCATCTGATGAAGTTTTGCTACCCTTAGGATAACACTTTCTTTGTTTTAAATACCAGTTTTTTTTTATAACTACCCTGCATTCACATTATAAATTCAACTCAAAATAACTACAAAGTTTTAAAGAACTCAGAAAAACACACAAGAGAGAAAATACATTTTCATACAATATTATTATACTTATAGAAACAAACTGTATAAAGCAGCAAAGAGCAAAGGCCAAGAAAAGACTATTAGAAGTTTCCAGCCAGGGTTAGTTTCACATATTAGTTGGCTTACCAAAAACTTTCCCAATGAAACACTGCGCCCAAGTTCAAGCATGTTTTTCTTGCGTACTGGGGTAGACACATCATTCATACTCGGGCTCTTGGACAAATCTGATACACTACTGACTCTAAGAATGTTGTTAAGTTTTTTGTTAACACTAAAAGGATGGTGAATAACAGAAGATCTGATAACCCCAGAAGTTTTAAGATCATCTACTTCTCTACTATTTTCCAAAAAATTAAGAGATGTTTCACTTTTTGTTTTATGTAAGTTAGTTATGTTTGGAACCCTTCTTTGTTTTGGAGTATTAACAGCAACATTTCTAAAGATGACTTTGTTAGTTTGGGTTTCGGCATCTTTTAAGTGTAATGTGTGTGACTTTAAATTAGTATGAAAAGGATTTAGTACAACATGGTTATCATGTGCATAGGGAATAGGGGAGAAAGCCATGCGAGTTGACAATTCATTTATTTTTTGTGGTACAGGAGACTCAAAACCTTCACTCTGTAGGCTTGGGGGTAAGTTATATAGGTGAGGATGACCACTTCTGGTGCTTCCCATTATCTTTGCAAGAGCCATTTCTAAAGTTCTAGGAACATTATCTCCAGTATGGTGTTTCTTGAAGTTGTACACAGTTTCTATGGAAGGGAAGGTTGCATAACCACCCAACATCCCTGTGATGCTGTTATCTGAGCTTGGGGAATCACATGCTAAATGCTCAATACTTGCTAAAACAGATCTATATGGACTGGAAGAAAGAGTGTCTGGAGAACCTATCAAACCTATGTTCTGATTGAATTTATTATCTCCTGATACAATGTCTGTAACTTTAGGGATAACTGAAACTGGGAAACAATCTTTTGAAACAGCTGAGTCACTCTGAGAACGATGTTCACGAATGAATGGGAAGTGATTTAAAGGGAATTTTGTGTCTGGGAAAGCTCCAGCTCCACTGCAGTCAGGATCCTGATGATTATGTTAATAAAATAAAAACAAAAAATCATAACCAAAAACATAATAAATTGTAATAAAACAACTAAAGTAGAAACAAACAATAACAACTTAAAGCAACTAGGCTTTAAATCAAGCAGACCATTCAGTGCTGTTGACTAAAAATATACTACAAGATTAATATTTAGATACATATAACACAAAGATAATTGTGACGTATCATAAAATTTTACAGCTTGTTATAATGTTTATTCTATAATGTTCCACAGTACAAAATTGAGGTTTTAATGATGAATTAATACAATTCATTACTTAAAACTGTTAGAAATAATACTCAAAGGTTAATCACAATGCAAAGTGACTAATAATTAGAATGAAGCAGCTTTGGAAACTTGATAACAAATCAATATCCAAAACTGGTGTGATGTCCAGTTGGAGTATGACATGTATCTCTCATGCAGCATTGTTATAAAAGTACATGATCAAGCTATGTGTTATTGTTGAAACTTCCTATTTCTCATAGAAGTTTAAAAAAGCTTACAAATGCTTATAAAAAAAAAAAGAGGAAATTATAACAATTTGCTTATCAAATTATAGTCAAAATCTAAAATTGCATTGAAAAGGGAATGTTTAGTCTTCTGCTGGTAAAATTCACATACATTAACAATTTTGCATGTTACAACCTTTTCCAGGGTTACATTCAAAATTTAAGTGAACACTTTATTATCAATGTATTCAAATAAACTTGACATCTAATCATACCTAATAAATCAATTTTCAATATTATGTAAATATTAAGTTATTCATTTGATAAGTAAATGTTTAAAAAACAAAACAAAAAAAAACCTTCCCCAGTAGAAGATATGTGACATTTACTTTCTATGCTTTCTCTCTTCTCTAATTTATTTACCACCTCTCTGAGAAGAATGGGATTTAAAATATAGATATTGCTGTGGCAAAGTATAACTTTTACATGCTGTAAACTAGAAAATCAGATCCACTTTTCACATCCTCTCTTTCAAAAATTCCTCCAAATACATTATCTCTTTCAAAAATTCCTCCAAATACTTCTAACATTTAATATTACACTGTTTATGACCAATAGAAAGCCAAAGTTTTAATCTATCACATATTATATTAGTTGTTTTCTGTACAGAACATTGTCTATTTCAGTGTTCAGTTTCAACTTTTTTTTCTCATGGGAACCATACTGACAGGCTTAGCTGAATTTTCATTCTACCTCATAGTTAGAAAACCAAACAAATGACATTGTCTGCTTTTTCTATGTTATTATAGTGCTTTTATGCGCATTATTTAATTAAATAAAAACTTCAGTGTATTAGTATCATTAGTATAATAAAAGATTTAAGTTTCATAGAGAATCAACAGCAAAATGAAAGAAGACCCAGGTACAATCATGTGAAAAAGTTAGGACACCCTATGAATGTTTGTGTATAAATATCTGTATATCCAAAAAATGTTACAAATGATCTCAATTTTAACAATACTGAGAGATTATAAGAGTATAACTAAACAATTGAAACTGGAGAAAAGACTTTTCAAGATCTTCTGTAAATGTAATTTTACAAAAATGTATATTCCGAGGAAAAAGTTAAGACACTCCCCACATTTATTCCCACTTAAAATGGCTCAACTCACACACAGGTGTATCACACCAGGTGCACATGATTAAGATCGTTACTCAGCGTTTTGAATGAGGCTTGTCCTATTTAAACATTTAGTTTGGTGTGCTCCTGACTGTTAAAGTGATAGTGAACACCATGGTGAGAGCAAAAGAGCTGTCTGAGGCCTTCAGAAAGAAAATTGTAGCAACTTGTGAGTCTGGTAAGGGATTTAAGGGATCCCAAAAGAATTTGAAATCAGCCAGTCTGGAAAATAGTCAACAAGTGCCAACATGCCCAGGTCTGGTCGTCCACGCAAGTTCACCTCGAGAGCAGACTGCATGATGCTAAAAGTAGTCTCCAAACACCCTAACATGTCATCATGGGCCCTACAGCAGGCTCTGGCTATTGTTGATGTGAAAGTGCATGCCTCTACAATCAGAAAGAGACTGCAGAAGTTTAACTTGCATGGGAGATGTGCAAGGAGGAAACCTTTGCTCTCTAAGAGAAACATTAAGGCCAGACTGAAGTTTGTCAGAGTGAATGTAGACAAAGACCAGGACTTCTGGAATAATGTTCTTTAGACAGATGAATCCAAATTTGAATTATTTGGACACTGGAACAGAGGACATGTTTGGCATAAACCAAATACAGCATTCCAGGAAAAGAACCTCATACCAACTGTGAAGCAAGGAGGTGGAAGTGTCATGGTTTGAGGCTGCTTTGCTGCAGCAGGACCTGGACAGCTCACAATCATAAGGTGCTTGAGGATCATGTGAGACCATCTGTACGTAAATTAAAGCTGAAGCGAAACTGGACCCTGCAACACGACAATGACCCAAAATATACCAGTAAATCCACCAAGGACTGGCTGAAAACAAAGAAATGGAGAGTCCTGAAATGGCAGAGTCAAAGCTCAGATTTTAATCCCAATGAGATGCTGTGGGGTGACTTGAAACAAGCTGTACATGCAAAAAACCTCTCAAACATCTCAAAACTGACAGAATTCTGCATTGAGAAATGGGGCAAGCGTTCTTCAGACCAATGTCAGAGGCTGGTAGATGGCAACAAGAAGTGGCTCACTGCAGTTATTTCAGCCAAAGGGGGTAACACTAGCTATTGGAGGAAAGGGTATCCTAACTTTTTCCTCAATTTGAATATGCATTTTTGTAGAATTACATTTACAGACGATCTTGAAAAGTCTTTTCTTCAGTTTTAATTGTTTAGTTATATTCCTATAATCTCTCAGTATTGTTAAAATTGAGATTAAATATCTATATATCCAGAAATGTCACAAAAATACACAGACTTTCATAGCGTGTCCTAAATTTTTCACATGACTGTAAGTACTTTTTTTCTCCCTGTATTTTATATTTTTATTGTTATAAAAGTAACTAAAATGTAAAAATAACAAGCTTATTAGGTTAAATAAGGTTAACTTGTGTAAGATAATGAAAGCCATTATTCATTAGGTATGTTTGTCAGCAGCTTATGTATTATGTAATTTACAATTCATTTGGCAAGATTAAGTTAGTTCATGGTTCAAAGGTCTGTAAAACAATGAAATTAAGTATAAATAGATGAATAGTGTTATGAATTTTAAGATATTTACAGGATAAACAATTGTGGTTTCTTATTACAGTTTGCAGAAAAAAAATATCCTAATTTTATATGGCAGTTATATGGTTAGTCAAAAAGACTAACCTCCACACATAGTTATGATAGATAATATGATAGTTTTTTGTAAAAACAAAGAAAAAAAACAATTGATATTAATTTAGGAGGATTTAGAGATTGTGATTAAGATTTGAAAGTTTTCAGATAAAGAAAACTGTTTTCAATCTTAACATAAAAAAACACTGTATTCATGGCAGTCAACACTGACCACATGTATTAATAAACAAATTGTAAGTATAAATATATAAAAATTATAATTTTTGTTCACAACAGCTTACTACAATCTTGCCAAATTTTGTTGAACTAGTTTCAAAGTTACAGTACATAAACCTTCATGGTTACAAAGTCATGTAAGATAAACAAAACTGTTGCAAAAGGGTTTAGTTAACAGATATAATTTCAGTAATTTTCTACTTAAGAAAACATTAAATTTACATTAAAGTGTATTCCATTACACGAGCATTACCTACAAAATATAAAAATATATTTCACCATCATTAGAGAAACAGTTAAGTGCCACACCTTTGCTTGTTAATGATCAACATCATTCTCTGAAAAGATCTGACTGCTGTGTTTATGTCTCTTTTGTTTCCCTACTTAGAAATAAACAGCAGCAATTGTAAGTTGCATTGTGATGATGCAACATCCTACCACCATAACTCATATATCTCAGATACAACAAATGCTTTATTCGTATTATTTTGTAACTGTAGTAATGAGGACTAAAATCACACTTTAAGAGTTAGAAGTATTTAACTGACGGTAGCTGTGGGTGGTCAACCAAGAACATCCTCTCCGCAAGAGACAAAGAAGCTCAATGATGTAGTTCAGTTGTTAAATATATCTTTAAACAATTTGAACCATAAAGATTAAAAGACAGCTTTTGGCATCTAGATTTCTTGTGACTTGACCTAATTTAACATATTCAGTAAAACAACTTTTGAATAAGGTTTTAAAAAATTCTCACCTCTGGACTAGTCTGACTAATTTCATCTTGAACAGGTGCTATCACAGACGATGTATTCAAACTGGTACTAATTTCAGTACTGCAAACTGATGGTTGAGAAGAAACATTAGCAAGGTTCTCTTGATTAACTGGTTTTACAATGAAACGGCCACACTGATAGGTTAGCTTGGAGCCTTCAGAAGTCAAGTTGCTGCCTTGTAATTGATACTCTGTGGCTTCATTTATATTTACCTCAAAGTCATTCTTCATTAATAGTTCACCATTTGGTTCTAGAGAAAGACAAGTGTTTGCAGAAATGGAATCAGGTTCACTTTGATGCACTTCTCTCACTGGAGTTACTATAAATCGAGAAAACCTACTAGTCTGTTGTCCCTTTGTGAGATTCTCCTGTGAGACTGCATTTCCTATAAGGAAGAAGCAATTTAAGTTTAAGAAACTAACAACAGCTGTACAGCAAATACAAACTAAATTAGAAAATGTATTTGAAGAGAGTTTTAACAGATCTATTGTGTAATTGTATACTGTTATACTGATGATTTTATTTATAGTAATTAAATATTAAATGTCATTGTTATAAGAAACAGAAAACTGTTAAAACAAGTAATACAAAATACTTAAGATACACTATATTGCATAACTGCAAAAATCTTGTTGTAATAATAACAAAGAGTAACATTTCAGAGCTTCTAGGTTCAAAATTCAATAAAGAACACAGGGAGAGGTTAGATAATGCATTTTTAATGAAGGAGGAAGTATGATGGACTACCTGGCAAAAGATGGGATGAGAAGCTAGGAGGTTGCACGTAGGTACTGACACTACAAGCAGATGAGGCAGACAAAGTGAAATCAACAGCTGTGGGAATCTCAGTAGATGAAGCTTGCTGAAACAGTGGATTTCCCCCTGAAGTGGTACATAACACACTTGAAGATACACTTTGTAAAACATGACTGGGAAAACTGTAAGTGACAGAAGCTGATTGAAGCTGCAGAGATGGATAAATTAAACTGTTGGCAAGAGAAACAACAGGAAGAAACAATTCAGGTTGTGGAAGAGATGGCTGTCCAGGTGTAATGTTACACGAGTGGGACCCAGAAACATCTGCCATTTCCATGAATGCAGCAGGAGTTTGAGGCTGAGAGTGGGGTGGAGGAAGAACCTGGCCTGACAAAGGATGATGAGGCTTAGGTAAGATGTCCAAAACTGAATTCTGTTGGGGTCCAGACATCTCAGAATGGACATGGGAAAACACTTGGGGATGGGAATGTGCTGGTGTAGTGATAGTTTGTGCTGGTACAGTCTGTGCAAAGATAGCTTGCAAACCTTGTTCAAAGTTAGAAGTTAAACCAACAGATGCACTTGTTACATTATGTAATTTTTGAAGTTCTAATTTCAAATTCTCAAGATTAGTGGCCACTGCTAGTTTTCGGAGTGTCACAGCATCTGAATGAGAAGACAAGGTTGGAATAGCTTTGGAACGTGAAGACACAGTCTCTGAAGCATCAGAGGGTAAGTTAGACATAACACTAGTAACAAATGCAAACAAAGGTGTACTTGTGTTTCCTCCATTGTTCAAAGAAGGTTGGAATTCTGCATTTAAAGTCATGGATTCTATCCCTGGGGTAGATAAACATACTGTATCTTTATCTGATCTGGAAGAAAAGGGAATTGAATCTTTTTCTTTTATTTGGTGTCCTGATGTAGCAATACATGACTGAGAAACAATGCCTGTCTCTGAGGAAAGAGAACCTAATGAAGCAGTACTTATTAGAAAGGTTGGTTGGGATGGAATTGGAAATGTCAATGTACAAGACACTGCAGATAATCCTAATGATTGAACATTTACCATACCATTTTCACCAGATAAAGAACTGTTAGTTATGTACTGAGTACTAACTGTACTTGTTCCCAACAGTGGTTTATTACACAAGTTAAAAACACTATTAACAGTTGATGTTACTAAGAGTTCTTTCTGATTCACTAAATGATCTGTAAGAGGTTCCATATGGTTAACTTCTTTTGTGTGAAGAGCAGACTGAGAGACAATGTTTGTACTTTTCAAAGCCATTGAATTTTCCATTTGAATTTCATTATCACCCAAGGTAACAACTGCTTGTTCCTTAAGCTGGTGTTTAAGTTGATCAATGTTAACAATAGACTGTACAATTGCAGGCTGTATTAAATGCCTTTCCAATGGAGTTGTAGCAAAAAATGTTTGAGGTACATTTAATGGTTGAATAGTTTGCTTTCCAAGATCAGCACTGGTAATGGTAGACTTGGAAACAACTAATGTCTGTGGTAACTGATTTTCAAGCTGTACAATGGTAACAACTGGAGAAGAGAACAATACTTGAGGTAACTGATTTTCAAGATGACTGGTGGTAGCATTGGAATAAGAATCAACCGAGTTCTGTGGTAGTTGACAGGTGTTATTAACCAAAACTGTGGCAACAGCTGGTTCTGGTATTTGTGGTCCAATGACAGTAGTAGAATGAGAAATAACTCCTGGCTGTGGCAGTTTATCTGCACACAGACTGGAAAAGAGAGGTATAGTAACTGGTTGCTGTAAATGACCCCTAAGATGAGTGTTGATAGTAGAAGAGAAGGTGACAGCTGATTGATGTGATGCTTGACATCCAAGCTGACTGTTTATAACAGTAGCATGTGGGAGAACTACTGGCTGCATTTTTTGACCTCTAATATGACTGACTGTAGAAAGATCTTGTTGTACTGATTGTGATGTATGACTTCCTCCTTGGTTAGTGGTTAAACCACTTTCACAAACAAAAATGGACTGCACATACAGTCCATTATCTTGAAATGTTTCTGGATGATAGCAGATTTTAACAGATTCAGGACCCTTATTTTGCTTCATTGAAATATTGTCTTCCGATGTGATCAAATTGATGGACGATTCCACTGTACCTACCAATTTTCCAGTAACCACTTCTGCATTAGTACTTGGAGATGAATCCACACATGATGTCTGAAACAAAATGTGATTTGCTTAATAAAATACAGTAAACAGAATTGGAATACATTTGAGAGAGAGAAATTCTTAATTACTTTCAATTTACTTTTCTCATGTTTCATGTTTTCAAGGTGTGCAAGTAAAGAAAACACTTGTTTTGTCTTACCTTGATATCAAAAAAACAACAAAAATATTTCTCTTTCTTTCAATTAGTGTGTTTGTAAAAAAGATATGGAAGAGTACTTTCTTTTTTTTAAATATTACTTTTAATTCCAAAAACAAAGAAATTTATTAAACTAAATAACTTAAGAAAATAAATGCTACCCACCTAAAAAATATACAAAAAGATTTATATTAATTTGTTACAAATGAGTAGCTTACAAAGTGACTATGTATTATCATACAGATTTCCTATAGATTGGTTCATAAAATGCTGTAACTGCTAACATGAAAGTGTGAGTGCATATCTATATAAACAACTGTGTAAATATGCACTTTTTAACCATAATGTTATAACTTGTTTGTTTCTAATTTAAAACTAAATTTTAAAACAGTGAGAGCTACATTAAAATGATTTTTTAAATTATTTATCACCATTGAATATCAGAAGAACTACTTTAAGATATTTACCAAAAAAAGAAAGCCAAGATTTAAAACAAATAACTAAAATGAGTTAGCTTAAATAGTGTACACACACTTGTTTTCAGACAAAAGTAAAGATCAGTTTTAAGGTATTCTGGCTAGTGTCAAATGCTCCAGAGTAAGATACTTTATCAGATCTAATTCCTACTTAAAATCACAACTCCTTAAAATAAATATGTACACTTTCATATATTTTATAAGAATAAAAAGATTCAAAAATCGCATTTCTCAAAATAAATGAAGCATTTTAACTCAAAAATACACTTCGAGTATGACATTGGAATCAGTGTTGGCAAGTCTTAACAGAAAAATGAGTGGCACCAACTTTCGAATTTGCTCTTCTATAGATTCTCCTTAATATGGTGACTTACATGGCTTAAATTAAAAATTGAATGTGTCAAGTGGGCAGGTCAGAATATTCAAGATTATGGGTATGTTTTTATATTATAATAATGTGTGCTTCTCAATGACTCAGTTAATCACTGAAATCACTCCTACAATAATTTTACTGTGTGTTGAATCAGTTATTACAATAAAACAATCTCAGAATAAAATAGCCCATAACACCACACCTGCAGCTCTTGAAAAATTAAACAGATTTAAAAATAGCAAGCCCATTCCTACTTATTATAAGAATTCTTGGATACAATTACTGGAATAAGAAACTTTTAAAATATTTCTAAATTTACTGCAAAATGCATATTACTGAGAACAAAATTACAACAGAGAATAATTATCTATTTTTAAATTATTTAAATAATTCACTGAAACTTCAATAAATCAAGTGTACATTTCTACATGTAATTTCTGCCCCACAAAATTAAAAACTGAGGATACAGTCACTAAGCATTACTATTTTCAGTACACAAAAGATTTTTATCTAATAAAGGCATTTATTATTAAATACACTTATCAATATTAAAATCACAATCAATAAACTTAAGTTCTGTGAAGCCAAGCTGCTAATCAACAGTAAAGACATTTTTCTTACAGCTAAGAACCGTCAACAGTTCTGACTCATTTTTGAGATCAGAACATACCATAAACTATTTTTGTAATTTCAAGAAAAGAGCACTTAAAGCAGTCTCTTCTACAAATGTTTGCAAAATTATATATTTAACTTTTTGGTTTCCATAACAACTGTGCCCTCTATAGCTAAATTGTAACCCTTACTAATAACATCCACTAGAATTGCTTTTTCTTTTAATGAGAAACAATGTTTAGTGCTAATGAGAATATAACCTTAACAGCTAAAAATCTGCACTGCATTAAGTCATTTTACATCAAGTTAAACTTCTTTAAATTCTTACTCCATTATACAATTTGTAAATTGTAAAGATACACAGACTTACTGATGCTCTATTTTGTTGGGTTGATACACAAGACAATGGTATTGTCTGCCTGCTTTCTAGTTCACCATCCACTGTCAATGTGGCAGAAGTACCAGTACTACTGCAAGTCACAACTGAGGTCAACTCTGCCAGTTTCTGCTGGAGACTACTGAGATCAGGAACATGAGGCAGGTTTTGGAACTGTTGTTGAGCAACATTAACATTGGAGCTGCAATAAAAACGTTTTGATATGTAGTGTGTTTTATAATAATTACACTGTGCTAAAAATAAAAACCAGCACACTGAAAATAGCAATATTGATCCAAGTTATCCAACAAAACCTCTTGCAAAGGACTTAGTTGGATACCAGTCACATCAGTTACAAAGAACTGAAAACTAATCAGAGAGTGTCAAGTTAAAAAGTAATCACCAAATAAAATTATGTTAAATTTAACACGTTTGTTTTTTGTTCAATATTTGAGATAAGTAATATAATAGTACACACTTTTAAAAATTTCTAGAGGGTTCTACAGGAAAACTGTAATTAACTTGTAATGAAGTCAAGTTCTATCCCAAGAGATGCTTTGTCAAAATCTAGTTAACCTAAGAATATGATTATTTACATCAGATGAACTACATAATAAATAACAAAAGTTAATATGATTATTAAAAAACAAAAATCACAAGGGAGTTAACACCCTACACAGAATTCTTAAACCTTATATTGTTAGATACAAAATGTATGAAGTATTTAAAACAAACCTAAGCTCTGCATGTCTTGTGTCTGTATCTACCTCATTCTGAGTGGAACATCCATTATCTGTTAGAATACTGACCTCATTGGCAATGAAATTTTCTGGAGTTGGGTACTGAGACTGCAAGCATGCTCCATGAACTTGCTTGTCACCAGCATCTATTAATTTACCTATTTTGTTTGTTTCATTAACAGATGCATCTCCCTGTCAGTTTCAAAGAAAATAAAACAAAATAAATATACATCTATATTATTTATTGGATGCTATATACACTTTAATCCTTTCCTACCCAGTGTTTTGGGTTATTATAGGGCAAAATAACATAACTTTTGAAAAATTAAGTGTGAGTTATCCCCTTGAACTATTTAAAAATGAAATTATTAATGAAATGTTGAGGTTTTAAATCTGTTTTTGATGTTTTAGCAATAAATTTTGGTTTAATGATTATATTCAATGTGTTCATCTTTGGTTAATTTTTAATGAAACTATTATTCAATCTAAATTTTGTAAGGTATATTACTGATTTAGGAAAAAAAATTACACTATACTTGAAATAACTGAAAAAGATGTTTCATTTCACCATTAAACAGGTATTTCATCAACAGCTGTAATTCAATATCTTATTCACTAACATTATCGTTTCTGTGTAATTTGTATGTTTAAGTCATGACATTTTAAGTGATACTTATATAGTTAGCAAGACTAGTAAGAGGTTAAGAAAAGTTAAATTTGAAACAATTTGTATAATAAAATATAACATGAAAGACATAAAAACAAGTTATTTTACTCACACAAATCCTGAATTCACCAACAACAAAAGAAGCAGGAAGACGCTTACATAAGGAAGGTATATGATGGGCAGGAAATGTTAGAAATGTGCAAGGTGAAGTAGTTAGAAAAGAATCAGTGACAACACACAGAGGATCAGTAGGAAATGAAGAAGATAACACCGTGGGTGACTCTATGAAAGAGACATAGTCTATGTTAGAAGATGACTGAGTCACCACTGGAGACACTGGCCTTGAGACAAACTGTCCTTGAAAGTTTGGCATACTAAAACCTTGTTTTCTAAGGGGTGTTTGTTTGGATTCTATAGTGTTTTGTTTAAACCATGTTGCAATACAAGCATTGGACAAAGGAAGATGTGTTAGTTGTGGATGAGGAACACCAAGTGATGAACCTGAAGTAAACATGTCTTCAAGAATCACCTGAACTACAGAACCACTGGCTGCTACTGGTGGAGTTGCAGAACCAGGTAATGAACGACATTCTTCAACAGGACTGCTTATAAATCTTGACCCCACTTGAACTGCCTTTAGTAATAAAACAGCACAAGTCAAAATATAGATTATGAATTTTTTATATTAAAATGCTAAAAAAACTGGTTTCATTTAATCCTCTTCATTCGAAGAAAGGACATTAAAAAAACAACATTCCTATATCCAAAAAATGTATATGAAATATTTCAGATTACTTGTGTGAGCCTTATCAGAGCTATAAAAACTAAAGATATAGAATGCAACATTTAGCCTAAAAAACTACACATGGTTCAATTTTTAAAATTAACTGTAATGATCATCTAGAGATTACTATGCTTATAACATTCAAAACTGTTTAGTCAACTTGCCGACAATCCTCATCTCCAACATTTTCTTTTTCTACAGTCAGTTTCACTGAAAGCATGCTTTACCTTTCATGTTCACTTCAAACATTTGATACACATTATATTAAGCTATGCTTATAGGACAAATTACTATTGGCATTTAGGTGATTCAGAAGTATCCATCAGGTGTACAACTGGCACAAACACCATTCCAAAAAACAAATCAAATGTACTAATGGGTAAAGAAGATCACATTATTCTGATTTTACAATCTTTTCCTTAAACTGAAAAAAAACTCAGACATTGCTCATATACAGTTATTAATTTTCAGTGTTAACTATATTTTTCTTTTCCAAACCTGAGGTACTGAAGTGGCTGGTACTTGTGGGCTAGCTACAACCCCTTCACTTGCTATAAAATGAAAAGAATGACGAGTTCCTAGCTCAACCTGGGGAGAAGAAGACATGACAGATTGAAAATGAGGCTTGTGTGCCGGTGACCCACATGATGCTGGGCAGAATTCCCTCTCACCATCTACTTTAGGAGTTGAAGGAAGACTGCCATCTTGACTGTCAAAACTGCATTTCTGGAGTAATAAATATCAACACTGAATCAAGAGCCACACTAAAAATTAAAAAGTATGGCACTAATGAAGAATTGGAAACACTACCATTATGGACATTTACACTTAAAGAGTAGTTAATGAAATTTTTAAAATATATTCTAATTTAAAAAATTAATGATGTTTCAGAACATATATTTAAAGTTTTGTATTCTTATGGTAAAATATAGAGAACTTATTAACCTCAGTTTTTAACAATGGTCTTAGATACAATTTCTCCATTCTTCTTGACCTCATTAAAGATATGCTGATGCAACACACTAAAACTGAGGTTTGCATAAGATACCTAGTGACTGGAAGTATGGATCTATACAGATCATTGGTTCCCAAACAGTTAACTGCAGCTCACCTGAACTTGCATGAGAACTTAGAATACCATATAATAATTTAATCTTACAAAACGAGATTTAAAGATCACCAAAATTACTAATATTAACCAAAAACTCATTTTTCTGTATTTTAATGCAATGGATGAACTGTTTGCAAGCAAAGATTTATACTGCTGTGCATAATATGTTCATCTTTAATCTCAGGTCAGGTTCAGCATTCACCATACTTCTGTATTTAGATTTTGGTGTTACACTATATTAAAATCCCATCTTGTATACACACGTAGCAGCAAATAGCACTAGAAAATAAATGACTTAGTCAGCAAGTTCTGGCTACTTTCTACTTTTATGAATCCAAAACTAATAGTGGATTGCTTTAAAATTCTAACTACAATTGTTTCATTACTAAAATTTCTACAAAGTAATCTTTTTTCACAGAGAAACTAGCAGAGAGACCATTATTTTACAATGTGCAAAAACTTATGTGAATAATACATTTCCCACTAACTCAAAAACCATATAACAGAGAATGTCAGACAAATTTAGCTACGTATGATCTCAAGTTCTCTGATTTGTGAACTCTTACTCTCTAATTATGAAACTCTTCTGCAGATTGCTTGATGGAAGCTCACAGACAAGTTTGGGAATCTTTGGCATTTTGTTTTTTGGTCAGGTCAGAGTCTAAAGCCCTTACAGTTTTTCATTATACATTAGACAAAAACTGAGACATATATATACATATATAAAATATTCTATATAGCACACATGGAACAGTCAGGTTTTGATTAAACTTAGATACAAGTACAAAACAAAATACACATTGTTTAATCACATTTGAAAGAACATTTGCCTAAGTCAGACACTACAGAATTTGTTATTTCACTGTGCTATTACAGTTTTGGTGTATTTTTGCATTTGCTTAACTTGTAATTTTTTATTTTACACAATGTTATGGAACTGTGATATTCTGTGTGTATGATCATACACAATAAAACACGTAATAATATGATGTAAACACAAAGATATATAACACAAACGGCTGTAGATTAATATTAAAATATCAGAGTTACAACATAAAACAGGATATGGAATTCTACAATAGTTGTTGATCGTGTAATTACATTCCCCACATCAATGGTTCTTTTTCTTATTCCGTTGAATTAAGTAATTGATACTTGAAACTGTCAGTGTTTGGTAAAACTACACAATTACATAAATGGGGAATAACAAGACAGTTGTTCCTTTCACTATTACATTATTTAGACAACCATCATTGGGTACAGGTTATTGGTGAATCCATAGTTGTGATAAATGATATATTTGTAAAAGGAACAACTGTCTTGTTATTCCTCTGTTCTGTCATTAAATAATTAATCCACTTTACAGTTTTACATTTATACAATTTCTAAGTAGGTGAAGACAGCACAAGAAACATGTTTGTACCTTAATGTGGTCCAAATCAAGCTGATCTCTTAGTCCTGGACGTCTTGCTGTTACAGGACTTGATGTGGATGACGGAGCATGAGCCTCACCTACATGAACAACTGGAATCTTGTCTGGATGTTCCTTCAGCTGAGACACAATCTCCTGAATCTGATCAATAAAAATATCAGCATGGTGTTCAGCAAGTAACTGAGTCATCACCTGTTAACAAAGAAGATAAAAAAACTGTAGCTGACAAATAATAAAAAAAAATCTGCACAGAAATCTTCAAAATCTGTTGAGAAATTTCAAACTTTACGGTAACATTCAATAATTAAAAAAAAAAGAGAAAACTAAACAATGCATAGTCCCAATGTATTTCCAAAAGTAAATAACCATAACACAGTTTTCAGATTTAATTTGAATTATTTGACTTAGATTTGACCATAAAATTACTGATAAGGTCAATATGATACACCAATTTCTCCCTAAACACTTTATTCTGTATTATTTATGCAACAAACTGTCTGTGGGTTCATGATTTTATTGGTTATAAAATCCCTTATCATAAATCATGCAAAACAATTTATACAAAAATGCCATCAACATCACAATTGACTCATTAATAATGGGACACTATATAATTTATAGAAAAATGAATAATTTCACTCAAAATGTTTAGTTAATTCTTTAACCCAATTGTAACAGACAGAAACATAAAACTAACCAATCTAATACAATATGAGAACCCTAAAAGTAGGGAACAGTCCACAACAAAGTAGGGAACAATGAGCCTGTAATTTGAGTGAACATACTAGTAAAAGTATTTCAACAACTACTACTAACAGACATACAGTGTTGAGATCCAAAAGAAATGTTTCTCGTAATTCCACAATAAATTATTCAAAACTAATTTTAGGAACAATTTTGAAAAGCATAATTAATTTATTTAAATGTCATCTTTCCTAAAATCCTTTAATAAGTTCCATAAAACTATCACATTTACATCTGTCTGCACTAGCCTTAGACCTGCCAACGACTGAATTTATATAAAATAGTAATACATAAGCCAAAGTGGTAGGTATTGTTTCTGGAAAATGCATTTGTTGCTAGACATTTCTGGAAAGTGCATGCTTTATCATTTAAAATTCTATATCATGAAAAGTGTGTCCATCTTTGTGTGACTGCTGCAAACTTTTAAAAGTCAGGCAAGTTTTTTCTTTATTTCTTAAATTAGGAAATGTTTTTGGTCTCAGAATCTATATACTTCAGCTATTTCAATAACAACATTCAAAATAACAACTGAAATACATAAATACAGTCTCAGAGTAACCTCAATAATATGTGCAGTTCATCTGATTAATGAGCATTGCCTGGATGTTGCAGATGTCTTTCTTTAACTTTGTTTGAAACAGATCTTTTAGTATGGAGATTACTGCTATTATTAAAATTCACCAAAGCTCATTTTCCATTCTTTCCCATGCAGATGCAAAATTTTTAAGACTTTGAATGACATGCACAACTGGCAAGGTTATAGCTCTACATAAGGCTTGACTACATGAAATCACTTAAAATAAGTTGGTTTCCTCCAGTAAAAATCTATTACAAATACTACAATGTTAAGAAATCAAAGTTGATATTTGAGACCAGAAATTATGAGTAAAATTTTCACCTAAAATGTAATATAGTGACAACAAAAATTTAATTTTTAATATCTTTATATATCAGTTGTTTTTGTTTTTTAATGGGATAAAAAAATTATTTGAACACTAGCAGTGAACTGCAAAACATCTACAATCAAATTAACAAAATTATTGTAGAAGTACTTCTTGAATAAAAGATTTATAAAATATTACAAAAGAATTATAATCTCAAATCAACAAGCTGTAAATAAATTGTCTTAAACTTAACATGAGATAAGTTTTAAGTATAGCATATATTCAGTAAAGAGATGAAGGGCTAACTTTACTGCATTTAATGTTATCAATAAACAAATATGTAATGTTGTTGTACAATCTAACATTAAACCTTTTAATATGTTGTTGAACAAAACATCTGTTAAAGTATATTTATATCACCTTCCTGTTTACACTAGATGAAATGAAGCATGTGCACATGCATTTTCAGAATAAAGAAAACTGTGCATTATCATACTGGATAATCCATTCAAAATGAGATACCAGAGACACAGCTATTAAAATGAAGCATTTAAAAAACTATGTGAAAGTTAGTGCTACACAAATAAAAAGAAAATATGTCTGTTTTCTTTCAACTAGAAAATAGCTAAGAAAAAATTAGCACAATTTCCAAACTAATTGTTTGCTGATTAAATTATTTTAACAAATTTGATTCAGCCACAGCTCAAATAACATGTAAATGGTGCTTCTAAACTTTTTACTTTTAAAAAAAATATCCATACAAAGTAAATTTTTATCCTAAATCACTCTTATTTTAATGAAAACTACTGTACTTTTGCTTTTCATTGTTTGGTTAAAACAAAGTAATTGCACTAAACTGGGCAAGAAAGAATTAAAAATTACACTAGTCAGTATGCAGCACTATTAGTTTCCCCAGTGTAGGAGAAAATTAATGAAAGTAAATCAATCGGTACATTTCATTAATTTACATAACTTCCATCCAGGGTAAAGCTCATGGAGATTAATTACAATGTTGATGCTTCACCTGTGATTCACTTTCCATTGTTCTTTTAAAATTACCTGAAACCTAATGTTTGTCTTTTTCCTAACATTTTTGTACAGAACTGTTTTAATTACTATACTGCTAGGTTTATGTCCATTTATATAGCAAATTCTTTATTTTTGATTATTATAAACTTACCAGATTGTTAGATATTTCTTCTGGAACAACATCTTCAATGCCAAACTTAAAAGTGACAGTTTTCTTCATTGATTCCAAGAGACATTCCACAATGCTATCCTCATCAACACTCAAAACAGTAAGTCTTGGACCCCGATCTTGGGTCCGTCTACGCTTACCAAGTTTCTTTCGTACTGCATGTTTAACAGAAATGTCGGAGGAAATGTCACTTTGTTCACTTGCAGAGTCCACATTACTGGAACAGCTACCAAAAAAATTGTACAATAAATATTAGAGGTGGTTGAAACAATTACCTTCACTAGAGAATTATTAAACCTCATTAAGTGTTTACACTCTTAATATTGTTCAATATATTTTACTAGTTTTTATAGCCAAAATTCTACTGTTACATACCAACATAAAAGCTTAAATAACCTCTTTTACTATTTTATCAATTAAGCTGAAGAAATTATCATAATTTTTTTTTTAATGTAGATCAGTTACATTAACAATACTGACTAAAATATTTACCAAATAGAGTATTAGTTATGAGAATTATTTTAGATTACATGCATTTCCAACTTAAATCTCCTCAGCTAACTGAACCTTGAGAAATATTAATAGGATTATGATTAATATTTTGAAAAACAGTATGGGTACTGAAATGATGAATTAATCTATTCTGATTTTTACAAGTTTACATTTTCCTATACTGAAAACATACTTCCAATAATACTGATCTCCTCTTACACTTTAGTTTTATTCCAAGAAAAGAAGTTCTTTTCTTTGTCCATCTAAACAATGGTATGCCCTTTTGATTTTAATCTTCTGACTACCTCCATTTACATCACTGTGCCCTCTACATTTGGTTCCTGTTATTCTTTCTTATGCACTTTGAAACTGGCAAGATTATTAGACTTGAACACTGGCTATCATGAAAAGAAAGGGTGTGACTGGAGATAAGTATTATCAAAACTACATTTCTGGTATAGGGAAAACTTCTGAAAAGCTCCTCCCACTTTAACAAGAATCTCACACTGACCAGCTGGCAAGGCCAAAAGTGTCTGCATAGAATAAAAAGTGTACAATATTGAGATATAATCAAGCACACAAGTGGGGTCATGCACTACTTCTGGAACAGGCATGCTCTTCACCCATATAAAGTAAAATCTAAACATGGAAAGCGAAGGCCAACTGACTATAGTCAACACTGTTCATTATCACAAGACTTATTCAGGTCTCAACCACACACACATAAGGTTCCATGTCTTGTTGTTTGAATTATAGGGCTGTGGACTCAAAGCTATATTAAAGACATAGTGTCTAGGGCATGGAGACCATAATACAATATAACTATACAATAGAAATATGATACGAAGGAAGCTAACCCAGAAGTTACAGGATGTTGTATGTAAAGCCACCAGAATTGCAAAAAGACAGGCAACACTTAATTGGAAGAAGTAGAGGGTCTAGCCTCAACAAGAGTACAAATAAGGGTTCACCAGTCAATGGAAAGTCAAAGCATTCTGATCAAATAAACAAAGAGAACAAAACATGATAGTGCTTTCATTACATAATCTGCAAATGACCTTGTATGTACTGCAGTGTCTGTGAAGGACCAGGTAATCAGATGAATTAGTTTCTCCCAATAAATAAAGCAGAGATTCATACTCCACAAGACAAATAATCAAAACATGCCACACTAGTTGCATAAAAAGAGTGCATGAAGCAAGATGTCTGTCTGTGGTTCACAAGTAACTGTGAGCAAACATGCTGGAAAGAAAAAGTCAAAATTCTCACTAATCTGTCCTTAATCTCCCCAATACTCAGCCACAAAGCCAATAGTTTAAAAACAAAACAAAAACAGAATCACCCATATTATATACAAGTCTCTACCCCTCTAGCATATAAAAAACAGTATGTCTTCACAGAAATATTATCAATACTTTTTTTTTATATATATAATTAGCTCTTCGGCTATTTTAACATGAAAGCAAGCACAAGCTTGAAAAGCTTGGAGAATTTAAGAGCAATTACTTTCACCCAACAAACTGCAGCAGTTATTTGATTAAGTTGGAGCATATTTCTGTTCCCAATAAACAAAACTGTTTTGTCTTTTGTAGTTTTTGAGGCAAATAACTTCATTGTTGCTCACTCAAATGTTAACAGCAAATTCTATGAAACAGGTTTACAAAATAAACATTTTATGGAATACCAAGAAGTTCTTGGTTTTTCTTAATAGCACATTTATCATCTTCAACTTGAAAAATTTTACGATATTACACAGTTCAAATTGTGAATTTTAATCATCTGACAAATAAATTAGTAATAACCTTCACTGAAAGCTATTTTTTAATTATAAAGTAATTAAAAACATAAGAAACTACAATATTTGAGTTTCCCTTCTTACCATTCAATAATCCTAGCATCAAAGGGAACTTGACTCGGATGAATCTGGAAAACTTCTTGATCTGTAGAAGATATCTGTGATGTTTCCTGAATAAAATAATGAAACCTACATTGAGTTTACAGTTTAAAACAATAATTTTGCTTTAAAAATTACAAAGTACTTGTTTAAAAGAAATATATTTTATATTCTTTGCCACAACAAAATTACATTTAGAATGGCACACTTTTGTTTTGTTTTTTACAATTACAGCATATAACTTTACCAAAACTTTGGCATTCTTATATATATTTTAAATGCTTTTAAATAAATCAGTTTAAATTATTCATGATAACAAAAGTATTTATATAAATATTATATTAGTCAACTGAACACACATGCACACATAAACAGATGCTTACAAATTGACACCAGCATGAAGCTTAAAAAGTAGCTGCCAAGATACAGTATACATAAAAATATTAGATTAAGCAATAAATAAAATGAAATCAATGATTTAAAATATGTTAGTTCTATGCACCAGAATTCTACTGAAAATATACATTGTAATGTTTTCATCATCCAACACAAATATTTTCTTCAGTATAAGGTTGCTCACAAAACCAAACATGATAATCCAAAAAAAAAAAAAAAACTCTTTCAACAGTAACAGGAACAGAAATAATGTTGATCCATTGATGTAATACTTAATAAGAAAACACATTAGGATCCTTAAAATCTCAAAGCTATAACAATTATGGTAATTTATGGGAAGTAAGTGAACAAGAATTCTTAAATGGTTCAGATAAGTAACTTGTATCATAAGTCTAGACTGGATATATTCATTATCACAAATGATGCACACACGTATTATCTCTCCAGTGCTCAATAAGAAATTGTCCGACCTATCAATTGAATCTTGGAATTTACATCTCACATAATTAAAATTTTATAATTATTCCTCTACAATATGTCTTTCATCATTTATGACTATGTGTATACTAAAAATTACTTTAAACAACTTTATCATCTCCTAATAGCAGTCATGGTGCTATGTTTATTGTGCATTTAGGTAGCTTCTTCATAAAAATGTAAAACAGTAATGAGTGCCACTTAAATATACTAGATATAAACACCTCTTTCATACAGATTGTTGATATACAGCACATATAATGGAAACATTGTAATAATGACATGTAATGCAAATCAGAACA
The DNA here is from genome assembly GCA_011833715.1 of Carcinoscorpius rotundicauda. Lineage (NCBI taxonomy): Eukaryota > Metazoa > Arthropoda > Merostomata > Xiphosura > Limulidae > Carcinoscorpius > Carcinoscorpius rotundicauda. The sequence continues at coordinate 20,423,331 of CM022402.1, read as the reverse complement.
TTTCTTAACAAGTCAAAGTTGTATTACTATATAAATAAATTCTGTCACATCATTAATAAACAACTGCATTTATTTAGCCACAATACTACTGAGGCAACCAGATACAATGACATTCAATAGACATGTGGCCCACCATGGCCAGGTGGTTAAGGCACTCGATTTGTAATTCAAGGGTCACAGGTTTGAATCCCTGTCACAACAAAAATGCTTGCTCTTTCAGCCATAGGGGCATTATAATGTGATGATCAATCCCACAATTTGTTGATAAAAGAGCAGTCCAAGTGTTGGCAGTAGGTAGTGATGACTAGCTGCCTTCCCTCTAGTCTTACACTGCTAAATGATGGTTAGTGCAGATACCCCTCGTGTATCTTTGTGCAAAGTTCAAAACAAACAAATTAATAGATATACTGACATATCCACAAAACAAAAGTTTTGAAAATCTCATACAGAATAACATTTCAACTACTGGCATCAATAGAAACACAAACAAGTGTAAAACATTCGTACTGATACAAACAACATATTTAACATTCAGTAAAGAATCTAATACTCAAATCAAAAATACAGTATCAGCAAGTTTTACAACAGGCAAGTTCTGATTTTAACCATTACAAAACTTTTACCTGTATTAGAGTCATTATTAAGATTAGAAGTTGCCTACCATAATAGTTGCTATTATTGTATTTTTGAATAAAGGAAGCATTTCACTTAGTTCAGCTTCCATTAAGTCTCCATTGCAAAAATAAAGGGTTTTTAATTCCTTTTCCCAGACAAAACAGAGTCAACTGTGGTTTCATAAACTAATATATATTTACCACAACCAAATTTTTTAAGCCAAAACAAAATACATTAAAATTAAACAAAATACACTGTATTAACAAAAAAATCCTAGGGTACAAGCTACAACATGGAATTATAAAATGTATCTTAGGTTTTGGAGGTGACTGCAGAAGTAGGACCTACATTGCAGTGGAAATACACAGTCTATCAGTCTCAACCTCCAATTTGCTAGTCTTGCATAAGAAATAGAAACAATCAGATTAAAAACTAGGAGAGTGAGATGTGGGTGCTTAAGCCTACAATGTCTCACATCTATACAACACTTTTGTGCCTGCAGACAGTTGTGGGAAGGTAAAAAAAAAAAAAAAAAATAAGGTACTACCATTTGGGGATAAGCAAGATGAAACCCACTTCTTGAAGTTAGTATTCCTGCCCCCAGTATGGTAGAGACACTAATTTACATAACATTCAACCACATAAGTATACTAAATTTACTGTGATTGTCATGCTTTTATAATGCAGTTCAAAGTGTACATCTGCATAAAGTAGTGCCAAGTTCTTAAATTACTTTATTTTTAACTAAACAGAATTAGTAATTTTCAGTAAAATTTCTCTTGAATTTTAGTTATTATATTTATAGTAGTTTATATTTGACTAATAACAAATATGAATTTCTATACCCATCTGAAAATTTTCTTTAAAGAAAACCATTACTGTAGGTGTGTAATTGCAGATTTTACAGAGTAAGTTCTCATAATAAAAGTCCAAATTTTTCCATCCATCAAAAATGCTGCAAAATCATTACATTTCCAGGGATATTTATTAGATAATTATGATAATGCCATGGTATGAAATATAATATTAAAAATTTTGTGACAATGCTTTTCGTTAAAAAGATAGGTGTACCTTCAAATGTATAGGTTTTTAAAAAAATTCCCCATATCTGTAGGAAAAATAAATTAAGTTAAGGATAACAGTGAAAATAAACTTTATAGTTCTTAACATACTACTGGCTACTGAAGCAGACAAAGTCATGTAGATACTCTCCCAAAATATACTAACTTGCAGATGTACCTGTGTCATTCCCTCAATCTGGACTTATCTCATGCCATGGGTTAAATATTTCTACAGGATAGTCAATGTAGTGCATAACATTTATCTAAGTAAAATGAAGAGCGTTAATGACCTATTTATACATTTAATTTAACATGAATACCCAAAATACAGAGAACACATGAAAAGAAATGTAGTAAAATTATATCTAAATAAGCAAATATTTACACTACAAGTTCTGAAATAATAAAACATGTTAATATTATCACATTATTACTGGATAAATTTAGTCACAGCAGTATTATTAAACACAATTCATACATTTACTCACAGCAATATTATTAGCTATATTACAAACAGAAACCTTTTTTTTCATAAAGATGGTTACAGTACTAAATGTATTGTATGTTAGATCTTTTCTTTAAAGTCACAGTACTAAACATACTTTAGGAATATGAGAGCAGTAACAGGGCTATCTTGTAATTTACATACCTACAATGCTCAAAATTAGTAGGGCTAGCTGCGAAAAAGTGATCAAAAGGGTTCACCATGTTTTTTGTTGTTTTTTTGCCAGTTGATAATCCAGATATGATTATTTAACTGCTAGCACAATATTTATGGGAGCAACTATGAGATAATAATAAGTTTTAATTTTTTTTTAGTTTCTTGCCTATTGTTCTTGTGCTTCTTTGATTGGATGATTGGGACTCTCCAAGCTTAAACAAGCAAGAATATACAGGATATTTTATAAGTTTTATCATGTACATGTATGTATTTTTTTTCATTTCTTATTACGATATATTACTACTATCACACATATACAACTAAAATTTGATAGTATATGAAAAAAATCACAAGATTTCCCCATTTATTAAAGGCATACAGATTATAAACCAAACATTTCTCAGTAACCAAACAATCTGTTTCAAGCCCTGTTATAAACACACACAGGGGTAAAATATGTGAAACTGGAACATTATTTTCAAATTGTCAACACTATAAAATATATTTTATCACACATATTCAATGATGAAAAGGATATGTACAATGAGCTAAGTAATATCAAACTGAATGAAGAATTTACTCAAACTGGCCTGACCTCAATTTCAGTGTGAAAGTTTGTACAACTTTAATTCACTCCTTAAATATATTGATGCATATGCTTGTACACAAAAATTTATACAGTGATGTACATTCTCCAATTTATAAACAAAACCTTACAAAATGAAGTTTAGAAACAGAATATAAAAGTATTATATAAATATGAAATTTTTAAAAGAAGTTTAGAAATGCAAATTTATCTATGTGATTAAAAAATAAAGTACACATACTCCAAGCTACAAATAAAAAGCATGCATAACTCCATTCTTTGATCAATTATTTAAAATATAAAACACTGGAAACCCACAAAACAATTTTGTGCAAAACAAGGCAGTGATCTGTAATCTTAGTTCTCTTAGAAGCATAATACTTATCTATTCAATTTGTCAACTTTTTTTTTTTATGAATGCACAAGTTTTCAAAAACAAAGATAAAACATTACTGCAAACATTAATTCTTGTAAGAGTTAGTTTACTATCAAATCTATGTAATTGTCATCACATGCTAACATACTTTTAAATTAAAAACAAGTAAATACACACTACTATGTAATTTAAAATAAAGCTGAAATCCACAGTCACAGAATGTCACCAAATATATATGAATATAGGTCAATACTTCAAAGTGCCAGAACTTGTATTCATAAATTAAGTATTCTTCCATACAGTGGATCCAAGTTTTATTTCTAACTTGTTTATAAATATCAAAAGGTCTTCATCTATGAAACATTTATCAGCTTCTGCTTTTCAGCTCATGTCACAAATGTTTTTGCAGCAGAAGGGAGGAAACTGAGGAAAATTCATATCATTGAAATCCAAATTAGCAAAATGAAATAACTTGTTAGTTTGCATTTAAAAACATCACATAATTTAAGTCAAAATGTTAAAATGTTACTACAAAAATTATACCAAAATGATAACCAAATATCTTTGACAAGTTTGAGTATAACTGTTAGCTTTCAAACTTAAAATGATGTATTAACCTGCTTTATAGCTCAAAAAGTGTATTAGTCAATTACATAAACATTTATCACTTCCAATACAATAAATTCAAAAACAAGACAATCCTTAATATTTTTGGAAAACATGTTAGAAATGTTACTGTTCTTTCAAGTGAAAATTAAGGGCAGAGAGGGGAAAAATGAAGCCAAGATGCCCACATCATCAACATTTTTTTTTCTTTTCTTTCAAGTAGGTACCAATATATGATGTACCTTGTCTGAAGAGTTCCTTGGTGAAGTATGCAGTAGCTGATAGCTTTGGGTTGTCTTGCTGTTAATTTGGTGAACATCTGCACTCTTGTTAGCACTTGCAGCTGGTGTACTCGAAATTGGATGAACTGCACATATTATAGCAGATCCTGAATCACCAAGATTTGTATCACAGCTATGGTCTTGGTCTAAAAGAAATGACTTTTTTGAATTGCCTTTACAGTCATGCTGATTTTTTCTACTTTTGGTAAGAGAGGACTCTGAAGCTCCAAAAGACTGAGAACGTTCTCGCAAAGAAGCCTCTGAAAAGAGGTTGAGGGGAAAGTTTTTGAAAACATCACCTACTGAGGGCCACTTATTTCGTCGTTGATTAGTTAGTGGAGAGAATTCCATTTCAGAGTTTGGGAGAGATGCCTTATTTTGTTCTTGAAAAGTTTTAGACTTGACATTAGCATCAGAAAGCATAATAACACCACCATCTGGAGAAGAGTGATTTATCTGGCCAGTCCCACCAAATAGATGGGGGAAGTTACTATGATTCCAATGATGTGGACAAGTTGCACCTACAGGATTTTGACTGTAAACTGGATTATAGTGAGAAACACAGGTTGAATCTTGTGAGTTAACATCCTGAGTGTTTAAAGATAAATATTCTGATGTTGTTTGTGATGCAAAACATGGAGGTTGTATTATTAAACCACAAGTTGATGACACTAATGGTTGGTCAACACATGATACAGAACATTCAGTATTTGGTGACACTTTAATATAGGTGCTTTGCTGTAAAAATGCCTCTATGACTGGCAAAGAACCAGGGACAGTCATTAATAATAAATGATGTGGTGTAGTACTTGAAATGGTTGACCCACAAGAAGGAAGAGCCCCTGATACCAGTACTGGATTAACAATAGATGGCAAAGGTTGAGGAGGCAGAGAAACAGTTGTTACACATGGAGATATATTTGATACTTGGACTTGAGAAGATATAATTGGTTGAATATATTCTGCTGTAGCTAAAGGCTCATTTTCTACAGATGTGGAAGGTAAAGTGACAGAAAGTGACATCAGCGAGTGCATCTGTTGACATGGAAGTTGCAGATGTCTCACCACACTATTTGGTACCTGTCTTGTTAGTGATGGTAATACCCCTGAGAAGTTGGGCTGAGAACAAAATGGCAAATCTTTTAAAAGTGACCAAGTTATTGTTAAATTGCATAAACTTAACTTTCAAACATTATAATGTCTGAAATTAAGAACATTAGATTTTTTATAAAGTGACTAAGATTTCAGCAGCTCTGTCCAACGAAAACTGTGTGCCATTTTGCTTTTCAGATGAAACCACTTGATTGGAGAGTGCTGCATTATACTGTGACACAAGAACTAACAGTAAATATTTCTTTGGTAACTATACACAAGTTAGGAATTTTACTTTACAGTTGATTCACGTGTGATTCTATCTTCGAATCACAGATCAAAGTTAACTTCCAGAATAAAACTGTACCAGTTTCTTACTTTTACAAGCTACTGTTTAAAAAAAAATATTTTCTCCTGACTCTGTAATGCTAGAATGTAAAATTGTTGAGCCATGACAGGTAACTTATTTAATAGTGGTATCCACATATTATAAAACAAGTACTAATAAAAGTGCTTCATCCACATGATCTGAATGAGAAATACAAAGATTTGTAGGTACCCTGTAGTACTGATCCTCATGATATACAAGATAAAAGCTTCAGCAACTGCAGCTAAAATGGACATTCAAATTGCATTTTAAAAAAATTCAGCATGATTTAAAACTCAACAGACAAATAATCTGTAACTATAAGACAATACAATAACATGTAAGTTGAGAATATTGTCATTTTTTTTCTAATAAAAATGAACAAAATATTTTCCAGATCACATCAGTGAACATAACTGTTCTAAGTCAGCATACTGTGATGGTACAATCTTTACAAGCTTGTCCACTCAGCCTAAAGCAAAATAAAAAGAGAGAGGGAGAAAGCAGAAAACAAATCTATATTTACAATTGATTGATTTAATTAGATAGTAGACAACACTATTAAAAATAAAAGCCAAGAAATAGTGTATTAACGTGTATCTGATTGTCCAAAGCCAAACCTATGACCATTCAAAATGTCTCTGGTATTAGTGTTTGGCTTTCAATTTTAAATAATGTTTATTCCAATAATAATTAAAAAAAAATGAATGAAGAAACACGTAATATAACAGATAATTTGGTTATACAGTTATCCACAAAGTTTCTGTTTGAAAAGTATTAACACTTTAGGCAGGTAATTACACTGCTGAATACTGGGTTCAAAAGTGAGAAAATGATTTAAAAAACATAAGAAAACCTTGTAGTTTTAATGCACTGCTAAACATTTCTTCTAGTAAAAAGTACTTTTTGCTTAAGAGCTTAAGACAAAAAAAAAATTTACATCGAAAAATAACTTTGCTTAATAATTATAATTACTTTGAAGTAATTAATCAAATGTTTGCAATAAAGAATGACTACATTACTTAATTTACCAAGAAAGCAAAACTTCAGTCCTGAATGTGCTGCAATAACTGAATAGAAAAATCATACCAACTTGCCAACAGATTTGTTTGTTTTTGTTTTTGAATTTTGCACAAAGCTACTCAAGGGCTATGTGTGCTAGCCATTCCTAATTTAGCAATGTGAGACTAGAGGGAAGGCAACTAGTCATCACCACCCACTGCTAACTCTTAAGCTACTCTTTTACCAATGAATAGTACGATTGACCATCACATTATAATGCCCCCATGGTTGAAAGGGCGAGCATGTTTGGTGCGACGGGATGCGAACCCACGACCCTCAGATTACGAGTTGCACATCTTAACACCCTTGCCCATGCCAGGCCATTGTTAACAGATTTCTAATCAAAATGAGAAAATGATTTGCAAGATTAAAATTTAAGGTGGGAAATTTTGAATTTATCAATCTAGATAAAACAGTGCTATACAGAATTCTTTAAAAAAGGTTTCTCAAATTCACAACCTTTGTAATAACAATCTTAAATGGCTTAAAATTTAAGCACAAAATTGATATCAGCTTCTGTGTATAAATATGCAAGTTATATTACAAAGTGTCAAATCAACAGATGAATAAATTAACAAGTTTCTTAGTTCATACAAAACTAGAGTTGAGGTTCTAGTGGGAAAAAAATGTGGTCAACCAGTAGTTTTTTTGTTTTTTTGTAATTCCATTACAACCATCAAAACCTACCTGTTGTGCTTGGTACACATTATAAACCTGACATGGATAAGATACAGTTACATTAGAGCCCTCTGGTGGTGGAACTTGGCAAGTACCATCTGGAAGACTATCAGCTATAAGTGAAAAAATTCAAAAACAAATAGGTCAAGAAATAAATATAATTGACATGCAAAACATTTAGCATTCTACAACACAAATTCAGCTCACAAAATTAAGCTTCTGATAACTTGTTAGTACACTTACAAGTTCATAAAGGTGAAGAAAACTTAACTTCAAGTGCAAAAAGATAATTAGAACTGAACAAGACTAACATCTTCACTCACAAGATTTAGTAGATTACACATTTTAAAATAATCAAATAACAAAGGTATAAAAAAATAACAAGAACACACTAAAATGATCTTTGAATTTATGTTAGTGGGTCTTGTTTGTACCTTGATAACAGACTTCATAATGCTTAAAGGAATGTTAAAAAGCTGAGTGAAGTGGCCTACTTAAAAAAACAAAATAGCTATTACTTTAACCTTGGCACTGAGCTCTTCAAAAAACATACTTGATTAACAAATCTAATTTGCCTATTTTCTCTGTACAAGTAGCAGAGATGTTAAAAAATTGAAAAGTATATTTTAGTTTTAAAGTTACCACATATTAAACTTTATTTATTACAACAACACATAAAATGGAAAGAAAAATTAATGTTTATAGAGCTTTTAAAACAAAAGCAAATACAGATCACTTTTGGGGGCAGAAAATTAAAGAACATTTAAGTCCTGTTGTCTCAACACAATATTTTACTGTTAATAACAAATATGTAAAAACAAATGAACATATACATTTTAATAAAGTTTTCAGAATTATTCTACACAAGATCAAAGATTTATCACTCTATTTAGACTACCAACAAAAGATAATTTCTTACAAATTGTTACTTAAACATTTTAACACTTTATATTCAGATAAAATGAAAACTTAAAAATACAGTTGTACTTAACATTTGTTGATAGTGATGTTTTTGTTAAAATATAAACTTGTGAAAAGCATTTCATACACATTTGTAAGTCCTTAGTTGGTTGATAATTTGTTTCTGAGCTACTGGTAAACTTCATTTTCCTTCAACAGAACACAAGTACCTTCATTAAATATTACAGCTTTTAACCCAACCAGTAAGCTCCAAACTTCTCACTGTGTTTCCTTTCTAGGTTTAATGTGTTATTCACTAAAAATGGCAGTTATTGCAATATGGTCTCCTAGAAGATATATCTGATGGTTCTAATTTGAAACAAAACTGACCCTGGAATGTAATACTTCAGTGTAACAATGAAGTGCATTTATATCAATGGCCAACATTAAATCTATATACCATATGCTTAAACAATATCTCATTACCACAAAGTCTTATTTGTATTTTTAGTTGTGTGGAGTAGAACACTGAGTTAGGAAACTTGTATACATGACAATGATTTGTAATCATAATGAAAATTTTAATACATTCTACGTGTTTTGACAGACTATTGGTCTGCCAAAATGTATATTAAAATTTATTATACTTACAACTCATTTTATCTTATATTCACAAATTGAGTTTTAATCAAATCTTTATCAATCACTTTTTACTTAAGTGTGGAAGCACATTTTGCTAATATAACAAGTTGACAACAACAAAAAAATTACTTTGGCATAAGTGAAGTGATTTATTTTGCATGTTCTTCAAGAAATAAATCTGATTCATCTATTGAAACATACAGTATGCTCTCTATTATGCTTACATATAATTGTTTTCAGCCCATTATTAAGTACACTGTTTAACCTATGCTTAAAAGCTGTCACTAGGACTATATAAATATCAATATTACTATGTAAACAATTATAACAGAAGAATGCTAGTTATACAAAAAATTGTCTTAAATAGCATCTATGCATTTATTGGTAAAAATTACATGCGTAAAACAATTTCCATATCAACTAAATACAAATAAGACAGAATTGGTAAACAACTTGTGTACAAAAAAAAAAGTTTGGATATAGTTTTAAAGTGTAACAACTGGAAAATTCCTATTCAAACTGCTTAAATAACACTATCTTGCTGACTTTTCTCACCAATGTTGTAAATCACTTCAGTCAATGGGGCAGTCAGAAAAATTATTTTTCTAGACTAAGACAAAGACAACAAAACTAAAAGATTTTAACTTAATTTTCATAAAAAACACTTTATCATCCAAAAGAAACTTTCTGTATTAATTCTTAAAAAGTCTTGACACAGTTTGTCATTATACAACTAAAAAAATTTTATAGAACAATTTCTAGATTACAAATACAAAATTATTAAGCACTACTCATAAACCAAACAGTAGATCCACAGTTCTGACAAGAAGTTTGCTGTAAACAGCAGTTACAATACTGTGACTAGCATACCATTTACATAAAATAATTTTTTTTTATGTTTACTAACATATAACCATTAATCAGTTTTCTGAACTAGCACGTGTAAGAGATAATCATAATAATAGTAAGCAAAGACATACCATTCATAATATTTAATTGATTTATAACATTTTAAGGATTTTGAAATGGTTTAAATAGTTGCATGTACTTCAAACAAAACAAAAGTAACAATTTTATTTCTTGGAATCAACATCAATTATATGAACAAATTTAAAAAGAATCATCAGTTGAAATAGCAAGAAATCACCTTTTTAGCTAACTAGGACCAATGAATATGTAAATACAGTAAAAATTGGTTATAACATTTCCAAGAATCACAAAATTTGTGAGAAAATGATTAATTAACAAAATTAATATTTATGATAACACATGGATACAAATATAATAGAAAGCATTTACCTAACTTCCACCACAAAGGTACCTGCCATAACAAGACAGGACCATACCAACACTAATAACAAGCTGCCATTTCAGTAGTCTCCATTTTTCAGGTAACAGATGTTTTTATCTTTAAATTTACTTAACGAGAAAGGTTCTGGACAATAACAGTTTGCTATCTACGTTCCACTGAAATGACTGAACACATTAATAAAGAAAGGACTGTGCAGGACTGCCAAGTAGTCCAAAATTACTGATAAGTGTATGTTGTACCTTTGATTCATTAACAAAACCCAAATACAGCATTGGAATAAGGCTAAAGATAACTTTAATCCAGATTTAGGTCAAAATAAGGGCACTTGAGCTAAATGCACAAACCTTCCTTCCCAGTTACAAGTCACAAGAAAACTGAAAAATGAGATTACAATAAACAGGTATATTTGATACATTTTTAATATATAATACTTAAGATAAAAATATTTATAAGTGTACAATAATTTCATAATGACAAAACATTATTACTATTAAAGTTTTATAAGTGCAGCAATCATGTAATGTCACATGCTAAAGTTTTGCATCAAACATCAACCCAAATGTAAGATTTGTCACTTCAACAAGTTTTCAAATCTTATCCAATTTTTGTCAACATTGAAAGAATCTCAAAACCTTAAGTTTAGAATCACTTACACACTCAAATTTATACCACAAGTAAAACTTATGGTAACTGAAGTTAAAATAGCTTTAGCTATCACATATTCCTTTTCTGATTTTGTTTAAAAAAAAAAGGAAACAGAAAACACAAAGGCCTGCAAAGTTAAACTTCATAAAAGTTATTTAGGTTTTAGCATTGACTTTTCCATAAAATGACTGTGCAGATTTCATTTTTTTTTTATATTAATTGAGAAGAAAAAAAACCTATTACTTCGGTGAAATTATTTTGTTTACCATGATGAACATTTTTATTATTATTATGTTAGTTAACAAGAATACAGGCAAACTGAAGAAAAGGTAAAAACATTGATGTCAAACAAATATGCATCCTCATTCATCCCGATTTTTTTGTGAAACAGGTTTTTAGTCTCAAAGCTGTGTGTTGTGGTCTTTCTTTCTTGTACTGCATTATAACATTTTGTGAAAACAATTTGCATGTGATGGAGTAAAACAGATACAATTTTCTTTATTCAGCATAAAGAAATTACCATAGAACTATAAAAATTAACACAATAAAATCATTGCAGGCCTGCATTATCTTTTCAATTCCAATAAATGAATAAAACCTCAATTCACTTCAATATAATTTAGTATGCATCTAGCAATAAAATGTAATCACAAAAAATTACAATAAAATAAAAAAAGCTCATGAATAGTGATACCTACAATTTTACAATGAAATGTTAAATATTATTTTATTTTACTTTGTTTAAAATATCTTTTTTTTTTATTAGATGCTGCACACAATAAGAAACAAACATTTTATATCAAATGTTAAAAATTATTATCTGTAAAGCAGAAGGAATAGAAGAATAAGATATTTCGTTCTTCTCCAGATGAAAAGTTTCAAATGTTTTAGATAATTTAGTGATTAATGTACTTAGATGTGACTGATCAGACCCTCAAGCTGAAGAATATTTACTGTTTCTGCTAAATGACCAGCATGTCCTAAATGCCATGTCCACGTCACAAATCAAAATAAAAATAGAATGACCTGAGCAAAAACAGCCTTACTTTGGGAAAAATGTTCACAAGCACCAAAATAACATTCTGGAACTTATTGAATTTTTAAAAGAAAGAGCTCAAACCCTAAACAAAGTTATGAGAAATTGGTCAAGTAGATTTGCACAATTTTACGGTTAAAAATGAAAAAGAATAACAAGACATGCTTACCAAAAGTTTCTAAGTGTGATGTTGTTCTGCTTGAAAGAACATCTTCAGAGTTTCCATGGATATGTTGCTGTTTCAAGGTCCCTGCTTCACAACCTTCTTTATATTTTGACAGCTGTAGTGGTGGTGTTGATTGAAGTCTAGTGCTACAAGCAAAATCCTGGGATGGTTCCTGGATCTGAGTTTCTTGAGATTGATGTTGAACTTCTGGCTGGTTGACTTCAGATTGTTTTGACTGATTTGACGGATGAATTGTATGAGCTTTCTGTGACTGAAAACTATGCAGCTGTTGAGGATACATCTGTTGTAACTGTGGATGTTGAGCCTGGCTCTGCTGCTTAATTGATTGTTCAGGATGTCCTTGCTGCAAATATGTTTGAGGAAGCCCATGTTGCATTTGTAGTAATTGAGGTTGACCTTGTAATGATGGATGCTGAGGAAGAACATTTTGAACCTGTGGTTGAGGAAGTGCTTTTTGGACTTGTGACTGTTGTGCATATCCTTGTGGAAACTGAGTATGTTGAGGAAGTCCCATTTGTACCTGTGGTTGTTGAGCATGCCCTTGTTGTACCTGTTGCTGCTGCTGTACAGTCACCTGCTGTATCTGTTGTTGAAAAGTTGCTTGTTGAGACTGCTGTAAAACATGCTGCATCTGTTCTGATTGGGAATGTTGAAAATGCTGTCGTTCCCTTTTCAAACATGATATCTGATTGCGTATTACCAAAGCCACAATTCTCATATCCTCCTCCATGATAATCCCTGTCATTTGCTGAAATGTGTAATTTTCACTAAAGTCTTTCCATCAAAGTGATATTCCAGATCCAAATTTACAGTAATTATAATTAGAAAATATTATTAAAACTACTTTAATTTTTCTCATAATTATTCTAGTGGCCTTACATTATTCAATAATATTTATAAGTGCAAAATGAAACACATAAAATGTTGTTGTTTTTTTAATTATTTAGTTTTCAATGTTTGACTGAAACAAATTTTCTTAGGTTTCTAGACTGCCCAAAACTTGACACTGATTTTTTTCCAATTTACTTATTTACCATATTTAACACAAAGGAGATGGAGTTAAGCAATATTAAATTCAACTGCAGAGCTGCAGATAATCTTAATTTTGGTTTTCCAGTTAAAATGGTCAAATAACTTCCAAACTCCTCCCAAACAATGATTTATTTAGCAAAACTTCAATTTCTAAATTTATTATATTACTAAAATCCAAATTTATTATTATATGGCTAAGAGACTTGGTTCAAAATAATACTATCCTAATGCCTAAAGATATTTAAAATTAGTGAGTGAAGTTCCATTTATCTATCACGAAGAGAACCTGAAATTATTTCCTCAATGTTTCACCTTACAGATTTATCAAGATGTAGATAATGTACTGAATGTGACTAAAGTCTTAGAAGAACAAATAGTTAATAATTTAAAATAATAAATTTATTGTCTGGCATGTTACTATAACATCAACAACATACAAATAAACGTCTTACATGAATATAAACATGGTGATGAAAATACTAATTTAAAAACAAAAACCAAGTAATGTAAGCATTCATATTTAATAAATATGTACAGAAACTGTAAATTTCATTTTTTATTTCTCATCATTAAATTATTAGATTCCATTGTGTATTATGGTACTTATGTTTCAATTCACAACTAACAAAAAAGTAGTCTAAAGTTGCATTGCTTATTTAAAAAGCATTTAATGTTGTCAATCTAGTGCTTTAAAATATCAGATATTAACATCTTAGGATAGCTGGTATTCTACACACAAGGTACAAAAGCAGTTTGATTTGCCTGATACCCCTGATATAAAAATGGTTCCAATCATTCCTTTTCTATTACAGTGACTATATCAACACACTACTTTTCTAGTTATCTTAAAAGTTACAGAAATGAACATCTGATGAAAATGGTTTAACCAGTGGATAACAATGAAATGAGACATTGAATAAAAAGGAATGGAGAGTACAGGCGAAGTACAACTTCAGTGCTAAACATCTTACAGCAAATTTGGTTATTTTTCAAAAAGTACCATTATTAAATTACCAAAAAGGTAGAACTTGTAAAATGGCATTTTAGACTTGAGTACACCTTTTTGCTATAGAGAATTTACTATTAATGCTTAAAAATGTTCATTTTATTCATTAGAAACATGTTCAAATACATCTAAGATACACTTTCAATAGTGTATTTTAGATTTTAGGTAATATTAAGTTATTAGAAATTTATTATAATTTAGAACAATTTTCTAATATCAAGTCTTTTAACATTTCAAATCAAACTACAATAATTAACATGAAATTTCACCATACAAATACAGCCCAGGTTTTCTTAATGCTGCTTTTAAGAAATATTACAAAATGTTATTACACTTGAGTTACATATTACACACAATACCTCAATCATTTTTAAATATGTATACATTTCTGTTGTTTTTTGTGTCAATTGGGTTTTACAACAAAAAGAATAAATATACACAGATGATTACAAAAGCAAACAATGTTTACCATGGCCTGGGCAACTTCATCAGGATTGTCATTTTCAATGTCAAATTCAAACTGAATGGCTTCGTTTTCTTTATGCTTGTCTTTTCTCTTCTTTGGATCTAGAACTCTTAAACGTAATTCTACTTTCTGATCAGTGCTAGAAATGCTTTTCTCCCGGTTCACAAACTCAACTTTCACACCAAGATCCTCCTGGAAGAAATCTAACTGGAGCAATTCCTTCACGGTAGGCCTGTCGGTATATATTCACTACTAAGTCAGTGTGATAACAGTTTACACTAGAAACAGTTTTCAAATTTTGTTGATAAAAACTTACAAACAACCATAACAGCCAATATCTATGCCCAAACAAATCCCACGCTTTCTTCAGTATCACTTTCATTAATCATTTCTAATGTCACTGCTAATATGATCTCTTAAAGAAGAGAGACTGACTTGGATACTTTCAGGGCATCTAAACCTGCCTAATTATTATTAGTAAAAAGATGTTTTTTTAAACCCATATTATAAAGATTAAGAAATGTGCAGACAAGTTAATTACAATTTCACCTTCTCAGTGAGTCTTTAGATTTGTTACATTAAATTGTAATTAAAAAGTATTTCAATATGCATCACTACTACTTTCTATTTTTATGTTAAGATGTTAAACTTTTAACAAAATATGTAAAAGTAATTTTATCTTAGAAAACAGATTTTACACATAAAAAGAAAACAACAAAATGATGGAATTAAAACCTTGTATCTAATTTGGAAAACAACATAATGACAAAATTAAAACCTTGTATCTAATGTGGAAAACAACATAATGACGAAATTAAAACCTTGTATCTAATGTGGAAAACAACATAATGACAAAATTAAAACCTTGTATCTAAATTTGGAAACCAAATAATGATGAAACAAACACAGTGCAGGTAATGTGAAGACAACATAATGAGGAAATTAAAACATTGTCTAATATGGAACTCAAATAATGTGAAAACAAGCATCTACATGTAACATGACTCTTTAACAATGATGATCAAGACATGAATTATTTAGTTTTAAGATACTTTAATTGCTGTATCATAATTAAAAAGACTTCAGAATAACTCTTAAAATCCTATAAATTTCAACAGTTTCACTTAGGTAAAAAAACCAAAAAAACCTCCCTAACCCAAGTGACATCAAAAGGTGGACAGTGTCCCTGAAAGAAAAAGGTCCACCTTTCAAATGCTCATGTTTTCATCACTTTGTATCAAGCTTTCTTGAACCTGTGTGTTTCTCTACGTTGTTGTTGACACAAATATTTAATTTTACAAAACAGATAAGGAAGCAAATAATAATAAAGCTAACCAATTTTTTCTCTAATTGCTAATTTTGGCCAGAGATTTATCTGTCATTTCATTTCACCAATTGTCAACATATTAAACACCATACACAACTTATGGAGCACCAGTACAAGACTCATGTCAATGGCTATTTGTGACAAAGAGTGAATCTCATAATAAACCAGGTTTTGCATTTCTGTATTGCTGAAGTTCATAATTCTGGTGATGACAGAAAAAACACTGTATTATTTCAACAAAAAACTTAAATGATAAACAGGTTAGAATGACAACTTAGTAGTAAACATTCTACATATCCATCAAGATATTATAGTGGTGAGTAAAGGAAAACTAACAACTTAAATATCAGTTTTATTTTATTTCTCAAGTTTCCAAGCCTGGACTGGTTTTTTGGGTTTTTTTCTGTTATTAACAGTGATATAAAGCTAAACACAAATATTTCAGGGTCCAGGCAATAGACATAAATTACAAAGACAAAAAAAAACCTTATAATTGAGAACTGTGTTATTTTTTATATTCATCCAATATCAGCAAGCATTTGAAAAAAAACACAACCTTCAAAAAACAGTATCACTTTCCACAAAAAAATTTAGCTCATTATGAATATCTGAATAAATCTTTAAATGATTTGCAGATTACATAACTGAAGTTAATGTTAGGGCAATGAAACATTTTAAACAATTTATAATATTAAAGCACATGTAAAAACTTTCATTTTCAACAAGTAATTACATATACAATGTTAAAAAGAAATTGTTTACCTATCTCTTTCAAGATAATTTTAAATGAATATCAGGAACTTTTCCGCTTTGTGTAAAGTTAAAAAGATCTTTCTGTAGATATAGAAATTGCAATCAAAGAAACGAGTTTTGATGTACATGCAGAAAGCTTCTCATTTATGTGTATTAATCAAAGGTCTTATGTATTTTTGTGGTGCCTAGTGTTTACAATCATAAAATACAACAGGAATAGCACAAGTGATAAATTTGAAATCAACCAAAAGCTATTAAAATCTGTAATTTACTTTCTTGCTGAAACCAATACAAAAACCATTTTAAAATTTGATGTCTGAGCAGAGATGCTGTCTACAAACCTTTCCTCTTTTGAAAGTCGAGTACAACAACTAATAATACCTCGAAGCTCAGGATTTTCAACTTTACTAAAACTTTGAGGTGGAATACCCTATTTGTAAAAATACAAAACATAGTCCACATTTAAAACATATACTCAACCTTATATTTCTGAAAATTGAAAAAAAAATTAAAATACACAAACAATTATTGTACTGATCACCTTATTTTGTCCCAATTTATTCTTACAAACTGGTTTCAGTTTTATAATTGCTTGGATTTAATTGTGTGCAATATTTGGAAACCTAATAAATCATGTTACAATCATTTTCAGCCTTAAGACTTTTAAAGAACCATAATAAGTAATAGTATCCTACAAGATAAATAATGCCACTAACTAACCATCTTATTAAACACAACTAATTCACATCTATGATAACTTACACTGGTAACCTTCTTGTAAATTTGGGCAGGACCACTGCATTCAGAATATGGATATTCCGAAGTGGCCATTTCCAGCATACACATTCCAAATGCATACACATCTACTGATTCATCATAGTGCTCTTCATACATCTCTGGTGCCATGAATTCTGGAGTACCTGAAGAATTACACTCACAGTGATTATTCAGACAGCATGGTCTAATTTCCATGCCAGTTCACTACATTGATAATTTCTTATTTTATGCACCTCTCTTTCTTGTTGCCATAAATGCCCACATCTTCTTAAAGCTGCTTGACCAAACTAGCAAATAATTTGGGTTCACATAAAAATTATATTATCTTCTGCATAATCATATTTTAAATATTTGACTAAGTTATCTACAACCATTGAACACATATCTTTCAAATTACACATCTCACTATGCTAAGATAAATTTCAATTTAACATGTATAAAACATGCACTGCACAGTACACATCTTACTTACCTATGACACTTTTTGCATATGATCTATTTTTCAATGTAGCAAGTCCCAAATCTCCAATTTTTACAGATCCTGTAGTCCCCGTAATAAAGATGTTATCACATTTTAGGTCACGATGGATAATAGGAGGAGCACGAGAATGGAGAAAGTTCAGTCCTTTTAAGATTTGTTTACACCAAGACTTCAAAACTTTCAAATTGATCTTCTTAAATCGACGCAAGTACCTAAAAATATAAAGATTTATAACTGAGATATATACATTAGTGCTAATTAACATATTATGCATAGGGTATACACCCACAGAGATTACAAGCATTTATAAATAATAATTATATCTATCAAATACTACTCAATATGCACTTTTGTAACTGACTGCATTTATAATATAGAAACTTCATAAACATCTACATAAAAAGATATATTTGGAAGCCACACACTTTCCATTTAAAACCAACAATGCAAGTACACAACATAATTATTATAAATAAGAACAATGCAACACAAATATTTAATTTTACTTCCAAAATGACTTAATATGTTATATTTTTTAATATTAATGAAGTAAGGTAACTAAACAGTAATTATCACAAACAACTTTAGGAAGCAAAATGGCAACAAACAAACACTGAAGCTAAAAATTGTTTCAAACACTAATTAGGGTTTGAACAGGGTTTGTTACTCAGGTTTGTGTGGACATATGTACTTGCAACAGACAGTCAAATCTTACTTGAAAAGAATAAAGTAACAAAACAAATAGGGAAGTCTTAGTGCAACACAAATACAAGATTTACGTATGCACTTTCTTTAGCCATAACCTGGAATATATTGGTCCAAATCTTATTATGATATTACTTATATCAAAATCAAAGATATGGCTGTTTGCAATTACGATAAAGCTCAAAATTTTCTGACAGTGTAAACAATGCTTTTCTCAAGTTACCAATCAAAGTGTAATGCATTTTCATAAAAAATTTCATCCTTTTACTACTTAGTTAAAGTCGTATATAATTAACTTTTTTTTAGCACAAAAAATTCACAATAAGAATTTCTAACTTGTATCAGATTTAAAGCATGAGTGTCAAACAGTTCTAAAATACCATCAGATATGGTATGTAAAAACAAATACATGTATCCTGAATTTCATTAAAAAGAATTTCCAATTACTAAAGATTATTCATTTGGTAACAACAGATATGCTTGAATAGCCTACTAGAACAAAGTATATCTTCTTTTCCCAGAAGATGAATAAAATGAATTGGAATAAGAAGTTGTTGAAGAACAAGCTGCATTATATAAAAATATTTCAAGTTCATGTAACATTGCTGCACTTCTTCTGCTACGCAGATGATGTCATTTCTCATGTTAGATCAACTTTTCATCAAGAAGTATTGTTGTGCATTATTTTATTGCTTAGCAGAAAATTCTCAACATACATGGCAACAAATCCATACATAACTAAATTTCAAATATACACTGAGGAGTACAGCTTATTCAATCAACTTTGGATATGGCACAAGTTATCATTCTTAATTGGAACATAAACCCTGTTCCTAAATGAAGCTCGTGAAAGCTGCAAGCATCATTTACAAATATACTCTCAAACATTCCTCGATACTGGGTGGATTATAAACTTCAACGTGCTACTTTCCCTTCCCATCACTTTTTTCTTCTTGAGATGTCGTTGACACCTCTACCCCTGGCCTTACATTTGGACACGATATTGCTTAAACTGTAGGCCCATGTCTTCCATAGAAAACTATTACTAACTAATTAGTGTGAGCAACATACTGTTTCTGATGCATAGTACCTGACAGATTGCTGCATGTCACAAGAACAGTTTATAGAGAACATTTTCTTTATTTGTTCAGGACAGCATTTAGTCATCTTTGCAATATAATTCATGCTGAAAAGCATTTTACTTGTATCACTAATCTTGTAATGTTGAAAGAGAGAGAAAGAAAAGAATTAATGTTAGCATATAAGAAAAGTAGTTTAGATATGTAGCATATATGGTTTTGATACATTTTGTACCATGGTCCAAACTCTTCTGCAATAAAATTTACTATCTTCACTGTGTCTTTAGTAAAATTGTTACCCTAGTGCAAGTAGTTTTGAGCTGTAATCATTTTACACATGGGATTTTCTTTATAAACTTATATTTTACAGTTTACCGTTTGTCTAAAAATTTCAAATAACTTTTGAATCTTAGTAACCTGTTCAATAGGTGTTTAAAACAAACCTGATGAAAAACTAAATATTTAGTACCATAAACCTAATATTTTTTTTAATTATCAAATAAACATTATTCAAATATTTCAAGATCTTTTAATTCCAAAATTAAAATAACGGATACAAGAAAATCTCACGTTTTTAATGTTCCTGATGTCATTAGTTCAGTAATTAATACCAAATACTTCTTCTTGGGCAAGTTCACTTCCCAGTAGTCATAAAAACGAACAATATTAGGGTGTTGTAATCCTTTTAACATTTCAGCTTCTTCTCGAAACCTCTGTCTTTCACTCTTGTTCAATCGTTCTTGCTGCAAGATAACACCAATGAAAACATTATTTAACACAGAGTAAAATAAAAGTTATGTCTAACTTGTAAATTCAAAATTTTTTGTGAATTACTTTACATGGCCAAGTAACACGGAAATCCATCTGCAAGATCTGGAAACACCACATGTAAAAAAACTTTTCACAGAACAATGTCTAGAACATTTTAATAATTAAAATGAATATATTTTAGTGTCATTTTTCAAGGAATTATGTGATAACCAATCTTTAACTCCCCACTAGATCTGTAAAAAAATGACTAATAATAATGGGTTGCTATTTTGGAATTCATGATATCACTCCCAACTTAGAGGTCACGATGTCACACCAGACTTATGGAATACACAGTTAAGCTAGATACTAAATCTGTGAAAGTTGCAATGTCAACGAATATTTGCATCAGAAAGCAAATAATTTCAAACTACCACAAAAAGTAATTAATATTTACTGAGTGTGTTCTCTTTTTTAGTGAAATGTGTGATCAAACATGTACTCCTGAAACACCATCTGAAAAAGACAGACTTCAGTCATCTGTCTTTCTTGTTTTAGACATTAGACAAATATGCTTCAAGAGGCTTGGTTCCTCTTGCAGTGTTATTAAGTATCGTGGTTTAAATGTTGAATGGTATTTAAAACCTAAATGTGGCTGTAGTTTTATCATTTATTTACCTATTTTCAAAAAGTAGTTTTAGTATAAAGAGAGTTTCTGATATTCTTCATGCATGATGGTACATTTACATTTTGTGATATTTGCCAGAGTTAAGTTAGTAAATTATATTTGAGATACAGAAAAGTGTAAATTATTTAATTAGTTTTTCTTTAGAAAATGTTAAAAGAATAGAAAATAAATAGATTTAAGAAAGGTTTTGTATTTTGCTTTGGCCTTTTAAGAGTGACACTTAAGGAGGCTATGGTCCTCTAACCAGCATGTTCAACACATTGGTAACAAACATTTCTTAACAAAAGAAAAGTATTTTCCTCCTGGTCCTTCTCAACCCCATAAAAAATGAAAAAACTTAGTTTCACTTGAATATTCTGTAAATTAGGAAAAGCCACACCTTTCATTTTAGAACATGAAAACCATCAAGTTTCCAGAAACCAAGAGGTTTGTATTATTATTTATAACATGGATGTAGCTACTTTACAGGGGCAAACCAGCTCACAGAGTCACTCTATGCACTGGGTATACAACAAATTCTAAACCCAGATAAACCTTGTGTTTAATAAGTGATTAAAACCTGCTTAAAATATTTGTATTATTTATACACATTTCTTCCATTGTCCCAAAATATAAGATAATGAGGTACTAAAAGTTGAAAAAAATTTTACTAACAACTTAATAATTAACAATATATGTTAAATATATCACCACTTGTGCCCAACTTGAAGCATTTTAATCATTTTTGTAAAATATTTTCTATGTAGGGAAGATTTGGACTGTTTATTGAAATGGTATTTTAAATATCTCCTCAATACTGTGTGGTTTCCCTTTAAAATAATATCATGCAATGACTAAGTCACAAACTATGAGAATGTCTATAAATATAATAGCAAAAAATTTCAATCTCTTGTTCTTCCATTTTTTTTGTTTGCTTGTTTTTTATTACTTGATTCCTAGAACATCAAAACCAGTTTCACTAATATGACAATTTGAAATATAATGTCTGCTTTTACAAGTATTATTAAATATAAGTAATTTCAAAAGTCAAAAGTTCAGGATAAACAATGTTATTATCCCAGTTTCACTAATATGACAATTTGAAATATAATGTCTGCTTTTACAAGTATTATTAAATATAAGTAATTTCAAAAGTCAAAAGTTCAGGATAAACAATGTTATTATCCCTTGAAGTTAGCTTTCTTGCATAAATTTGGCATTCCTTTAAAATACTTAAGTATGGGGTGAAACAGGAATTATTAGTCAATAAACAGTTAATATAGTTGGAACCTAATTCTGTTTAGAACTTGGTTATAACTTCAATCTTCCCATGTGTATTGAAACACTGCATTATTAACAAATAAACAACCAGGAAATAACATTTTCAAAAAGGAGTAAATGAGGGGATGGTTAATATCAACCTTTCAGAACCAATGTAAACACTATAGATGGAACGGTATTTGCATCATACTGATAAAATGGTACAGGAAGAATTAACGTATAACAATCACAACTGAGTTTATTCCATTTTTATCACTATTCTACGCCACAGCATGATTGATGCAATTGCCATCTCTAATGTCTTGTTTACATTATTTTTTAGGGATTGATACTAGCTATCCCTATATTTATTTCCGTTTTAAAGTTTTCTTTACTTAATTAAAAATGACTACTTGAATCACGTACGTCCTTTTTCATACAATATTTCGGACAAACAGATGATTGGCAAATCGCCCAATCAAAGACAGTAACGTCTAGATTATTTTTCTGATAGGTGTGATTAATTTAGTATATATTTGTTTAATGATAGTGGCGAAACTCACTGTCTGAAATTATATCGATCGGGTGCCCCCTGCAGACGGTGACGCTCAACACGCAATACATTTTATGCTTGTGCCTTCTCTGAGTAGATCTTAATTTTAAACAAAGCTTAAGTTTTTAAGTGAAGTTGGATTATTATGTAGCAATGAATTAATTATACATAATTACAAAAACTAGTCTAAAGGTTTTGTAAATTTAAAAAATATATTCACTTCCAATGCCCTTCAATTAGATTTTCACACTTAATTATTAACTGCGCAATCTCAGTACAATATTATTCTGAAACTGACGACTATGGACTGAAGTAAAGACCAAACAAATGTAATTCCATTAAACATAAAGTAATAATTAAAGTCTTTACCACTACTCTCAGCCTCCTGAACCCTGGTATCGACGAAAGGCCTCGTCGATATAGCAGATATTGTGTGGTGAACATATTGCTACATTGTTCTTTAATTCTACTCGCAAGTCCTTGAAATTACTATTCAATGACTGACGAGCCATGTAGCATAAAAAAAAATGCAGTGAACGCAAAGTAAATAATATCAACCCAGTAAATTCACATTTAATATTTTGAAAATTACGACTTAACTTCTGGTCTAAAAATAGGTAGAATGTAGAATTAAACACACAAATGTGCTGCAACAAAACTTGTTTTAGAAACGAATATATTATATACTGTTACAACCAACAATTAAATATATGCTCTGAATGTCTTCATACGGTTTATCTACGTTTTTATAGCAATTGTTTTTCTATACTAAGTAGCGGAGTATTACCAGAATGTTTTTACTGTTATGAACTTCACCTTGACCCTAAAAATGAAGTCCTATTCTGTACTCTATATAATACACGATCACACAAGTAAGAAATTTTAGAACCTGTTTAGACACCAGTTTAAACGCTCGTAAACAAACCACATTGGCTCTTATGGACGACGTGAAGGCCATTACACGTGTTTAAAAAATTATCATAGATGTCAGCCATTAACTACCATGCTACTGAACATGACGGAATACTGAATTACATTTTATACACTATTCACACGCTTAATCAAATTTCACAAGTTATACTACACTGGAAAATCAACACTATCACTGTATATTACAAAGTTACAACTGTTTTGTAAAACACTTCGCAATAAACATGGGTTTGTTTTGAATTTCGCACAAAGCCACTCGAGGGCTATCTGAGCTCACGCTAAAATGTAAATAAAAGTTATTGTTTTTACTTTAACAAATTAAACTTTTTTTTAAAAATTATATCGATTATCATCGCATGGCTTGTAGGTTTTGGGTCAACTGGTATGCAGCACATTCATAAGTCTCACATAAGACGATTCATTAAGTCTTACTAAATAATCTATCGAGACTATGCAATAGCAGTAACATTTGAAACAGTAATTACTATAACTATATTTTGTTCCTAATGATCTTGGAAGAGACAGAAACTCTTCTACTTTAACAGTTACATATTTTATCTGAGAAGTTTGTTGATGTAATGAGTAGAGATAAGTCGTGCCACTGGTCATCTAATAGCTCTTATAAAGCATTGACAACTGAGTTTTTGATAAAATGAGGAAAATCTGAACTGATAATTGGCTTTAATCCTTGTGTTATTAAGATTTTTTAACAATATTTAATTCTCACAAGTACAATCATCAGTTCCAATTAAAGAAATTCCAGGTAAAAAGAAAAAAGACGCGCAATCTAATGGAACCATTTAACTTTATTTCGCCTGTAATTACGCAAAACTATTTGCCACTGATGTGATCACATAACCGAATTACAATTTTAAAAACTGGTATGTTTTATATAAAAGTTAGACGCATAAAAGTTTAAACTAAACTCGCTGATAAACAATAAGTGTGCCACTGTATACAAAGGTACTTTTCACATGCTGTTTCTGGCATGTTACACACATAGGCATAATTTCGAAACGACACAGCGAATTCCTTTAGTTGTTTTCTTGTGAAAATGTGTCTTAGTTGGAACCTTAGGTTTAAGAACTGTTTACAATTACACTTTACATAAACTATTGTGAAACGCTCTTAAAAGTCTTGATTTTCTGTGACGTGCACAGAGAGGTGAATGCGTAAGCTCAAGTCTATGCCTTCCTACCATTATGCCCTATAAGAGCCGTTTGTCTCAAAAACTGTCAACTACAAAAAAGATGAATTTGATCCCGCATTTTGCTTGTGGTGAGTTACTAGAAAAACAAACAAACCAGATTTAAAATGAATAAAACACAGACCAGTAAGAATTTACAGTTTGTTTTTCGTACAGCAAAGCCACATTGGGCTATCCGCTGAGTAGAATTTACAGTAAAAATAATACGCTATCAACGGTTTAAACGCAATAATTCAGTTAAGCTTTATAAATTGTCATTTCGATATCCTCTACACATTAGTGATTTTCTAGTCCTTTAAGTTTTATATTATTTATTCAAAGATATTTTCTTCGAATAAGAATAACTGACTTTGAGTTATTGGGTTTGCAAAACAATATAATTCTTCTTTAAAATATAAAACACAAACACGCGTATGTATATGTGAGTATGAGGGTATTCAGGATTCTATAGAATTAACAGTTCAACAGATTGTTATGTCTACGGTTCTAAATTTTAAAATATTCTTCATAGTGAAACATGATAGACTATTGTACTGCTAAATCCATTTACGATTTACATCGGCGTCATCTATGTAATATTAGAATTTTCTTGCAAAACTATGCATGACTGTGCATGTGTGGTACAATATGATATCACGTCTGCTCAGTCTTCACTTATGATGCAAAGTTTGTTAAAACTTCTATTTTATTCAAGTTTGATTACAACTCAGAAATAGAACTACGTAAACGACTTCAGTTATCTTCATTTTAGTTGGTCATTAAATGAGTATTTTCTTGAAGGAAAGAAGCCACAACTTCACTCGTATAGATAGCAGCAATATAGCTGTTTTATTCTTTCAGCGAATCGAGCGTAGGCGCCCTTGTGATAAATCAAGAAGGATCTTGGGTTATTCGAGTAATGTGCGACTACGAGAAACCCTACTTTGTTTGGTGTATAATAGCCATGTACTCCCTCCATGATGGAGAATTTCACAGTAAAATTTATATCGTCAGAATTAAACACTATTCACATAAAGCTAGTGACACAACATTTTATTCTTTTTCTTCCCTTTTCACATACACAGTAAATTTAAACTTACCTGTTTTAATTTGTGTTTTTGTGAACCGTCTTTCGCCATCAGACACAGCAGAAAGTGCCAAATGTGGTTAACAAAACCCACATCTAAGAGACCCGGGATGTTGCTTTTAATGAATGTCATGAACCAGCAGGAGTGGTTTTTATCAGCAATTGAAACAGCATATACTAGCTAGTAAAATTAGTAACCTTTATGGCATTGAAAAACCTAAACATGACGGAAGATGTCGAACCAAGGAATGGTAGATAACAGAAAGGTCGATGGAAAAGTTACCTTCTGTAACTCATCATTTTACAACCAGAGGGCCAAAAGCCAATTGTCGCTCAAGTGTAAGGATTCCAGCACTAACCTACTCCATGATACCCCAAACACACAGAGCTGTCCTAAAATCCCGAGTTACTGTGCTGTAACGTGAAACATCTCTTCCCAAGGTTTAAGAATGCAGCAAAGGAGAACTTGGATCAGCTTCTGAGGTTTTTCAAGCAGACCAATGTCCGGAACAGATGAACTCAAACGTATGATGCAATGTCTGGTCTTTCGTGTGTGTGTAAGATTTTCTCTAAGAGTAATTACTATAATTATAAAGACGTATAACACATTCGAGCTTTCCAATGAATGCTATTTGCAAATCAGTTGATGAACAATCTCATTAATAAAATGTTTCTAAAAAAATGCTACGTATAAGCAAAAAAAATTGTGGCTGATGCTCTCTCCAAACGCTCAAAATCTGTAACAGTACCAGACAGCCATAATAGCTTTGTTATATCAAAAACAGAAAAATCAAGTTTAATGGCAATATTTTGATCTCTTCATTGCAATAATTAATTCTCATGAAAATCAATTTAGTGATTATTTCAATTAATTGTTGAGTATACATGAAAGTATTCAATGTAATTGCTAATCATATGCAATACTTTACATCGATAGGTCAATTAAATCGTTCGGCTTTATATAGCATAAGTATGCTCTGTGTTGAGTTTCACTTTGTGAACACTACGATGCATAAAGATAAAAGCACAGCAACTTCTGAGAGGCTAACAAAGTTTATATTTAGAATTTTCAATGGAAGATATACGTGGTGTTCGTAAATAATGCATTAGTATTTGACTACGCTTTCAAACCTGCTGCTGTGAGCTTAACCATGTACTGTTGCAGAACTAAAAGTTAAAACCAAAGAAGTGTGTGTTTACAGAACTAAAAGTCTGAACCAGAGAAGTGTGTGTTTACATGCACAAAAATAAAATTTCTCTGTCGCATGAAAGGAAGCAATGACAACTCTCTCAACTGAAGTTGCAAATATCACAGGGGTTTGAGATTGGCTTTAACTCATAATGAGATGACAAGTTCTGATACATTCTCATACTCATTTCTAACTCGTTTCCTTAACTTTTTATGGTGCTCTTATTCCTACTTCTTAATTTTATTACACATGTATTTAAAAAACTGTACACTTCTCATATTTTTATACTGAGTCTCAAGAGTGGCCGAGTTCTAGATCTTTACTTTTCATAGCTTTTCTTAAGAGCTATCTCTTGACATTCATGGTTTTTACCAATATCTTTTCAGCAGTTTTTCTTCCATCTCGATATGGTGGAACCCTTTTCTTTGGCTAGATTCATGGCCAAGGCTTGTTGGCCAAGTTGTATAAAATAAATTATACAACTCATGTGCATAAGCAACTGTAATTGGGGAGCTATAACATGGCAACTTATAGAGCATGCTCATCATTGTAGAATGTGGCTCTAGTGTGTTGTTAGTTTGTTAGTGATGTTACAAAACGATTATTCTTATTATTTGTTATTACCAAGGTTATAGTAAAACTGAGAAAAATGCTTTTAGGCAAGGTAGCGTAATTCAATCACGTGCACTTAGGTTTGCATAAGGTGAAAGCAGAAGAGAGCTGAGCCTTTCCAACAATGTCAGTTAGTCAGTCAGATATAAATTTGGGGTTTGTGATATTTTTGTTTTTATTCACTTTTTCAAATACATTAGTAGCTCATTACTTTACACATACATTATTGGTTAGTGAAGAAACCATCTGCAAAGTGCTTATAAAGTTTTGTTTACATGCTCTTTGCAATGTTTGAAATTTTAATTTGTACTGCACATATGGCCCATTTCTATTTTACATACTAAAGACATGATATTTGACCAGGACCTTAATTTTTTAGAGCAAAGGATATCTACAGACTAGGCATTAGAGCTTGAATGCATACTTTTGGTTAAGTTTCTTTTACAAACAGTGTTTCAGTTAGTATTTTTAATTCTATTATTATTCAAGATCAAATTCTTAAATTTTTGGTTGTCTTTGTTTTCAGCTAGCCAAAGGTGAAGAGTTATTCTCTCTATTGGTTTTGTTGGTTTTGAATTTTGCACAAAACTACTCATGGGCTATCTCTATTAAATTTCAAGAACCCACAAGATTCTGTAGGTATGGAAGGCATCTATGTTGAAAGTTTTGTGTTTGGTGACTTTTCAGACATTGCAGAATATCCAGCCCTTGTGAACACTAGGAGCTAGCTTTGCCTTTACCAAGATGAAGTCTATACAGAGAGATACTTCCTTAGATGTGCTTCAGGCATGAAATTTATTGCTACAATGAACTAGCTTTCAAAATCTCTGGAGCAAATAAAGTTGATCACCACCACAGTCGAACCATTCCAAGACCAAGGTAAAGTCAGAATGCTAGAAAAGTTAAGTGTCTTTTCACTTTGTTCAGAAAATCTAATACAATTTGATGTGTGTAGATTTCTAGCAAGACCACCATATTAACTGACTTAGTAGGACTTTCCTAAAATGCATGTTTATGAAGAGATCTACCAAGGAGTAGGAAAGTGAACTGACCTTAGAGGCAATTATGGCTATAGCAATCACCACAGTTATAAAGACAGTAGTGAGAGCAACTTACATTAATGTTAGGGCAGCTACCTAATTAGCTGAAACCTGTAAACTTCTGTTCTGAGGTAAGAGCTGCACAACAAGTCCCTCTCTTAAATAAAAGAAGTGGTAAATGCTTCAGCAATTGGTGGTATTAAAGCACCACTACCACCATAAGCAAGCAGCCAGCAAAGATAAATGTCAGCTCAAACAGTGAGAGCTTTCTATGGATCTTCAACAAAAAGTGCTGTCTTTCAAAAATCTAAAGATCATCTGTCAGACCAACAAGGTGCATCACAAATCCATGGCTGCAATGGAGATCATATTGTTGGATTCCTTTAGGTTAGCAGCTCTAGCTCCTCTACATTATTCATATATATGTATTATTGTTGTTATTTAGTTAGTTTAGTTCCTTTGTGTAAGCAGTTCTTGCAGATGCATATAATTTATTTCAAACATAATTAGTATTAAATGTTTTTGTACTTTTATAGTTTCATGCTGCATAAAAATTTTACATTTTAATCCACTGCTAAAGAGTTTTTGAAAGTGTTTATGTTGTTAATTATGCTAAAGAGTTCACTGTTGTAAAGTTCACTACAAGTATATTTAAAAAAGGTTTCATTTTTTGCTTTGTGTCTATCTGTGTTAAAAGAGCTATTCTTGTTATACTGGAAGTATGTCTCTTTTGAAAATTTTATTCTGTTTTGTACTGTGTATATTGTTAAAAATTATATTGTGTTTCAGTCTTAAGTGATATTTTTGTATGCATTTTGTATGTATTAGGAAGATATCTCCTCCTAATACAAATAGGTTACCTAGGTTAAAGTTTCTTTTTTTAACATATCATGTCTACATTTCATATGCAAAAACGGCTCGTTTGGGTTCAGAAAATATTTTAAATAGAAGAGCGAACAATTTTATCTATAATATTAATATAGGTATAATGCCGTTCCTTTATATTGGTTTATTTTGGGTTTAAGTTGTTGTATAAGTAAGGCTTTTTTAATTTTGCGTTTGTTTATGTTTGTTTCTTTATTTAGTATTTTAGTGTTTTCTATGGTTATGTTGTGTCCATTTGACTTGCAGTGTAATAAAATACTAAATAAAGAAACAAACATAAACAAACGCAAAATTAAAGAAGCCTTACTTATACAATAACTTAAACCCAAAATAAACCAATATAAAGGAACGCCATTATACCTATATTAATATTATAGATAAAATTATATATTCAAACATCTAACCCCGCCCTCTACATTGCGACACTCAGTTACACAACCCCTTCCAAACATGTGGTCAGCTTCCGGTCAGTTACCTCCTTCTTTGTGAACCTGACGATGACCGAAGAAGGTCGAAACGTTGTTCGCTCTTCTATTTAAAATATTTTCTGAACTCAAACGAGCCGTTTTTGCATATAAAATTCTCAACAAGTGGGTTTCTCGACATCACTGATGTCTACATTTTCTTATTGTCCTCGCTTTTGTCTTTTTATTATATTGGGGTAAGGATCAGTTAGTTTAATTTCTTGATAAAAGTAAGAATCAATGTTAAATTTTCCTTCCATTTTAAAACTAGAGACAAGTGAGATCAGACTGAAATAAAAACGGGTAAGAGAAGAGTGGTACAGATCGATTCCATGTGCAGCAGTGCAGGATGAAACTTTCTAAAGCTTGATTTCAATACAGAAAGATGAAGTACACAACTAAAGAACTTTCAATCTAGCTGTGCACCAAGTCAGAACTACTACTGTCATTTACTGTGTTCTCTTACAGTAACGGTAGCTTCACTCGTGATGATTAGTTTTTATTGACTTGTTCTCATTTGTTTTAACATGAGAGTGGTCTTAAGCCTAGTTCTACGTAGTTCAGTTTTGTTTAGTATATAAACGCTGTGTTACACCTTTCTTATAAAGGAGATTTACATTATATATTGTTATTCTAAGACTTACTAAATTTGAGGCTTCATTTCATTTGCATTTAGATTATTAGTTTTGTTGTGTAAGAAGAGTTGTTTTAATATCTTATTATACCTAGCAGCGTAGTTTGTTTTCATTCATAATAAGCTGAAACCGAGTTAGCCAGTAAGAAACAGGAGTTTTCTCTTTTTACACACGCACACATACAAGCTCACCTGTATTTACATTGTAACTGTGTTTCATAATAAAGAGTGTAATCCGTGCATTTTAGTAAACCAGTCTCTTTGTCGTGTCGTTAGCCAAGAAAAGACGAAATCATACCTACTAGTATAGTATTCCCTATCCGTTAACTTTAGAAAAAAATAATGTTACTCCCTTAATGTTTAACTAAAGCATCCACTGGAAACTCTTGGATTTCTGTTATACGACTGAATAACGGAACATGACCTTCATTCTTATAGCGCGCGCGCACACGCACACACCGCTCTTGTCTGATTCAAAGTACGAGTACATACAAATGTTTTAAGTACCTCTACGTTTAGAATTTTCGATAAACGTGATTAAACAGTTTCGTTCGGCAGCGTTTCTAGACGTAACTTGTTATTTTTTTTACTAGTTATAAAGTTACCATGGTTATCGAAACCCGATTTCTTGTGGTTCAAGCCCACAGACATGCCGCTGTGCCACTAGGTGGCTCTGGACATAATTAAGAACACGTTGGCCACTAACATCCTTTCTATATACGAAAATATTTAATAATTTTAACGGTACAGAAATAAAACAGGCCAAGGTCTTTCCAAACACTTCTGGAACACCTTGCAAGGAGCAAGGGAGAATAAAACATCACGTAATCAAACATGTCTGTACTGCGGTGCTTAAATCGTCTTCTCGCTGCTTTGAGTTTATCTTGGTAGAACTCACTTAAAACTAACGTTTCAGCACACACAATTCCGTTTATCCGATATACCGAAACGTTGAGCCGGCATGTGCTGATCCTTGCAC
This sequence comes from Carcinoscorpius rotundicauda, assembly GCA_011833715.1. Classification (NCBI taxonomy): domain Eukaryota; kingdom Metazoa; phylum Arthropoda; class Merostomata; order Xiphosura; family Limulidae; genus Carcinoscorpius; species Carcinoscorpius rotundicauda. The sequence goes on along the minus strand of CM022402.1, from coordinate 20,391,361 downwards.
CTGATAGAAACATGCTATCTAACTCCTTGTCAGTTCTAAACACTCAGATCTGCTATAGTGGATAATACCAACATGAGTTTTCCTAGTTCTTCAATGTTCAAAATGTACAACATTGATATCATGGAAGCATGTCACAAATCAGTCACTTCCACCAGTTCCCTTTAAGGATAATGACATGCTAACCAATTTCTATAACAAAATAAAAATTCAATTAAAGGAACGAAAGTAACTTACCTATCACAGAAGAGTTAGGACTTAAATAGATTATAACGAAACGCGACTTCTGTTTCACTAACAACCACAACTTTGATTTTTTATCGCACACAAATATATATATTCATCAACTTTCCAAGAACACGAGAAAACCTGAAGTAAATTAATATTAAATTCCAAAAGGAACAGGCTACCACCTTACAGCGTAATAGTATTGATAATTATATAAGCTTTCCATACGCTCTTACGTTAAGGTTAGAATGTATTACATCAGTTGGATAACCTCATTAATAGTTCTGGATGTAAGCTAAAAAATTCAAGCTTACAATGCAAAATGATGTATTTTATAAATGTATAATAAAAAAAAATTGCGTATACAATTGCGCTAAATACTAGTTGAAGTAACAGGTGGCACAATTTGTTTAAAGGTTCGGTTTCTAATTGTTTCAACTTAATTCTTATTCAAACACCTCTCTTTCCTGAAAATATTTCTTTGCATTTCAGATATCTGGCAGCCATACGTCAGAAACACGTGTAAACAATTCATGCCATCTTTATCAATCGGTATCTGGTAAATAACTGGACAACAAATCGTGCAGCGTCAAAACAACTAAACATACATTCGCAGAATCCCCGAAAGTTTTGGGGAATCGAAAGTAAATAAAACCAAAATAATAGTGGCAAATATTTTTATTTCATGCTTTTGAAGTTCATACGTCATGCTGTATTGTAGCCTGCACAGTGTATAATTCATCTCGTGATTCATGGCATGAGCACGATTATATAAATTGCAATGTTAAGCATCACTTATGTGACGCCATGTTTGTATCCAATGACTGACTGACAGACAAGCAATACACTACTGTATTGTGGTGCGAATGGTTAAAACAGGTGATCCATTCCTCCAGACGGCCTTTGATACCCCTTCCGTGGGAAATAAAATCCCTTATGACTTATTAGATTGAAAAAAAAATTACAAAAGTTGTGTGGTAACAAAACCTACCAAAAAACTGGCTTTTGTAGGTAATGCACATATTTTTTTATAAAAATAACAGGAGGAATAGACAATTTTGGTTCTAAACAATAATATACACAAATCGTAATGTTTCTGTATTCTGTACTTATTTATATAGTATTCATAACAAAATTACTATCAGTGTGAAAAACGACAAATTATAATGGATGAAATATCCAAGCCTATTAAGTGGAGACAAAGTTAGAAAAAGCAATCAGAGTAGCCTTAGCCCACACAGCTTTTACAGTTTCGCCCATTTCCTTGGTGTGGGGACATGGGTTGTCTCAATTGTTTCTTCTAACTTTGCTTCTGTGTGTCGGATATTTCCACTTTATATAGCTTGGCGTTTGAATTTCCCTCACGAATATTATAATTTTGTTACAGACATTACTTTTATTTTCACACGCATGCTACCTGAACCGCACGTTCGATGTCATTGGTTTTGGCTGTTGTCTGTCAAACCAGAGTTTAGCCAATGACTGTATATTTCGTGTGTAACTGCTACTAACGATTTTTTCCGAAGAAGTTGGCTGTCGACTCTGTTCTCAAAATAGTAAAACAAACTCGTGCAACTGTACTTTTTTTTTTAAAGTGCTTTGTATGCCACCTAAAGTTGTTAATGCCACAGTGTAATACACAGTGCGTTCTGGTTCGATCCTACCCTACGATTGTTAAGGTCACAATCTCATTTACAGTGTGTTCTGGTTCAATCCTTCCCTACGATTGTTAACGTCACAATTAATATACAGTGTGATCTGGTTTGATCCTTCCCTACGATAGTTAACGTCACAATCTAATATACAGTGTGTTCTGGTTCGATCCTTCCCTACGATTGTTAACGTCACAATCTAATATACAGTGTGTTCTGGTTAGATCATAACCTACAACATACTTTTTTATTAATTGCTCCTTTTGACACGGATTGCATAAGTCACAGAAACGTATTCCCTGGTTTGCTGCGTTTAACTTTGTCAATTTGCCTTTACTATTATAAAACAGATATTGAATTTTATTTTCACATCTGTTTTTCGTTAGTGTTTCAAGGTGCATGTTAAAAGTATAATGATTTTTGTAGGGTCAAATGGGAGTACCTATGCCACAGAAACTACAGAACTATCCAAGCTATATAGTCATTCGTAAACATATAAACTTAGACGTCGAAACTATTGATTTAAAATAAATTCACAAAAGTTTTGTTACTCTTATTTTTAAGACACTATATTTCCGAAACCCATATTTTTAAATAGAATATTGTTTGTTTTTTTAATTTCGCGCAAAGCTATACGAGGGCTATCTGCGCCAGGAATTAATACTCAAGAAGACGGCTATGTGAAGCACAAATTCCTATTCTAGTCCACAGGATACGAAAAAACACACGTGCTCAAACATTTACTGATTAAGTGATTGAATTTCGTGACAACAAAAGCATTATATTCATGATGCTGAACATTCATGCTTACAAAAGTCATTGAATGGTATTTTAAAACTAATAGTATATTTTTACTTGCGACATCCTTTTGTGGTTTTGCATTTTTGTCATCAAATTTTATTTAAAACTGTACAAGTTCAAAATATCCACATGCAATTAAATTTAAATGCGGAAATTATGGTTTAAACATGATGAATCAACACTTCAAACCAGACACTTTTTACTCTGATATTATAAAAGTCACAGAATATTGTATAACGGTATTCCGAACGACTTTCTGTACGTAGAAAGTGGGTCTTTAACTGGATGTTTCTTTTAACAGAAGTGCTGCACGAGATTACAACATTTTATCAATCTTCAAGCTCTAAGCCATAATCAGACTTTGTGGAATTTATTATATGATGTCACCGTAGAAATGGGCTTGATATTTTTAATGGGTTTTATAGACTACGGGTAACTAACTAACAAATGACTATTATGCAAATAAAAAATGGTGTAGTACAGAAAAGCTAACGCTCTCACGCAGGGATGGTTTATCAGTTTACACTGAATTTCCCTTCAGAATATTGGTATGGCAAAAAGTAGCGGCTACAGCATCGGAACAATTTATCTATCTTCGGACTATTGACAAACTGTATGGAATACCCCTTTCTTATGCACAATATTGATACACTGTGGTCAAAGATAGTTTCAAACTACATATTCAGAGTTTTCAAGACATATCTTGTATATAATGACATTTGAAAACAAAGAAATATGAGTAAATATGTGGTGCTAGGACCATTAAGAATGAGACCTGCAGGCATGGTAAGAAGAGTGCAGTGTAAAACAAATACGAAGTTTAGTGACAAAAGGCATCCAACTGCTCCATGTAAATCTATACAAATATAATCACTGGGGCTCTCCATAAGGAAGGCAACACAAGCAACGTAAATAAGTTATTTCCACGACATATCCAGGAAAGGAAAACTAACTGCATAGAGAGTGCAAAATCGTAGATAGATAACAGTATGAGCATGGTGATACTAAATGAAACGAATTCATGCACAGCTTAATAAATGTTAACTACTCTTCTTAGATTATTTTCTGTCGGTCAATGAGCAAAATAGAATTTTCAAAAATGGTACACAGCACATTGAGAAAATTGTTCAATTGATACTTTGCAAGAAGCAACTGAATGAATGACACGTCAAGGTGAAGTTTGTTTATTATTATACTGATTGATGTTCTGCTCTTTGTACCATGTAGAACAGTGGTCCTTAACCTGGGTTCAATCGAACCCAGTTTCAGCGGGTTCGGCAGAAGTCAAGACACACACTGTGTGAGTGTGTCCGTTCCATTCACTCCAATCGTGATGCCATGCTTCACTTGGCTATCATTGGCTGCGGCTGATCACGCCACATCACTTGGCCTTAATGTTTGTGCTGCAGGGAACTTTGAGGGGGGGGTGCTAGGATTAATGGGAGGGATTGTGCTATATAGCATATGCTCTTGGACTACAACCTATGTTTGTTTAATACTGGTTCTAATTCTTATTTTCATTTTTTAATGCTGTAGATCGTTCTGTCTGCTGCCTTTCACTTTTGAGTTACTTTTCTTGGAAGTCAACAGTAATCCACAGGGCAGTGATTATTTTCCTATCATTTTGAGAGAGACTGGCTGTGGTTGATGTCATCTGACCCACATGCCTCGATGGAAGTTCGACCAGGCCAAACTGGCTCTCTTTACCACTCTCTCAGCACTTGAGAGATTTCCTGTGTGTAAGCCATCAATACATGACTCTTGGTAGCAGTGACTGACTGTATTGTCCAGGCAGCTGCTTAATGTATTCCTAAAACCTCGACACATTTCTCACAGTATTCTCATCCGTGATGGAATTCTGCCTGCCACATAAAAAGAAAAATTTTAATATCCGTGCTGCAGATAACTTTGTGTGCTTAGCAGTCCACTTGTGACTGTAGTAATCATGTGTCATTTGTAATTTTTTTAATTTTTTCCTAATCTTTCAACCCCTTCATCTAACTATGTCGAGCAAAAGCAGAAAGTGGTCGGATGAATACGTACAATATGGATTCACGTGTATAACGGAATATGATGGGAGTCAGCGTCTTCAATGCACGATTTGCAATGCCACGTTGAGCAATTCTAGTCTTGCACCGGCAAAACTAAGTGAGAACTCTCTAAAACTGCATGGAGATGAGGAAATACAAGAACACAACGCTTGCTGAATTCAAGGTAAAGAAAGCCAGGTTTGATGAAAAGACTACTTTGCCTATTCTCGGCTTTGTGCCCATCGACAAACCGATCCTCACATCATCGTACGAAGTTGCGTACTTGATTGCAAAGCAGGGCAAACCACACACCATTGGTGAAGCACACGTAAAACCAGTTGCGTTGAAGATGGCGAAAATAATGCTTGGAAAAACTGCTGAAAGTAAGTTATCCCAAATTCCTCTTTCAAATGACACCATCAGCAGCAGAATAGATGACATGAACAATGATATTTTGGCTCAAGTAGTTGCAGATCTGATTTCAACCCCAGCAAATATCAGCCTTTAACTCGACGAAACCACCAACGTTTCCAATCTAAGCCAGTTTGTTGAATTCGTACGCTATGTGAAGAATGACGAGATTAAAGATTTTTTTATTTTGTAAGCCTCTTATAAAAACAACTAAGGCGGCCGACGTGATGAAACTTGTGGATGACTTTTTCAGAGACAACAATCTTTCCTGGGATATTGTTTTTGCGGTTTGTTCGTACGGAGCTCCAGTCATGCTGGGACGAAACTTTGGTTTTGGTGCGCTGGTGAAAGCCGAGAGCACCAACACTGCCATGCAGATTGCTTCGAAAAATCTGAGTTCATTCTCTTTTGGCGTACATGGCCGATACCTTCAATGCTCTCAATCATCTCAATCAACAGGTGCAGGGCGGTGGCGTCAACATCATAAAAGCGAAAGAAAACCTGAAGGCTTTTCAAAAAAGTTACCGTTGTATGGAAATGACGAATAGTGAATGATAACTTTGCAAACTTTCCCCTGCTGGACGACTGTGTAAGAAAGATTGAAGATGTGTCTGAAATCGGAGACATTTCTGTACCCGGGGAATTGAAGCAAGCAATTGCCATGAATTTAGATGAGCTCGCAAAGTCTCTCAACGGATACTTCTCTACCAGAGAGTCATATCCAGCATGGGTGAGACAGCCGTTTAGTTTTGCAACAGCAGATGTCAATGATGAATACCTTGAGAATATCACTAAACTTCAGCAGAGCCAGGTTCAACAGCAACTTTTCAGAACAAGAACGCTCTCAACGTGTTGGTGTCACCAAATGGTACCGTACCCTCTTAGTGCTAAGAAAGCCCTTGGGATACTCATACCGTTTGTTACAACGTATCTTTGTGAGAAATCCTTCTCGAGGTAGGTAGAGATAAAAACAAAGAGAAGAACAGGGTTTGTTGCGAAAATGATATAAAGAGTAGTACTTGCTAAGGTGAAGCTGCGCACTTCTGAACTTGTCTCTGAAAGGCAACAGCAAAAGTCACATTGATTTGCAGTAAATATTCATCATGTTTTTTGTTTTTGTGTGAAATTTATGTTTTGTTGGTTTTGTTCTTTGAACACAGTGATATTGTGTGCAATTGGTGCATGGGTCATTTTGTGCACTAATAAAATATATACTTATGTTTTAAATTTGAAAAAAAAAAACATTTTATTTTTCCAATTATGAAAAGTTCAGTGAATGCAAGTACAAAACTTCCGGGGTTCAGTACCTTCAACAAGGTTAAGAACCACTGATACAAAAAAATATCAGCTTCGTGTGGATACGAAATCAACAGGATACAAGTTCACCAAGATAAGATTTCCAGTCACGTCTCCCATTCAACGTTGTATGCCTCAAGCAGCTGGAGAATAAAATGGGTATTCATAATATTCCTACGAATTTATTTGCAACTGGATTGTTAAAAAGGGGGCGCAGAAACTAGTGGTGTGCTTAAGATATGCAATCCTTCGGCGAAGTCTTCGGTTATGGAAACTACGCTATTGGATTATTGTCAAGATTTACAGTTGTCAAACTGAGCATGACGAGACGTGCAACGACGTAGTGAGATCCACAGTAGTTTTAATATAACATATTCAAACTCTCTTGTACCTAGTGTATTGTAAACTATAATTAATTATATTTCAATTTTGAAAAAATAATTTAATAGAAAACCCTTTTAAGTGTCAATAACAAAGTACAATCGTTTATCGTGGTCGTGGAAATACAAGTTCACATTTTTATGTTGTTTTACAATATAATTGAAACTGTTATTTGCCGAGTATTCTCAAATAACTTTTAAAAATTAAAACTATTACTTTATGAATAATGTTTCAAAAACAAAACCAGTTTACAACTTGAAAACCTATTTCAAAAACAAAACCAGTTTACAACTTGAAAACCTCTTTCAAAAACAAAACCATTTTACAACTTGAGAACCTGTTTCAAAAACAATTTCAATGTCATTTCTTTTAAAATATCTTACTACATGTTCACGTATTGCTGGGACTTTAACTGTAGTTAACCATCCAAAGCAGAGGGCCTTGAGGAACCTTTGCTGAATGCCAAAAATTTACTTTCTCATTATCGCAGGCAGCTTACATTACTTCAAGTCGTTGTATTGTTTGTTTGTTCTGCCATATTTGTTTTTCCTGGTGAATACTGAAGAGATAAATAGCAACCTTCAACAACAACAAATGTTTAGTTAAACATTATTGCGCATACGAACCTTCATTCTCTCTACAAATCAGTGTTCGATTTTGTGTTTAAAACACAAAGCTACACAATAGGCTATCCGTGTTCTGCCCACCACATGTATCAAAACCCGGTTTCTAGTGATGCAAGTCCACAGACATCCCTTTGTGTCACTGATAGGGGTGTTGTTCGAAGTCAAAATGCATGGTTCAAAATATCAAATTTCTAACGCAGTTCAACATACTGCGATTAGATAAAACAAACATATAAATAAACAGTAAACTTTTAAGCTAATTAAAATAATTCTGAATTGTAATTTACGGTATGCATTGGAATAAAGAGTGTTGTAAAAAAATAAATTGTAACAGGCACTTTAGGCTACTGACTAAAGAAATTATAATTTTATTTAAGACTCCATGTATTCCAAAGTATAAACTTTTCACAATTACAATTATAAAAACATTTATACCAGATGTACTTCAGCAGGATCTTCGAAAGTGTTCCATTTTAATAGTAAATAAAAGAAATACGAGCAACATTTTTATTCTTGGTTTTGAAGCTTATACGCTATGCTTTGTTACGCAGCCCTCTCGTGCTTCGCCGCACGTTCTAAAGTATAAATTGCAACACTTGTTTATGAGACGTCATTTTAGTGTCTACTAAATGATTGACAGACAATACACTACTCCACAGTGATGCGAGTGATTAAAACAAGTGACCCCTCCATGCGGCCTTACATTTATTAAAATTAACTTGTGTCATATAGGTACAACACGTTACGACAATGTCCTGTGATGAGGACGTATCTTAGAACAACGTGGAATTTTAGAAACTGTGTAAGAAACCAACAGATGAATGAATCACAAACTTTTATCACAAAAACAATTATGTGGTTAATGATACATTTTGAAACAATTTACTAACGTACTCACTCTCAGAACTATGTTGAAATTTAGTGTTCTTGTAACAGTTATAAAGATGTAACAAGTGTGTATACAAGTTTTAGAATTTCGCGCAAAGCTACACCAGGGCTACCTACGCTAGCCGTCCCTAATTTAGTAGTGTAACACGAAATGGAAGGCAGCTAGTCATCACCACCCACCGCCAACGCTTGGGCTACTTTTTTACCAACGAATAGTGGGGCTGATCATCACATTGTAACACCTCCACGGCTAAAAGGGCGAGCATGTTTGGTGCGACGGGGATTCGAACCCGCGACCTTCAGATTACGAGGCCTTAACACACTTGGCCTGTGTGTATACACAAACAGTTGTCCGGTTTAACATGTTGTAAGGAATTAGATCAACAGATTTGGTAGAATAATTCGGGTGCTCAAGTTTATATGGATAAAAAAATTACAGTTTTGTGACCAATTCGATTTAAACGCCTTAATAAAGCTGGTGGCGAAGTAGACGTAAATGACGTTCGTAAAGGACGCATTTATACTGCTCAAATGAATTGAGTGCTGTTGTTGAAAACAGTGCTACTGGATACGGCCCTACTTTTTAAAATCGACATTGCCACATTATCTCATAAAAAGAGTTACGGTCCTACAAATAGACTGATAGGCTTAACCAAGTAATAAACGCGCGTAGCTAATCTTATCTTCGAGAATGTTATAATCTGACCAAGTTTTGCATGCTGATCCAATGACCACAAAAACATACAAATTATCAACGCTCCCGGTTAATCTTTGCTCATTTTGGCTTTTATATCCCACCAGTTTCGATTCCCTGTTTGAAAACAGCAGTAACATCATTCAAGAAAAATCAGTTATTCCGATTGTAGATATTAGTTATGAACTTACGAATAGTTCAAAATATAATCAACTGCAAATACAATATACTTAATATTAGAAGTAACCAATATTTGTATGTTCGTAATTTGGTAAGAGTCCTATTACAGACCTGTAACCTAACTAATGCAGGACCCCCTATATTATCCCGAAGAATTTCTTCAACATAAACGCATGAAACAACTTCACTGACACTACCCTCGACGCAACCCTGCTTGTAACAAATGGCAGAAGGGTTGTGCAACATGACAATAGATTATTAAAGGAATTGTACTTTATTGGTCAGTACAACGCTTCCATTCGATTAGAGTTGCGTCAAAGTTTCGAGTGGTATGTGCTTAATACACTCTGGTTCGAACTTTTTTGTACATGGTTTAGGTTATCAGTTGTGCATACGCAAGCGCTGTCTACAGTGTTATAGAGAGGAAAAGGCTCGGTTGTTAGAAGTTCGTAAATGCCTCGATTCATCCTGCTTTTATCTCACTCAGTACTCCTGTTACCAGACTTGGCTTAAATTAACAGCACTCACAACACTTCCCACCCTTTATGATTTCCGGGGGTTGTGAATTTCTTCCCTCACACTGAAAAATGAGTTTAAGAGAAAGTGAATTTGAATATTTGTAACACATGCACGCTTGCTTTCAAGAATGTAAAACTCCCGTCTTCATCTGACTGCCCCCACCGCTAGTATAGCAATAAGTCTAAGGATTTACAACGCTAAAATCAGGAGTTCGATTCTTCTCGGTGGGCTCAGCAGATAGCCAGATATGGCTTTGCTGTAAAAAAAAACAACAAAAAAACACCCTCATGTGACTGGTCTTGAAACCAAAGAAGATCGAAGCATAAAGAACCATATTTCACCAAACTTCTAAAATTAATTTCATTAAAAGGTTTGGTTTGTGTTAAATTTTGCACAAAGCTACACGAGAATTATATGCTTTAGCCATCCCTAATTTGCAGTGCAAGACTTGAGGAAAGGCAGCTCTTCATCACTCACTGCCAAGACTTGGGCTACTTTTTACCAATGAATAGTAGGATTGACCGTACATTATAATGCTCTCATTGCTGAAAGCGAAGGAATGTTTGATGTGACTTCATTAAAAGGAGAATTAAAACTATGATACACACACACAGGTGTGCCTAGTTATAATTTTAATCACAGGAATGGGAGAATCTTGAAAAATTCCACATGGACGAACACCAGCACGAAACAGCATGTTCGTTAATATGTAGTGTGGTGTTTACCTTTTTCATTCATATCAAGCTCTTCTGAAATTATTTTCAAACCCTGAGATAGCTGTCAGGTTCCATGAAGATAAACAAAAACAAAATACACATACACATTACTTTGGAAATCTGAATAAACATTACACAAGAATAATAAAATTTGAAAGTCTACACTATAAACACACATGCTAAAAAAACAAGGTATATTTGAATTTAGTAAATTAAAAAAAACCTGGGGGAGCAACTTTGAAGATAATGAATCGCATCATCAAGTTGCATGAATCTACATCAAAATGTGTATTTCACGAGATTATGTCATTCACAGTATACATTAACTTCTAAATTTCATAAAAAATCATAATAACGTAACACGCAAGTTTCAAGAACATTCGTCGTGAAACCCACTTTTCCTACTGACCTCAGCCAAATGACTGTTTTTGCTTTAGAAACAGATGAATGTTTGTTTTTCTTATAGCAAAGCCACTGAGGAGAATCAAACCTCTGATTTTAGTGTTGTAAATCCATAGATTTACCACTGCATTAGCAGAGAGCTAGAAAGACAAGTTATAACATGCTGATCGTTGTGCTGTATCCAATTCAATGTACTCTTAGGACAAATTTCTTTCAATACAGAGCAATAATGTACAATATTCCAGCCATAAAAAATTAAAAAAGCATCATCAACAAACAAAACTATTCAAAAAAACAACATATGGACTTAAAAACAGGAGACATTATTGTCAACTAAATAAGTAACTTAAAAGCTGAAATCTGGAGACATATTTATAATAAGAAGCATGTACACTGGATGTTATTTTTTTTCCCCCACACTCTTAATTTTACCTTTTCAAATACCAAATCATAGGTCTATAAAAAGTAGTTTCAAATTTATCATTTATCTCTGACAAGTAGTTGCCCCAAGAGGTTTTTCATACATTACCATAACTTATCAATTAAACAAAACAATGGGAGACAGAAATTTGTTTTTAAAATATCCAGTATAAAACTTGTGTTGAAAGTATTTCTCCTCATCATCCAGCTTATCTGACAAATTTCTAGAACTCAATGAAATGCCATCTAGGGCAGTTACTAATACCAAGTTACTAGTTACTTGTATTGAATGAAAAGCCATCTGACAATGTGTGATTGTTACAAAAATATCTAAATGTAATAAAGTCCCAAAGTATTTAATTTGTACTGTTTTCTGTCACAAACTGAGCACGTACTATCTTCATAAGCAAAAGTAACATACATTGGCTTTGTACCTGTGAAGGCATTATAATGTGGTAGTAAAATCAACTGTTTGTTGGCAAAGTATGGGCTAAGTTTTGACAGAGGGTAGAATATTTAATGCCTTCTATCTTTTCTACTGCTTCAAAATTAGGGATGGTCATAGCACAGATAGAACTCAATAGCTTTGCACAAAAGAGAAATAAGCAAAGTAGTGGTATCTGATATAAACATGTTATTACCATTTTTGTTTAATTGTGATAACACGAGATTTTACAAAAATAAAGAAAACTATTATTTCATATAGTATTATAAAAAAAAGTTTTTAAATTATAGCAGTTTTATTTAAGCCTGTGGAATAAAATAGAATGTTGATTTGTGGAAAAGATCCTTAGTGGCACAGTGGTATATCTGTTGACTTAACAGACTATCTGTGGGGGCAGAGAACAGATAGCCCATTATGTAGTTTTGTGCTCAATTTCAAACAAACAAACATTTCAGATACAAAATCAGGCGAGATGCTGAATTCTTTTCCTATATTAATCTCAATTTTTCTATTTCAGATTGTAAATCAGAGGTGTTTAAAATTAACATTTCAAAATCATCATTTGTCCCTCACAAATAACCACCCCTAATAACATTTCATTTAGTACAAGTAACTACCCCAGATGGCCTTTCATTGAATACAAAAGCTAATACAGACACCAATATATTTGGATACATCTTAAAATATTCATAGGTACAAAGCCTATGTACATTACTTTTACTTATGAAAATAGCAAATGCTTAGTTTGTGACAGAAAAAATACAAATTAAAAATACTTTTGGACTTCATTAAGATACTTTTGTAACAATCACACACTGCAAAAAGAAAAAGGGGGAATGGGTTAAAAGAAGTTGTCAAAAGCTCACCAACATAAATATTCCACCATAAGCAAAATCAGCAATAACTTAAGCATCATACTATATTATGAAAGTAATAACCAGAAACCAAACCCTATGCTACAAACAAACGCACTCCAAGTACAACAATAATAAAGGTCATATTGGCCATTTAAAGAGTTTTCATTTGTGCGTGTGTTTGTTTGTTTTTTTACAATATAGCTAAAGCCTCAACATGAACATTAGAATCTTTTAAGCATGCAGTTAAATGATTTTATAAGTTAAAATGGAAAATTCACAGTATCACCTATTAATGGTGAAAATTACAACTTTTCCCACAAAACAGCCCACCCTAGACTCGTTATCCTTCCAGTATGGCTTTGCTACTCTTTTTCTCTCATATAGACTTCTGTGTTTGTCTCGGATTTATAGTGTTGATTTTAAAAATTTGACACCATTTTACTAAGATAATGTTACTGCATTTTTTTTTTTTTTAACACTTCTGATTAAAGTACTAATGAAAGTGAAATATTGCATAAATATTTGATTTGGTTAATACATGATAGCAATTGTCCTATAACTAGTACCAAGAAACTATTTTAAGGTGATATTACTGATACCACTGAGCCATAGTCCAATAAAAATTTAAGCAGCATTCTCAATCTTGAATAATTGTTGATGAATGGCAGCAATGTCAGGTTATGATTTCATTAATTCTGAACTTAAGAAAAAAGTAGAGAAGTTCAAAAAGGAACACACTTAAGACAGATATTTCCCCAAAGGTTTTGAAGGAAGTCAAGGATTGGATATCTGAGTCACTTGCTAATTTTTTTTCGGTCAGTCCTTGAACAGTGAGTGGGTAGGTATCAGAGGATTGAAAGTTAGCTTATCTTTTAAAGGGAGGTAATAAAAACTGACCCAGTAGTAACAGGCCTATTAGTCTTATATCATCTGTGGAAAAAGTTTCAGAAAGTCTGATCAAAGATGCTTTGCAAAGTCATTCAACAAAGTTTAGAATTTTATTGAATAGACAATGTGGTTTCATTTAAAAAAAAAAAATCCCGCCTTAAAAATATTCTAACATTTGTTGAAAAGGTGACTAAAGTTGACAAATGTAAGGGTGCATATCTGATATCTCTTGATTTTCAGAAAGAATATGATGAGATGCCTCTTAAAAGTCTTGTAAAACTTTTTTCAGGAATGAGGGACAGATTATATAACTTGAAAGAAGAGTAGCTGGATGAAAGAACCCAAAGGGTTGTTATGAACAGAGTTCAGTTAAAATGAATTAACATGAGAGTGGTACCTCAGGGCTCAGCCACAGGACCTTTGCTCTTTTTCATTTAAATCAATGGCACAGATGAAGGCAAGATACAAAAAATTCTTATATTTGCTTATTATTTTAAGATGTTGGGTGTTGTTAACTACAAACAGGATGCTGCTGTTGCTTTACAAAAGGTTTTATATAATCTAGCGAGTTGCAAAATAAATATTAAATGGGTTTTAATCGAAGTAAATGGAAAATAATGCATGTGGGTTATCATAATTTGAAGTATATGTATAATTTGGATAGGAATAACCTAAAGTGAGTAATGACAGAAAGGGATCTTTGGTGTATTAGCTGTTCAGTTTCTAAGCCTATTTAAGTAGTAAGCTGTTGCTAATCTACAAAAATATTAAATGAAAGTCTAAAGTGGGTATAATTTAATTGTGTAGATCAACAGTTAAGCCACATTTGGAGTATTGTATTCTGTCTTGGGCTCCTTACCTTAGAAAGAACATTAAATTATTGGAAAAAGTTCAGATGAGAGTTACTAGAATTGTGTCTGAAATGGAGAGGTTATCATGAGGAAAGATTATGACCTCTGAAATTGTTTTATCTTAAAAAGTCATAAGGTATCTGAAATGTTTAAGGTTGTAAAAAGAATTAGTGTTGATGCATCTTTTTTTTCACCCTTAAATGGCAAAAATAGTAGGACTATGGGGCAAATTTTAGCATTTTAAGAGTCATCTGCTTAAATACGTTTATTTTTGTAATAGGGTAATTGGTCTCTGGAATGGGTTACTTTCAGATGTTATGCAAGAATATATTTAAGAGTTTAAGAGAAAGGTGGGTAATTATATTAATGATATAGATTGGTTTTAAGATTTTTATTTTTTATTCATTTAATATTTTTAATTTAGAGGTTGATACAGCCTTGTAGTCCCTAAACACTACAAGGCGAGAATAAGTCATCTAGTGATTAGAAAGTACATAAGAACATGTTTCATAAATATATAGATTTTGGTTAACAATACTCAAACATTGTTGTAAAACAATATGTTGTACACTGTTTAAAACAGGTTAAATAAAAAAAAAAAGGCAGCTGGGAAAAGATACTGCAAAAAACTCCTACTTTTCATTAATAAATATTTAAAATTTAAAAAAAAATGAAAAGAAATGGCAACAGTTCTATCCAAAAGCTACACCATGATAAGTCACTAACACTAATTAATAGAAGTCAGTACAGATTCTTGTCTAAATGTGCTTTTAAGGAAGTGATTCGTGAAATAGTTGACAAGTACCAACTATAACGCATAATACACAAGAAACATTGCAGTTGAATCATCTGTTTGACAAATCTTTTCATTTGCTTTACTTTGATGGCTAGTTTTTAAATAGGCAGTTAATTTGAATAGTTACTCGCCAGGAGTGTATGTTTTGAAACCACTAACTTAGTAACTGAAGATAGATATAATCTCAACAGGTTTAACAAGTTGTGTATATATTCACAAAAGATATCCAATGGTGAAAGTTCTCTCTCCAGACAAGTGGTATATTATTTAGAGAAAATACAATTTGCGTTTGCTACACAGGGTATATCTGCACAATGCCGTTTCTAATTTTTATTTGAAAGATTCGACGGAATACAACTAGTTAACAGGACATAACTATCATCTGATAAAATAATTGTATTTGACTGTATCATTGTTACGCACTCACGGCTCAGAAGTAAGACGGAAATATCTACAGTACGCTATTCATTTAAATACGAAAGATCCCGAATAAAAGCGCAAGTCTTTATTTAAAAAAAAAAAAAAAGCGAGGTAGTAGCTGATAGAAATACTTCAATATGGCAACGTCTGAAGGCATATCAATAGCTGAATGATTAATAATAAACAGAACATGATTATTTGACACTGTTTACAGGAAATGTACCGCCACTCTACCAAAACGTCATCAATAATTTAATTTTTTTCCTACTTTTATTAAACTTGGAACGATGCCAGATAAACATTTTAAATTACACAAAGTCCGTCAACGCAAAATAGCAATAGGCGTTTCTAGTAGCATTGGCATGACATAGGTGGTCTCTGGTTTACTTGTTGTAGAACACTGATAACGTTGTCGAATTACCAAGCGTTTTTTGTCTTCCAGTAACCCACGTTTAGTGTGCTTACTGCATTATAAAACATACTGTCAATCAGTATAATAATTCAACATCTAACTTTTAATCAGTGTAACCACGCGGTTGTAAACTCGGAATTTACTTTACTACCATTCAAAAAGGATAATTATTACAGATCAAATTCTATTCAAACAATGAAATAAAATACCTCTGTTTCGTGTGTAAAAAGCTTATTAGATCCTAAACTGTAAGAAAGAAGCGTGGTTTTTGTGTATCATAATAATGGTAAATTTTAAACGCGCCTCTGAAGGTGAAGCAATTAAACATCGCTTCTACGAGTCATTAACAGTTATATTCTTGATAGTCTTGTACGGATTCCCATAATATTCAGGCATTAAGATACTCTATTACCATAAAACGTGACATCATTCAATGTTTTGTCATTTTTTATTACATCAATTATATTGTTCAAATACACCAAGCAGTCACAATACGAATAGATTTTTTTTGTTTTACAATTATTTATAGCATGTTGTTGATAGCACAAACCATCCAGGTCCAGAAATTAACGTCTTGGCTCGGTTAGGACAAAAAGCAGTATCTTTTTCTTACAAGAACCTGTTATTTTTTGAAGCTGTGTGTAAAAGGTATTTAGATTTCAACACTGACGATTAGTTCTTCGGCATAAATGAAAAAAAGCTACAAAATCAGCAAAATCCTTATCCCGAAAAACGTCGTTTGGCGCCAGCACCTGCACTTGGTGACGCCAGGTTGGCGAAGTTATATACAGCTAATCGCGTATTTCGTGGTAACTACAGAGGCAAACCGAGGAAAGCTACATATCTATTAAAACCAGTTTCAAAAACGTTTCCATTGAAGTATCGAAAAAGATTTAAACGTCTCTTGAAGTATAACGTCTATTATGGCATCAAAACATTAAACGATGTTCCAATGGTATACTGCATCCCTTCGCCCTTTACTATTACGTGACGAATGTAGTTTTAAAAACAACGATTCAGTTTAACAGTTGCTTCCTGTTCGTCACAAACCAATCTGGCAAACATCAACTTACAAGTAAGAGACAAACGCATTCGAAGAATAAAACTAATGTTGAACATAAACAGGTTAAATGTTCATTAATTTTTTTACCATATTAATAGTATTTATCTGTAAGCATGCACAAGCAAGCAGAGAAATACTTCTAACATCAAACAGTCACGTATATTGACCCAGAAGCCGCGGCAAAGGCGAGATGTTGATTTAAATAAAAATATTTATATTTATCTAGAGTGTGAAAGTCGTCTTTTCTTAATTTTTATCAGCAGAAAAACAGGTAGAGGTTGTTTAATATTTTTACCCATAACCAGTCGTCCAGTCGATCCAAGCGCATCATTATACAGCGAAAAATAAAATTCAATGTAAGCAAGTGACGAAGTGTCACTTCACCCGATATATGTGAAAGTTATTTTCAATATTTTCGTTCGCTGACGTTGCACTTGTTCCATTGTACAGGTTACTCCAAAAATAATGGGCACTTAGTTTTATACTCTCAACTTCAGTACTATCAAGTCTTCTGTATGATGTTGGAGGTTGTTGTTTTTTCCGTGATGATAAGGAAACCCACTTGTAGTTGTTTAAACTATTAAATCTTCTTAATCATGATGATATAATTTAGTTTTTATTTTTCGCTACCCCCACGAATCAACAAATACACACTTGTAAGGGATAGAGTTCTGAAACAGGATCCCATAAAAGTAACGTAGTTATTTTAAATGGGGGAGGGGTATACTGTCCTTGGGGGCCACAAATCCTCCAAAATATATATACACTAAATAATATAGAATTTTCACAACAAAAATTATCCTTGGCAGAACAATTCATACAGTTTCGCTTGTCAAACTAACTCCGACGCTACTACTCTTAGGAAAACTGCACTGAACGTCCCTAATTTTGAAGTGACAAATTAGAAGTCAGGCAGCTGGTTAACACTAACCACTGCCACATACATGGTCTAATCTTTATCAATGAACACGATATTGACCGTCACATTACAGCTCCCCAACGGTTGAAACGGTGAGCAAGTTTCATGAAGGTTCGATCCCTCGACCCCGCAGATTACAAGCCGAACACTATTCAACACAACACGCTAGCCCTCTTAGTTTCAAACAAAATGTATACATTTATTATAGAATAAGTTTAACTCTTTATTAATTTAAACAGGTTTTGATTGCATAGAGTTTTATCAAAAACTACATGCAGGTCTTATTCCTGTGTAAGAAAGGCGCAAGTTGGCTTTTAGGTACAAGGGATAAAAGTTAAGATTATGGGGAAGTAAATTGCTATTTTTTTTTATATCAAAAGTAACAAAGTAAAAAAAAAAACATCTTGTGGATCAATCTTAACCAAATAACTCCCTCTGCTATTATTCCCTTAAAACTCTAGACATTTTGGTATTTGTCATTCATTGTGCAAGTAATTGGTATACACTAAGCAAAACTATCATTACTGTTCTACATTCTGTGGTTTGTCCTGCCACAGTTCAACTAAGCAGTGCGACTATAAAAGATCTACTTTCTCTGCCAAATGGCACTTTTCCTAAGCTGTAGCTCTAGGGTTATTTATTTCTATGAAACATTTTAAACTGCCAACCATTATCCAATAACATGGGCTCAGCTGATTCGGGTGATAGAGTTAACTTAAGAATTATCTTGAGAAAACACGTTATGAAATACTGCTAGAACGTTTGATATAAAAGTAAAAAATAAAATAAAGAACCTTGCTTCTCATATATTAACAATCAAAATAATTTATATTCTTATCTTACTATACAAACAAAACTATGCTGGTAAGCTGTAATAACTAATTTCACACAAGTTGAGAGCAAAAAATAACAAAATTCATTCATGCTTTATTGTAAACTTCTCTTTCTCAACAAAATATATACAAGTATAAAATAAAAATAAAGCCACATGGCACTAAAAAAATTATTTATGGAAATGCATAGTGCATATGA
Source organism: Carcinoscorpius rotundicauda (assembly GCA_011833715.1). Lineage (NCBI taxonomy): Eukaryota > Metazoa > Arthropoda > Merostomata > Xiphosura > Limulidae > Carcinoscorpius > Carcinoscorpius rotundicauda. The sequence goes on along the minus strand of CM022402.1, from coordinate 20,372,437 downwards.
TGAGATATAGCGACTAACTTCATGATCAAGCTATATTTATACGATTACTCAACCAAGCTAGTGTCCACCAGCATTTCATGCAAGATATGAAAAAGGCCAATAAAATCAACAGAATTAGTGTCCTAATACCTTTATTAATGTTATCGCTAAGACCCACTTCACATAACGTGTGATAATTTGTAATTTTTCTCTGACCAAAAATAATCAAGCATATAAAATGTTTATTACCTTTAATGTTAACATTTCCATCTTGCAGATTTCCAGGTTCCTGCAAGTAATAGATTTTCGAGTTTTATTCTGTCCCTGTAAGGAGTGGATTTAAGACATGTTTCTTTGCAATATCTTTGTGGAAAACTCCTTCAGTTAAACACGCACTGTTAAACTAATTATCGCCTAGATATTTTTAATATCTACGACAGAATTGACAGCCTTTCCTTATTGAGTAGAAGTTTACGCTTTTCTGGTGTTAATACGCCATTGTAAAAGCTAAAAACCAGGCTTTTTGAATATTTCATACTAATTTATACAACACTATCAAAACATGTATGCTAGCCTCCCTAATTCTAGCTGATAGACTAGAGTGAAAAGCTATCAGTTACATCCACCAACGATTAACAGAACTGACCGTCATATTATAATGCCTGCGCAACTGAAAAGACATCCATATACGGTAACTGGCTTCAGCTCCGTGTCTTTTGTTGTTGTTGTTATTTCCGAGATAAATGTTGAATCAAATGCCTTGGAAAATTCACAAATACTCTAATTTTGGGTTATTTTCAATTGCTCAAAGGTTTTATTATAGTTAGCAAAAACAGAATTATGTATAAAGACCGTGATGGCGTTAACTAGGCCTCAAAGAACCCCAATCCAAGAAATTCTGTGCCCCCCAAATTAAAATCTCCAATGCTTCAGAATGTTCCCCCTAATTTCAATATTAGATACAAATTCTGAAGGGACCTATGTAAAGCCTGTCCCTTCCCTCCCTCATTAAAACATGTTCCTTGTTTTTGAGTTATTTCATCCTCAACTCCAATAACATTTTGAACCCGTAAAAAACTGTCACTATCTTAAATATTTTTTTAAATTTGTTTATAGTTTTAAATATCCATACTATGTGCTTGAAGAAAACAAAAAACAAAACTGATATGTATGCCCATGAACTTTGTACGAGGCCATATTTTAGTTCACTTTAACCAAAGAAAAAACAAAGGCAACTGCAAGCAATCGATCGTTAATACCAATGCAAGCAGATTGATGTATTTGTTTTCAAGATTACTGAAAAGTAACCACACAAAGTTGTCAATGCTGTGTGGTAATTAACTACCAATACAGGCCTTAGCAGATCAGTCAGTGCGAGTTTCCAGTCGATCGCTATACCAATGCAAGCAGATTGATGTATTTGGTTCCAAGGATACTCAAAAGTAACCATATTAAGTCGTCAATGTTAACCACCAATATAAGCCTTAGCAGGTTAGCAAGTGCGAGTTTTCAATCAGCATAGTAACCACATCACACAGCCTACAAATATAATAAGACTAAAGACACTGCATCCTATTATTACCCTTGTCTTTAAACAGTTACAGCTCAGAATTTTATGCATTGGAAATAAGAGTTGTGTACGTGTATAACTTTTAATGCTTCTACCCCCCCATGATGAGGAGAAAACCCACTTCAAGGTTGAAACGTTGTTCGCTCCTCTGTGCCTTCTTTACCCATTCCAACAGTTTTAAAATAAATATATATTTGTTATTTAAACAAATGCGATAGCTTTTTCTTTTCTTTTTTTCAACAGCGAAATCCGATACCTAAACGTAAAGGCCTCAACGTGTGTTTTTTGCTTTGGATATTATACGCATAATTCGAGTGTTAACTTGCATACTACGACGTAATCACTAACTACGTGTAACGTTTTGAACAACGGCGATTTTTGATTTTTTTTTTTATGAAAAGTTAAATATTTCAACAGTCCAATACGAAAACTTAATGTTTCTTAATTTATTTTGTTTCTTATAAATTTAGGGTTGTGATTAATGAATAAAGATCGTCTAAACTGGCGTAACTTCATCATGGATTGAAATATGTTACGAACACTATTTGTATGTCTCCATGAAAATCATTTACTACATATTTCTCGACTTTGTGCACTGGTATTTCGAGCATCTATTGTCTCGGGAACAACAAAATACTTGAAACAATCCCTTGAACAAATTATTTAAACAACTACTATTGTTATAGCTTGTAAAATCAATAAACATAATGTTCAGAATTGTTTGGTCTTTTACTAGCCTCATAACAATAACGATTATTTTACAAGAACACCATTCAATAAGACATTTTATGTAAACTCGTAAATTGTTTACTCCTAAAACCCAAAACGTTGAAAAATGTTAAACTTTTTTAAAAAGTATATTATTTTGTATAATTAGTTCAACCAACTAATTATACACCGATTACTTGTGAAATAAATTTTCATATAGTTTAAATTTTGACCCCAAAAATTAACCACTCACTTTCCATTCCACCAAAACATATACTAATAATAAGACTTACTACAGTCAAATTTTATTTTACCTTAGGAAGTATACAGTTCGTTTTCATAAATGGAGATGGCAAATTTTTTTCTCAAATAAATTTCCGTGCACCAAAGGTTTTATTACGCAGAAAAAAACAACAAACTATATCAGACACAAATTTGGATTTTTTTATATTCTTTTAACTTTTTGCAGTTACAAAATTACCATTCATTTTTACACAAATATTACACTGAAGTGCCTCAAATCTCCAAATTTGGTCACGTACCTTTTCACCAACAGTTGTTGATGTGTTAAATCTTATCAATGACGTAGTTCGAGAAATGTAGAAGTACAAGTTGTACCATCTTTATTGCGAACCGCAGTGATTTATGAAATCGTGCCGGAATTTAAGTTTTGCTTTACATTCAAAATAAAATGAAAAATACAACAGAAGCAAAGTTTACTAGCTACCAGGTTAATAATTTTCATATGAATTGACAATTAGTAAGCCTTACTACATATTTGAAACAATGTAAATATAGCATTACGTTTACTTCTTGCAACCAAGATGATGCAGTTGTACTTAATTTCGCTCGTGAACTTTGTCATTACTGCATCATACTTCTGATGGAAATATATATATATATTTATTGTTAAACATGCACATAGTACCGACACAGACACACAGCTAACTTAGTCTGAAAGAATGAGCAATTACTGGATGACGTAATACATACGTATGGATATTTTGAATGCCCAAGAATATTCGCTGTCCATTTTAACATACGCTTTTCAATTAACATCCCTCTCCCGAGCCTGCCCAACCTCACACATTCACGCGTAATTATTGTTTATAAAATATTTGTGACAGTAGTTTTTCTAGCCTTCAGAAGTTATACTTATTGTAAATATCAAATAAAAACGTAAAGGGCAAATATTCACCAGCAATATTAACATTTAATAAAAATTTCAGCAAACAAGTTTTTTTGGTGGATGAAGGTTGAGATCAATGATAAAATGTTAAAGAACTTCAAAATTATGAGTTGGTAGATTAGTTATAATGTTTACGCAGACAAATTTAATATTATATGAAACTTAATTTTCTTTCTTTTTTTTAAGAAAGAAATAATTTTCTCATTTAATACGTGTACGAATCTGCTAAAGATATCTTTAGGGCATGACTTTATACTATGGTTAATACGGCGAAAAGTGCCATACATCTTGTAACCCTAACACTGCTTGTTTGCCATTTCTTTATTATTATTATTATTATGGGTAAAATTAATTCACATAAAAATATTATATTATTAATCTTTACCAAAATTCTGATTTTTAAATGATGTAAAATTTACACTTTCACCAACTTTGCTCAGTTCACACTTTTTTTTGTCCTTGTATTGTAATATAAATAAACCAATACTGTATCTGTTGTATTCTAGTTGGACTACTGAGCCTTGGTGCTAGATGAAGACCTTGGCTGTACTAAATATGGCAAACAATGTGATTTAAATATTACACTTTTTCTTTTACTTAAGGTTAATTTTGGTGTTTTTACTAAACCCAATTGTAAAATTAACTAATACAATTTCTCTGATTTTGAGAAAATTTTCAAAAATTCCAGAAAATTATGAGCAAAAATAACAGGTATCTGAAATCAAATGAGAATGAAATTTATATGAATTTAATCAAACTTATCAAATGATATTTGTTAAATGTTCTTCCATTCAAAGTAAAATCTAGTTCAAAAATGGTTAAGATAATTATAGTCAATTAATAATGAATAAGCAAAAAGGAATGTAAAATGGTAAATTAGGAACTCAACTTTATTGTGATAAAGTCCAAGAAAGCTTTTACTAAGGCTGAGAATGATGAAAAACATCTTCATAGAGCTCAAGACATAAAAACTTAGTTTTTTCTTACATTACCTACAAGAAATTTAAGAATTTTGTGCCTTTTACAGATTCTAATGGAAACATTATTTTTGGAGAAAAGAAACATGGTAGAAATGTTATTTGTTGTTTTTTACAATTTTTTTTTAATTTAACCATTTTACTTCCTCAAAATTTGCAATAAACTTTCTTCACATTTTCAAGAGAAACCTGTGTCAGAAAAAGATGAGAACCTTTTCTTTCTCAGATATAAAATGTTAAAACTTCACAGAAGCAAAATATCTAGATGAAACTTTTAATCACTGAATTACTAAATAGATTCCAGATGACTGGAAAAATCTGTAAAATTATTTCTACTTTTAAAATGAAGTCTAATAAAAATGCACAATATTACTGGGTGAGTAGCACATCATTAGCAAAGTGTAAATTTATTGTCAGTGATTATTCATAAAAGTACTTTGAAAACAAGCAGTTAAACTTAACCTGATGCACCACAGAAGTGGAAATTCAGAAATCACAGTTTTCTGGCAACACAGAGAATAGAATATTTAAATTTGAAAAGCAAATTTATTCTGTGGTTTTAATCATTTTTCAGAACAGAAATGTTACCAGGCTTGTTATACATTATCAGCTTATTCTTGGTTGGTTGGTTAATTTAGTGTTTTATGGCACAAAGCAGCTAGACTATTGGCGCCAAACATCAGGTAAAAACGTAAAAAATATATTAACTGTAGCAAAATATATAAAAGGAAATGAATGTAAAAACAAAACAGCATTGAAAATGAGAAAAAGCATAAAACCAATGTTGACACCTAGTCTACAATGTTAAGAGAGAAAGCAGAGTAAGAAAAGTTGTAAAGGACTTTCTGTAGCATAATGGTAATGATCATAATCCACCAGGAAGACTAACAGGTAAGTAAAAGAACCAGCATCAGTCACCTAAAGTTGGTCTTTCCAGTCCTGGATCTGGGTTATGTGTCATTATGGCCAGTGCCAAAAGGTAAAGTAATAAAAGTGTTAAATGATATGCAGCAGAAGTGTAATAACAACTTGCCAGAATAACTAATGGGTAGTTCAAACGAATAGCTCAAACTGCAGTGTCAGTCATCTGAAGTTGGCCTATCCAGTCTTGATGTCGAGTTATTTAATGTTCTGGCCATTTTCCAATTTCAAACTGAACTAGAAACATTGAGACTCTTAAAAGGGAACCACAATTAAAAAGGTATAATGAATAAATATCAAACACTTAAATGAGATTATGGGATTAATGGCCATTAAAAAACTAAAAACTTTATCAAGGTAAACAGTGTCACCATCACCAATAACAATGTCCTATGTTACAGACAAACCTGGGGACAGAACACGTTCAAAATAGTGCCACTGTTAAGAATAAAAGAAAGTAAAATGTGGCTCACAGTGATTTGAGTGTTACACAAACTACACACTGGTGCATCAGTTTCAAATAAAAGAAAACAATGAGTTAAGAAATTGCGATCAATGCATATTCCAGTTAGAACAACTTCCTCTGTCTGAACCTTAAGGAAGCTAGACGGCTAAAGCCCAATATAGGGTTTTATTTGGAAAAACTTGTTGTCGCGTTGCTCACTCCAAGTGGACTGCCAACTGGCGCAGGGCTGAGCTTTGAATACAGGACCATAGTCCATGTACGGAATTGCCACAGTGATGACAGTGACAGAGCAGATAGATTATGCTGCTGTGTCTGCCAGCTCATTCCTGCAAATACCAACATGGCCTGGTATCCAGAAAAACTGGATTGAAGTAGATGGTAATGAGAAGTGGGCCAGTCGGTTTTGAATATCAGTGAGAACAGGCTGTGAGCCAACGTAAAGCAATTTCAGGGCCAATAGAGAACTAAGCGAGTCAGAAGAAATAGTAAACACAGAAGCTGTAGATGGGATTCTGTGTGCAACCACCAAACCGCAACAAACCATGGCAGAACCTGCACAGTCACCTGATTTGGAACCATTCTTATAAATTGGAATGGAAAGATTGTTTGAGAGATTTTCAAAGGTTGCATTTGGAGACTGTAATAAGCCATGGTTGGATGGGCTGACCAGTGAATTCTGCAATGTTATCCAAGGACAGACCCAATTTATCCAATTGCAAGGAGCAATGGCAGATCGTCTGTTCTGAAAAAATATGGCCCACTGAGGAAGGACAACACATACCCAGGTGGGATGCTTTGGTAAGGAATGAAGTTTTGAAGAATATAGTGAAGAAGGTTGCAAACAGCAAAGGTGCAGAGAAAGTTCATGAGATTCTATGTATAAGCTTTGAACAGGGGAGGTGCAGAAAGCCCCAGTGCAGAGTCAAAGTCCTTGATGATGAATGGGGTCCAGCATCTTTAAGGCTGAGGGTCTGGCAGAGCTATAGACCAATGATCCATAGTTGAGTTTTGATCGAATAAGAGCATGATATACCTTTAACATAGAATATCGATCTGCTCCCCAACTGGTGGAAGAGAGGACACAGAGGATGTTCAGTGCTCTTGTGCAACTGACCTGTAGCTGCTTTAAGTGTGACATAAAGGTCAGATTACGGTAAAAGATAAGCCACAAGAACTTCGTCTCAGGAACCACTGGCAGCAAAACTTCACCGATACGAAGTTCAAGATCAGGGTGAATACCCTATTGGTGACAAAAATGCATGCAAATGGTTTTAGAAAGAGAGAAATTTAAGCCATTTGCTGTGGTCCACTTCATTGCATGATTAAGGGCAGTTTGTAGTTGCTGCTCAATATATCTTATGTTCGACAACTGACACAAGATATCAAAGTCGTCGACAAAAAGCCAGTTTGCAACAGTGAGAGAGAGCTGTTCAGTGATGGCATTTATCTTTACACTGAAAAGTGTGGCACTCAAAACACAGTCCTGAGAGACCCCAAGTTCCTATAGAAAAGAACGGGAAAGTGTTGAACCCACATAAACTTGGAATCTCCTGTCCATAAAAATTTTTTAATAAACATGGGAAATGGCCACGTAACCCATATATATGGAGGTTTTGCACAATGCCATACCTCCATGTTGTGTCATAAGCCTTCTCAATGTAAAAAAAATATTGAAACAAGATGTTGGCATTTGATAAAGGCTTCTCTGATTGATGTTTCAAGTCGAATTAGGTGGTCTGTGGTGGAATGCTATCGTCGGAACCCACACTGGGTGTGCATGAGGAGGTTGTTTGATTCAAGGAACCAAATATTAACCATTCTCTCTAAGGTCTTACAGAGACAGCTCTTCAAAGTAATTGAACAGTGGTTTGAAAGAATCTTGGGATCTTTCCAAGGCTTAGAGAAAGGTAAGATAATAGCCTGGCACCAAGCATTAGGAAAAACATTTTTCTGCCAGATCCAGTTAATAACAATTAAAAGAATATCAAGAGAAGCACGAGAGAGATAGAGCAGCATGTCATATTGTATATCATCAGGTCCAACAGATGTACTACCAGAATGATGAAGTGCCATTTTCAGTTCCACCAGTGTAAAGGGAAGATTACAGTCAGAGACAATCAGTTCGAAAGGAAAGAGGTGAACACTCTGCCCGAGTCTTGATGGCCAAGAAGGTGGATGAACAAGCAAAAGTGCTAGATACCCAGCAAAAGCTTTCACCTAGAGAATCTGCAATGCTCTAGAAATCAGCTACCTCTTGGCTATCAGAGAGTGAGATCAAGAGGGGACAGAATAGTAGTGCCCGCTGACCTTTCAAACCCTGTCCCATATGACCTTGGAACCGGTGGTAGAAGACATGCTAGTTGTGAACTTAATCCAAGATTCCTTCTGGCTTTGACATCTTACCCACCTAGCATGTGCACAGGCCTGTTGGAAAGTGATGCGGTTTGAAAGTGTGGGATATCTACAGAAAGTATTCCAGGCCCGTGTTTGAGCCTTCCGTGCCAAGTGGCAAGCAGGATTCCACCACGGATGAGGATATCATGGAAAACGGGTCAAGGTTTTAGAAATACACTGAGCAACTGCTTGTATGATGCAGTCAGTTACCGCTCCCACACAGTTGTCTATTGATGGCTGAGTCATAATGGCAGTATCAAGTTCTACAAGAGCAGTGAAAGTGAACAAGTCTGTCTGATCCAGCTTCCACCAGGGCACAGGTGTAGAGTGACATCAACCATGGCCAGTCTCTCTCAAAAGTATAGGAAAATGATCAAATGCCGAGAGGATTATTGTCAACCCTCCATGAAAAATGGGAGAATAATGAAGGGGAGCAAACCAAGAGATCAGAAAGCATATGCTTAACAGAGCAGCTCTTCCTATCAATAACATCACTTCCCTAGAGGGGTTGATGTCTATTAAAGTCCTCCAGGATTAGAAAGGGCGACAGCAACTGTTCAACGAGAGCATCAAGATCTGAGTGATCATGCGTCTCTCCAGGGGACATACAGAGAGCACAAGCAGTGATGGTATGACCCTAAGAAACACAGTGGCTATGGCCTCCAAGAATGTGTTGAGTGACAAAGATAGGGTGGGCAATGCTGATCAACCAATTGTGCCACCCATCACACAGCCTGTCATTTCTGTACAAAAAAACTGCTGAATAGTGGACTGTGCCAACAGGTTTTAGAAATGGTAGGAAGCAATCAGTGTTTTGATATCATCCAGATTAGAACATAAACCTCGACAGTTCCATTGTATCAAGGTGGATATTTTTAATGACGGGAAGGCAAAGTGGCTGGAGAACCCTTCTGTTTATAACCATGTCTTTTTTTCCTGACTGTCCTTAGTCGGAGGAGGTCTATCAACCTCCATGGATCCTGCCCTGGGTCGATTGGGCAGGTCTTTGTTGTTGGAAGGAGATTCCAGTGACTGAGGATGCAAACAAATGATTGTTTTATATCTTGAGGCAGGAGAAAAAGATGTATCTGAAGAAATGCCTGTATTTGAGACCAAAGGATGTGGATCTTGGGGTTTGTTGGAATGTATGGGAGGAAGATGGGAGTTAAAGTTGATTTATAAACCTTTTTAACCATGAAGGTCAAAAGGCTTTTCATATGTTTCAAAAACAATTCTCTTGGAGGCACAGAGAAATCTGTCTGTACTCCCACTATAGTTGTGAAACAAAGTGAAGCAGCATATGTCCAAGATAAAGTGGTGGACAGCAATTTCGTTTTCAAATGCTGCACCTCTTTTTCCTCCAACCATTTTGGGCAAGAATGAAAGAAGGAAGGGTGAGAACCATTGCAGTTGACACAATGTGGGCCCATGTCACACTCATAGGCATAGTGGTCCTTGCCAACACAAAAAGCAGAGAATCACCACATGTTGTCTTTGAGTGGCCAAGTCTCTGACACTGAAAACATTGGAAAATATATGGCCATACCCTGCAATTCAGATAACCTGCCTTGATGGTGGCAGGTGCATGCCTCATTGAAGAAATTCCTTGAGTGGAGAAACCAGTGAGAGTCTCTGACTCGGGGGACAAATCACTCTCAACAATAATCCTTGTGGTGAATTCAAAATAGCATGAGGAGTAAGTTCAACAGGTACATCCCAATTGCTTTGAATTCAAGGGTAGGTCACTGTTTGTGGGATGTGGATGTTTCAACCAATGTCTTCAGATCGAAGCTTCTTAATTGACTTTAGAGAGCCAGCATGTTCCTCTAGTCTCTTCTGAATAAAACAGGGGGACATTTACCCTAACAGTTTTTCTGAAAGAGAATGTAATATACAAAAATGAGGTACGTGTTACAGATGTTGAAGATTGCTGCTCAGAGTTTTCAAGACATGGTCGTTTACCTATTAAATGTTCTTTTGACTATTTTATTTAAATATTTCGCAGGAGGATCCATCAGAAAAAAGGAAAATTGACACCCACTGATCCCACCCGCCATGGAGCCTTATGAGAGGACGCACTACAATGTCATGCAATTACATTGCAGCAATGCCAGGGTTTTGTGAGCACTATACCCAAACATCAGCAGACACAATGTCCACAACACCCATTGAGAACTTCCAACACTGGTACTTGGTTGACTCTAGCCCAACCAGCTGACTAACACAAGGGGGGCCACCCAAAGGCCGTCCTTCTACAGGAATTCAAGGCCAAAGTGGTGTGTTTGGGTTGGACCCGTCAACCACCAGGAACCTCTTTCCCCCCTCCATGGGTCACCACACAGGGCAAACAGAGGAGGTAACCAGAAAGAACTGAACCTTCCCTGGGAGGTCTCCTCACCATGTACAGGAATCCATACTGAGGAGGGCTTATTCTCAAGCACAGTATAAAAGCAAGACATTTCTCCTTAAAACAGTTTTCAAGGTGAAAATATTTACTTAAAACTGTGTGCTTAAACTTTCCATTACACTGCATTAAATAGCTTTATCAGCTACTTTCCTTACAGCAATATTTATGTCTCAAACTTTATTACTGCAATAGAACCAAGTTTGCCAGAGTTAGTTTTAACTGTAAGTGTGCTGCAGGTGTTTTTTTCTTGAAGCCCTTAATTTAATTATTTGTTGATGCAGTAGTGGGTGAAGAATGTACTGAACATGAAGTATCTTTCAATCACTTGTACTTTAAGTTCTTACACCACAAAGATAAATTCAAGGAAAATTAAATACTTTATCTACACTCGATCTCGCACTGTCCAGAAAGCTTTTGTAATGCACTTGCACTATCTCAAGATGATAAACATTCTTGCACCATATTACCATTTAAAAAAAAATTTATAATAGAAGAAACACTGAAGGATATATTAATATTTACCTAGTTGTATTGCACTTTATACATGAAAGTAAACAGATTGTACCTTTGACACAATCAATTGCATCAAGTACTACTTTTCTGGCAGTTAAATTGAAAGTAGATGAAATCACTAAGAAAACCCTCTTCAAATATTTTTAACAGTTAAAATTCATATCTTTGATAAGTTAACAAAACAGTATTGTGCTTCTGAAGAGGCAAAAGCCTATTACATATTTTAGTTTGTGTACAAAAAAACCTTGCATCAATCATTACTGCAGTTTCCATATTAAATCTGGATATTTCTTAAAGTATTAGAGAAAGTTTAACATATTTTAAGTAACCATGGATTTTTCTTTGGCTTTTTTTTTTTTTTAAGGAAGAAAATTTTATTTGGTGAATTTGTAGGACAGGCATTCAAGAGTCATAGAAAGCATATTTCTATAAACATTGCATGATTATTTAGTATGTTTTCACTAGTCACTAGAAGTTATCTAGAAATAAAACCTTCAAATCTGAGTAATTAATAATTGAATTGCATCAACAATACTTGTAAAACACATTCAAATAAGGCTTCCAAAAAATAAAAGCAACACCCCTAAATTAATATATATGTACTTGTACTTCCTGTTATATTTTAGTAAGAATATAGCTTATGTTCACAAGAGCAGAATATTTGGTGATCTGGTAGAAATTTTAAAACAAGAATTAAATATTAAAATCAAACTAAAACAGAAATTTCTTCACAATTTCAAAATGCATTACAGTCCAATATGTAACCACGTACACAAAGATCTCTCCAATAAAATGAGGATTCAAGACAACTTCACTATTTTCAAACTTATCCCCAAACTTTACTAAATTCCATACTAATATTTTCAAAATACTGACATGGAAAATTTAATATTAAAATTGCTCTTGGAACTAACCTGCAGTTCGCACCAAGCGACAGCAACTCCTGTGGCAGTATCCAATCCTTTATACACAGTTTTGAAAGATCCACGTCCAATATCCTCCTCAAACTTAAGAAATCGTCCATCAGGGGATGTATCTCTAGCCTTCACTGCTTCATCTTCTTCTACAGGTAACTCCAAATTTTCATCACATCTAACAGCATTGAGTTCATTTTGACTAACTTTTTTTTCAAGAACCTCTTTAGAGTTACCACTTTCTGTACCTGGATTTTTGGAGATTGAACTTACAAGTTTACCATCTCTTTCATACTTGTTATAATCATCCCCGACTATTTCACCATCATTCTGATATTCTGTTCTGTCTTTACGATGTGATTTTTCAAAATCACATAATATTGTATTTTGTAGGCTACCAATTGTGATTTTCTCGGTTTCATTTTCAGAATTATCACAGACAGAATTCCCATTGGAGGGATCCTGATATTTTGAACTATCACCAACCTTTCTGGCTAGATTACTTTTAAGTAAAATTTCTTCTACAATAGGTTCCCTGTTCACAGTCTTCGTAAATGAAAATCGAGAAATGAGCGACTGGTTATTCTTAACACGTTTATCAGACAAATTTTCTTTGCTGTCAGCTTCTTTTTGACGTAAACCACTGCCATTAGTAGTTACTAGCTGACTTTTGATTTCAACAGCAGCTGGTTTGACAGTTTGACATTGCGTGCCAGCCATTTCCAAGTTTTGACTAGGTTTAATTGAAAAAAAGTTTTTTGGGAAAGCTACCTTTCGACTCTTGTCGGGAGAAGGAAGCTCCCCCAAAGTTTTTTTAGCTATTGCTTTATAAGGTCTGTATTTTGCTTGGCTTGAATTGTGGTCTGTTTTGAACTGCATTCGATGTACACCCCCAGGCAAATGACAAGCAGCATGGGATATGCTACCTTTATTCCTCTTTTCTGTTACATTAACTGGTTCTGAAGTATAGGGGTGCTTGCACACTGGCATACCTTTTAAACTTCCACTGCTTTTCTCAGCCAAGTTCTTTTCAATTTTAGAAATACTGGCATCTTGACAAGTATATTTGGAGGATGAAAGTTTTTCTGAATGTTGCTGGGAAGACGTAGCATCCTGAATGTGTGAAGACAACTGAACACGAGCTGATTTTTCACCAATAGTTGTACAGCACTCAGAAAGTGTGCGTCTTGTTTGTTTTTCAACTTTAGTGATTAAATGGTCAGTCTTGGAAGTCTTGATTAAATCTTGATTTTGTGAAATATTTTTTGCTTTATGGTTTATCATATCAGATACTAAAAGGCTGCCGAAATATGTGTGTGGCTAAAAAGAGAGAAAAAAAAACTTCTAGTTTTTACCCAATCAAATGTTGACAGAAACAAGAATTATATATACAGGGTGGTCGCTAGAAAAGCGGAAAATTTGTCAAACAGCTATTTATTTTTACAAAGAATAACTTTTACAAAGTTTTTTAAAGGCATATGTTATATTACACTCATAGATGCTCAAAATGCATTTTGTGATATCTGACCCTCAAATTTTCCGCTTTTCTAGCGACCACCCTGTATATGTGTATATATATATATAGAGAGAGAGAGAGAGAGAGAGTTATGAAGCTGTTTGAAACTAGTGGCTAAATCTTATTGATATCTTATATATTTTCAAACAGCTACTGCATCATTATCAGATTTCTAGTTAATCACAATTATCTTTTATAAATTTCAACACACAAAACAATCAACAGGTACTGCTAGGACAAAAGAAAATTTTTAGCTTAATTGTACTTGGAAATTTCCAAACAAGATAAAAAGAAACTTATAAATCTTATATTAATTTGTCTTTTTTTTTCAAATTAACACAGGAACTTGTATATAAAATACATACAGGTAGTCACTTCTAAGTTTATCAACTGGGTTTTACACAAACTGGAAATCTAATGCTTTTTCTTAGTAAAGCCTAATAAATATACCATCTTTACACCAGCCACATACAATTCTACTCTCATGTTACAAATGTTGTAAATGAAAGACAAAGTAAGTTTGTATGTCCCAAGTAACAAAAAACTAACTTCTATTACTTTTATGGACAGAATTCAGAAACTGGTTTAAGAAATGTAAACAATGATGTATTATTTGTTTTTCTGTAGTACAAAATTACAAAATAATTTCAACCAACTATTAACAACAGATAGAATTTGAACATTCCTTTGGGGGATTTTACAAAGTAGTAAAAAAAAAGTTTGAAAATATAGAGTGAAATACTGGAGTTCTAGATTTAAAGGCCCACAATTTTCAGTTAAACATCTTTTATTTTTCTTGTGCAGAATGTTCCTTTCAATTACAAAAAAAAAAGGATTTTCAATGTGAAGTTTTAGAATCTGAAAAGGTGTCTTACAATGTTCAATGCATACCTCTGTTTCATGATAGGCTATCTTCACACAAATAAATCAACCTTGTTAAACTCAGCACTTCATATTCACGTACCTTTCTAATAAATGTTTAAACAGGTTAAAGCAACCACTTACACATTAACGAACAAATCAGTCCAAATGTTCAGAATTCTTGCTGAATGAAAGTTACTGAAGGTCATAAAATACTTTTCATATGTTTATTAACTATAAAAAGATGTCTAAAGAAATAATTTTTATTAATGCAAAGAAGGTATCTCATTTGATCAGTTTTACACATTACACATCTGTGTACATGTGATTTTTATTCTCAGAAGACAAGTCATTTTTTGAAAAGCTTGAAAAATATTTTAACAACAGAATCCAAACCATCCATGAGAAGATTTATGTTAAAACTGATAAAGATTACCATGTAAATATACAGGGAATTAACTGTTTCAAAGACGTTTTTGCATGAAATTGATTACTGATGTGACACTTAAAATAAGTCACTGAGGGACAATACAGTAAATGACAGACAAAACTGGTTTGGTTGCTACTGTTAATAAAGTACTTCAGATTTGAATTTTTGCATTATTAAGTCATACTCAACATGATTTTAGAAAAGATTTTACCTACCTAACCAAATTACTAAGTTACTAGCATTTTATGTGTGCATATGTGAGCACTCCTAAAGACATGTTCTTTACTCTTGGATATATTTTGTGACACAGGTACCTGTTCTGAATGTGCTAGAAATTGATGTTGTAGCAACGGGGTCTAAATTATGCTCAACTTAGTTAACTGACAACCAGAAATAAAAACTACAAACTACAATTTTGAAATAAACGCTGGTCATCATTATAAGTACAGCACATGTTCAAACTTTAACGAAATTTAGGTTAGAAGCACAAATGATTAATACATTAACATTAATAATACAGGTTATATTTAAACTACAGGTAAAATTTAAAACGAAAAAAGAAATAGTTAAACTAACATTTATTCGTAATTATATCAATGACACTAATATTTTAAAGTCATAATGGAGCACAAACCTGTCACTAAAATTTGACTTTTCAACATAATGATTTGCAATATTAATTTTTGTGATATGTACATACATACACATAATGTTATACACGTATATGACATACCAACAAAAGAGAGCCATTATTTCTTCACCAGTTACTTCTCCAACTGACGTCACATGAAATATATAATTTATCTCAATACAAATTTGGTTTATAACATTTAACACAGTAACTCAGTCATAACAATATAACCATATTCTACTCTCTTACTAATAACAACCTCCTACACTAAGTTAGCTATACTATCGTGACAACTTTTGGCATTAGGTTTATGACTAGGCGGACTGATATGTTGATTTTAAAAAATAAAGTTTTTCAACTAAAATCCCCTAAACCATTTAAAGATTTTCAGTAATATTTCTATTATTGTCCTTTTAGTATTAGATAGTGATACTAAACAGTAATTTATTATGCAAACCTTGAACTATTTTTATAAGCGTAATGGCTGACTTTGTAATAGTAGCGTTCTCTACAAAATTATATAAAAAATAAAATATTAGCTATCATTTTTTTCGAAAATAAATGTTAAAAACTAAAATTTTGCTGATAATTCTGATAGATAATACCAGTTTTCTTATTGTTTTGATATGATGAAAAACTAGGGAATCACCAACCCTAGGCTTGAAAAGCGATATGTTATTCTAAGATTTGTTGGTGTTAGCAAATAACATTTTCTTAAAACACAACTTTCAAAATTGTAATCACAAGCACTATCCCAGCTTTTCTTTAGCTGACTCTTATTTTACTAGTCATTGTTTTTGAAAAAGAAATACTCTCTCTGGGTTTTTAAACTCTTATGATTAGCATTTAATACTGTTTATTAGAAGCACAGTTTGAAGTTGTTGTTGTTTTGAATTAAGCACAAAGCTACACAATGGACTATCTATGTTCTGCCCACCACGGGTATCGAAACCCGGATTTTAGCGTGTAAGCCCGCAGACATACTGCTGAGCCATTGGGGGGTGCACAGTTTGAACAAAAGTTAATAACGTTAGAATAGTAAATGCGCTAGCCGTCCCTAATTTAGAAGTGTAAGACTAGAGGGAAAGTAGCTAGCATCACCACCCATCGCCAACTCTTAGGCTACTCTTTTATCAATAAATAGTGGGATTGACCGTCGCATTATAATGCCCCCACGGCTGAAAAGGCGAGCATATTTGGTGCGACGGGAATTCGAACCTGCAACCCTCAGATTACGAGTTACACGCCTTAACCCACCTGGTCATGCCGGGCCTGCGATGTTCTTAATGCATAAAACTGGTCAAACATAAAATAGTTCCCCCAGTAATGATCGGCGCGCTCATATACAAATAATTTATTTGTTGAATTTCGTGCAAAGCTATACAAAGAAAACCCGAAGCTTACACGTGAAATATCTAAAAAAGCTATCAATATCAAGTTAGGCAATTTACAAGTATGGCCACCTGTATACTTATCGGCCTTGTCGTATCCTATTGGTGTTGGATTTTCCAGCCTATGAGTCCGAGATACATGATAAGCGATCAGTTGCCGCTAAAACTTTCTCCTCATTTTGAGGTTGTGTGTGTACTATAAGAGGGGGAAGTCAAATCCCATTCTTCGACTGGATAATAGTAGCCCACAAGCGTTGGAGACGAGTGCTGTTGACCAGCTGCCTTCCCTCTAGAGTATCAACTAACTATTAGAGATAGCTATGCGCTGATAAAATACATTATATCGCCCATTATCAAAGTAACCTTAACCTGGAAAAAGGTAAATGAGGACAAATAAACAGTGCAGTATAAATCTAAATATCACATCTAATGTGTTTACCCTACAACATTTATTAGCATTGTTTGTACTGTGCCTCATTCGTTACATACGGATTATACACTATTACACTGATAACTACATCTATTTCCTTAAATCACACATCATTATACTGATATTAAGGTCACTCCCATTTAGAAAACATGTACACTATTACATTAGTAGCATTGCTACACCAATTGCCTCATAAGTATAACATTATACAAGTATAATTATTATACTAATTTACATAATTCCTACGTTTATTTCTTATTAAGCACAAATTTACACAATGAACAACCACGAAATTCAAATACGAATTTTAACATTGTAAGTTGTGACACTTACCGCTGAGCCACCAAGGGCTAATTCATACGTTATGCTACAAATATAAATACTTTATTCAATGACATAATTCAAATATAATTACAATGATATCATATCGCATTCGTTTTTTTAAGTTAATAAATTATAATAGTAGACCAAGAATGTTCTAGTGGTTAAGACGTTCGACTTGCAATCTGGGGGTCGCGAATTCGAATCCTCATCCTACCAAACATGTCGCCCTTTCATCCGTGAAGGCATTATAATATTGCGGTCAATTCCATCATTCGTTGATAAAAAAAAAGTCGCTCAAGAGTTGGCAGTGGATAGCGCTAACTAGCTGCTTCCCTCTAGTCTAAATTAGAGGGCCCGGTATGGCCAAATGGGTTAAGGCTGCAACTCGTAATCCGAGCGTCGTAGGTTCGCTCCCATTCCTGTCGCATCAAACATGCTCAACTTTTTAGCCGTGTCTCTAGTTATCACTACCCACGGCCAACTCTTAGGTTACTCTTTTACCAACGAATACTGGGATTGACTGTAACATTATAACGTCTACATAGCTGAAAGCGTGAGCATGTTTGGCGGGACGGGGATGCGAACTCGTGACCCTAAGATTACGGGTCGCACGCCTTAACACGCTTGGCCATGCCGGACCAATTAGTTTTGCGCGAAATTTAAAACTAACTAACTAACTAATTAAATTAAAAACCGTTAACGCAGTAGCCTTTGTGTAACTTTGCACAAGATTTAGTGCTAGCAGAACAAGTTTGATTATAGACAAATAATTAGGTTGTCTTATCAAAAAACTCAATATATATGCCTATCAGTGACTCAGCGGTAATTTAGAGTGTTATAACGCTAAACACAGGTTTTCGAGGCCCATGGTAAGCACAGCAAAGAAAGACCATGAAAGCTTTGTACTTAATAACAAAGAAACAAATAAACCAACATGGAAATATTCAGTTTATCAACATGAATACTCACTATTTTTTTTTCCAGTACAAGCGACAAATGAGATCGATAATTCGAAATAAATTCACGTTGAGTCTGTTTCATTGTTATAGTTATGCGATAATTAAATTAATACATTCATCTGACCAACTTCGACATAAAAAGAAGCTTGCCGAACAATTCGGTTTGAGTTACACTGCTTAACTTTATTTAGTCTTTCGCACGCTCCCATGTTTTTGCTTACTGCTATCACAGCTAAGGGAACAACTATAGTCTAATCTAAATTTTTTGTATAAGGAGGTCACGCACAGGTAATCTGACAGTAGACTTCGATAAGTTAATTAATTAGGTCGTTTCGCGAATTTTTTTTTTGTTTGTTTCGGAATTTCGCACAAAGCTACTCGAGGGCTATCTGTGCTAGCCGTCCCTAATTTAGCAGTGTGAGACTAGATGGAAGGCAGCTAGTCATCACCACCCACAGCCAACTCTTGGGCTATCTGTGCTAGCCGTCCCTAATTTAGCAGTGTGAGACTAGATGGAAGGCAGCTAGTCATCACCACCCACAGCCAACTCTTGGGCTACTCTTTTACCAACGAATAGTTCGGTTGACCGTCACATTATAATGCCCACATGGCTGAAAGGGCGAGCATGTTTGGCGCGACCGGGAGGTGAACCCGCGACCCTCAGATTACGAGTCGCACGCCTTAACACACTTGGCCATGCCGGGCCAACCTACGAAAGACCGACTCACGCACACCACAACTAAACGGCAACCCCAAACCTCACAAACCCGATTGTCCACTACGACCTATGAATCATATAATTACAACCTCGGTAAATATATTGCGTGAGCGTTTTCCAAATACGTAATATCAGCCAGCTCTTTTTTAAAGAAACTTATAACTTTAAATATATTCTTAGCCAACTAAATCATAAAGCCTTTATGGCCAGTTTTTATGTAATCTCCCTCTTAAGTCCCAACAACTAAAGCCTGCAAGATAGCTTTAGAACTTTATATTCAAGACCCCAACCCACTGATATGCATTTCCAGCAACCAATAAACAACCCTTATAAAATTCACTACCTCCGAGACTAACTTTATGTTCAATAATCAAAACTACCTACAAATAAAGGGCCTAAGTATAAGGAATCCCGTGTCACCAGTTCTAGCCAATATTTTTATGACACAGATTGAATCTCAAGCGACCATTTTAGCCTGGTACATGTATATTCATGATACAACTGCTGGATTCACATCTACAGAACACACACTTAATTTTTTTTTCAATCACGTTAACTCGATAGACCTCAACATTAAGTTCACCTGTGAACAGGAAAAAAAACACTAGCCAAATAATATTTCTTAACCTCAAGATCACTAGAAATGATCTACAATTCAAAACAGAAATCCACAGATAAAGTACCCATACTGGGTTATACATTCCCTAGCACATGAAACAAAACAAAAAGTCAACATATTAAGAAACCAAATAAACACAGCCACAAAACTACACTCACCCGACAAAATTAACGATGAAATCAACAACATAAAACAATACTTTATCAACATCGACAAATTTTGTCAGAAAACCGTGAAAATAATTATACGCATACACCTCGACCAACAACAAACAAATAACAATAAATCCCAAGATACAACGAACTACAAAGCCTTATACTGCTGCATACCATATGTTCCCGACATCAGCGAAAAAAATAATCAACATTTGGAAAAAACTTATAACAAAACATAACATTCCAATAAACACCAAATTTATTCAAAAACCAGGTACAAAGTCCATACTATGTAAAAACTAAACTGACAAACACAACACCAACATAATTTATAAAATACAACGCTGTTGTTTTGAATTAAACACAAAGCTACACAATGGGCTACCTGTGCTCTGCCCACCACGGGTATCGAAACCCGGATTTTAGCGTGTAAGTCCGCAGACATACCACTGAGCCACTGGGGGGCAAAATACAACGCAACAACCGCCAATACTTCTATATTGGAAAAAACAAGCAGAAAAATAAATATTAGATTTAGATTGAAAGCGCATAAAAAATACCTTCACACGTTTTTTTAAACACTGAAAATCAAGTAAACAACAAAATCATAGAAAACACACAGATACGAAGTAGGGAAACAAATATAAACAAAGGCAAAATCAAAGAAGACCTACTCATACAGCATCTAAAACCTAATTTAACCAATGTAAAGGAACACCTTTATACCTAAACTACTTAATAACATAACATCCAACTGCAACGTCCCCTACAATCCTGTACCCGTTTATACTTTCGTCTCTCAAACATGTCTCCGTCAACGGTCACTTGCAAACTTTCTCTTTCTTAAACTAAAGATAACAAGTAGGGGCTATAATATTCTTATTGTTATGTTCAGAAATTCTTCATGATTTTATCTAATTTAAATTAAAATCAAAATTTTGTGTTTCATGACACGATTAATAGGACCATAATTACCGTCATATGTAAACGTAGTCTTAGTAACATTCATTGAATTGTTTCGATGTATTTGAGTTTAAGAACGTCTAAAATAAAACTCTAAAATAAATTCGCGATGACGAGTAAATATGTATCTCAAAATTGCTGGTATGGGTATTGAAACATTTATTAAAATAAAGTAGAGAACGACATTTCGGCCTTCTCAGATCATTTTCAGGTTAACAAAGAGAGAGTTTGCAACTGCATTTGCAGAATATTATTTTATTAACGTGAAGATGACCTTAGAAGGTCGAAACGTTGTTCTCTACTTTATTTTAATTAAAAAAATAATAATCAGCCATTTGTATAAAGTTTATAGGTCATTATCCTAAAATTAAGATCAAGTAAATCCAGAAACTTAAACAAGGTAAGATGAATAAGAAAAATGTGATATTTTATAACTTCTGAATTGCGTAGAATAAAGATCAATTTATATATGTATATTAAAAAAACTTTTGAATGAAAAAGTATGAAATAAAAACCATCCTCATTCATATCTCAATACTTTAACGTGTTTCTAGAAAGAACTAAAAAGATTTATCAAGTTCTATTTGTAGTCTCATGCTTTCTAGGTGGTTTCTAGAACAAAATTGTTTTAGTGGGTTAACTTCTGTTTCAGTCTCATCGTCCTTACCTCATGGTGGTAATGTGGTGAGTTTGAAGGTTTCTAACGCTCAAATTCGGGATCCAATTCTCATAGTGAGCATAGTGGAGATAGTGCTTTCTGTCACTTTTATGATTTTAAAATCAAGTAGTTTATGCTAGTAAATTCTATTTCAGAGTCTTACTTATAAGGTTCATATTTTAATTTCCTGTATTGTTTAATTTCGAGAGCAACGTCACATAATAAGCTATATGCATTGTTATCATCGACAGAGAATGCTATTTTAAACTTCATAAATCTTCAAGTTTGTAGTTGAATTAACTTGAGGGAAGGGTTCGGTTTCCTGCTTTTCCTTATATTTTACCGCTGACATAAAAGTTTTTCTCCTTATTTGTTTTCTCTTACAGGATGAAAAAAATAATTTTTTTCTGAAGTTCAGAAAAATCAAGATTAAAAAAATTCTACACACTATGATCAACTTTTTTTTCTTTGTCAGGAAACTGAAATCACATTTAAAAAGAAATATACTTCACTTGATTTTTTAAAGTCAAGTATAATTATCATTTTAACTACTGTCTCAGTTTTTAAGGCCTGGCATGGCCGAGCGCATTAAGGCAGGCGCTCATAATCTGAGAGCCGCGGGTTCGCATCCGAGTCGCGCCAAACATGCGCACCGTCCCATTCGTGGGGCGTTATAATGTGACAGTCAATCCCACTATTCGTTGGTAAAAGAGTAGCCCAAGAGCTAGCGGTGGGTGGTGATGACTTGCTGCCTTCCCTCTAGTATTACACTGCTAAATTAGGGACATCTAGCACAGATTGCATTCGAGTAACTTTGTACGAAAATTTAAAGCAAACAAACATTTATGGAGATATTTTTAAGCGATTTGTGGATCAAGTGGTTTTTAACACGATTCGACCTTATGACTCTTGAGTGAAGTTATACGAGTATAACGTTTCGAAACGTTGTTCGCTCTTCTATTTAAAATATTTTCTGAACCCAAAACGAGCCGTTTTTGCATATAAAAGTGTGACAAACTGTTACATGGTTGAGGCGGCACTGAGACACAGTTGACCTTAACCATGTTTTCAACCGTCTTAATGCAGAAAAGCTGCGTTCACATTTGCAGCTGGATACTGGACATACAAGCAAAATTTTCATGAGAAGAAACACTTTACTGTACTTCAATATATTTAAATCGAACGCGCGAACCTCACAGTGACTTGACTGACTTGACCGCCTGGGCATCGCTACGGCAGTAATGTGTGCTAGTTACAACACAAGTAATTGCAAGTTTCTCAAAAATACTTAAACAATCACAAATATATCATATTCCTGTTAAAGCTCATCAAAAGGCAAACACGTTGTGATATAAGTACGTCTATTATATAAAAACACCTAAACAAAAACTAGCCATACATTTCGATTAGAGGCTTCAGGCTTCAGGCCGTTGAAATCGCTCCTTTAGTGTTCTAATTATACAAGAAATTTTACTATATATGACAAGAGAATATGTTCTTTTACCATAAAGCACCAGCACTTTATTAGAGGGCGGTGATAATCTGAAATTTCATGGATTATTGAGGGCCACAAACACAGGTCTAATGAGCCCTGTTGTAAAATCGAGCGGTCCTAACCTGTCGTTAACTGTACACTAAACGTACACTAAGGAGAGTAAGGTATTCGATAATAAAACCGGCTGGACATGCATAGGAAAACCGCACAATATACACATAAGATTGATGCAGCTACAAGCTACAAATGGCCTGGCAGGTCTAGATCACAGAAGTTTACGATTGGGAGTAATATTTTCGAATTTCATGATCTTTTCAATCTGTTGTGATGAAAATTTTACTTAATCTTACACTACGCAGGTAAATTCTGAGATAGTGCTTGCAAGCCTTGCATGTATACTTAGACCTACTGACTGATACGAACTACAGTAAAAACTATATTGGGTAAAACAAATTTATGAGAATAAAGTATTATGAAGGAGAAAATATATGTAAAGTTATAATGACAATTGAGAGATTATAACTTATAAATTAACTCGCTGGTAGTGTTATTAATTAATATAGAATTTTAGTTTTTATAATTTTTACGAAACTTGGAACTTATACACATATACTGCAAAACTTGTACAAATTAATCACCCGTGGTTTTGTTTAAAACGTAGTCATTTTACGCAGATGGCCAACTTAGAAGAAAATAATAGGGAAAAACATGGATTGAAGGCGCCAGAGTACGTAACCGCAATCCAATAATACAATCTATAAAAGCTTTTTATAATGTTAGGAACATAAACATATGAAGGAGGCTAGTTCACCTGTGGCGTTTGTTAGTGCTGTTTACCTTTGGATTTGTGCTTGAATAAAACAATTCATATTTATTGGAAGCGAAAAAATGATTATGAAAATGAAAAAAAAAGAGTAATAAGAAGGATAAGAGATCTGAGAAGTCAAAATCAAATTATTTTAGAAGAAAACATGATATATGGTATTGATTCTGGTGAAGATGGAAATGCTTAAAGCTCTAAAACCACTACTGCTATATAAAGCTGTACTTTTTTCATACTTTATGCATTTCAAATCTGAATGGTAGAATAAAGTAATTTATTTTTAGAAATCAACGCCTTTTTGAATATAATATTTGAAAATGTGGCATGACTCCTAGAGTTTTTAGTGATGGGAGGCCTAAAAATAATTCCTTTCAAATTAGTTTGTATCTTATAATTAAATTATCATGAAATACTTTTTTAAATTTCTGTGTATTTTTTATTTAAAATCTCAAACTATACAGGTACCGTAGAAAAAAATCCAGATTTATACAGTAAAATTAAATCATTTTTATTATGCCTTTCAAAGATCATTGTGTCTCTTTTTCACAGTCAAAATAGTCACTTATTTTAGTTTGATTATAATTTTTGGTGCAGCATATTGTGCCTCAATATTCATATAGATATTTAAAAATGTCTTCTTAGGCTTGGGTATAAGACAGATATACAAGTCATTAAGTGTGAGACATGTAATAAATCATCTTTGGCGGTTGAGGAGGGTTCAGATATTCTTCGCAAACACTGTGATCTTCATCTAACTTGTCTTCATTTGTATTGATGGAAGTTGTTTGCTCAAAGTTGTCAAGTAGGTTTCTTGTGTTACCTAAATGTGTAAATATTTTGTAAACGACAACATGTCGTGTTGTGTTTAAATTTTCATTTCTATTATTCATTTTTCCATATTTATATTATTGTTTCGAAGTTTAAACTAATATTTTGTTATTTATTTAGGGTAACATTTTAGAATTTTCTCGAATTAAGTAGACCAATCATATATTTGTAAAGAAGTGCTGGTGACTACGTATCTAGACGTGTAGTCTCGTGCAAGAACGGACATGCGTGGATTGTGCTGGAGACCTGTAGAACTTTCGCGGTCTTTCGGGGAGTTTAGGCCTACAATATATAAACAGACGAAGATGCGAGAGACAGGATTGATTAAGAGAGATTCAGTCATCAGTTTTTATTCGAAAAAAGAAGATAGATTCAGTCATTAGTTTTATTTCAAAGAAGAGAGTTAGTTATTTGAGAAAGATTAAGTGTTTGCTGTGATTATTCAACTTGGATTTGTGACTGTAGTTAGATCTACGGAAGCTGTGATTTTAATTCGTCAATCTCTACGATACATCTGAATTACTGCTTGTGCTGAGAGACGGCGAATTTATTGAACTGTGAACTGTTTCGGAATTTCTTCGTGGGACCAAATTCACACCCTAGACTGGAATTTGAGACTTTAATTTTAGATCATTACATTAGATACAGGCCAGTACCGTTTTGTATTGTGATTTATTTTGAAGTTTGAAACTAATATTATTTTGTTTTGTAATTAATTTCGAATGTTGTAACTTAATATCTGTCACTGTTATTATATATAATTTGGGTTATATCTGTTATAATTGTTAATAGTTTAGCATAATAAATTATACAAGCTGTTATCTGCGTTTTTCTGTTGCGTTTAGTCTACGAAAAACATAAAACATCAAAAAATACGTAACACTTGTGATGCTATTAATTGTATTTGGTACTTTCTCATTTTCAAGTGTTTGATAGAAACCAGCAGACACAAAACACTTCACAATCATTTATGATGAGACATCATAAATGTGATTCTCATCCAAACGAACTGCTTCAAGTACTGTTCCAGACTTCACAAATTCTGTTGAAGTTTTACAGTTTTTTATATTTGATACAAGACACTGCAATACCATCTTTCATATAATTTATTGGTTGAGTGGTTGTTTTCAATTTTAGGAGAATAAATTTAACAATGGCGTGACTACATTTCTTTATGCCAAAAAGACCAGTAGTGTTGTTTATTAAAATCTGAATGATTTTGTTTTTCTTATATTTGAAACGTTCTTCTAATATAATACACTAATGAACGCCATCCATGTTTTCTTATTGGAACACTTTGTCACAGAAAAGCTACACGTTTTTATTTGTTTTTTTGAGAGAGTTTAATAATTTTAACTCATCACGTATATAGTAAGTTAAAGACTAATTTACATGTATTCACAGACCACGAAACAAAATCGACAAATCGTATCACGATTTTTGTGGCCAGGTTATATGATGTTTGGAAATTATAAGTTTTATGATTTCACACTTCCGCAAACATACATTTAACTTAAGCAACTGGCAGATTTATAGAAGTAGCAAAGTTACAAGTTTCATTGTATATATATGTTCAACATTGCAGGGCTGTCTCTACTTATGACAGAATAAAATATATACGAACAATATTCTCAGAAGGTTGAGTGTGTTGTATAAAAACAATTTTGAATATGAAAATCAGCTAATTTACATGTAAATTTACAGTCGATATAATGTCGCAGTAGAATAACATGTATGAAAACTATACTGTGATATTGTTGGGCTTATCATAGAAAGCGTGAAGCCACAAACTCTACTGTTTTGTGAAGACCATGTAATGGTCCTTTCCAATGCAAAATATGCATACACTCACTTCATAAAGACGTATCCAGATCGGGATTTAAAAATTCCCAAAACGAAGATATTCTTTGAATTAAGTGCTATTGTTGGGAAATGGTATGTGGATCAACTTGTTACAAGATCATTGAAAAAAAGGAGACATCAAATCGTACCCAAGCAGTGCATCAACCAAACGCGTATTTCTTCTAAAAGGTGATAATTCATAAACACAAAAGTCAGCAGCTAAAGCTTTCCTTGTGACTTAAAGTATACAACATAATTAGTATTTTCCGAATGGAAAAGCGACACAAGTTGCTTCCATGGCACGCCTGTTCAAGCTGTATGTGTTCACATTTCATAGTTCAGTTCTAGTGCTTATGGATTTCTTAGCAACTGGACTGCTCAAATGAGCACAAGGAAATCTTTATCCTCATATATTCGATGGATATTAGAAAGTACGAAGGAAAAATGATGTTTTGGACATGACAGCTTTTTCACAACGGAATGTACCTTGATCTTGTCAAGGTGCACTGGCATTAGGATACAACCAGATCATAGACGTGGTGAAATTCCAAAATCATTACAATATACTCAACATTTGTACTTTGAAGCCTATTTAAAATATACAATATATATATATATATATGTGTGTGTGTGTGTGTGTATTACAAACTTACGTTTTAACTAAGACAGCCTTTCAATGATCTTACAGCAAGGGGGTATGAATAATGAACCCTCGGCTTTACAATCCTGTAAATCAACACCCAGGACATATCAGCCTAGGCGAGAAAAAAAGTCGTCCGTGCGTCACAGTCTTATTTTGTTTTTAGTCTAGTTCAACATCTATAAAGTACAATGTCCATATTACATATTCATTACACATTTAGTCTATTCCTAGTACTTCTGGTAAAGACTATTGATAAACAACGTGTTGTAGTGTGATTTACAACTCTGCTTGTTGCTATTTTTTAATACCGATGTCAAAAAGAAATCATAATTTGTTATTAAAAGATTATTTTACACCACAGTATTTAAAACATTTTGGCATTTATTAAAACCTTAGGTGTTTGTGTCTTCGAACCATATTTAAAATATAAGTACAGTGAAAGAGAAAAACAGTATCCAGACTTCATAAAATGCAAAATGGAACCCTGTTCCGTATGTAATACGTCACAATGGCCATTTATCTTCACCTAACTCTTTAAAACTTTCTATGCCGCGGGAATAGTACCTGTTCAAAAACATTAAATCAAAAGACAGTAGAAAACAGTGTAGTAGTGTAGGTATTCGGGTCACAGCCCCATGATTTCAGCATATTTACCAGATTATTTTCACCTGCAACGTGAATTCAGATGTATAAAATAAAATAATTTTGACCACAAATGAAAATCTACAGGTTTAAATATAAACGAGTAAAATTTTTTTTTAAACAAGTGACTGTATTGGCAAAAAATAATTTAATTATATTCTCATGTAGAATCAAATCAAAGCAATAATACCGATAAGGCTGACAGTCCATTGTATAACGACTCGTAATCTGAGGGTCGCTGGTTCGAATCTCAGTCGCACCAAACATGCTCACCCCTTTCGGTCGAGGAAGTGTAAAAATGTGATAATCAATCCCACTATTCGTTGGTAAAATAGTTGGCGGTGCGTGGTGATGACTAGCTGTCTTCTCTCTAGTCTTAAACAGCAAATTAGGGATGACTAGCACAGTTAGCTTCGCGCGTCATTCAAACCAAACTCCATTGTATAATCTTGGGCTAAAATAATCCTTGAGAATTTCGCCCAAGGATAGATATATTAACTCGTTCACAGCTGCAGTGTGTAGAGCTATTTTGTTGCCAAGGAGCACGAATTTTAAATACTAGAACCTGCTGTCACACTTATGCCACACTTGGCTTAAAAACAAATATCATAATTCTACAAATATTCTACAAGTACAGGAAGTAAAACGAAAGACTTGGAGAAATTAAGTTGGGTAAACAATAAAAATACAAGTGTAATGGGCGTTGTAGTATCGTGCGAAATATATTTTATTTTTCTGCATTTAAAGCTTCCGGAACTAAATAAATATAACAATTTTTATAAAACCAATGTGTCCACTAAAATTAAAGGAAATATTCCTGAAGACTATTTACCATAAAGCTAAAATTTTATAGAACTGTATTCCAATTTTGATACTTGACCAAAACATTGTGAACAAAAGATTCAGTTTTGTACACTAGTTTTATCAAGAAACCAATTTCCATCTTTTTATTACGGGTAAAAGAAATATTTAAAGAATGTTTTTGAAATTCGCGCAAAGCTTTTAAACGAGGGTTATCTGCGTTAGTCCGCCCTTAATTGGTAGTGCAAGACTAGAGGGAAGGCAGCAAGTCATCACCATCCACCGCTAACTCTTGAGCTACTCTTTTTACCAACGAATAGTGGGATTGACCATTACATTATAACGCCCACACGGCTAAAAGAGCAAGCATGTTTGGTGCAATGGGATTCGAACCTGCGACCCTCAGATTACAAGTGGAAAGCCTTAACCCACCTGGCCATGCTGGACCGAGATTTAAAGAAAAAAACTGTTTCTTTTACTGAAACAAGTTTACAGTGATCAACTCAGAAAAATGTTCTTATATACGAATTACTTCACAGATTGAAACAATTTATTTTCCAACAAATCTAAAATTTCTACTTTCAGATGAAAATTTGAATGACTAAACATTTAAAAATAATTATTACAAAGCAATAAATACAACTTGAATTTCATAATATATCAAACTGTATTTTGATCTTAATCAAAAATTACATTTAACTCTAAATTTTTTCTATAAAACTATAATATTCCTATTGTAACACTCTTTAAAATATTATAACAAAGTTCCTTGTATTTGTAGTTGATATTTACTGCACACAAATTTCTAATTTATGTTAAACCACAAATATACAGTTAAAATTATTGTAAGTTACATAATTCTTTTTACATTGACCTGAAATACTGAAATTGTTTTATAGAAAAACTGAACAGCTTTTTGAAAAATTAATTTTCATGAAATGCATGATTTTATACTTCAGTCAAAACTCTCAGAAACATTCACTTTTGTAAATCATAAGCAATATTTTGGGAAATTAACTGTTATTTGGAACAGAAGAAATTTCAATTTATTTTTGAACAGAACAATTACAAAATGAAAATTTCAGGAAAACAATTTGTTCCGTATTCAGATTTTAATACTTAAAAAGTAAAGGTTCCTTAACTAAGTTGTGAGAAATATACAAGTTCAGAACATTTTGAAAAGAAAACTTCACATATGCATAAAATATTACAATGGAAAAAGCAAAGTCTTAATACAGTTTGTATTTTGAAGGAACACAGTATTATGTTTCAAACATATAACACAGAAATAGTTTAATTTAGTTACACTCTTGATTATTTAATTACTATAATTTGCTAAATTCATCTGGAATTTTAAAATAAAATTTAAATTTACAATATAGTGTTTCCTGAACTTTCACCAATTGTAAAATTTCAGTACCCTTGATGACAGAAAACTATTCATATTAAGTGATGTTTGAAACAATTTTTCCCTTAGTTTCACACACAAAGAGAATATTCATATCAAATAAACACAAAATCTGAAAGTACAAAATTCAAAAGATACATGAGGAGTAAAGTGTAAGTAAGAATTAAAAGATAAAGCTGTATTTGTATATTTATTTTTTGTTAAAATTAGAAATTAACGATGCACCATGTACTTTATCATAATTTGAGTATACTTTGAAATCAAGATGTAGAATCAGGCCAATTTGGTTTGAAAATCTGAGCACCAACCATTTTGAACAAAACGAGATTCTGAATTTCAAACAATACACCCCATTTTGTAAGTTTACACGACTTGATACTTCACAAATAAAATATTATGATAATCTTCACAAACTACACTTTTCAAAAAGTTTAAATATCTCTATTTTCATATTCCATGTTCCAGATTAAGTGATTTCATAAAAATATATTCAAATATATAAAATCTTCAAAATGTACTGACTTTGCAAATAAGGTAAAAGTGAGATAAACTTCACTTATAATTTAGTGTCCATCAGTTGATGAAATATAAAAGCTGTAAAGGAATCTTTCATTGAATTACTGGTATGAAAACTATTGTATTTCATAGAGAACACAAACACACATAAGAATAATACAACATTACTTGTTTGAACCTCATAGCTAATAGCATTTATTCCAGTAATTCACAATATAAAATAATTATTGTAAATACTGAGAATTACAATGTTTTATTTATAGCACTTCTTATCGTTCTCAAGCAAGTGCAATAAATCATACAGCAATGATATGCATCCATGGTTGCCTCGTCTCACTATAAAACTTTTCTACTTATTTCCTGTTTTGGAGTACTTTAGTTGAGATTGGGAGGTAATTCTTGAATGACCTCTCCAAAGTTTTCCTTTTTTACTGCTGACTGGTGTTGTTTGATTGGAAGAATGAAAAGATAACCTAAAATGTGAATATTAACAAAAATAAATTTAAGATGAATAGACATTCAAAATTAATAGATCCTTAAAAGTTCCTAATCCAATATTACAATGATTAAATACAGTAAAAACTTTATCTGATTTTTACTAGATCTGGAAAGTTACATATAGACAAAATTTCCAATTTTGAAAGTGCTTCCCTTACGATACTTTACAGCATAAAAAACTGACACATTGTTAGTTCCAAAGTACAGTGTATGTGCATCATCGAAAAAAATAACAATTTTAAACAGTAAATATAAAACCTTTAACTATATACATGCACTTATATGTATACTATGTTAAGTGTGAATCAGAGTACGGGTGTCTAACAAATGAAGCAGAAATGAAAGTGAACAAAGCCACAGCAGCTGCATTAAGCTACAATGAGCATTTGTATTTGGAGGTACTGAAATTTGTGATTACAAAAGCTTCCCACATATGCAAATACCAGATAAAAAATCTTATTGTATTTTAATTAGATTAAAAATTTGTTTCTCCCACTCAATTTATCATGTTCCAAATGTTAACTTTGTGTTAATTTTTCTTTAGCAAATAAATTCTGTGGTTGTGTACATTAAAATATAGTTTTTAATATCTTCTTTCAAGACTTAACAAAAATAAGAATTAAAAAATAAAAAGGTTGGGATGCAAATGGATTATGATATTACCTTCTGTACACAGATAACCGATTATGATATTACCTTCTGTACACAGGTAACCTAAAGAGGTTTGAAATTTCAATAACTTGTTTACTCAAAAGTCTTCTATAGTAAAAAGTGAAACATAATTAACAAAAAGTTTAGGTTCACTAATGTCAAGCTGAAAGCTACAAAACAAAGAGGGTATAACTAGTTAAAATTTGTTATTGCATTACATAGTTTTATTTCTTCTTCTTTGTATTTAAATTCAAGGAATGTTTAAGCCTTGCACACAATTTTTAGTTACTTGAAATATTTCACACAAGCAAATAGACTGTGAATCACACAAAGAAACATGACTTAAAAAGACTTATGTTAATGCATCCATGTTTGGTTCATGTTTCACTCTTTCAGTTTATATGTTTTCATTTGTGTTACACCGGTTATTGTAAACACAATAAATAAGAACTAAAAGGGACTGTAAAAAGAAACTTGGTAAGTTAAAAATTAATCAAATGGGTGAAAAAACAAATATCGCAAAGTTCTAAAACTGATGTATATCAGCGAGTTTTATAATGAAATTGGGTTAGAACTGGTGTTTTTTTTTATTGCTGCAACGTGTTTTGGAATAGAAGGAGAAAGAAGGGATATAAAAATAATACAATTAAAATAATACAAAATTTAGAAATACAAAACATACTCTGGTTTGTTAGGAGTTGACGTCAGTGTAGGGGTTGATAGCGATGTATCTAACACCTTCCTGGATTGGGTAAGAAGACCAGAACTGGTAAAGCTGTTAGCTCGCTGAACCATCATTACAGCTTCTTGAGAATTAGTAGCTTAAAAATCATTAATACATAAATATAAGTTTTTAAAATAATTTTAAGTGCATTATTTTACAGTCAGTTTATATTAGCATAGCTGTATAAAAACAAGATTGTGTTAACAACCTCCTGTCTCATGAGGTGTAATTATGCTGATACAAGTTATTTTTAAATTGTGTGTTAGTTTCTTGTATACATTTTTGTTAATGAATAACTGGACTTTCAGTGAGAATCAAGAATTTTTTTTAAATTTAAAATAACTTTCCATAGTTAGAGTTGGGAGATTAATTCAGTTACATTAATTAGTGGTAAGTAAAATAAACAAGTAATCGAGATTATTGATCCATGTTGATGAGAAAAACCCACTTGTAGAGATTTATATATTTAAAAACAACATAATAAGAAACCAAATAAACATAGACATAAAACTATGGTCACAAGATAAAATTAATGAAGAATTACACAAAATAAAACAATACTTCATCAACATTAACAAGTTTCCTCCACAAACCATAGAAAACATTACACGCACACACCTAAACAAAAAGCAAAATCAACTAACAAAAGTAAATATACCCTACAATTTAAAAAAATCACAAAACCATATACTGCTGCATACCATATATTCCTGACATCAGCAGAAAAATAACCAACATTTGGCAAAAACTAGCAACAAAATATGACATTTTAGTTAATACCAAATTTATTCAAAAAACAGGCACAAAACTAAGGTCTATACTGTGTAAAAACTACACTGACAAACACCACACCAACATTACTTATAAAAGAATGTGATAACTGCCATGACTTCTTTGTTAGAGAAACAAGTAGATAAATGGAAACCAGATTAAACGAACACAAAACGTCAGCTACACACGTTTTCGAACAATGCAAATCAAATAAACACAACATAACCATAGAAAACACCCAAATACTAAATAAAGAAACAAACATAAACAAATTCAAAATTAAAGAAGCCTCATGCAACATCTCAAGCCCAAAATAAACCAATACAAAGGAACACCTTTACACCTATATTAATAAATATAATCAAACATCTAAGCACACCCTCTACATTCCTACACTCAATTACACAGCCCCCTTCAAACATGTTGTCAGCTACCGGTCAGAAACACTTTCTTTTTATGAATTTGATGATGACCGAAGAAGGTTGAAACGTTATTTGCTCCTCTACTAGTGGCTTTCTCTATCCATACCAGCTATTTTTAAATATATAATCAAAATTATTATTTCTCTTTATTACAACTATTCAAATCATTAAAATATTACCTTTGTTATTATAACTTTCAATTAATTCAAGGTTGTTCAGCTTAAGAGAGTACTGTCACAACTCACAAAAATTGCCAACTAATCAAAATTAATTGTCCAACTCTGCTGTTTTACAAAATCTTCAATTTCTCTAAACTGCTAATGTTCATAATACTCTCATATACTGATGTTTACTTCAGTCAGATGAAAAAGAAATTGAATGCCACTATAAAAAGTTTATTCTACAAGTTTGTGATAACACACAATAATAAAAATAGGAGTATGGAGTCAAAGTATTTAGTGGAACAATATTACATGCAAAACACAAAACTGTAAAAATATTGGTTGAGAATTGTATAATGAAACTGGGAAAAACGTTAGATAATGCATACCATTTTGTACTTGTTTATATTTAATAATAGCATAAACTGTGTCTGGTTTTGTAAAACCAGCTCCTTTACAGTAGGTGGTCTGCAACTCATTGGTGATAAATTTCGACTACAAACAACAGCACAGTCTGGTTGTTTTAAGAACATGTTAAAAACAAATCAACTGTATATCCATATATTTGTTAAACTGTTGGTTAACACATCTATATACATAGCTTTAAATAATTTCCACTTCTTTCATAAAAGTCCACAGAGACTGGTTCAGTTATTTCAGAACACCTTTGACAAGACTAATTCTTCTATACTTTGTTACTACAACACTGTCTGTAATCATTTCACGTTAAAAATCACCATTTTACATTCTATCATTAAACTTATCATGATGTAGTCTAAAGCTAGGATTAAATGATTTTTCTATCTAGTACTAGGTATTCTGATAATACTTCCCAATTAAACAAATGAGAAACTCAAAACTATCTAGCAGCATGAAGTAATAATCTCACTATGGTAAACAATTGTTAATTCCTAACTATCTAAACTATACAAATCATAATGCTTGCATTGAAATTAACAGAAATAGTTGTGCATATTTAATCGACTGTATACAGATACCTGATATGTTCAACATACAGCATTGCCATTATTAGTTTATTTTTTCCAGAACTGTACCTTTTTGGTTAGGATCACTACTGTTTCGTATCTTGCTAACTCCCTGTGCTACTGGCTTCGTAATCTGTGATGGAGATTCTTTCAAGGAGGCATGCTTTATTGTTGCATGGGATTTTAGTGCACAAGGTTTAGTTGCAGATGTCTGGCTGGAGCTTTTACTTGTTCCAGATATCAGTTGTTTCAACTCTGATCTTTTTAAACTGCTAGCAGTCTTAGCAGATCTTGTGAACAAAGTTTGCATTGGGAATTGACTCGTGGATAAATTTTCCACTGAAAGTGTAGTTCTGGGCAGTTTTGACTTGCCAGAGATAGATGAAGTGCTGGACTTGGATGACAGTAAAGACCCAGAATTACTACGTTGTCTTGTATGAGAACTTGTGCTCCCACTTGGAGGCTTTAAACCTAATGTTGCTGCAGATCCCACCTAATCAAATGGCAAAGTACAAAATGAAATGCATGATGAATTAAACCTTAAAATACTCTTAGGTTATAAGTAGAAAATGAAAATTTACTTACTTTTTATTATGAAATATTGCTTATTATTATATCAAGTTTTTTAAACTAATTTTTATTAGAGATAATTAATTAGTAAATACAAAAACACCTTAATGCCAGTCATTTAAAAACTTGGTTTTGTCATTAAGCACAAAGCTACGAGTTCTCTCTTCTGATTGATTGATTGATT
Organism: Carcinoscorpius rotundicauda; assembly: GCA_011833715.1. Lineage (NCBI taxonomy): Eukaryota > Metazoa > Arthropoda > Merostomata > Xiphosura > Limulidae > Carcinoscorpius > Carcinoscorpius rotundicauda. The sequence goes on along the minus strand of CM022402.1, from coordinate 20,336,779 downwards.
GATTTAGTGTTTTATGGCATAAAGCAAAGAGGCTATCTGCGCCAAACAACCGGTAAAAATGTAGTAAATGTAGTAAGACATAAATGGAAATGAAGGTAAAACAAAAAAAGTATAAAACCAATGTTGACACCTAGTCTACAAGGTTAAGATAGATGGCAAAGTGTAAAAAGTTGTAAGGTATTTACTCTATCAAAAAGGTATAATCATAACCCGCCAGGAAGACTAACAGGCAGGTACAAGACCCACCGTCAGTCACCTGAAGTTGGTCTTTCCAGTCCTGGTTCTGGGTTATGTGTCATAGCAACCAGTATCAAAATGTAAAATAATAGAAGTATTATAAGACACACAGTAAAATCACAACAATGAGTAGCCAAATGTTCAGTAAAAAGAGAAAAGTCACGTAAATGGAGTAAAATTTGTAAAAGAAAATGAAGGTAATAACAAAACAGCAATTAAAACAGAAAATGGTGTAAAAACCAATGGTGACATTTAATCTTCAAAGTTATAAACTATTTACTCAGAGCATAATAATAATGATCATAACCCACCAGGAAGACTAACGAATAAGTTCAAGAACCACCGTCAGTCACCTGAAGTTGGCCTTTCCAGTCCTGGTTCCGGGTTATGTGTCATAGTAGCTATTATCAAAATGTAATGGAATAAAAGTTTTAAAAGACACTCAGCAAAATCGTAATAAAGAGTAGCCAAATGTCCAGTAAAAAGATAAAAGTCAAGTAAATGGAGTAAAATGTGTAAAGGTAATTGAAGATAAAAGCAAAATGGCAATTAAAACAGGAAATGGTACAAAAATCAATGACGACATCCAGTCAACAAAGTTGTAAAGGTCAACCTGTAGCAGAATGGGAATGATCATAACCCGCCAGGAAGACTAACAGGTAGTATATAAACCACCGTCAGCCACCTGAAGTTGGTCTTTCTGTCCTGGTTCTGGGTTATGAGTCAATATGGCCAGTACAAAAAAGTTGTAAAAGTGCGAAATGATATGCAGCGAAAGTATAATAGTAACTCGCCAGGAAGACTAACGAGTAGTTCAAACGGATAGTTCAAACAGAAGCGTTAGTCACCTGAAGTTGGCCTTTCCAGTCCTGGTGTCGAGTTATTTAATGTTCTGACCATTGTTTAATGTCACATTGAATGAGAGAGAATAAAACTTTAAAAAAGGAGCCACAATTAAAAAGGTGTAATAAATAAACATACCACACTTAAATGAGATTAAAAAGATTAATGGCTATTAAAAAATTAAAAACGTTATTAAGGTGGACAGAGTCACCATCACCAATAACTCTGTCCAATGTTACAGACTGACGCTGGGAAAAAATATGTTTAAAGTATTGCCGTCGTTGAGAATTGTAACGATGGCAAGAAAGTAAAACATGGCTGATAGTGATTTGAGTGTTACACAAACTACACATTGGTGCATCAGTTCCAGATAAAAGAAAATGATGAGTTAAAAAACTGTGACCAATGCGTAGCCTAGTGAGAACAACTTCTTCCCTCCGAACTTTACGGAAGCTAGATGGCCAAACTCCAATTTTGGGTTTGATTTGAAAAAGTTTATTGTCGCGTTGTTCACTCCAAGTGGACTGCCAACTGGCATGGAGCCGAGCTTTGAAGACAACACCATAGTCCATGTACGGAATAGGCATAGGGGTGATGGTGCTGAGGCAGACAGATTTAGCTGCCATGTCTGCAAGCTCGTTCCCATGAATACCAACGTGGCCTGGTATCCAGAAAAACTGGATTGAAGTAGCTGCTAATGAGAAATGGGCCAGTCGGTTTCGAATATCTGCGAGAATAGGATGTGAGCTAATGTGAAGTGATTCCAAGGCAAGTATAGAACTAAGCGAGTCAGTATAAATAGTGCAGTTGGAGTACTGCTCAGCTGCAATATGATCAAGGGCAAGAGATATGGCATACAGTTCAGCAGTGAACACAGAAGCTGTAGAGGGGATTCTGTGTGCAACTACTGACCCATAGCAAACCACAGCAGAGCCCACTGAATTACCTGATTTGGAACCATCTGTATAAATGGGAACTGAATGATTGTTTGAAAGATATTCATTGAATAAAAGACGGTACTTCCAGTCTGGAGTATCTGCCTTTTTTAGGTGATTGAAAGAAAGGTCACACTTGGGGGCTGTAATAAGCCATGGTGGGATGCGTCGACCTGTGGAATCTGCAATGTTATCCAAGGACAGACCCAATTCATCCAATTGCGCCTGGATGCGAAGGCCAAACGGAGCAATGACAGATCGTCTGTTCTGAAAAAGTACTGCCCACCGAGGAAGGAAAAGACATTCCCAGGTGAGATGCTTTGGTAAGGAACGAAGTTTTGAAGTATATTGTAAAGATAGTTGCAAACGGTGAAGGTGTAGTGGAGGTTCATGAGATTCAATGTATATGCTTTGAACTGGAGAGGTATGGAAGGCTCCAGTGCAGAGTCGAAGTCCTTGGTGATGAATGGGGTCCAGTATCTTTAAGGCCGAGGGTCTGGCAGAGCCATAGACCATTGATCCATAGTCAAGTTTCGATCTAATAAGTGCACGATATATCTTTAACATTGAACGGCGATCTGCCCCCCAACTGGTAGAAGAGAGGACACGGAGGATGTTCAGTGTTCTTGTGCATTTGACCCGAAGCTGCTTTAAGTGTGGTATAAAGGTCAGTTTACGATCAAAGATAAGCCCCAAGAACTTTGTCTCCGGGACCACTGGCAGCAAAACTTCACCGATATGAAGTTCAGGATCAGGGTGAATACCTCGTCAACGGCAAAAGTGCATGCATACAGTTTTGGAAAGAGAGAAATTAAAGCCATTCGCAAGAGTCCACTTCTGTACACGATTGAGGGCAGTTTGTAGTTGCCGCTCAATATATCTCATGTTTGATGACTGACATGAGATGTGAAAGTCGTCAACATATAGCCCATTCGTAACAGTGAGAGGGAGTTGTTCAGTGATGGCATTTATCTTTATACTGAAGAGTGTAACACTCAATATACAGCCTTGAGGGACTCCAAGTTCCTGTACAAAAGAACGGGAAAGTGCCGAACCTACACGAACTTGGAATCTCCTGTCCATTAAAAAATTTTTAATAAACATGGGTAGATGGCCACGTAACCCATATGTATGGAGGTCTCACAAAACACCATACCTCCATGTTGTGTCGTAAGCCTTCTCTATGTCAAAGAATATCGATACAAGGTGTTGGCGGTTGATAAAGGCCTCTCTGATAGATGTTTCAAGACAAATTAGGTGGTCTATGGTGGAGTGCTGTCGACGGAACCCACACTGGGTGGGCGAGAGGAGGTTGTTTGATTCAAGGAACCAAACAAGACGAGCATTAACCATCCTTTCTAAGGTCTTACAGAGACAGCTCGTCAAAGCAATTGGACAATAGTTTGAAGGAATCTTCGGATCTTTCCCTGGCTTAGAGAAAGGTAAAATAATAGCCTGGCGCCAGGCATCAGGAAAAACATTCTCCTGCCAAATCCGGTTGAAGATAATCAGAAGGACATCAAGAGAATCAGGAGATAGATGGTGCAGCATGTCATAATGAATAGTTCCATTGTATCAAGGTGGCCATTTTTAAGGACGGGCAGGTGAAGTGGTTGGAGAACCCTTCGGTTTACGACCTCGTCTTTTTTCTTTACTGTTTTTCTTCGGAGGAGGTCTATCAACCTCCATGGATCCTGCTCTGGGTCTAGTGGGCAGGTTTTTGTTATTGGAAGAGGAATCAAGTGACTAAGGACGCGGACGAATAATTGTTTTGTTTATTGTGGTGGGAGAAAATGATGTATCAGAAGAAATGCCTGTATTTGAAACTGAAGGACATGGATCTTGAGGTTTGTTGGAAGATATGGGAGGAACAGAGATGGGTGTGGAAGTCGATTCATCTACTTTTTTAACCACAGAGGGCAAAAGGCTTTTTATTTGTTTTGAAAACGATTCTCTTGGAGGCACAGAGAGATCTGTCTGCACTTCCACTGTAGTTGTGGAATGGAGTGCAGCAGCATATGTCCGAGATGGGATTGTGGACAGCAATTTCCGAGCCTCAGGATAACTAATGTTATGTGTCGTTTTCAAACGCTGGACCTCTTTTTCTTCCAACCATTTTGGACAAGAATGAAAGTAAGAGGGGTGAGAACCATTGCAGTTGATGCAATGTGGGTTTATGTCACAATCATAGGCATCGTGGTCCTTGCCTCCACAACGAGCACATGTCAGGGAACCACAACAAGATGTCTTTGAGTGGCCGAATCTCTGACATTGAAAACATCGAAGAGGGTTTGGAATGTATGGCCGAACCCTGCAAATGAGATAACCTGCTTTGATGGTAGCGGGTGCACGTGGTGAAGTGAATGTTAAAACGAGGGTATTTGTTGGCAGTGTAACTCCATCTTTGCAAGTGGAGATGCGTCTCACTGCAGAAACTCCGTGAGTGGAGAGACCAGCGAGAATCTCCGATTCAGGAACATTCTTCAAATCCCTTTCAACAATAACTCCTCGTGAAGTATTCAAAGTAGCATGGGGTGTAACCTCAATAGGTATATCACCAATTGCCTTTGATTTCAAGAGGAGTTCACTGTGTTGGGATGTGGATGTTTCAACCAATATGTCACCAGATCGAAGCTTCTTTACTGACTTTGGAGAACCAGCAAGTCCCTCTAGCCCCTTTTGAATAAAAAAAGGGGACATTTGCCCTAAAGGTTTTTCTGAAAGAGAATGCAATATCAGAAAATGAGGTACGTGTGTTACTGATGTTGGAGATTGCTGTTCTGAGTATTCACAACGTGGTCGCTTACCCATTGACTGTTTTTTTACAAGTTTATTTAAATTTTTTGTATGATCCATAAGAAAGAGAAAAGTTTCGGTACTCACTGACCCCACCCACCATGGAGCCCTACAAGGGGACGCGCTACAAAGTCATGCAAGGACAATGCAGCAACGCCAGGGTTTCGTGAGCACTATACCCAAACACCAGCATCAGGCACAATGTCCACAACACCCGTTGAGAACTTCCAACACTGGTACTTGGTTGGCTTTAGACAGGTGGACCAGCCGATTGACCCAAGGGGGCCACCCAAGGGCCGCCCGTCTACAGGAATTCGAGGCCAAAGTGGTGTGTTAGGGTTGGACCCCTCAACCACCAGGATCCTCTCCTCCCCTTCACGGGTCGCCACGCACGGCAAACACGTGGGTGGATGTTTAGATCCCAGAGAAGGTAACCAGACAGAACCTTCCCTGGGAGGTCCCCTCACCACGTACAGGAATCCACTCCGAGGGGTCTCTCTTCTGCCCATCATGGGTATGAAAATGATTTGTAGTACCATAAGCCTGAAGACTTACCACATCAGAATTTTGGCTAAAATGATAGCCAAAAAATAAATATTCACAAAGTAGTAAAGCTACGAAATGGTATTTGTACTTAAAGAAATTAATTTTCAAATACTTCCACTATATTAAGACTAGACAACAATGAAATCAGGAATATATCTTCAAAGACAGAACAAACTTTCTGTCAAAGATGGCAAAATTTCACAAAATATCATCAAAGGTAATATTATTATTCATAATATCAGATGGTAGTGAACTTATGGAGTTTTTTCAAGCTGTATTCTTTTTCTACATTCCATCCCTGGTGCACCTTGAAGATACTACACTGAACAACCTCAAAGCATCAGATCAAAAGGCAAATATCATTTGTCAAATATAGCCAACTAACTGTTTAAACATTTGAAGAATGAGCCAAGTACCCCAGGTTAAAAGGAAAGTTTAAAGACCATATCACTTGTTATAGAAGTGACTGTTTTTTTAAAGAATGCATATAGAGCACAAAAAGATCAAGTGGAATAGATTTTCATAAGTTTTACAAGTTACTTACTGGTGAATTTGTGTACTTTAATCTGGTTGGACTGAAAAATTCTCTATTTGATGACAAATCTTTCAGAATCCCAAGTTCAAGGTATACCTGTGCAAGATCTGTGGGAATATATTTAAGAGTTTCCTCAAATTTTTAAATGCATTGGCTCAGTCTGCTTTGGTGAGAATTTTCATTCCTCTATTTTATATATGGGTATACCAACCAATTAAAACTGCTCTAGACAGAAAGAAATGTTCATGTTCTCATCCTAATTTTAGATATCATGTATGTGAATACACAGAAAGATTTCAAATATGCATTTCAAAAGCAATGCTCTAGTGTGTCTTTGCAGTAAACACTTATCAAACCAAGGAGTGTAGTCACTGATAGCTACATTGAGTTGATCCTTGGTCCATATCTTTCTGAAGTGTGAAATAATCATGTAGCAGATGCCCATCTGTATTCAAAAGTGATGATAAAAATACTTCCATCTGGATACTACCACATGACTGTTGAGGATAGAATATTTTGGATTTTCTTCACAAACTGAGAATGAAATTTCAGATGTTATTCATTATATACAAAGGGTGTGGCCCCATTCAACAAAGAAATGCAATCTTCTGAGGTTTGTCACAAATAGGCATTAGGATGTAAAAATAAATGTCATGTAAAATAATGGTAACTACTGGATATACTAACCTATATGCTAATTTTACTGATGATTAAATGAGAATTATTTGAAACAGATACAACATACAAAATATAAACTTATTTTACCTTAGCCTAATACATGTAAAGCTGATGAAATAACTTGGCACATTCAAACAGATTTAAAGTCTAAAGATTTAGAATAAGAGGTTGATGTGAAAAAATTCTGCTTTGGATTTTCCACAGCTTTCTTCAGGATGTCCATGATCACTGACACTGGGTTTATACTAACTGAAGCAGATGTATAACATGATACTATTTAATTAGAATGGGCTGTATGACACTTGCATAAATATTGAAAAAGGCAATCTACTCTGTGAGACAATATACAGTACCATTAGTACTTTTCAGTATTTTTGCAAGGTTTTTCTCTGGTCATAATATTTTTTTTTTTGCAGTACATATTTTGAGGCAGTATTTTTATATGTTATCAAATATTTTGTCATTATCACACTGAAAAAAATTCTCCATGACATTTATTTGTGATTAAAATATCAATGGCTCTTTCAATGTTAAAAATGTTCTAATCTAATTTCACAGTCACATTCCATAGCACATTGGAAAACATGCAAGTCATTATAGATAGAAGTATGATGTCCTAGACTCCTTTGCTGGAGAGATGTGATATATAACCCAATGTTTAGCTCTTAAACAAGAGAAGACATTCATCTTTGTAAAAAACAAGTGACTGTGGTATTTAATTAATTTTGTCTTTGAATGGAAAGAATTTTCATAATCAGAAGGAATTTCTATAGACATATTTAACATGTATTTGACAATATGCCCTATTAGATTATAAGAATGGAATTAAATGTGATTGAAATTATATTCAAACATTTAGTTTAAATTCATGAATTAATGAGATATTAAAGGTTTTACAGTTTTGTGAGTTTTCAAGCATTTTAAGTTCTACCCTTTTTACAGTTGAGTTCAGTTCTTTTCTTAAAGTTTTTAGTTTTGTGTAATTTCTATGAGGGCATTCCTAAAGCTTTTAGTTTGATTTCTGGTAATAGATCAATATCATTTCTTTTGTTTTATTCACTAAGAACTCTAAGTTTTCTTGTGACAATATTTTTAGTTTTCATTTTCATTTGTGCAACAGCAGTTTGGCTTTTGAATACTGTTAAATTATTTACATTTGCTGTAAGTGAAAAGTATGGAATTTGTTTAATGGGACAATGAAACATTAGTTTTTATTTAATTATTTCATTCTATGTTAGTATTTCTCTTTTTATTTCATTATTTAATTCATGGGGATGGGGGAGGAGAAAACAGGTTAGCAAGAGCTCATTATTTAATAGTTTTCATTACTCTTGCTGTACAAACACCTTGATTTTAACACAAGATTACTTGCCCAGTGTATATTATCATGCATTGTGTTAATATTGTTTGTTACAGTTTGTTAATTGTGGTCATCATCAAACACTTATTTTTTGTGAATCAGTATCTCATTTGTTTCTGTGTCATTTAACTGTCACAACTTGTCTTTGTTTGTCTTTGGATGATGTGGATGCAGTAAATTTAAGAAAGTTTAAGAAAAGAGTTTGATAAGTTTATGAATGATAAGAGCTGGGTTTAAGATTTTTTTTTAAAAATATTTATTAATAGTTTTAACTTTAAGAACAGAACACCTAAGATGGATTAATAAATTCCTCAGTGTCCCAAAATGTTATGTTAAACATTAGAGTTTGGCTGGAAAATCTGTATCGTTGTTACTCAACTCTCCAGCTGAAAAGTCACACATGCTGTAGTAAGTTATCTTAGATGTTAAGCTCCCCTACTGTCATACTGTTCAAAATATCTAATGATTTTCACTGGTTGCAAAATATTATTAAGAGTAGGTATGTGAAGTTTTGTTTACACACAATTATAATCACAACTTTTAAACAACTACTAAGTTTATGACAGTACTTGCAGCTAACAACTAGATTTTGTGTTTTGAAAATAAAATATACTCTTTCTTCAATGTTACTTTTATTAATGTGTTGGTTAGAATGTTTAATATAGTTTAATAAATCATATTTTCATTGTTATACTTTTACTATACAGATTACATTATTAGTTGGGCCTTGCAAAATATTACTGTGTTTATGGTTGAAATTATCGTTAATAAAGAGGGCATTCACCTGCAGAAACAATGCATTACAATATTTTAAATTAGCTACATTTATTATTGAAATAATTTAAACACTTAAGCAGTTAGCTTGCTTTGATTGGAAGTTATCATTAATTCTATAATGCCATCACCATTAGTGCATGTGTGCTGCATACATTACTATTTATCATTCCCAAAGAACAAGGGAAGATATAAATATACATATATATCCTCAAAGCATTGCTCAACTGTTATTGGAAAAGAATGCTGCCCATTTTTTGTATAATATCCTATTTTAAAGCAATCTTTCTCACAAGAAAGTGCATGTAACACTGTAGGGGAATGACATAACCCAGAATATGTAATTAGAGTGAAAGGAATTTAGCCACATTGCTGAATCAACATTCCATTGTTAAAATACACACATGACTACATAATTGTCTGCAGAGAAGGTTTTACATTTTTGGTGATCTTGAAATGTTTACATTACTAAGTAAGGTAATAAATACTAGACATGCATCTACACTTCAATTATACAAGAACTTACCTTAATTACCTACCTTGTTACACGTGGAAACATTTTTTCTTGAGTTGGGTGTGTTTTTAGAAGATCCTTCAGAACTGTTCACAGAGGTATCAATTCCGGTCTCTTGCAAAGAGGGCTTTAGAGATAAATATGAAAAGTTAAAAATACCTTAAAGATTACTAGAAATGATTTTTGCTTGTATGTTAATTACAATTCATAAAATAATATTAAATCTTTATTCCCTTTCTGATTATATGAATACATCTACAATCAAGATCAAGGCATAATAAAATAATATTCAGATTTTTTTGTAACAAAAGTTATATTTAATGTTTCAATGTCAGACTTTAATTTCTATTTTATTCTATAGGTTTTTATGTAAACTAAAAAAGCCTCAGCTCATAGGGCAGGCATATAATAAATGTGTGATAATGTTCTGTTAATTTAATGAAAAAAATTTATTTATTACTATTAAAATTTCTGAAAACAAAGTCTATGAAGTCTAACTTCACATTCCAAAGAGACTGTTACCTAATTTTTTGCACCCATTCTCATTTAAGCTCTTTCAATTTTTCTAATCCAGAAGTTAATTTTCAAAACAGCTTTTACAATCCAGCTTTGCTAGTCATATGCCAAAATAGCTTATACTTGACATTTACGGTAAATTTATGTTAATATGAAAAGCAATGATATTTGGGTTAGTTTCTTTACTATGTCTGACAGTCTGAAATGATAACAATATGGATTCTCTCCTGAAATTATAAGAGAAACATTAATATTTTTGAATTGTTAGATTATAAGTTACACTGTTAATTTTTATATGCCATACTGATGGTTAGTACATTTATCTAAGAGTATCCACATGATGAATTAACACATTAAGGGTTTGTGTGTTAAGATTTGGCTACTTCTAGTTGGAATAATATATTCAATTGCTCTATTAATTACTAGATTAATTTTTAATTCTGAAATATGTAGGTAACTTGTTTTGATCATAAATGATATGTAATATACAAGAGTTTGTCAGCCTTTTCAATAACATAGCCCACCTAAACTTCAGTAAAGTATGATATTTATGGTAGTGTTGTTTCATATTAGCTATGCTGAGCTCATGCACATGACAGTAGGTGACACAATGCAGCCAATATTGTCCATGTTGCTGCTCTAACAGTAAATCAAATGATACCCATCTTCCACCTTACCATTTTAATAAAAAATACCATAACTTCAGTGTAAATTCAAAGGGAATGTATTAAAATGTACATTCATTTATAGCTAGTATTTTATTTTTGTTTTTTGACATTTTTAAAAATACTATCATGTAATTTTAAGCCTCTTTGCCGACCACCAGCTGAGAAAGACTTGTGTAAGACACTGTCATTTTTTTATATTTACAAAGATGTTTTTAATAATAAAGCTTCCTTCCTGTTAGAAAATGGATTTTGTATAACAATTCCCTTTTTTGTGTCTACTTCTCATGCACTAATTTGATTGTAGTTAAAACCAGTTATTAATTACAACATATTGTATTGTTTAGTACTTGAAAAAAAGCTAATCTATCGAAGCATTCAGAGCTAGAGCAAACATTCAAGAAATCATTACATAGGGTTACTTGTCTGTTATTTTAATTTTCTATTGATTGTGCTTCTACGTCACTAGAATGTGATGTTTAAAAATTATTCTTTAATACCGAAACATATTTTATTTACTCAAAAACTGTAATAAAACTATTATTACTCTTTAATTTACTGTACTTTCATAAACGCTGTACTTACCCTTGAATGGTTAAGTGATAGCTTTGAGAAGTTCTCTCTCTTTATAATGGAACTGTTTTGACTGGAACCTTGAGAGCTATTGAAAGACGAAGTACACCTTTGTCCCTTTTTTGATGGAACCTACAGAGTTAGATGGTTATTGAACTTAACTTGATGCATACAACATTGCATTATATTAAACTTCAAAATTTCACAAGAAAGGTTGTGTGAAACTGCTATTATTATAATTCAGATCAAACTAACCATAGTTAGAATTAGTTGAAAAGTTTTGTTTGGACTAAAATTCAAGTTGATTTGTATAGTTTATATCTTTGGCTACACTTCATATAAGAATGGGAGCTACTGATGTACCTTAATATGTCAGTTGGTAAAAAATAGAAAGTTCACATTAGAAATGACTCAAGAATTATTTATTTCACTAGTCATTAAATCTTTTGAACCAACCAATTATTACAGTAATGAAAATAATTATGTAAATTGTAAGGAAAGGAGAATATTAACAACAAATAATATTATTATCACTCTTTTACTGTGTAAAATTTAACGTGAAGAGTACAGTAACACATTGCTAGTTTATACCATCACTAGTTATCATCCAACCAATCAGAAAGTGCTACATATAAATGTACAAGCAGTTAGACTAAACCTAAGAGAAGTACTCCAATTTTACTCATAGCTTCCAGGACTGAAATATCTCTCGACAAGCATATATAAATCAAAGTTTTTGGCTGGTTGTAGATGCTCCAACACAAAACAATGTGGAAAGATTCCATCTTTCAGTTGGAGCTTTGTATAAGCAGTTTTGGATTGGTCAAGCCATTGCTACATAACCATTTCTAAGGAGTTTTGAGGGAATGTTCCCTAGAAACATTTTGAAAATTGAATGCTACAAAACTATATCTTCACCCATTTCAGTTACAAATATTACATACACACAATGCAATGTATTGAATGAAAAGAAGCAAGTTTTAATACACAAGTCATAGTTATACATCACATTCAAAAGTGGCCAGGCTGTGGTTTGAACTGGGTTCACCACTTCCTACAGCTCAGTAACTTGCATAGTGTCAATTTCCCAACATATCAAAGAAAAAGGTAAATGTTTACATCTTTTTTATTGAGTAATACCTCTCTTTTAAACTTATTACATTAATCACAAAGAAGAATGGAAAACTGAACCCAAATTAGGAAATTATAAATCAGAGTAAATATCCACTACAAACTTGAATTAAAATACTGATATCTATAATTAGTGTTCACCTAGTCTGATGTTATGAGCTACCTCATATAAAATTAATATGGCTGGATACCTTGTTTATGCTGCACAATTGGGTATTGGCTATTTGTGCTCTGTCCACCATGGATATTAAAACCTGGTTTTACATTAACCTTTAAACTTACCATTGAGCCACTGGGAGGCTGGCTGGACATAGATACAGCTTTTCTTCTTGATAAAGTAGCACTGGTACTAGCTGTTCTACCAACTGGTGTACTGCTCTTAAGACAGGTAACTTTGGATCTGACACTAATTTTATCTAATAATGGAGTGGCTATACTAGCACGTGCAGCTGATATAACAGACACATCTCCTCTGTTTAAATTACATTCATTAGCTACCTGATCATCAGTCTTTTTCTTTCTGGCTCGACATTTTTCTCTAACAATTTCTGCTTTTAATGGACTTGATTTCAGTGTGTAGGTTCCTTTTCTGATAACAGTAGTGCATTCCTTGTTTGTAATCTCCTGTGGTGAAGTTGGCAGCATATGGTTTGATTCATCCATATTTTGATTGACTTTATCAGAATAATTTTCTTTGTCTTCCACAAATTCAGTCTGACTATAAACATCTACTGTAGAGTTTACACTTTTTAACTTGTATTTAGTGGTTGGTGAAGCTTTCTCTTTAAATTTTAGACAAAAGTTTGTGTCATCTGTTTGTGAGGCAATCGATCTGGACTGTTGATGAATTCCCAGACTTTCACTTGTAGGTTTTAGTTGCTTGTTTGGGTGAATATACATGTAGACTGGTGAGATATTACAGCATGTGCTACTACTATCTTTTTCCTGCTTAGTGTTTAATTCCAGTTCCCCAGCTTCCTTGACAGCCAAACGACGAATAATATTGGATGCCTCATTTCTTACTTTAACCATATCTTCACAAGAGAGAGAATGCCAGATGTCAGGGATATCTGAGAGCTATTAAGATAAAGATTTGCATATAAACTAATAAACAATATACAGTTTCAAATACATATTTATTACCTCAAAATTATAAAACATGTCACATTTAAATGTTATTTTTGAAAATTAGGAAAACAATACACAAGTACTGTTAATAACTGTGCTTAACTACAAATTACACAAGAAACAACTGTATAAAAGAACATGTATTTCAAGCATAATTTTCATGTTCCATTCTATCATTTGGTTTTAATATCTATTCCTATTTATCAAGAATAATGTGACAATCTTATTGCATAATATTCCTTTTACTTTTTAAGTAGATGGATTTCTTGAGTATTCAAGTCTAAAATCCAAGCTATGAGTAAAAAACTAAAAACTTTGTGTTTACAGAGGATGAAAAGTTGTTAATTTATAGTATATATATTTTAAATATAAAAAAACAAATACTGGTATAATGGCTTAGCTTATTCTCTGTACACAATCTGTTTTGTCAGTTTGTTATAATTTTACATTTTATATACAATTTAAATTCTATTTAAACAGGTTGTTTATGATTTTCTCATGTAGAATTCATTCATCTGTTAACTGTATTCAAAAAATGCTTGAGCAAGATCTTTAGGCCAACTGCTTTCAGTTACAGATTTTATCTTTACAGAGAGAGATACATACAGCACACACTTTGAAAGCACACAGTGTGTGTGTGTGTGTGTGTGTGTGTGTGTGTGTGTGTGTGTGTATCTTCTTATAGCAAAGCCACAATGGGCTATCTTCTGAGTCTACTGAGGGGAACTGAACCACTGATTTGAGTGTTATAAATCCAGACTTACCACTGTACCAAATGGGAACCAAGCATGTAGTACTAAATTTTATAAATTTGAAACAATTGATTGTCCAAGTGAATCCTTAGTTTTGTCAATATTTTACCTCATGTTAACTTTTAATATATTTTAACTGTGAATTTTTTAAGTAAATGCTTGAAAAACTCGTATAACTTATATTTTATAAATTTATTATTATTATTTTCATCAAGGTACCCAAGGTGAAAATTTTTGTTATTTGTCATAATAAAAATTAATGAAACCTTTTAAACAGTTTTATATAAATAATGATATTTGAAAGTCATTGCTCTTCAGATTATTTGTCATCTGATAAGATACCTTAGATGAATCTAGTTTGTTAATGGATACTTTTTCTTCCTTTGAAAAGGTCTTTTCATGTGTCTGCGAATTCAACTCCTGAAAAACGTCATCTTCACCAATTCTAGAAAATAACAACATGAGATCTGTTAATCTGTATCATCTCAATGATCAACATCAGCTCGTCATTGTTGCACATTGTGTATGCTTGCTAAGGTTTACATTTAGAGAAGTTAAGTGCACTCATATCACTTGAAAATATGTATAGCCCTTTCCACATCAAAATATATTTGTTTGTTTGAAGTAGTACAAAGCTACACAATGAGCTATCTGTGCTCTACCCACCAGGGTAGACACCACCTGGTGTCTAATGCTCTAAGTCTGCAGACATGCTTTTCTTTTATAAGTCAGTCTTGGTGTTGTGATGTCTTATTAACTAGATGTCATGACACATACAGAAAAAGTTGTGTGTGTACTGGGTAACATATTCTGGTCTTTGAGCCCAAGTTTTGTATACATTCAGTTGTAATATTTTTAAACTGTTACATAAATTATTTGACATCGGAAGAGAAGTTTTTAAGAAAAAATGTATAAATTATTTCCTAAAGTTAAAAAACACTATCTTAGCTATCGGTGTGTTGTATAAGCAATAATTAAAAATAAATATTTACACTGAAGAGAAAACCTATTTTACTTACTCATATCAAACAAAATAAAAGATGTAATAGGAAAAATAAACGCTTACCCAAATGAACCAGGTGACATAACAGAGATATTGAAGTCAAACGTTTCATTCTCGAGAAGTTCCTCCTCTGTAACATACAAAGGATATATGCAAGTTCATATATGAAACCATATCAAAATTTAAAAACGTATTTCAAGTGATTAAAAGTTAATGCCCTTAAACATACCCACATGATGCTTAAAGTAATTTACTAATTGCATTTAAGTTTTCTTAAATTTTGACTTCACAGTTCCCACATAAAGTGAAAGATACATATGTTGAATGTGCAATATATAAAATAGAGTTCATTCTGAGCTAAATCTTAGGTAATCAGTTCTTGCAAAGCAATATTTTGGTTAACAATATAGTGTATATAATTTGATATAAGTAAGTAAACTAAAAGCAATGAACAGTTTGATTGTAAAAATATCATGCACCGAGTAGATAAACCTTAATTTTGATAAATGTGCATTTTTGTCCAGGATATAAAGTTTTTAAAGTAAACTGCAAAGCTAAAGATCAAAGTTTATAGCTCAACATCTATCTAGTAAATATTGTTTTAAACTTTAGTGGGGATGGATATTACAAATTATTTTTACATCGTTCAAAATCTTAACAACATTTTAAGTTGTACTATACTTTAAAAAATTACAGTAGCTGATTTTAGGGACTTTAAACTCTTTTGTCAATCTGTTGATTTTTAGAGAAATCAAAATTATGATTTGTATTTAAAAACCAAATTAAACATACAGTAGAGAAAGTGTACTTCAGTTAGAGTGAGCCAATTAGTGAAACTTTATTAACTAACTTAAATCTGGAGAGTTGGAAATGCAATGTCTATAAGTTAATTATTTTTGTAATATCATAACACCAATGTATTAAGCTGAATTATTTGGAAGTAATAAAAAATAATAAGGAAAATCATAGTGGCACTATTTCAAATAATTACCTTCTTGAAATTTAGTTAATTGTATTTTCTATTAATAAATTATTTTACATGGCACTAATCAGTGTAATAAACAATTACCAGTAATTATTTATATTGTACTTTATAGATTTAATCACCCAGCTGTAATTCCAGCACACACCAATTTAAAAGGTACATGTTAGTTCTTCCAAGGAAAAAACAACAACATCCATACTGTTAAACTTCTGAACTGTTATTTGACTACTGTTTTGATCAATTTACAATTCATGAATTTGAACAAATAAAATTTCTCTTCAACATTATAATTAGTTATAATTATTTCCATTATAATTTTAGTTTTCAGAGAGCTTTCCAAAATAACAAATCAAATAAAATACAAGCTGCAAAAAATAATTATTAATATGCAACTCTGCCAAATTAATCCTAGTATTTCACCTTCACCAAATTTTTTTTTAGTTAAAAAACATATGATTGAGATATCTAGCTAGTTCTTTAGTTCAATTGTGACATTTATTTAGTTAATAGATTATCATGAACAGCAACAGCAGGCTACCAATCTCTGTTAACTGTAATAATGAAATACAAAAATACATCCAGAGTGTAACATAGTTCGGTGTATCTGGTTTTCATTTTGGTATTAAAATAAGATGCAGATCAAAAAAGTATTGCATGGAAAATTAAAAAAGAAAACAACATTAATAGACTTAAGATTTGTAGAAACCACTGAACTTGCATAAATTTACCTCCACCAATCATTGATGGACTCCAGGAACCATTCTTCTCCATATTATGGTTGATTTCACTGGAATTTGTAGAACCTTGGCGAATTTCTTCTTTTTTATACCAAACATCAATGCTTGGAGATTGGTCATAGAAAACCATAGTATCCTGTGCTCTAATATCCCAAGATGGTAACTCTTTGTTATTTTTTTTTTGCTCTTCACATCTACTTCGTGGAGTATCTTTTAGTTTCTCATTATTTGAATATGACTGTTCATTGTCAGTTTTGTCTTCCATTATGTCAATGAGTTTGTCACATGAAGAACAACTGAGACTGGATTCTACAGTTAACTTCCTTACTTGCTTGTAGTGGAAAGTTTCATCTGAATGGGAATTACCTACAATTCTTGCAGAATATCCCAGTGAGTGGTTATTTGTTTGAGATGAAGATTGTTCAGATGGAGATAAAAAATTGGATACATTGAATTCTATTATAATGCCAGTGGTACAATCTACATTGAAACGGGTAAAAAACTGCCCATTAGAAATATACTGTCTTGATGATGTATGACTCATGGTTGCTAAGAGAACATTATACATACTAATTTCTAAGTAAATATAGATGAAAAGCCTATTTCCATCTTACCATTAACATACATAAACCTTAAATATATATCAAGATATGAACTTAATATATTCATTCTAAAAAGAATGAAGTGCTACATATCAAATACAAGGTCATTCTTGAAGACATAAAAGGAAATATTATGAAATTAGTAGTCCGTCTATTGAAACTGTATTTGTACACACCATTAATATCTTCACAAACAACATTATTAATTTATTTATGTTATTTATCAGTAATTTATATGTACAGTTTCTAAGATTATTTTTAAATACTGATACTGTCTTTCTAAACAATTTCTTCTCAAAGTTTGGTTTCCTACAGCTGGTGTTAAATTTACTTAACAGGAATAAACTAGAAAAGTATGGTCTGATATATGATAATGTTATTTAAGTATTCATATGTTTCTTTAAATTGAACTTTTAATCAAAATAATTGAATATTCTTTAACAATAAGTTTTAATACCAAATTACTGTAATAGAAGTATTTAATATTATTCTAAACTACTCTATAAAGGTTATAAAGAGAAAAAATAGTTTTTCCCCCTTTTATTTTTTTTTATATTATACTGTAAGATAAAATGTATGTTTAGTGTTGGACTTACCACTCATTTTGATCATTTGCCAAGAACTTTAATTGTCTCTAAGAAAGGATAACAAAAATAAATAAGGATGTAAGAAGAAACTTTTAAAGACACTGCATTTCTTAGAATTAAAAAATATGTATTGAAGATACCAAATACAAACAACCTGTACATGTTAAACAAATAGTGATTAAATTAAATTTTCCTACTAAGATAACTTTAACTCATACATTAAAGTACTGTCAATTTCTGTTTTTGTTTGTTTGTTTTTTTACAAAGTCAAAGAGTTAAGCCCACAAGAAAAATTGTGAAAAGGAATAGTTGTGTAAGTAGAGAGTCACAACATAAAAACAAACAAAAATGCATAAAATATCCATAATGCATTCATTCTCACAAATAAAAGTGCTAATTAAAAACTTCATTGTCATTGAATTATTCAAGAAAGTTTGAAGCAACTAGACATTTGTACATTTACACCCTGTGTTACAATATCATGTATAAGAAGTTAATTCTAGAACAAATAGAAGCAGTCAATGAGTTCTCTTCTAACATCAATCAGATATAGTTGCAAGCTCTTCCTTTTTAACAATCAACAACTCTCTCCTGTTAGGTTAAGACCTCTTATTTTCTCTTCAGAAAAGAAGAGTAAAATGTGATTTTATCAAATTGCATAAGCTTGTCTGAACAATCTATAGAATGAAAAACTCTGATTTCTTTGTGATATATTCTAAAGTAAATTGAGTACCAGTTTAACATTTAGGAAAGAGGTATTAATTTCTAGTTAACAAAATTTTAATTTTTTAGAAAGAGTGATTAATTTATGAAACAAACTGCAATTGACAGTAGCAAAAGCTAGCACCTCAAATGTTTAGTTTTAAGAGACAAATAAATGATTTCCTGGAAAATACAGGGAAGTTTAAATTTTTACTTTTTATAATGCAATTTGAGCAGCAAAATTTATAAATCTGCTGCTGCTGATATGCACACTAATTTCACTGGTTTACAAAAAAATATTTTTTGTCTGAGGCAAGAATGTGAATAGCTGTTTTTTACTAATTTGGGTGTGCTGAATTCAAATTTATAAGCAGTTTTGTTCTATCACCTCTAGTTTTCTGGCTTTTAAATAGTCTCATTTTAGTATATACAGAGTATATACATGCTTATTTCAACAGTTGCAGCAGCTTATTACAGATAAAACAGGATAGATAAAGAACATTGACAGAATAAATATACTTGGATGACATAATGTACACAATTCATAGTACCGCAAACAGTTAGAAGTGTCTTTTCTTAGATGATCTGGTGTATTTTGCCTCCGGGATGTTACGCAAGAGCATCCAGCAGAAGTCTCCCATCATGCTGGGGTTCCACTTGCCTTGGTAGTTGCTCTCCATCTTTGTAATGTCTTGATGGAATCTTTCTCCGTGCTCATCACTCACTGCTCCAAGGTTTGGAGGGAAGAGGTTGAG
Source organism: Carcinoscorpius rotundicauda (assembly GCA_011833715.1). Lineage (NCBI taxonomy): Eukaryota > Metazoa > Arthropoda > Merostomata > Xiphosura > Limulidae > Carcinoscorpius > Carcinoscorpius rotundicauda. The sequence goes on along the minus strand of CM022402.1, from coordinate 20,317,425 downwards.
GTGGGAATGGAGAAAATGAATTTTGAGTGACATTTGACATCCCATATCCTCATAAGTCTTTAGCAACTTCTCAATACAGGCTTGGTAATTTGGTACGCGTGTGTTACCAAGGAAGCCACTACAGACTGACTTAAATGCTTCCCATGCTCTCAGTTCCTTTAAGGTAAGAAGCTCCTCAAAATCAGTATCCTTCAGCACTTCTCGGATTTGAGGTCTGACAAAGATGCCCTCTTTGAGCTTAGCAGCACTGAGACCTGGGAACACAGTAGACAAGTGTTAGAAGGCAGCACCATTTTTGTCCATGGCCTTCACGAAATTCTTCATCAAACCAAGCTTGATGTGAAGAGGAGAAAGAAGCACCTTCTTCATGTCAACCAGAGGATTCTCCTTGACGCTGTGTTCGCCAGGAACGAAAGTGCTTCTAGACCCCCAGTCTTTCTCCTTGTAATGCTGGGATACAGCTCGACTATCCCAAAGACAGAGAAAACAACAGTACTTTGTGAAGCCCGCTTGCATACCCATAAGAAGACCAATGACCTTGAGGTGCTCACACAGACTCCACTGGTACTGGTTGTACTTAACAGCTTCTAAAAGAAGCTCCATATTGTCATAGGACTCCTTTAGATGGACAGAGTGTGCAGTGGGAATGCTGGGACATTTATTCCCGTTGTGCAGAAGCACACCCTTGAGACTTCGCAAGAGTCTATGAAAAGATGCCAGTCTGAAGGATTATGTGGCAAACCAAGGAAAGTGAACAAGCCAGGTACATTTGTGCAGTAGCACAACTTGTTTTCCATGTCGAAAAATGAAGCAAGGTCTTTTTTCCGATTCCTTAAACTGGTGATCCTTACATCTTCCTGGACTAGGTTCCATTGTTTAAGCCGAGAAGCCAAGAGCTCTGACTGCTGTTTTGACAAATACAAATCACGAGCAAGGTTATTCAGGTTTTCTTGCGTGATCCAGTGTGGCTCGTTGCCACTTGTTCCTGAATAAGAAGAGTCAATATCTTAGGAAGAGATTGACTTGGCAGAATCTTCCCTTGGAGTCATTTCTTCATCTAATTTATTTGCATTTATTGCATAATAACTAAAAAAGAAGACATAAGTCATACAATATTAGAAATTAACCCTGAGTGCATATACGCCTTTATGTACAGTATGCATATCTAAAAAACTAGAAGTGATGAGTAAAAACAGATTTCAAATCTGAATTCTGCACTCCCAAATTAGGTAAAAACAGCTATTTTTGTGCTTGCCTCAATTTCTTTGCAAACCAGTGTTTTTATAGGGAGCAGTGATATTATTAAATTGAGAATTTGCTTATATTCAGAATTATCTGACCAACAAAAATAAAAATTGGAAAGAATGTAGACATTTTGAAAGAAAATATTTTGATAATGTAAAAGAATCATGAATATTTATAATGTACTACCTTGTGGAAAATAAGAGTTAAAAGGTTATTGTAATTAGTTATTTTGCTAAAATCTGATATCAAATGTTTTTATGTGATCAGCAAAATCTGTGTGTTTTCTTATAGCAAAGCCACATTGGGCTATCTGCTGAGTTCACTGAGAGAAATTAACCCTAACTAACATTGTAAGTGCAAATCATCAAAATGTCCCTAGTATTACATAAACATACAACTTAAGGACATGCTTGTTCATCTAGATCATACCATTCACTAAACTAAACAAAATACTATAAGCCAGCACAATAAGCCTTCTGCTGAACTTCTTTAACTTAATTTATCCATTACACATGAAGGCAAACAATTAAATAGATCAATAACACTGGTAGAAATGTAAGCTCTCTTAGCTGATGATGGCTCCTGCCTTACTAAAATTTGTGTCCCATTCTTTTTACAATTTAATTCTCTTTACAATTTTAAAAACTTCAATCATACACCTTTTAACTCTTCTTTTATTGATAAAAAACAAATTCAAAGGTTAAAACCTGTTTCTGTACAACAACCTTTTCATTCTAGATATAACCCTCTAGTCCTCCCTCTGAATCATTTCCAAAAATTCAATGTAATCCTAATGTAAGGTACCCAAGGTTCAACACAATACTCCAAATATGGCCAAAACAATGAAATAAGCTCTTTAGACTTGTATGTAATAGTTCTGAAGATAAAACCTAAACTCTTGTTAAGACTGTTCTTATTAAAATTATATATTTAATTCAAATTGTAGTATCTTTATTATATTACTTTGCAAAAGTCATCTATCTGCCAAATTCATTAAATATTTCAAATATTTTTGCAGAATTAGCAGGCAATATCCAAAATATTTTTATTATCAGCTGATTTAAATAATTTATTGACCATTCTTTCATCTAGTCACTGATGTAAATAAAATAATGGTTATAACATTCAACCCTGAAGTGCCTTGTTCCTGGCATTAATCCAGTTTAACTGAATCCTATTTATAATAACCCACTGCTTTCTTCCATAGAGCCAATTTTCTACCCAACCTATTCCCCCATACCTAAAATAAATAAATAAATTTTAATATGCCTTTATGCCTTATCAAATGCTTTCTGAAAGTCCACACGCACCAAATATACACCTGTTCCCTTACCTAGATAAAGCGCAACTTCTTCAAAGAATGTCAAACGATTATCAGGCGAGTTTTCCCTTAATGGCAGTGAATGCACATTGAATATCCAAAGGAATTTTAAAATTTATTAAACGACTTTGCAAAGTACATTTTCATCATACTTCCTAATTTATATATATGTATATAAAGGTGTAACGTTAGCCAAGTGGCATCTCGAACGGCTAACAAGAAACAACAAACATACAAGTGGCTCACGTTTAATCCTTAACCTTCTTCAAAATCCTTTGTCGTAATGAATCTTAATACTGATATAGTAACATCACTCGCAAAATTATAAATATTAAAAACTTAATTATTACCATAACTAGTATCAACGTTAACTTAAGATCTTAAGTATTGTAAAGAAACTAAAGTTATTTGGTCTCAAAATAGTTTTAATTACGAACTCTGGTACTTCACAATTTAGCGCTATTTCTTTTTAAATATACTTAAAATACAGCACTGAACTATTACTTCGATAATACTAATACGTATTTCTATTTGTACATTTTCGGATCACACCCTTACGTTTCACTTACACTCATGATTGTTGGTCGCCAATCGGTCATTCGTATTTACCTCCTTACAGATGTATTTCAATGTGAAAAGAGAGAAGTTACATACGCTACCTATTATTGTAAATATTTTATATCTATTGTACACAAAATTAACTAGGTTTTGTTGTACAGAATACAAATAAAAACTCAAAACTATTGTTGCAATGAGTTCACAAGTTTAATGTAACTCAACTAACGACACTACAACTATTTCTTCAACAAATGACAACCTGCATTTATTCAACAAGTCTGAATTATTGGGTGCTTTGATAACATTTTCATTTACCCCGTATCTGATGTGGACTTTATATTGAAACCTATCACGATAAAATGAAATCTGAAAACGAAGAATATACTTTTTGTGATATTTTCTCATTCAACAACTAAATAGAATCATTCCACTATACTAGGTCTTATAAACAAGTATGTTGAAATAGTCTAGGATATGGTTATGAAAATTAAATTGTTGGGCAACTGGTTTATCTGCGTTAAATTTATTATATCTTTAATATATTCTCAGGTAAGTTCTGCTAATAACAGAATGGTTTGTACGTTGTATAATGTTGCACAACTTGAACAAATAATGGAATATATGATGCACTTCGATGTGCAATTAACTAACTAGTCTAATTCTAAATTCAGTTCCTGATCTGCATGGCCGAGCGCGTTAAGGCGCGCACTCGTAATCCGAGGGGCGCGGGTTCGCGCCCGCGTCGCGCTAAACATGCTCACCCTCCCAGCCGTGGGGGTGTATAATGTGACGGTCAATCCCACTATTCGTTGCTAAAAGAGTAGCCCAAGAGTTAGCGGTGGATGGTGATGACTAGCTGCCTTCCCTCTAGTCTTACACTGCAAAATTAGGGACGGCTAGCACAGATAGCCCTCGAGTAGCTTTGTGCGAATTTCCAAAAAAACAAAACAAACAAACAATCAAAACGTTTAGCCACATGGAGCATAGCATATATTTTATTCAGCTGTCACGCTGTGATTAAAGAAAACACTATTTCTAACCGTCTATTTTCTTTTTGGCAAAGTTTTATGATGTAGTCTAGTGTTTGAAGACCTGTAGAAAGTTTAGTTTATTTCTGTCGGGTTATCATAATACTGTCTGATGCTTAAAGATGCACACAAGTTTTAAACTTTTAGCCAGTCTCCGTCGAGTTTTCATAACATAATCTAATGCTTGAAAACAATTGTATAAGCTGTAACCATTTGGTCTATTTCTGTCGGATTTTCATAACGTAACTTGGAGCTTAAAGGAACACAAGCTTTAGACTTATAGACTATTTTCTCTATCAGATTTCAATAATATAGTCTGGTGCTTGAAGATGAACACAATTTTTAAATTATGAGTCTCTCTCTGTCATGTTTTATAAAGTAGTCTGATGCTTTAAGATACACATACAAGTTGTGAACATCTAGTCTCTTTCTTTTGAGTTTTCATAATGTAACTTGGAGCTTAAAGACGCACATAAGTTCACAGTTACCTCCGCCACCGAAGATGGTATAGGTTATGTTTTCACCCCTGTTTGTTTCTTTGCATGAATGTGCATGTTTAAGCGTGTTTGCCAGCAATATTTCTCGAAAATGATTTGATGGATTTGGACAAAATTTGGTATATATTTGGACCATGACCCAACTTAAAATTGATTAGTTTTTGTAAAATAAAGGTTATAGCAAAGTCATAAAAATCCCCCAAATCTTTATCTGTTAACATGGGGAACGATTTTTAACAATATTTCTTATTTATAACTAAGTCTAAAATTATCGTATTTTGATTAAACTTGGTGTACATATGTAGAACATTATTCCTCATTCTTCTGCCAAAATTGTCCACGTCTTTTGATAAAGATGGACATAGGGACACATTTTTGTACTTTTTAGGGCCGAATATAATGAATCGGACGTGACGGAGTGGCACGGCATGACCAGGTGATTAAGGCACTCGACTTATAATCCGAGGGTCGCGGGTTCGAATCCCTTTCAGCCGTGGTGGCGTCTATCTCACTATTCGATGGTAAAAGAGTAGCCCAAGAGTTGGCAGTTGGCACTATTAAATTAGGGACGGCTAGCACAGATAGCCCTCGTATAGCTTTGCGCGATATTCAAAATAAACAAACAAAACGTGGCGGAGATACACACTTTGAGTGCCTCTGTAGGTTTAGTATGTTTCTGTCAGCCTCTTATAATGCAGTATAACATTATTTTTAAATGTTACTAGAGTTTTAATGGATAAATTATTAATGTGTTACACATTATACGTCTTTTACCTTTACAATATATGTTATATGTGAATGAATATTGACAATCTATAAATTTAATATTTGCTTTGATGGACATGTCACAAATATACATACATATATAGTATACTATTTCACATAAAACTCAACAAAGTCTGTTTGCGCATAGTCGTCTTTAATTTTGAATAGATATACTTTTGAGTAGTGTTATTTATTCTTATAACACATCTATGCGATGTTTTTGTGATAACGATATACGATGTTGTTGTTGTTGTTGTTTTGAATTAAGCACAAAGCTACACAATGGGCTATATGTGCTTTGCCCACCACGGGTATCGAAACCCGAATTTTAGCGTGTAAGTCCGCAGACATACCGCTGAGCCACTGGGGGGCAACGATATACGAACAATGTGTCTTCAGACTCAGAGTCCACGCACGTTAGAACTAGTTTAAGTACGACCTTATGTCAGAAGGTAGTATGGCACCTTCAATTAAGGAACTTCTGTTGTTGTTATTTTTTATCTTTCATATGGCAGAAACTGAATTGGTCATATGAAATGAAATATATTCTCAATTCCAGATGATATTTTTTGTTTATTAAATTTTGAAGTATTCGACTGAAATGACTATATAAAACACATAATGTGTAATGTGAGATTGTATAAGTTTATATCTACTGGGTGGGGTTAGCAACTTGGTTGCAAGTTGTGCTGTTGATTATAATGTATACACGATGAAATCATTCCAAAAATTTAAAAAAATTATATGAGCTAAATAAAAGAAATGGGCAATGTCAAAAAAGGCATTATCCATAGTATGAGCTGTATTAATTCACCGTTTAGTGTTAAAGTCGCCAATGTTTCAGTGGAGAAAAGTTCCTCACCTAAACAATAATGTTTCAGTGCAAAGTAGTCGCACACTCCAGCAACAATGCTTCAATGCAAAGTAGTCGCTCACCTTCAACAATGTTTCAGTACACAGCAAGTCGTCAAATGAGAAAGATTTAGTGCATACAATGTTCTGATTCAACTGCTACCTGTTTTGTGAAACACTTGAAGCAGGTCTTACAGGTGTGATAGTCATTTTGTTGTTTACCACCATCTCTGTGAAAACATCGATTTTTGTTGTTGGTAAATTTGACGGAATACAGTGTTTAACATTTTCTTAAAGTTTGTTAATTGTAAAGAAGTATAGGTTTCGTTTATTATATCTGATTTTTCTTATTTTGCTCTTACTTATTGTTCATAACACAGCATTTTATATGAATGATTCCAACAAAAAATTACCGATTTTTATGGGTATTGAAAAAAGAACTACTATAATAAAACTATATTAATAATGAAACAAAATGAATCATTTTTATTCTATTACTTAAAAGCAAGATCTAAAACGTAATTTTACCAATAGAATTAAAAACTATCGGTTTACACAAAATGACACTAACAGTAGCAATCTTCACGTAACACGCATGGCAGCTATAACTGAATGTTAAACATTCTTGCACTCCTAATTGGCCGTAAAATATTTTCATTGCCTGATACTTTTCCGCCCTATGGCACGGTGGTATGTCTACAGACTTACACTGCTAGAAACCGAGTTTCGATACCAGTGGTGGGCAGAACACAGATAGCTCGTTGTGTAGATTTTTGCTTAATAATAACAACACTTATTGCAAAAACACTAATGAACTCCAGGCTATAAAGTAATTGTATTTTAGATATTGCATGAGCTCAGCTGAATTAATTGTTAAACACAAACACACACACACGTATATACTTATGTAATTTCTTTCAAAATTTTTTTATTGATTAATGAATTAAGATCTAAAAATAAAGCATAAAATATAAAAGTATTTTTAAGATGTGTTAAAGTAAACGATTACGAAATATTTCATTGATTGATCTGTTCCAATAAAATATTTTGAATTATATTTTCGAGCAAATATGGAATCTTCGTAGTTAGATGTTAGTTTTTGTATACTTACGATCATTACAGGACGAATTTTAAGAGTGCATTTAATTAATTATCATTCGCTCTTGAATAGGTTTGACTGGGAATGAATGTATCATGTTTTTTGGATAGGGGACGCTATGCTGATAATGTGTAGTTTTTTTTGTGACTGAACACAAAGCTGCAGAAAGAACTATCTGTGCTCTCCTCATCACGCATTTTGAAACACTGGGGAGGAGGCGAAGGTGATGTGTTTTTGACATATTTGTATTTGGTTTGATTTGCTTTCTTAATATGCGTATACTACCATATTGTTAGTGTTATGCCATAATAAATTATATTGACGTCTGTTATATGAAAATCCTCGTCATTTTAAATAAAAACAAAAATAAGAAAAAATTATCAAACGGATGTAATTTTTTTTTCTGGAAATGATTTATTGTTTAATTTAAGAATTATTCTCCAGAAAGAAGATTTTACATCCTATGTGACCTAAATTAAACAACTAGAGTCTTCTCTGATAGACTTAAAAGGGAAGGATCGTATTTGATCATCCACAATTTACATCTTTAAAGATGCCAGCCCTGCTATTGAGGTTTCTTAATAAAATATTCTGACATGAGAAACTTGCTTAATGTATTACTGGCATTTAAATTATGCTCACCGGCAAATGTCTTAAATGTAATAATATTTTAAACAGAAGATATGAACTATGGATATGACATCTGAATTAATTGATAATTACTACAAACTGCCGTGTAATGAGCAATAAGTAGGTCGCTTATACCAAATAAAAAAATTATTGCAACTATCTGTCTAATACACGCATGCGATTATATCACGTAAACTATCTTGTGTTCATTACAAAGTCTTTATATGATTATCTATGTAAAATAATTCAATGGCAGAAGTACATTCTGAGACGTTCTAGTTTAATAACTGTTTGTTAACCTTGTATGGCTTTAACACTCTCTAGTAATGACAGAGCCAGTTCCTAAGATAAATTACAGAAATTAATTATACAGTCTTGGGCAAAATGTTTACATAGTGTCTATACTGACGTAATAGTTTACATGCATGGAGTAGTTATTGAGTAAATGCCCGAGCAGTAACAGAAAATACAGCGTATGATCGGACAAACATGTGTTAAGAATTTTTTCACCAAACACACATACACACCTGTTTTGTATGAAAGGGTGTGCTTTTGGTATAATATTTTTTCGAAACAGATCAACGCTTTATTCAGACCATTATCCGTATTTGGTGTAGAGCCGTGCTTCATCACGTACCAGAAGTTACAAGACATCAAATTGTTCGACTGCCCAGAAATGGTACGAAGCAAACGGACATTGCTAGCACAATAGGATATCCTAGATGTACTGTATCCAAAATCCTGGAATGACACTGGACTACGGGAGACGTTGTTCTAGGAAATTCCATTGGTAGACGCCGAAAAACTTCTGACCGAAATGACCTTATTTTGATCAGGATAACACGCCAAAATCGAAAGAAGTCTTGCAAAACTATACGACTGAAATGGCAGTAACACATTCATTCCAGGATATCCGGAAGAACACTGAATAAAAGACTGAAATAACAAGGTTATATTACAAGTAAGGCCACCTGAAAACCAGAATTTACCGGCGTCATCGTGTTATTTATGCAAAATAGTATGTCAGCTTGGAGCTAGGACACTGACAACAGATTATCTCCTCAGATAAGTCCTTTTTCTAGTATTTAAAAACTTATGGTGGGATTAGTGTTCGTCATCTGCCTCGAGAACAGTTGAGAGAAACTGTCTTTCTTACAGAAGATGGTGTAGTACTTATTTAAGTAGGTATTCATCATGGTGAAAAAAACTGCTTAGTGCAATGTTAATGGTTTCTCCTATGAGAATCACACAGAAATGATATTTCTGCCATGTGCTAGGTCAAGGTTTGATAATACCTTTGTGTTCCAGGATGACAACAGTGCACATATTGTACAGGATTATCTCGACTAGGAAGACGTTACAAGACCGCCATAGCCAACAAAGTCTCCATTTTGTGATCCCATTAGGAATTGTTTGGCAGAACTGAGCTGGAAAATTGCTAACTGTCACACTAAACCGGCTACTATAGTTCAATTGCAGAGCCTTCTAGCGAAAAGTTGGGATGAATCACTGTGCATTATATCAATAATTTCATAGACAACATGCTATGCCGTGTTGCGAAGATTAATAAAGCGCAAGGAAGGCCAACGAAGTGCTAAGTGCTAAATATTTAATATGAACCGATAGATAATCAGAGGTTAGACTCCTCTCGGTGGACATAGTAGATAGCACGTTGTGGCTTTGCTATATCAACACACGCTCGTGTATCTAAGCTGTGCCATCCACTGTACTAAAGTGTGAAATAAAAATAGCATACTTAAAACTATATAAATTAATTCATTTCTGCTAATTTACGGAAAACATATCCAATACAAACTATATAGAATAAGCATGTGTTGTATAACTGTATATGTGATAAATATAGTATTTTTAGAAAATGTAAGAAAGAAATAGACTGAAGCACAACACGAAAGGGGGGGAAGGTGATCCATGCAGAATACATGTATTCCACCAGATGGCACTACAATCGATAAGTACCTAATTTTTGAAATTGAACCTCATATTCCAAAAACTTAAAGTTTGTCTTAACCTGATTAGATAAAACCAAAAAATTACTTTGACAAAAAAAGAAATTAAACACTGACATAATACAAGCTATACTAATTGTATCAACTTACAGAACCAGCTTTATCAACTGTACTAACCGTATAATACTATCCATACCAACTGTAACAACCTTATATTAGGTATACTGATTGTGTCAAGCGGATAGAACCAACTGTACGAACTGTATACACTTGTTTAAAAGAACCGATAAGTAAAATATTTTTATAAATATTTTTTAGCAAATTATTTTTTCTATTATATACATATATACAAGTAAAAACATCTTTACAAAAAAAAGGAAGTAAATATAGGGATGGTAATGTCAGTCCTTTAAAAAAATACCGACAAGATGGTAGGGATGGCAGTTGCATCATACTAATACAGACACACAATGTATGTTGACGGATGAGAACAAGATAAATTAAACTCATTTGTGATTTAAAAGTTATATATATTGCTTTGTGTTAATTCTTGCCTGTATTGTTATGGCCCCCCAGTGGCTCAACGGTGTGTCTGTGGACTTACACGCTAAAATCCGGGTTTCTTTACGCGTGGTGGGCAAAGCACAGATAGCCACTTGTGTAGCTTTGTGCTTAATTCAAAACAACAAAAAAAAAAGAATTGTTATGTAAGATTGATGCAACTACCATCCCTACTATCTTGTTTCTATTGTTTTTGAAGGATTGACATGATCCTTCCCTATATGTACTTTCTTTTTGGAAAATTATTTTTTTCTTTACTTGTGGATTTTTATTTATTATTTTAATTCAGTGTTTCAATAAACACAGGAGGGTTGTTAATGCACTCAGCTAGTTACCAAACTAGAAGTACATGCAGTGTTATAAATTGAAATGATAAAGTTTGAAATTACAAAGCGTTGAAGAATTGTCAGTTTCTAACAACTATGAGAAAGCTTCGTTACGTACCTGTTAATGCTAACCACTCACACATATACACTTTTAATATTTTTGCGCTCAGTAAACAAAGACCTTCATTTGTTATAGAAACTACAGATATATTATGTAAATTTACGTAACATCTTTTAATATAGATGGACGATTACACACAAAAAACCTTGTGTTGTTTTCTGCGAAACCTTGAAACAAACAAGTCTATCTTTCCTATTGTTATGTAAATGTTTTGTAAACGACAACATGTTGTGTTGTGCTTAAATTTTCATTTCTATTATTTATATTTCCATATTTATATTATTGTTTCAAAGTTTAAACCAATTAAAAATATGTTGTTATTCATTTAAAATAACATTTAGAAATTTCTAGAATTAGGTAGATCAATCAATTGACTATAAATGGAATGTGGCGGCCTAGTGTCTAGACGACAAGTCTCGTGCAAGAACGGACATGCGCGTATTGCTCTGGAGTTCTGTAGAAGTTACGCGATTGTTCGAGAAACCTAGGCCTACAAATATATAAACAGACGGAGATGCGAGAAATAAGAAGAGTCATTATTTTTTATTCGAAGAAAAGAAGAGTCAGTCATTCGTTTGAGAAAGTTTAAGTTTTTGCTGTGAGTTTATTCAACTTGGATTTGTGACTAGAGCTAGATCTACAGAAACTGTGATTTTGTTTCGTCAATCTCTACGATTCGTTCGAATTACTAGTTATACTGAAGGTCGACACGTCTGGAACTATTTAGGGAAGACCAAATTGGAAAACAACAAATTTGAGACATTCGTCGAAAACATCGTAAAAAGAACTTCGCCATTCTCCATTCAAACTTCGAAATTTCTTCGTGGGACCAAATAATCACCCTAGACTAGAATTTTGGATTTCTGATCTGGACTTTTGGACTTTCATTCTAGATCATTATATTAGACACAGGCCAGTACCATTTTGTATCGTAATTAACTTTGAAGGTTGAAACCAGAACTATTTTGTGTTGTAATTAATTTTGAATGTTGTAACTGAATATCTGTCATTGTTGATATATAATTTATGTTATATCTGTCATATATATAATAGCTTATTATAATAAATTATACAAGCTGTTATCTGTGTTTTTCTGTTGCGTTTATTCTACGAAAAACATAAAAAAACGTAACACCTATACTGCATAAAATGTTGTTTTTTTGTAACATGATATACTATTTTTCGCTTTCGGTGGACTCAGTAGATAGCTTAATGTGGTTTTGCTATAAGTAAAAAAACAAACATTTTTCGCTTTACTTTAAAAGTCGGCCCAGCATGGCTAAGTGATTAAGGCACTCGACTCTTAATCTGAGGATTGCGATTCGAATCCTCATGATACCCAACATGCTCGTCCTTTCCGTGACGATCAATCCCACTATTCGTTAGTAAAAGAGTAGCCCAAGAGTTGGCGGTGGGTGGTGATGACTAGCTCCCTTCCCTCTGGCCTGGCATGGCCAAGCGCGTAAGGCGTGTGACTCGTAATCCGAGGGTCGCGGATTAGCGCCCGCGTCGCGTTAAACATGCTCGTTCTCCCAGCCGTGGAGGTGTATAATGTAACGATCAATCTCACTATTCGTTGGCAAAAGAGTAGCCCAGGAGTTGGCGGTGGGTGGTGATGACTACCTGCCTTCCCTTTAGTCTTGCACTGCTAAATTAGAGACGGCTAGCACAGATAGCCCTCGAGTAGCTTTGTGCGAAATTCCAAACAAACAAACAAACAAAAAACCCTTCCCTCTAAACTTACACTGCTAAATTAGAGACGGCTAGCGCAGATAGCCCTCAAGTAGCATTGTAAGTCTACAGAGAGGCCCCCCAGTGGCGCAGCGGTATGTCTGCGTACTTACAACGCTAAAACCGGGTTTTGATACCCGTGGTGGGCAGAGCACAGATAGCCCATTGTGCAGCTTTGTGCTTAACTCAAAACAACAACCACAGAAGAAGAATCTGAAAGAGACCAAAAAAAAAGTAAAACTATGTTTTGCCTTAATTTAACAGTTTATTTTTGCTGAATGTATGACAGAGATTGGTTGTTTTTTCTCAGTAAACCTAAGATTGTTTCAAACTCCATAATAAAAGTTGAATGGTGCTTCTGGTTGGTTTAAGTTTAGGTGTGTATTACTCCATAAACAGCAGAACTATCCATGTTGTGTGTAGAAACACTAGTATATCTCAACCAACTATTTATACACCACAGCTGTTAGGTGTGACAATACTGCAGAAATAGCAGAACTACCTGTGCTGTATAGAGAGTCACTGGTATATCCCCACCAACTATTTATACACCACAGCTGTTAGGTGTGATAATACTCCAGAAATAGCAGAACTATCTGTGCTGTATAGAGAGTTACTGGTATAGCCCCACCAACTATTTATACACCACAGCTGTTAGGTGTGATAATACTCCAGAAATAGCAGAACTACCTGTGCTGTATAGAGAGTCACTGGTATATCCCCACCAACTATTTATACACCACAGCTGTTAGGTGTGATAATACTCCAGAAATAGCAGAACTATCTGTGCTGTATAGAGAGTTACTGATATAGCCCCACCAACTATTTATACACCACAGCTGTTAGGTGTGATAATACTCCAGAAATAGCAGAACTACCTGTGCTGTATAGAGAGTTACTGGTATAACCCCACCAACTATTTACACACCACAGCTGTTAGGTGTGATAATACTCCAGAAATAGCAGAACTACCTGTGCTGTATAGAGAGTCACTGGTATATCCCCACCAACTATTTATACACCACAGCTGTTAGGTGTGATAATACTCCAGAAATAGCAGAACTATCTGTGCTGTATAGAGAGTTACTGGTATAGCCCCACCAACTATTTATACACCACAGCTGTTAGGTGTGATAATACTCCAGAAATAGCAGAACTATCTGTGCTGTATAGAGAGTCACTGGTATATCCCCACCAACTATTTATACACCACAGCTGTTAGGTGTGATAATACTCCAGAAATAGCAGAACTATCTGTGCTGTATAGAGAGTTACTGATATAGCCCCACCAACTATTTATACACCACAGCTATTAGGTGTGATAATACTCCAGAAATAGCAGAACTACCTGTGCTGTATAGAGAGTTACTGGTATAACCCCACCAACTATTTACACACCACAGCTGTTAGGTGTGATAATACTCCAGAAATAGCAGAACTACCTGTGCTGTATAGAGAGTCACTGGTATATCCCCACCAACTATTTACACACCACAGCTGTTAGGTGTGATAATACTCCAGAAATAGCAGAACTACCTGTGCTGTATAGAGAGTTACTGGTATAACCCCACCAACTATTTACACACCACAGCTGTTAGGTGTGATAATACTCCAGAAATAGCAGAAGTACCTGTGCTGTATAGAGAGTTACTGGTATAACCCCACCAACTATTTACACACCACAGCTGTTAGGTGTGATAATACTCCATAAACAGCAGAACTACCTATGCTGTATGGAGTGGTATATTTGCAACAACAACTATTTTCGATCTTCTAAGATAAAATACCAATACTGTTCTTTATCTTGTACTTATTTATATTATAATATTTGTTTCTTTAGTTGTTACGTTATGTTGTTAAGGAAGTTGAAGTAATTATGTAGTTTAGTCCAAATTGAGTGCATAACGCATCAGACGTTTTAACACGAAGCCCCACATTCGAATCCCGTGAAAAACTTACACCAAAATAATTCTACTCAGATCTTTCTGCAAGCCAAGAGCCAAAACATAAGATGAAACCTAAATAATAGGGTGTAGTCAGTTATCAAAATTATAGTGATGCACATATTAAATAACAAAAAGTTACTAAGTAATAATTTAATTTAGATAAACATATAGACTACCAACCATGAATATGAATAATGTATTTCTTTGGCTGGTGGATGATAAAAAAAGGTAGTATGTATTTACGATATCAAAAACTTTTTCAGGATTTTTCTTTAAGGAGGCACACAATATAAAATCATATATGACCTTTTCTAAAGAAACGTAAAATTGGTGCTTTATAAATGACAGAAATATTAAAATCGTTCCAGAAAATGAGAAAGGATTTTGTCAGCGACTTTCAATAATCGATCAGGTCAAGATATGTTCTATCATTAAAAGAGGAAACCCATTGCCTAGAATCTTTGGTTCAAGTAGTTTCAAAATTATTCTGGTATGATTCTAAAAAAAATAAATAAATAAATTATAAACTGCCTGTCTTTTTCCATTTTGCCAACTGTTATAGCAGTGGGATTCGGTCCTTGAGTTTACCAAAAGTAAAATATTGTTCCTTTATCTAACTGAAAAAGAAGAGGTGAATGTTTTATCAATGATAAATCAATGTTATAAATCGTAATTAGTTTATCCAATTCACTGCGTAAATGACGTTTGATTTTCATATCTAATTATAATGATTCTTGGACTCTTGGGTTTAAACCTTTTTACAATTGTTGTTTGTGTGATATTTGATACAGTACTGAAATTACTGCTTTTAATCTGAACCATACCAAACAGCAAAGTAAGAAAACCCATTAAAATCTGTGGCAATAATTATACACACACACCTAGACCAACAACAAACAAACAACAATAAATCCCAAGATACAACAAACTTCAAAACCTTATACTGCTGCACATTATATGTTCCCGACATCAGCGAAAAAAAACCCTATAATAAAACAAAACATTCCAGTAAATACCAAGTTTATTCAGAAACCAGGTACAAAACTAATGGCCATACAATGTAAAAACTACACTGAAAAACACAACAGCAATATGATTTATAAAATACAACGCAACAACTGCCATGACTTCAATATTGGAAAAACAAGCAGAAAAACAGAAATTAGATTTAGATTCAAAGAACATAAAACAACACCTTCGTAAGTTTTTGAACACAATATTTCAAATAAACACAACATAACCAAGAAAACACCCAGATATTAAGCAGGGAAAAAAATATAAACAAAAGCAAAATCAAAGACCTACTTATATACAGCAACTTAAACCAAAATTAAACAAACACGAAAGAGGACACATAAAAGTATCGAAACTTATATCCCTATGAAGCCTTTGTTCCGTAATAGTAGATCTTAACTACATTTCGGGTTACTTTACACAGTTTGTGTATTTATCTTCTGTTAAACGATTTATTTGATTTCTGACGAGATGCAAGTATAATTTAACTTTTATTTTTAGTCATGATATCTAGTTGTTCCACTTTTTACAGAAACTCTTAATTTAAACGTTAACTACAAATAATTATAAACTAAAATTCTAGAACTATCAATTACGTTTTAAATAAATCAACATCCCTCTGACTCAGCAGTAAGTTTTGTAAGATTATAATACTAAAAACCGGGTTTTGATAACCTTGTTGTTTTCAGCATTGGCAGCCCGTTGTGTAACTTTGCGCTCAACAATAAACAGATAAAAACTTAAGTAAAATTTTAGAGCTCTCAACATATGATAATAATGCTGTATTCGTAATTCATTTATAGCGTCATACTTTGTCTAAATACTGATGTAAAAGTGTAGAAAAACACATAAACACACAAACTCGAAGTTGTTATTTTAGTCGCTTATATTTCATTTCGATACTTGAAATCATATGGGGCAGGATAGTGATAACTATATTGAAACAGCTAATAAGAGATGTTTAAGATCAATAGATATGCAGTGAGACTAATAACATTATATATATTTTTAGAAATAGGTCCTGACAAATCCCAAGAGGGACACTTCTTGAATTTTTTGTCCGTTTTTTAAATATCAATATTAAACAAATTAATAGGCTATCTACAGAGGGGAATCGAACCCCTGATTTTAGAGTGGTAAATCCGTAGGCTTATCGCTGTTCGAATCTCCCGTCTCATCAAATATGCTCGCTCTTTCAGCTGTGGATAGCGTTATAACGTGACGGTCAATCCGACTATCCTTTGGTAAAAGAGTAGCCCAATTGCTAGCGGTGGGTGTTGATGATTAGCTGCTTTCCCTCTAGTTTTACACTGCTAAATTATGGACGGCTAGCGCAGATAGCCCTCGTATAGATTTGCGCGAAATTTAAGACAAACCAAAATCAAACTTTTATAAAAACTAATTACTTTTTGCTTGGTAATCACTAGATAATTTTAGTATTTGACAAAGAACCTTCTTTAGGGATAACATTAAATTAAGATAATACTGAAGTTAGTAATAAGGACAATTATTCTATTTGTTTTACCATGGTATTTCGATTTTATGTTGTCTCGTGCTTGTTAAGCTACACTGCGTTCGATTTCATTCTTGGTAATTTATTTAGGTTGTATATTAAACAATTTGTAAAACACCCATATTTCCGTATTTTTACGTTTCTATGAGAATACAAGATTAAAAATAACCACAGCACCTTTGTTTTATTCTGTTTCTCAACGAATAAAGAGGTTTTCAGTGAAGTGTCATTGCTTTTACCTCCTAGATTGGTATCTCTCTTTATTGTGTGAGGGATGGATAGGGTTGTTGGGAACAGGCCATGTGGTCTTTGGCTTGGCTCCAACTTGGCTCTTTGGTCATGTTCCTCCATAAAACATGGTTATTATTACCTATGAAGTAGTGGTAGACATATAACGTATTACTGATGACGTTGATGTTGACAATGCTAAAGACAACAAGAGACTTTCCTCTTTGGTTGTCTGTTATGGTAGGGAACTATGAATGTTATGTAAATGTTGTGTAAACGACAACATGTCGTGTTGTATTTAAATTTTCATTTCTATTATTTATATTTCCATATTTATATTATTGTTTCAAAGTTTAAACCAATTAAAATATGTTGTTATTCATTTAAAATAACATTTAGAAATTTCTAGAATTAGGTAGATCAAATATATGACTATAAACGGAAATGTATGGCGGCCTAGTGTCTAGACGTTGAGTTTCGTGCAAGAACGGACATGCGCGGATTGCTCTGGAGTTCTGTAGAAGTTACGCGATTTTTCGAGAAGAGGCCTACTAATATATAAACAGACGGAGACGCGACAAAGGAAAGAGTCATTAGTTTTTATTCGAAATAAAGAAGAAGAGTCAGTCATTCGTTTGAGAAAGTTTAAGTGTTTGCTGTGAGTTTATTCAACTTGGATTTGTGACTAGAGCTAGATCTACAGAAACTGTGATTTTGTTTCGTCAATCTCTGCGATTCATTTGAATTACTGGTTGTGCTGAGAGTCAACACGTACAGGACTTTTTCGGGGAGACCGAAGCGGAAAACGAGAAGTTGAAACATTCATCGAAAACACCGTAAAAAGAACTTCGTCATTCTCCATTCAAACTTCGAAATTTCTTCGTGGGACCAAATTCACCTCCTAGACTAGAATTTTGGATTTCTGATCTGAACTTTTGAACTTTCACTCTAAATCATTATATTGGACACAGGCCAGTACCATTTTGTGTTGTAATTAACTTTGAAGGTTGAAACCAGTACTATTTTGTATTGTAATTAATTTTGAAGGTTTAAACTTAATATCTGTCATTGTTGTTATGTAATTTATGTTATATCTGTCATATATATAATAACTTAGTGTAATAAATTATACAAGCTGTTATCTGTGTTTTTCTGTTGCGTTTAGTCTACGAAAAACATAAAACATAAAAAAACGTAGCAATGAATAAAACTATGCTTTAGAAAGACATCTTGTTTTTATTTAGGCCTTCTTCACGCTGACCTACAAAATTTTATGTCAACAGACTAAATCTGAAGGTTTACGAGAGATTAGCATTTGGAGAGTAGACTTTACATCCAGAAATAGCAGAAACATATAGCATATGCAGGAAGATAAACAGTTTCAAAATTTTCTCTCTTTCGAATTGGGTTGCTTTCTTATTTTGTGCGAGAATCGAATTAACATTTTATATTTGAAATCACGTCTTGTACAGTGAATCGTATGACACTGCGATTTGCCTGGTACAGCAGTAAGTCTACAGATTTACAACGTTAAAATCAGGGGTTCGATTACCCTCGGTAGGCTTAGCAGATAGCCTGATGTGGCTTTGATATAATAAAAACACAAACACACTGCGATTTTGCTGCACTGCTCAGAAGTATATACATCAGAGAGTTACTGTTTGTGTTTAAGGTTTTAAAATGTTACATAATATTTATGTGCGTCAATACACATTGACGCCTCCAAAATACACCATGTTTCTATTTCTTTGTAAAAACATTACTCATATCTGTGTGCAGCTTTTTGATTTTCTTTTGTAATTATTAATAATTGCTCAAACATAGAAATGATACTGCTGCTAACGTTAACGTAATATATTTATTTGTTGGAAATTAATCTTTTTTCAAAGAAAATTTTATCTGTCAAATCTGCGTGACTGTTTTAATATAACTATAAGTATTACATTTGTCTTCTTCATATAACAAAAATAATTCTACTTATTACAACAAGCACAGCTGTAATTTTGACAAGGGGCTGAACTACAAAATCGTTTGGGATTTCTTAAAGATATTTCTTTCTACGTACGTTACCCGTCATCAAATGTGGCAGCTAGTCATCACCACCCACTGCCAACTCTTAGGCTGCTCTTTCACCAAGAAATATTGGGATTTACTGACTCATTATAACCCTACCCACTGGTGAAAGAGCGAACATGTTTGATGGACGGGGATTTGCACCCGCCACTCTTAGATTGCTAGTCGAGTGACCTAACCACCTTGTCATACTGGGTGCGTCAAATTTGGAGTTGAAGAAAAAAGACATTTCTCTATGTTTACAGTTTTTCTTGACATTACAACTGCTTGACTTGGTTCAGTCTATTTAATGAGCAACAGTGCTCTGCCCATCACGGGTATCGAAAACCGGTTTCTAGCGATGTAAGTCCGTAGACATATCTCCGTGTCAATGGGTGGCTGACTGTCCGAAGAAAACAACTAAGTTCCTTAAAACTGCGAACTAAGTTTGGGGTGTGACGTTTGAAATTTTCGTACTTGGTCAGTCAAGTTAATGTTTATTTTGAAAAATTACACAGCTGATTGTTACTAGTTCGAGTAATTCTCTGTACTGCCAATAGAACAGTGTGTTCTGAGGATTATGCCAAATGGATTATTCTTTACAGTATAGGTGATTTAATGATAATATACACGTTGTCTCTTATGCAAAACATACGTTGACATACGTTTAACTTATAGTGAATAACGGAATTTGAAACATCAAAACATACATTCCTAAATATATAAATACAAAGGTTAATTTGATGACATTTTAGTATGTTATTTGTATGAAGTTGTCTCAAGTCCTGATTTGATTACTTTATTTCTGGCAGACAAACGTTTCTTAAGTTTTAAACTTTGAATCAAATTTATGGTACGCCTAAAACCATGTAATGAATTTTAAGTCTTGTTTCATAAAATCAGCATTTAATAAATCTTTTTAGAGTAATTTAGACTGATTAATTCATTTTTTAACTCGCGATTATGTCAATTTAAAAAAAACCCATAAAAGTTGTTTCTTCAGCACAATAAACATTTCGTTCAAAAATGTGGTTTTCTTTTCAGCAGATGAGCTCCAGTTTTTAAATATTATCGAGTGATATTTTACCAGTTTAGATTAATCACATACTTGGGTCTTAGCTTATCAGAAGAGTCCACGTGCAAGCATAAACTCTGTCGTTGTTTTCACAAAAATATTTGAAGATTTTTCTCGATATTCATTGTCCACCAGTGGCACAGCGGTGTTTCTTCATACTCATACCGTTTAAAACAGAGCTTTAGTACCGTTGCTAGACATTGCCTAGTTCTATGCTTAATTCTGAGGAAACAAACAAGGAAAATCGAAGTTCCCATCGAAACAACACAATTTTCCCATAACTTGATTATATCGATTCATAATGAAACTAAAACTACTTTAAATATATTGTTAACGTGAGTTCACAGATACTGTTTCTGATATATTTAACAACACTTATAAAAACTACGATATTTAAAACTATACAGTATTTTATAAAATTTATGACGTTCGAATACACATATATTTACTCAGATTATTTTGAGGGAAGGTTAATACTTATACATCGCCTTTTAGAATAATTAACTTTTTTCCACCTAGAACTCGTGGTTTAGCACTATTTTAGACGTTAATAAAGAGTAAACTAGCAAGTTTTCTTATCCAGAGCAGCACCAAGGTGTTTTAAGTTTAAGCCCTTAGAAACGACTTAGACTTTTATTATATAACGATAAAAATAAATGATCAACAATTAGAAAATATTAGCTCGTTATTTGTCAGCTGAAAAACAAATAAGAGAAGAAAATAGTCGGTTTATTACAGTAAACCTTTACACGATTCACAAGGTAGTACCGGAATTTTACATCTCTTAAGCCTCTTTTTATTATTTTCTGAATAATCTAAACTTGTGTTAATTTGTTTTACAGTCCTGGTTACAATACGTGCGTGGAACCATTACAAATAATCTACTTGCTCCTACCTATCCTGAAGGATTGACTTTCAGCTGTTTTCATCTCAAATAGAGTCATAACTTATAATTACGTGGCCGATAAACCAAGTTCTTTACACTTAATTCCTGGAAGTGAACAATGATCGTACACTTTCGTCTAACGAAGAAATAACGCAGCAACTGATACACGCAAGCCTAAGTGATACACGCAATAATTTATAACGATAATTGAAAAAAAAGTCTAGATTTAAAAGCTAATTATCAATAGGTGCTACCAGAATGGAACTTCTTTCTGCTATAGGTGTCGCTTTATGATTTAAGCCTATTTTGATAGTCTTCAACATTCACTACGTGAAAAAAACATAAGATTCTCGGGATCAAAAGTGCATAATTTTAATTACAATTAAACTACATCTGTAAAGTTTATTGAACATTTTTAATTGAATAAGTGCAATAAATTTATATAAGTCTCTGATTTGCATAAATAGAAAATTTAAGGACTAATATAGTAAATTGAAATTCGACCATAATAATAATAAGTTCAAAATAAGTGTGAAACACGTTCATTTTGTATATTTCAAACACTAAACAAGTAATCTTTAACAATGTCAGTGAAAAAAACAAAGGAAGGAAATATGTATTACAAGATGGAAGCTAGTAGCTATAATTATTGTTACAATGTATAAACTGATAGTTATTATTTAGAAATGAAGGATATTACAAAAGCTGATATAAACGAAACCAACACTTATAATTATTGTTACAAAACAAAAGTTAATATTTATTTTTACTTTTACAATACGAAACTATTTGTGTATATTATAGCCACAAAATGGAATTAATGGTTAAATATACTGTTAAAAAATGGAAAATAATAGTTACAGGTATGTGGTTTGTTTTGAATTTTGCGCAAAGCCGCATGAGAACTATTTGCGCTAGTCGTCCCTAATTTAGCAGTGTAAGACTAGAGGGAAGGCAGCTAGTAATCACCACCCACCATCAACTCTTGGGCTACTCTTTTACCAACGAATAGTGAGATTGACAGTCACATTATACACCCCCACGGCTGAAAGGATGAATATGTTTGGTGTGACGGCGATTTGAAATCGAAATTGTCAAATTATGAATCGGGTGCCTTAACCACCTGGCTATGTCGGACCGCTAGCTTATGAGATTTAACTGGTTAATTCTAAATCCACATACTAAGGTAACATTACGAAATAATCTTCAGAGTAAAACACATGCATAAATGAAAAATATATATATACATCATATACAACAAAAGTAACCAATTTTGTTAATATAACCAGCACTAAAAAGAGAGGCCCGGCATGGCCAAGCGTGGGATCTGACTTCACCTTCTTATAGTGCACACAGCCTCAAAATGAGGAGAAAGTTTTTGCGGCAACGGATTGCTTATCATGGATCTCGGACTCACATTCTGGAAAATCCAACACCAATAGGCTACGCCAAGGACGATAAGCATACAGGTGGCCACACTTGTTAATTGCCTAACTTGCTCGCAATATACGTTTAGAAAAGTGTCATAAGTCACGTGTAAACAAGCTACTTCCACGACATATTTGTTCAGATATCGAAAACCACAAACAGTTGGGGAATAAAACGAATATTCCTGACATCCCATGCTAGCAGATACCGTTCAAGCACTTATAAAACTGTGAGCAGATAAGCTTTTGAAGCCAGAGCTAAAAATTCGTTGCCCTTGTGCCCTAAATGAATTATGAAAAGCATACAAAATGAAGGGGTGTGGTTTGAACATAATAATATTACGACAAAGTCTTTTACTCTACAAACTACGCTGCAGCTCTACTGTTAAAATACACAGTCATCAGACCAAACATGGTGCATAAACCGTAATGAAATGGTAAGGTTTAAAGTTGTTTTATTGTTTTAACTTATTCAACCTCTGTGTTACAGTATTACTTGAAGTTTATTAGATGATTTGAAAAAAATAAGGATTAGACTTGAAAATCTAAAATGATAGTGAACACAGTATGAGGTCGTTATTAATGGATGATCCAAAGGAATTTTATCAATAAATCTTTTTGCGAGTGTAACTAATTCATAGAAATGTGGTCAAGTTAATAAGTTCTTGAGAGGCGAGATTTTTTGATTAGTTATGAAGAATGGTCTGCCAGAGACACATTTATGTGTAGCATTGGAATCAATAACGAATGAGAGATAGGGAAAAATTGATCTCTTTACATCATATATGACTAACAGATTTATGAGTTTTCGACGAAAGGCAATCCGAAAAAAACAGTAATATGTGACATGAGCTTTCAGCGCATTTAATCTTATTCATTTTAAAGCAATTTTCAACAAATGCCAAAAATGAGTTTGAAATTGATGACGTTTATTGTACTAGAATAATTTGGCTAATCATGTGTTAAAGACCCAAATTTCGCGATAAAACCTAATTAGCTTAAGTGCTGCCTCTGTCTAATTAATGGGTCATTTAAAGTAAACTTTGGCGTACTTAGAATGGTAAGCTATTATATTTTACCGAAGCTCAGTGTGACCTCAATAAAAGCTTAATACTACATGATTTTAGAAACCTTATATTAAGTATATTAATGTTATTAAGCTATTGAACAATAACACACGAAATAAGAAGTTCCACGAAACTGCTAATGGTTTAGAATATAAATAATTGAAGTGAGCGGGTTTAAAAAAGAATCGAATAGGTTTAAATTAAAACATTTAATGGGTTTAAGCAGAACAAACAGGTTACGAAAATTTTCAAAAAAAAAATTAAAACAGCAATGAAAAAACAAAGAGTATAAAAGTAAAATTAACGGATTTAAATGTGACAAACAAATTCAAGAACATAATGAACAGTTTCAAAGAGAACCGAAGAGTTGAAAAGTAAAAGAAACAGTTTGAAGAGTAAAACGCACATATAGTTTTAAAAATACTTCACTATAGATGTATTTAAAACAGCATAATTCAAGTTGTATGCAATACGTCTCAGTTCTTTCAATGGGCACGAACGAAATTCAAACAACACAATTTGAGTAGCCCTGCTTTTTCTCTATCCTTTGGGAAATTTGTGGAAATGATGGCAAATGTGTTCCATATGGAACTTATTACTTGAGTCTGTTGTTAGTCATGAAGAATAATCGTTCCTTCACGTGGCGGATACTTACACGACAGATGATTTTTTCTTTGTTTTTATAAACCTCGTTTATTGATCTGCATGGTAAAATCGTGCTGATGAGGATGCGCAATAAGAACACAAGAAGGAAAGAGGATTCATTCATAAAACAATTCGTACTAATAAAAGGAAAAACATAACCCTTTTTTGTATTACGTAGGTTCTCCATGATATTTCGTAAAGAGTTTCAAAACATTTATTTTCTATTCAGTATAAAATCTAAGTTATTTGGAGGCCATGAAATAAAATTATAATGTTGGAATACCTTGTTCTTTTAAGCATTTTTGATATTTGTTTATGCAAATACCTAATTCGAAAAAAAAAAAAAAGATATGTGCAATCGTCCGTAGTAGCATAAATAGTAAAGCAAGGAACGTGCAGGAATGAGTCATGGTTGAGAAGCTTAAAAGCAGAATAAATATTTGTATTTTTTTACAACGATAATTGTTTGTTTTGGAAACATCCGACTCGGTTCATTCTTATACGAAAATAAGTCGTCAGTATTTTTCGTCCCGACATGGCCAGGTGGATTAAGGCGCTCGACTCGTAATCTGAAGGGCGCGGGTTCGAATTCCGGTCGCAACAAACATGATCGCCCTTTCAGCAGTGGGAGCATTATAATGTAATGATCAATCCCACTATTCGCTGCTAAAAGAGTAGCCCAAGAGTTAACGGTGGGTGGTGATGGCTAGCTGCCTTCCCTCTGCTAAATTAGGGACGGCTGGCACAAATAGCCCTCGAGGAGTTTTGTGCGAAATTTAAAAACAAACAAGTTTTTCGTCCATTTTTTTGGACGTGTATAATTTAAAAACCATTTTGTAGGACTGAAAGAAAGAATAAGGTTCTGAGAATGTCTCTGCATATTGAACAAATAATAATTATATGTTTTCTTCAGAAGACAACGTTCCAGGTTATGTTTAAACATATATAAAACAAGACAATTAATACCTAATCGGGTTATGTAACAACGTATAAGTTAAGATAACTGACAAAAGACTGGATTATTCCTGAACACACACAAAACAACAGATAACTAACCGGCCAAGTCTAAATATATATGTTTATATATAAGACAACTGACAAATGACAAGGCTATGTTTGTACATGCAAGATGACTGACAATTGACTGGATAACGTTTGGAGATATAAGATGACCGAAAAACAACTAGGTTATACAAGTAGACTGACAAGAGACTCGGTTATGTCTGAGCATATTCAAAAAGACAATTAACAACTGATCGGGTTATGTCTGAGCATATTCGAAAAGACAACAAACAACTGATCGGGTTATATCTGAGCATATTCGAAAAGACAAGAAACAACTGATCGGGTTATGTCTGAGCATATTCGAAAAGACAACAAACAACTGATCGGGTTATGTCTGAGCATATTCGAAAAGACAACTGACAATAGATCGGGTTATGTCTGAGTATATTCAAAAAGACAACTGACAACTGATCGGTTTATGTCTGAGAATATTCGAAAAGACAACAAAAACAACTGATCGGGTTATGTCTGAGCATATTCGAAAAGACAACTGACAATAGATTGGGTTATGTTTGAGCATATTCGTAAAGTCAATTGACAATAGATCGGGTTATGTCTGAGCATATTCAAAAAGACAACTAACAACAGATCGGATTATGTCTGAGCATATTCAAAAAGACAACTAACAACTGATCGGGTTATGTCTGAGTATATTCGAAAAGACAACAAACAACTGATCGGGTTATGTCTGAGCATATTCGAAAAAACAACAAACAACTGATCGGGTTATGTCTGAGCATATTCGAGAAGTCAACTGACAACAAACCGAGCTACCTCTAAGAATACAAAACGACTAACAACTAGCCGGACTATGACTTTACAGATAAAGCGACGAACAACTGGCTTGGTTATATCTGTATATGCATGAATATTTATGACTAATCGCGTTATACTTAAACATACAATGCAACTGATAATTGACTGGGTTATGTCTGAATATATATGTTATTTTTTCTAAATCGAAGGAATTGAAAGAAAATTGGAAACTATGTCCAGAGAACATAATTTAAAAAAAAACTAATTTGTTTACTCCCTTAAAAACTGCTGTAAACAAGAAACCGACAAAATAAAGGAAGCAATCTGAATTCAAGAAAACAACACAACCAACAGTACTTGGTACTAAGATACCCTTACTTGTTGAGTAATCTATGTAGAAAACTAATATCTGACGATAACATAATCTTATCGAATCGGTGTACAATTACAATAAAGGCTTCATTATTCATTTAATCCGTATCCAAACTTTAATATAAAAAACAAATGACAATTAGCGGTGTTTGAACGTACAAGACAACTGACCAGGTTGTGTTTGAACATACAAGATGAGTGACAACTGACTGTATTATGTTTGAACATATAAAACAAATCGAAGGATATTTAATCTGATTATTTCTAAAAATACAAGAAAATATGTTACACAGTTGTCCCTATTCAAATCACTTTATTTTTTACGAAGTATTATTTTATAAAACAATGAATTAGTAACTACAAACATAAATATCTTTATTTGTTCGAATATTTGATGAAAAAAAAAGAAGAAAAGAGTGCCCTTAAAAACTCTTTGAAGGTTAGCAGTTTTTATAGCTCTAGTTTACAAATATAACGAAGCTTTAGTATATCTTGCCTATTTAGTGGATAAGAGCATAAATTATACATAAATATTTACCTTGATAAGAGTTGTTAGCCTGGTTCCTTACCACATTTCTGAATAGTTTCACTGTCAACATTTACCGTATATCTTACAAGATTTCATTGTTTTTTAATTTGTACTTTTTTAAGATTCAAACTTTAACAGTCGGTATTGATCTGGTAGAAACAAAACTGACATTCACTTCTATGGTTCTTTAAATCTCCAGAGAAAGGTCCTTTTAAGAAAATTTGATAGATGTCATGTGGTGTGTTATAAAGAGTCTGTTTCATGAAATTGATAACTATTGGCAATTTCCTCAGTATAAGCTCTTTGATACTGCCTGCCTGATATGTTGGAAAATGTATTTTATAGAAATACTAATTACTTCTCTTGTCAGGGAATAGTTTCCCTTCTGTCAAAAGCAGTATTTGGAAGAAATTAACATGTAACTATCAAACGTTTACTGTTGTTCGACACTTTCTTCCACTTGGGCACTTCAGTGACTGGTATATTAACATGTATGTTACTTTGCAAAAGCAACTTATTTTTATTACAGAAAATGAGTTTGAGACAGAATATAAAATAAATTTTCCAACTTAATTCCACAATAACTCAATATCTAGATCCTAAAACGTGAATAATTTTAGAAGAGAGGCGTCGTTAAAAAGAGGATATTACTGGGTGAAAAGGGCACGTTTTGTGAATAAGTCTGATGAACAGACATGCAGTATTTACATCGAAACGATAGCTGAGGAGAGACATGCAGTATTTACATCTTGTAACACGAAACGATAGCTGAGGAAAGACATGCAGTATTTACATCTTGTAACACGAAACGATAGCAAAGGAGAGACGTGCAGTATTTACATCTTGCAACACGAAACGATAGCTGAGGAGAGACATGCAGTATTTACATCTTGTAAAACGAAACGATAACTGAGGAGAAATGTTTAGGTTTTCAGAACAGGTCTGACAAGTAAAGTCGCATTCTTAATGTTTTGTATGATTGGATATCATGGCTAAATTTTTATGATACGTCTGATAAATGAAAAAAAAAGGATATTTTGTAAGATAAAAAGGTAACTCAATGACATTCCATGTATCTGATATAGAAGAGTACAGTCGTCACATTTGATTGGTAAAACGATGCCTGCAATGATGTTATTAGGTTTTCGCGGATAAGTCGGATATAAAAAAACACATTCGTCATATTTTGTACACTAAAAGGATATCATTTCATTGCAAGTATAATAAAAATACATGTAGTATTTTTAATGTTGTTTCTTTATTCGGTCTCTCACGGATTTTTGAGAGAAAAGTGTATAATAGTAATTTAATTCCCTGTCTTAAGCCAGCTTTATTTACTATTATTATAGACTGCATTTGAATCGTGTATGTTTATAAAACCTTTCTTTTATGAAATACATCATTCATTCTTCATTAATAATATAAAATAATAATATAAGTAGCTTGTGCTCAGAGTTAATTACTCAGTAGTTTTTCGTGAACAATAATTTACTAAATTCGGAAGGACTTTAACGTTTCGTATTAGGAACCAAAAGTCAAAATCACGAGACGAGGTTAGTTTTTTTATTAACAAGATAAAGTTTTTTGTTACCACTTGGGTTTTCACTCTCACGAGACTTGTATTAAAAAACAAGAAAAGTTGAGCACAAAGTAGGGTTCAATTCAAATGTTTCTACATTTAATTATTAAAAACAAAGGTTAAAATACTTCCCAACCCAAATGTGTAAAGAGCTAAATCTAATAAAGACCCGCTAATGACCAAGGGCAGATTGACTTTAAAGTTTAAGCATCAGATATAATATACGAGTGGATGTTTTATTTGATAAATCCATGATGGAGGTCTGGGACCATTACATTAGTCTGGACAATGTAGATCTACAGTACTTAGTTTATACCCGAGCAAAGAAAAAACTGCTAACATGAAATTTTTTTGTCCCAACTGAGGTTTGGAAAAGGAAAATCACAAATATATTTCAAAAGCTATTCACCATCTTACAGTGATTTGTTTAGTCAATAAAAATATTCCTAATAGAGGTGTATGTGCAATAGGTACAAAATTTACTGTTCCATAATCGTAAAATGTTTTTTTCTAGATTTTCACATTCGTCTTGAAATGAAGGTCCAACCAAGATTGCAAACGTCTGTTGTGTTTAAGTTTAAAAGTGTCATGCACGTGTTTCTGTGTGGACTTCTAGGAAAGTAGCTTATTCAAATGGGTCATAGAAATCCACACAGCTGGTTTGTCATTAAAATTGTGTCTAAATTATTTGTTGACATTTGTAACCTGTGGACGTAGTATCAACCTTACAGGCCAGACTATAAAGCCCAGTTTGAAAATTCGCGCAAACGTTAATGGGAAAAAGATTCAAGAAACTATCAGTAAAAGTTCCTATTACGCTTTTTCACTGAAACCAAAATGTCAACTTATATTATTTTTATTATGGAAATTAATATTTGTAATGAGTGGTAATTTGAAACTTAGGTCGAATTTCTACTAATCACATCTTTGTTGAATGAATGTCCCAAACTCCCATATATCTGATTATATTTCTATGTAAGTAAAAGCTTTTGTTATGAGGTCCTTTAGGAGTCACGAAGTGCTTACTAACGTAGGCCTCACAAAAACGCAGTGTCGTTAAATGTTTACAAGTGTATAATATTTCCTTGTTCAGTCTGACAACAACAACTTCATCGCGATCTTGGAGCGTCAGGTATAAAAGCCCCGTCTTTTTCTCCTGTAGAACACGATCTTCTTCTGACTATTTTAATGATTTACTGACAGATGTGATTTGAAGTTTGCTCTGATTGTGCCTAACTAGGAATAGAATAGTTATGTTTCATTTTTGACATCAAAATATTCTGCATATAGTAATTTTTTTATTGAAGGATAAGGTTGCAAAAAGCAGAGAAGGGAAAACACATTTTAATTGTTTTTGGGGTTTTTCTAGTGCTCAAAGTTATCAATAATATTTATTTATTTCTTAGATTTCGTGCACAGATACTCGAGAGCTATTTGCGTTAACTGTCCTAATTTAGGAGTAATAAATTTGAGACGAAGTATTAGTCAACACCGACTAAGACCAGCTCTTGGGCTACTCCTTACCAGCGAATAATGTCACATTATAATTTCCACAAGATGAAAGGACGCACAACAGATAGCGAATTCAGTGTCTTATTCACTAGGCTATACCATTTATGAATAAAAATTCACATTTTTGAACCTTTTTGGCTCATTCACCTGGAATTTTACATTTATTATCGTCATAGGAAACATAGTTTCAGAGAAAAGCATCATGTGTGAAATTATTCAGGTATTTTCTCTATTTATAGCCAGAGTGCAGCTGGAGATACAAATATCACTTATATTTTACTGTGGAATGACCAGTCACATTTATAAATGTTATTTGCTCTGGGTAAGTTTAATGGTAACAAATGAAACAGCTAAATAATTATTCGGTTTCGAACAAGATAGGAGAGGACTGAGGAATAGGAACGAGGAGAGAAATATGCTTTGAAACTTTAGTTTAATAAATTAATACTAATTATTCACTAAAAATAATTGCTCCTTGTAACCGGTTGAGCGTGCATTTTAATTGTGTTTCAGATTAAAATTTGTTTATTGTAAACGCATGTTTTTTTGTTTTTTTCAGTCGTGTTTATTACTTAACTACTTTGCTGGTTTGAAAACGTACGATAAGTCTACAGTATCTCGTTGAATTAATGAACCTGCCTTGCCACTCTGAGTAAAATTAATCTTACTTAAGTATTACTCTTGCCTTTTTCAACTATTTGGGAGAATCCTCAGACACATACTGATTGGTACATGAACAATGTATTGAGTCAATTGGAAGACGACGGTATAAAATCGTCACAATAAACAGAAATTGCATATAAAGAAAAACCTATTAATTAACACACTCAGTGTAGATTTTTGTTCGATTAGACGCTATAATAAACTAGACGATAAGTGTTTTCTTTGAAAAACACTCGCAAAGCAACAAGAATGTCACTAAATAATGCCCACAAATCAGAAGTAAGATTACAAAGTCAATAAATAAACTTCGCCATTTGTAACAAACTTGGCATAAACCATTAGAGGTCTCTAGCTTTGACAAACATTTTGCAACTACATTCAATAAAATAAAGGCTTAAATAAGTTTGTTACAATAAAATTTAGTACTTAGATTTTCTAGAATAAAAGTCTATTGCTTTTCTAATATTGTTACTGTAATTATTAGTATTATATTTAGTGTTACAATGTAAAATATGCAAAGTACCGATTTGTTAATTGTATCATTCCAGATAAAATTGACAGTTTAAGAAGCAGTTGTTTAAAATTTTGAAACACAAAACTAAAAACAGATGAAATAATTAAACAACGATTAATAGAATGTTTTTCGTTGATAGAGCAGTTTGTTTATTTCTGAATTTTGCGTAGTGTAAGACTAGAGTGGATGCAAAGTAGTCGTCACCACCACCGCTGCCGCTGCCAATTCTTGGGCTATTTTTTCCAACGTGAATTTATAACGGCCCCACAACTGAAAGGGCAAGTATGTGTGATGTGACAGACCTGCATCTCTAAGATTAGGAGTTGAGTACCTTAATCAACTCGCCATGTAAGGCCTCTTGACAGGGAAATGGGGCAATAATTCTAAATAAAACTAATTACAATGATAAGATTAAAGAAATTTTAAGTGGTACGATTAAATCATCTGTGAAAATAGATACAGATCTAGCTAAAACTGTAGAACGTAAATTAAATATATTTAATGAAACTTGGGAAGAGAAAATTTACAGGTTTAAAATTAATATCATTAAAAAAACAAATGGTTCGCGTTACGGCATCGTTTATGGACTTTCTAATGTTTCTTGTAGTTTGATAGTGTCTGTCAGCAGTACTTATCAGAATTGACGGTTTTTTCAGTTATGTTTTTGGAACCATTAATGAGAAATTCTTGTACTCTAGATAGTTTGGAATTCTCAATTTTAATTTTAAAAATAGAGCGCATTGTGTTAGTTTTGAAATAGTTTCTCTACACTAATATAACGTTAGATTAAACCATAAATTTATAAAGAGAACTTCGTGTCAAAACGACAATGTTTAAATGATATTTCACAAGTAGTTACTTCCAAAATCAATGAATCTTGCCACCGAAGAACCCTATTTTCAGTTTCATGATGATTTATACGACCAACTGTATGAAATTGTTATGGGGTCTGGATCAGCACTGTCACTTACTAACTTGTTCCATAAAAATATTGACTTGATTAATGTCCTTCTCACTTTAAACCAATATATTACAGAACGTATGTGAATTATACTCACAGTCAAAAAAGCTCAGTATCTAATTTTTTTAAAACTATCTATACAGTACACGTCCCAATATTACGTTCAAGGCAAAATATCAACAAATCCTTCAACTTCCATCCTTAGACATATCTATTCATAATAAATGTGGTAAAGTTGAATGTGAAATGTTTAAGAAAATTTTCACTGATTTGTATTTTAATTTTGACAGTTTTACACCTTATTTTAAGGAATATGTGGTTAGATAATAATTTATCGAGTGTATAAACTGACCAGTAAGAAAGAAAATTTTATAAAGCGATAAAAATATCAAGAAAATTGTATTTACATTTCTTTCCAAACGTTTGACAAATTGTCATATACAGACAAATACGTTAGTTTAATTTGAAATTAGTTACATAAGCTGAGGTATAAGAATAGAGTAGTTATATTCGAAACTTCAAACGAATACAAAATTCCTAAGTGATGTTGCTAGTCCGCAAACCAAAGCATGGAAGTTTAACCCTTGTAATTTTTCTGCGTTACTTCATGCAATAAATCTTTCAATAGAAGACGGTTAAACGTACTCATTAATGTAAATAATGAATAGGAAATGCATATAAAGAGGAGCCTATTAATTAAGAGATTCGATGGAGAAAGTGCTCCAGTTCGATTATTATTAGATCGATCGACATTTTATAAATCTCAACCACAAGATCACAGTAACAGGTTTACAGGTTCGTCATCTATGCCCAACCCCCTAAAGATGCGAATATCACATTATGTATCTTTGCGCTTAGTAGCAAAGTATACTTTGTTATCATATCAACATTAAGTATCAATCATAGGTGTTCAATTTTAGTTCGATTTGCATATACCCTTCATA
This sequence comes from Carcinoscorpius rotundicauda, assembly GCA_011833715.1. NCBI lineage: Eukaryota > Metazoa > Arthropoda > Merostomata > Xiphosura > Limulidae > Carcinoscorpius > Carcinoscorpius rotundicauda. The sequence goes on along the minus strand of CM022402.1, from coordinate 20,283,976 downwards.
TCACCTTCACACTTCAAACGGTAAAATAACAAACTCAGAACTCTAGGAGCGTCTTGATGGAAAAATAAATCTGTGTAGATTACTTTCGTATGGTGGGTGGTTAATGTTCATTCACAATTTCTGATTGAAATGTAATATCACGTGCGATCAAGTATCAAAATAATCCTAATGCATGTAAGGATTGTAGCCTCTGAACAAATGCTTTTCTGTAAGATCGGGGATTGTTTACAAGGTACTGAGACCAGTTGACACATTTGATGGAAAAACGAAGTCTAATCATGAACAGTAGAGTAACGGTGATAATATCTCTACTGGACGTTTCGAATTTACAAATATTTCAACTTCAGCATATCTATGAGATTAACACAGCCACAGAGAATAAAAAAAGATTCTGACAGTCCACGACTTAACTAAGCCAAATTCATACAACCACACCTAAACAACCAGATATATATATATAAAAATAAGATTTTTATCTTGTTTTCGTACTTAAAAAAACAAACTACATGATAACTAACACTTAGTACTTTGGTTCATCTAAAAGTGAAATACACGAATAATACAATACAAAAGCAACTGTTACACATTTAAGAATAATTGAAAATAATGAATGGAACTAAATATGAACACAGACATAAATTTACTCATTACTGATCTGTAACTATTTAAAGGTAGCAACACAGGAAACAAAGCTATCACAAAAAGTGAGTTAATCTCAGAATAATAAGTTTGAATCTTGAGGGCAAGAAACTTTTAATGGAAAAGTTGTAAACGCTAAAATAAACATAACGGAAAGTACTTAAGTGTTAATGACGTAGGAGCAATTTGTTAAACAAATTATGGATATAATATTTTTGTTTACTGGAACGTACAAAAGGTTCTAAGAATTTACAAAATACGCTTTGAGAATGTATCAATAATCTCCAGAGTAAAATTACTTTAAGAGAAAGTAATTGTCATAAAATATTTAACTTTTTACGGTATAAATCTATAGAATAATTGAATATATTAAAATAAGATAAGGATTATTTAAAATATTTGCTACTCGCGAAAACAAACTATTTGTTTTAAGTGCAAAAACAAAACAAAATGTTAGAATCAAGCCAAATATCGTAAACTCTTCAGATATTAGGGTCTGAATATTTTTATGAACAAGGAGTGAAAATTGCTCAGGGGTAGAATAAATAAACCCGTTATGAATATTTTGCTGAATGGTGTATAAAACAACTGCTGGACATAAAATTAATCGAACATCCAGAAAAAACTATAGAATAGAAATAAGCAAAGTTAACAGTTTAAAATAGATAAGATAGTTGAAGGCTTAAATTGCTATCATACTGTAGTAAATTTACTGGAAATACATACAAATACCCACAGACACACATTTATACACTTTTAGGTTTTAACTGATTATTGCATTTTATGCTAATTTCATAAAAGCTTATCTATCGTTTCGTTATCAAACTATAGCCACAACAGGACTTTAGTTTAAAGAGTCATGTCGAAATGTCTCTCTAAAGTGTAATAAATGTAAAATAAGAAATAAATGTATATATTTTACTTTATGTCTCATGAACTAAACCATACTTTATTATTTTGTGTTAAATTGATTCGATGATGAAATGAAGTGTAGGGTAGAGAGTATTTCATCTTCACGAAATTGATGACAATCATCACCTTGCTCTGAAAATAAAATACAGGGTGGTCGCTAGAAAAGCGGAAAATTTGTTAAACAGCTATTTATTTTTACAAAGAATAACTTTTACAAAGTTTTTAAAGGTATATGTTATATTACACTCATAGATGCTCAAAATTATTAAAATCATGCATTTTATTCATGATCTCATCTGACCCTCAAATTTTCCGCTTTTCTAGCGACCACCCTGTAGTAGCAAAAAAATTATTTACGAGTAAAACTAATTATTTTAGTAAAACAAAATTTGAGAACAAAACTTTCTTGTTTCTAAAATTATTTTAATTATAAGGAACTGTTTATTAGTATTTATTTGAATATACATAAAGATAAATTCGAAATTAATTCCAAATCAAAGTTAAAGGCCTAAAAGTCACAAAAACGAATAGAAATTAGGTTTGTTTCTGTTATTGGTTTCTCGGATATATTTGAAAGATTAACTTGTGAAAAAATTTAAAAAAACTTCATTTAAGATATTTTTCATTTCTTTTCAAAAGGTGTAAAATTAAAAACACTTTAGGCAAATCAGGAAAGTTAACCAACATACTAAAACTTGACAAAACTTTAGGGAGTCATGACGTACATTCAAAGTTCTTTAATTAATAATATTTTACAATTATTTATCAGAGTCAGAATAAAATAATATATAAAAACGTTGGTGAATTTATTTGACATGTAGAATGGATATTTGTGCCAGTTTTCATCTTGATTGTAAATTTTGGTTTGTTTGAGGTTTGATCCCACAAAAACCCTTTAAACGACTAAATAAAAGAAACACAACTGATTAAGGGATCTGGCCATATTAATCAAAGATATAATTTTACCAAGTTTCAAATCAATTCGCCAAGAACTCCAGGAATGGGGTCAACCGAAAAGTGTTTGGAAGAAAAATCAAAGGAGAAAAAAACAACAAGAAAAACAACTTGTCTCTCGGATGAGACATAAATTAAATACTAGGTGTGTTAAAATGTCTAGTGTGCACGTATTATGAGCCATCAAATTAATTGTATGCTTCGTAACTTTTCGCAAAAACGTGTTCTGCACGTGTGTGTGATCAGCGTGGCAGTTATATATTCCATTTGAATCAGTTTAAGTTGGAAAAGAGCTTGTAGTGGGTGACTTTTCACGAGTCTATCAGTTAAAAATTAGTTCTAAACTCGCTAAGAATCTTTTCTGTAGTTTTGCGCAAACAAAATTAAGAGAACTAATGATTTCTTGACTAAAGCTGGCTTTGATCGAATTAATCAGAGATTTAGAATGTAGAAATGATAAACGTCAAACTTTTAGTTGATTCTGTAATACTTTAAATTATATATTAATATTACTGTTTTAAATTTATCTGTTTAAATTTCAAAACAAGGTGATAAAATGGGCTGGTTATTTGCGTAATGCCCACCACGGACATAAAAACTCGGTTGATAGGTTTTAAAATCCGCAGACAGAGCACTCTGTTTATATTCTAAAGGAGAACGTATGTGAATAATTAAGATATATATAATTTATAAAATGGTTAAGTTACCTTAAACCAAATTTTAAGTGAAACAATAATAACTATTTTTAGGGGAAAATAGAAAGGTGTGATAAAGCTACACTAGAAATAAACCCTTCCAAAATATATGTAATTTTTATTGAAAATTATATATGTATGTACGATCGCTCATTCCGCGCTTTATACCTATGTGAACATTATAATAAAAAACACATCATGGAACTAAATGTAGGTTTAATAAAATACGTGCAGGTAAACCACAGATGAATAATTTAATTAATCAGGTTATGAGATATGTGCAAAAACAAGAGAAAAGAAATACAGAGCTTGTGTAATAAATGTCTTCAAAACCAGACAAACTGGTGAATTATGTTATTCACAATGTTTCAAAACACAGCATCAGGAAACACTAAATTATAAACAACTATATTTATATACACCATGCAGAGTAATGAAATGTTATTACTGTGTAGATCCTTTGTTTTTGAGAACGTTTGCTGTTTAAGACAAATACCGCTTTTTTCACAATAAAACCTGCTTAGTTGTTTAATAGAACACATTTTGCGACAATACTCTAATCATCAGTTGTTGAAAAATGAATCACATCGGTATGTCTGCCAAATTACAATGATAGATACCCTCTTTAGATACTCTTTGTGGGTATGCATTGTCAAACTGTGCTTAACTATAAACAAACCTTAAGAATGAAAATATAAAGCCATATTTATGGAAATACCATGAATTTAAGTGTTAGTTCCCACATAGTCATTGAGCGTTTGGTTGCTAACTGACTTTGGCTTCAGCGTCATGACGAAACATCTAAAAGCAAATTAAAATATTCACGGGAAACAGTTTTGAATCAATCTAATACAACATTATAAAGATGTAAGTATCAGTGTGCAAGGTTTAACAACCGTTATACAAACATTTTCACAAGAGTTCAAAATAACGAATATACGCTCTCTAGAATATCGAACGTCATCTTATTTATGTATACTTTATCTTTCATCTTGATTTTGTGTTCATACAAATTTTAAAACTACTAACTTAATTACTGAGTTTTAGATAAATAAATAAGTGTTTCCTTTTTCTGATGCTGTTTGGAAAATGAGAGCATAAAAATAACTGTAATATAAGGAAAGTAACAATTTATTATGACAGTTAAAAGCTTCCTCCTTCTTTGTGCCTAATTATAAAAATGTCGCTGTGATATTTTGAGAAGCTGAGTTAATGAGATTTATTTTCCTAACAATATCTTTACATCCCCCTTCCTTCCTAGATTTCGGAAAGATAAATCTTCCATATTTCAAAGACACTGACAGTAATTTATAAAGCCATTGAACTATTATTCTCTCTTGGCAAACAATTCTTCCTTCTTGATGTATGATTCTTAGGGAAAGCTGTTCATTCTCTAAAATTAACGATCATTATTAACGAATGTTGTTTCTATCACTATCTCCTCATACAAATTATAAACTAGTTCATCGCTTCACTATTCTATCTTCGTCTGTTGTTGATTGTAATTCACTAAACAAATAAAAAAAATCACAAGGACCACAAGGAAAGACGACATGTCATGTACACGCTGTAGCGTTTCTGTTTTAAACTTACTAAATACAGAAAACAATTTAGTAAATAATCTCTGTTTTGCTCGCCACAAATTTTTAGATTATTAAAACATTATTTTTTGTATGTCTTTAAACGAAAAGTTTAATGTACAATCGCACACTGAAAGAATTCTCGTTAGCAGTTTCAAGCAATAGATAAATTCAACCTAGTGTGTTAACTTTAGGTAATAATTGTATATGTATACATATACCAGATTAAAGAAAAATATATCAATAAGTGCCTTATATTTTATGTAAAGATAAATGGAAATCAAAAGCTTCGTCCCACTTTGCTCTTTTTTACTACAAATCTAATTTGACTTCCAAATAACACCAGAAAGTTAGAGCTTAAAAGCTATTGAAGCGATTCGCCTTAGAATCATTAGCCGAGTACGAGAACTATGGAAACCAAAATAACAGTGAAGGTTTTTTGACGTATAATAATCCACGAAACTTGAAGCAGATTATTTGTCGTTAGTGCGTTTTAAGTTGATAAGTATCAAAGTTTTCTGAGTGCTTACTCCAATGGTTTTACTTGAAAAACTTCTCCGTCTGCTTCTATTTTGTAGCGAGCTTCAAGCAGCGATAAAGAATGTATATGATAACAGGTGGTGAATAATAAGTAGTTGTTGTCATTAGGAACTTTCGAGATACGTACAATCACTTCGCACTTCTTTTTTTCTTCTTTCTTTTTAGGATTGCTGAATCCCGTTAGGCCTATCATTTTGAATAATTGGTACAACTTGGAAACTCTTTACATCCCAATTCAAATGAACTGTTTAAATTTGTAATGAAGTATATATCACCACAAAAGCGTGAAACAAAAGTTAATATTTCTAGATAAAGTTCATGATTTTAAAAACTAAATTTATGGAACTATAGTTCTATTATCCCTCAAGTGAAAATTAAACATAAAAATTCACTGATGGAGATTCTTGGCCGAATTTCTTGCTAAATAAAGTACGGACTCTCTGTGTTCTGCTCATCACAGGTATAGAAACCCAGTCTCTAGTGGTGTGAGTCCGTAAACATACTGCTGTTCCACAAGGGGTCTTACTAAAGCGTGGACTCGTTAAGTGAATGTAATGTGTACATTAATATTTTACTTAATGTTAATTAATTCGATATCGCAATTTCCCGATGAAACTGAAGTCTACATAAGATTTGCAAAGAGTAAAATAAACATGAAAACATCTGACGATGACCGAAGAAGGTCGAAACGTTGTTCGCTCTTCTATGTAAAATATTTTCTCAACCCAAACGAGCCGTTTTTGCATATAAAATGAAGACATCTTTGTTGAAGCGTGTTGTTTCTGTTGCTGTTGACAGAGAAGGATCAAACTTCTTTACTCTAGTAAAATATGTCCCTTTTTAACTGTTATTAGCTTCTTTTAACTGTTTTATATTAACCTTTTTAACTTTTCAACTGTTGTAATTCATTAATTGGGGTAACATTATAATATTGTTTAACAGCCTGTTACATTTCCACTGGTAATATACTCCGTCAGAGATTGTCATATTTGTTGTAATGCATTTTCTGAATAATTACCATGTATTATTAAGTACCATTATAAAGTCAAAATAGTAACAAAAGATTATTTTCTAAAGTATAAATGACTGTAATATTTAACTTCAGTTCAAGATAAACTACAGCTTACAAAAAAGTTATTTAGTATTTTCTAAGTGGGTGCGCATATAGTAGAGGCTAACACAGTTTCATTTTAGTTCATCATACAACAACGATAATTTTGAAATAAACAGATAAACACAAAAGAAAAGAGACACAGACACGACATGAAAGGCAACTCACACTCATCTTCATCTATACTTTGAAATATTTTGCAACAAACTGGCAAAATCTGGCAGTAGTAGACCTTTACGTAGACCAATAATCTAAGTTACTGTCAAGAATAAACGACTTAAATGGTTAAAAAAACGCACACAATGAGGACCATGAAAAATTACCCTTTATCTTAACTTCCACAGATGGGAAAAGATAGATCCGGAAAAAATCGTCGGAATCACTTTACACCTCTTAGATGGTTCCAATTGTTGAAGCTTTTAGTACTTGAACCATGGCTTGGAAAATGTTTTCATGTGATATCTTGGGTCTCTGGATTCGTTTAGAAGGTACAGTGAATGTGAAAAAGAATAGGAACGGCTACTTCCAAGATGAAATGCTCTCAACTAAGCCCATAGTTTGGAATACGATGGAGGTTTTAACATCTTCTATGGCCACTACTGGAACATAATGTAGGTTTTATTATGTTACATGACTCGTGGAGGTTTTAAAATCTTCCATGGCCATCACTTTCCCCAGATCTTAATTCAAGTGAGCGTTTGTGGGATAAACCTGAAAGACAAATGTGCCATCTAGTTCTTCTACCTCTTTGCTCCATAAGATACATAAAAGATTAATAAACGAATAGGAAAAATCCTATTATTTGGTTTTAAAAAATATCTCAATCAATTAATTAATGTCTTAATTAAGTGACTAAACAATGCATCCTACATATTTAGTCTTTGGAAAGACTTTTTACTTTACACTGCTAAGGTTTCTATCTCTATAAACGTTTTATATGTAAGGAAGAAATCCTTCTTTTTCAGATTTACGTTTTTTCTTCTCATGCTGTGAAATTCTTTATTAGGCTTCTAAGATGGCCGACAAGTTTTTCCGTTTATTAAAGATTAAATGCACCTGTCAGTGACGGAATGAAAATGTTTTTGAAAAGATAAGATTATCCCATTTAACCAAGAGGAGTATAATGAAAAAAAAGAGATGTGAAGTTAATCGATCAATGTTAATTACTCTGAAAAACAAACCCAAGAAAATCGATAACGTAAGTGTTTAAGAGGCAGAGAAAACTGCAAAATTTTAAGTTGAGCATAAGTAGAATTTGAAAAATTTTAAGATGTCAATAGAAGCTTGGCAGAAAATAGTTTGGTTCACATGACCAAAAACTAGTCATGTTTTGTTACTGGAAAACGTATTACAATTTCAAATAACTGAAATTGAGATAAATGATTATCTAAATTTGGAAGTTTACTAATTATGAAAATGTATTTAATTTATGATAATTGTTAACAAGACTGATACACATATTTTAAGATACAAATAATAACAAAATTTACAATAATGGTTATTACAAATAATGATCTCTAACAAAAGATTTACAAGATGAGCCTTTTATTTGGTGTGGATTGAGGGTTCACGATAAGTAAATTAATTTTGAGTTGATGCACATGCAATTCATTCAATAAGGAGTTAATTAGCTCTGCGTTCTTCATTGATCACATGTCAAGTTTCTCGCCGCTGAAGTTGTATAATGTCTTCGTAAAAATACCAATGCCTTGTATTAATCTTATGAAGTTAACGGTTTCTGATGTTCGAAGTCTATAAACGTTCCTGGAGAAGTTTATATCATGACGTGTCAGATTCCATAAATGTATAAATTATATTGTTTTGTTCAAACGTTTATGGTATGTTAGAGGTTATAAAAGGAACAAATTTTCCTGTAATTCCTGAGAAACATGGTAACGTTACATGTTGACTAGTAAGTGAATATATCAGACCATCTAATAAAAAAAAGTTAACTCTTAACTTCTTTTGTATTTTGTACGTATGACGAAATTTACTACAGCGATCTGCCTCTGTTCTTAATAGTCACTCTTATAATGCATCACCAGCTTAAGGTGTGGGTAATGTTTTATATTATCACACAAATACAACACACTTCACTTAGGTTCGATATCTACAGATCTAACAGAGGACTATGCTTTTACAATTCACTCAAAATTTGAAAATATTTAAAATAAGGAAATTGTGAACCATTATTTTATTTGAAATACATTTGTTATGCTATTTATCATGCAGGCGACAGTCTCGTTACAAACAACAAATGAGGTAACTGATATTATAATGGCCTGGCATGGCCGAGCGCGTTAAGGCGTGCACTCGTAATCCGAGGGTCGCGGGTTCGCGCCCGCGTCGCGCTAAACATGCTCGCCCTCCCAGCCGTGGGGGTGTATAATGTGACGGTCAATCCCACTATTCGTTGGTAAAAGAGTAGCCCAAGAGTTGGCGGTGGGTGGTGATGACTAGCTGCCTTCCCTCTAGTCTTACACTGCTAAATTAGGGACGGCTAGCACAGATAGCCCTCGAGTAGCTTTGTGCGAAATTCCAAAACAAACAAACAAAGATATTATAATACCGAAGAAAAACACGCGTTTGAATAAGGGTAGAAAATTGTTTTCCAAGTTTTTAAGAATCATCCCATTTAAATGTTAAGTTTTAATATGTTTTAGTTAGTTAGAATTATTTATATTTTTATTCAAGTATAATCTGGTTTAAATATTGACCTTTTAACTTGTTTTGTTGTTTTGTAAAGAATTGTGACTTGATAAAATTATTGGGTTTTTTTATTTGTTGCTTGCAGGTATTCCACAAACGGTGATTTCTCTGTTTGTTTTTTAATTTCGCACAAAATTAAACGAGAGCTATATGCGATAGCTGTTCCTAATTTCCAGTGGAAGCCACATCTTTGGCTTCTTTTTAGTCACAGATGAAAGGACGAACGTATCAGGTATAACGGGGATTTGAACACGCGATCCTCGGGTTAGAAAGCGAGTTCCTTACCCAACTGACCACGCCGGGCCGTGAGGTTGTGTTCCGTTCCTAATTTATAACTCATAGACTAAATTAATCCAGAGCACTGGTTTTGTCCATACAAAGCTATGCTATCAGGATTATCTTACAAGAAATCTCTTGGGTTAGACGTCAGCTTTAGAAGGTATCCGAATTTTCCGTCGTCAAACCAAAGTCAATCAATAAACATTATCAGGTTAAAGGTATTGCTTTAAAAAAGATCAAATGAACAAAATTCAATAAAATACCTAAGACTGATTTAATTTCACGATTGCACAAATAACTAAAATGTAAGGTTCTTTTCCTGTTTTATCTTTTTTTATTTTATCATTTCTTGACTTTAAGTAAGCCTACGTCGACACTATCTGACTGTTCTTGTCCTATAAACCACTTGTTTCACTTACAGTTCAACATTTTTCATAGTCTTAGATAAACCAGTTAATAAACCAAAATCACGTTAATAATTAATAGGGTTTGTTTTAGTTAATAAATCATAACATCAAACAGGTAAGTAAGATTAATTATTTATTTAAGGTATTGAGGTTAAACTACTAGGACTTGTAATCATTATACGTTTTTATCCCTTCAAACACTAGCGTTTCGCTTCTGGATCGTAAGATCCGGGGTACGAATCGCGGTGCTGTTTAACATACTCCGTATTTTCAGCTGTGGACGTGTTATAAAAGTGACAGAGTATCTCATAACGCGGTTCAAAATACAGAAACCCTCGTGGCGGGGAGTGCTGCCGGCTGGTTTCCTTCTTTTAAGTCAATAAATCAGAATTAGCATTTATGCGATAAAATTCCGAACAACCTCATATTATCATGTGATATTTTTCTTAACAGCTTCACACAGTCATACCGTGAACTAATGTATTTTTACGTAAAATAAAATTTATATATATTTACTAACCCAAGTAAGTTTCAGAGTTAACGAAAAAATTACAAAAAAGAAGTAAATTTCAAGCATAAAATAATGAAAGAAAAAGGTCCACAAAAATACTTAAACAAGACATATTCTGTGATGTATGCTGTTTTTTTTTAATTGGTTTATATTCGTTTTATTTCATCTTTAAACTTTATAACGATCCAAGGATTAATTGTTTGCATCCACAGAAATGCACTCTGCCTTTTGTAGCCGTGGTTCTTTACAAGAGTAACAATCAAATTCCTCTGTTTAGTCAGATAATCAAGTAAAATTAGACCAAGAAATGGCAGTGGATGCGTTCTCTTAACCCATCAGTTCAAATCTCAAAATCTCGGGAAGAAACATGGTTTCAACTCATTGTGCTTATTAATTAGATGATTCGTTAAATAATTCATTAATTTTATCAAAATAATTTGCTGTATATTGAGCTGAGTTTGCGTTTCCTACATCGATAAATTACTGACACCCCAAGGCTAATATGAAATAACGCAAGAAAACAAACAACGTGGACTTATTGCAGACCACGCATGATAAATCCTTTTCAGAAAAACGGCAATAAATGTCAGTAGAACTGTTGGCTCACCTTGTTAAATGGTTTTATATATCTGGGTGTTTATTAGCCTTCCCACAATTCTCCCTGCTCTGTTTATTGATTGTAAAACAATGCTGTCATACTGGCTGCGATTTTATTGTGCGTAGCAAGACAACGTAGGAAGTCTATAAGGAATCAATTTATCAATTCTGTGAGGCCTAGTTGCTGGTGTCTGTGAAGAAACAGAATAGATTCTACAGGAGTAATAGAAGTAGATCATAACATATTCATATATCACTCCTTCTTAGACTTATATTGTATATTCTGCAGTTCTTATTCAATTTTGCCTTTTACGGATATCTTGCGCAAGACAGAAGAAATGTAATTACCTCTTTCTCTCTACAGAAAACCTCTTGCTATGACTCTGAGAAGAGAAACTTCAACCAGAACAATGCTTCTGAAAAATGGATAGATGTTTTCTAGACAGATGTATGATTTTAAAACACGCAGTTGGATTGGTTAAGCTAACTAAATGATTTTGAAACGTGCATATGAGTTGGAAGGGATATCTTGACCGTAAGTTATATCTAAAAGCGATTTCTCATCATTTTATGACGAGTTTCTTAGTTAAAAAACACTAAATAAAGCTATAAAATTGTTAAGCATTCAATAAATCAAGTAGAACTCAGCAAAAATATCATAAGAAAACAATAACTATTATTTCCATGCCTGATCTTGAGAAAACCTTTCACCTACATAGAACATTCTTACTGTGTAACATACTTCTAAATTCTAAACCTAATTATAAACATTAAAAATCGAGGATGTTTGGTGTGATGAAGATTCAAACCCGCGTCCCTCTGAGTATGAATCAAGTACCTTAATCACCTTGCCATGCTGAAGTTTTAAGCTAGAATGAAATAAATATAAAATTAAGCATTGTTACCGTGTATATTTACTAAGGGCAGGTCCATTACACCTTTCATAAAATTTACGTCACTGATCTCGGAAACAACGATTATTATCAGTCAACTAGATAACTTTTTAAACTAAACAGCATTTCAAAAGCTGAGCAGTAAACAAATAATTTAAATTTCCAAAGACATGAATAAGTTTCAGAGTTAACCAAAAAAGTGTCAAACAATCAAAGAAAAAGGCCAACAAAACTACTTCAATAAAATATATTCTGTCATGTATGCTGTGAACATTGCTGAACGTCAGATATAAGTACATTGTTGTAGGTCTATCAAACAATTCCAGAAACGACCGCGAGCCCAACAACCTTGTATTGGAACTAACAGTTACACCTGTCCATAGGACGGGTATTTGTGAGGTAATTGCTATTATTTCTTATTTCCACGTCTGATCTTGAGAAAATCTTACACCTAGCTAGAACGTAATGCCTGAACATTCATACTGTGTAACATACTTCAACCCAAAGCCTAAACATTCTTACTGCGTAAGATACTTTAACCTAATGTCTGAACATTGATATTGTTTAACATATTTTAAACATGTACTGAGTGCTTCTTATGTGTAACTGTACAAAAATGACACTTGTAAGATTATAGGTATTGATATATGATTAATTGTAATCGACCGTTTAAGCTTACCAAATACTTCTAACGTGCTGATTGGATCTACTGAATATAGAATAAGTTTCGTTTGTTTTTCAAACGAACTTTTTATTTAACTACTAATAAGTTTCCTCAAATTACTTTCTGAAAACGTAAACTCACTGATTTCTCTTGATTAGACGCTTTTCGTGCTTATGTTATCATTCTGTTAAAATGCATTCAGATCGAGCTATTATAGTAATATTAAAACTAATTAATGATTACTATTATACCCAACTGTGTAAAACGTATGAAACTTAACTTGCATCAAACTATCCAACGGGCCCGTTTCAGCATAGCGTATAGCTTGCTTTGAAGGAGAAAGATGTGGTGTTACACATAAGTCGATTACTGTCTCTGTGATCATCTTTACTGTTCGTCCTACTCATAGACCATAACTGACTCAACAGTGGTAGTGAAAGCGTAAACCTAATAAGATCATTTAAGTGAGATAACAGACACTCAAGAAGTTCGATTCGTGTGTCGTATTTAGATTGCATTATTTATTTTCTGAGGAATTCTACGAACGTATTAATGGAAATTTCTCACGCTATTCTCATATCCCTCACGCCTATATTATACCGTATGTCATAAAAATACTCTGAAGCCTTTAATTATTGGATTTTTAATTTTGCATCTTGTGTTTTCGTAAATACCAGCAAAGCAGTATCGTCTGTAAATTCATGGCTTAAAATAAGATCTTAATATAATATTTAAAAACCTTTTTACTGTTGTTGTTGTTTGTTTTTTGCAGTTTCTTTCGACAGGCTATTTTAATTACATTCACATACGTATTAACAGTGACTTAGTTTTACATTCAAAAGATAAATAAGGATACAACAAAATCTGGATAAATTTGAAATAAAACAGATACAAGATTAATAGACAAACCGATGTTTGATAATGCACACCAAATGTGTAACAACTAAACAATTCCCAACATACAATTGTTAAATATTTATTGTGCACCACTAAACGTTGGTAGTTCTTTTAATATCTGTATTATGTAATATTACATTCTTCTTAAACTTTATGTTGTTGTTTTGAATTAAGCACAAAGCTACACAATGGGTTATCTGTGCTCTGCCCACCACGGGTATCGAAACCCGGATTTTAGCGTGTAAGTCCGCAGACATACCGCTGAGCCACTGGGGGGCAAACTTTATGCAACCATATTTTATATATATTTACTTGCTAGTCATAAGTTGACATCACCAGCTCAGAAGATAGTCCTCATTAAAAACTAGAGTAAGCCAACTTTTAGAAGTGTTGTAGTTTTAATTAATTTAATTTACTGATCATTGATTGATTTCTTAGCTCAATAGATAAACCTGTCAACACAGTAGTAAACCGACTTTAAGATGTAGTTGTGGTTAAAGGGATTTTATTTGCTAGATGCCAATAGGTACTTTTAACATCAAGATAGGTCCTCTCTTAAAACCACAGTAAACCGTTATTAGTAGTTTAGTGCATTTTAACAGCTAGCTGTCACCAATTTAGATTTTTTTTAAAGTTCAATGAGCGATTCTGACTTAAAACTGCAATAAACTGAGTTCCAGATGTTGTTGTTATCTGATATTCGCCGTTAACACAAAGTTCATATGTTATTTTTTTGAATGAAACATAGCATGTTAGGTTTAAAAACTCACGTATATTAAGGTAAATAATAGACAGACAGCTATTTGAGTTTTATTAGGACGAGCCTCAATACTAAACAACGAATAATATATTGTGGTATTGTTTTCTAATAGAGAAGTTATATTTGCGTCACTTGAGAACCAACGTTTAATAGGTGGATCAAATAAATAAATCTCATCTTACGATCACTAAGATGATGTTTCAGTTTGACTGCAAACGAAAGTTAGTATTGGCAAATAACAACAGCAAAAGATCTGACTATTTTTGAACAATGAATTTGAAATTGAAATAGTTTTGAAATAAAATCTGTAATTTAGGTTTGTGGATGCAGCATATTACAGGCCAGTCTGTTTTTCTGAGACGCATCTGAAGTCTTAGGTTTCTTTATTAAAACCATTCTATTTCAGTCATTAAGTCTGAAAGATTAGGGCGGAAGTTTAGAACCATACAAATACTTGGATTTGAGTCTTTGATTTCAGTTAGAATAATACTTTTTAAAGTTTTTTTTTTTTTAAAATAATCTTCAGTTGTTCAAGGTTTACACATATTGCAATTTAAAAGTTCTATTGTTTTCAACTTGTATCACGTATACATATTCTAAACTATTATAACAAAGTGTACTGAATATTTTCCAACGATTATATATTTGAACACTTTATCTTGTTAAGCTACTCACTAAATACGATGAATGTAGATAATCAGTTCAAAGATAAGTACAATTAATATTCGTTATGATGTGAACGCCTTATTCAAGCGAGTCAAGCATGATTATATTTAATTATTCCTATTATATATTTATTAACAGGATTTGTTACCTAGTCACTTAGGGATTTTCAAGAAATAGAAGACGAACATAGTGTGCTTAGAATACTATTATTAAATACTCTTCTAATCCCTGAAAATCTCCAGAGGACGAAATAAAGAAAGCAGTGTGAAAAATATAATTAATTAATATAAACAGTGTTTATAAACACTATGATCTACTTTAGTCTTTTCACATCTCCATGTAATTATTTCTGTGAACGAAACGGACTTTTATACTTAATGTCAGCTCATTAGTCGTTTTATATTTATTTACTTTTCAAAAGGATTTGGCTCTATTGTTACAGAAGTGCTTCTGGTTAGTTTTCTCAAGCCAATCAAAACAATTCACCGGTTTCAGGATTTAGCAGCATTACTTTCTAATGAATGTTATACATTTTCATGTGCTCTGAAAACTGTGAGCGCAAAAAATCTAAGTTGGAGAAAAAAGAAATATACAGACACTTAACTTATAATTTAAACATTAACACAAAGTGTATGTGTTGGTAACTATGTACTTTTATATTAAAAAATATAAATAATACATATTCACCGTTGTCCCTAAATACTCAGAATTATGGTTAAAGTTCTTAAGAGCCAATTTCAATTTTGAAATTGCTACGTCCATCTCAATTACAAAGAGATTTCCGAAAGAAACGGGAAACAAAACATTGAATGACGTGTCACAAACATCTGCCTTTTTTAACAAATGAAGTACATGAGATTGAGTGCTGGACAAGTCGAAGTAAAACTGTACATAAACAAAACTTGAACTTCATAGAGAAAACTATTGTGAAGTGATTTTAATGCTGGACGTTAAATAATACGCGATTAAAACCATTTCATCATTGAGGTGAAAAAACTAAATCATAGCGTCTAAAGCAAAATGAAATGTTAAACTTGACGAATGTTTTAAAGTTACACCTTTAGCGTTTTAAAACGAAATAAAAGATTTTGAACTGATAAGAATTAATTATATGACCAAGACAACCATTTTTTTTTTTAGTGAGAACGATTGTTCATGTGGCTAAGGCGCTCGACTCGTAATTTGAAGGTCGCACATGAAAATTAACGATATGTTTAAATTCAGTGAGCTCTTCCAGGCACGTGTTCACTGTAAAGACCCCCCATCCTCTGTATATGTAGCTCAATATATAGCTTATTATATATATATATATTATATATATAGCTCTTATAATAAATCCACATCGGGCGATCTGCTCAGCCCACTGGGGGGATAGAACCGCTGATTTTAGCGTTGTAAATCCGGAGACATACCGCTATACAAGCGGTGGGCATGGAAGTTTGGAGATTCCAAAATGTTTTACATAATTTAGTTCTTGTTTTCCTTTATCATCAACATGTAAGTAAATTTATCATGGAAGAACAAATTGCACTCGTTTTACCAATGTTAGGTACTTCTTGGTCGATGGTATTTGGGTATTTGCCCTGGAGGGTCAGGTTCACTTTGACCTCTTCCTCCTTCCTGAACATATTTTCCCTAACTGTTCGTGATGTTATGTTAGGTCCTTTTCAGGGCAATGTCCATTTATAGTCTCTTATTCACAGTAGTCAAGCTTGCTGGTGGCATTTTTTTTTTTTAATCTTATTATTATTTTAAAATACATAAATATGTAAACTATAAATACAAGATTTAAAATTTATATACATACACATTTTACTTTAATTTATTTTTTCTTTATGTTTAATATATATGTTAATTGGGGAGAGGTATTTAGGAATATCTTCATCATGTATAAGGTACCTATCTAGTTCGCATAACAAATCATTTTTCTTCCAATTTTTGTTAAAATACCTAATTGTATTATTTAGGAGTCTATCTGATATTATTGGTATGTTCGAGTAATTATGGATGAATTTAGATGATGTTGCTCTCGGAACTCTGTATGCTGTTGTGAGAAGTGCGTTTTGTATTGTTTGTAGTTTGGTTTTGATTGTTACCTTACTTACAGTTACCCATGCTGGAGCTGCATAGTCTATTACTGGTCTAATATATGTTTTGTATATTTTCAAAATATTATCTGTGGATGCTCCACTGTGTTTACCAGTTAGACTCCTAACATAGTTGGTTCTTCGCCAAATTTTATTTTTAATTTCGTTGACATGATTGATCCAAGTTAATTTTGAATCATAAGTCAGACCTAAAAATTTTGCTGATTGGGCAATCTGGAGCAGCGTGCCATTCATATATATTTCTAACTGTTGTTTTCTGTGTTTTGGCGATTTCGTAAAGAGTACGAGCTGAGTTTTTGCTGTGTTTATTTTAATTCTATATTTTTCACAGTATTCACTAATTCTATTTAATTGTGGTTGTATGTTTGTAGCTGCTATCGTGGGTGTTGCAGCACTTTTCCAGATTGCCACATCATCTGCGAACTGTGATGAGAATCCATGATTTGGATCCTTCAATGGCATATTGTTAAGATACATGATGAAGAGTATAGGGCTAACCACCCCTCCCTGTGGGACACCAGCTAGTGGAGTAAAGTATTCGGAAAAAGTTCCTTCTACGTTTACTCTACATTTTCTGTTTTCCAGAAAGTTAGATAACCAGCGAATAATTCCTCGCGGTAGTTCCATTTCATTCATTCGGAACCTTAGACCATCGTGCCAAACGGTGTCGAATGCTTTCTCGATATCGAGGAAACAAGCGACTGTACATTCTTTTTTGTTGAAACTATCTATAATGGTTTCGGTTAATCTTATTAAATGATCTGTCGTTTGTCTAAATTTTCTGAATCCATTCTGTTCTTCTGGTAATTTTGATGTTACCTCCAAAAATGTGGAGAGTCTATTACTTATTATTCTTTCGAGAATTTTGCCTACACAGCTGGTCAGACTGATTGGTCGATAGCTATTTGGTTTATTCGCTGGTTTTCCTTCCTTATGGAACATTAAAATATTTGCTAGCTTCCAAGAAACTGGGATATATCCTGAGGATAGCGATAAGTTAAATAGAGAATTTAGGTGGTCAAACAATTTCGGAGTGCCGTTTTTTAGGAGAATAGCTTGTATTTCGTCTTCTCCTGGCGCTTTGTTTTTGGTGTTTTTTATTGCTTCTAGTATTTCATGTAGGGATATTTCCTTTGTTAGTAATGTGCTTTCAAAATCAGTGTTAGAACTTGTATTTGTATCAGTTATGTTTACTGGAAATATTGGTTCATATTGATCTTTATTGTTTGCTATGTGATTAGTGACTTTATTGTAGAAGTTTGTATTCATTTCTGGATCTGTGTAAGTTTTAAATGTATTTTGGAGTTGATCCTTGAAAGCTTCGGCTATTTCTTTATTTGTACGTGCAATGGTGTTATTATGTTCAAGTGGAGGATATTTCTTTGTGTTTGTGTTTTCACTTGTGAATCTTTTAAGATGTGACCAGAATTTTTTCGGGTCAGTTATGTCGTTTAGTTTATTACAGTAATTGTCCCATTTATTTTGTTTTTGTAGTTTTATTTGAGTTCTGATGTGATTTCTAATGTTGTTTATTTGTGTTTTAATTTCTCTGTTTCTTGTAATCATGTACTGTCTTCTTAGTTGTCTGCGCTTTTTTATTAGGTTGATTATTTCTGTGGTTGGTTTCCATGTGTTGATTGTTGTTTTGTGGTGGTGTTTTGGTATTGTTACTTTGGCTGCTTTTTGAAGGCAATCCGTGATTGTTTGACAATAGTTGTCCATTTCGACGTGCGTTTTAACTTCTT
Organism: Carcinoscorpius rotundicauda; assembly: GCA_011833715.1. Lineage (NCBI taxonomy): Eukaryota > Metazoa > Arthropoda > Merostomata > Xiphosura > Limulidae > Carcinoscorpius > Carcinoscorpius rotundicauda. The sequence goes on along the minus strand of CM022402.1, from coordinate 20,265,309 downwards.
TAATAATTTCATTTGGTAATAGATTATCTAATTCTTGTTTATAGCATTGCCAATTTGCTTTACTGTAATTAAATTTTTCTTTCCTATATGTTATATTTTTATAGGGGGTGAGATCGAAGACGCAAAAAATTGGGAGATGATCACTATCTACATCTTTTCCCACTTGAAATTTTACTAATTTCTGGCTTAAATTATATGTACACATACACAGATCTAGTATGTCACTAGAGTTAGTAGAATAGGATGTATGTGTTGGGGTAGTATCGTTTAATAGAGCTATATTATTATCATCAATAAATTTTATTAATTTTCTACCATTTGAATTAGAGCTTCGGCATCCAAATGAAACATTTTTACTATTTAAATCTCCTATGACTATGGTGTTTAGATTGTGGGAAAAGATGTTATTTAGTAAAGTTGTATCTAGTTGTTTATTGGGTGAGCAGTAAATTCCTGCTACTGTTATTTTAGTATTATTTGATTGGAGGATATCTACAGTAACATGTTCATTGTTACTGTTTAATTCTATTTCTTCTACAGATAAATCTACTTTATGAAGCAGCATAATGCCTCTGTTTTCATCATTTTTATTTTTCCTGTCTTTTCTAATTATTGAGTAATAAGGTATTTTAAATCTATTATTATTATATGTTAAAGTTTCACTTATTATTATAATCTGGGGGTTTAATTCTTCTATTAGGTCTTCGATCTCATGTTTCTTGGAAGCTATTGCACCTTGGATGTTGATATACACTACTGTGAACATTGAGCTGTGAGCATGTAACCTGTTAGTGTAGTTATTATATATGGTATATGAGGTGTGACGTGTTTTATCGTAATTGTGATCAGTAGTTCTACAGATAAATCTACTTTATGAAGCAGCATAATGCCTCTGTTTTCATCATTTTTATTTTTCCTGTCTTTTCTAATTATTGAGTAATAAGGTATTTTAAATCTATTATTATTATATGTTAAAGTTTCACTTATTATTATAATCTGGGGGTTTAATTCTTCTATTAGGTCTTCGATCTCACGTTTCTTGGAAGCTATTGCACCTTGGATGTTGATATACACTACTGTGAACATTGAGCTGTGAGCATGTAACCTGTTAGTGTAGTTATTATATATGGTATATGAGGTGTGACGTGTTTTATCGTAATTGTGATCAGTAGTTCTACAGATAAATCTACTTTATGAAGCAGCATAATGCCTCTGTTTTCATCATTTTTATTTTTCCTGTCTTTTCTAATTATTGAGTAATAAGGTATTTTAAATCTATTATTATTATATGTTAAAGTTTCACTTATTATTATAATCTGGGGGTTTAATTCTTCTATTAGGTCTTCGATCTCATGTTTCTTGGAAGCTATTGCACCTTGGATGTTGATATACACTACTGTGAACATTGAGCTGTGAGCATGTAACCTGTTAGTGTAGTTATTATGTATGGTATATGAGGTGTGACGTGTTTTATCGTAATTGTGATCAGTAGTTCTATAAAATTAGTTGTCTGATTTGGTTTGGTGTATTCTGTTATAAACTCTGTTATTACATTTTTAAACACTGTTGAGAACAGGCTTGTTTTATCTGTTGTGTTACTATTGGTTTCTTGTATGGTTGTGTTGTTTTCTTTTGGTTTTTGTGTTAATGTGTTCTTGTTCTGTGTATTAGTCTTCTGTACTTGTTGTTTATGTGGTTCTTTTCCTTTTACCATTTCTGCATATGTGGTTTTTGTTGTTTTAGTATGTTCTGTTGATGTGCTTGTTTCAGGTTGACTGCTTGTTTTTGGTTGATTCTGTTCTGTTGGTGTGTCTGTTTTAGGTAAACTGCTTGTTTTCGGTTGATTCTGTTCTGTTGGTGTTCTGATCTGAAAAATGCGTTGCTTTATTTGTTTATATTTCTCGCATCCTTTATAATTTGCTGTGTGGGTTTGACCACAGTTACAACATTTAGGCGTTTCTTTTTCTTTTTTGCATTGATTAATATGGTGTTCCCCGCCACATCCGCAACACCTCGGTGATGCTAAGCAGGCTGCTGAAACATGTCCATATCTTTGGCAGTTGTAACACTGTGTTACAACAATTGCCGGTGTTTTCAATTGCTCAACTTGATATCTTTGATACCAGAGCAATATTCCATTATTAATCAAATTTTGGGTGTTGTAACTGTCATCAATGTCAATTCTTATTAGGTTTGTAGGTGTTTGTGTTTTCTTTGAAATAATTCTTTCTGTCTTTGTGTGTGGTATGTTCTGTTCGTGTAGTGCTTGTTTAATTAGATCCAGGTCAATCGTTTGATGAACCCCTCTTACCACTATTGATTTTGGTTGCGGCTTACTTCCCGGAAGGTGGATTTTAATATTTCCTGGTTTAAAGGCATCTGTTGGCCATTCTTTAAGTAGTCGGTTAAGGTCGACTACATCTTGCCCTTGCACCAGTACTCCGCCTCTAGGCAAACGCTTAATGTTAACTATGTTAACATTTGGTTTGCATCTCTTTACTTCAGTGGCAAGCAGGGGTTGGTTATAATGACCTGGAATGCCTTCTATAATAATTGCATATTGTGGTGGTCTTGTTTTTGTAATAGTACTATTATTTGTTATTTGTTGTTGTTTTTTATGTTTCTTTTAGAAATAACAGTGATAAAGTCTTGGTCTTCCAATTCTTTATCACTGTCATTTTTTTCTTCACTATCATGTTTACCAACATAGTGTTACTTAGTGTTAATTTCTTTTACTATTATCTTATTTGGACTTAACCCTACTTTAGATGCAGGAGTAGCTACCTCTACATCAGTATTAGTAGCCATCACTGCTTCTTCTTCACATTCGTAGTTTTCCGAAGAATTAATTTCTTTAATTAATTTACGCTTAGCTTTACTTTTTTTTTAATTACAGTTTTTGCTTTCTTTACAGTATTTAATTCCCTTTTTGCCAAGCTACAAAGAGTTAGCAATGGGGAATTAGTAATATCATTGCCACCAGTTACGCTTGACTTACCTGCGTTAGTCTTATGTTGAGCCGTAACGGCTTTTCCCGCCATTTCTTTATTCGGTCTTATAGGACCCGTAGTTGTTGGTTTCTTGCGGTTTCCCGCTCTTCTGTTCTTGATTTCAGAAGTCCTCCCTGTTTTCTTAAACTAATTTGCTGCCTTGAACAGATGTCTAGTATGTTCTAATACTTCTTCTTAAATTTTCAAATAAAATCTATTAGGCCTAATTCGCTTCAACCAAGAGCCAGACAAAGCACGTCTTATTTGTCTTCTTCTCTAATCAAAAGTCCAAAAGTAAACCGTTAGGTACTTACCTTAGAGTTTGTTTGTTTTTGAATTTCGCACAAAGCTACTCGAAGGCTATCTGCTAGCCGTCCCTCATTTAGTAGTATAAGACTAGAGGGAAGGCAGCTAGTCATCACCACCCACTGCCAACTCTTGGGCTACTCTTGTACCAACGAATAGTGGGATTGACCGTCACATTATAACGCCGCCACGGCAGGGAGGGCGAGCATGTTTGGCGCGAACCCGCGACACTCAGATTATGAAGCGCACGCCTTAAGTCGTTTGGCCATGGCGGACAAGAATTGAAAATAAACTACTCACATTCTTACAGATAATTAACTATTTGTCTGTATTATATTTTTAATCCCAAATAAACAGTTTCCTCTTTACTTGATTGAATAATAATTGTAAACACGCTTTAGAATTAAAACGAAAAATAAAAAACCTGGTTTGATTTATAATATTTACTTTCAAATTTAACTTGGAATTCTTTTTTAAACCGATATTTCCTATAACTAATTAATTCAAATTTACAAATTGTATTCTTAAAATGCAACGATCTTATATTTTCTATATTGTTTCCTTTGATTCTCAAAGCTCATCATCTACCAAAAATGTGTCATTCTCATCCAAAACATGTGCTTATTGTAGGAAACCTGGCCATCTGATTTCTGAGTGCTATAAGCTCAAAAACAAGCTATCACCCAATAGTTTTATTTCGCCCTCGTTGGATACATCATTGGTTCCCAATGATTTTGACCCTGTCCAGTCCGCTGTGGATTCCAAGTCCAATATTCTTGATGTACCTCAAGATCTTGTTGAGGACAAATTTAAGCCTTTCATCACTGAAGGTTTTGTTTCTTTTGTTAGCGATTCACATCTACAACCAATTAAGATCCTGCAGGATACTGGAGCTTTTCAGAGTTTGATTTTGGAAAGTGTACTTCCGTTTTCTGAAAAGTCATCCGTTGGGGCCAATGTGCTCATTTCTGGTGTAGAAGGTGGCGTCGTTTCTGTCCCTCTTTATAGATTGGATTTGCATTCGGACTTAGTTTTGGGCCCAGTGACTGTGGGTATTAAATCTTCATTACCTGTTGAGGGCGTGTCTATCCTTTTGGGGAATGATTTGGCTGGTAGTAAGGTGGTACCAGAGGTTCGTGTTGTTGAAGCACCTGTTGTTAGTCCCAGTACAGAGCAACTCTTGAAGAGTTTCCTGATGTTTTCCCCGCCTGTGCTGTTACTCGTTCTCAAACACGTTCTCCGGAGTCCAAAGAGGATTTCCCTTTATCTGATACGTTCATGTCTCACATCGATGAGATTTTTGACTCGATTTTGAGTTCTACTGATGACTCCAAGTCATTTTTCAACTCTCTTCATCGTAACAAACTTGTTGAAGAACAGGACAATGATCCTGAAACTCTTTCTCTTCTACAACTGGCCGTTGATGAAAATGAAATAGGAACTGTCCCTATTTGTTACTACCAGAAGTCAGGTGTGTTAATGAGAAAATACAGACCTCCTGACGTTGCTGCTGATGAAGAGTGGAATGTTATTCACCAATCGTCATTCCAAAATGCTATCGGAATGATATTCTTAGTCTTGCTCATGATCATGTGTTGTCGGGACACTTAGGTGTAAGAAAGACCCTAGATCGTATCCGACGACATTTCTATTGGCCAAAGATGCGCCAACATTTAATTGACTATTGTAAGACATGCCATTCTTGCCAAATGACTGGAAAACCAAATCAGGGGATTCCCAATGCACCATTGCAACCTATTCCTGCCTTTGAAGAACCGTTCTCAAGGGTCATTATCGACTGTGTTGGCCCAATGCCAAAAAGAAAAGCAGGAAATGAATACCTCTTGACAATCATGTGTGCTTCTACACGTTTCCCTGAGGCTATCCCTTTGAGAAAAATCACTGCTTCCAACATTGTCAAGGCTCTTGTCAAATTCCTTGCCATTTTCGGGATTCCAAAATTTGTGCAATCAGATCAAGGCTAAAATTTTATGTCCAAACTATTTCAACAAGCCATGCATGAACTAAACATCCATCAAGTTTCATCCAGTGCATACCATCCTGAGTCACAAGGTGTCCTTGAACGTTTCCACCAAACTCTGAAAGCCATGCTTAGAAATTACTGCCACGAGCACTCAAAGGACTGGGATGAGGGTGTTCCCTTGTTGTTGTTTGCAGTTCGTGAGGTTGTTCAAGAGTCTACTGGATTTAGCCCTGTTGAGTTGGTTTCTGGTCACTCAGTTCGTGCTCCATTGAAGTTGGTTAAGGAGAAATGGTTGGAGGACAATAACTCACAAATTAGCTTGTTGAATTATGTCTCTGCTTTCAAAACCAGATTGCACAATGCTTTTAATGTTGTTAGGGAAAACCTGAAGTCTTCTCAGGAAGAGATGAAAACCTGGTATGACAAAAGGGCCAGAAAGCGATCTTTTAATGTTGGTGACCAAGTACTAGTCTTGTTGCCCATATCAGGCTCTTCACTTCAAGCTAAGTGTTTTGGACCTTATTTAGTTGAAAAGAAAATCAATGATCTAAACTATGTAATCACTACTCCTGATCGGAGGAAAAGCAAACAGCTTTGTCATATCAATATGTTGAAACCATATTATGTGCGAAAGAAAATGAATGTGTCGAATGCTGTTCCTGTGAATGTGACAAGTGGTGTGAATGAAGATCATGATCCTCCTCCTTCTCCTCCTGAAATTATAGAAAATAGCATTCCAGACACTCACGTTAAACTCAAAAACTCACAAGTATTAGCAAACTTAGATGAGAAACTCAATCATTTAACCCAACAATAAAGTCAAGAGTTGAAAAGTTTGATTTTAGAGTTTGCTCATTTGTTCCCTGATGTGCCTGGTAGAACCAATGTCATAGAACATGATGTCATTATTGAGAACACTTGAGCAATAAAACAACATCCGTATCGGGCCAAACCTGTGAAATTGTCAAAAATCAGGTCAGAGGTACAATACATGCTTAAAAATGATTTCACTGAATTGTCAAAAAGTAATTGGAGTTCACCTTGTATCTTGGTACCAAAGCCTGATGGTTCAGTTAGGTTCTGTACAGATTTCAGAAAGGTTAGTGATGTGACCAAGAGTGATTCATATCCTATTCCTAGGATGGATGATTGTTTTGACCGTGTAGGTAACTCAAAGTACCTTACCAAATTTGACCTACTCAAAGGTTATTGGCAAGTACCTTTAACTTCTCAAGCAAGAGAAATTTCAGCTTTTATAACACCCGATGGTTTGTACCAATACAAAGTTATGCCATTTGGCATGAAAAACTCTGGTGCAACATTTCAAAGGTTGATGAATCATGTCATTGCAGGGTTAGAAAATGTGTATGCTTACATTGATAATGTACTTGTAGTAAGCAGTGACTGGTCTGAGCATTTAAGTCACATTCGTGGATTCTTAAAGGTGTTCCGAGACTCAGGTGACTATCAACCTGTTAAAAAGTGACCTCTGTAAAGCAACTATTGGGTACTTAGGCAATGAAATTGGTCAGGGTAAAGTGAAACCTATCCAAGCTAAGGTACAGGCAATAGCGGAGTATCCAGAGCCGACGAACAAAAGAGCTGTTATGAAATTCTTGGGCATGGCAGGATATTATAGAAAATTGTCCAAATTTTTCTGATGTGGCTGCACCTTTAACAGCCTTACTAATAAAGGATGTAAAATTTTCCTGGAATCAAAATTGCCAGACTGCCTTTGAAAGAATCAAGGTCATGCTCATGAGTGCTCCAATCCTCAAAGCTCTCGATTTTGACAAACCATTTAAGCTTGCTGTAGATGCGAGTGACATTGGTGTTGGTGCTGTTTTGTTGCAAGAGCAAAATGGTGTTGACCACCCTGTGTGTTACTTTTCAAGAAAACTTGATAAGCACCAAAGAAACTATTCAATAATTGAGAAAGAAGCACTTGCATTGTTGTTAGCTTTACAACATTTTGATGTTTATTTGTGTTCTTCACCATGGATTGTTAATGTTTACACCGACAACAATCCACTCATGTTCGTGAACAAAATGAAGAACAAAAATCAAAGGTTACTCAGGTGGAGAATTATTCTGCAGCAATAAATGTGTCCATTAATCATATGTGTGGTTCGGACAATGTCATCGTGGATGCGCTGTCACGGTAATTAAGTTGTTCAGTGTTTTGTTATAATTATCGGTTGACTAAAATTTGTTTCTTAGTTCAATGTTATGTGTAATAAGTTAAAAAAAAGTTTTCACAAGTTCAAACTTTTTTTGCTTTTAAGGGGAGAGTGTTATGTATAAAGCGTATGTAGAAATTTCTAGAATTAGGTAGATCGATCATGTATTTTGGCCTGGTGTCTAGACAAGTCTCGTGCAAAAACAGGCATGCCCAGATTACTCTGGAATTCTGGGGAAGTTACGCGATTGTTCGAGAACACACTAGGCCTAATAGTATATAAACAGACGGCGATGCGAGGAGAGTCAGTCATTCGTTTTATTCGATTCAAGAGATGTTATCTTCGTTCGAGAAATTTTAATAAATTTGTAATAAATCATATAAGCTGTTATCTGTGTCTTTCTGTTGCGTTCAGTCCACATAAAAAACGTAACACATGGCCAGGTGGTTACGGCACTCGACTCTTAATCCAAGGGCGAAGGTTTGTTTGTTTACAATCAATTGCAAAACTATACAATTTGCTATCACCACAAGCATCGAAACCCTTGCTTCTAGCAGTGTATTTAAGGAAACATCGTTACTACAGCAGATCAGGAAGAAACCTCATAGAAAATACTTGGAAAAGTTTATACTTACACACTCTACGTGTTAAAGAAAAAGTGGTATTTCACCATTTTGTTTACAAATGACTGAAATATCAATTGGGTATTGTTGGTTTTTAGAGAAAAAATTTATCTGTGGAGAAACTAATTTAAATTTTTTTCAAAATATAGAATATTTTCTTAAACTGTGAAAATTATTTAATGCGCTGACTAAACATCTTGGGTCACTGATAACTTTGTCACTCTTTCTTCACTCTTTGTGGATTGAATACTAACGATAACAATAAGATCGGGGATTTTTTTATAAATGTTTCATGGAACCAAAATGTAACAATAAAATATTCCTTCCCTATATTTTACAAACAGACCTATGTTTCATTTTTCGATTTCTTATTCTATTTCATCATTTGTATGTAGTTTTTGTTTGTCTTTTTTTATTTGCTTTGATGTAGCTTAAACATAGCGCACGTCGATTTCTCAACGTTAGAATATAAATAACATGTTCTGTACTATGTTACAAGTCGGCTTAATCGAAACTCAGCACATGTTTGTCGCTGTGTTTACTCTTGTTACTCTTTAAAATGGTTTTATTTCGAGAACAAAAAGAGAGAAGTTACTTGATCTTGTGATAGTTTGACTTATGGATATTGATACATTTCAGGACCTTCACTTGACCTTGTGATAACACGACATATGGATATTGATACATTTCAGGACCTTCACTTGATCTTGTGATAGCACGACTTGTGGATAAGAGTAAGCTTCAGGATCTTCATATCACAATAATGAGGGTTAGCAATTTTCAAGTTCTGTTCAACAAATTATTAAAATGTTTGTTACGTTCACATTCGGAAAACATGTTCCGTTACTTTCAGAAATAAACCTTTACTTGAGATAATTCAACCAGAAAAATTTTATTTCGTTTCCCAGAAAATCTCGAGAAAACTTTAACTATAGTTTTATTGGAAGGTTCATGCAAGATTAACTATTTTGCTATAGCCATATTAAATTTTCAGATAGTTATTTTAACAGAAGAAAATTGTTGCCGGTTTTATACAGTTACTCTTATGTGAAATTATAACTAGATTTCAGTTGCCAGCTTTTCTCAAGTTATGTAACTTATACTGCATGACTACAGACAATAAATAGTACAAACACTAAAATACTTAACTTATAATATTTTACTGCAGGCATTAATACAAGTAAGATATTTAACTTATGGTTTTGAATGTAAACAATAGTACAAACAACTGGGATACTTAACTTGCATTATTTAAGTGCAGGCAATAATACAAAGTACGACATTTAATTTATAAAAAAAACAAGAAGAAACAATAACCAGTTATCCAAAAATAATGACCTGCAATCTAACATGAATTTTATTATGAATATTACATCTATTGTATTTTGGTATGGTTATTAAAACTTTAATCAAAATAAAGTACAGTACAACGTATAGACTTTCTTAAGTCATCTTCTGGTTACGAAAGAAAGTTTGCCGGGCAACGAGAGTGAAAACGGGTATGGGATTGTTGGAAACGTTGCAGTTAGATGTTATGTTATTAATCAGCACAGGTATAAAAATGTTCCTTTTATATCGGTTTAATTCTGGTTTTAGTTGTCGCATATGTAAGCCTTTTTTGATTTCCCATTTGCTTGTATTTGTTTCCCTACTTCATATCTGAGTGTGTTATGGTTATGTTGTGTTTATTTGATTTGAAATGTTCACAAACTTGTGAAGGTGTTTGTTTTTGGTGTGTGTTCTTTGAATGTGGTTTCCATTTTTCTGCTTCTTTCTCTGATATAGAAGGCTATTGTCTAATTGTATTTTATAGATAATTAGACCTATTGGTTTACAATCTTTTTCAGATTACAAAGTTTAAACTTATTAATACACAATATCTATTGTGATTACAAATATTAAGCTTATAATGAGGCTTATAAGTTTTTTTCTGATTACAAATATTAAGCATTTTGGTTTACAAAGTCTTTCTGGTTTCAAACATTAAAAAAATATTGGTTTAAAACGTTTTTCTGGCTTTTGGCGGTCAAATAGCGATAACCAAACATGTCTGATTATTTAAATAAAAACTGATTTCTATATAAACCTTTTTATTCCTGAAATTTCATGTACATCTTCTAAAATCAGTTAAGTCCTTCACTAACGATTCTTGAGAGTTTTAACAAAAGTGAATTTATAAAAAGAAATTTTCTTACAGCGATTTAAGTAGTATTTTATTACGTTTTATAATTCTTTTTCAGATCAATTGTCTTTTGGAAAAGAATTTGTTAAATTCGGGACCTTTTTAATTTACAATAATTCATGATGGTTCATTATATCTTTAATATGTGGAATGTGACACGATCAAAATTTAGAAACTAAATTATATATACAGACTAATGTGATTTACGTACTTTATTTACTTATGTGTTCTCATTGTCTAAGAACTTGAAGAAAACAGGAGAGTCTGTCAGTAGAGGTAGATTCTGTGGATTGCACTTTATGACATACTAGTTGGAGCACTCGTTCCCTGGACGGAAACTATGTAAATTCATGATTAATGAAAGGTCACCTGAGAACACGAAAAGTTGCTTTCCTAATATGCAACTGTAAAAAGAAAACACGCGAAGTGCAAAACTTAAAACTTTTGTGTACCTAATAAACCTTCATATTGTGTGAAGTAGTTACCTGGACATACAACAACAGTACTATTATATCTATATAAATGTACACTTAAAATAAACGTTTAAATGGATAATTTAATAATTACAATGAGTTTTAAGAATTAGAGATTTACCATCTTAGAATTAATCAAAGTATACATGATCTAGAGAACGTGTTTCTAAGCTGTTTTTAATTTATCCATATTCCATACTGGGCTATAATTACATTACCATAGCACATTTTAAGAATTGAAGTGGTTTGAATAGCATCCAATTGTATTCTTTGGAATACAACGTTATTCTAATTTTTTAAAATTTCGTCATACTTTCATACTCAAAAAATAATTTCTCAAAGTGCTTGAGAAATCAATACCTGGAAACTACTATAGTCTAGAAAGCTAACTTGACAGAGTATAATATATAGAAAATTTATATTTTTCTGTTGAACCTTCTCTAAGGAGATGTTGACACAGGAGAGGAGAAATTCTGGGTCCAGCTTCAACCAAGCTTTACTTGAAACAAATCTGTCAACTACGATAAACACTATAATCTCACCTAGGTTTACTGGCTTTGTACCACCAGATTATTGATTAGTTTTTCTAGCAGTTCAGACTTTTGCGTGGTCATATTGATTTACCCTTTATAACATCTTTCTTAACTTGATTTCACATATAGACATATAGACTTAGCAACACGAGAAAACACGCTGCTAAGCTTACGGTAGTGTTGCAAAAAACTGAGTAGTGTAAAAATATGAGAACAGAAAAGTAGTTCCAGTAATGATGCTAGAAGGTTAACTGCATTTTTATTTCCTTTTTCTATTGCTTTAATCATTTCCTCATCACTGACAAAGAGAAGGGGGATATCAGAAGCAATTCAGGTTTCGATACAAAATATTTTTATTCCGTACAAAGGTACAGGATCCCAGTTTTTAACTATAAAATTGTGTAAATTTTTCGTTTCGTTTCTTCAAATTCACTTTTATCTTACAGTTTCCTAAAACAATAAAAACAGAAAACGTAAACTTACATTAAAAAAAAACATTAAAACGCATTCACATTAGCCACATACTTTCACCACAATATATTCTTAGTTATTATGTATGATATAATTTTGAAGAAACAACAGTCTGTCTTCGTCTAACCACAAATTATAATAACAAATGTGGAATAATGTCAGAAGTATAAACCAAACAACTGGATGCCAACTGTACTGATCAGATAATGATTAACGTGCAGTCCTACATAAGGAAAAGTATAAGGTTCGTGGCGCAATGTCCTTTTAGATTGGGATCTTATAAAAGTGATAGCCATTTCACTACTTGTTTCAAAGTTAGATAGAGCCTAGTTGGTGCAACTTACTTGCTCTTTTTCCTTTGGTCAAGGGTACAAAATTAGGGCTAGTATGATAACACAAAGGTTCCTTGAATTTGAAAACACTGTTGCCGAGTAACGTCAAGGAGCTCCATTAAATATTTTCCAGTAACATAAAGTAAAATAGAACTTTGATTAAATGTTACCCAGCAACATCAAATAAAATAGAACTTCGATTAAATAGGATTTCGGTTAAATTTTGTTCCAGCATTTGTGGCCTGCTTTATCTAATAAGGGACAAGATCATACACATAGTTCAAAGGGATATGATTATACACATAGTTTGTTTAAAAGGATTTAACATACATATAGCTAGTTTGAACGGATGTTAACATATACATAGTTAGTTTTAATGGATATTAACATATACATAGTTAGTTTAAACGGATATTAACATATACATAGTTAGGTAGAAGGGGTATGATAAAGATGAAGCTTAGTAATCAGTACAAGGTTTAATATATTAGCACTAGAAAGTTCAGCTATTTCAGTCTTTCATTTTTACTTTTATTTCACCGGTCTTCTAAGTTATTTGTATGACTTATTTCTTAAGAGAATGAACAACAACAACAACAAAAAGTAAAGACTGATGCGACATTGGAAAACAGTGTTTACAGGTATTAAAGACACATACTTCCATTCCGTCGAGAGCAGTTTAGCTGTTGTTTCCATTAGATGTAGGGCCCGGCATGGCCTAGCGCATTAAATGGTGCGCTTCGTAATCTGAGGGTCGCCCTCGCCGTAGAGGCGTTATAATGTGACGGTCAATTCCACTATTCGTTGGTACAAGAGTAGCCCAAGAGTTTGCGGTGGGTGGTGATGACTAGCTGCCTTCCTTCTAGTCTTACACTGCTAAATTAGGGATGGCTAGCACAGATAGCCCTCGAGTAGCTTTGTGCGAAATTCCAAAAAACAAACCGTTAGATGTAGGTCAACCCGGATATAAAGAAATATCTCTTTTATTTGACGTAGCGCAATGTATCAAACGTTTATTATAAACGACATCGTTTAGTGTGATTTACGACAGTTCGACTTCGACAGTTTCTGTTGGGTTGAAAACGTTGCTGCAGTGGTATGGATCGGCTGAATTTCCAATAGTTCAAAGGTAAAAACAAAATTGACATTGTTTGCTGATGGAAGTGGTTACAAGACGAAAACTTTGAATGATTTCTCTCGCTGACATTTTACACAATGAAAGACACAACTATTCCAGTAGATTATAGCTGTTGTTGTTTTATTAATATAAAACTACAGGATGGGCTCGCTGCTCTGCCCACCGCGGAGAATCGATCTCTGGAACTTTGTTTTGTACGTGTAGACTTAACGCTTATTTTTGTCTAATGGGAAAATGTTCATAAAAACACTCATGATCTTATAAAATGTACAAAATATGATAATGTTAGTACTTCCTTTTCCTCACACAGGGTGTGATAATTATATTCTGTTCTTCACACAGTATAAAGTATGGTAATCTTATCACTCTGTTCTTTACACAGTATAATATGTGATAATATGATTAATTACTGTTCTTTTCATGATATAATATTACATCGTTTTCTTTTTCACACAATTCATCTTTGCCACAGGATGACAGGTAAACTAAACTAAACTAACGTGGCAGGGGTTCAGTTAAGAGAGAGAGAAATCAGAAGAGTTCTCTCTCCAACTGGGGTGTTCAGGAGCTTTTTAGTTCCTCTTCGTCCCCTTTCGTGAGAAATTTTTGAAATGTCCGTGGAATTTTTATTTTATTTTAATATTTCGACACTGGAGTAGGGTATTTGTGGGTGAGAGGAAGGACGAGAAACCTGGACGAGAGCAGCGAAAGTGAGGTGAGCCAGACCTTGGCTCTAGGACGGAGTACGCTGGCGATTAATCTTAAAATTTACGGTGATTTTTCTAGGTGACGCGGTAAACGGCCCTTTTCAGATGCGGCTGAGACCTACAGGTCCGATGCCAGAGATTTTGCTGTGGGGGGAAAATTCGATGAACTGCATAAACTTCGGCTTGTATTTGGGATTCTATGGTTTGTCTGATTTCTTCAGGTTGAATAGATGGGTCGACGCCCCTCAGGAATACAGAATAAAGAGTGTCTGGACTTTTTGTGGGGGAACAACTTACTTTGAATTCAGTGTTCCATGGCTGGCACAGGTAAATTTGGTCTGCATTAGTGGCTGGTTGAATGAGGATTCCGCCTCGGCGTAATATTCAGGTCCTGGACGGTTCAATGGTTGCCCCTGGCTTGGCTTGGGTGATCAGCGTAGCGATTTGGTACGGCGTGAGGTTCGGCGGTAGGCCGTCGACGATTACCGGCGGCACTGCTGGCCTGACTGGCGAGGGTGAACGTTTCGTTCTGAATAACATCTTTGCAGAGATAAAAGCACGTCTGATTTGGATGACAGGTATTGTATCTGTTTATTTATATGTGATCCAATAACGTAACTTCTTCAGACTGTTGTACTTACATTCTGTATGAAATTCTAGGAATCCACTTAAACCCTCTTGATCTTCGTGGTAATTCACACTTAACGCTCAATCACGGCTTTTCGTTTTGTTATTTAACTTTGAGAACAGTACTGACAGAAGTGGTACTTTTCAAAACTATATTGTAATTGAATCTCTAAGAATTTTTAAGAAACGTTGAGACAAACTTTGTGAATTAATACAAGTATGTTGATTTTGATACCCCGTACACCGGTAAGCCTACGGATTTACACCGCTAAAATCAAAGGTTTGATTCCTCTCGGTGGGCTCTGCAGATGGCCCGATGTGGCTTTGTGCTACGTTTTTTTTTATGTTTTAAGAACGCAACAGAAAGACACAGATAACAGCTTGTATAATTTATTACACTAAACTAAATATATATATAACAGATATAACGTTAATAATATATAAACAATGACAGACATTCAGTTTTAACATTCAAAATCAATTACAACACAAAATGGTACTGACCTGTATCTAATATAATGATCTAGAATGAAAGTCCAGAAACAATTCACAGTTCAATAATTTTGATGACGTTCCTTTTACGATGAATGTCCCTTGTTTTCCAATTTGGCTCGGTTTCTCTTAAACAGTCCCGTACGTGTCGACACTCAGCACAACCAGTAATTCAAATGAATCGCAAAGATTGATGAAACAAAATCACAGCTTCCGTAGATCTAGCTCCAGTCAGAAAGTTAAGTTGAATAACCACACAGCGAACGTTGGAAACTTCTCGAACAAAGACACTACTTCTTGAATAAACTAATGACTGACTCTTTTTCTTTTGAATAATTCTAATGTCTGACTCCTTTCTTGCATCTTCGACTGTTTATATATTTTTAGGCCTTTTTTTTTCTCGAACATTCACCGGAACTTCGACAGAGTAATCTGCGCATGTATGTTTTTGCACGAGACTACGTCTAGACGCTAGGCCGCCAAACATTTCCATTTATAGTCATATATTTGATCTACCTAATTCTAGAAAGTTCTAAATGTTATTCTAAACGAAGAACAACGTATTTCACAGTCTAAACTTTGAAACAGTAATACAAATATGAAAATATAAATAATAGAAATGAAAATTTAAACACAACACGACATGTTGTCGTTTACAAAATATTTACACGACATTTACATAACACTCTCCCCCTTAACAGTAAAAAAAGTTTGAACTTGTGAAAACTTTTTTTGTTTGTTTTTTTAAACCAACTACTCAAAAGTGTTAAATCCAGTAGATTCTTGCATAACTTCACGAACTGCAAACAACAACAAGGGAACACGCTCAACCCAGTTCTTTGAGTGTTCGTGACAGTAATTTGGTGGAAACGTTCAAGGACACCTTGTGATTCAGAATGGTATGCACTGGATGAAACTTGATGGATGTTTAGTTTATGTATGGCTTGTTGAAATATCTTGGACATAAAATTTGATCCTTGATCTAATTGCACAACTTTTGGAATCCCGAACATGGCAAAGAATTTGACAAGAGCCTTGACAAGGTTGGGAGCAGTGATTTTTCTCAAAGGGATTGCCTCAGGAAAACGTGTAGAAGCACACGTGATCGTCAAGAGGTATTCATTTCCTGCTTTGCTTTTTGGCATTGGGCCAACACAGTCGATAATGACCCTTGAGAACGGTTCTTCAAAGGCAGGAATAGGCTGCAGTGGTGCTTTGGGAATCCCCTGATTTGGTTTTCCAGTCATTTGGCAAGAATGGCATGTCTTACAATAGTTAACCACGTCTTGGCGCATCTTTGGCCAATAGAAATGTCGTCGGATACGATCTAGGGTCTTTCTTATACCTAAGTGTCCCGACAACACATGATCATGAGCAAGACTAAGAATATCATTCCGATAGCATTTTGGAATGACGATTTGGTGAATAACATTCCACTCTTCATCAGCAGCAACGTCAGGAGGTCTGTATTTTCTCATTAACACACCTGACTTCTGGTAGTAACAAATAGGGACAGTTCCTATTTCATTTTCATCAACGGCCAGTTGTAGAAGAGAAAGAGTTTCAGGATCATTGTCCTGTTCTTCAACAAGTTTGTTACGATGAAGAGAGTTGAAAAATGACTTGGAGTCATCAGTAGAACTCAAAGTCAAGTCAGAAATCTCATCGATGTGAGACATGAACGTATCAGATAAAGGGAAATCCTCTTTGGACTCCGGAGAACGTGTTTGAGAACGAGTAACAGCACAGGCGGGGAAAACATCAGGAAACTCTTCAACCAGTTGCTCTGTACTGGGACTAATAACAGGTGCTTCAACAACACGAACCTCTGGTACCACCTTACTACCAGCCAAATCATTCCCCAAAAGCATAGACACACCTTCAACAGGCAATGAAGCTTTAATACCCACAGTCACTGGGCCTGAAGCTAAGTCAGAATGCAAATTCAATCTATGAGGAGGAATAGAAACGACGCCACCTTCTACACCAGAAATGAGCACATTGGCCCCAACGGATGACTTTTCAGAAAACGGAAGTACACTTTCCAAAATCAAACTCTGAAAAGCTCCAGTATCCCGCAGGATTTTAATTGGTTGTAGATGTGAATCGCCAACAAAAGAAACAAAACCTTCAGTGATGAAAGGCTTAAATTTGTCCTCAACAAGATCTTGAGGTACATCAAGAATATTGGACTTGGAATCCACAGTGGACTGGACAGGGTCAAAATCATTGGGAGCCAATGATGTATCCAACGAGGGCGAAATGAAACTATTGGGTGATGGCTTGTTTTTGAGCTTTTAGTACTCAGAAATCAGATGGCCAGGTTTCCTACAATAAGCACATGTTTTGGATGAGAATAACACGTTTTGGTAGATGATGAGCTTTGAGAATAAGATGAAGTCTTTGTTTGAGAATCAGAAGTTTGCTCTTTTTTGTCTTTGTCGACATTTGCATAATATTTGAATGAGTCATTGGGTTTCTTTGCTGTGTGATTTGTTTTGCTCTTGTACGAGAAATCTTTGTGAGTCAAAGCATACTCGTCTGCCAAGACAGCAGCATCATGAATTTTGGAAGCTTTTTGTTCATCGATGTAAGTTTTTAGCTCTACGGGAATACATCTTTTAAACTCTTCAACTAACATGAGTTCTCTGAGTTTTGTGTAATCATCTTTGATTTCTTTGGAATCACACCACCTGTCGAAAAGAGTTTCTTTTTCACGAACAAATTCGACATAAGTTTGGCTGTCAAACTTTTGTAACCACGAAATTTTTGTCTATATGCCTCAGGTACCAATTCATAAGCATTCAAAATGCATTTTTTGACGTGCTCGTAATCATAACTTTGCTCAGCCGTGAGTTTGGAAAATACTTCCTGAGCTTTACCCTTGAGAACACTCTGAAGTAATAATGTCCAATATTCGGTAGGCCATTTTAGCCTAAGGGCCAATTTTTCAAATTGTTGAAAATATTTATCTACAGCCTTTTCATTGAATGAATCTGTTTGGAAGCATTAAAATTATTCAACCGCATTTGGGCAACCTATTCTTCTGTCTGTGCCTTTCTCATACTGATTTCCTCATCAGCTCTAATGCGTTCTTTTTGTATTTCGGCATCAAGGCGTTTGCTTTCCTGTTCTGCTTCAATACGTTTGGTTTCTATTTCTAAACGAAATTTCATTTCCATTTCCATTCTTTTTAATTCGAAATCTGGGTCAAAATGAGAGGCAGGCAATTGTTGTACAACTTTTTGGCTGACCAAATGTTCAACAAGAATTTGTTTGATATCTGCTTTCTTAATTGCTTGCTTCACTTCTAAATTAAAATGTTTACCAACATCAAGCAATTCAGATTTTTTTAATTCACTGATCAATTCGAAAGAGGGATTCTGATTAAATTTGTTTATAAAATCTTCAAGTTGGAATGCCATTTTAATTATACAAGCTGTCTATCTGTATAGAATATAAATCTAATATAATTAAATTGTTTGATCAATCCCGAACGATCCCCCAATTTTCTGTTACGTTTTTCTTATGTTTTAAGAACGCAACAGAAAGACACAGATAACAGCTTGTTTAATTTATTACACTAAACTAAATATATATATAACAGATTTAACGTTAATAATATATAAACAATGACAGACATTCAGTTTTAACATTCAAAATCAATTACAACACAAAATGGTACTGACTTGTATCTAATATAATGATCTAGAATGAAAGTCCAGAAACAATTCATAGTTCAATAATTTTGATGACGTTCCTTTTACGACGAATGTCCTTTGTTTTCTAATTTGCCTCGGTTTCTCTTAAACAGTCCCGTACGTGTCGACACTCAGCACAACCAGTAATTCAAATGAATCGCAAAGATTGATGAAACAAAATCACAGCTTCTGTAGATCTAGCTCCAGTCAGAAAGTAAGTTGAATAACCACACAGCGAACGTTGGAAACTTCTCGAGCAAAGATACTACTTCTTGTATAAACTAATGACTGACTCTTTTTCTTTTGAATAATTCTAATGTCTGACTCCTTTCTTCACCTTTCTCGCATCTTCGACTGTTTATATATTTTTAGGCCTCTTTTTTCTCGAACATTCACCGGAACTTCGACAGAGTAATCTGCGCATGTATGTTTTTGCACGAGACTACGTCTAGACGCTAGGCCGCCAAACATTTCCATTTATAGTCATATATTTGATCTACCTAATTCTAGAAAGTTCTAAATGTTATTCTAAATGAAGAACAACGTATTTCACAGTCTAAACTTTGAAACAGTAATACAAATATGAAAATATAAATAATAGAAATGAAAATTTAAACACAACACGACATGTTGTCGTTTACAAAATATTTACACGACATTTACATAACACTTTGCTATAAAAACACACACACATACACATGTTAACTTATGAAATTTATAAATCTGTACGTGAAAAAAATTACATCATTATCAATTTTGTCCACAAAGATATCGTTAATTTTATTAATTCATATTTAATATTTATAATATTTGTTTACTTATTAAGAAAAGTCAGATGCATGAATATTAAATTGTGTTAATTTTTATGTAACCTGAGAACAAGTCCGGTTTCTCTAATACGCCGTGCAAACCGTCTACCAAGGTTATACATAAGAGTGCAGTTCCCGCTCCTCTAACTGTATGCACACAAACTTTGTCATCTTGCTGAACATTTTTTTTCTAAGCAAACAATATGAGCGCTTTCATCCCCCTTCCTTTCCCATTTCAATAGTGGTGAAATCCGAATTTCTGCGCACGTTATTACACTGTACCAGTTAAGCTGAAGGTTACGTCTACAGAACAAGACAGATACTAATTTCTCCCCTCATGTTAAGTAAACGTACTTAAAATTAGTAAGACTGACAACATACTCATACAAAAATAAATATTCTGTTACGTATTTTTTAATGTTTTATGTTCTTCGTAGACTAAACGCAACAGAAAAACACAGATAACAGCTTGTATAATTTATTACACTAAACTATTAACAAATATAACACAAATTATATATAATAACAGTGACAGATATTAAGTTATAACATTCGAAATTAATTACCAAACAAAATAATATTAGTTTCAAACTTCAAAATTAATCACAATACAAAACGGTACTGGCCTGTATCTAATATAATGATCTAAAATGAAAGTCTCAAATTCCAGTCTAGGGTGTGAATTTGGTCCCACGAAGAAATTCCGAAATAGTTCACAGTTCAATAAATTCGCCGTCTCTCAGCACAAGCAGTAATTCAGATGTATCGTAGAGATTGACGAAATAAAATCACAGCTTCCGTAGATCTAACTTTAGTCACAAATCCAAGTTGAATAATCACAGCAAACACTTAATCTTTCTCAAATAACTAACTCTCTTCTTTTGAAATAAAACTGATGTCTGAATCTCATTCTTTTTCTTCGAATAAAACCAATGACTGAATCTATCTTCTTTTTTCGAATAAAACTGATGACCGATTCTCTCTCGCGTCACCGTCTTTTATACCGATAGGCCTACTTCTCGAACAATCTTGCAATTTCCATACAACTCTAGAGCAATCCGCGCGTGTCCGTTCTTGCACGAGACTACACGTCGAGACACGAAGTCACCAGCACTCATTAACAAACATATGATTGGTCTACTTAATTCAAGAAAATTCTAAAATGTTACCCTAAATGAATAACAAAATATTAGTTTAAACTTCGAAACAATAATATCAATATGGAAAAATGAATAACAGAAACGAAAATTTAAACACAACACGACATGTTGTCGCTAACAAAATATTTACACATATACATAACAATTCAAAGAAATTATTCTTCTTTCTTTATGACATCAGGCTTACCTGGGAGAGTTAAAATCACAAAATGTTTAAACGATAACATTTCAGAACAGCTTATCAAAATATAATGCTAAAGCTACGTATGTTTGTTCACTTTCTAAGGAGTGAGTTTGATGGAACCTTTAATATACTATACTGTACTATATAATATAATTTGATACCTTAAGTTTTTTATATTAATTGGACTTTCTAATATTTCTTAAAGTCGTACAAACGGTAGTTCAAACACTTCTACTGACTTACGACTCCATATAAATAGCCCTCCAGTGGCTCAGCGGTATGTCTGCGGACTTACAACGCTCAAGCCCATTGTGTAGCTTTTGCTTAATTCGAAACAACAACAACCGTACAAATAAATGTACAATAATGTTGGTGTAATATGTTATTGATAGCTAGTTAATTATTGATTTTCTTATTAACGTCCTCACAATGTTAATGTGTTTTATTATTAATATCCGTGTAAAGTTGATATATTTTGTTACTGATGATAACATTAGTGTGAAGCGCTCAAACACACATAAGACACCCATCTCAAAGTAAATATCAAAACAATACATATTTAGCAGACGATATATAGTGGCATATTTTATATACATCAGTAAATACTTAAATACATATTTTTATATGTATGTGTTTATTGCTTGTCTACTGTTTTACATCATATCTATAAAAATGCTAAGAGTCGAGTAATCTAACGTCATAAAATTCAATCTCCTGGTTTGATTTTTAACGATCGATGAAAATTATGAAACTGTGATTTATACGTTCCTCCTATATTTTGAGCAAACAACAAATACCCAAAACTAATTACCAGAAAACTATCCTTCCAAACAAGCTCTTCTAGCCGTGTAATCTTTCAGTCAACAAGATAGCAGGAATCTTGATTTGATACATGCATTAGGATTATGAGTATATAAAAGAACCAGTACACATTCAATTAATGACTCTGTCGAAATAACTTTCATATTTTTACTGCCTTACTGAAAGATTTTTATTGTCATCTCTGGAAGAGATCGTTCTAGCCTTCTTTCTCCGCAATAATGAAGTTTTTATTTAGGGTTGAACAATAGATTTACTTTCATTCTTACCACGAACGATATGATTCAGATGTACCAATGCTGAACTTCGGAAAAAGATTAGAATAATTATTTTTTACTAAATTGAAAGAAAGAAAGAAAATGTTGAATAACAACATATTTGATTGCTCCTCTTGTTAGAGTTAGTAAATGTTTATATTTGTTGTCTACATTTTATTAGGGGTTTAGTAGAACACATCTATCATATTATTCTTTATTGTGCTTGGTTTTGTAACGCTAGGAGATTTGATCTTATTAACGCTAGATTTTTTTACCAAAATGCTCTCTCCAACTTCTTGTTCACATCTATTATTGTAACTTGAAGAAATTTTCTTTTCCCTCAGTTTTTTCTACATTGTATTATTGTAGTTGTTTTATTATAATATTTTTCAACAATGAGTTCACTAAGACTTCAGTCATAATACGAGAAACTCAGTTCCTTCTGTATGATATACAGTTATAGTTGTGATCACTCAGCTTGTTTTCTTTTCGTTGGTTGTTCTGCTATTACCGCTATTGATTTGGTATGACAAAAGTAGTTATAGTTGTTTGTACAGTCATAATATTTTCTCTTTAAAACGCCCAGTTTTTTATGTATTTGTAGTTCTATACAAATACTAGTTTAAAAATGTACGTCACTATGGCTAAACGCTAGGCTGAGGATACTTTTTGGAATGGGTAGTTTACACTTAAGTAGAAAAGGGTCTTGCATGTTTGCAAAGGTTATTAACTTAGCTGTAATGAAAGTTTTAAACTAGGACTAGATAGTAATAAAGGCAAAGATACACTAAATGGAACAAAACTGAGATGTAGAATAAAGTTTAGAATAGGAAATCAGTATTAAAGTAGTTATGACTTAATTGTTACTATTATAATACTAGAAGTATGAAAAATAAAATAGATGACTTAGGAATAGAAGACTTTGATACAATGAGAATAACTGAAACTTTATTAAATGTATATAATTTTTATGAAAAAATATGTCTTGGAAATACAAGGATATAGGTTATTTAATATGGAGAGAGCAATAAAGAAAACGAGAAAAGTGGCTCCATATGCAAAGTGTGAATTACATCATGTTGAAGTTTAGAATATTAAGGATAATAGCAAGAACTTGAATACATTTCGGTTTCTGTTAAAGATTATGAAGGTAAAAAACTCTTGGTAGGAAATTGTTACAGACCAGATGAAAATGGTGAAATTAATCAGAAACTTTACAATGTTAATGAAGCCATAAATATGGGTGTTTTTAATTCCAGACATACTGACTGGAAAATTCTAGAGTCGAACCATGAGGAAATAAAATTTTGGGAAACTGGTCAAGATGGATTTCTTCACAAATTGGTCAAGGAATGTACCAGAAATAATACTATTTTAGACTTATTGTAAACTTCTAATGTAAAAATGGTTGAGATGGAAAAAACTGGGAAAACCTAGGACCATTTTTATTAGGTTTGATGTATTTAGCTTATGGAAATCACAAATAATTATATTTTGGATCCAACTTAAAAAAAGCAAATTTTAAAGGATACAACAAGAAAAATCTGTTGTAAATTGGGCAGCTGAATTATTTGGAGACACAAAACAAATGTGGAAAATTTTTAAAGAAAGATTTTTCAACATATTCAAAACAAATATATTCCTTACAGAAATGAAGTAAAAATCAAATTAACTCACAAAGAGTTTAAAAGATAAAATTAAAAATAAGTATAATAAATTTAAATTCACTGCTATTATAAAATATTTAGAAAATTATAGAGATAAAAAATTGTTTAAACGGGAAATCAAAATATCCAAATGAATGTATGAAAAAATAAACTGAAAACATAATTATTAACAGTAAGGATTTTTTAAGTTGAATTGGTTCAGAGGAGAATTACTAAAATGGTGGTGGGGGGGTAAGAGGATATTTGATATGACGCAGATTCGAACTTCGGACTCGAAGATTACAAGTCGACCCCTCCTAACTACCTGGACATACCGAGCACGAAGAGTGGCACATGATCTGAAATATTTAAGATTGTAAAAAGAATGAATAATGCTGATTCATCAAAACTTTTCCTACTTAACACGGAAAATAATGGAACTAAGAGACACAAATATAGATTTAGGTAAGCCAAAATCCGACTACAACTGAAACAACTTTATTTTTCAAAGAGGGTGGTTGGCCTATGGAATGTGTTGCCTTCGGATGTTGTGGAGGCAGTAAATTTATGTGAGTCTAAAAAAAAGCTTGATAGGTATATGAATGATAAAGGCCAGGTTTAATTTTTAAATACCGTATTTTCCGGTTAATAAGCCGAGGCCAATTTTTAGCTCTGAAAATGAGGATTTTTGCTTATTACTGCCCAATAAGCCGAGGCCATTTTTAAGAAGTGACAAGTTTCTTCAAAATGATTTCTTAGTCTCTTTCAGCGTCAGCATGCACGTTGTGTGTGATCATTGGCGTTCTGTAGTAAAGCAGAAAGTGTCGTATTGAGACAGAGATGGAATCAACATGTCATTCGTTATTGGCTCCACTCACTGTAATTAGGTAACCAATGAAATTCCAGAATTTTTACTCAGTAATTAAAATCACTAACCCAGGGTATAAATACCAGGGGTATGTAGTGGGAGTTTATCATTGTACCGTCAAAAGCCAAAGATGTCTATACCTGCAAAAAAAAGAATGCGCTATGATGCTGCTTTTAAACTGAAAGTAGTAGAGCTAGCCTTTAAAACCTCAAATATGAATGCCGCTCGCCATTACTGTGTGAATGAAAAACAGGTCCGTGAATGGAAGAAAGCAGAATGTGTGCTAAAAGAAATGTCGAAAACAAGTAAATGTAACCAGAAAAATCAACCGAAGTGGCCAAAACTGGAAGAAGATGTAGCGACATGGGTGAATGAAAACCGGCAATGGATGGAACGGAAGATGATATGTTGTGGTTGGACGATGACGAGGAAGACAACATTCCACTCACTAAGCTAATAACACCAAAGAATGACCCAAAGTTGGTGATCGGCCAATAAGCCGACCCCCAAAAATCAGGTCCAAAATTTAGGGCCAGAAATTCGGCTTATTAGGCGGAAAACACGGTATATTTATTTAGTTTTAGTTTGGCATAGAGAATAAGAACAGCCGAGATGGACCAACTGGTTCCTTGCTGTTCCTAAAAATTGTGTTATATCATGACTATAAAACTTGACCAGAGTAATTTCAAAACAACATGATTATAGTTCTATGCGAAATCTATATGTGTAATTTTATAAAGCCGTAATTTATAGAACATGAAGATCAAAACGATTAAGTTATTATAGAGCAGTGATATTCGTTCATCTAAGTTGAGAAAAATTGATAATACTGAAAACTGCATGGCCTAGCGCATTAAAGCGTGCGCTTCGTAATCTGAGGGTCGCGGGTTCGCGCCAAACATGCTCGCCCTCCCAGCCGTGGGGGCGTTATAATGTGACGGTCAATCCCACTATCCATTGGTATAAGAGTAGCCCAAGAGTTGGCGGTGGGTGATGATGACTAGCTGCCTTCTCTCTTGTCTTACATTGCTAAATTAGGGACGACTAGTACAGATAGCCCTCGATTAGCTTTGTGCGAAATTCCAAAAAAACAACAACAATTTTATACGTTATAATACTTCTGTCCCCGTTAATCTGGAGGACCTCAAACATTACAATTTGTTAAAACTTTTAAAAGAAGGCAATGTTTATTTATATATTAAAAAGTTTGTTATTATTATTAATGCTTTTTCATGTACTGTAGTATTAATACTTTGCTCTTGTGTGGCTGTATGCCATACATATTCCAAAAATTATCATATAGAGACAATTATTGATTACACAATTAGCGATAAACTCCATTACAAAATAATGGAACATTGTGTTTTAGAAAGTAACTTAGCCTCCAAAGTACAGCGGTAAGTTTTCCCGAATCAATCATTGGTTGAAAAAAAAGCAATTATTTCATTACTAGGTTGCATACACTGGTTTAATTTTTTTTAGGTTTACTTTTCTTTACGTGAATTGCAATTTTTCATCTCTCATACTATTTCTACCAAAAGTAATAAATGTAGCAGTAGATCAACAAAATATCAAAAGGGAAAAGTTTATGTAACTTGATTAACGTAGAGTTTGATTGTGATGAGCAGGTTTAATGTTTTTGTATAGTGTAGTTAAAAGTTAAATATAATTTGTATAAAAAAGTTGGATTGTTCACCTATAATTTATTGAAAACTTATACGTATGTGCTGCGAGAAATGTAAACAGAAGAGAAGGTGTAATGGACATAATCAACGTTCTTTTCTATGAGGCGACAAGATTTTCATTACCAGAATAAATTTCCTAGTTATTTTAGATATTATTTCTGAATGTATTCTAATGCATTGCTGAGAAGCCGTCACACCAAACATGCTCGCCTTCTCAGCCGTGAGGGCATTATAATGTGACGGTCAATCCAACTATTTGTTGGTAAAAGAGTGGTCTTACGCTACTAATATAGAGACGGCTAGCGCAGATAGCTCTCGTATAGCTTTGCGCGAAATTCAAAAACATACAAACTAATGTACTACTAAAAATACATGTTAATAATAATAAAAGTACAACGATAATGAAACACTAAAACAAATAAAAAGGTAAATAATAGTGAAATCTTGAAACAGGATTTGCTGAAACGCAGCTCCATTATTTGTGCTTAACATAAGATATACAATTGTCTTATAATCTGTTCAATTTCCCTGTTAAACACATATGACGCCACAGAAGTTGGGACTGTGATTTACAAAATTACAAAGCTTCAGTTTCAGTGTAGAGATAAGACTTGCTTTGCTGCCGTGGAAATTCTTTTTGTTATTGATAATAACGTGTGTCTTTTCGTGATCATTTATACGATGAAAATTTGATGTCATTCGCTTCGATTTTCCAATTTTGACTGAATGGAAAAACCTGGAGATTATTAAAAATGATAATTTAAGATCATAAACAACCACTGGTAAACTGGTGTCGTTCAGCAGCTATGTCTAAACAGTAAAATCGTCTTAAACTATTCTAGCTTAGAATACTAAAGTTCTTAAAGAGAATAGAGCTTTATCTAAAACTACTACAGAATTATTAGTGACTGGTTCATGTATAATAAGTATTATTAGTGATTGGTTGCTATGTAGTATGTATTATTAGTGATTGGTTGTTGCACAGTAAGCATTATTAGTAATTGGTTGTTTTGTTTTGTCTTAATTTACAGTGTAAGATTAGAGGGAAGGCAGCTAGTCATCACTACCCACCGCCAACTCTTAAGCTTCTCTTTTACCAACGAGTAGCAGGATTGACCGAACGTGTTCTGTGCGATGAGAATTCGACCCCCCGATCTTAAGATTACAAGTCGAGGGCCTTAACCACCTGGCTTTGCCGAGCCGCATTATTAGCGATTGATAGTTGTAGTGATTGGTTGCTACATACAATGACTGTTTATTATAAACATAGAAATATAACTATAAACTACCATCAGTGTCAAAAGTGAATTTGTTTTCATACAAGCTGATCGAATCTCGATAAATCACGCTAATAGATAATGAATTTCCCATTGTAATGTACAACAATTTAAACATTTGTGTTTACGAAAGATGATGAACTTTTACCAAAACAAAGTAATGTTCCAAAAGTTGTTTGATTAAAAATTCATGGTATGGAACTGTGAA
Organism: Carcinoscorpius rotundicauda; assembly: GCA_011833715.1. NCBI lineage: Eukaryota > Metazoa > Arthropoda > Merostomata > Xiphosura > Limulidae > Carcinoscorpius > Carcinoscorpius rotundicauda. The sequence goes on along the minus strand of CM022402.1, from coordinate 20,237,657 downwards.
TAACTAATGCAATCCTCTAACAACAAAAACCGTGAAAAACATCGTTGCTTTAACATTCCGATATCCATTGTTTACTTGGATATTTTATGAATAAAACAAACAAGAATCACCATTCAACTTTTGGTAAACTGCATCTTCAAATGACTTGTTGCTAAGTTACAAGACCTCAGAAGTAACGATGCTGCCTCATCTGACTGAGTAAGTCCTAACATAGAAAGCTATGGTGTTACTGTTACTGTATGGAATCGAAATAAAATTGCTTCCGCTGTTATTTGAGTAAATACCGTCTCGATCGGCTTGTTGCTTGAGTTAACATGGAATGTGAAGAAAATTGTTTTGTGACATCTTATCTGCTCCCCGCTAGTACAGCGGTATGTCCACCGCTTTCCAACGCTAAAATGAGGGGTTCGATTCCTCTCGGTGGGCTTAGCAGATAGTCCTTTGTGACTTTTCTTTAAAAAAACACACACGCAGACATATTACAAATCACCACTTTTTAAATATTTTATATATAAGCCTGAAAAATTGTATTTTGAAAAACAAAACATAATTATAGTATTTTGAAGCAGTGATTACCTTACTTTTATAACTGATCCACAAGTTTCACTGTTGTAATTTCAAAGCTATACAGCTTTATAACTCAGAAGTTAAATGATTTAAAGTAATGACTATTATGTTTCATAACTCCTAGGTTACAATAATTTAATATAATAGCTATTATGCTTTACAACTCGCAAGTTAAAATGATTTAAGGTAATGCTATCCTGCTTTATAACTAACTCACAGGTTACAATAATTTATCGTAATGACTATCGTGCTTTATAACTCGCAAGTTACAATGAATTAATGTTTTACAACTCATAAGTTACAATAATTTAATAAAATAGCTATTTTGCTTTCTAAGTCGCAAGCTACAGTGATTTAACGCAATGGTTATTCTGCTTTATAATTCACGGGTTACAATGAGTTTGCGTAATTGCTGTTTTTCTTCACAAGATATGTTCACAACTGTCGCTTGGACTCCAAAAAAATTCGATCGGAATATTCTTTAGGTTTTAATGTCTTATATAACAGTTGGAAGGTAAGAAAAAATTTATAATAATGTTATAGAATCATACACTGATAAATTGTATAACAGCATGAACACAAGTTTGTAGTTATGAAGTAGGAGTTTCACAAAATACAAGTGTTACCTTTTCTATATTGTCTGTGTAAATGTTTGATATCGTTAATAACCCCACTATTTAACTGCCATTGACAGTGTTGTGTGAATCTATTACGTGTTTACATAATTATTTCTACTATTGTATGTGCAAAGAAAATTTAGTGATTCTGGCTATTTATATTATCACATATATATATCTAATAAAAAAAACGGGTAGCTCTGATCTTTTGGAATAGCTTCGATCGTTTTGCTTGTTTGTTTAGAATTAAGTACAAAGCTACTTTTGTACTAATGGTACAAATGTGTTGGCAAAGCATTGTAATATTCTAACAGTTCTATTGGTACAAACTCGTAAACAAAACATTGTAATATTCTAACAGTTCTATTGGTACAAACTCGTAAACAAAACATTGTAATATTCTAACAGTTCTATTGGTACAAATGTATAATAGTTTAAAAGTTCTCGTGGACTATGTGTGTTCTGCCCATCATGGGGATCGAAACCCGGATTATAACGATATGAGCCCACACACATACCGATGTGCCACTAGAGGGAAACATTGATTGACAGGAAAATAAATTAAATCTGATTCGAGAAAAACGGAAGTTTATTTCAATCAAAATATTTGAAAAATGTCACTGGTTTTCGCTTTTGGCATAACTTATTCTAAATGGTTCTTGACATACCTCTGAAACATCAGTAAAATACAAAATGTTTCATGTTTACCGCGTAACATCTCTTCATTATTTTGAAGTCAACATAAAATTTGTTTTTTACTAAAGTAAAAACAAATACTTTATGCTTTAAATTATATATATATATCCTTTTGATTGATACCAATTTCATTTGATGTCCTCAAGCATTTCTTTCCCTTCCTTTACGTTCGTCTGTATAACTTTTATGGAAGAGGGCGCTGCTGAATAGCAAATGAAAACAGGTAAACAAGAGCATGTTTTGTAATCAACTACGTTCTGCTGTGAAAGAACAGCCAGGTTTGTTTCGTTTCATACAGAAAAACAATTTCGAATTATATAGTTAGCTGCAGAAAACAAGAAAAAAAATGACGTGATAGATAAATTATGAAAATGAGTTAAAAGGTCGAATAATTACAGTGATATAAACTGGAAAAATTAATTATAATGGCTTTTATTAACATGAAAAAATAAGTTGAGTGTATCTTTTGTTCGTTATTAATCACTATAGAAAACTGAACCCTGAATTTTAAATCCTCAAGCATCCTATTAAACCATAAGAAGCAGTAACTGTTTTGTTTAGAACTAAAGTACCTTAAAAAGAAATTTGCGAAAATAAAGACGAAGATATATATAAAACAAAGTGACTCAAATTGTTATAGTAACAAAGAGTAACCAGGGAGTTAAAATTATAGCGATATGAACCCAATGAAGCATTATAAACATTTTCGACCGAAATTCCTGTTGTGTCATATTACATAATTTTTAACATGAAGTTAAAGTTATAAAGAAACGTTCGACGTTAAAAACTATTTCTGACGCATTAATTTTATTTCACTACCGTAAAGAGGCCATGTGCAATAAGGTTGGAGACTTTCCAACATTTAGGTGATTCATATACTATTATAATTACGGTTCTAGTGTGGTGTCAGTACACTGAACGTGTGAGCAAAATATAAAATAAAATAGAAGGTTTAAAAGTTAGATAGAATCTTAAACGATGGTTTCGGAACACTTGGAAACATCAGAAAATGATGAGTCATTCTATGAACAGGACAAAGCCAACGTGTCTGTCCAACTAACCATTCTCACGCCGTAAAGGTGCTTCTCCTCTCCATATTTGCAATAAAAAGGGAGTATAACTAAATTGTCTGTTTTGCCCTGAGCAACCGAAGAGCTTGACATCCTGCGCACGCACATTGTATGAGTTTCTCTCTGGGTAACCACCGCTTGTTGGTGTGAAAGCGCGTGATTCAGAGCACCAACCAGCGAGGTTACAACACGTGACAGTGTTTTTCTAGCTAGCTATTTAGTCAGTGTTGTAAGAGGGAGGCGCGTCCGTCTCACTGGTAGCGTTTTGGTGGTTCGAATCTGCAGGAAGTCAAACAGGTACGTATTATTTCAGTTAATATGCAACTACACATTTTAACTAAAACTACCCCATAATTACACAAACCAATAAAAGTAACTACGCTCTGAAAAAAGCTTGCTTCTCTGTACCCAGTTCAAAGCAAGAACCAAACAAATAAAAAAAATGCCCGATAATAAAGTATGTGCTGTAATATAATTTATGCCAATAATTTCCAACAATAGATCCAAATATTTTACATTGTTTGATGTTCGTAACAGTTTATACGTGCAACTGAATTGGAATAATTATAACATTTGATTCCTTTGGTTCAGCGGACTTAATGGTCTGCGGACCAACACTATTAGAAACTATAGGTAATAAAAAGCCTGCCGAGCTTCAGGTCAGCTGATCCGGTAACATCGGTTACCTTTAAAATAAAACATTTAATCAATATTCATGTATCAGTACAATAAAACAAGTTAGCTCTTATTCTCAGTGGTTCTTAAAGTTAGTAGTTTATAAAGACTTCTATAAAACACTTCTAAGGCAAAGGTATTAAGTAAGTTGTTTCTATTACCATGCGACTATGATCTGTAAAAGTTCTGTTGTTCAAAATGAAAAAAAAAAAACTTTCCATTCCTAAGCCAAATAACAATCTTTGGGCGTATTACAACCACGGTTGTTTCTTGCTTACACTACTTTATAGAAATATAAACATACAGTGCTTGTGCTAGTGTATTATATTCGTTAGAGACCGAAATATGAAGTTGTCAACAATGCTTATTTCACGGAGCACATGATTTAAATAATTAAACGAAATTTAAATAAGGTCTAATAACAGTATATAAATAATCATAGCTAACGCGTATTTGGTTTATACAGATAAACTAGGGCGATTCTAGAAGGCGCGACGACAATCGAAACGCAAGAGGAGACTGTGGTTCTGTCATTTCACTCCAGTTGATCGTATATGTGGAGTATGTTCTTGTGTAATAAAAGATGTTTCGTGTTACATGGCATGAGATATTTCGAAAAACATTTATTTGATGCTGAAGTAAACATTCATTAAAATGTTTAAATACGTGTTGTGAACATCGCCCGAAAACTTCTAACGCCTGAACTTAATTAGGTCGTTAGGGGTTTTTTACTAAATAACAAGACACCAGAAGGGAAAAAAATGCATTCGTCTATTTCAGTTTAATGGTAAAAGCAAAGATTGTGTAAAATATCCATTAGGTTCGAAATGATGGGAATGGGGCAAAGCCAACGTAAAGTTTTTTTTTTTTTTAGTTTACGTCTTCATTGGAGCTTTGCTGAACACATTTGCAAATAGTTGGAACCTGTTATAGAGACTATAGAGCTTCTTGGGTCGTACAGTAAATATAGGTTTCTTCAGTCTTAGGGGACAAGGCTTCTGGCATGAGGCAGTTGCCATGACAACAATAGTTTTTGACAGAGACAAGGCTTCTGGCACGAGGCAGTTACCATGACAGCAGTGGATTTTGACAGCATTCCTTCAAAAGAGAGTTGACAGAGCAGACGTATAAGGGAGACACAATTCCACAAATACGTACACACATTCAAAAGAAAAATGCAGTGAAATATATATATATATATATATATATATTACAAATGTCATTCATTTGTAAATGTAGTTTTCGTTATCTTTCATAATGAATTTGAAGCAAGATTTCACATTTCAAATGGGAAATATCTCCACTACTTTTAGTTAAAGATATAACATATATATCGTTATTCGTCAATGCTTGAACTAAAATATTTTATACGTATTTTATATCTTTAAATATCACAAATGTTTATTTACAATATCGGCTACGGATTTACAAAGTTAAAATCAGAGGCTCGATTCTCCTCGGTGAACTAAGCAGATAGCCTGATGTAGCTTTGCTATAAGAAAACACACACACACACACACACATTGTTTATAACGAGACTACGAAACGAAAATATTAAATAAGTAGAACTTTTATTTCGTTTTGTTATGACTATAAGTAACACTTTTTTACGTTTACGATTTTTTTATTGTTGAATGATCAAAACCTTTTCTTGCCTGTTCTCTTCAGCAACACTAATGTTTATACAACTTGTCAAATGATTTTGAAATATCAGATATAAACAGGTTTTAAACAGTATGATTAATGCGTATTATGCACAACTAAATTTAAGGTTCACTTTAATTTTAAAGTTCCAAAATTTCAATGAAAAAGAATAGTTGCTCAGTAAAGAGATATTTAAAATATTTGCTACCATATTACTGGGATTACTTCCGAAAACATCAATAAAGAAGAGTATTCAACTGGTGAACCAATGCATTCTAATCGTTAGAAATGTTTGTGTTCCGAGATTGCGTGCTCTAGTGTATTTTATTAACTACATTATTTATTAGGTTATTTTTTAGCTCTGGCATTTATAAATAGCTTCCTTTGATCAAATGTAAATTATAATTATGCACTTCTAAACGTAGTGTGGATTATATTGCATCGAACTCTGGTTTAAAACGAATCTCTGCGATTACCTGCTTGAGAATTTCAACATCAACTTGCACATAACAATAAAAGCAACAAATCTAAGACATAATTGCTCTGACTGAATGAAATATCAAACATAAAAGTACCTAGAGCACATGCTTATAAGATTGTAGACGTGTTTCCAAGTGCAACGTATCTATATAATAAAAACAACCTCAAGACGAAAAGTTAGGTAGCTATAGCTTACTGTAATATTTAACGGGTTGCTGGATTTCTTCTTCTGCTTTACTGTTAAATAAGTAGTTAACATGCAACGGAAAAAAAATAAAACTCGGGTACTAACTAGGACTGTAAGAGCTGTATCGATAGGACTGTATATCAAATTTAACCTCTTATTTGTGGGAAAGAAATACATGCACAGAGATAAAAAAAAAAGAAGAAGAAAGAATTCTCAATAACCAAGGTAATTGAAATTCTATTAAGCAGGATTCGAGTGAATTAATCTGTGAGACCTTATTTTTTCCCTTATTTTTTAGCTATATTTCTAAACGCATATATCCGATTCTATGTTATTAATCATTAGGATTTCCACTAGCCTACCCTCAACTTGAAATTCTTTTACGCAGGTTAAGAGTAAATGAGGCCTTTGGCGTCGTTAAGTTCATTAATTGAAAGGGATTTACCTCCTAAGTACAAAACTGTAATTATATCTCAAATCAGTCACGAGATTACGGAGCTATGAGTATTTGAAAAACTCGGAACTGTTATGCTGCAGCAAAAATTAAGATAAAATAAGGTAACTTAAGCATACAATGCCCCAAAACTGAAATTTATGTCACTGGATACATGTACTGAATGTTAATTTTAGACGCTGGACTTTATGAACTTGAGCAACTGTATGTGTTACTAACCTTTTAATTTTTAATTGCTCCACGATAAAGTACTTGTGTGCATGCCAGCAAGGGATGAAATACATGAATATATGTTGTATTTAAAGAAATCTACTGTTATAGTTGGTTATAAATATACGTGGGAACTCTTCTTGAACATAAAACAACAAAAACAAACTCGGTTCTTACGACGTTCCTGAGAGTTTTTTCCAAATCTTCTGTTGTCACCTTTGAGTTTATCTGATCAATCTGAATACTGCAATAGCTGAAGGCTGCGTATCGAATATGTAAAGTAGAATTCCTTGTTTTTACTGTGAATAAGAGTGTGTACTATTTTAATATTCTTTTAGAGTGGAAACGGTTGTTTACTTACCACAGGAAACATTGGAAGAAGTTAGTTTTCCTTGAAATACATTAGTGTAAACAACATTCGTATCCAATCTTCGCTTGCATTGCTAAATGAGTCATAACAGAGGGAGCTTTTTCGTAATAAATCTATTTAATATTTAGAATAAAAGGAAAAATAACGTTGTCAAAATGTGTATTGATAACAAAATAATAGAATTACGAACCATATTTTTTGCTGCTACATGTTTGTTTCCACAAACTTACTCATTTGTCAATCAACAGTATTTGATTTACAATTAGGTCCATCAATTTTACAAACCTACTATAGAAAATTCTAGTTTTTCTACGTCTGCAGCAGCTGACAAGTTCAGGGTTTTTGGCTAATGCGTTTTTATTAAAGAGTTTGTCACTTTATCAAATAAAACGATGACAATACATCAGTGGTAGTAGTACGGCGACAGTCCAGATTGGAATCTCCTAGAGCTATATTTTCTCTAGCACCTTATCTTGGTACTGAAACCCCAATAGTTTTTATCTCTATTGCAGACCTACATTGTAAACCCCTTAGCTTATAGGAGGAAAATCCCGAAGCAATCAGAATTTTGCACGCTCAAAGTGTTTGGCTTTCTAGATGATATTCTCGAGAGAAAATTTCCCAAGAACTGTCGTCGATATTGTAAAAAACATAGAGGTGTCTTAAGTTCAGTGTTAGAATAGTATAAAGGCTGTTTCCTTTATTACTATTGGAAGTCCTCCAAGCTTTGTTATCAGTGTTCCTTCACGCTTTTCACTTGCGAAAAAAGTGTACTTTAAAACTAACAAATCTGTTTTTGTCTATAATCACAGTAATTTCCTAAAAAAAAACCTGTTTATTTATTTATTGTTTATTTTTACGATGATTAACACACTTCTCTGTTGGTTGAATTAACGTATTTAGCGCTAGATAATTGTTGTTTTTTACCGATTCAGAAGTCTTGAAATTTCAAGTATATTAACCTTGTAGTAATTTACAAGATTTTCACCTCACCTTTCCTAGTACAACATTTCTTGGGCTTGTGTTCATTATTGGAATTGTTTGGCCAAAATAATTATCTAAATTATAATTCAAATTACTTTTTCGAGTTGATTGATAAATGAGAAAAAAAGGAAATTAATCAGAAAAAAGAAGTGTACATTACAAAGTATACAGATAATTTTTTTCAAACAGCAAGAAATCATATTGTTTTTGATTTAGAGAGAAAATGGTAGAATGAATTACATGACCGTTACTATGGTTATCAGGAAGTGCTTTCTCCGAGTTCAGCAAATATCATTGGTTGCTAAGCAACCACAACACAATGTCTAAAAATTCTCTAGAATTGACAACTAAATTGAAGTTTGATTTTCAGTTACTTGAAACCTATAAAGATTTTAAGGAGTGGCGAGGCTATGAAACAATGGAACTCTCTAGGGAGGCTTGGATTTTCATTTTTCAAACAAGCCTAATAAATGTGTTTATAAACAGAATGGCTCCAGCAAAAGTGCTTAAAAAGTTTCTTGTTTTCGTTCACTGAACTTATTTTCTCGACCAGAAGAAGGGGGACACGGAAGAATGGAGTTATGACTAATAACTGAGATAAAAGCTCTGAAAGCGCCAGGACTTCCGTCGGAAGATAACTCGACACCTCTATTAAATGTCATCTTTATCATGCACTCGCAAGAAAATTGACTTGTCTAGTTGATGGTTTATTTCACTCACCACATTCACGGTTTATCGTTGATACGGTTTTATGGTTCTTCATGTATTAGATTGGCTCCTTAAACGTCTTTATAAAGATTGCTTATAAACATCGAGATGTTACAGTATAACGAGTGGGATGATGATGGATCAATGGTATATGGGTATTTTGCTCTGGAGGGTCAGGTTCTCTTTGACCTCTTCCTCCTTCCTGAACTTATTTTCCCTAACTGTTTGTATGTTAGGTCCTTCTCAGGGCAATGTCCATTTATAGTCTATTATTCACAGTAGGTCAAGTTAGCTGGTGGCAATTTATTTATTTATTTATTTTATTTTATTATTTTTTTTAAATACATAAATATGTAAACTATAAATATAAGATTTAAAGTTTATATACATACATATTTTACTTTAATTTATTTTTCTTTATATTTAAAATATATGTTAATTGGGGAGAGATATTTAGGATTTTCTTCATCATGTATGAGGTACCTGTCTAGTTCGCATAATAAATAATTTTTCATCCAATTTGTGTTAAAGTACCTAATTGTAATATTTAGGAGTCTATCTGATATGGTTGGTGTGTTCGAGTATTTATGAATGAATTTAGATGATATTGACCTCGGGACTCTGTATGCAGTTGTGAGAAGTGTGTTTTGGGATGAGTTAGTTTCTGTTGTTAGTTTTAAATGTAGACGCGCTAAAAATTTCAACTTGCCGATAGAATACAACTAAAGCATTTAATTCGTTGTCTGTTTGTTTTGTCTTGCAATAGGTGAAACAACAATAAAGCTGCAATATTCATTTTAATTAATCAAATATCAACAAGAACAGCCAAGTAATCTCTTGCTGATCCAAAAACAAATTCAGTAACAAAAACACAAAAATACCACAGTCACAATGGTCTAAAATAACTTATTGAGCTTATTAGCGTCCCTGCTAATAATATATAATAGAAACTAATTAATAAAGTTATAAACCCCCAAGCAACTTGGCGTACAAATATTTCACAAAATGATTAAAAAATTAATTGAAGTTCATATCAGCCTCTATCAAAAATTTCAGCATGCGATACAGAACAAAATTACAGAAGTTATTGGCTGTTAACTACATACAGCTAACACTGTAATATCCGAACACTATATCAAAAGTAACTATTTTCTAAAGAGCTAGTTCTCATATTCTAGCTTATGATCTAATTGAAAAAATTCGTTATATTTAAAAGCCTTTTTCTTCTCCTTTCTTTTGTAGGATTTAAAGTCTTCAGTCATTCCATCACAGCTTGTTACTATTTCTTTTATGATTCTTTCTCCGCTACCATCACGTTTCTCCTAAGTCTTTGTGCAAAGGTTGATGCTTTAAATGAATAGTTGACTAATATTCTGATTTCTATTCCCCATGAGGTTTAAATTCCAACTGTCAGTTTGACTTTCTTTCGTTTTTCCCCGATTCGGTGTGGGGGATGGTTTAGAGTCGCTACGGAACATTGGACGTTTGCGTTCTCACTACTGTTGGACTCTTGATTAAAAATGTACAACCTGCTCATGTGATGAGTCATGTTTTGTCGTCTTCTCCCCACCATCATCCACTCATGCTTCACTTCTCTTCCTACTTATTGGGGGAATGAGATAGATGTTAAGAGCGCGTCTACTAGTTGTTTGTTCCATGTTTTTTTGTAGCATTAAATACTAACTTTAGGTAAATATAAATGAATTTCAACTGTTTTTTAACCTTACAACTGAATATAAATAACATGACATATTTCATTATGAAACACTATATTCAATGTTTTTGTCATTGTCTATATAAATAACTAAAGACGCAAGAGAAAAATTAGGATATAATTTCAAACAAAGCAAAGGTTAAATCTTTCTGAGATATTTAATCGTTTTAGATTTTCACTACTTTCGAGGTTTTCATCTTTCTATGGTTACTATTCGACTATCTTTTTTAAGTCAAGCAGGCGTGGCTTAATAAGTAACGTGACAGGCTTCGAAGTAGACGGTCCAAGGTTCATATCGCTATGCCAGTGACATTGCTCTGAACTTTCGACCATTTATGTGTTATAAGAGAGGCAACTAATTTGTTATTTGATTCAAATCCAGACAAAACTCTTTTGACAGAGAATGTTGTCAACTGATTATTTTTCCTCTGGTCAGTAGATGAAAATCGTGCACGGCTGCACGTGAACACTGGGGGGTCCGTAACCTAGTCTCTAATCCAACGTGTGACATAAAGTGCTGTTCAGGTTAAAAATAACAGTAACTCCCTAATTCTTGAAAAAGTAAAAGTTGGTAAATTATGTGCTTTTCTTGTAATAAAGCCACAACGGGTTACCTACTGTAAATTCATAGACCTACAACTGTTCCAACAGAGGACAAGTAAATTAAATGAGTTTCACAGTCTTGATTGCAACGTTGTTTCATATATTCCCAAATTTCAACATCAACTAATATTTAAATCTGGCTGAACCATGATTTATTTATCCTTTTCTATTGACTATTTCTAGCTATGATCAGCAATACCAAATCTACATACACATCAGAGGAGCTTTTTATTCTGAACCTTAATGAACGATGCGCTAATTATTGCATTTAAAGTTATTCAAGCTGAATGAAAGTACTTTTGTCTGCCAATGTCACAAGTTAACAGTTAAGTGCTATGGCTACCCTTGTACGTGATGAAAAACGATGTCCTAGTAAATATCTGAAGGTGATTTTATTAAAAACATATAATTAATTTTAATATTGAAAAGTGCAAGCAATGCTATAAAGACAGTCTAGTATTAATCAAGAACGTATAGTTTATTATAATACGTATTACTTTAATATACGTATATTTTACATCACAAAGTATTAATTGCAATGATATTCTAAAGATAATCTACATTAGCCCAAGGCAGATCACTTCGAACTCAAACGCTTCATGTTGGTTGATAAGAAACTAAATATTTTGTGTGTGTGTGTGTGTGTGTGTGTGCACGACCGCGTCGTTAGTACATGTAATTCGTCTGAGTGTACCATCAAATAGATCCTATTGAGGGTTGTGTCATATGGTCGGTAGGATAGTGAGTCACTCATTGACCTTAGCTTCGACGTATAACTTAAGTCTGGATACTAAAGATCAATTTATTATTTCAGTCTTCGTGCATTAAACATTTAAATTAGTTGCTTTGTTATTTGAACAAAGTGTAATTTAAGAGTAGCAAATTAAGTTTATCGAGGCGATTTTTCTTTTATTCGTCATTCACTGAAAGTGAGATTTTATTTCTTTAAAAATGTTTTGATGATCCCTATTCAGAGGCTTGTTTTTGATTGCATCTTCTACTGACTCATGCGTACCTTTTGCGACTGAATTAATTGAAGACCAATAATTTAATTTAACTTTCCTGGGACGATGCTGAAATTACGTAACGCGCCTGATGTGTACAGTGAAAATAGCATTTTGGATCATGGATGGTGGTATTGCTACTCTATTCATCATAACTTGCTTTTAAAAGAGAACATAAAATTTGGAAACAATAACTATTCTTGGTTTCATCGATAAAACCAATTTAACTGTATATCTTGGTCTCTTAGCGATCTCTCACACACTCAAATACATATAAAAAACAAAAACGTGTCAGTAATAAAAGAAAGAAATTAGAATTTTTAGAGATAAATCCTTTAAAAAACTTTAGTTTCATATTATATTATTCGACACTTCGAACAAACACTCTTTTAAAAGCCAGCTGCAAGTTTCAGGTTACGTGCGCTTTACCACTATGGAAAATTGAACGTTGGATTTCTGCGTAGTGAGTCCAGAGACTTCTAAACCAGCGAGCAGCGTTTTAGGTCATATACAAGTATGTAAACAACTAATACACTACTAAATGATATTAAGAAAGGAATACAATACAAGATAAAAGAATGTCTCACAGGATAGAAACATTAGATTTTAAACAATATGGTAATAAGAATATAAAGAAAATACTTGCAAGTTATTGATTAAAACTTAGACGATAAGCGACTTATAAAGATACAAGTCATAAAAATAACATTATTCTTTCCTTAAGAGTTTAGTAACCTATCTTGCTATCCTTAACTAAGTTGGAGATAAGCAATATCATTTGTTTTATGATAATCTAATTTTATGCAAACATGCGTTCCATGGGGAGTTAAATTAAGCTGATGGCCTACAAGTTATTTGGACTTTATATAAAAACATGTTAACATTGTTTGCACCCGTGTATTATTTCTTTCAGAACGCCCTGAACTAGTTTAGCATTTACAGACAGGCCTGGCATGACCAAGCGCGTAAGGCGTGCGACTCGTAATCCGACGGTCGCGGGTTCGCGCCCGCGTCGCGCTGAATATGCTCGCCCTCCCAGCCGTGGGGATGTATAATGTGACGGTCAATCCCACTATTCGCTGGTAAAAGAGTAGCTCAAGAGTTGGCGGTGGGTGGTGATGACTAGCTGCCTTCCCTCTAGTCTTACACTGCTAAATTAGGGACGGCTAGCACAGATAGCCCTCGAGTAGCCTTGTGCGAAATTCCAAAACAAACAAACAAACATTTACAGACAGGCTTATTTCTGGCTTGAGAAGACCTTTGGTCGAAACGTCGCCAGGAAAATAAAAAAATTAAACTGAATATCTCTAATACGATACGTCTTCAACAACATAATTATACTTCTGTGTGTGTGTATGTTTGTGAGTGTGTATGCCTGGAGAAGTGGAAAAATGCGAAGATGATAAAATGAAAAAACTAGAATTTGAGAGAAAATCACCTTTAAAAACTATGATAGTAATTTAAATATTGGTGACGTTTCGAGCAAACACTCTTTTTCCAGCCAGAAACAAGCTTGTAACAAACAAAAACTTATCTAGAAAAGAGACATCCAAAACCACTTCTTTGAGAGTTTTCAGATTGAACTTTTAATATTCAACAAACTGTAAAGACATCCCTGAGGGACATGTTAAAGTTATTCTTCAGCATGCTATTACGATGACCAAAGAAGGTCGAAACGTTTTTGCTCCTCTATATAAAATTTTCTTAACCCGTGCCAGCCGTTTTTACATGTATATTTCTCTTTACAAGTGAGCTTTTTCGTCATCACAAATTGGTTTGGTTTATTTTGAATTTTGCGCAAAGCTACACAAGGGCTATCTGTAGTAGTCGTCTTTTATTTAGACTAGAGGGAAAGCAGCTACTCGTCACCACCAACCGTACATAGAAAGATACATCTCAGTACGTCATTTCGATGAGGGAAAAATTACGCTACTTAAGCGCTGTGATTTCGCTAGAGCCCAAAACAATTTTTAAACCTAAATAAACCTCATTAGTTCATGAGAAGTTGTTTTAGATTAATGACAGTATATTAAAGTGGCAAATTAGAATTTATAACGCATCAAAATAACAACTATTACGTTTCACTTCGATAGAAACATATTACTTATGTTTATAAACTAGGGTTCTACAACTTTGTTAAAATCGTGTCCCTATGTATACGAGATTTGCTAGAACAACATCATTTATACAACATTGTCCCTATACTATGTTTACATATGAGACATTTTGAAATTGCATCATTTGTACAACCCTGTTCCTATACAATGTTTACTCAGAAGGCTGGTTAGAACAATGCAATTTGTATAACAGGTTTCGTGTACAATGTTTACATAAGAGACGTATTGAAACCGTATAATTTATACAAGTCGTTTTGGTCGGAGCATTTGAGAATACGAAACATTTCATTTGCAAAAATCAAATCATAATTCATTTGAAGCACAAGAAAAACAGTAAGAAATCATTTTTCTTATGTAATAAATGCTAAAAACTAGAGGTTAAGTTCAAGGACAAACGCTCCAATTTGTAAACGTTGGTGTTAATATCTATCTTTTAAACGAATTACGATATGGAAGCATTGCTAATACACACCTTTAAACATGCCTATGCTCTGAAATTATTATTATCTCTGCAAAATCAACATGTAATACGATTATGATGCCATGTTTTTTGTTCCTATTTCTGTTCAGGTTTAATAATCAAGATACTGTGAGGAGAATTACAGACGTGTGAGACGTTAGCCTACAAATCAGAGAACTGAAAGGGAATAGATACAGTTCCAAGGTCTAGCTTGATCGTTGACATCTGCAGGAACGGCGAGGGATGCAACTGAATACTTAGAGATGAAGTCTTCTGTAGTCAAATCAATGACGCGTAAAGAACGTTATTGGCTGCAGGATGCTTTGTGACTACCTGATGAGTAAAACCGAGTATCTCACTGTCCCGGTACAGCTCAGTTACACAAAGAAAATCCTGGAAGCAACGTGAGAATAATGAAACTTTAGTTATTCACAACGTGGGGCACTGGTAAGCACGTGAAGAGACGGGTATTAGCAAAAATGTCGGAAGTAGCTCCATCATATCTGTGGCTAGTAGTCACACTTATACCGTATCTCTTTCACAAAACCTCCAGTCTCGAAACATCCACGAGCTTCGTGAGCACTTATTCAACATTAAAAAACGTTCGTTTTTCTGATATCGAAACTATTCAAAATGTAAGTAGAGCTATTGGTAACGAGAGTATTAACGATTACGGCATTTATTATACTGTAGCGCCTGTTTTACAAATATTAAATACGACTTATGATAATGAATATCAGCCTCCAACGTTCAGCCATACACTTACTCACGATGAGTGGAATCTATCAGAGAGGCACCGGGTTAAAGAAGACATGAAAACTATTTCATCCCAGTCGCAAGATGACCAATCTCCAGTAAAACACTTTTTTATTGATACACCACTGGATGTAGAATTTAATTTGACGGTTAAAAATGATGACGAAAATGCACTTGTGACTCAAGAAGACTTGCAGTCACTCGTTTTCAGTCGTTCCCGAGATATTGAATCACGTCATGATAATTCAAAACACGTAGAATCAGAGAAACGAAAACACGATGGTGTGTATTTGGCGCATTTCTCAAGAGACAGTCACATACCTCTTTTCTTGGTTAATAGTACCACAAATATCAACGAAATAACCAAAGATGGTGTGGTTCCAAAGTCCTTTATCACACAACATGATTATTCTACCAGTCGATCTTCTTCACTTAATCATCGTACAGGTGTTGGCAACAATAGTAACATTTCAGACCATTTATCCAACGGTAGTAGTTCTTATTTGGAACGCAATGCCACCAACAATTCAAAAGTGAATAAGCAACCAACACTACAGAATAGATCCGCAACACGCTCGAAAACAGTTGCCCCCGATATTTCTGTGGAATTGTTGCTACGTCCCCATTACGACATTGAACTTCCAACAGATGTAACTGATATTTCTAGTGAACTTCCATTGCTACACAACTCCAAAAATATTTTTGGACCACGAATTTCGGACCACTTGAAAGATCCAATATCACAATTTGACGCGTCGAGTCTTCCTGAACAATCAGTACCAACACATATCCTTACTACAGCTGTCACCGTTTTGTCCATGAAACAGACATCTAAGAATGACTTCACAACACGTTCTTTATCAAATATTAGTGAAGTTCAACGAAACCCTAAACCACAGCATACCTCTAATACTTCTACAGACTACTTTGAAGTAAATATTTCTGGTATTCGTCAGAAGATTTCAGGTCCATATAATTTTACAAGTGGTCTTAAAAAAGATATGACATGGCAACAAAGCTCTTCCAATAATATTACTACTGATACTTTTATAAAATTTACACCACAGAACAACACCAAGATTAATTTAACACCAAATTTTACAAGTGTTACACAAAAGTTAGTTGACCATTATGAATCCGCAGGCCATCATACGTGGAATACCTCTAATATTTCTCAGAAACATGTGCAACATTATGTCTCCATAACACACATTGGAGTAAACAATTCCATTATTAGAAAAGACCAATCTCTGAAACATAAAATACAATGGTTTCCACTATTTAAATCTGTCACTGCATTTTCGGACCAAACCAATAAGTTTTCATATCCATTTGAAATCAATGACACGCAACCACTTTCGGGTAAACAAGTTTTTGGAAACGCTGGTGAAGTTTTTTTTTCCAAACGAAATCAGATCGTGAACAATACACTTGGTGTATTTACATTCGAAAATCAAACAATACAGTATGCAAACGAAACTACGACATTTCTTGACCCAGTAATGAAATCATTTAAAGAAGTCGTACGAGAACCATTAAATGCGGATTTAAAGGTGTCTGAATGGTATAAGAAAAACAGAAATATGTTTCAATTATTCAACAAAAATAAATCACATTTTCTTACTAAAAGTTTTACAATCCTGGTTAACACTGAAGAACAACTCCACAACACATCTCTGAGTGAAGAAGACCTTGCAATAAAGGAAACTGTTAGAGAAACAGTAAAACTTCCTAATCAAAGCTTAAAGAATAATTTTGACAAAGTCAATCAGTTTTCCACTCTCGAGTCAGAACCAGAATCAATAACTACAGCTGAAACATCGTATTTAAGCACAAAACCAGGTGTGCGTCTCCAGAAAAAAAAGCAAAAATATTCTCTAAGACCCTCAACGTTTGACCAGCAACTGAATGACCTACCATGGGATATAAGGCCAATTACCAATTTTCTTACTCTCGAACACCAACAAGAAAACACAAATGCGACAGAAAATAATGCTGAGAAAGACAATTTTGTCGAAAGTCAATCAGAATGGGAAAAATCTAAAAATATGTTAGGAATTGCATGGGAACTCCATGTTTACGTTACAGGTTCCTCTTTTGGACTTTTGGCACTTTATTCTTTTGGTACACTTTTGATGCTAGAGACATATGAGAAACTTCTTAGCCGTGGATATTTAATAAGTGTTAGTTTAATGCTTTTTGTCATGGGAATCATTAGAGCTCTGTACTTACTTTTCGATCCGTATAACACACGAGGTTTTTATCCTCCTGTTTTGAATAATTTAATTTTCAACAGTGGCTTTCTCTGTGCAACTTCGGCTTTTGCTGTTTTATCCTTGGCTTTGCTGAAAACCACACAAATTAAAATTTTACCTCAACATATCCAGAGTCCAATGTTTTTATTGGGAGTTACAATTTTTCAGTTTGCTTTTTCCTTCACAACAGATGTCTTACAAGGATTTGGTTTGGGCGAGACGTTATTGCTTTTAATTTTTCAGGCTACGCAGTTATTGTGGGCAGTAATGCTAGCTCTTGGATACATCTATGCATTTAGAAAGCTATATAAATCAGCAGTTAAAATACAAAGTGAAATGATCCGAGTCGCTTTCACCAGACTTCATATCGACGGTGCCCAACTTCCCAAAAAACTTCCAAAGCCCACTTTGTGTCTTGCTGTGCGATCAACAGTTATAATTGCATTGTTTGACCTACTGTTGGTGGCTCTGCGTGTGTTTGGAATAATTTACATTGATGGGATTTTCGAAACTACAACTCCTACACCATGGATTTGGTGGGGTTATCAACTGGGTTCTCGTGTAGTAGAGATTTTATTGTGTTCTGCTGTTTGCTTCATAGCAACGCTTCCGATGAAACGTTTTGAATCGAACCAACAGAACTGTCGTAGATATTTATTGTGGATACCTTGCAATACTGTAGTGGGATCCTGTTCCAGAAGCGAGGAAGTAGAAAGTGAAGTATTTCCGATTTATTTCCCTAATTATCAAGGTCAGCCAAATGTTGCTTTCCATACAACATCTTTAGAAAGACCAAGACGTTGGAATCACACCACTTCCCTGCCTACAATTCCAACTTTTACCAAGGAACTTGACAGCAGTTTTCCTTTGGAAGGAGTCACAACTGATAATAATGGGTTAGACGAACAAACGAGCTCCAATGCATCAAATATTTTATCTTCTGAACCATCAAAGCATCTCGCTAATAGAACTGTGACAAATGACCTAAATGTTGAATTCCAGAGGCCAGTTATTACACAAGATAAACTTACTGAAGGAAAATCAATCTCCTCTTCCATGTTGTACATAGATCAAGGTTACATACGCTTTTGCATTATTAATGATCCAGAACAGCATCCAATACAGCTCACTGATAGTGATTCATCCGAAGAAGACAACTGTCATGGCGAAAACGAATCAACCAAGGCCCATGCTGGATCCAGTGTACACACGTTGTACGAGGAAGATTTTTTTCAAAGTTCTCTGTCTCCATTCTTCGAAGCAGGTTTTTATCAGTCACGACTTAGACGAATGAGCCACTGGAGCTTAGACACAACAGATAACAGCATGGAATTGTCTCCCGAACAGCTAAGCAATGTAACGTCCAAGAACGGGTTCTCTAGTAGTGCTCTGGACTTTACGCCCCGGAAACAAGGCAGTACTTGTAGCTCTGAGAGTGCTGCTAATAGCTTTGATGTGACATTTTTCCTTAACCGTTCTGCTGGTGATTCGACTATTGTTTCACAAGCTATGTTTGGTGAAAGTGACAAAGATAAAGCATCAGACGTCGATATTTCCCACGACATGGTGCGTAGCATCTCTCCAATAGCTGGAAGTGCACGAAAGAATCACGATTTTCAACTAAACTTGGATCTTCCTTGCTCAAGTGGTGTCGGGCAGGTGAACGTAGCTTGTGGGACTGAGGATATAACACCAGACTCGGCAGTTTACCTCGACCTGCAGCTTTCTCAAGAAAATTCTTGCACACCTAGAAATAACTTTTTGGATACACATGGAATAAAATCGTTCTATAGTCAGTCTATGACCGGTCTAGACAAATCCAGAACCACTGTACTTTCATCAAAAGAAAAACCTATAACTAAGATAAATTTCGGGGAGTTCTTTGACAGGTTCAAAGGGTCGACGTTTTCTTTAAACACTAATTTTAGTGGTTACGAACCATTAGAGACGGAAACTCTCTCTCCTAAAAAAGGCAAACTTCAACCAGTAAGACAACTAAAGAGATCGAACAGCGACAAAGGAGCAACTCTCAATGAGAATCATTTTTATTTTAATTCATTCGTGGTAATAAAAAAAGATCGCTTTATAAATACGGAACAGTTGCATCAAGGTGATAGTGGGCTTTTGAAGGACTCGCCAGAAATCTCAAATCAGGTCGACCAAGCTTGCCAGACAGAGCCACAGTTCACGAAAGAAAAACGAGGTGATAGTAGGATAGGGTCTGATAGAGAGCAGTGTAGACGGTCAGTACTTAGTAGCATACAGGTGGTAGTGTAGTGATAAATGTGATGTTTGAATAGCCAGTTAAAAATAATATTGTAAATAATTAAAAGTTTTGTATACAGTGAAATGTAAATAAAATATGATGTATTAGTTTTAATTCCAGCACCAACACTCCAGGGAAATAAAGATGCAAAAACATCATCTTGTAAGGCCTAATAGTGAAATATAAACTCCAAAAGAGCTGAATCGAAAAATTGTGCCTGTTCGCTCACAAGTAATCGTGTGGCCAAAACAATCATTTTTTAGTTTAAAGATGGTCAGGTGTAATTATACAGCTGAGTAATTTTAAGTTAAGTCCTTAAGGTCAATTTCCGTCAGCTTTTTTTTTCTAGTGCTTATAATGTATATAAAAAGAAGATATAAAAAGCTACCGTTAATAGAAATTTTCAAATATACAATACACTTACAAAATTATCACACTAAAAGGCAGATGCTTATTTTGCTATTTACCGCTGTTTAAACATATATATTCAATATATTCAATGATTTAAATGGTGAATTTAATTGAAATTATACTTTTAAATATTATATATATCACTGCAAATACATATATTTTTCGGAAGAATTAAAATAGACGATAATTACTCCATGTTTATTTGCTGAATTTACAATGACTTATCTTGCATGGAGATTTATATGTTTAGTCTGTGGAAATTGTTCTATCTAGTTTTCTTTCATTATTCTAAACTTAAAACCAACATCACAGTTCCAAAAACAACAATATAAACCCCACATAGTGACTTTCTCGACTTGTACTTCATTAGGCAATTGAAGTATGCCATACGAGGATGTAATTTTAACATAATGTAGTGACAACCTTCTGTTCTTCATGTCGTTATGGTAGATATCAGGATGTTTGTCAACCACTGGTGTTTTAAATGTAGTGATGTGATGCATATCAAGACAAGGATTATTTTGCTCAGCATAAGAGTTTAACTTTACATGTTTACATGTGTAATTAGATGTTCAAAATTATTTTAATTTTTAAATAACGTCATATTTCAGTATAAACTGAATGACTTCATACATGTCCTGTTTGACTGTAGATTTATCACTTTATGTCCGTGTTTTATATTGACTGGTATGGAGTATTATAGAAATATCATTAAATTTGCTCTTCTCATCTTGACATTATGTATGACTAATTTCATAAAACATCTAGAATTATGTGGTTAATGCCCTCGTAATTCGTTTGATTCAATGCATGATAATTTGTGAATTATTGCTAACATCATTTGGATGGAATAATTGGTAAGACATGTCATAATTGAGCTTTTAATCATTTAATATTTAACATGCCGTGTCACGACTAGTGGAATGATGAAGGGTCCTAAATAGATGGTGACGTATCATAAATGTGTGAATATTCTTATTGTCCTCTAATTTCATTGACTTCTGTAATATGTATGTGAGCCAATTAGCTTATCTTTCTGCTTTCGTGTAATTCTATAGAATAGATAAACTAACTTGTAGGACTGAAAATGACGAACTCGCTTATCCTTCTTACACGAAATTTTTCGGCTTAAAGTTCTCTATTATGCGAAAAAGAGATTATTCTTACTATTCATATTAAAACAATACTAATCACACATCCTGAGGTACGCTTTAAAATTATAACTTCAAAGTCTTAAGGTATTAATAAGACCAAAACAAATTCGTGAATAACTAAGGTATAAATGTTAAAAAGTCATCATCTATGTGTTAATGCTGGACAATATAATAGTGTGTCAAATGTTAAGGCGCAAAACATTTTTAAAAAATGTTTACCAACTCTGTATGCTCTATTTCCTATTTATGTGAAAAGGCTTAACGAATTTCAGATTTTTGTCTGAAATCCGTTCAACTATATAAAAATAGCAGTCATTGAAATATTTTGATATAGTTTAGTGAATAAGCTTCTGGGGATTACTCAATCAAGCTTTATTTTTTGCAACAATGGTGTTTGGTAGTGTTGCAAAATAATAGTATAATGTTTATCGAACAAAACAAATACAAAAACCATGTATATATCACTGCCAACGTTTCTGGGTGTTTGTGAAACTGTAAAATTCAATGTGAACTTTTCAATAAAAATTTACCATCATTGTGCTTTTACGTTACATTTTGTCACTGCTGGTCCCTCTTGCCATCTGGTGGTTGATAAAAGCATTAACCACTAAAACATGAAAATAGTTAATAATCTTATTCCACGCAAATTCAGTATTTTAAACATTTCATCTGGTAATATGAACAAAGTTTAGTAAAAGATGGTGAGTTAAAACCTGTAAAGTAGTCAAGAGTTGTTTTTAATGACCTGTAACGCCTATAGATTGTAAAAAACATTAAATATTCTGAACTTTATTATGTTAACGTGTTAGAAAAGAAGTGTTTTTCTTTCAGCAAAGCCACAACAGGCTATCTGCTGAGCCCACCGAGGGGAAACGAACCCCTGATTTTAGTGTTGTAAATCCGTAGACTGATCGCTGTACTAGCAGGGGGCATTAGAAAAGAAGGGTTTGTTTAAAGATAAACAAAAAGCTATATTATGAGCTATCTGTGTCCTGCCCATCACAAGTATCGAAACTCGGTTTCTAGTGTTGTAAGTCCGCAGACATACCGCTGTGCAACTGGTGGGGACAAATAACAGTATCTCGTCAATATCACAAAACGAAACTCAAAAACTATTCTTTGCTGACGAAAAATGGGATTGACCGTCACATTTGAACACCTCCATGTCTGAAAAGGGGAGTATGTTCGTATGACTGTGAACCTTATATGCTTATTATTTTATTATAAATTTGTTGATGTGATGTTTAGTTTTTAAATATTCAAAAACTATATATTTTTAAAATAAATTGATAATTAATGTATATTAAATTATGAATAAGCAACTGAAATTTAAGGTTTAACCATCGCAGTAAATTCAATTGAAAATTAGAACTAATAGAAAGGCATGTTTATTGTCACTAATTTCACAGAAAAATCAGTCCAAAATTATCTGAACTGTTAATAAAGCGTATAATATACAAAAGTGTTTAAAAGCTATTTTTATCATTGGCATCAAATAAAAGACATTTTCACAGGGAATAGTAACTACTGTCATAAAATTAAAATATTATTAATTACACGATAATACTGCAGCTGTACGAACAAATATAACTCGCTAAGCCGCCATACAAGTGATTGGAAGTAGGTTGTTCAAAAAAAAAAAAAAATCAGAGAGTGGGCTAGCACTGTGGTAAAAATTGAGCTATGGATTTCGGAGTTGACTAGCCAGGCCCGAATTCATCCGTTACCATAAAATATACCCCCTACACACACACTTTATGACATGGGTGCGTTATATGAGAGACAGTTAACTTGATGAGTAATTGTTTGTTTGTTTTAAATTTTGCGCAAAGATACTCGAGGGCTATCTGCGCCAGACTCCCCTAATTTAGCAATGGAAAATTAAAATGAAGGCAGTTAGTCATCATCACCCACCGCCAACTCTCGGGCTACTCTTTCACCAACTAATAGTAGGATATTGATCGTAACATTATAACGCCCCTACGGCTGAAAGGGCAAACATGTTTGGTGTGATGGGGAATTGAATCCGTAACCCTCAGAATACGAGTTGAGCCCTCTAACCGGGCCCTGCTTTATCTATCGCACAGATCGGATTCTGTATTTTAGTATTGTAAATTTGTAAACTTTCCGCTGTCCCACTGTAGAATCGCTTCATGAGTCACTAAAAGCATCTTTTTTTTTGTATTAATGATAACTATACATCTATCGTATAGAAACAAGTAAGAACTGTCTGATATTGACAAACTAACAGTTTTATTACCTCGATTTTTTATGGTTTTGTTGCAAAGCTATTAAGACTACTAATTTTGAACTACTGACCAAAAAGAAAAACAGTTAGCCAGCAATATTCAACTACCCATTGGCCCGGCATGGCCAGGTGATTAAGGCACTCGATCTCATAATGCGAGGGTCACGGATTCGAATCCACATCCTACCAAACATGTTTGAAAAACCGTAGGGGCTTTATAATTCTACTATTAGTTGATGAAAGAGTAGCCCGAGAGTTGGTGGTGAGTGATGATGACTAGCTGTCTTTTCTCTAGTCTTACATTGTTAAATTATAGACGGCTCTCCCACTTAGTACTCGTGTAAAATTAAAAACAAAACAAGAAACACTCCATTTTCTTGCAGTTGTTGATCTTTCAAGTTTTTTTTATTTCATTTATCTAAATGCACTTAACGTTAAAGATAAAAACAAAAGCTTGTATTATAATTGTTTATAATAAAATCACTATATTGAGAGAAATATTTTTCATTAAGATTTTAAAATTAAAAAAATGTATTAGAAATTCTTCAATAAATTAATATGCGAGTAAGTTTAGTGTTTTGAAGTTGTGTTAGAAAAGTAAACGATTGTTTGTTGGTGTTGGTTGGAATTAAGCACAAAGCGACACAATGGGCTATCTGTGCTCTGCCCACCACGGGTATCGAAACTCGGTTTTTAGCGTTGTAACTCCACAGGCATACCGCTGAACCACTGGGGGGCAAAAGTAAACGAAACTTCCAACAAACGTTATTCATCTTTTTTAAAAAAATAGACTACTTCATTATTATTATCTGGACTAAACTGGGAAATTTTTTTTCACAAAATAACTCAAAAGAATCCAGTCGGCAAAAGAGTAGGAGGAAAATTGTTTTGATAAAAATAAAATATATCTTTGATTAAAATTTCAAGATGGCGACATGACCAAACAAGAGATTAATACTGTGACAGACGAAATAATTAAAAAAAGTCAAGAATAAAGCGGCAACAGATTAATAGAAAATAGTGGAGAAACAGACGAAAATTTAAAAATAACAAGGAGAAATATGTATAGATAAAAGAAAGTTAAAAGGTAAGAGAGAAAAATTTAAGAATGAGACCTGATATTTAATGAATAATCAAGAATAAAAATTAAAGAACAGAAAATGACCAATTGAATGCAGAATAGCTGCAAAAACAAAATTGAAAAATGCAGAAAGAGCATAACAATAATATTTATGAAGTGAAAGATAACATTAATGCCAAAAACAAAAAGATCAAACCAGCCACATCTTGTTTTGCGTCTTTTCTCCCAAGAATTCAAAGGTAAGGCACAATTTACAATAAAATGTAAAACAGAACCTCTTTGGTTACCCCTACTTTATGCTGTCTGTTTCTGACGGACTTTAGTGGAATCTTATAGCCATGAAACTACCAAATCCAATTCCAGAATTTAGCCGACCAGTTCAACAACAACGTTCAATTGAGAAATTAATGGATTATTAGTTCGAAATAATTTCAATAGTGGACCATTTGAAAGAACAACATTTGAAGACATTAAGCATTTTCTTATCTCAATTGTTTTAGTGTGACATAATAAAAAGAAGTATCCAAAATGATCTATGACGGAAAGCACAGATCTTAATCGAACTTGAGTAATATTTGAAAAGGCTTGTTCAGCTATCTTACTAGAATGCTGTACACAAAATGATAGATTCGTTGGCACTTTACCATTTCATATACGCTATAATTAGGCTAAAGTAAAAAAGGTGTACGTGTGTAAACGAAACGTTTCAGTTAGCAGTTGAATTTGGGTACAATAAATTCGCAGATTAATGACTAAAGAAAAGCATTAGTTTTACGAAATCATCAGCTTAAGTTGTTTTTGTTTATAATTAAGTACAAAGCTACACAATGGACTATCTCTGCTCTGCCCATCAAGGGTATCGAAACCTGGATTTTAACGTTGTAAGTCCACAGACATATCACTGTGCTACTGGGGGACCATCAGCTTAAGTGCTATTGAAACATTAACTTTACCTTGAATACAATTTAGAAGAACTTAAATATCAGTACAATGTGTTAGAAAGAATTGTGGAAATAAACTACAAGACAATAAATGTTTAAAACGTAATGAAAAAATATATTGCCTGGAATTGTAGACGACAGCCTTCTTGGAAAAAGAAAACTTCTCAAAATATACCGCAAAAGGGAAACTGTGATAGATGTAGCAAGTCTTGACATTATAGCTCACACTGTAGATAATCAATAAACTAAAAGGACAATATCCTAAGGATGAAAAATTCAAGTCTATTTAAATTAAAGGACTAACAAAGAGTTGAACAAACAGTTGAAGATCAGAAAAATTTCAACTGAGAATGCTACATTTGCTCCATATGAGATAAAAAGTTACTTATTTAAAGACATCAGAGTTTTTAGCTACAATAGTTGAACTCAGTTTGGCAACGTAAGATGGGAAATCGCACCAAACTATGAAGAAAGAAGATAGCTGTGTAAGAAAAGTAGAAATAAAGTTAAAGCAAAGGAAAAACGAAAATTAAGCTTTTTGTTAAAAGTTTTTCTACACCTAATGATGTATGGGCAAATGACATCTAGAAAAATATATACAGTGAAAAAATGAATGCAAAATTAGACTAGCTTCAAATAGCTTCACAGTCTATGATATGGAAGTTGCTACACCAGACGTCCTATGACAAGTAGGCTAGTAGTCATTAAACCAAGAATTTAATAATTATATCAGGATTCATCAGGTTTAAATATAATTTAGTGCTGGGTCATAACATAACCAAATACTTCAGCGTGTCCTCGTAGATTAATAGCTAATTGTAGGCCTAAAAAAAACGTCATCAATAGAATTATGAATACAATAAACCATAAGATTGTATATAGTTAAATATGAAACAAATACTGCAAGATGTGAGCCTGTAAAAATAGTATTTTTACATGAAAAAGCATCAGAAGTAATATCTTTGATGTAAGATACAGGAAGTATAATTCCTCACATAAGGGTAGCTTTTAATTTCACTTACAAGATCTGTATTACCTGAGCTGTTTGTTTTTTTTGTTTGTTTTTTGGAAATTCGCACAAAGCTACTCGAGGGCTATCTGTGCTAGCCGTCCCTAATTTAGCAGTGTAAGACTAGAGGGAAGGCAGCTAGTCATCACCACCCACCGCCAACTCTTGAGCTACTCTTTTACCAGCGAATAGTGGGATTGACCGTCACATTATACATCCCCACGGCTGGGAGGGCGAGCATATTCAACGCGACGCGGGCGCGAACCCGCGACCCTCGGATTACGAGTGCACGCCTTAACGCGCTCGGCCATGCCAAACCGACCTGAGCTGTAAAAGCTGTACAGCTGCCCAATGCAATAGATTATATTACTTTCTTACAAAATGTCAAGATACATCCTCCAGTGGACCTAATTACTAAAGTCAAACAAGTAAAATACCTAATAAGATTTATGCTAAAGATACAATCCTAATCATCAATCATCCAGTCGATTCTAACTTGCAAATTAAGTTGACAATTTTAAATAGATAGAAGTCATGGTAGAACAAGGAATGATAAAAATTGTTGGTCCTTGGCACCAACTACTGTACTTATTAAGAAGATGGATAGCTTCACAACTTTTAGGGTGAATTACCCAAAGGTAAACTACGTCCCAAAAAAGGATGGCTTCTCACAGCCAAAAACTGATTCTACTTCGGATGCTTTATCTGGATCAAAATGTTTTTCTGTATTGGTTCTTAAGAGAGCAAGTCAACGAATCAAGTAGAAAAAGACAACAGCTACATTACAGGAAATGGATTTTGTCAATTTGTTATGCTTCGATTTAAGCTATGTGATGCGTCTACTTCATTTCAATGGCTAATGAAGAATGCGTTCTCTGAAGTACCCTAGGATGTCATACTCATTAACATGGATGGCATAATTACAAATGGGACGACGTATGATGTATTCTTATGATTAGCTGAAGAATGTTCTAGATCAGTCGAAGAAAAGAACTTTAAGTGGAATACCGAGAAGGATTTACTGTCCCATGAGGTTCTTGAGGCAGATAATTAACAGAAGCGAGAGCCTATAGGTCTATTTAAGTTTGAGCCTGTTCACTTTTGGCCAACACTAGCTTGTACAAGGTTAGAGGACCTTATTATCGTCAATTTTTAGAATAATTTACTGGCGTAGATAGTCTTCTATACAGATTACTTGAAAGACTGTAATACGTTTTATTAGACTGTTATATCTTGCACATTTCTTGAAGATCCATTAATTTGAGATATAGACTAGTGATCTTGCAGTGGGAGCAGTTTTATCACAAGTACAATACGATAAGAACGTGCAATTGTTTACTATAACAAGGTAATGAATGCTTTATAAGAGAGGTATTGAACAAGTTGGAAAGAGTTTCAGTGTTTAGCGAGTCCTAAGTCTTTTCTATCGTTACCTTTATGAACAAACGCTTACACTCTGGATGATCATGCAATATCGAAGTAGCTGATAATATTTTTTTCAAACCAAAAGGCTAGATAGTAGGCTAGTTGTTTTGAGCAACGTGCATTGCCTTGACTGGTGTCATGGAAATGCCAATACACTAATCTGAAAGACATGCATAATAATAATTGTGAAAAGAGGGAAGCACATGATAGAAAAGATGGCCAACATGCAGTACAAAAATAGAGTATAGTTCAATATTTAACACTCATAAGAGATAATTATGAACTAATATTGTTCAAAGCTGAAATGAAATACGCTAAAATAAAAAAAGGAAAAAGAGGTTGTGAAATCAGTTATTCATTTATCAAAAACAGTGCAGAAAACCGCCTTTTCATTATTCTCAGAAGAGAATTTGTTATGACAGAATCGACAACTTCAGTTGGTGCTTTCATTATCCATGCAATCTTCCAATACCTGAACTCTTAGTTGCCAGCTCTAAATATTATTTTATCATAATTTATTCATCTTGTGTGTAAACTTCACATAAATAGCCTATTTCACGCCACACAGAATATGTAGAAAAATGTAAGCGTGGATAACATTAATCGTGATTTAAAACCACATATCTTGTAAATTTGTCAAAAAAATTTATATTTAGGTTCAAAATTTAAAAAAAATTAACCCACGTGGTAAATAAACAAACGATAAACAGCATCCTTGCTTTATTAGTACAGTATACTTGACCATTAATTTTACTAAAATGTCGCAGATGCTTGTATTAAAAATGTGACGTTATGACTAGAACCCTGTTGAGGCCCAGCATGGCCTCTTGTAATCTGAGGGTTGCGTGTTCGAATCCCAATCGCACCAAACATGCTCGCCCTTCCAGCAGTGGGGGCGTTATAATGTGATGGTCAATCCCACTATTCGTTAGTAAAAGAGTAGCCAAAGAGTTGGCGGTGAGTGGTGATAACTAGTTGCCTTCCGTCTGGTCTTACGCTGCTAAATTAGGGACGGCTAGCGTAGATAGCCCTCGAGTAGCTTTGCGCGAAATTCAAAAATAAAACAAACAAACAAACCCTGTTGATACTATTTCTTCACCTCTATGTATGAATAACATTCTGTTGATTGTACTATACAGAGCGTTTTCTTGTCACAGTGTTGCTATTATTTTTATAGTTCTTACTTTTTGATACATCGTATTGGTTGTAGTTGACGTTGTTATACTGAATAATATTTAAAGTATACGCGATACAAGTACCCAATATACTCGAATAGTATTCACTTTGAAATCAGTGTAATTAATACTGGTATTTATACAGAAATAACCACAACATAAAATAAGCACATAGCGCATTTTACGCATGCGCAGCTGGTTTGTGTAGTCCTATTTTCTGTTCAAAAGAGCGTTAAATCGAAGATCACTATTGAAGGTATTATCTCGTACCTAGTTACGATATCAGACTTTAACATTTTTCTACTTTTATGGTTCTGTACGGAAACTCAGAAAATATAACCCATATACATCCACGATAAGTATATTTTAGTATAAAATTATTTGTGCATGTAATATTCAAGGTATGGTAACATCAACGTGACTTGCAAGTGTTCAGTACGATATTTCAAAGTGACTTGTATGAAACTGATGTGAAATACTATTATGAAACAAATTATTCAACTCTCTTAATTTATAAAATACTTCCTACAAATACATAAACTAAAGAATCCCTAAAATTAGATACGTTTATTGTATAGTTTAGGTATTTAAACGTATGACTTATCATTTCGTACGTACAAGATGAGACTTTCAGACTTTTTTTTAACTTTGTGGTTCAGATCTTCAACAGGTGATCATGTTCATCTTAAAAAATTCTGTAATATAAAAACCACTTTGAAAACAAAAACTCATTAACAGCAAGTGCTCCAAACAGGGCATTTTAGTAAAGCAATGTTGATATGGAAAAGTCACCACAAGCAAATTAAACAATGTTAAATCTTATAGTTTATACTTTAGAGTACTCTTTATTATAAAATTTTATTTGAGAGTTTTACGCTCTCGCGTTAACGAAAATTAAATTGAGGACTCAGTTTGAGCTTTTTGCTCAATTATATAATTCATAAAACGTCAGGCTCGGTATCGTCAAGTGGTTAGGGTGCTCGACTTGCAACCTGAGGGTTGCGGGATCGTGTCCTCGTCACACGAGCCATACTCATCCTTTCAAACATAGGACATTATTAAGTGACAATTAAAATTTTTCTACGGGATGACTAATACAGATAGCACTCATTTAACAAACAAATAGAAAACGTCTTATGAAGGCAAAGTTGCTTAAAAAGTTTCAACATGTACTTAATTGCACTGATAAGAACTGATACCGCACAAAGCTGAACTGGTCATTGTCCGTGATTTCTACTTTTTTTTTTTTTGCCCCTCAGTGGCTCAGCGGTATGTCTGCGGACTTACACGCTAAAATCCGGGTTTCGATACCCGTGGTGGGCAGAGCACAGATAGCCCATTGTGTAGCTTTGTACTTAATTCAAAACAACAACAACAACAACTACTTTTTTTTAGTTAATAATAAGTATTTTAAGAATTAACTCTCCAAAGCAATAAATTTCCTGTTGTATTTTTTATTATAATTGTTATCGGTAAATACCTTATGCAGATTTATGGTTGACACGTAATGTCACTGATAAAGTGAGTTTGTTATTTAAGAGAAAGGCGCATGTAATTAATACCAGAAACAAAATGGATTTCTTCAGACTTTTCACAGTATTGCAGATGTCGCTGTAAAAATAATAAATAAGAAACTATTTTATGACGTCATGGTACGCGCGTTATAGTGCAAATGGTGATATTAGTGTTGAGGCAATGCAAATATTATTGACGCCATATTGGTTATTGTAGACATTGAAATAGTTGCTACATTTGTAGGGAGAACGACTTGAATTGGATGTATAAAGTTTAAGGCATATGTAAATATTCTGCGTAATCGTGTTAATTTGGTTTATTTCGTAGTTTTCTGTTGAGGGTAAGTTTATGTATATATATGGTATTATCGTGGGTTTGGTGAATTAGATTTAGTGTTAATTCTTTAGGCTTAGTGACTTTACGTAATTAAAATTGGTTTTTGAAGTCTAAAACGTGGCACGCGAAGCTACAAAACACCAATCTTCGCCCTAACCAGTTGAGCGGCATTCTTGTATTTGGCAAAATATTGTTACTGGAACTTGTAAACAAGTCATCATTGTACTTATAATTTTATTAAAATATAGAACATCCTAGCCATACCTTTTATAGAAGACGCTTGTATTTTTCAGGAGTTTTGAAACATAGTGTACAGTATTAAAGCATTGTAAAGAAATAGATGAAAATTATTTCTTTGTTGTTGAATACATATGTAGTATGCAAATCTTGCAATAATCCAAAGTGTGAGAAAAATTTTTTTTTTACATGTTTACAAGAAAATTTATTTTTGTATCTTGGAATGGCTGGTATGGGTATTAACACTTATATTGATAAGCATAGAACAAGGTTTTAACCTTCCTACTCCATCTCGAGGTTAACTTGAAAAGAATAATTTTGTTATTTTTTTATCGGATTGATTTGAAGATAACTTAGGAAGGTCCAAACATTGTTCCCTGCTTATCAGTAATACTGTTAATACCTATACCAGCTGTTCTGAGATTCATTTCTATTTCAAGTGAGTTTTTGTCATCAAAAAAATTTCAGTTAAAATTGCATAATAGTAGTTGATTTTTACAGCTGTGTTTGATACTTATATTTCTCTGAGTATCTTGTTTAGTAGAAGCTTAGTATTTGTGGTTTCTGTAAGCTCTTATCATTTGTTATATACAGTATTTCTTTTTCACTCATTACAGGTTTAGTCCCAGGAACTGACCTCATAACTATTTTATGCTTGCTATAGTTTTCATGCTGTAACTTTTGAATTAATAAACTAAATTTACAAAAGTTTGCATCTTATAAGTGAACATTACAAGGTTTTCATGTGCAAAATATCTTTTTTTTTTTAATGGTTTTAAACTGTTTTTGTAATGATTTGTTATTTTTTTTCAAATGTCAACTATCCAAATGTGCAAGGTAATTTTGAATGTAATATTAAATATACTTGCATGCATAAGACAATTTTCATGTTTCATCTGTGAAGTTTCTATTACTTTATGAAAATATATTTGTTAAAAAACTATTTTTACTGTTGTCTTTTAGTATTGGTTTGATCAATTCGACCGGCATTGTAACTATCATAAAAAATGAGTTCCCTGCTGGTACAGCGGTAAATGAATGAAAATCAGGGGCTCAACTCCCCTCGGTGGACTCAGCAGAAAGCTTGATATGGCTTTAATATAAGAAAATGCACATTGCCATTAAATTATGCCCCCTGCTAGTGCAGCAGTATGTCTCCAGATTTTTTATGGGCCCGGCATGGCCAAGCGTGTTAAGGCGTGCAACTCCTAATCTGAGGGTCATACTCACCCTTTCAGTTGTGGGGGCATTATAATGTTACAGTTAATCCCACTCTTCATTGGTAAAAGAGTAGCCCAAGAGTTGGTGGTGGTGATGACTAGCTGCCTTCCCTCTAGTCTTACACTGCTAAATTAGGGATGGCTAGCACAGATAGCTTTGTGTGTAATTCAAAAAAAAAACCCCATAAAAAATTAGGAATTAGATATGAGTTATTCTTTTGTTTTAGAATGATTACATATAGTACAAACACAAGTGTTTAGTGTGAACAGCTTCAGTCTCATAACATTATACATTTATATCTATTTAGTATTTTTATAACATTGACCTTTCAGCCTTGGCTGGCTAACACCACACTATAATGATGCAATGCACATGTTCTCATATTACCATATTCAATAATATAAAACTGACCTTTAGGTTTATGGAGTGACCTGTCCTGGCACTGCTTTAGTGCACTAGTACTTTTTCAATTATAATATATAATATATGCTTTTACATTATCACTATTTAAAAATAAGTTCTTAAATTTCAGTTGTTTTTAAACAAGGAACAATAAATAAATTCTCTTGTAACAAACATTGTACTATTTGCTGGTTGCTGTAATTTATTAAGCCTTTTCATATTTTGCATGCAAAAGATGTAAAAATAAATTTTTAAGGTTTTATGTATATACATTTTGAAATAAGTTATGAATTACGATATCAGTACCACAGAATTCCACTATAATTCATCAAGTTCAGTAACTGAACTGTATTTTGCTCTATAAATGTTTGAATTTTGAAGCTCACTTAAGTCTTATCTTATGGAATCTACTATGAAAAGAAAGTTTCCCAGAAATAATTCACAGAGCCTAAAAATATCAAATGGACAGTCTGAATTTTCAGGTGTATAAGTCCTTGAGCAAAGTAGGTATATGTATGCAAATATTTTCAAGAATACAAGAGGTAGGTGGGACCATCTTGATTTGCAAAATATATTATCTTGGTAAAAAGAAGAGATAGGAAGTTCTTCTGTTATAGCTTGTCAATATTGGTAATGTTACTTTCTTGATTCATAAGAAACTAGACTTTGTATCTGGACATCATGAACATTTAATTTGAACTAATGCTGCTTTCAACATACCAAGTGACACACACATTAATATTTAGGAATTTTTTAAGTTTTCCTTTAAATTAAGAAATTAACAAATGTGTAATAAACTTTTAATTATAATCTACAGTTGATACTAAACTTAGTGACGTGTTTATAAAATTGTAGTTCATTAAAACAATGAATTTACAGATATGATTTTATGTCCTTTGACTTGTTACTATAGGAAGACCTGTAGAGATACGGTTAATCAATTTTCTATAACCAATGATACAAGTAAATATTGATCTACTGTTACTTCATTTCCTTTCAAATTTTCCTTTTACTTTTAATTTTCTAGTTTGTATTTTACTTTCTCATTATCTGACCAGAAATTAAAGTTTTCTATCTGTTACCACATCTTATGTTTTCCTCTTCTTCTCAATACCTCTTCATTTATTGTATCATCCATTCTCAGTTGCTCTTAGCCTTTTGTAGTTTTTGTGAAGTTGTTCAACATTCACTGCTGTGTGTAAAAATTGGATGTAACTAACAATATAGTACTTTTATTAATAAAGAGAGAACATTTTGACATTCTTAGGTCATCTTCAGGTTGAGAAAGAGAGTTTGCATGTGATTGTTGCTAGACACATCTTAGGGATGAGAGTATAAACAGGTATGGGATTGTAGAGGCATTGCAGTTGGATGTTAGGTTATAAATGAGTTGGGTATAAAGATGTTCCTTTATTTTGGTTTAATTTTAGTTTTAGTTGCTGTATAAGCAGGACTTTTTTGATTTTGCATTTGTTTATATTTGTTTCCATACTCAGTGTCTGTGTGTTTTCTATGGTTATCTTTATTTAATAACTGATACATAACTATCAGTCTTTATTAATACTTATGAATGAGTGAGAAAAAGAAGATAGGTTTTGAGTGATTTAGAAATTGATTTTGCATTCATATTGTTTAAGCTGATTTGTCTTTTAACAACATGCAGCCCCAGGTGTAAAAAAAATAGGGGGGGTTCCCATTATCCAGCTTTTTGCTTAACAGCAATTATGAAAGACAATATATTGGATATATGAAACAGTTGAAGAGATTAAGTTTAACTGTATTTTTAATATATCTGCTTTTTTATTGTCAGTTAGTAACAACATTGATGTTGAACTGTACCTGGAAATTTTTTTTCGAGATGTCCATGCAATATCTTTTTATAGTTGATTTTTTGTAATTGTTTCTTTACTATTTTATGTAGGCTTAAATTTCAGAAATTAAGACAAAATTTGATACTAAACTTATATAAAATACTTTTTCTTGAAGTAGTAATAGGTTAATAAAAATGCAAGTAAGCATGAATATGACATTTAAAAATTACCATGATTGAATTTTATTGTTAGAACTTCAAGTGAAAAGTTTTTATTTGATTTCTTCAGTTGGAGCTATGAGTTTCCTCTCAGGTTCAGAGTATCCTGGTAATGGTGTGCCATACAACAATTTTGGAGAGAGTCATGTAGTGTGTGGTGGAAATATAGAAGATATGAATGAGGCCTCTGTATCATCCTTATCCACTGATATGGATAGACAAAAACTTAGAGAGAGGTAGGCTGATATATAGTTTTGTAATGTGGTATGTTTTTTTTATCTCGTACTTTGTGTTCTCTATTAGAAAGACAGTAGTGGTCTTGCTTTAGAATACAGCAGTAATAAGTGGCTAAAGACTGATTTCTGTAAACCATCACACTAATGTAATGAGCTAAGACCAGTAAAAGGTGTTAATGGAAAATCTCTACCATGTTATGATGTAATGACATATTAAAGTAATTTAGAAAATGTATTAAGATTCAGTGATCCAATGAAATGTGCATTTTAGTATTAAAAAATTTATCATTGCATTTAAAAATATATATTTCATTTAAATAGTTGTTTTATTGTTAAGTTTTCATAAAAATTAAAATGGCAAAGTTAAATCTGCCCATTCAAGCAATGTGTGGATTAGCCTTGGTTTAAAGTATCACAGGAATGTTTTTCTGTCAAAAATTTGTGAACAGACAACAGTATTTAAAGGTTTGTTGTCATGATGAAGAAACTAGTGACCATTTTCCCACAGCTCATGGCAGTTTATTCCTTCTCCCTCAAGAGAATTAAGATCTCTTTATAAAAGGCCTGGTTAATTGTCTGGTCATGAGGTATGAATTCATGATGAACAATACCTCAAACATCAAAGAATACAACATTTTGTTCACATCTGATTCAGACTTGTCTTTTTTGGACACAGTGATGTTGGAGACTTCCACTGATTGAAGTTTTGTTTCAGGGTCATAACCATATACCTATGACACATCACTAGTAATAATGACATTGGTGAAATTAGGATCAGGTTCTTGCCTTCTTTTCAGATCCTTGCATGCTTATTCATGGTGAAACTTTGGTCATCCATCATTGGACCATTTCCAAAAATTGAAGGTGGTGAGAGAGGGGGGGGGGGCACTGTTCAATTCAATATATTACAAATATTACATCATATAAAAAGGATGAGAGGTTTTTATTTTATATTCAAGCTTTAAATGCCTGTAATTTAAGCTCCTAATTCATACAAAACAAAATACTTTGTATTTTTACATCACAAATATCTAGTTTAAATTAGTGCTGCATTTAAATACTGTGTGACACAAAAATTGATGTTTAAGGGTTTCTAAATATTTACTTTTGAAGATTTATCTCAATTTGATACCAAACTTAATGACATAAATTCATAAAAATAGTAGTTGAATGAAAGTTTGAATACAGATCAACAAACATGATAGGGTTAAGGGCCATATTGTTTCACTGTGTCAGTATTTGGGTATTGATGTTAAATACTCAGGAGAGTCAGGTACATTTGATCTTTTCCTCCTTCCCGAACGTTTATAGCATCTGTCTTAAGAGTTTTTTTGTTTTTTTTTTGCTTTGGGCCAAAGTAAAAGTATAACATCATACTCCATACTCAGGCCCATTTCAGGGCTTAGTCCATGCATGGACGAACAAGTTTTTTTTCCTTCCTTTTTTCCCATTATTTCTCTTGTGTGTGTTTTTTTCTACATTTTCCATTTTTTTATTTTTTATTTATTTATTTATTTTGTATTTTTCTCCTTTTTCTTTTTAGAAAGAATGCTACTACTACTTGTAGTAACACACACACACACACACACACACACACACACACACACACACACACACACACACACACACACACACACACACACAAAGTAATAATAATAATTATTATTCAATAATTGAATAATAAATAAACAAGGACTAAGAGTCTAGTGCATAGTGGCCAGCTTATGTTACATTTCTTAAATATATGTTAAAAGGGGAGAGGTATTTAGGACTATTTACATCATGTACGTGATATCTGTCGAGATCACACATTAATTTGTTTTTATGCCAATTCTAATTGAAATATTTTAGAGAATTATGCAAGAGTCTTTTAGATATTGTGTCTATGTTTGCATACTTGTGCATGAATGTGGTTGAGGTGCTACGTGGTACTTTATATGCAGAAGTTAGTACTGAATTTTGTATACATTGAAGTTTCTGTACATGTGTGGGTGCTATGTTAATCCAGGCAGGTGATGCATATTCTATTGTTGGTCTAATGTACGTTTTGCAGATTTTAAGTATGTTGTCTGGTGATGTTCCTTGGATTTTACCTGAAAGACTTCTTGCATAGTTTGCTCTTTTCCAGATTCAGATCAGTACATTTTTGATATGTGGTATCCACGTTAATTTTGAATCATAGGTTAGACCTAGAAATTTAGCAGAAGTAGCAGTCAGTAAAAGTGATCCATTCATATATAGTTTTGGTGGATCTTTTTTTAGCTTATTCAGTCTGCTGAATAATATGACTTGGGTTTTTGGAATATTGATTTTGATTCTGCATTTCTGGCATTATTCTTCAATGTTATTTAGGACTGGCTGTAGGTTCATTGCTGCTATATTGACGGAGTGGGGGCACTTTTCCAGACTGCTACATTGTCAGCGAACTGTGATGCATAACGTAAATTTAGGTCCGACAAAGGCATATTACTCACATACATGATAAATAATATAGGGCTAACAACTGCTCCCTGCGGGACTCCTGCTTCGGGTGAAAAGGACCCTGAGTGGGCACCATTTACATTTACTTTACACGTTCTGTTATCCAGGAAGTTGGACAGCCAGCGAATAGTTTCCTGGGGTAATGCCATTTCAAGTAATCTATGACGTAAGCCATTATGACACACTTTGTCAAATGCTTTCTCAATGTTGAGAAAGCAAGCTACAGTTCATTCGTTTTTGTTGAAACTGTCGGTAATTGATTCTGTAAGTCCAATCAAGTGGTCTGTAGTTTGGCGGTTTTTTCGAAATCCGTTTTGAATTTCTGGTAATTTTGAATTTTCTTCTAAGTAAACTGACAGACGATTACTAATTATCCTCTCTAATACTTTGCCAATACAAGTTAAGCTAATCGGGCAGTAGTTGTTTGGTTTATTCGCTGGCTTTCCTTCTTTCTGGAACATTAATATTATTTGTTCCTTACAAGAAACAGGGATATATCCAGCTGATAGTGAGAGATTAAATAACGCTGTTAGGTGTTCATATAATCTCCAAGTGCCTTGTTTTAGGAGGATAGCTTGAATACCATCTTCTCCAGGGGTTTTGTTTTTTGTGTTGTTAATAGCAGTTACGACTTCTGTTACAGTGATATGTTTTATCAGTTTATGAGTGCTCCAGTCTTTTGCTTTTTCTTGGTGTGTAATTGTGTTGACTGGAAATTTAGGTGTAAAAATGGTTCTGTTTTGATCAATAAAGTTTGTGACTGTATTATAAAAGTACCTGTTCATGTGTGGTCATGATGAGTTTTGAACGTGTTTACTAGGTGTTTTTTAAATATCTCGGCTTTTTCTCTGTTAGTGCATGCTGTTTCTCCATCCAGTTCCAGTGGTGGATATACTGTGTTTGTTGTTCCTGTATTTGTAAATTTTTTCAAGTGTGTCCAGAATTGTTTAGGATCAGTTTTGTGATTTAGATTCATTAACATCACTTTATAATTTTAAATATTCCAAAGAAAAGTGGAAATGTCTGTAAGACAGCTCATGAGGATGGTTAATGTTTGTCTTGTTTGCTTCCTCGAATCAAACAACCTCCTTTTGTCCACCCAGTGTGGGTTCCGACAACAGAGCTCCACCATGGGCTACCTGATTTGACTTGAAACATCAATCAGAGAAGTATTCTCAAACGACAACATCTTGTATCAATATTCTTTGGCATTGAGAAGGCTTATGATACAACAAGGAGGTTTGACATTTTGCAAGACCTTTATATATATGGGTTACATGGCCATTTGCCCATTTTTATTAATTTTTCAATGGACAGGAGATTCTGAGTTCATGTGGGTTTGACATCTGTTTTTTACTGCAAGAAGTTGGAGTCCCTCAGGGCTGTGTTCTGAGTGTCGCAGTTTTCAGTATAAAATTAATGCCATCACTGAACATATCGCTCTTACTCTTGCAAATGGACTCTGTCGATGGCTTTCACATCTTTTATCAGTTGTCCAACATGAGGTATATTGAGCGGCAGCTACAGACTGTTCTCAACTGTTTACTGAAGTGAACCACAGCAAACGGTTTTACCTTCTCTCTCTCTAAAACCGTTTGCATGCAGTTTTGCTGCCATTGGGGTATTTACCCTGATCCTGAACTCCTTATTGGTAAAGTTGTGCTGCCTGTGGTTCTTGAGACCAAGTTCTTTAACTGTAAGCAGCTACAGGTCAAATGTACAAGAGCACTTAACATCCTCCATGTCCTCTCTTCCACCACTTAGGGAGTGGATTGGTGTTCCATGCTAAAGATATATCATGTTCTATCTTTTAAGACATCTGAGAAAAGTAGACACTCCTGATTGCTGAACATCTTTCAAACTATCCTTCCATTTCTATTTATACAGATGCTTCAAAATCATGTGACTCTGTGAGCCTTTTCATGGTCTGTTGTGGTTCAGTGGTTGTGTGCAGAATCCCCTCTACAGCTTCTATGTCCACTGCTGAACTGTATGCCATTTCTCTTGCCCTGGATCACATAAAACTAAGCAGTACTCAAACTACACTATTTATACTGACTCACTTAGTTCTCTACTGACCCTGGAATCATTTCACATTGGTTCACACCCTGTTCTCATCGATATTCAAAACTGACTTGCCCATTTCTTTTTAACATCTTCTTCACAGTTTGTCTGGATACTGGGCCACCAATTCGTGGGAATGAGCTTGCCAACACTGCAGCTAAGTCTGTCTGCCCTGGCACTGTTATTGCTGTGCCTGTCCCATACATGGAATATGGTCCTATATTCAAGGTTTAGCTCTATGCCAGCTGGCAGTCAACTTGGAGTGAGCAACGTGAAAACAAGCTTTTCCAAATAAAACCCTATATTGGACTTTGGCTGTCTTGCTTTTGTAAGGATCAGAAAGAGGAAGTTGTTCTAACTAGACTATGCATTGGTCAGTTTTTAACTCATCATTTTCTTTTATCTGGAACTAATGCACCAGTGTATAGTTTGTGTGACACTCAGATTACAATAAGCCACATTTTACTTTCTTGTCATCATTACGACTCTCAATGACAGCACCATTTTAAGCATGTTCTGTCTCAAGGTTTGTTCATAACGTTAAACATTGTTATTGGTGATGGTGACACTGTCCACTTTGGAAATGTTTTTAGTTTTTTTTAAAGGTCATTAATCTTTATAATGTCATTTGTTTTTTAATATATACATTACACCTTTTTAACTGGCTCCCTTTTAAAAATTGGAGTTCATCTAGTTTGAGTTGTAATTAGAAACTAGTCGTAACAATAAATAACTCGAAACCAAGACTGAAAAAGCTAACCTCAGGTGACTGACAGTTGTTTTTGTACTTACCTGCTAGTCTTTTTGGTGAGTTATGATAATTACAGTTGCACTACAGAAAGTCATTTACAACTTTAATTTCTGTAGTTTTTCTCTTAATGTTGTCGACTAGATGTAAACATTGCTTTTATGCTATTTATGTTTTTCTTTTTTTTTACTTTCATTTATTTTACGTTAATTTCCTTTTATGAATTTTACAAAATTTAATTTTAACTTTTTACCAGGTGTTTGGAGCAGATAACCAGTGTTTTTTGTGCCATAAAACACTAAATCAACCAACTAACTTACCGTTTACTAGGTCAATCTACACAATCTTCTGATAGGAAATAAAAGGAGAATTTAATTCACACTTCCAATGCACATATCAAAATTCTGTTGTGAGGGCAGTTCATCTTCCTTTAAAACTAAATATCTGCCATGGAATTTTTTTTTCGTCAGTCAGATTTCTAGTTTATGACTCTATAAGCAAGGAACATTGGAAAGTATAAAAATTAGATCCTGCCTTAACATCTACATTATAATGAGTAATGTATAAATTCTGTACTTTAGAGATGAGCATTAAATACCTTGAAATCAAATGCTCCAATTTATATGCTAGGGAAGATGAAAGAATTTTAAAAATATTTCCTTGGGTTTGGTCAGTTTGATCCCATGGCATCTTTGTATTGAAGCCTTTAGATTTAATACTTTCTCAGTTTCAATATAGTGTGAATACCTTCACAAAATTTGCCAGTTTTTTCAGTTGAAATTA
The DNA here is from genome assembly GCA_011833715.1 of Carcinoscorpius rotundicauda. NCBI lineage: Eukaryota > Metazoa > Arthropoda > Merostomata > Xiphosura > Limulidae > Carcinoscorpius > Carcinoscorpius rotundicauda. The sequence goes on along the minus strand of CM022402.1, from coordinate 20,196,324 downwards.
ATAAACCTTTTACACAGAAAAAATTGGGTGTTCAATAAACTGAGATTTATCCATGAAAATATTGAGTATTTTATATTTGTTAGACCATGCACAAATTAATTTTCATGTTAGATTAAAAATTATTTTCTTTATCTCTGATGTTTTGTGCAATCCCTTAAACCTAAATACATTTCAAAAGTACTTTTTTTTAGTAAAACTTTATATTTTATCTGTTGTTTTTAATACTCTAACTCACAATAGGATTGGCCAATTTGAGTAATTTTGTAATCACCAAAAATAATGCACTTAATGTGAAAACTACACTTTTAATTTTCCATGAACTTGGCAAGAATCCAATTCTGGTATAAATAATTTTATTAAAAATTCTGAACCAACATTATTTGGGACTGCCATGAAGTTTCTGAAGCTTATGCAAGTGTGTGAATTGGTTGTTTATTTTATAGATCCACAATCACACAAATGACAAAGTATAACTTTCTTTAATTTTATGTTAGAAGTTAATGTTGGTGACTTGATTAATTAAAATTAAATTATTTCTGTCACAAACATAATAAATCAAAATTCATGTTTCCAGTTATTACTGTTACTAATTACTGTAACTTTCTAAGTGACTGTATGTTGATGTTATTTACAATTATGTTAGAAAGTTGTTCATTTTAATCAGTTAGTGTTACAACTCAAAAATATTTTGCTAATCAAAATTAGTGTTTTCTTTTATTACTGTTTTTGATTTTCCCAACTGTCTAAACCTTGTGACTATACTTCGTTAGGAAAGTGCACTTATTACCCAGTTCTGTTACTAATCATAATGTTTCTCATAGAAATACTTTTTACAAGAGAAATATTAAATTCCTTGCAGTATGACAGAGAATAGTGAATAGGTAATGCTATGAACAAGTATGTGGTGATTTTATTGTGATGTATTCATTGAAATATGAAATATAATACTTTTAGAAATCGGAGATACAACAGACATAGAAATCGAGAGAGGTATGACAGAAGACGTGACAAAGGTGATGGATCATACAATTGTGATGAGGTAAAACTTTCTGAAGAATATTTTAATGTATAAAGTTTTTAATGCACACTGGAGAGTTGTGTTCATTTTTAATAAATTAAACATGACCTGTTACTCTGGAAACAAAATTGGTTTTATTTCCACCAACATTTTGCCATTATAGCCTCATAAAGGTAAACAAGTCATTGAATTTAGGCTTATAAATGTTTCAAAATAATTTCAGTCTACATAACAAGATAAAATTCATGTGAGACTGTATTAACATTGTTGTACATAAAGACAGCAAGGGATGGGACATCAAATAGCAAAATTGAAACTACATGCAAACTGCCAGTATCATACTATTTAAAACATGCATTTAGTTTGTTGTTAGAATAATTAAATCTGAACATTGGTAATTAAAAATTGCAATTATTTTTTTTGGTTTATTTGCTAAAATTAATAGTTTTTGCTCTAAGATGACTACAGATTATGACACAGAACTTCAAAAGTTTAGTCTAAATAGTTCAAATCTTGTAACATTATACAATTATATATAATTATTATTTTATTGATATTTTATTATTTCCTCTAACATAACCCCAAATGGGAATTATAAATCTGACCAACATCTCAACCACCAAAAACAAAATCGAAATAAATTTAACTTTTTCTTTATCCAATGACTTCATATTGTAATATAAAACCACAATTTATTGTAATTATCTTTAAGTTCATAACAGCATACATCTGCTTATAATTAAATTTTATTGTTTTATTTCCCTTTGAACCTTACTAACTACTGTCACGATCTTGTAAATTGTAAATCACTCAAGGAATATGCAGCTGACAATATGCTACTGAGTTACATTACCCAGAAGCTAATAAAAGCAGCTCGTGTGTGCTTTGTGAAACATTATTTTATTATTATTTATTTTAGTTAATCTAATCTTAACTTACATGAAAAGCATGAAATAAGACTTTGATAGATTGTTTAGGCAGAGTATTCATGATGAAACGTAGTATAGATGCCAACTGCCTGTTGTAAAGACACAAATGTAGAGGATGTTTCAAAAGTCTTCCACCTTTCTTCAAGTCAGTGTGTGTGTGTGTGTGTGTGTAGGTGTCAGTCTTTTATTGTGTTTTGGTGGACTGTAGAGAGCATGTTATGATTGGTTGGATTATCACTGTTTTTGATTGGAGGAGAGATTTCCTATAGATTCAACCAATGACAGCCACAAGTTACTCACCTTTAATCTGGAATCTCTGTTGATTTTTTATTTGTTTTTTATTTTTCTTGTCTTCTAGGATTTGCCTGTATCGATGATTGATTCTAGTTTTCTCCCAGTTTATTCTGTGTCCACTTGACATTGCGTGCTCTGCAATGTCTGAATTTTGTGTTTTCATGAGTCTTGTGCTGTCTTTATGGTTTTTATTCTTGTTGCAAGTTTCCTTACATCTCAAAAATTTTCTGGCTTTTTAACTGTGGCAATAGTTGTTGCAAATTCATCTAAGCAATCTGTTAACTTTCCCATGGGAACACTGTTCTTACTCTGTGTAAAATTAACCTTTAACTGTTCAGAAAATAATGTTATACAACATGTTTGGGTGAAAACCTTGAGATTCTGTTGGTTGTAAGTAATACATAATTAAACGTGAGAGTGAACTATTTATAAAATATGAAAGAGAGGATGTGGCAGGAGGGTTTTAAATTTTTATTTAATAGCTTTGTAACCAGAGTTGAAGACTAAAATGTGGTTTATCTGAGCAGTGACAGTTTTATAATAGAGTAATTTACATTTAGTTTTATACTTTTTCAAGCAGTGGTGGATTTGATGATAAGATGCCGAGAGAAAATGTCACAATAGGGAAAATTCAGGATTTTTTTTTTAATATTGTGTTGTACAGTTAAGAACTTAAAACTTGTATACTATTAAAGTATGGATTATTAACTAAGATTGTATGCTGTCTCAATTGGAATAAGTAATAACATTTTCTATGTAAGACAATAAAATTTTGTCATTGTAGTAAAAAATACCAGGGTAGATAGAGTTGCTCTTTAATATAATTTTTTATACCGATGTTGTTAGTTGTCGTGCTTTAATGTTTAGTACTTTATTTTGCACATGTTCATCCATATTATTGATATACTTATCTTTTTTCATAACCACAAAAATTATTACTTCTAAAAACCTATAATTAGGTTATTGTTACCTTCAAAACTTGTCAAAGGTGTCTTCTGAAAGTTTCAAATTATATTTGGTCTGTTCCATAAATTCCACATCAAGGTATCTACTTCATGTATACTTTGTATATTAAATCGTTGATGTATAACAGTGGTTTCTACATTGTTCACCATATCAAAAGATGTAATCTTATGTTGAGCTTCATGATAAAACTTTTTTCCTTTGTGTTGTATGAAGACATCTAGACATATTTTGTCATTGAGTATAGGAATGTTGTTGGAAGCCTTTCTGCATTGTAATCCAAGTAATTTTGGCACAACTAATTTTTAAGTCTAACTTATTGTTTGATATTTGAGGAATGTCTGTAATAGCTTAGTAGTTTGTATTACCTAAACAATTTTAATTTTCAGTAGACTTTGCACATCCTGAATGGCAAAGATATTTTAGAAATGGTAAATCCACCTCAAACACAACATATTTGCCATTTTAATGTTGTTTTTATGTAATTAAATGTGTATCATAAAAAAACAACAAAAAAAAACAGCTCTTATGATGATTTCTCAAATTTCCATTTAGGGTTTCTTTGATTCATGTGGTTTGGAGGAAAGTTTTCGGGATGGTTTTCTTGGTAAAGAAGAATATAATGAAATGGAACGTAATTACAATAGCAGAAGAAATAGTGGCTACAACAACTTTAGTGATAGAGGAGAACGTGATGATAGAAGAGGAAGGAACAGAGGGCATCGAGATCGAACTAGAGACCGCATCAGGGATAGAGACTATGAGAAAGAAAGAGACAGAGAGAGATCAAGAGAAAGAGACAGAGATAGAGACTATCCTCGTGAGCGGGACTGGCGAGAAGAAATACCAAATAATACCATAATGGTCAGAGGATTAGCTCCTCATATTACAGAGGGCGATGTAAGTATATTGTACAAAAGAATTGGGAATAACTTAACATCATTATTCTTTCATTTCTCATTTCCTGTTATTATTAGTTAGAAATTCATAAGGATACTGTACAAAAAAACTCTAATAGTAAATATTGTTTGATAAGGACTTGGATTAAACTTAAATTAAAATTCCTGTAGTAAAACAATGACATATCAGACCTAAGTATTGACAAGTTAAGTCTTCTTACAGCTTTTTATCATCAAAAGTTCCAGGAAACGTAATTGTTAGCATGTGCACTAGGATGTGTCTGCTTGTACAAAATTATGTTTGTGGTAATATTTTTTTTATACTTTTAGATTACCTCATTTAACTTGAATTCTGGCATCTTTTTGTATTTCTATAAAACTCTGTTGAAAGTCTTAAACTGGTTATTTTAAACGTTTCTATTCTCAAGTAATTGTGGTGTGTGCAACTTATACCTTTTTGTGTAACTTTTAAATGGTGAATCTGACATCTTCTATATCTATTTATCTTTTGTATGTACATAACTTTGTGTCTGAAGATGCTGTTGCAGTATTGAAAAATGATTTGTAAAAATTCTGAACTGGGCTCTGTTGTATTATCATTGTATACAGACATTCATATTTTGTTAAAAAGAACTGTTAGGTTTACAGATTATTCTTACAAAATGTAATTTGGCATGCCAAGAAGTTAGACAAGTACTAAACTGGAAGATAATTATTGATTAGTTTGGTAGTGGTTTACCATTATTGCATGTTAATTTCTTTCTCTTTTAAAACTAAAATATAATTAGTTGTAGTCCATTTCTGTGCTGAGTATAACAAAACTTAAGAATTGTCTTATAAAGTAATTTGTTTTCCATTCTTTATCCAAAATGCAAAATCTAGTGCTTAAGAAAATTTACTATTAGAAAAAATCCTAAGAATTGTGCCAAAGGTGTCAAAATAGATTTCAGAAAATAAAAGTTTATTTGATACAGTTTATGATAAAAATCTGTTGCATATAAAATGAAGTGATATATGTTTAACACTTATCTTTTGAAGTTGACTGAAAGCTAAACTTGGAGGAATTTAATATGGTCATTTTATAATTAATAAAATTTAACTTATAAATGCCATCGTATCTTAAAGCCAGATACTTAAAACATGAAGCTTTATAACCACTTGAATATTTCTGAATGTAAATTGTTATTGTTAAATTTACAGTGAAAAACCACTGAGCTTTGTAGCTGCAAATTATGCTGCAGTGCAACATGCTTATTGAACAGTAATATAATCTCCAAGCATCTTATTGTCATCAAAATTGAAATTTAACAAAATATACCCTACCCATTTGTAAATGTAACATTAGTAGACAGTATCTGTCTTACTATATCAAATTTTAAAAATTATACTTGTAGTCCTTTTAGAAGTTATTTGAAGACATAATTTCAAGAGAACCTCCTGAGATACTATTTAATAAAAAAGTAACTGCTGACATAAATAGAGATATTAAAGATTGAATGGACATTCAAAAAGTGATTAATTAGATAAGTTTAATCTTGTGAGTTCTAGCTAATACTTAGAAATGTAACAAACCATTCAAGGAATTAGAAACATCATAAAGATTGCACAAGAAAAAAATATGTAGTCTAAGCTTTCATATATTTATGACATTAGTTAGGAAACTGAATTTTAAAGTTTATGACATAAACAATTTAAAATTTACCATTCTTAAACTAATTGAGCTAGAAATTAAAAAAAAATGCTGCATATTTTCTGCTTTCTGTTTTACATTTACAAATTGTAATTATGAGGATGGAAAGTTTATAAATTTCTATTCTCAAATAATTATAATTGTAGTGATGGTAACTGTTATTTAAACTGGTCAGCTGTAATTAATAGTAGAGATTTTACCTTTCTGCCATAAAATATAAGTTGTTGTTTTTTTGCTCTTAACAAAAGCAGTTGAAATTGAAATGTTGAATTATGCAATATAATTTGTTTATGAGCATAATGTTTATGTTTAAATGGTAAGGAATGTGAAGCACTTTGTTTTATATTGTTCAGATTTTGAACAGTAAACTTCATTTTTGATGGTATTATTTGGTTTTTTGTTTGTAGCTGAGGAATGAAGTGACTTGTTATGGTCTTGAACCTAAAGATGTTCGTCTTATGAGGAAAAAGTACAAAGATACAGGTGAGAACCATTCCTTTGACCTCTGCCTGGAAATTAACATGCTTCTCTGAGTGCCACTTGCTGTTGTCATTGTCATGGCTTTTCCTTGGGACATGTGTAGACTTTCATATCAAACTATGCAATTGGAAATAATTTGCAGGTGTGTAAAATATACCAACACTCTGTTTTTAAAAACAATTACAGAGACTTCTTACTTGCAGTTAGTATAATCTCTCTAATTTGGTAAATATAGGTATTTTCCTTTGTTAGAATCGTGTTTAACATTGTGACCTTTTTGATACTTTGTCTTAAACTGTGAGAAGAAATTATTTTTCTTAGTTTTCAATAAAATTTCATAACAATGTTACATTAAAGCTGCTGTTTTGATATTCACAATTTTGACTACACAATAGAAATAGTGTCACTGAATGCCAGTTTATTATTCATAGAGACATCTGGGCAGTTTGCATTGGATTTTGTTTTGTAATAAATTGGTGAAACTATTCTTTGGGTTCTAGATATAGGTCTTAGTAGTGTATCAACGCTCATTGTTTTCTTTTACTGTATTGCGACCATTTTATGAACACTAAAGTGTTAGTTTTGCAGATGGAATGGCTATTCACAAAGTGATTAGTTACATGAATTGTATGTGGTGGTTTTGCATATTACTTTCTTTTTGTGCCCCAAATTATTGTTTGGTACAGTAGTTTTTTAAATTTTGAAAATTTTATGTTAATTTATTCTGTTCTTTAATTTTCCTGTTGCTGGAAGTTGAAGTTTTTGCCAGTTAATGGTAATAAAATACTCTAAATAAAGTTTTGTATCCAAGAGTAATTTTATTTTGAATTATGCTATTATTTTGGTGGCATTACAGTGTTGAAATCAAGTTGTTTTTCTTAACTATTTTAATGATTGTTACAGCCATTATTTAACCCTGTTTGACAGTATGTCAAGAAGTCTGTGAACTTGTAAAATGTGTAACAATTAATAAAATAAGTGCTTTTTATCACATTAAAGAATGGTTAAGAAAGTTAGTTCAGGCTAGGATAGATAAACTGCTTAAATTTTTATGCAACTTTCAAAAGTCTTGTATGTGAAATTTATGTTTAAGTTATGAACATTTTTGTGTTTAATAGATGTTTTTAAAAGACACAGTGTTGGTTTTACCTCGTTCTAGTTTTGCATATGACTAATCAACAGAATTTGAGTGCTGTTTAACTCTATAAATGTTAATGTTATATAAATCTTGCCAAAGAAAAAAAAATCATTGAAATTATGAAGTCTCACATGTTAGAGGGATTAGATATAAATATTTTGCATTTTAGAAATAACTTTGATATTCATTCTATTTCATGGTTTGACAGTATAGCTTCTTCTCACTTGCCAGTTTTGATTTTTTTAATTATTTGACATAAGCTGGTTTTCACATTTTATATCCTTCCTCAATTTTAAATTTGAACATATTTCTTTTATTTTTGTGTTAAAAGAAAATTGTGAGCATCTTTTTTTTTCTTAATGTACACTATAAACATGCACAATTTGCAAGTTTGCTCAGTTTTTGATAAATGACCGGTTTTATTTACTGTTTTTCTTTGTAGGAGAAACAGTTTAGAACTTTTTTTATCATACTAGGTGATAATATAGGTTTCAGTTTGCAAAGTTTGATCAAATCAGTTTTGCAATCATTGTTGTGAAATTTGTAACATTTCTCAGTGCTAGTTTGTAGGATCCTGGTGTGGCTCACTTCATAACATTTTCATCTGTTAATATGGGGTTTTATTGTTTCATCACATCACTGAAAAGATAATAATTGTGCTTTGCACTTTGGGGCTAGAGAATCAATACAAGGATGACAAATCCATTACTTGGTCAGTAAAACATAACCCAGTTGTTGGTAGTGGGTGTTTTTTATTACTTTAATTGCTCTAGTCTGTCACTTCAAAATTAAGGATGACTTTATATCACTACTCCTCATGCAGCTTTGCCTGAAATCAATAAAAACAGTTTGTGTGTGTGTGGTAATATTAAACATTTCCTGAACCCTTTCTGCACAAAGATCTTTTACAGCCCATGTGACAAAGTTTTTGTAACATTAAAAATCCTTAACTCTTTCTGCACACGCAACCTTCACAGTCCCCATCCCAAGGCTTTAGTGACTTACATTAAAAGCTTGAAGTACTTTTTGTTTGTTATACCAATTAGCATAGCATAAAATCATAATTAATCCATACCTTAATGGTATATAGTTTTAAGTTCTTAATTCTATAAGGCAATATTGAACAAAATCCTAAATTTCCCCTAATTTTGAGAAATTATATTTTTCTCTAGTAATCCCCCTTCTGTAATTTATTGTCCCTCCTTGCAATTAAGTATGAAATTTAATGAAAAATCCATGCCATCAAATCGGCATCATTCAAACAAAGAATATTTTTTGTAGCTTTTGATCTTTTTTGGTTGCAGAGTCGTCAAATATAAAATCAATTGGCCTATTGATACACTACCCTGTTGTCATCTCTTTCAGGATTTGTTAAGTTATTTCATGTTTAATTATATATTACTTATAACAAATAAAAAGCCAAGGTTTCATCTGTCAAGTTATATATAATGTAGTTTTCTGAGCAGAGAATTGTCAGTTTCTTTTTCAGTTAGTTTCATTCCCTTGGAAAAGATATTGACTATCATGGATGAATTTGTAACAGCTCACTGTTTCATTGTTAGAAAGTCAGAAGAAATGTGATAGTTATGGAATATTGTTTGTTTATTGCATTTTATTTTATGTTCCTTGGTGCATTATTTGATTAAATAAAAATTAAGTTTACTGTTACCATCAGTATATAAAGTAGGGTTAAGTGTCATCAGTAGTTGACAAGAAAACCAGGTAAGTACTTTGTTTCTTGATTTTTGTATGTATTCTTTATTTATTATAATAAAAGTAATTAAAATCTAAAAATAGGTATCTCTTCAGATTGCAGTAGGTAAAATAACTAATTAATAAAATAAACTTTTATAAGTTATGGAGGCATGCAAGTAAGCAGCTTGGGGTAACTTATGGGTCATGTAATTCAATAGTTTAATGCTAGCCCAACATTCCCAAAGTGATTTACAACTTATAATGGGGTGAATATAAGTTATACAGTTCAAAGGACAGAAAAACAAAATTTAATTATAAATAGATCTACACTGTTATAAGCTTAAAGATATTTAGAACAGATGAATGTAGTTTTATGTTACCATTTGAAATAGTCCTAGAAAGATAAAAAGGGTAATTTATATTTTTATTCTGTTTGTTATGAGGCTGTGTTGGTTAAACTAACTAACCTTGTATTGAGTGAGGGTAAAGAAAATAACAGAACATGAAGTTTTCTAAAAACAAACCTTTCAAAATGTATTTAGGACATTTTAAGGATTACACAAAAGAAATTTGATATTTTTTGGGATAAATAATAGTATTTTTAATCATAATATAAAACCAGACTGGTAATGAAACAGATTGACTATATTAACAAACAAACAAATCTTTAGTAGAAATACTCCATTAAAAACTTGTTTTTGTGTACAAAAGAGTTGTAATGTTTTCCCAAAGTCTTATAAAATTTTGTGAAGATACTTGTACTATATTAAAAATTATAATATAAACACTTAACAAATGATAGTGAGTACATAGACTTGGTATTCTTTAGTGAGCCTGTTGCAAAAGGGTTCAGGATTAATAAATCATTGTTTGACCAAATCTCAAATTCTAATGATGATGACCAAAGTAATAAATTAATTTGTGAAAAAGATTAATTACTGTTGTCTTGCTATAGTTTCAAACATTTCAGTTAGGAAGCATTGGAAAATCATTTCTCTTCCTTTTGTATTCATTGGGTTTTATCAAGAAGATTCAAATTTAGCAAGTGTTTACTTTGCATCCTGATGGTTTTGTTATTCCTCTGTTCTGCTCAAAATTGTATTATAATTAACTGAATGAATAGGATTTTTGTTTAAGCTTACATTTAAGTATATTTTTTTAATTTATTTAGTATGTGGTATTGTAGAACTTAAAGCAGAAAAGTTTGTATTTCAAGAAGTCATGCAGGATGTGGAATTCAGCAAAGCTCGCTTGCTCTTTAAGGTATTAAACTATTGATATGTAAAATTATGTTTAATGTTTGCACAGTCATATATAAATTTCAGTTATATAAAAGGCAGGTGTAGGTTCAAATTTATTAGCTCTTTTAATTTTTATTTCCAAAAATTAGAAAGAAAAAAGCCATGACAGACAAGAAAAACTTGGAGTGAAATTTATGTCAGTCATCTGTGATGTATTAAACTAATCATATTTGTACTACTCTGTGCATACTCGTGTAGGTGCATCCCGGGGGTTTGCTTTTGTGGAGTTTCACTTACTCTCCGAAGCCATTCGCTGGAAGGAACTTACACAGGTGTTGTTATTGCCTATTACATTTTTCCATACCCATCTTCTACAGTCCGATGCCTTTACTGCTGGACTGTTTTGGGTGACATTTGATTGGAAGTAGTAAGAAATTGTATCAAGACACTGGTTTCTTTGACAGAAGTATGGTGCCAGTGATTTTTTTTGTACAAGAGCTTGTAATATAAAATGCTAAAGTTACTAAAGAGAGAACATAATCTGTGTTTAACAACTTGACCACTTTTTATTGTTATTCACTCTTATGTTATTAAATAAAATTCAAGACATTGATTATTATTATTTATTAAAATGTGGTCAGAATTTGAAATTTTCTGAGTGGAGAAATTTCTAACAGTAAATGAAATTTAAAATAGTAATATTGATTCATGTTTCTAAAGCACTTGTTTTGGGCTTTGGAGCATATTAGGTGATCATGGTTCTTTGAAGATTATTATAAAACGTCTACATCCACAAAATTACTGTAGCTTATTTAATTTTGTATTAATCAGAAACTTTCTTTAGCCAAAATATAAATCATGGGTTTCTTATTCTTCTGACAACATTTTGTACAATATGCAAATATTTTATTTTTCATGATTTAACACTCAGTAGATAAGAGCATCCAAGTATTTCCTAATTTAAGTATCAGGTCATTCATTAAGTAATGTCCAATTTCAGGTTCAGAAGAAGATAAAGGATTTCAAATCCTTTTAGTGTCAGTTAATCAATTATTATTAATTACTTTCTGCCAATGATTCGCAAGCTTCTGAATGCCACTTCTATAAAATTCTTGGGGTTTGGAGGAAAAAAATGTAGAGAGGGTATTTTTTACATATTCATGTGTTCCAAGTTCTTTTCCATCAAGATAGTCCTGTAAACTGTGAAATAGATGATAATCAGATGGGGCAAGGTCTGGAAAATAAGGAGGATGTTTTCCCTGTCTAGCTCTTCAATTTTTGTAGATGTGATCCTTGCTGTATGGAGATGTGCATTATCCTTATGTAACACAACACCTTTGCGATTGATTAAAGCAGGCCTCTTTCTTTCAGTGCAACATTCAAGAGCTCTAACTGTTGACAACAGAAGTCTGATGTAATTGTTACACTGAGTGGCAACAGCTCAAAGTGGATAACACCAACAATATCTCGCCAAATGCTAGATAAGACTTTTCTGGAGTGAAGGTCCATTTTGGAATGTCCTTTAGCCAGTTTACCTGCACTGAGCCATTGTCTGAAATGCTTAACATTTTTCATCTCCAGTTACTAACATGTTCAGAAAATGAGAGTTGTATTCAAGAGAGTGCAGAGAAGGTTGGCTTCTGTCAAATTATGGGGGACTCATTTTTCAAGTTTCAACACCTTTTTGCAGATGATAGTGAACTATTGAATGGGTTTAATAACATTTCTGTGCTAGTTTTTCAACTGTTACAGCACAATCTTCATCAAGTGGAGTCAGCAGCAAGTCATCATTAAACTCAGCAGGATGACCTGAACATGGCTTATCTCTTCAACTGTAGTCATTTAATTTGAATTTCTGAAACTACCTTTGACATTTTTTTTCATTGAGAGATTCTGCCAAGTAAACACCTTGAATGTTTTGTATAGTTTCTGCTGCACTATTGCCTTTTTAAACTCATCAGACAAATCCATCTTCATAATGGTTTATTTGATTAATTATCTGAAAAAGTGAAGTTGGTTTCGTTTCTTTTATTTGTCTGAACATTTTTATATGCATCCTCCAACATATTTTAGTCATTAAAGCCTTCTATAAAGACAGAGATGATGCACTTTCTGTCCTAAATTTTCAGATGTTACTTATGGGGGTGACCTGATATTTGTTCATGCACAGATAGCTCAAAACTTTTTATACATGTTAGGAGATATTTTGTTAATTTTCATGTGATAATCAAATTATCATTGGGGTTGTAAATTTATTTTACCAGCTATTACAATGCCACAGAAAGGATATTATTGTAGCATAACACAAAATATTTACACACACACACACATCTTTATATTTAATGAGTAAAAGTATATCCATTATAAAATTATAACAATTCACAATTGTCATACTAACACAAGTAGAAGCACAGAGTGGTCAAGGTGTTAAGATATCTTATTGTTACAAGCAGTTGTGGATAGTAGCCCTGTGAATGGTACAAGTGTTTTTTATATGTTCTCTGAAGTTAGAGGAAAGTTTCTCAAACAGTAAACTTGGCTCTTACAAAGTTTGCTTTTTTCTATTATAATTTTGTAGGTGAGATTAAGAGTAAGACAGCTTAAGATCATAAGTTTATTGCATAGTTGATGCACCTGATGCTTGATTATTGCAAATAAACAAGCTGGAAGACTTTGTTGGATGGTTATTTATCAAAATACCACAAGATGTGTTTTAATGGTTGTAGTTGACTACAAATGATGTATTCAGAAATGTAAATTGAGCTGAGAGGTAGTGAGAATTATCAGTACATTATTATATGGTAATTGTATATAAATTTTGCAAAACATTCATTCCTAGCATCCTCAGGGAGTTAAAGTATAGGACATTACAGGCTTGTGTATTTTTCACTGATACTGTACTATTATATAAGTTTATAATAACTTTGTTAAAATTGAAATATTAGCACATGTAAGTTGCTCTACAACCCTTGTTGGGTTGAATGAACTTAAAATGTTTACAGTTGTGAAAAGTTGGTTGTAAATACTCGCATTGCTTTCCAGGTGAAAATTTAGAGAAGTTGTATTTTTGTAGAAATAGAATAATTATTCTTTGAAATTCCATCTAAAGAACTAATATCAGGAGTTAAAAAGTCTTATGTTTTGACAGAAAAATAACTAATAAAAATTTCATTAATTGTACTCTTCCACTCTCAGACAACATGAGCAATTTGTTTTTAATACCTATAGTGGACAGACCACAGATAGCCCATTGTTTAGCTATGTGCTTAATTATAAATAAAACAAAAACAATCAAAGTCTGTGTTAGGCTTATTGAATATGCTGTTTCTGAACTTACTGAATATCCCATGTGGAATCATTTGATCCTCCACTATCATGACCATTTTCTTAATGTACATCTCATATTCTCAGAGATTTTTTTTGCCACCTAGCATTTGTTTATTGAACTTGAGAAATTTTCCTTGACTTTTTTTTTAAGTAGTAAACCTTATAGAATATATATTTTTATAGCTTGTTCTAAGAAAGCAATGTTGATCTGTTTTGGTGATCTTCATAATGTAGCATTTGCTTAACATTGAATGAGGACACTAGAAAAGAACTCTTGAACTGAATCAAGGTTTAACAGGTTATTTCACTTTATATTCCTGATTAACTAGCATTTTAAGGAACTCCAAATTAGTTGAGTTAAAAAGTTTAATGGCATATTATCAGCATAAGAACAGCAAAGGTTGTGTTTAATTTTAAAAGAATTGTACCATGAAATTCTTCATTTTATAACTTGACATTAATTTGCATGATGAGGTTTAAATTTGCCCCATTTTGCTGTTGCATACCGTTCCTGATTGTAGAAACAATTTTAAAAAGCACTTTAAACACTTGTGTAAGACCTATAGCTTTTTCCAGTTCTTGACAACTTAAGTATAAATATCTGAATGGAAGTCCTGTAAGTGAAGGTCATCATGTATAATTTGATTCGGTAACAAATGATAGGAAAAAAAGTTTGTGCTTGCTTCGGAGGCCTGTGTGCCTCCTTTGGCCTACAAGAACCGTTGCATCTACTGAATTTACATCTGTGCCATTTGGAGTACAAAGTGGTATGCTCAGAAGAAGTTTGTGATTAAAATGTGAATTGGCTCTGCTTTCAACGAAGGTTGGTTATCCCCATTCTTGGTGTCTTCTGTCCCCGGAGGTTTTCCAATTAAATTCACCTATTGTGGCGAGGAACATGAAATGTTACCTTTTTTTGGAACTCACCTTAAGTGTTTTCTTGCAGGGAGTGTTGATATTTGGTGGAGACTATCGGGCTACTCTACATTACAGTATTCCAAAAGATGGCAGTGGACTAAAACGTGGTGATGCTGGCAAAGCTGACTGGAGCTGCAGTAAAGTAGGGTTTATTTTTTGTAGGTAGTTTAGAAGCATTTAGCTTCCATATAATTGTGACATACAAAAGCTTACTCTTCAAAGATGTGTGTTTGTTAGGATTAGAAACTTGTGTATCTGTTCAGCCAAAATTTTAAGTTTTTATGAAGTTGTATAGCTCAGAATTGTTGGAATGAAGTTCTTGATTATATGGCATTTCTGTGAAACTTTGTATATTTTAATACATGCAAAATAAAATCATTTTTGTTAGACATCATTTTCTGAATATTATGCAAGTACTATGGAGACGTGAAACTTGCAGCATATATCTAAAAGTAAGATTTATTGAATCTAATTTAATCTTAAATGAGAAACGTATATTTTCTATCAATTAAAATATTTTCTTGCTCATGTAAATCAAATAATTGTGTATAATTGTTGTAAGTTTTACTTTATGCTTTTTTTTTTAATCATTGTTGATTGTTTTAGTGTGGGCTGAATAACTTTCGAAGGAGAGATGCATGCTTTAAATGTGACACTCGCAGAGAGGGTATGTTTTATTTTGATGACTGTTTCTTTTTTGTAACAACTGAACCTTATTAAAGTTTTATAACTAATTCTGAAGACTAGCCTTGAATATATTGAAAAAGGCTTTTTGCAGAGTATTTTAAATTAATAATTATATGTTTAAATATATAGGTTTTATAAAACACTGAATAGTTCAAAAAGCATTGAAGTGTCTGTTCTTCATACAAGTTAATATCTTTTATATTTTTGGGGGATTTTAATTGTGAGAAAAGTATTGATGTGTAGCTCAAGCTCATAAAAATATGACACTTTACCAGAAATGTTTGTTGTTTTGAATTAAGTGTTGAACTTGTTTTTTCAGAATCAGATGATGTTAGGAAACAAAGTGGAGATGGTTGTGAACAAATTAGTTCAACTCCATCAAATGGTGAGTTTATTTAAGAAAATGAGGTCTTGTGTCTGACTACAATGAATAAGATTTGTAGAAGTTCATTTTTCTCAAGGAAAGACCTTGGCAAATTAAGGTATTTGTTTTAAAAAAAATGGTAAAAGCATATTCTGGATTATTGTGAAAGGATTTGTTTCAACTACTAAACTATATCTGTATTATTAAAATATAAATACATTTGGAAGATTTGAACTGTTTCAGAATAACATTAGCTCACATTGTGTACTGATATCTGCTAAAGTATAGTTCTACTGTAAATGAAATACTGTTTATATGTTTTACCAGATTTAAAATAATTTATTACTTTGTGGTCACACTATTTCATCTGAACTTAACTGTTTTGTTTTTCAGAGTTTTATTATTTTGTATGTTTGTCTTTCTCTGAAGTTTTGTTTGAACTTCATAGATCATTGATGGAATGGTATTTCATTTGACTGTATCAAGTTTTCAAGAACAAGTTATTTTCATTTTGTGCATGGCTTCTTATGGTTGAATCTGGAAATCTGTTTTTTTCATTTTGTTATTACTGCTCTACTGCTTCATTTTACTGAGTGACTGTGGCTTGTTTTCTGTGTTGTTATTGTTAATGTGTATGCATTTACTAGAAAATTCTCATGTGATACCAAACACAAATTTGTTCTAATTACATTGGTTTTTATACTGAAATTTATACTTGTAACAGAATATTGTATTAACCATTCACTACTTTTTACTGGAGTTTTATTAATTATTGTGGAAGTAAAAAGTTTGTGTTTTTAATACTATAGAGTAAATATGAACATACTGTCAAGTTTGAATGTTAGAACACTGTCAAACCTTTAGACTAATCCAATTTGAAGGTATTTAATGGCATGCTAAATTTAATATCTACAAATTATTTCTTTGGTATTAATGTTATTCAGGGGGTGAAAAATTAAAAATTACACATAATTGTCCTTTTGTTTGCAAGAAAATAGATCAAAATTCTTTATTTTATGCCTGAAAGGTAGGGTTGTGGCATTGCCATGCTCACAGTACATAGGACTGCTGTTATTTATAAATATTGGGCGTGCCCAAATTATGATAATCTAAATACCTGATAATTAGTTATCAGTTGACAGCTAGAAGACTTCATTGATTTTATCATAATCTCAAATTCTATGTATTTATATCAGGTTCTAAGGTTTCTTAAAGAATCTTAGGTTTAGGAATATGTTCTAAGCACTGATAATTTCAGAAAAACAGTTGAATCTTTAAAACTAGTGGAAATGTTCTCTTGAAAAACAAGTAAATGGTAAGTTAAAGGAATTTTTCTTTCCTTTGATTTTAAATGTACAGTGTTTGTGTCTCTCTCTCTCTCTCTCTCTCTCTCTATATATATATATATATATATATATATATATATACACAGACATTTATTTAAACAATAGTTCTTCAGTAAGGAAGAGGTTGTTTATTTTCTTCTTTATAAGTAAAAGTATTGTGAGTGTTTTAAGTGAATGAATGTAAATATTGAATGACTGATATTTACAGATTCTAATTTTTATTGTGTAGCACTGCTATTTCGTAACCTTGATGTCTTGACAACGGAAGAGAAGGTGCTTTCTGTGTTGGGTGAATTAACTTCCCTACCAATTAAAAGTTTAGGGATAGTGAAAGATCCCTTGACTAACACATCCCGAGGATTTTGTTTGGTGGAATTGCATTCTATATCTGAGGCTACACAACTGCATGACATGTTATTGTCCATGAATGGTCAATTTTATATAGATAATAGACCAGGTAATATTTTAGGTATTTTTCAGTACTATATACTTTAAAGAATGAAATAGTTATCATGAAGAAAGTTAGTTTTAAGACAATTTTGATAATTTTGTTCATGTGACTGTCTTATAAGAAACAGTGTTTATTCTTGGAAAATTTGATTCACAATTGTTTTCAGGTTGAATTGAAGCTTTTTTCTTTAATTTGTATTAATGATTAAACATCCATGACATTCACACTTAATTTTTGAAGTGTACAGAAATTACCTCAGTAGTCTTCAAATAGTAAATTAACAAAAAGTATATAGTATTTACTGTGTGAAATATATTTCATCTTGACAATACCTTGATCTGACTTAATCAGGTTATGACAAAAACTAGGCATAAAAGGTTTATATACAAAGACAATTATTGTGTTAGAATACAGGTCTTATAAACCTATTTCATATAAGGTGTGCTCTTGCAATACAGTTCTTTGCCCTATGAAACTTAGTGTATTGTGTTATGCCAGGAAAAGACAGACAAGGTTACTGTTGGAATATGTATTATGTTTTCTGAGATAATGTCACTATGTTTACAAGATGGTTTATTAATTTACTAATGTGTTAACATAATTCGATTCCCTACACAAGTGTTACGTATATTTTGATGTTTTAAGTTCTTCGTAGATTAAACGCAACAGAAAAACACAGATAACAGCTTGTATAATTTATTACACTAAACTATTAACAAATATAACAGATATAACAAATTATATAATAATAGTGACAGATATTAAGTTACAACATTCGAAATTAATTACAAAACAAAATAATATTAGTTTCAAACTTCAAAATAAATCACAACACAAAACGGTACTGGCCTGTATCTAATGTAATGATCTAAAATTAAAGTCTCAAATTCCAGTCTAGGGTGTGAATTTGGTCCCACGAAGAAATTCCGAAACAGTTCACAGTTCAATGAAATCGCCGTCTCTCAGCTCAAGCAGTAATTAAGATGTGTCGCAGAGATTGACGAAATAAAATCACGGCTTCCGTAGATCTAATTTCAATCTCAAATCCAAGTTGAATATTCACAGCAAACACTTAATCTTTCTCAAATAACTAACTCTCTTCTTTTGAAATGGAACTGGTGTCTGAATTACACTCTTTGTCTTCGAATAAAACTAATGATTGAATCTCTCTCCCTCGAATAAAACTGATGACTGAATCTGTCTCTTGTCACCGTCTTTTATACCGATAGGCCTATTTCTCGAACAATCTTGCAATTTCCATACAACTCCAGAGCTATCCACGCATATCCGTTCTTGCACGAGACTACACTTCTAGACAGGAAGTCACCAGCACTCATTTACAAACATGTGATTGGTCTACTTAATTCGAGAAAGTTCTAAAATGTTACCCTAAATAAATAACATATTTTAGTTTAAACTTCGAAACAATAATATCAATATGGAAAAATGAATAATACAAATGAAAATTCAAACACAACACGACATGTTGTCGTTTACAAAATATTTACACACATACATAACAACAAGAAACAATCTTTAATTTTAGTTTCATTTTTTTTGGTAAACTATTGGATTTTTAAATTATTATGAAATTTTTGCCAATCTCCTTTTCCATTCTTGTTTATACAGATTGTTTGAAATCAGGTGACTCTGTGGGCTTTGCCAGGTTTTGTTGTGGTTCAGTGATTGCATACAGCATCCCCTCTACAGCTTCTGTTTTCACTGCTGAAATTTATGCTATTTCTCTTGCCCTGGGTTAGCTGGAAGCTAAGCAGTACTCAAACTAAACTATACTGACTCATTTAGTTCTTTACTAGACTTGGAATTGCTTCACACCTTTTTCTTGCCAATATTCATAACCGACTGGCTCATTTCTTGTTAACATCTGCTTCTATCCAGTTTTTCTAAATATTGGGCGATGTTGGTGTTCGTGGTAACGAATACGCTGACACCACAACTAAATGCTCTCACTGCTGTACCTGTGCTATACATGGACTATGGTCCTTTATTCAAGGCTTGGTTCCATGCCAGCTGGCAGTCGACTTGGAGTGAGCAATGCAAAAACAAGCTTTTCCAAATAAAACCCTATATTGGGCTTTATCCATTTTGCTTCCGTAAGGATTGGAAAGAGGAAGTTGTTCCTACTAGACTATGCACTGGTTACAGTTTTTTAACTTTTTGTTTGTTTTTTATCTGGAAGCGGTGCACCAGTGTGTAGTCTTTGTAACACTCAGGTTACAGTAAGCCACAGTTTACTTTCTTATCATTACAGCTCTCAATGACAGCACCATTTTAAGTAGGTTCTGTCCCAAGATTTGTTAATAATGTCAGACAGCGTTATTGGTGATGGTGACACTGTACACCTTGGTAATGTTTTTAATTTTTCAAAGACCACTAATATTTTTAGTACCACTTACATTTTTTAATTTATACATTAGACCTTTTTTAATGTGATTTCTTTTTAAAAATCAAAGTCCACCTAGTTCAATTTGAAATTAGAAAATGGTGGTAATGTTACATAACTCGAAACCAGGATTGGAAAGCCAACTTCAGAGGACTAATGCTGCTGTTTGAACTACCCATTAGTCATCCTGGCGAGTTATTAAAATTTTGCTTCAAGTCTTTTAAAACTTTTATTACTTTACTTTTTGACAATGGCCATAACACTAAGTAACTTGGAACCAAGACTGGAAAGGTCAACTTCAGGTGATTGATGGTGGTTTTTGTATTTACCTTCTTAGTCTTCCTGGCAAATTATGAAAAATTGCTGTTATGCAACAGAAAGTCCTTTACAACTTGTCTTACTGTAGTTTCTTTTAACGTTGTAGACAAGATTTAAACATTGGTTTTATGCTATTTATGTTTTTTAAACTCTGTTTTGTTTTACCTTAATTTCCTTTCATGAATTTTACTAAATTTACTTTTAACTTTTTACTGGATGTTTGGCACAGAGAGCCTAGCTGCTTTGTGCCATAAAACATTAAATCAACCAATCTCCTTTTTATAATTGGTTGATGTACCTTAATGTTTTTTCTCAAGTAGTTTATAAAGAATACGTTGTTTATGTACACATTTATACATTTAAGTATACAATGTACATTCTAAAAATTGAATTGTGTTAATGATTACTGTGATTTGGTACAAGAGTACTGGTAACAAAACTTAAGTTTCATGTGTTGCAAGTATTAACTTAAATATTTATTATGAGGAAGATATATATTCATAAATTCTTATTTTTCAGTTAATGTAACGTATGCGAGGAAATCTGTGAATGCTGTGCACAGGTAAGAAAGAGATCATAGGGTAATTTTTCTTTATTTTATTGCAATACTTTGTTATAACAAATACACTTTTACACTTTATATATTACCATGCCATAGGTGATTCCATTAGGTTGCACTCAACTTGTGAACTTATATTTCACTTAAGTTTATCATAATTACACCATCACAGGTCTGAAAATGTCTGAAATAATTTATTGTTAAAACATCAAAACTAATGTAAATTGATAGTATTTATCTAACTGTATTTTGCCCATGTTATGTGTCTGTGTTCAAATTGGAAATTATGTGAGGCTCTATAAAAAAGACCCTAAACTGATGTTTAAGCTTTTGCTGGTAGACTTTACATGGTACATTCCTTTCTGCAGTATTCTGGTATAGTATAACATACATCAGCAAGAGTTCTTTTTTTTCTGCAAAAGTAATTACTTTAACAAACAGAGAAACTCTTTAGTTAAATTACTACTGTCCTGTAGATTATAAACTATAAAATTCTTGTATATGTTGATAAAGTATGCAATTAAAAGGGCCTTATGACATATTAAGCTTAGAAATTTACAATCTGTGAAAGAAGAGGGGAAGTGCCATGACAAAAAGTGTTTGTGAGAAAGTAATCCTGGCTTTCAGATGTGTTTATGATTTCTTTGGATTCAGAAAATGTATAACAATAAATGTGGGGGGGGGGGGTACAAGAGGTTAACATTTTACCATTTCAATAATAAATTTATTTTATAATTTTATATATTATTTGAGGGGAGGATCAGACAAAAATTTTTAATACTAAATTAAATTTTTTCTTGTAAGAAGTATGAGATAACTGTAATAGAAGGGTCTAAAGTGTTGATTTTAACAGAAATTCAGCACTCCATAGGATAAGAAGTAATGTGTTATTTTTAAATGTGTATTCTTTTCATACTGCTGCCTTAAATATTTTGTATTCTGCCATGCTTTTTTTTATTTATTTTTGTATGGTTCTAGAAGCTCGTCATTGTATCCATTTTAGAAGCTATTTTACCATTATAACAGTTATTCTTCCTTTATAGTGAGTGTCAGTATAAACGTCTTACCTTTTGTGATTTCAAAAAATGAATTTTTCTTGTGTTTTTTGGTGATAGATAACAGCTTTATCATTTCATTTATACTAAACAATATCAGAAATATTGTGCATAGCTTTACAGAGGTTTTTAAAAATTTTCTCAAAAAGTACTTAACTATACAGTGTTTTTGTGCATTTTTTGAATAGTGCTGCCAGTGCCAATGCTGCTAGTGTAGCTTTAGCAGCTGCCCAGTGGACAAATCGGGTATGGACTTTTTACTTTCATTTTGTGCAGTAAATGCCCTTGTTTTCTTTTATGTATGTATATGTGCGTGTGCTTGTGTGTGTGTATGTATAATATTCAAAGTTAATTATGATTTTTTTTGGCTTGGTTTTTCTTTTAGGGGTTCAAAACTAAGAAATAGCTTTCGCTGATCTGTAGGGATATGTGTATAAGTTTTTAAGCTGAAAGAGATTTCTGTTCTTTTCCATGCTACAGGTAGTTATTTGAGAATCTAAAATGAGTGGAGGGCCGACTAAACAAAAACAAAAAAAAGCAGCATTTCACCAAACAAAATGTTTTCATTTTCTTTCAGTGACTTTATGTGGTATTTTGTAGTAAAGCGAAACAAAGGATATGTTTTGGTCATTCATATTTATAATGTAAGGAGCCATAGTAAAAGCCACAGCATTAATTTATCATTGGCCAAATTTAATATGTTTGGTTAATTTTCATGTTCCAGGCTGAACCAGGATTGGCATCTTCAAGTCAAGGTGACCCATACCAACAAGGTTATGAAAAGTATCAAGTAAGGAAGGGTCCATTTTGATGTGTTATTTTTATGGTGGTAATATTGGTGAATGGTCTCTTCTTTTTCAGTGACAATTGAATTGAGGAAAGTTTTAGAATTATAAAAAGATACAAGGTTATGTCTTTTGTATGGGAGTTTTGTCACTTTCTTTTATTTGATAAATTGTTTTCCTTTCTTTGCTATTTGACAAAACACTGTATTTGCTTGTAAATTATGTGTTTATGATATTTTTATCTGACCCTCAAGGGAGGCTTGTGTCTTCCCTATGCTTTGATGGGGTATTCATCAACAAGTAATTGTTGCAAAAAAAAATTGGAACATGAACTCCTCTCATATAAATAAAAAAGAAACTGTGTCAAAAGTGCATGCCACAGTCTTTTTACAGAGTTATATTCAAAGTTTAAACCATTCTGCAGTCACTGTATGGTCAGTAAACCTGGTATCAGAACATAGGTTTATAATCCAAATTTTTATGTTGCACAAGTTTTGATTTCTGAAAGAAAGAAGAAAAAACTGCAGGTTTCTCTGTATCATATTTATATACTCCAAAATGTCTGTTTAGATGTATATTTCTACTCCTGTATAAGCTTGTGTGTTTGATATAAATTACACATACAGAAGTTGCTGAAACATAATGTAAAGTTATAGCTTCCATTCTTAATTTACTGAGATATAAATCAGAAGTTAAACCTACACATATGCTCTTCTATTTTACCCTGCTATTCAAAAAGTGTCAGTAATTCTCTGATATTTGCTTTTGGGATTACTCAGAACCAATACAAAGGGAAGATTTTAATTTACTCAAATTCCTTGTAAGGGTAGCTCATTCTCATGACATTTATTTATTCAATGGTTTGGTTCTTCATTATAACCAAGTCACATTGACCAGCCAATAGAAATATTTAAAACTGCTCATAGATTGAACAGAAAGACAGTTGAATTATAATAGTTATAGAGCACTGTATCTTTTTGTGTATGCTGTTATTTTGTTATAAGTTTGAAATATTAGAAATAAAATTAAGTACTTGCAACAAGTCAAACCAATAGGTGAAGTTAACTTTAATCAAGTATTAGGATTCAAAAACGTGCAAGATTCACACGTCAGTATTAAATTTCTTGTGTTCTTCATATGTATTTTTACGAAAGTAACTAAAAGTATAAGAATTAGAAACTTGTTAGGTATGAGAAGAAGAATTAGATAAAAATATTCATCTGTAGCAAATACACAAAACTTCTTATGTGATGCAATTTAACTCTCTGACTATTGGCTTGGCCCCAGGGACCAACCTCCTAAGTATTTTGTTTGTTATTGTTTCCATACTATAACTATTATTACAGTAGGTGTATCTTAACAGAATGTTTCATTCCCCAGATTGATCAGAAACTCAGCATGGCTAACTAATTATTAAATATTTGTTGTAAACTTGTTGCCAATATTATAAATACAGTTTGGTTGCAGAAGTTTTCCGCATACAAGTTTTTTGACTAGATTTACTTGAGGTCCTAGATAGTATGTAAATGGAATATGAAACTTTAAGATAAGTATTATTTGCTGTTAATGTAAAAATCACTTTTTACTTAGACTAACTCAGTAACTACTGTAAAATAACTGACAAATCTATGATAAAAGTACTTGATTTAACACTCCTGCAGAAATTGGGGCCTAATAGGCCCCAAAGCAACTTGAAAGGTTATTAATATTAGGCTAATAATTTTGTATTTAAATGAAATTGCCATTAACTGACCCTATCCCTTTATATTTTAAGGAGCAATAATATTTTGACTTTTCAGACATTTGTGAAATAATGTTCAAAATATTTTTTAAAACATCCACTAAGGGTATTTTGGGGCCTGTTAGGCCCCAGATCAAAAAACATAAAAATGACTTTATTTCCTGAATAATTCCAGAACAACCTGGGCAACCGAAAAAAGCAAATTATAGTAATAATATATAAATTTTACAACTTCTTTCCTAAAGATGGATATTTAGGATAATAACTCTACTCCAACAATAATTTTAGACGGTCCTGATTATTGCCTAGTTTGCCCACGCCTGTTTTAGAACATTCTAGAAACTTTACAGAAGTATTTAGAATAATCTAGAATATTCTAGAAGAATCCACAAATCCTATATATATTGGAGCTGAAATCTTCAAACAGTGTCAAAAATGATATCTCTTGATGAAGTTGTACATTTACTGACAAAACCATCCGATGATGAAAGTAAACATGATAATGTCGAAGACTACTCTGAAAGCTGTGATGATAATCCTTCTGAAGCCGAAAATGATGAATAAATTGCCACGTACCCTTCTGAAAGTGAAGAAAGTAATCAAGAAGATCTTACTATGATGCCAGTGAACAAACTTTTATCCAAAGATAAGAATTTTAGTTATTCAACAACACCTTCAAGGATCAACAGGAGAACTGCAGCTCTCAATATATTCAATGGGAACCCAGGCATTACAAGGCAAGCTGCTCCAAGAGTCTCTACACCATTCGAAACATTCAAACTTTTCATTTCTGATAATATGATGGAACAGATCATTCACTCAACAAACACCGTCATGAAAGAACCAATTTTTAAAGAAGACCTCTGGAAATGGATTGCAGCTAATCCTTTCCTTGAAGTAAGCAAATCCAAAAATGCATCGATAGACGAAATTTTTTCAACCAAATTCGGTTTGCCATTTTTGCAAAAACTGATTACACAAGACAAATTCAAAAAAATGTGCTCAAAAATCAGATTTGACGTCCACTCTCAAAGAAATAGAGAAATCAAGATGCTGCCATCTCTGGAGTCTGGAATTTTTTCATTGAAAGTTGCAAAAACAGTTACAACCCAAGCGAATACCTGACAGTGGATGAACAACTATGTAACTTCAAAGGAAGAGTTGGCTTCAGAACATACATTCCGACAAAGCCAGGCAAATACGGAATAAAGATTTGGAGCCTAACAGATGCAAAGACAAGTTACCTCCTCAATGCTCAAATTTATACTGGAAAGGTTGGAAATACAACAGAAACAAATCAAGGAGAAAGAATAGTCAGAGAACTGAGTCAGCCATTTCTTGGAAAAGGAAGGACAATAACGACAGATAATTTCTTCACAACAATGACACTTGCCAAGTACCTACGAACAAAAAGAACAGGACTTGTTGGAACCATACGAAAATCAAGAACCTTCCTGCCTCCTGAAATAAATGCAAAATCTAGAGAGTTATCACCAAAGTTTTTCAACCATGACGACATCACTCTTCTCAGGCACTCAGACAAACCAGAAAAATATGTGCTACTACTGAGTTCTCAGCATCAGTCTGGTGAAGTAGAAAAGAATGGAAAGCCTGAAATCATCAATCTTTACAATGCAACAAAGGCAGGTGTCGACACTGTCGATCAACTGGTGAGATATTATACAACAAATAGACAATCAAAGCGCTGGTCAGTCTGCATATTCTATAACATTCTAGATCTTGCTGCGTACAATGCTTTCGTTCTATACTCGACAAAACATCCAGAATTTAGTCAACATAAATCAAGAGCCAGAAGAGAATTTATATGGCAATTGGTGCTTAAAATCGAAGAAATTTACTGCAAAGATAATGACGAAACAACCTCATGTGAACCACCTGCAAAGAGGATGCTGCCATTTGTGCGGCAGATCAAAAGATAGACAGTTGAAAATTGTTTGCTCAAATTGTAAAAAAAATGTTTGTCAGAGCCATTCTAAAGTTGTTTTTAATGAATGTTGTTAAATCACTGTGTTTCTATTGGAAAAATATATGGGGCCTGATAGGCTCCAAAATCACTTTAGTGGATGTAAATATTTTTTTTCGTAGGAGTGTTGATTAATTATGGCAAACTTGAATTATTTATGGGAGAATCTCAGTTTTCATTGAGGTTTAGTTAGCATATTCATATGATGGGTACAAGGTCTGTCCAATTGACTTCAACCAAAAGTATATGGTTAATGGGGAAAGTATTTTCAGCTCTCTGTAATGCTAAAATGTTTTTATTTGTATGTCTGTGTATAGCTTAAGACTTTTTCCCTCTCATTGTTCTACCTTGTATTATATATTTGAAAAATAATATTAAATCATTTGCAAAAATATATTTGTACAACCTAGGCATTTTAATAGTGTTTTCATTATCAAAGGAAAAGACAAAATGATGTTTTTGCTCCTGATAAATAAAAGTCCATCTGTCAAAAGTATATGATTAGACAGGTAAAAATTATGATCACAAGACATTTATAGTGTGAAATGATGATTTTAATGGTCTTTAGAACACATTAGGAAATAGAATGTATTATGTTGATACATTTTTTTACTGTAGTTCTTCATGTGCTTATGGATTTCATAAGAATGTTACAGAATGTAGTTGCATTTCTGTTGTGTTTTCAGGCTGATTACAGTTCATATTATCAGAGTCATTATGGAGTTTATTCTGCAGACTCTGAAGCAGTTGCAAGTGGTAGGTGCCTGGACATGTAATTGTTTTATTGGTTTGTTTGTTTTTTTAACTGTAACCACTGGTTTGACTTTTTCTATTAAGGAAAGTAAACTATAGGTAGAAATAAGAAATAAAAAAACTTCAGTGTCTTGTTAAAAATTGCTCAGAAAACTTTAGTTGTTTATGTTATTGGTGTAGATAGTTGTTTTCATAATGTTTACATATTTTTAGAAGAGTTTTAAAGTTGTATATGTAACTTTTGAAATATTTGGTAGTGCAACTCATTTAATAACAAAACATAAACTACCATTTTTTTTCTCAGTGCTACTATAAACCAAAAGTTAATTCTAAATTGATATGCATATTTTTTTCATAGGTGATATACAAGCTCAAGTAACTCGGCAAGTGGTGAGGTTCCCAAGTTATACTAAGCAATATAATTAGTAATCTTTGATTTCAAAAATTATTTGTACATATAAGCCATTCACATTGCTATAAAATGTGTCACTTGATGTTGAATTGTATTCATATTTGATGTGAATGATTTCATTTTTCAAGTGAAGTTAAATCTGACTTCAGTTAAGTCTAAAAACTGCTTGAGTAAATGGATATAGTAGATAGGGGATATTTCTTTTTAATTTTGACCTTTAGGATTTTCAGAAATTGGGTGACATTAAACAGAATACTGTGCAGGGAACTGCTACAATTTCTAAAGGACCTCAGGGTGCTACAGGAACAAAATCCCAGGTATGAATAAACATTGTACAGTACTTATTTTAACTAAAAAGGAGTTAATGTGAAACATTGAAAAGTATGCAAATACCTCTTAAGAACTCAACCATACCCGTAATGGTTGTTGGTATTAAATGGAACATTCTGACAAGTACAAGTTAGAGATGTGATACTCGGAAGGAGAAATATTATCAGTTGTTCACTGTTTTTAATAGCATCACATTTCAGTAAGTGATTGCCATATAATCCTTGTAAACTTCTTTTTTTGCCCCCCAGTGGCACAGCAGAATATCTGTGAACTGATAATGCTAGAAATTGGATTTCGATACATGTGGTGAGCAGAGTACTGATAGTTTTTTGTGTAGTGTTATGCTTAACTACAAACACTTTTTTGTATGTTTTTGGTGAGAAGTGAAGGATGAAATTTAAGAAAATAAAGTTTGCACTGTTCCATTTCAGTACTGTAGTAATAACCTCCAAATGGAATGAGTTACTCAACCTGGCCATCAATACAGCTAAAAATATACAGCTGTAATGGTAATACAGTATATTTATTTTCCCCAGTAATCATTTTGTGTTCATAGTAAGTACATTTCTATAATATCCATAATTATGGAACTAGATTTAAGTTGTAACAAATTTTATAATTGTGCTTTCAAATCTACCACTTCATAGTGGTGTTATATTCTCAACCAACTCTTCTGAATAATTCATGAACTGCAATTATCTGTATAGGATTGAAATATTTTAAAAATTCTTTTCAATTAGGTTAATCTTGGTTCAGTTGTGGTTGACGGTGTTACTTATGCTAAGTATCCAGTTCCTGATACATCTTCATATCAGTATGATGAAACATCAGGTTATTACTACGATCCAGCTACTGCTCTTTACTATGATCCTAACTCACAGTATTACTATAATGCGGAATCTCAGCAGTTCGTGTATTGGGATGGAGAGAAACAAACGTACCTGCCTGCTCCTACACAGACTTCAAACACTCATGAGACATTGGGTATTATGACTCAAATGTTGATACATTTTATTGTTTGTTTGTTTTTATTATTTTTCCTTCACACTGATTACATGTTTTTCACTGCTAAAAAATGTAACTAATAAATTGAATTTGTGATCTTTCAAAATGGCTGAATATCAAGAAAACTTGTACTGGAAGTGGTTGAAATAAAAATATTTTCTCAGGAGGAACTGAGACAGAATCAACCAAGGATGACAAGTCCAGATACAAGCAGGACAAAGTCAGAATTGCCAAGAAGATAGCCAAGGTGTGTAGAAGCATAAAAACTTTAAAAGATTGAAATATTAAAAGATCTCTCAGGTTAATCTAGGATCAACTGAGGTTGATGGTGTTACTTATGGTAAGTACCCAGCTCCTAATACATCTTCATATTGGTGTGATGAAACATCGGGGTATTACTATGATCCAGTGATTTAGATAATTTCTCACTAACAAAAGTGAAACTCTAATTTTGAAATTCTCATTATATATCTGTAGACTTAAAATGCTAAAAATCAGGTTTTAATACCTGTAGTGGGCAGAAGAAAGCCTATTATGAAGTTTTCTGTCAGAAAAATAAAAACATTCTTAGATCTAGGCCCTCAGTTTTTGTTAACCTTATATTTAGAAACCTAAAATCTGTAAAGAAAGTTTTCTTTAAAAGTAACGGTTTTGTTTGTTTGCAGGACACATCACTAACTTCTTGCAAAATATAAACAAATAACACTAAAGGACACTTACTGCAACAAAAATATGAACAACTTTTCAGAAAGTGTTGATTTGTGAGAGTTGTAAAAGATTGAAACATTTAGGTGTGCTTAACATGCTTGCTAATTGGATGCATCTGATATTTGGTGGAAATATAAAGTCAAATTTTATTTGCAAAGAGGTTGACATGGTTATCTTGTTTATTTATTTGATACCATTATTGGCATGAACTGCAGATCCATTTCACATGTGGGAAAACTGCTGTGGCTGATGTTCCTTACAAGCTAAAAAGTCCATTTGAACTTTTATTTGTTGAAGAAATTTTGTGCAAATATATTAATGTACACACACACTTCCTAGAAACAACTGTTAAAATTCTAACAATATTTTAAGTGTGTAGAAAAGTACTTTTGTCCTGGATCTTTATTTGTATTTTTTTCCAGAATTGAATAATATATATTTGCTGCATCTTGAAAACATTAGTTAAAAATAACTGGAATGCATTTAAGACGTGTTTTGTATTGAATCATAAACTTCAAAGAACAGCTGTTGTCAGAAGTGGTTGCACCAATAACCTAGTTTTAATGATTACCTGTAAAGAACTTTTTAATATTTGTAATATGTTAATGAAATTCACAAAATTAATAATTCAGACTTTTTTGTAAACTCTGAGATTAGGAATGTTAGAAGTCAAAAACAAAATCTGGGGAACAAGAGGGTGTTGAAAATAGCAAAGAAAATAATTTGGTAAACATACTTTGAAATATTGCTACCTGCTTTGTAAATGTTGAGCTTTTATGGCCATTTTTATTTAGGACATGGAAAGATGGGCCAAAACTTTGAACCAGAAGAAAGAAAATGCCAAGCAGAACTTGTCTGCTCAACAGTATAAAGATATAGCAGAACAGTTAAGGCAGTCTGCAGCTGCCGATGCTGGTTTTTCTGTTTTGGAGAAGAGAAACACACACACAGACAGACAAACCTTGATTAACGAGTCTATGAAGAAAGATGCTGAGGAGAAAAGTATTCTTCAGATGACATTAACAGGCAAGATTTCTTAATCATTGAAGCTTAATACTATTTAGATTGAATTTGATGGCGAGGAACCCACTCTGAGATGATAACAATTGCTCATATGGTTAAGAAAATTAGCATATTAACAAAAGTACTTTTTTTTTTCTCCAAAGGATCTTATCAAAAGTTTGTACATCTTCTAACACTATTAGAGAAAGTCGGTGAGTATTAATCATTGATGCTTTGTAACATATAAATGGTGTGTACTTACTGGCACTTTAGAAAGCTTTACAAGCACAGCAGCATCTCAGGATTTTAAAGGAGTCTAAGTACATCACGTTTTTCAGAAATTATTTTCTGTCGCTTCAAGGTGTTGGTGGTTAGGGTGCTCCACTTTTAGTGTGAGGGTTGTGAATTTGAATTCCCTTCACACTGAATGTGCTTGCTCACCCTTTCAGCTGTTGGGCTATCATAATCAGTTTTACTGTTCATTGTTAAAAGGGTGGCTCAAGAGTTGGTGGTAGGTAGTGTTTAATAGCTGCCTTCCCTTTAGTTTATTACTGCTATATTAGGGACAGCTATCACTGGATGGCCCTCATGTAGGTCTACCAAACAAAACTCTCCCTTCAAACCGTAAAATAGTACAGTGTAATACATTAAGTCTTCTGATTTTTTATGTATATTTATCAACATTTGTTTGTGTAAACTAATTTTAAAAAATGCTAGAGCTAATTTTCAGTTTTTGTGAAGAATGTTTATTGATTCTTGAGTATTTCATGCAATTTATAAATTTCCCATCCGTGCAAATACATCCTGTGGTAGTAAAAAAGTGATACTAGAAAGATCTAGATTTTTTTATAAGTTTATCACATATTTTAAGTTAAAATAGTTTCAGAACTGAATTCAACTGCTGTGTTTTCTTTACAGCTGTAAAATATCATCTGAAAGCTGTTTTTTACTTTTTCCAATGTGTTTGTCACAGCACTCCTTTCCATACCTAATTGTACGTTTATAAAAAAAATTAATGAAAGAGTTTCAAGACTGTTCAGTCTTAGTGGCTTTAAAATAGCTACTAATTTAATTATTATGCAGCATCAAACTTTACCATCATGGAGTTCTGTTTTCTATATGTATCTAACAAACACTCTTCTTGTTTAGGCATCAACAAACCTACACTCAAACCCAGCCTTGTTGCAGCTTATGATGACTGCAGTGATTCAGACACTGAGCTAGATACTATGACAGATGGTCAGTTTGTACAAGATCCTCTAAAGGCCTGGGAGATAAGACTTACCGACATGCAGAAAATGGCTTGTTTGCTCTGTAAACGTCAATTCCCAAATAAGGATGCACTTTCAAGACATCAACAGCTTTCCGATTTGCATAAGGTAAAGGTCTTGTTTATACTAAATAAGTTTATTTCATTCTCTATAGACACATTTTAATTCATTTTGTTTAAAAAAAAAAAAAAAAAGCTGTGTTCTTGAAAGAAAACTGTAATATGTTTCTTATAAACTCTTTCTGTTACACAACAGCTGAATGGCTGTCATACGATGGTAGATGTTTAATGGGCATGTTTTGTAAACATGGAATTTCATTAACAATGTATCTGTGAAGAATGTGTATTGATTCTTGAGTATTTCATGCAATTTATTTATTTGTTAATCTCTGAGTGGTCCTAAATTAAAATTTTGATGTATGTATATTTTATATCCTAATCTGCTTTTAGATAAAGCCTTTACATACTGAACTGTGCAAAAAAAAAAAAGTTATAAATTACTGTTTCTATATGGTCAGATTTAGTTGCTGCAATATTGAAGGGAAAATGCATGAAGATATTTTCATTACAAAATGTTAAGTTTTTGACTAAATTTTTAAATATCTTGTATTTAAGCTGAAAACAGTGTATTGTATAGAAACATCTGCTGGGTTGAAAATATATTTATTTCTGATATAAAGTTACTGAATTTGATCTTTAATTGTATTCATATTACTTCTAACATTCAGAGACCTTATTGTAAATGTAATAAAAAAAACATTAACACAAGATTCTGACTTGACTGAAACCTCACATGGTAGTTGAGTACTGTAGCCACCCAGTTTATGTAACAAATTCAAAACCCTAATGTAAACTGTTCCATTGATATTGGTGAGTTAATAAGATAAAAAAGAAAAAAAATCCCCACTTAAGCAGATTTGAATGGTGCTTACAAAGAATGGCTTTTATGAATGTAATATAAGCTTTAAAGTAGTAAATGCACTTGTATGTTTATAAAAGTGCATTTGCTACTTTAAGACTTAGTAGTTTGAGCAACTGTTATGTATGCAAAACGCTTTAATGTTTTACACAGATTAATTTTGTTTGGGTATAGCAAAACCTGGAAACCTTGAAAAGAACTAAACTGTCACCTGAAGAACTTGAAATTGTGGAAAAGGCAGAGAGAGAAGTATTTGTTTTTATAAGATATATATATATATATTAGTAATGTTTTAAGCAAAAAATTAGATTTATGGATAGTTAACCTGTTTGGCTTATGATATAGTTTAACTCTTGTTTGGAAAGTTATTTAGGTAAAAGGTGTTTCAAATCATTTGAAAGATAAAAATTGTGTCTGGAAACACAAGATGTTCAAATATTTCACATAACCCTAAAATAAGAAAAAATGTATTTAGAATTAATGAAAAGAATGAAGAGCCTAGGTCGAACTGTAGTTGTTTTATCAATCGATAATGCTCCTGCTAATGGATTTGAACTTTATTGGGTTTAGGCTGGTTATAGGGATCGAGCTAAAGAACGTAGGGAGAAGTATGGACAGCCTGAAAATCCCCATCCAAATAAACTGAAAGACAAATATTTGAAAAATATTCAACAAATTGTGTAAGTTTCGACATGACATCTGGTTCTTGGGTAGAATGTCACTTTCGCCTAATAGTTTATGTAGTAGAATTCAGGCAGTGTAAAATAACTACAACCATGTGCTTTTGGTGTTCTAAAAATATATGTGAACTGGTTGATAAAAATTATATTAATGACCCTTAAAATATGCTGTTATCAAAATGTGAATAAACTGGGAAACAAAACTTTGGTTACAATTAAAATTTTTTTCTTATTTTTGAGTCTCACTAGAAAAATTTGTAAATTTTCATTTTTTGTTTTCTCCCTTTCAGAATTTCCTAACATCCACAAGCTTGACTGCTCCCCAAATGTAACTTAAAAGCTAACAATGTTATTACGTTTGACATCTATATAAAATCAAAATAGTGTGAACATTCTACATTCAGTAAATATGTAAATTAATAACCTTTACCTATAGAAGATTCAGATGATAAATTATTGGAATAGGGCTGCAGCTGAAGGCTTGTTCATTACCTACCTCAGTATTTTAAGAATATTACGGTTTTAAACAATAGAGATCTTATTTATCCAATTTCACGTAGTTTTGTAGTATTGTTCCATAGTCTTTGTGTACAAAACCACTATGTGTTATATTTACCTAGTAAAGTGCACAGTTGAGGAATGTTTTGTAATTTTTGACAGTCCCTATGAACAACCTACTAAACAAGGTATAGGAAGTGACAATATTGGCAACAAGATGATGAAAGCCATGGGCTGGTCAGAAGGTCAAGGACTGGGTAGAGCAAATCAGGGAATATCCAATATTATTGAGGTAGAAAGAAGAGTAGCAGGGGCTGGATTAGGAATGGCTGGAGCAAACTCTGGGACAAGTGTCACAGACTCATATAAAGATACAGTTAAGAAGTCCATGCAAGCACGATATAACAATTTGTGTGGATAGTTATGGCTGGTTTAAACCTGTAAATACCCCATTATGTATAAATAAACAAAATTGTACATAAATTTTGTAGGAATACCACTATTTTTCATGTGTTTCTATAATTTAAATGTTATAGAGAGCTGTGTATTACATAACATAATTCTGGGAATGTGAAGTTGTAATAGAAGTAATTGGGTTAATTTGTGGAGGAGTTGTTTCCCAAATTCAAGGGCAGTCTTAATTCTTTGGATAAAATATTTCTATGAATTTGGTTGTCATATGGTTATACACACCACTTCAAACTGTTTTAATTAGAGTGTTCTTTCTGAAGAGACTGCATGCTTGGTGACTTCACCTTGATGGGGGTGGTTGTCACTAATACATATCCATTGACCATCAGGTGTTTCTTTCCACAGGCTCACCTACAAGGGAAGAGTGGTGTTAAATTTTCAAATTATGATCATTTTGTACTTTATTCACCTTAATAAAATGAGTTTTATATATGAATACTCCTCTTCCATGTGTGGATGTTAAGAATTCCTTTCTTTGTACTTTGCCCATGTTGATAAAATCAACATGTGTTAACTCACCTTTAAAATTTTACTTAGAGCAGTGATGAGTTTATTCAATAAGTGTGGTATAAAATTGAAAGTCAAAGGCACATTATGTTTGGTAACTCGCATTGAAAAGTATAGTGAACCACTATTTTGTAAAGTTTGAATTACAGTTATATGGATGTTTTTTTACTCTTAAAATTACATGTTTCAAAGAGTCAGTTTGCTCTATACTTTACGTACCTTTTAGAAAAAACAGCGAAAATAGTCAGATTTATATTTGTATGTTCCCCCTGTCATTATTCATTAAGGTTATTTGTGATCATTTTGCAACGAAAAAAACCATAAAAATTGATGTGTTTTTAGTGGTTATATAAAGTTATGGTAGAGAAAATAGAAAGTTTTACCGAAAACAAACACTTGACGTGTAATTTCGGAGGTTGTAGAGGTTAGAATTATATTTGAGATTTCTTGGACACAGAAAAATTTCCAACTTGGGGTATTAATTAAACTAAGTTTTTGTTTAAAAATACTTCATTACAAAATCTAATTATTTGTGTAATTCATGGTTAACCAAAGATAAATCAACATACTTTGTTATCACCTCCCGAAACTGCAAGGACATTTCCAGTTGCAGACCAGCTCACATGCCAAACCACATCATCAAAGGTGTAGAGTACTTTATAATTCCATGTACTATTTGTGCCATCATTCTTCCATATTATCACTCTTCTGTCCTGTATTTCAGTTAAGAAATATGAGAAATGGTACTGGGTTTATTCAGAATTCACAATAATACAAAATGAAAACAGATTTGTGACATTTACAAATGTTTCTTTCTTTATATATTGATTCACAGAGCCATGCAAGAAAAGTAAGTTTAAAATATTCTTAAAATTTCTGTAAGGAAAGATAAATGCTACATTGTTTCAGCATTTATCTAAACTCTAGACAAAGGATCTAAGAGAGTCATAGCTAAATTAGAATCATTAGCTTTTATACATTATAGATCTAAGATAGAACTACTGAACAGCATTTATATACAGCTCAGTTCTTAACAGAAACCAAATTTACTATAAATCAACCTATAGAAGATCCAGGAAAACTATATTTTGTTCACCTTAGTCTGTGAGTGTGTTTTAATGGAATTAAAAATATGTAATTAAACGTATCATAGGTCAATTATAAATAAGAATTTCATTTTTTCAAAAGTTGTAATTGAATACTATTTCATCAGTGTTTGTAGCCATAATGTCAAATATGACTATCATTCACTTTCAATAATAAGTTAAATTTAGCCTAAAAAAATCTGCCAGGTCTGTTAAAATACAGAACTCTTAAACATTTACGTATCTGCGAGGTTTTATACACACAAGGCTAGTGTTAGATAATATCCAGTGAGGAAATAGTATAAGAAACAATCTCAAAACCAAGTATCAACCTTATAAGATTGTGAAATAGTATAAAAACAATTTTTGTAACGTTAGACCTATCTTAAAATTTAACACATTCATCAACAATAATTTCTTAATTGAGATATCATATGAAAAAATGAAACTAAATCCATGTTAAAAACACCAACCAATTACCTGCGAACAACTAGCTATGATACTATGTGGCAAGCCAATAGAAGGAGCCCAGGCTACATCTCTTACCCAATCAGAATGTGCTTCAAGTTTTTGTTCTTCTACCCATCGATCTTCTTCGTTACTACAACAAAAATAAATATCAACCTGTATTTCAAACGACAATATAAATATGACTACATAATAATAAACACACAAGATAAACCATATATGATTCTTGTGTTCCAAACTGCTTTGTCTATCAATAGATCTTTTTTTGCAATAAGATGTTTCCTAACCAAAATAAATTTTGGAAATTTCTAAAGTAGCATACAACATACAGTTGTTTTGAGTTGATACTAGTAAATTCACAATTATTTATAAGCACAATGAAATTATACATTTTTCAACAAAATATAACTTTTCTACCTATGTTTTCTCAACATAAAATACAACTCATGACCTTTATAATTGTCTATCAATGTAATATGGTATTAGCATAATATGATTCTATACACGTTTGATGTTGGCTTTGATTTTGGTCAAATATTTTTCCACAGGAAACTTGACTGGAGATAGGAAATCTTCAGCAACATATTTGTTTATTGTTACAGTATTTTTCAGGAGGCTGCACTAGTAACTAGACGTCATACCAAGTTTTGAGAAAAGCATTTTTCAATTTAATAAGCTAAAATATTTATTGATCATTTTTGAGATACGACCAAAACCTAAAATCAGAACAACATTCTTTAGAAAAAGACAAGTCACAACTACCCATTTTTTGTTTTTAGTTATATTTCAGAAAGTGATTCTTAATCAAAAATGTTTACCTTTATTACAAACTATTTTACTTCAAGTTTGACTTATCAGTGAATCATTCTTGAACACAAGTTCTTTTAGCACATTGTATTAAATATATACTGTTAAAAAAATTAAAGGAACAAGTACATGTTTGTCATAACTAAATTTATATATGAAAAACATCTGTTTATCTACAAGTGTATTTTTTAAGCAACTCAAACTAAACTCACCTCACTCAAGGAAAATGCAACAAGGTACCCTATATAAAGGCTGTCACATGAAACTATGCATTAATTCTTGAAACAAACACCAACATTAATCTTTTATGGCTTGTTTCTAGAGTGTGTACCTTCATCTTGTACACCCAAGCAGTCAGGCACCATCTAACAGAGAATGAGGTGGCCAGGGCATTCTAGATGCTGGAGGAGGGCCAGACCCAAAGGAGGATGGCACAGTGCTTCAGTGTGTCACCAAGTTTCATCAGTCAACTTTAGCAATGCTACCATAAAACAAACTCTTATGGCAGGAAACCACATCAAGGCCATGAATGCTGCACAACAGCCAGCAAGGACCATTACACTGTGACCATCACTCTGCAAAATTACCTTCAGCATTTCACTGGAACCTGTGTGTCGACCCAAACAGTTCACAGTTGTCTGTGCGAAAGATGCCTTAGGGCCAGATAGCCTACAAGAAGCATTACTCTGACAGCACAACACCGTATAGCCAGGTTGGAGTTTGCTCGTCAGCACCTGGTCTGGGAACTTCTTCATCAATGGGTTACCGTGCTGTGAATAGACGACAGCAGGTTCACTGATGATGGACATGCGAGAGTATGGGGATACTGAGGAGAGCAATTTTCTGCCTGTAACATTGTGCATGTAGACACTTATGGAGGATGGTACTGTTATGGTATGGGCAGGCATGTGCTTGGGTGGCCAGATGGACTTACTCATACTTGACAGGGATGCTCTGAACACATGACAATATAGAGATGAAATTCTGGAACCCAATGTGAGGCTTTTTGCCAGTGCTATCAGTGATGGGTTCCGTCTCATACAGGTTAATGAGTGAGCCCACATCACCAGACTGTGTGTGGACTTCCTTGATGAGGAAGGAATAGAGATTTTTGAGTGGCCCATCAGGTCTCCAGATTTAAATCCAATTGAACATTGTTGGAATATGTTATTGAGGCATGTTAGTGAATGCCAGCACCCTCTTCAGAATATACAGGATCTCTGACAAGCCTTGGGAGACATGTGGGTTGCTACAACCCAAGATAACACCAAAAAATTGATTCGAAGTGTGCTAAATTGGTGTCAGGAGTGTGTCACAGCCTGTGGAGGTCACACTAGATTTTGAATGTTTCAAACATTTCTTGAGAAATGCACGTAAACTGTTTAAAGTGTTGTTGCATATAGGATATTAGTTTTGGTGACATTGGTTATTTTATAAATTTTATTTCACCATGTTTTACTGTTCGTCACACATTAAAAATTGGATACAGATGGAATGAAATGAGGCAAATTATCTAAAAAAAATTAAAACTATCATATTTGGAACAAAGAGATAAATTATATAAGAAAATATACTTGTTCTTTACATTTTTTGAGCAGTTTAGTATGTAGATAAATAAAAAAGAAACTGAGAAAGAAAACAGAACTAGGAAAGTCATCCGTCCAAAAAAAAAAAACTACCAAATTCTTCAGGTAAAAACATTTCATCACATGAATCATATTTAAAAAATGTATTAAAATGTTAAAATACCTCCTATATTTTCATGGTGTTTTTTTACAATTAAAGAAATTCATATTAGCTTTAC
The DNA here is from genome assembly GCA_011833715.1 of Carcinoscorpius rotundicauda. Lineage (NCBI taxonomy): Eukaryota > Metazoa > Arthropoda > Merostomata > Xiphosura > Limulidae > Carcinoscorpius > Carcinoscorpius rotundicauda. Next base: position 20,157,319 of record CM022402.1, on the reverse strand, counting down.
ATGCTTTCATTTTTAATAAACCAATTACCCCCAACAGTTTTAATGCAATACTGTGAGATATGTTTTTGTTAATCTAGAACAAACAAACATTAGCCAACTTACACATATTTCCAAATCTTGACTAAGTTATCACAACCACCAGTAACAAACCGTTTCATCAACTGAGGTTTCTGGTTGAGAGGCTGATATATCGGCAATCCTAGTGCTAATGCAGGAGCCCAGCTGACAGCATTACAACCAATCTATATAAACAGAAACAAAGACAAATTTTGCTTACCTTACAAATCCTTTTAAACTTAATTTAAGATGCTCACATATTACCTTAGGGTTTCATTGAGCAATCATCTCTCCAAGAAGACTACTCCCTCACTGCATGAAAAATATTAGTTCCAATAATTTGCCTATCTTTACCATTATATTTTCCCATTCCAATATTCCATACTACAACCACTAAAACCAGTCCAGAGGCCACTGTTCATTTTTTGATCACCCATTATGTGGCTTGGTATGCTAACACCATTTTCCTAGACTAGGTTACACGTTTCAATAAGCACAGCATCAAAACATCATTTTGCTGTTAGACAATCCCACATTGAAGAGTCAAGTGAATCTTAGCATTGTTAAAATAGTGTTTTTACCAATCAGTGCTGCAACCTCTTGACCATGGTTTATACATTAAAAGTCCACTATAGAAAGCACCTAGTCCACTCTGTGTTATAAAACATGGGTCAAAGCATGTCACTCTGAAACTTAGTAAAAAGGGTCAGTGTACTAGATACTTGAGCTTGGATCAGTTCCATCATGAGTGAAAACAAGAAGAGCATAATATAAAAGTGTTTTCCCAAAATGTCTCATCACTTCTCCCTCAATTAACAACAGCAAAGACAAAGACTACAACATCACTTTGGCTCAACTACTACAGCTTGCTAAAAGACCATCTCAATGTCATCACCAATCCCAATGAATACAACAACCAAGACAGCTTTCTCACCAAACAGTTCTGTGACAACTAGGAACAAGAACTTCTCAATGACATGAATGGTGATCATTGCACTATAGACAGCAATCAGTCTATGAATGCAGAAGAGTGCACAGTCTAATAAGTGCTGCAAATGCTAAAATGCACTGCAGACAAAAAGATGTTTGCACTAAAAACCCAGCAATCGTGAAAATGGACAATTTAAATTATGTATGAGAAACTGTTCAAAGTAACATCATTAACAGTGTTAAAAAGAACAACAGTCCAAAATCACTAAACTTTGTTTAACAAAATATATATATATATATGCATATTCTCTGATTACAAATTGTAAAATACGTTGAAAGGTGAAAATAAACATTTAAGAAATGAATAACTATTAAAAGCTTGGATGTACAATATGCAAAAAAATATCACTCAACGTTACAATTCAAATATTTTACAGTAAGATCCCTAGTTAGACAGTTTACTGTCCTGAAAGAAACTTTATTTTTACAAATTTTATGATAACTAAAAAAATATAAAGTTCAAACTTCTCCACTTTTTTTTTAATTCTATCTGGGTAATAAAGTCTATTCTCGCAAGGTCAGTTAACTTAAAAAGTACAAGAATTAAAAGGATTAAATGCTAGCTATAAAAACTAAACAAAAATCAATATAAATATTAAAATTGAAACAGCTAGCCAAATAAAGCCAAGAACTGGCATGAATTTTCTTACAAACTAGTCACTATGAAGTAAACTGTGGTTTAAGAATAGCAGCAAAACTCATCACACATGCACAAAAAAAATTCTGTAGACCAAAATTCTGAAACCAGATGTTAAATGAAAAATATTAATTTATTTGTTTATGAATTTTCAATCTTAAAACTTATAAGACTAATTAATAACAATTTCTATTTTTAAAATGATTATATGTTTCATTATAAATTTTTTTTTACAATTGAACATAGTAAAGTTTTTTTTCCCCATCAAGCAATGAAAATGGCTAGATCACAGCAGTAAATAACTACTTGTACTTATTAATGTTCATTACTTACAATACTAATTACAAATAACAAACAGACTCACTGCTTATATGATGCAACTAAGAAAACTTTCCTGGCTCAAGCTAGATAACATTTCATACCTAAGGTTGATGTAGCATTATATATATTAACTGATCAAAACACTGTACCTACAATTTTGAACTAAGCAGCTGACAAGTTAAATATTACCATTAATTAGTGTCGTATAAAATAACCAAAGTTTTGATTAATGTTGTAAAATAATCACCCAGTATTTCCAACTATTCAGTAACCAAATTACCATAAATTTATTAATATTGTGAAATTAATCAAATCATCAAAATTAGTGTTTATGAATGTTACCATTTTCTATTATTTGGACCATCCAGTAATTCAAATATTGCAAATATGAATTTTCATCATTTTTTTTTCATTATTAATTCAGGCTTGTTCAGCATAATCAGTTAGTGTCATGACTTATAAAAGTAATCAATTAAAATGAGTAACTAATACGTTGGTATTATGTTTGTTGTTAAGCACAAAACTACACAATGAGCTCTCTGTGTTCTGCATACTATGTAATCCAAGTGTTTTTTGCAACACTTGGGAAAATAATCAGTTTGGTTTAATCATCTTGAAAGAATAAATTGTTTACATGGTTAATCATATACATTTCATACTTACTGTGTGAGCATTATTGATTTTCTTTGTGTCCCAATTTCCATCTCCAGAACGAGATAATATTGACACAGCACCATCTGAACTTCCACAAGCTAACATCAACCCTAAATCATGTGGAGCCCAGCAAAGGGAGTTTACTAAAAGTGAAGAATAAAATTAAGTGTTTAATTTTGTTAGTTTGTTATCAATTTCATGCAAAGCTACACAAGAGCTACTTGCACTAGCTGTCCCTAATATAGCAGTGAAACAAACAATAATCACTCACTGCCAACTCTTGGACTACTCACTTTTACCAATAAATAATGAGTTTGGTTTGAATTTCACACAAAGTTGTATAAGAGCTATCTATACTACCTATCCATAATTTAGCAGTGAAAGACTAGAGGGAAGGCAGTTAATCATCACTCATCACCAATTTACTGCAGATTACGAGTTGAGCATACTAACCACCTGGTTATGAAAGGCCCAAAGTTAAACAAAATCCATTAGTCTGCTAAGTTGTTTTAAATAACATATAATTTAAACTTTATATAATTAGGCATAAACATACTCTTGATTTATTTTATTTTATAACTAAAAGTACCCAGTAATTTGTTAACCTAACAATATTCTCTTTAAAAGTGATGAAACCTAAACAGACTGACGGCTAATGTTAATGCATTTTGATGCTTACAAAACTTTTCTGAAACAAATATATGCACAAAATAAATAAGAGCTTTCTATGCCAAATGCAATAAATATTTTCTGAATACTCTTAAGTTCTTTACAATATCTAGTTTGGTAATTTATACAATCATACAGCAGAGTCTGTTTCAAATACAAAAACATACTATAAAAACTAATGCACCTGAGATATCATTTCTTATAAATTTATATGAAAATATTATTACCAAATAACATGTAATGCAGCTTATCTTCAACTAATTAAGTTATTCCTTCACTTGAAACTAATTCAAAGTGTTCTTTCTACTTTGTTTGCCATGTGGAAGAATGTATTTAAATTTTTAACTCAAACAACTTTTACCTACCTGAAGAATCATGGCCAATATGGACATAAATATTTTTCCATTCTCCTCTAGTCTCTTTCCAAAGGACAACCTTTCTATCATATGAACAAGAAGCAAGAATGTTACCAAACGCTGGATGGGCCCAAGCAACTTGCCAGACAGGACCTTCATGTCTAGGAGAAAAATATTTAATTAATATTCACTTATGTTTTATTATAAATGTTAGATATACAGTAATACCAACAAACATTTATTTATTGATGTTTCAGAACTGTTTAAGATTACATCATCAGTATTAACTCTTTTCACATGGGATCTATGAAGTACACCATACTTATAATCCCAAAATAACCACTATAGTTTCCACACTACAACTTTAATACTGTCCATGTATTTTCATAAAATTTGGCAAGCTTTTGGTAAACCTTACAAATCTTTTATGCATAAAAACTCAGATTATTTAATTAACTAATTTTATTACAATTCAATGTACTGATTGCTCTAAGCACAGAGTGATTTTTATGCTATTATTAAAAACACTTTTCTTCCTTTGAAAATGTTCACACATCTTTTGTATAAACTTCAAACTTTCTAAATAATTTTTTTTCATGTTAAACTTTCTATTTTATCCATTAGTTTTGTACCCTACCTTTCTCTTGTAAAACTACACATCTGCTTATACTCACGTTTATTGTTTTATCTCATATCTAACTAATAATCCTGGCAAACTGTAAATCATTCAATGAATTTATAGCTCAAGTTATTATCTTAAAATATGTAACACACAAAACTCATGAGCATCATTTGTAGATAATTAATTATTTTAATTATCTCACCTAACATAAAATCTTTCAAGTTTTTATAGTTTTTACTTTTATAATTGTGAATAAAAATATTTATTAAATATGATACTTATCACTGACATCTTGTTTTCTGCTGCCACTTGCCAATGAAAATTAAGCCTTCCTTTTTCTCTGTGTATGTAGGGTACTAGTATAATAAATATTTTCTTTACTTAAACAATGCACCTAAAAATACAGAAGATTTACACACATAAAGCAAATAATTATCCGTAATAACTGTAATTTAACTGGCTTTCTAACAACAACACGACCCTTGAAATAATTCTGTAATGTTCTTGATCATACCACCTCAGGAGAAAATTTCATGAAGATGAAATAAACAATACTCTGTGGTGAAACTAATCTAATATAATACATTATTTTATAGACTGAATTTACATTTTTACTGGTTATAAATAATGTTGAACAAAATGTGAAAAAGAATTATTGGCTATTTATAAAGGAGAGGATGTGATAAGTTGGCCTAATTTTTCTACTCTGTGACAACTACAAACAGAAAAAGAACAGTCTATAGTAATTACGCTTTGCCTTAGAACCATGTTTATTATAATGAACAGTTTATGTTTTATTCGGTACTTCAAAGAGTGATGATAAATAAATTAGAGATGAAGGAGGACCTACAAAATGAATGTCACAATTCTTGTGTTAAGGGAGACTGAGGATTGTTAAAACTTAAAACTTACTCAACAATAAAATTTGATTTATTTCTATGTTCTGATGCCAAGTTTATTCATATATATTGATAATAAAGCAGTTTGATTAACTTTTGCAAAATGTGTATTTCAACCACAAAAAAGTTAATTTACAACATTCAAGAAGCATCATCATCATCAGCTGTTAATCATTTCAGCACGAGCTTGGTCTGTGGAACTGACCTTGCATCCATTTTGTGTTTCTTATAGTTTTCATCCTATTACTTTTATATTGGGAAGTGTACGTTTGCAAAATTTGGCAGATTATCAGTAAACATTACAAAGCTTTCATTAGAAAAATATCATATTAAGTTTACAAGTTTGTTCAACACAACTTCTTTCATGTTATTTTCACTAACAAATCTCTGTATGGGTTCAGTCAATTTGTCTAATCTCACAACCACCATATAAAATTAGGTTTTTGATTGATTGATTGATTTAGTGTTTTATGGCACAAAGCAACGAGGCTATCTGTGCCAAACAACCGGTAAAAATGTAGTAAAAGACATAAATGGAAATGAAGGTAAAACAAAAAAGTATAAAACCAATGTTGACACCTAGTCTACAAGGTTAAGATAGAAGGCAGAGTGTAAAAAGTTGTAAGGTATTTACTCTATCAAAAAGGTATAATCATAACCCGCCAGGAAGACTAACAGGCAGGTACAAGACCCACCGTCAGTCACCTGAAGTTGGTCTTTCCAGTCCTGGTTCTGGGTTATGTGTCACAGCGACCAGTATCAAAATGTAAAATAATAGAAGTATTATAAGACACACAGTAAAATCACAACAATGAGTAGCCAAATGTTCAGTAAAAAGAGAAAAGTCACATAAATGGAGTAAAATTTGTAAAAGTAAATGAAGGTAAAAATAAAACAGCAATTAAAACAGAAAATGGTGTAAAAACCAATGGTGACATCCAGTCTTCAAAGTTATAAACTATTTACTCATAGCATAATAATAATGATCATAACCCGCCAGGAAGACTAACGAATAAGTTCAAGAACCACCGTCAGTCACCTGAAGTTGGCCTTTCCAGTCCTGGTTCCGGGTTATGTGTCATAGTAGCTATTATCAAAATGTAATGGAATAAAAGTTTTAAAAGACACTCAGCAAAATCGTAATAAAGAGTAGCCAAATGTCCAGTAAAAAGATAAAAGTCAAGTAAATGGAGTAAAATGTGTAAAGGTAATTGAAGATAAAAGCAAAATAGCAATTAAAACAGGAAATGGTACAAAAATCAATGACGACATCCAGTCAACAAAGTTGTAAAGGTCAACCTGTAGCAGAATGGGAATGATCATAACCTGCCAGGAAGACTAACAGGTAGTATATAAACCACCGTCAGCCACCTGAAGTTGGTCTTTCCGTCCTGGTTCCGGGTTATGAGTCAAAATGGCCAGTACAAAAAAGGTTGTAAAAGTGTAAAATGATATGCAGCGAAAGTATAATAGTAACTCGCCAGGAAGACTAACGAGTAGTTCAAACAGAAGCGTTAGTCACCTGAAGTTGGCCTTTCCAGTCCTGGTGTCGAGTTATTTAATGTTCTGGCCATTGTTTAATGTCACATTGAATGAGAGAGAAAAAAACTGTAAAAAAGGAGCCACAATTAAAAAGGTGTAATAAATAAATATACCACACTTAAATTATATTAAAAAGATTAACGGCCATTAAAAACTTAACGTTATTAAGGTGGACAGAGTCACCATCACCAATAACTCTGTCCAATGTTACAGACTGACCCTGGGAAAAAATATGTTTAAAGTATTGCCGTCATTGAGAATTGTAATGATGGCAAAAAAGTAAAATGTGGCTGATAGTGATTTGAGTGTTACACAAACTACACATTGGTGCATCAGTTCCAGATAAAAGAAAATGATGAGTTAAAAAACTGTGACCAATGGGTAGCCTAGTGAGAACAACTTCTTCCCTCTGAACTTTACGGAAGCTAGATGGCCAAACTCCAATTTTGGGTTTGATTTGAAAAAGTTTGTTGTTGCATTGCTCACTCCAAGTGGACTGCCAACTGGCATGGAGCCGAGCCTTGAAAACAACACCATAGTCCATGTACGGAATAGACATAAGGGTGATGGTGCTGAGACAGACATATTTAGCTGCCATGTCTGCAAGCTCATTCCCATGAATATCAACATGGCCTGGTATCCAGAAAAACTGGATTGAAGTAGCTGCTAATGAGAAATGGGCCAGTCGGTTTCGAATATCTGCGAGAATAGGATGTGAGCTAATGTGAAGTGATTTCAAGGCAAGTATAGAACTAAGCGAGTCAGTATAAATAGTGCAGTTGGAGTACCGCTCAGCTGCAATATGATCAAGGGCAAGAGATATGGCATACAGTTCAGCAGTGAACACAGAAGCTGTAGAGGGGATTCTGCGTGCAACTACTGACCCATAGCAGAGCCCACTGAATTACCTGATTTGGAACCATCTGTATAAATGGGAACTGAATGATTGTTTGAAAGATATTCATTGAATAAAAGACGGTACTTCCAGTCTGGAGTACCCGCCATTTTTAGGTGATTGAAAGAAAGGTCACACTTGGGGGCTGTAATAAGCCATGGTGGGATGCGTCGACCTGTGGAATCTGCAATGTTATCCAAGGACAGACTCAATTCATCCAATTGTGCCCGGATGCGAAGGCCAAATGGAGCAATGACAGATCGTCTGTTCTGAAAAAGTACTGCCCACCGAGGAAGGAAAACACATTCCCAGGTGGAATGCTTTGGTAAGGAATGAAGTTTCGAAGTATATTGTAAAGACAGTTGCAAACGGCGAAGGTGTAGAGGAGGTTCATGAGATTCATTGTATATGCTTTGAACTGGAGAGGTACGGAAAGCTCCAGTGCAGAGTCGAAGTCCTTGGTGATGAATGGGGTCCAGTATCTTTAAGGCTGAGGGTCTGGCAGAACCATAGACCATTGATCCATAGTCAAGTTTCGATCTAATAAGTGCACGATATATCTTTAACATTGAACGGCGATCTGCCCCCCAACTGGTAGAAGAGAGGACACGGAGGATGTTCAGTGCTCTTGTGCATTTGACCCGAAGCTGCTTCAAGTGTGGTATAAAGGTCAGTTTACGATCAAAGATAAGCCCCAAGAACTTTGTCTCCGGGACCACTGGCAGCAAAACTTCACCGATATGAAGTTCAGGATCAGGGTGAATACCTCGTCAACGGCAAAAGTGCATGCATACAGTTTTGGAAAGAGAGAAATTAAAGCCATTAGCCAGAGTCCACTTCCGTACACGATTGAGGGCAGTTTCTAGTTGCAGCTCAATATATCTCATGTTTGACGACTGACATGAGATGTGAAAGTCGTCGACATACAGCTCATTCGTAACGGTGAGAGAGAGTTGTTCAGTGATGGCATTTATCTTTATACTGAAGAGTGTGACACTCAATATACAGCCTTGAGGGACTCCAAGTTCCTGTACAAAAGAACGTGAAAGTGCCGAACCTACACGAACTTGGAATCTCCTGTCCATTAAAATTTTTTTAATAAACATGGGTAGATGGCCATGTAACCCATATGTATGGAGGTCTCGCAAAACGCCATACCTCCATGTTGTGTCGTAAGCCTTCTCTATGTCAAAGAATATCAATACAAGGTGTTGGCAGTTGAGAAAGGCCTCTCTGATAGATGTTTCAAGACGAATTAGGTGGTCTATGGTGGAGTGCTGTCGACGGAACCCACACTGGGTGGGCGAGAGGAGGTTGTTTGATTCAAGGAACCAAACAAGACGAGCATTAACCATCCTTTCTAAGGTCTTACAGAGACAGCTCGTCATAATGAATATCATCAGGTCCAACAGATGTACTGGCAGACCAATGAAGGGCCATTTTTAGTTCCACCAGGGTAAAGGGACTGTTATAGTCAAAGAAACAGTCAGTTTGAAAGGAAAGAGGTGATCGCTCTGCCCGAGTCTTGATGGCCAGGAAGGTGGAGGAACAAGCAGAATTGCTAGATACCCGGCAAAAGCTTTCACCTAGAGTGTTAGCGATGTTCCGGACCATCAGAGAGTAAGATCGAGAGGGGAACAGAATTGTAGTGCCCATTAACCTTTCCAATCTTGTCCCATATGATCTTGGAACTGGTGGTAGAAGATATGCTGGTTGTGAACTTAATCCAAGGTTCCTTCTGGCTTTGACGTCTTACCCACCTACCATGTGCTCGGGCCCGTTGGAAAGCAACCCGATTTGAAAGTGTGGGATATCTACGAAAAGTATCCCAGGCCCGTTTTTGAGCCTTCCGTGCTAAGTTGCAAGCAGAATTCCACCATAGACGAGGATATCGTGGGAAACGTGTCGAGGTTTTAGGAATACACTGAGCAGCTGCATGAATAATACAATCAGTTACCGCTGCAACACAGTCATCTACTGATGGCTGATCTACGATGGCAGGATCAAGTTCTGCGAGAGCAGTGAAAGTGGACCAGTCTGCCTGATCCAGCTTCCACCGGGGCACGTGGGTAGGGTGGCATCGACCATGGCCAGTCTCTCTCAAAAGGATCGGAAAATGATCACTGCCTAGTGGATTACTGTCAACCCTCCATGAAAAATGGGAGAATAATGAAGGGGAGCAAACTGAGAGATCAATGGCGGTGAAGGACTGACTTGGTGCATGAAAGTAAGTGGAAGAACCAGTATTAAAAAGAGAAAGATTGTGATCAGAGAGCATCTGCTCTACATATCGACCCCTCCCATCAATAACAGCATTTCCTCAGAGGAGATGGTGTCCATTAAAATCCCCCAGGATTAGAAATGGAGATGGCAACTGTTCAATGAGAGCATCCAGGTCTGATTGATCATATGTCTCTCCAGGGGACAGGTACAGAGAACAAACAGTGATTGTACGACCCAAGGAAATACGGATGGCTACAGCCTCCAAGGGTGTGTAGAGAGACAAAGACAGGGTGGGCACATGTTGATCAACCAACAGTGCCACCCCTCCATGTACTTGACCATCACACAACTTGTCATTTCTGTACAGAGAAAACTGCCGAATGGAGACTGTATCAGCAGATTTGAGAAATGTTTCTTGTAGAGAAAGACAAACAGGCTGTAAGGAAGCAATCAGCGTTTTGATATCATCCAGATTAGAGCGTAAACCTCGACAGTTCCATTGTATCAAGGTGGCTATTATTAAGGACGGGCAGGTGAAGTGGTTGGAGAACCCTTCAGTTTACGACCTCGTCTATTTCCTTTACTGTCTTTCTTCGGAGGAGGTCTATCAACCTCCATGGATCCTGCTCTGGGTCGAGTGGGCAGGTTTTTGTTATTGGAAGAGGAATCAAGTGACTGAGGACGCAAAAGAATAATTGTTTTGTTTATTGTGGTGGGAGAAAATGATGTATCAGAAGAAATGCCTGTATTTGAAACTGAAGGACATGGATCTTGAGGTTTGATGGAAGATATGGGAGGAACAGAGATGGGTGTGGAAATCGATTCATCTACTTTTTTAACCACGGAGGTCAAAAGGCTTTTCATTTGTTTGAAAATGATTCTCTTGGAGGCACAGAGAGATCTGTCTGCACTTCCACTGTAGTTGTGTAATGGAGTGCAGCAGCATATGTCCAAGATGGGATTGTGGACAGCAATTTCCGAGCCTCAGGATAACTAATGTTATGTGTCGTTTTCAAACGCTGCACCTCTTTTTCCTCCAACCATTTTGGACAAGAATGAAAGTAAGAGGGGTGAGAACCATTGCAGTTGACGCAATGTGGGTTTATGTCACAATCATAGGCATCGTAGTCCTTGCCTCCACAACGAGCACATGTCAGAGAACCACGACAAGATGTCTTTGAGTGGCCGAATCTCTGACATTGAAAACATCGAAGAGGGTTTGGAATGTATGGCCAAACCCTGCAAATGAGATAACCTGCTTTGATGGTGGTGGGTGCACGTGGTGAAGTGAATGTTAAAACAAGGGTATTTGTTGGCAGTGTAACTCCATCTCTGCGAGTGGAGATGCGCCTCACTGCAGAAACTCCTTGAGTGGAGAGACCAGCGAGAATCTCTGATTCAGGAACATTCTTCAAATCCCTTTCAACAATAACTCCTCGTGAAGTATTCAAAGTAGCATGGGGTGTAACCTCAATAGGTATATCGTCAATTGCCTTTGATTTCAAGAGGAGTTCACTGTGTTGGGATGTGGATGTTTCAACCAATATGTCACCAGATCAAAGCTTCTTTACTGACTTTGGAGAGCCAGCAAGTCCCTCTAGCCCCTTTTGAATAAAAAAAGGGGACATTTGCCCTAAAGGTTTTTCTGAAAGAGAATGCAATATCAGAAAATGAGGTACGTGTGTTACTAATGTTGGAGATTGCTGTTCTGAGTATTGAAGACATGGTCGCTTACCCATTGACTGTTTTTTTTACAATTTTATTTACATTTTTTGTAGGATCCATAGGAAAGAGAAAAAGTTTCGGTACTCACTGACCCCACCCAACATGGAGCCCTACAAGGGGATGCACTACAAAGTCATGCAAGGACAATGCAGCAATGCCAGGGTTTCGTGAGCTCTATACCCAAACACCAGCATTAGGCACAATGTCCACAACACCCGTTGAGAACTTCCAACACCAGTACTTGGTTGGCTCTAGCCCAGGTGGACCAGCCGATTGACCCAAGGGGGGCCACCCGTCTACAGGAATTCGAGGCCAAAGTGGTGTGTTAGGGTTGGACCCCTCAATCACTTCACGGGTCGCCACGCACGGCAAACACGTGGGTGGATGTTTAGATCCCAGAGAAGGTAACCAGACAGAACAGAACCTTCCCTGGGAGGTCCCCTCACCACGTACAGGAATTTACTCCGAGGGGTATAAAATTAGGAAATCAATATAAATTATGCCTTTTTTTTTATTCTAGAATGACAACAGATTATAAAATGAAAACACATGTTTAGACTAAATGGCTTAACTCTTATAACATTATACATTTACAGAGATTTATTATTTTTTTATATTATTACCTTTTCAGCCATGCCTAGTTACCAATATTGAAGTTACAATGACACAGCACTCATGAACTTGTGTTACCATACCTTATTATATAAAGCTGACCTTTAGCCTCTATAAAGTGTCCCGTCTTTTCAATTATTATAGACATGTATATGGATTATCACTATTTCGAACCGTTTTTAAACTTTTCTTAAAACATATAACAATAAAAAAAAACAAAAAAAAACAGTTATCTCTTCTAGTTATGACTTTTGTACTTGGTTGCTTATTGTAGCTTGTTTAGCCTGCAAAATTTTGCACATGGAGGATGCAAAATGAAATTTTTTTTTTTTTTTTTTTACATTTTCTACATACATTTAAATAACCATAAAATTATGTATCTTTCATTGATATCACACAATTCCATTATAATTTATCAAGGTTAATAACTAAGCTGTATTTTTATTGAAAAACTATGAAATTACAAACAGAATAAAGATTCAACTTACCAGCACAACTGTTTGTCTTGAAAGAAAGAAGAAGTTGTTATATTTGAAAATGGCTGAGAAAATCACTAAGGGGGCATTTTTAGCTTTCAATTTGTTATTCATGTGTCATATATAGAAGTGTGTATAGGGGCCACTTCCAAAAATGGAAAGAGGTGAGTGGGGACCAACACGTTTGATTCAAAAAATACAGTGATAACTCAGCAAATAGAAAACATAAAAGCTGTGTTTTTTTCAAACTCTAGCTTGTCAATACTGGTAATTTGAATTTCTAATTTGTATGAAACTACATACTCTGTATTTTGACATCACAGACATTTAATTTTTGACCAGTGTTGCATTCAACACGTTACAGGACACACAAAAATCAATATTTAAGTGTCCTTTAAATAATTACTTTTAAATTAAGATATCAAATAATTTATAATATGAAAATTTGAATTATAATTTACACTTTGATACCAAATACAAGGAGATAAATTCATAAAATAGTAGTTCAATAAAATTTTGAATGCAAGTTAACAAATGAGATAACACAGCCTTTGACACATCACAATCGGGTTTAAGTAAGAATTAGATTGGAAAAAACGTTTTTAAGTACATATGCTTCAACCAACTTTATGACTTAAATAAGCCTACACTGATCATAGTGTTGTAACACAACTATGAAAATTCATAGAAATGAGTTAGTGTTTTTAGACCCATTTAATCATAGATTTCTAAAGAAATAGAAAAATCACAAAATCATTTTATATTAACCCTAGTAAACCTTCACTTAAGAGATATTCTGGATTAGAAGTGAGTAATCTGTGATTGCCATTGGTTAAATCTACAGGAAATCTCTCCTCCAATCAGAAAGTGATAATCCAACCAATCACAACACGATCTCCACGATCCACCAGGACACTATAAAAGACCGTCAGCACCTACATACATACTGACTTGAAGACAAAAGGCAGAAAACTTTCAAAACACTGTCCTCTACACTTGTGTCTCGACAACATGAATTTGCCATCCATTCTAAAAAGTTTCATCATGAATACTCTGCCTAAACAATCTATCAAAGAATACTAAAATAAGCTACATTTGAAATTTATTTCTTAACATCTTTCTTTATTTTAAATCATAATATAAACAAAAAATAAATTCTTATAGTACTTTACCCGAGTGTAGGATACAGACAGAAGCTTTCAAAGTAGAATTTAAAAAGAAAAAGAAAATTTATCACAATTGTAAGTAAAGAAAAAATATTTCTCAAAATTTTTCTAACTTTAGTAATTTATTATGACCATTACTTACTCTCTCAAATCAGCTACTAACTTATGAGTGCCATTTTTAACATCAAAAATTTTCACCGACTGGTCAGAGGAACAAGTTGCCAACCTGGTACCATAGTAGTCCATCTGAGCATCATGCTAAAGGAGAACAAAGATATGAAAAATTCACCCCACTTATTAACTTACATTTTAAATAGTTGTAATTTTGGAAAAAAAGGTGAAATATTGAAAAAAATGCACAACACATCACAGGTGCGTATTGAAGCTCCCCTGAACAGAATCTAAATATAACAGAATAAAAACTTAAGTTAGTAAGTTGCTATACACAGGTGCGAGATGTTAAAAACTACCTTAATAGGCTTAGCTTAGTTGGACTTATTACACTGCACAAAGTTTTTGCTTCTTAAAGACTGTTGGGTATTCTTTATAGATTTTTGGCTGCTGATCATGAGAATCACATCCAAATTTGACTATCACGTACTGTTTTGTCATGTTTTTTCTTATATTTGTGTCCAAAAATTTTTGTTCCTGTAAGAGACCTATGAACAATGTTTTGTGCAGTCTGGGCATGAAATCGGGGCAGGATGGAAGCTGTTCTGTAAAAGTATGCAACTGCTCATTGGATTAATATAAACTTTATAATGTGTACGTATTGTTTCAGAATTTAGCATTGTCTCAGTAGCAATGTAACAAGTAAGTTAAATGTTATAGGCATCTTACAGGACAATCATTATCGGTCAATATGTCTTGTCAATGTCGTAATAGTCAAGATACATTCTGCTATATCTATGGTGAGCATATGCTTGTTCAGAGACTATCAATGACTACTCTTGTACTTTGGCTGTAAAATTGGTAATCAACAACAGGAAAGGGTGAATCACATTTGTTGTGCTACATGTGCTGTCTGTCTGAGAGCTTGGCTCAGAGGCACTCAAAAGACAATGCAGTTTGCTGTCCCGACGATACAGCCAGAACAGAAAGACCATGTGACAGACTGTTACTTCTGTTGAACTAATGTATCTGGTTTTTCTGCCAAAAATAAGAGGTAAATTGAGTACCCTAATCTGTCTTCAGCAACTAGACCCATACTACATGACAACACTCTTCCAATTCCAAAACCACCAAAGGAATAGACCTTAGTCGAACTAGATGAAAAAACTGCAATGCAGGGAACTGGCAGTGACATTGATCCGAAATTTGAACCTTATCCTCATGCAATCTATATCTCATAACACAGTCAGAATTAAATAATCTGGTCACAGCAAAAGCCGAATTGCTGGGTTCAAGACTGCAGGAATGATGTTTGCTGTTACCAGGTATGAAAATTTCTGTATTTCAAAGCCACCAAGATGATATAATCAAATTCTTTGCACGAGTTGATAGTCTCTGTATGTATGTTGACATCGAAGGATTATTTTCTGCTTTGGGTTGTGACCATGACCCACAAGAGTTGCATCTCTTTATTGATTCATCAATGTTAAGCCTCAAAGCTGTTCTGTTACATAATGACAATGTTCACCCTTCAATACCTATTGGTTATAACACCTACGAGAACATGGAAATGTTGCTGAAACACATCCAGTACAGCAAGAACAACTGGAATATCTGTGCAGATCTGAAAGTCATTGCTCTGTTACTGGGACTGCAACTAGGCTATACAATCTGTGAATAGGACAGTTGTGCCAAAGAGTCACATTATTCTAGATAGAGCTGATCACTCTGTAAAAATTTAGTTCCAGGACAGAAAATTGTGACTCATGAATCGCTTGTCGACCCGGCAAAGATTTTTTTGCATCCTCTTCACATAAAATTGGGACTTGTGAAGAATTTTGTAAAAGCAATGAACAAAAAAAAAGGTGAAGGTTTTCATTATTTAAATAACTAAGCCCAAGATCAAAGAGGACATTTTTGTTGGCCCTCAGATCAGACATGTTATGAGTGACAAGTGGTTCAAAGATCTGTTAGTTGGGCAAGAAAAAGATTACTTGGAAAGTCTCCAAAGATGTTGTTGACAATTTTCTTAGCAATTACAGAGCCCCACATTACATTCAGCTGGTTGACAAACTTCTCAAAGTATACAAAACAATGAAATGCAACATATCACCCAAGATTCCTTTCCTCCACTCACACTTGGACTTCTTACCCACAAATCTCGGTGCTGTCAGTGACAAACACAGTGAAAGGTTTCACCAGGACATTGCTGCAATGGAAAAATGATATCAGGGCAACTGGAATCTGTCAATGTTTGCTAACTACTGTTGGACACTGCAAACAAATGTTATTGCTGGTAAACAGTTAACTATCTATTTCTCAGGAGTTCCTAAGTAATGAAGCAAAACTGAAATTATATTTGTACATACCCACCAGGTACCTGTCACAATCAGAAAAAACTTTTCAAAAAAACTGTTGTGCAGTATTATCTGTGTGTGTGTGTCAAATGGTCAACATATCTCACAGTTTACAAAAAAATAATTTAATCTATTAATGTGAAAAATCATACAATTTCCAACTATAAAACATTCTAATGTTTAATTTGCACACAATATTTCAAATTTTACACGCACAAACATTTACATCATAAACCTACTTCAAACAAAAGCACAAGAAACATATCTTGTTATGTAGATTATATGCAGGAAAATTTTTCATCACAGTTTCCAAATTCTCTTTATCAATAGAGCATTACAAAAAGGCTCCCCATTATACAAATCTTACCCAAATTGCATGCAGCTTATAAACCAGTATCAAACTAAGTTTGAGGAGTGAGAAATATTTAACCTGTGTATTAAGAACTGAAAAAGCATATCTTTTGATGATTTTGTATGAAACTTTGTGCATAAAAATGGGTGCAACTAGAAAAGGTGTACGCAACCAGCACTTTTAGCCCTCAAGACAAAAGGTGTCAGAAACACAAAAAAGCCTCTGAAATTTACAACTATATTAATCAGTAAAAAAGTTTGTTATTTATCCTAAAAGCTGATCTTCAAGATAAAAATACACGTTTTGCAAAAACAACCCTTACAGAACAGTAAACACTGGTTTCATAAGAACATAACTTTGAAGGTACTTATTTATAGCACAACCTTTTCAGTATTTTGACTCACCAAGACTTCTAAGTTTTCACTAAGGGATGTATGAATGATTATCATCCAATTCATAACTGATAAACATAAAACAATGACAAACAAATTAATATAAATGTGTTTAACAGATGTACAAAAAAACAACTTACAATCATGTCTTCATGAGATGTATCTACTGTTTGTTCCAGGGAAACCTATAAAAAGTAACCACACATCAATTAAGTTATTAAAAAACACAGGAGAGATACAAGAAGATATATTCTGATTTTGTTACCCAGTGTTAAAAGAATTTTAGGTAAGATCTCAACTCTAGCCTCTCTTTGTATTTTGAAATATTTTAATTTTATAATGCACACAATACAAATTAAAATAATTAGGTATGAAATTCTAATTATTACTAATATTATTATATACAAAAAATGTTTAATATTCAAAAAGTACACCCTGTTACTTTCATTACTTCATGAAATACAAGTTAATTTCACCCAATTTAAAAAAAATGCCTGACTTCATACAATTTTCATTAAATGATTAAAAAATATTTAATAGTATTTAAAACAGCTCATATCACATCCCAAAAGTAAAAACATTTTATCTCACACTGCTGTTTATGCCATTGTTAATATCATTATAATTTGTAGTTTAACCCAAGAAAAACTGAAAAGAAAAAGCTTTTGCTAAAAACTCTAATGATTCCACTTTTTGTTTAGATATGATAATGGCAAATAATGATTGACAATTATTTACATTTGCTACCAACCATCATCAGTAATAGAATGTTATTTGTTTGAGGAAGGTTTTCCATGGGTATTTACTCCCTGACAAATCTTCCTACAGGTCTGGGTTTTTTTTTCTAATTGTGGGTTTCTACACCATGATGTGGAATGCAGGCCTGGTAGAGTGCCTTTATTTGCTTGTTTTCTATAGTTCTGTGAGGCATGGTTTTGGATAAAAGTTCCTATAAAAACCCACAATCATGAAACAACTTTCCATATCTGAAAATAGACTCAGCATGGAACCAACAAATGTAAAGTAGGAGGTGTCCACAAAACAAAATATTCCTGAAATGTTAACCACACTGCTAAAAAGAACCATCACATAAGAATGTTAATCACATCTCCACCTGTTTCTAACCAAGATAACTATCATAGTGGCATCGGTCCTTAACTGTGAAAGTTAACAGTCACCTCATGCAGAAGATTTGTGAATCATAAAGTAAGCTCAAAGCACTCTATAAATTAAAAACATCATGGCAGTTCTTTCAGAGAAACCTTGGAAAAATAACTTAAAACACTCGGAAACAGTACGTTCCTCTTTGCCCTACGTGTAGAAGGAGTGACAGACTATCCAAGGAAAAGTATAAATCATACGTGGTATCTTTTCTCAAAAGTTAACCAATTCTTTTAACTTACAATAATCAATGTGATCCTACATAAGTTAAAAAAGCACTTTCTTGCTTGTACAAAATATTTTCACAAAGACAAATAATTATGTTTACAAAGGCCTTATACAATTTATCATATAGACGTGTTACTACTATGACCAAGTCTACAACATGTGATATGGAACTGTAAAACCTTACCTGTCAATATCAAATATTCAAGCCATAAACCAAAACACATTAACATAATTTTTTTTAACTTTTCCAAAATATGGTGCATATTAAAACAAAAAAAAAGGAGGATCTTAGGGTACAAGTTACAATGTGCCATTATAAAATGATCCAAGGTTTTGTAGGTGCTTGTGAGAAAAAAGAACCATATTGCAGTGGGGATACTCCATCTGTAAAATTTATTTATTTTTTAACAAACACAACTACATTTCCAGAACATAACCTCAAAGATTAAGGCATAATAGTGCCACTTCAAATAACTATTAGCACAATTTAGTTACACTGATGAAAAGAAGAAAATGAAATACAATAACTTTAGGGCAAATGTACTGTAATTTCTAAAATCACAAACTTCTAATTTAGACAAACACCTTGTATGCTAAACTGGGTAATGAGGGCAATAAATTACTGTTGCAATACTAACCTTTGTGAAAATTACATGTATTTTTTATTCAACAGAAAATTAATGAAAGCTTTGCAATATAAAAGTGAATACAGTTACCTTTGTTTTTAAGAGCAATTTTTTAAGGACAATCATTTTAATTTAATCCCAGTCCTTCTTTAATGTTTAATAAAGTATTTTTTTAACATATTCTAGGACAAAATTTAACATAAAAAGTAAATGGAAATTATATGCTATTATTAACTTGGTTGAGGTTAAAATTACCACAACATGAAAAAATTAAGGTACCATGTTATAACTGTCAATTATAACCAGCAATAAAACTTAAACTTTTATTAAATATACAGATTGTGTATTCTTATATTATGTATACATATTATTAATACTAGATTAGCCACAGATGAAAGAATTCCACAATAAACCTTTCTTCATGATTACGGTATATGTGGTGTTTTTTATGCCCGACTTCATTTTGTTTACTTGACTTCATAAATACTCCAACATAAAAAAGTCATATGATATATCGTAAAACTCTGAATTAGTACCAAAGCAATACTAATTATTTTTGTATGTGCATGTAGATGCTTGCTCTCCAAGTATTACAATCCCAAAAAAATAATTAAATTTAATTTCAAAAGATATGCTATGCAAAACTTCAAATGTTGAAATAACAAGTAAAAATAGAACAATAAAAATCACTAATATTATTAATGACATTATTTTAGACTCAAAGCCCATCATGGCATCTATGATCTACTACTACCTTTTAGCAACATTCTTAATTGAACTTATGGGTACTTGTACAGAATTTCCACAGTAATATATCAAGTGTTAGAGACACATCCATTTGTAGCAGTTTAGTTGGTAACTCGATAATATTACAATTCTTGATCATTATGTCAATTGGAAGATCTTCAACGCCATTGTAGTTACACTTGTTTATGAATCAAATAGGTAAATAATGAAAAGTAAAATACTGAATTACCACCTACAATACTTCAAATGGACGCGTTTAACACTCGACATGCTACTGGGGAACATATGTACAAGTACCAACAAGTAACAATTAACATATTGCATCAATGTTTAAATTCAATATCTAACGCTAAACCTAAATTAGTCGTATGACCATTTACCACTTATGAATTAAAAATAACAGTAAGTTTATTATTACGTTTCCCTAATTAAAGAACCTTAATATTCTTACCATACTTATTTCGTTTTGTTTCAAAACAAATGTTCAATTTATAAAACAAAGATACACCGGTTTGTCAAAATAACAACGATGATGTCACACCAGTTTACTGGAACCAGTTTCACCTATGGTGGAAATAACAGAACACGTTACGTCTTAGCAATATTAGAAAATGTAATTATTTCGTGCTTATACTACTAATAATAATAATGATAATAATAATAGGTATTATTATTATTATTAAAGTGCACCACCAATCTTTTGCTACTACTGTACAAAGATACTGTTGCGTATATATTTATACATAAATAAAGCATGAGGCACAAAGTTTATTTTTCTCTAAAAAAAAAAGCATATAATAGTCGAAATTACAAATTTTTTGGATTGTTGTTGTTTTGAATTAAGCACAAAGCTACACAATGGGCTATATGTGCTCTGCCCACCACGGGTATCGAAACCCGGATTTTAGCGTGGAAGTCCGCAGACATACCGCTGAGCCACTGGGGGGCAATTCTGTGGAGAAAATGTTTTCATTTATTTTAAAGTTATAAGTAAACTTATCTCGGTAATATCAAAAAACAAATCACACCGAGATGAAGACAATGTTTAAAACATACACTAAATGATTTAATAAAACTAAATATATGTTTTTTTATTTCTTATAATAATCCTTAATTTATTAGTTAGAAGTTAAGTTAGCTATATAGTTCATAACTTGTTTGTTTGTCTGTGCTCTGCCCACCGCGGGTATCAAAACCAAGCTTCTGGGTAGCATTTTCTAAGTAAATGTATTTTTTTATTATTGATACGAGAAAAAATCCTACTATAATGTAAAACTAAAACTTCGATTGTTATAAAAGTAATCAATTATTTTATTAAATAAAAAGATATATCAACGATATTTGCTTAAAGTAAACATGTACTTGTTGTATTGCGTACCGTGAACATCAGTAGCTATTCAGATTGTAATTCTAATTTTATACTTTATTTCCATGTTTCTTAAACATTATTTAGATTGTGAATTATGTTAATTGCGAATGAACATTTACTGATTTACTTGATGATACAACGTAATTTTACTTTACATGTAAAAATGTGATTTTTTTAAAACAAATAATGTTTCGTTTATACTCAACAGTCAACGCTAAGTTAAATTCAAATAAGGTAAAAAAATTGATGTGATATTAAACTGTACTTTCTGGATCTCTCCAAGAGAACCTTTTATTAATCAGTGTATATGATAGCTCATAAACTAGATAGATAATAGAGTGTGGAATCTTGCTGAATTTTTCTTCTTTTTTTCACCTCTTGATTCTATATGGCTGGGAACATTTCGTTACGATGTCTTAATTTAATGATCATGTATTTCTCCCTTTGAAAAAATGCAAAGATGCATAAAAGAAAAATCTTTTCGACAGCAATTTTTTTCTTCAAGCTTGTTGTCTGAAACTTGTAAAACTATGTGCATATGTTCATGAGAATATAATAAATATAATTGGTTTGGTATATTAAAAATTGAGTACTAATGATTCATAGTGGAAAAAAAATAATTTTTTTTCGCTTTCTTGATGCTCTGCGGGGTGCGTGTTTTTATAACAGCCACAACACATTTATTTGACTATTTTGAAACTATTATGTCAGTAATATAACAAAAAATGTGTGGTTTAGTAGTCAACACTGCCCCAGTTGCACAACGAGTCATCACAGTAACAATAGATCGTTGCTAATAACTTTAAAGTTTTGAAAAGCATAAAAGATCTACATTTCATTTCATGTCAAATAATAACAATTAAATTTACAACAAGAGCAAGAATAATATGATAAATGTCTTGTTTTATAAAGAAAAACTTCTACTTAGTGTAAAGTATCTGCATTTAGCACACCTACACACACGAATGACATTGAACTCAGTAAGATGGCCTAAATTTACTTAGAAATATCCATTTTAATGCTTTCTTATTTTGTTTTAACATACTGCTTACCAAAAGATGCAAGATAAAGTTTAGTTCGTTTCATTTATTGCATTTCGTGCTGAACTACACGAGGGCTAACTGCGCTAACCATCCATAATTTCGAAATTACAGACAAGTATAAAGGTAGCTAGTCAACTGCACCCCCCCATGAAACCTCTTGAGCAGCTATAATCGAATGTATCCATGACAAGAATGTGAGGAGAGCAATTTTTATATATTTTTTCTTCTGGCGATAAAGAGGAGAAAACCACAAATCCACAGACCAGCACGCTAACTACTGAGCCACTCTCATCAAGCTATAGATCAATTTCCAATAAGGCCCCTGTGACACAGCAGTAGAAATCTAGTTTCGAATCCTGTGGTGGGCAAAGAACAGATAGATCTTTCTGTAACTTTGTACTTAACCACAGACAAAACAACTATGTTAAAATTGTTATAAAACTTGGACGATTTCTAAACACCATGGAATTAGTAGAATGAAAAAATTTCTTAGCATATGAAAGTTGAGGCTGCTTAAATGCAAATACAAAACATTACAAAGTTAATCTTCTACATTTTAATACTCTTTGGTTTATGATAAACAATAACTTGATATATTTGTGAATTTTAAGAATAATATATATATATATATATACATAAAAGCAGATAAATAACCAAGTACATTATTTCACTTAGAAGGAGGATATAATAGTTACGTTTCTTTTGTTTTTGAATTTCGCGCAAAGCTACACAAGTGTTATCTGCGCTAGCCGTCCCTAATTTTGCAGTGTAAGATTAGAAGGAAGACAGCTAGTCATAATCACTCACCGCCAACTCTTGGGTTACTCTTTTACCATAAATAGTTGGATTTACCGTAACATTATAACGTACCCACGGCTGGGAGGGCGAACATGTTTGGTGCGACGAGGATTCAAAACCGTGACTCTCAGATTACGAGTCGAACGCCTTAATCTACCTGGTCATGTTGGGCCCAGCTACGTTTCGAATTACAGGTTAGATTTAAATAAAAAACGGCTATTGAAGTCCAGACAACCTATTGTAGAAATATTTAATCGGCGAATGGAAGTTTCATGTTAAACTCGTGAGGTAAACTCATGAGTAGATTTACCCACATCTAATGTTATCGGTACAAGTAAATTAAATAACAAAAAAGTAGCATGTTATTCCACAGTAATATTTGAAAGACCTGGCTCTCAATGACAGTTTGTTTTTTTAATTGGAACCGAATGCAGCACAATTCTTGACGAGCACGACTGTGGGCCTGAGGTTTACATCCCATTATCCATTTAAGCATTTTGAAAATGTGCTTCCCAATTTGGGGCCATTGTGTGTTTTAATAACGTTCAAATTTTATATACAGCTCAACGAGAGTAGCCTAATAATTGGCGGTGTGTAGCGTTACTAGCTACCTTCACTACCAACTGTAGTTCAGAAACAAGTCTGGAGACAATTGATGGTTCATTGATAATTCTAGTTAAATTACATATTGATAAACTGAAATTATGAGAACTACGATTTAACTATTATTAATATTTTTATAAAACCGACCAAAGGCTAGTTTAAACAAAAAAGTATGAAGTATTGTGGAAAGATAAGCAACAATTACAAAGATAAACAAAACGAATTCCTATTGACATTTCACTAGTCTTTATTCCAAAGACATTACAACTGAAACACAGAAAATATTCATGATAGCACTTGTCACGGTTTCAGTACCGTTACAAACATAGAACCTTAATAAAATTACGATTCAGTTCTAAATTAAAATGCACGCATATCTATAAAATAATGTATTTTAAAATGAATGCGCTATAGGTTTAGAAACGTATACAGAGTACAATTATCAAGCAGTTAAAGTGTACAAAAAATGTTGTCTTTCCTCTATACACACTATCAATATTTAGTGCGTGACGTGATGTTACGAAATAGACGAGAGGAGGAGTAACGTTTTCTTATTTTCGAAATACTTTGAAAAGTTATTTTATAAAGGTTTTCTCAACTTACACTTCCAGAAGTAAATACTTTATTGAATGCAGACCTCATTTAAATATTATTCAATTATACCAATATAAATTAGAATGTTACTGGCACGTGAATAGTGCTGTATGAAAATAACATTGCAATATACTTTAAGATGCACTGTACTCTTAACAAGTTGTTTTCTGTTAGTTTTTGTTTTTATCATGATAGTCAACTATTTGTTGTACTATTACCATCACTAATTGTAATTCACGATCGCTTGTCTCGAGTTCGTGATGAAAAACTAAACGTGTAATACTGAAATAAAAACCACAACCACATCATTATACACTTAGAAAAAAATGTGTTTTAGATAAAGATATACGTCCACAAGTTTTATTTATTTTTCGTCTCTAATACGGAAGAGATTCACTTTTCTATTCCACGATTTCAACACAATACCGGAAAGGTCTAAATTATTTTTCGCTTGTTAAAGGGCAAATATTTACAATAAGAATTTTATGTTAAACCCATCATAGGAATCGAACTCCAGATTATAAATTCTCGAGAATTTCCAGGGAAACTTTTTTTCCTAAATGAGAAAATCTTTCAAACATTTAGATTACATGTTTAAATTCAATGGTGATAATTTACATACTGCATAAGACCATTTTATAGTACTTCAACTTAAACCTGGTTAAAGCCATCTAAATGGCAAAGACACGAAAGAGGCAAAGTTATTAAATTCACGCTTACATTAAAACAATTGGTTTTTGGAAACAACGTATTTCGAAAATGGTAGAAGAAAAAATTGTTAAATAGCTAAAAATATTAATTACAAACTACTAATATAGATTATTGAGACTAAATTTTAATTTCATAGTATTTGATATCTTATGATTGATGGTATATGTTCCATGGAAAGGGGTTGCATGTTTGTAAGGCAGGAAATAAATTTGTAATGTGAGGGGCGTGCATATCCCCCCTAGCCTAAAAAAATCAAAATTTCAAACTATAATGTTGTTGTTGTTTTGAATTAAGCACAAAGCTACACAATGGGCTATCTGTGCTCTGCCCACCACGGGTATCGAAACCCGGATTTTAGCGTGGAAGTCCGCAGACATACCGCTGAGCCACTGGGGGGCAATTCTGTGGAGAAAATGTTTTCATTTATTTTAAAGTTATAAGTAAACTTATCTCGGTAATATCAAAAAACAAATCACACCGAGATGAAGACAATGTTTAAAACATACACTAAATGATTTAATAAAACTAAATATATGTTTTTTTATTTCTTATAATAATCCTTAATTTATTAGTTAGAAGTTAAGTTAGCTATATAGTTCATAACTTGTTTGTTTGTTTGTCTGTGCTCTGCCCACCGCGGGTATCAAAACCAAGCTTCTGGGTAGCATTTTCTAAGTAAATGTATTTTTTTATTATTGATACGAGAAAAAATCCTACTATAATGTAAAACTAAAACTTCGATTGTTATAAAAGTAATCAATTATTTTATTAAATAAAAAGATATATCAACGATATTTGCTTAAAGTAAACATGTACTTGTTGTATTGCGTACCGTGAACATCAGTAGCTATTCAGATTGTAATTCTAATTTTATACTTTATTTCCATGTTTCTTAAACATTATTTAGATTGTGAATTATGTTAATTGCGAATGAACATTTACTGATTTACTTGATGATACAACGTAATTTTACTTTACATGTAAAAATGTGATTTTTTTAAAACAAATAATGTTTCGTTTATACTCAACAGTCAACGCTAAGTTAAATTCAAAATAGGTAAAAAAAATTGATGTGATATTAAACTGTACTTTCTGGATCTCTCCAAGAGAACCTTTTATTAATCAGTGTATATGATAGCTCATAAACTAGATAGATAATAGAGTGTGGAATCTTGCTGAATTTTTCTTCTTTTTTTCACCTCTTGATTCTATATGGCTGGGAACATTTCGTTACGATGTCTTAATTTAATGATCATGTATTTCTCCCTTTGAAAAAATGCAAAGATGCATAAAAGAAAAATCTTTTCGACAGCAATTTTTTTCTTCAAGCTTGTTGTCTGAAACTTGTAAAAAACTATGTGCATATGTCATGAGAATATAATAAATATAATTGGTTTGGTATATTAAAAATTGAGTACTAATGATTCATAAGTGGAAAAAAAATAATTTTTTTTCGCTTTCTTGATGCTCTTGCGGGTGGCGTGTTTTATAACAGCCACAAACACATTTATTTGACTATTTTGAAACTATTATGTCAGTAATATAACAAAAAATGTGTGGTTTAGTAGTCAACACTGCCCCAGTTGCACAACGAGTCATCACAGTAACAATAGATCGTTGCTAATAACTTTAAAGTTTTGAAAAGCATAAAAGATCCTACATTTCATTTCATGTCAAATAAAACAATTAAATTTACAACAAGAGCAAGAATAATATGATAAATGTCTTGTTTTATAAAGAAAACTTCTACTTAGTGTAAAGTATCTGCATTTTAGCACACCTACACACCACGAATGACATTGAACTCAGTAAGATGGCCTAAATTTAAACTTAGAAAATATCCATTTTTAATGCTTTCTTATTTTGTTTTAACATACTGCTTACCAAAAGATGCAAGATAAAGTTTAGTTCGTTTCATTATTGCATTTCGTGCTGAACTACACGAGGGCTAACTGCGCTAACCATCCATAATTTCGAAATTACAGACAAGTATAAAGGTAGCTAGTCAACTGCACCCCCCATGAAACCTCTTGAGCAGCTATAATCGAATGTATCCATGACAAGAATGTGAGGAGAGCAATTTTTATATATTTTTTCTTCTGGCGATAAAGAGGAGAAAACCACAAATCCACAGACCAGCACGCTAACTACTGAGCCACTCTCATCAAAGCTATAGATCAAATTTCCAATAATGCCCCTGTGACACAGCAGTAGAAATCTAGTTTCGAATCCTGTGGTGGGCAAAGAACAGATAGATCTTTCTGTAACTTTGTACTTAACCACAGACAAAACAACTATGTTAAAATTGTTATAAAACTTGGACGATTTCTAAACACCATGGAATTAGTAGAATGAAAAAATTTCTTAGCATATGAAAGTTGAGGCTGCTTAAATGCAAATACAAAACATTACAAAGTTAATCTTCTACATTTTAATACTCTTTGGTTTATGATAAACAATAACTTGATATATTTGTGAAATTTAAGACTAATATATATATATATATATATACATAAAAGCAGATAAATAACCAAGTACATTATTTCACTTAGAAGGAGGATATAATAGTTACGTTTCTTTTGTTTTGAATTTCGCGCAAAGCTACCCAAGTGTTATCTGCGCTAAGCCGTCCCTAATTTTGCAGTGTAAGATTAGAAGGAAGACAGCTAGTCATAATCACTCACCGCCAACTCTTGGGTTTACTCTTTTACCATAAATAGTTGGATTTACCCGTAACATTATAACGTACCCACGGCTGGGAGGGCGAACATGTTTGGTGCGACGAGGATTCAAAACCGTGACTCTCAGATTACGAGTCGAACGCCTTAATCTACCTGGTCATGTTGGGCCCAGCTACGTTTCGAATTACAGGTTAGATTTAAATAAAAAACGGCTATTGAAGTCCAGACAACCTATTGTAGAAATATTTAATCGGCGAATGGAAGTTTCATGTTAAACTCGTGAGGTAAACTCATGAGTAGATTTACCC
Source organism: Carcinoscorpius rotundicauda (assembly GCA_011833715.1). Taxonomy (NCBI): domain Eukaryota; kingdom Metazoa; phylum Arthropoda; class Merostomata; order Xiphosura; family Limulidae; genus Carcinoscorpius; species Carcinoscorpius rotundicauda. The sequence continues at coordinate 20,129,394 of CM022402.1, read as the reverse complement.
ACATCTAATGTTATCGGTACAAGTAAATTAATAACAAAAAGTAGCATGTTATTCCACAGTAATATTTGAAAGACCTGGCTCTCAATGACAGTTTGTTTTTTTAATTGGAACCGAATGCAGCACAATTCTTGACGAGCACGACTGTGGGCCTGAGGTTTACATCCCATTATCCATTTAAGCATTTTGAAAAATGTGCTTCCCAATTTGGGGCCATTGTTGTGTTTTTAAATAACGTTCAAATTTTAATATACAGCTCAACGAGAGTAGCCTAATAATTGGCGGTGTGTAGCGTTTACTAGCTACCTTCACTACCAACTGTAGTTCAGAAACAAGTCTGGAGACAATTGATGGTTCATTGATAATTCTAGTTAAATTACATATTGATAAACTGAAATTATGAGAACTACGATTTAACTATTTATTAAATATTTTATAAAACCGACCAAAGGCTAGTTTAAACAAAAAGTATGAAGTATTGTGGAAAGATAAGCAACAATTACAAAGATAAACAAAACGAATTCCTATTGACATTTCACTAGTCTTTATTCCAAAGACATTACAACTGAAACACAGAAAATATTCATGATAGCACTTGTCACGGTTTCAGTACCGTTACAAAACATAGAACCTTAATAAAATTACGATTCAGTTCTAAATTAAAATGCACGCATATCTATAAAATAATGTATTTTAAAATGAATGCGCTATAGGTTTAGAAACGTATACAGAGTACAATTATCAAGCAGTTTAAAGTGTACAAAAAATGTTGTCTTTCCTCTATACACACTATCAATATTTAGTGCGTGACGTGATGTTACGAAATAGACGAGAGGAGGAGAGTAACGTTTTCTTATTTTCGAAATACTTTGAAAAGTTATTTTATAAAGGTTTTCTCAACTTACACTTCCAGAAGTAAATACTTTATTGAATGCAGACCTCATTTAAATATTATTCAATTATACCAATATAAATTAGAATGTTACTGGCACGTGAATAGTGCTGTATGAAAATAACATTGCAATATACTTTAAGATGCACTGTACTCTTAACAAGTTGTTTTCTGTTAGTTTTTGTTTTTATCATGATAGTCAACTATTTGTTGTACTATTACCATCACTAATTGTAATTCACGATCGCTGTCTCGAGTTCGTGATGAAAAACTAAACGTGTAATACTGAAATAAAAACCACAACCACATCATTATACACTTAGAAAAAAATGTGTTTTAGATAAAGATATACGTCCACAAGTTTTATTTATTTTTCGTCTCTAATACGGAAGAGATTCACTTTTCTATTCCACGATTTCAACACAATACCGGAAAGGTCTAAATTATTTTTCGCTTGTTAAAGGGCAAATATTTACAATAAGAATTTTATGTTAAACCCATCATAGGAATCGAACTCCAGATTATAAATTCTCGAGAATTTCCAGGAAACTTTTTTTTCCTAAATGAGAAAATCTTTCAAACATTTAGATTACATGTTTAAATTCAATGGTGATAATTTACATACTGCATAAGACCATTTTATAGTACTTCAACTTAAACCTGGTTATAAGCATTCTAAATGGCAAAGACACGAAAGAGGCAAAGTTATTAAATTCACGCTTTACATTAAAACAATTGGTTTTTGGAGGAAACAACGTATTTCGAAAATGGATAGAGAAAAAATTGTTAAATAGCTAAAAATATTAATTACAAACTACTAATATAGATTATTGAGACTAAATTTTAATTTCATAGTATTTGATATCTTATGATTGATGGTATATGTTCCATGGAAAGGGTTTGCCTGTTTGTAAGGCAGGAAATAAATTTTGTAATGTGAGGGGCGTGCATATCCCCCTAGCCTAAAAAAATCAAAATTTCAAACTATAATGTTGTTGTTGTTTTGAATTAAGCACAAAGCTACACAATGGGCTATCTGTGCTCTGCCCACCACGGGTATCGAAACCCGGATTTTAGCGTGGAAGTCCGCAGACATACCGCTGAGCCACTGGGGGGCAATTCTGTGGAGAAAATGTTTTCATTTATTTTAAAGTTATAAGTAAACTTATCTCGGTAATATCAAAAAACAAATCACACCGAGATGAAGACAATGTTTAAAACATACACTAAATGATTTAATAAAACTAAATATATGTTTTTTTATTTCTTATAATAATCCTTAATTTATTAGTTAGAAGTTAAGTTAGCTATATAGTTCATAACTTGTTTGTTTGTCTGTGCTCTGCCCACCGCGGGTATCAAAACCAAGCTTCTGGGTAGCATTTTCTAAGTAAATGTATTTTTTTATTATTGATACGAGAAAAAATCCTACTATAATGTAAAACTAAAACTTCGATTGTTATAAAAGTAATCAATTATTTTATTAATAAAAGATATATCAACCGATATTTGCTTAAGTAAACATGTACTTGTTGTATTGCGTACCGTGAACATCAGTAGCTATTCAGATTGTAATTCTAATTTTATACTTTATTTCCATGTTTCTTAAACATTATTTAGATTGTGAATTATGTTAATTGCGAATGAACATTTACTGATTTACTTGATGATACAACGTAATTTTACTTTACATGTAAAAATGTGATTTTTTTAAAACAAATAATGTTTCGTTTATACTCAACAGTCAACGCTAAGTTAAATTCAAATAAGGTAAAAAAATTGATGTGATATTAAACTGTACTTTCTGGATCTCTCCAAGAGAACCTTTTATTAATCAGTGTATATGATAGCTCATAAACTAGATAGATAATAGAGTGTGGAATCTTGCTGAATTTTTCTTCTTTTTTTCACCTCTTGATTCTATATGGCTGGGAACATTTCGTTACGATGTCTTAATTTAATGATCATGTATTTCTCCCTTTGAAAAAATGCAAAGATGCATAAAAGAAAAATCTTTTCGACAGCAATTTTTTTCTTCAAGCTTGTTGTCTGAAACTTGTAAAAACTATGTGCATATGTTCATGAGAATATAATAAATATAATTGGTTTGGTATATTAAAAATTGAGTACTAATGATTCATAAGTGGAAAAAAAATAATTTTTTTTCGCTTTCTTGATGCTCTGCGGGGTGCGTGTTTTATAACAGCCACAAACACATTTATTTGACTATTTTGAAACTATTATGTCAGTAATATAACAAAAAATGTGTGGTTTAGTAGTCAACACTGCCCCAGTTGCACAACGAGTCATCACAGTAACAATAGATCGTTGCTAATAACTTTAAAGTTTTGAAAAGCATAAAAGATCTACATTTCATTTCATGTCAAATAATAACAATTAAATTTACAACAAGAGCAAGAATAATATGATAAATGTCTTGTTTTATAAAGAAAACTTCTACTTAGTGTAAAGTATCTGCATTTTAGCACACCTACACACACGAATGACATTGAACTCAGTAAGATGGCCTAAATTTAACTTAGAAAATATCCATTTTTAATGCTTTCTTATTTTGTTTTAACATACTGCTTACCAAAAGATGCAAGATAAAGTTTAGTTCGTTTCATTTATTGCATTTCGTGCTGAACTACACGAGGGCTAACTGCGCTAACCATCCATAATTTCGAAATTACAGACAAGTATAAAGGTAGCTAGTCAACTGCACCCCCCCATGAAACCTCTTGAGCAGCTCTAATCGAATGTATCCATGACAAGAATGTGAGGAGAGCAATTTTTATATATTTTTTCTTCTGGCGATAAAGAGGAGAAAACCACAAATCCACAGACCAGCACGCTAACTACTGAGCCACTCTCATCAAAGCTATAGATCAAATTTCCAATAATGCCCCTGTGACACAGCAGTAGAAATCTAGTTTCGAATCCTGTGGTGGGCAAAGAACAGATAGATCTTTCTGTAACTTTGTACTTAACCACAGACAAAACAACTATGTTAAAATTGTTATAAAACTTGGACGATTTCTAAACACCATGGAATTAGTAGAATGAAAAAATTTCTTAGCATATGAAAGTTGAGGCTGCTTAAATGCAAATACAAAATATTACAAAGTTAATCTTCTACATTTTAATACTCTTTGGTTTATGATAAACAATAACTTGATATATTTGTGAAATTTTAAGAATAATATATATATATATATATATACATAAAAGCAGATAAATAACCAAGTACATTATTTCACTTAGAAGGAGGATATAATAGTTACGTTTCTTTTGTTTTTGAATTTCGCGCAAAGCTACACAAGTGTTATCTGCGCTAGCCGTCCCTAATTTTGCAGTGTAAGATTAGAAGGAAGACAGCTAGTCATAATCACTCACCGCCAACTCTTGGGTTACTCTTTTACCATAAATAGTTGGATTTACCGTAACATTATAACGTACCCACGGCTGGGAGGGCGAACATGTTTGGTGCGACGAGGATTCAAAACCGTGACTCTCAGATTACGAGTCGAACGCCTTAATCTACCTGGTCATGTTGGGCCCAGCTACGTTTCGAATTACAGGTTAGATTTAAATAAAAAACGGCTATTGAAGTCCAGACAACCTATTGTAGAAATATTTAATCGGCGAATGGAAGTTTCATGTTAAACTCGTGAGGTAAACTCATGAGTAGATTTACCCACATCTAATGTTATCGGTACAAGTAAATTAAATAACAAAAAAGTAGCATGTTATTCCACAGTAATATTTGAAAGACCTGGCTCTCAATGACAGTTTGTTTTTTTAATTGGAACCGAATGCAGCACAATTCTTGACGAGCACGACTGTGGGCCTGAGGTTTACATCCCATTATCCATTTAAGCATTTTGAAAAATGTGCTTCCCAATTTGAGGCCATTGTTGTGTTTTTAAATAACGTTCAAATTTTAATATACAGCTCAACGAGAGTAGCCTAATAATTGGCGGTGTGTAGCGTTTACTAGCTACCTTCACTACCAACTGTAGTTCAGAAACAAGTCTGGAGACAATTGATGGTTCATTGATAATTCTAGTTAAATTACATATTGATAAACTGAAAATTATGAGAACTACGATTTAACTATTTATTAAATATTTTTATAAAACCGACCAAAGGCTAGTTTAAACAAAAAAGTATGAAGTATTGTGGAAAGATAAGCAACAATTACAAAGATAAACAAAACGAATTCCTATTGACATTTCACTAGTCTTTATTCCAAAGACATTACAACTGAAACACAGAAAATATTCATGATAGCACTTGTCACGGTTTCAGTACCGTTACAAACATAGAACCTTAATAAAATTACGATTCAGTTCTAAATTAAAATGCACGCATATCTATAAAATAATGTATTTTAAAATGAATGCGCTATAGGTTTAGAAACGTATACAGAGTACAATTATCAAGCAGTTAAAGTGTACAAAAAATGTTGTCTTTCCTCTATACACACTATCAATATTTAGTGCGTGACGTGATGTTACGAAATAGACGAGAGGAGGAGTAACGTTTTCTTATTTTCGAAATACTTTGAAAAGTTATTTTATAAAGGTTTTCTCAACTTACACTTCCAGAAGTAAATACTTTATTGAATGCAGACCTCATTTAAATATTATTCAATTATACCAATATAAATTAGAATGTTACTGGCACGTGAATAGTGCTGTATGAAAATAACATTGCAATATACTTTAAGATGCACTGTACTCTTAACAAGTTGTTTTCTGTTAGTTTTTGTTTTTATCATGATAGTCAACTATTTGTTGTACTATTACCATCACTAATTGTAATTCACGATCGCTTGTCTCGAGTTCGTGATGAAAAACTAAACGTGTAATACTGAAATAAAAACCACAACCACATCATTATACACTTAGAAAAAAATGTGTTTTAGATAAAGATATACGTCCACAAGTTTTATTTATTTTTCGTCTCTAATACGGAAGAGATTCACTTTTCTATTCCACGATTTCAACACAATACCGGAAAGGTCTAAATTATTTTTCGCTTGTTAAAGGGCAAATATTTACAATAAGAATTTTATGTTAAACCCATCATAGGAATCGAACTCCAGATTATAAATTCTCGAGAATTTCCAGGAAACTTTTTTTTCCTAAATGAGAAAATCTTTCAAACATTTAGATTACATGTTTAAATTCAATGGTGATAATTTACATACTGCATAAGACCATTTTATAGTACTTCAACTTAAACCTGGTTAAAGCCATCTAAATGGCAAAGACACGAAAGAGGCAAAGTTATTAAATTCACGCTTTACATTAAAACAATTGGTTTTTGGAAACAACGTATTTCGAAAATGGTAGAAGAAAAAATTGTTAAATAGCTAAAAATATTAATTACAAACTACTAATATAGATTATTGAGACTAAATTTTAATTTCATAGTATTTGATATCTTATGATTGATGGTATATGTTCCATGGAAAGGGTTTGCCTGTTTGTAAGGCAGGAAATAAATTTTGTAATGTGAGGGGCGTGCATATCCCCCTAGCCTAAAAAAATCAAAATTTCAAACTATAATGTTGTTGTTGTTTTGAATTAAGCACAAAGCTACACAATGGGCTATCTGTGCTCTGCCCACCACGGGTATCGAAACCCGGATTTTAGCGTGGAAGTCCGCAGACATACTGCTGAGCCACTGGGGGGCAATTCAGACTATAAAATATTATAAATTACATCTGTACAATATACCTTCTTCTTCAGTGATAAAGTATTCACAAAACTACATCAATCAATAAGTAACCATAACAATGATAAGGAAATATTACAAGTGGATAACATTTCCATAATAATAACCATTGTTTAAAACGATACAATTTAAAGAAACAAACAAACAATATTAAACCGCCAAAAAATAGTTTTATGTTTTGTCATATTGACTTATTAATATTAATATCACATTTCATTACCGTGGATATTTTATTAAACAATTAGTTTTACTCTAGCTATTTAATCAAAATTACTTGTTCTTAAAGAACCGGTTTCGTATATTTCACTACTCTTCAGCTCTGCAATCTTTACACTTAACTTATTTTCATCTTGTACATTGATGTGCTATACAAAACAAAAAAGGAATAAGGTTAAAATATTAAAAGCTGCAAATTCAGTGCTCTAAAAACAAATTAATTTTAATTAAATCGGATCCTAATATTTGGCAATAGTATCAGTTATTCTAAAAACCACAATTAGATATACAGACAAAACAAAGGTTTGTGGACAGAAAACAAAACATAAAATTTATGCGATTATACCAGTTGTCATCACCGTAACATGTTAGAACCAACTTTATTCCTTCAAGTTTAATTCATTTTCTCTTGCTTATTTACAGTATAAAAACTCGTGGTAGATAAACCAAAAAATTATCGAGAAACATCTTTTCAAGTAAAAACTTTTAAAATTTGGAAGGCAGAAAGTTTATAAGAGCACTAAACAAAAGTATATAATTTTTAGCAATTTCTTTCTGTTGAGAAACTTAACAATTCTAAAATAAAATATTATGAACAGAACTTCAGAATGTAGTACAGTTTTTAACAACTGTACTGGATTTGGATAATATGTAATGTCGATTTTCCTTTTATAAAAACTGCACAAAATTAGGTAGTATTTGGTACGTCAACGAAAAAAAACACGAACGGAAAACAATATTTCTTTTCCTTTGTTTCGAAAAAGAACGGTTAATCCGTCATGTCAGGGTTGGTGTAACTGAATCCTTTGAACTGTTGTTGATCCATAGAAGCTAGAAACTGAGAATCTATCGGTGTCAAAACTGCTTTCTCCATAGTAAAATTACTATCGAAATTACTAGTGTCACTTGGTCCTGACTATAAAATACAAAGCAATTAGATCTAATGTATACAAATCAGAATATTAAGAAACTGTTCTATCTTGAACATGAAAAAAGACAAGGTAAATTCAATTTATTTGGTCTTAAGAGTTAAAATACCATTCTTCAATGTAAATAATATTTATATAATACTGTTAAAATAACACTCTTTAATGCAGAGATTATTAAAATAATATTGTTAAAATAGCATTCTTCAATGTAAAGATTACTTAAAAAATATTGTTAAAATAACATTCTTTAATGCAGAGATTATTTAGATAATATTGTTGAAATAAAATTCTTTAATGTAAAGATTATTTAAATAATATTGTTTTGACTAATAAATAGGAAGAAGAATTACAGTTTCACAAATAGAAAGAAAAACTTGAAAATTTCTACAGAGCACTTTCAAAGAAACTATAAAGTAAAAAATCGATTAAATATATTTCATACTGAAGTATTGCAGCAAATTTACATTATATTTTGTTTATTTATGTTACTAGCAGTATTAGATATCTGTTTGATCCTTTAAAATTTAAAAAAATCATGTTTGATAATAAATATTCTAATACATTTTAAAAAGCCCCAAGTAACAATAAACATAATGTCATTTTCTATAATAACTATTATTCTTTATTCTTAAGTTTCGTGTGTGTTGTGTTTTATAACTACTATACAAACCAAACTCGGCTTGAAAGGTGGCGCCACTTGTCTACGCTCCATCCTTTCCCAGTCAACGGCGTTGAAAAACGGCTGGAACCTGATATTCCCAGCTGAACATTTAGGCATTCCCAATCGCTTATAAGGGTCTTTTTCTAGCAACTAATTAGAAGAAAAATGTACTCTTTTTTTTTCATAAAACCAGTGGTAATAAAAAATCTTTGCTATAATTTAGATAACAATACGTCAAGTGAAAAGTTTAGAAAAATATTATTAAGGTAGCAACTGTGAGTGTGTGTGTGTGTGTGTGTTTTCTTATTGTAAAGCCACATCGGGCTATTTGCTGAGCCCACTGAAGGAAATCGAACCCTTGATTTTAACGTTGTAAATCCATGGACATACCGCTGTACTAGCGGGGGGCAGCAACTATGATGAAATATCATTATACGATCACGAACATTTGCAGCAAATGACTTTACAAACAGAAAATTATTTGTAATAAATCTTCCTTCATTAATTAAAGTCATTTTGTTATTGCTAGCATGTAAACATTGGTGTTTTACAGTTTAAACGTCATATGAAAATTTTCTTTTTTATTGGATATTGTGTTTATCTTTAAATTAAAAACAAAATATTTGAACAAATAAAATAAGACTAAGGCCTAAATGTAAAGATTAAAAATATACCTAAATTAAACAGTTAAATCTGAAACTTAAGATATTTTTAATATAAATTGGTTTCAAAACCTAAACGTTTTGTTACATCTACGGACCAGTTAAGAAATAACAGAGTTTCGTTTTGGTATTTGATTTCGGGTAAAGCTATTAGAGAGTTACTTGCTCTAATAGTCCCTAACTTAGTAGTGAAAGATTAAAGGAAAGGCAGCTATTCAACACTACACATCGCCGACTCTTCGGCTATTCTTTTACAAATAAATAGAGGATGTGACTGTCACATTATAACGTTCCCACCGCTGAAAAGGCGAGTATGTATGGTGATAGGATTTCAAACCCTCGACCCTCAGATTGTGAGTGGAGCGCTCTAACCACGTAGAAATACCAGGAAAATGTTGGAGGTAGATTTTAGAGCCCATAGATAAAACGTTAGTATTTTAATTATCAAGAGTATATACTTACATTGTCCATTATTTTACATTGGATAACGACTTACCCTTCTTTTGTGACTTGAACTAAAATCTGGATATGCCTTAACAACCGCTAGGGGCAAATTCCCTTTTGCCCCAATCTCTTCTATGGTAACACAGCCCTTCGTTTTATACTTAATAGTTACCAGTCCTTTATGACATTTATGCTGATCATGTTGGCATAAAACAACTTGCATTTATATTCTTTAATATCAGAAATTATTGCATTTTGTTAAACTCATAATTTACTTTAGCAAAGCATGATGGGATTTATTTTAAAATCTTTTTTTGTATGTTCCCCCATACAAGTATAGAAATGTCAAAAATCAGACCCTTGTTAAAATATATAATGTAAGCTAACCTGACTTTGATGAATGTTAATATAAACGTGTTTTATGCTCTAGTGAAAGAAACAATAAGAGTCTCACTTTGCATACGAGAAATTCATCAGGATTATGTTTACTATTAAAAACAAAGAAAATCCTGAACAAATATGAAGTCTGAGGGCCCGAGAGCCATCTGTGCTAGTCGTCCTTATGTTTAGAGTAATTTGCTATAGGAAACTCAACCAGTAAACATCACCCACCATTAATTACTGGGCTACTCTTTTACCAACGGAAAGTGGGATTCATGGTCACATTATAACCCCCCAAACACATACACACGCACATAGCTGAAAGAGTGACAGGATTTGACTTCGCGATTCGCAGAGTGCGATCTTAACTCCATAAACACCGAATAATGCCACTTACATTACAGAAAACTAAATGTCTCTACCAGTGTTATTATTTGTTTTGCTTCTTTGCTCAGGAACCTGGGGTAGTACGCTTCTTCATTACACACAGACCAGAAAAGTTCGTCCTCATCGGTTCCGTTGAAGGGCGATTGTCCTGTTAACATTTCATACAACATTACTCCAAAAGACCACCAGTCTACTGATTGGTTGTATTGTAGACCCTTGATAATCTGTGGGCGTTGTAAGTGGTGGTTAGAATTTGCAACGATTACTAAGGTCCTTAAAATAAAACTTGGCAAACAATTTTGAAGATATATATATATATATATATACACACACACTTCGTAAACGTACTTAACATTACTTCACTATGAACAAACTCACAGAAAACTACAGTTGATATAATACATCAGCCTTATTTCAACACTGCCACTACGTAAAAGAAAATAAACGCCTCAAATAAGATTAAAATGTTTGTTTTTGAATTTCGCGTAAAGCTACACGAGGGTTATCTGCGTTAGCCGTCCATAATTTAGCAATGTAAGACTACAGGGAAGGCTGCTAGTCATCACCATTCACCGCCAACTCTTGGGCAACTCTTTTACCAACTAATAGTGGGATTGACTGTTACATTATAACGTCCCCCTGGCTGAAAGGTAGAGCATGTTTGGTGAGACGAGGATTCGAACCCATGACCCTCAGATTAAGAGTCGAGTGCCTTAATCACCTGGACATGCCAAGTCTGATTTAAATATAGTCGTCATAAATAGCTTTTATTTTTTATTTTGTAATCAAACAATAAATACATTATAATCATTCATTTTTTATCACAAACTTTCAGCAATAAACTGATAATAACAATATCAAATTAAAATAGAGTATTGTCTAGTATCAAATGTTTGATTAAAAAGTGTTAAATTATTTCTCTAATTATTTTGCAACTATGTTAATATCACCATCGAGGTACTATAGTTTGTTTGTTAGTTTAAATTTCGCACAAAGTTATACAAGGATTATCTGCACTGGCCGTCCCTAATTTAGTGGTGAAAAACAATAAGGAAAGCAGCTTGTGATCACCATCCACTCTCAACTCTTGGGCTACTCTTTTACCAACAAATTGGTAGTACGTTATAATGCTCCCATGACTGAAAAGACGAGCATTATTCATGGGAAAGGGATTCCAATCCTCGACGTTCAGATTCGAGGTCAAGCGCTCTAACCACCTGGCCATCCAAGGCCACAGATATTAGAGATCAATCGTTTTTTTCTATCGATTTATTTGGCAAAAGTGTCGTATTTCGAGCCCAAAAACCGCATATGTGCACGATAACCTTTTAACCAAATTTTGACTTAAACGTGAAGGGCTGTTTTAGCTTTGAATTCAATAATTACGATAATTATCTGGTCATAGTTTTTGTTAATGTAGTAAGTGTTAAGCACAAAGGTACACATAAAGCAATCTGATCTCTACCACCACGAGTATCGAAACAAGGTTTCTAGCAGTATAACTCCGCAGATCGCTGTGTCACTGGAGTACTAGTTTTCGTTAATCAGTTTGTTTCGTAGTTAAGTACAAAGCTGTACAGTAGGCTATATTTACTTTGCCTACCACGGGTATCAAAATCCGGTTACTAGCGTTGTAAGTCCGCAGACATACCACTGGGGGCTCGTTAATCAGTAGTTGTGCTTATTAAAAACAATCTTGATTCATGTTACATTGAAAATGTGTGTAAGAACGATAGTAGATTTCTATAAAACATTTTTACATAGCTTTAACGTATAATAATCCTTTTTTTTATTTTTAACTTTGACTTACGACTTTCAGCCACAAGTGCATTGATTAGATTAGAAACTAAAGTTCTGAAAGTTTAAACAGATAAGTGAGTTTATTAGATGTATATAGTAATGTTGTACTAAGAAACGTTACATTGTGTAGCTTATTACCACCTGGATACACAGATTACTATGTTTTAAAATCTTACATCGTCATTATTGGTTAGCTTTCTTATTTATTACAACCTAGTTAGGTTTTGAATTTCAAGACGTTAGACTGTTTTGCTAGTGGTTAGGTTTATTATTTATATTAGCCTAACTGGTTTCTAAGTTTGAAAACGTTAGATCGTTCTGTAAGAGACCAGCCTCCGTATTTATATCAATCTAGTTTGCGTTAAATAATTCTGTTAACTATTATTTTTTTTTCAATTATTACAATCGAGTTAGGTTTTAGGTTTCAAAAACTTATATATTTCTGCTAGTGGCTGGTGTTTTATTTATTACAGTTTAATGTTTTTGTTTGATGTTAGTGAAGGGAAAGAGTTTCTAAAGAATAACAAACAAAAAATAACGACCTAATATTAAAAGTAGATATTGAAATATATAACGTTGTCATCTTGACATCTCTATATTTTACTACAGCGAAGAAAAAACAGAACTATATCAATTTAACATCGTTGTAAATTGCATACTTCATTCATATAAACGTAATATCACAATAAATATTAAGATGGTGTTTTGATGAAAGGATTACCACTGTACCGATATCAGCTGTTCTTTTTTGTTTAAGATAGGATGGTTAAATACGAAAAACTCAAAACCAAGAGAAATTTAAATAGCTCATATTGTTTTGGTTCTTTCTTGAAAACTAGATGTTATTGACGATTAGCAAGTAAGTTTAAAAAAACAACACAAAAACGAATTGATAAATAAAGTATTTGGTTGTTTCAGTCTTGATATTTTGAGAAGTAGGGTTAGCAAGCTTACCTCTGGAGCAATGTAGTCCGGGGTCCACAAAAAGTGGAAGTCTTCGACTGGTCATTCATGCCAAATTTACACATGCCAAAGTCAGAAATTTTTACGTGCCTTTCATGATCTAAGAGGATGTTACCCAGCTTAAGATCCCTAGAAACTACATAAAGACACACATGCTAGGTTTCTACTTCACACCACGTCTTGACATGACCATGGCCAACTTGTTTTGCTGTTAGTTAAAATGTTACATCAAATAAAAGAAACTGTTATTTTGCTAGGACTTTAGTTCTCGCACAGGTCTTTTGCAATTGTCAGACTGAACACTACGGTTTCGAAGACTAATAATATGTGATGACTAATGATATTACTTGATTAGTGGATGCACATGCCCAAACGAGAATGTTCTTGTGTAAATATTTAGAGGTCGCTGAATGTAACCAAAAATCCAATAGGTTTAGGACTATATTTAAAAAAAAAAAAAATCACGGATAAAACCCTGGTGTTCTTGACAGATGGATCTATCGAACTAACTAGGGTTGTGTCGTTATTTTTGTAGCGTAATTTACTTATCTTTTTTATTCTATTTGTTTTAGTGTTTGCTATTACGAGCAAAATTTAATACTAATAGCCGGTACAGGCGTTTAAAGACTGAGTTCTACCTTGTAAACGAGGACCTTATTCATCATTTATTGAGAAAACAAAGAAAGATGCTCAAGAAAGAGTTTCTTATACTCATTATCATGATCGTATCTTGAACAGATATGTTGAACAGTTTGTAACAATCAGAAATCTGTGTTAAATCAAAATATTATGATCATATGTTCAACAAACGTTATATGCTCAATAGTTTTTAACAATCATGAATACGTCATAACAAGGAGCATCAGAGCCTGTTTATTACATTTTTAACCAATAACAAGTTCAACATTGGTTACGATCAGTAATAACCCACAATATGTAGTTTTTAACATCATATGATGAAAAAGCTTGATATTGAATAACAGAGCCCGACTTATGGAAATATGCGCGTTAATTTAAGCAGAAAAAGTGATTAGTAATAAATGTATGACAAAACATCACAATAAAACTGATAATAATTGAGATCATACCATTCTTTACTGGCCTATAAGGGTACGTGGTAAGAAAAACATAACAATATTTCATTAATAATGATGTGATTTTAAATTACTATCAGTTCTGTTGTGGTATAATATTGCACGTACATTACCGCTAAATGTCATGTTCACCACACTAAAGTGATCTACACCTTAATTAAGAGTTTCTGTTATGTAAATGTTTTGTAAACGACAACATGTCGTGTTGTATTTAAATTTTCATTTCTATTATTTATATTTCCATATTTATATTATTGTTTCAAAGTTTAAACCAATTAAAAATATGTTGTTATTCATTTAAAATGACATTTAGAAATTTCTAGAATTAGGTAGATCAATCAATTGACTATAAATGGAATGTGGCGGCCTAGTGTCTACACGACAAGTCTCGTGCAAGAACGGACATGCGCGGATTTCTCTGGAATGTTGGGAAGTTACGCGGTGGTTCGAGAAGTCTAGGCCTACAATATATAAACAGACAAAGATGCGAGAAAGAGGAGAGTCATTAGTTTTTATTCGAAGAAAAGAAGAGTCAGTCATTCGTTTGAGAAAGTTTAAGCGTTTGCTGTGATTTTATTCAACTTGAATTTGTGACTGAAGCTAGATCTACAGAAACTGTGATTTTGTTTCGTCAATCTTTGCGATTCATTCGAATTACTGGTTGTGCTGAGAGTCAACACGTACAGGACTGTTTAGGGGAGACCGAAGCGGAAAACGAGAAGTTGAAACATTCATCGAAAACACCGTAAAAAAAACTTCGTCATTCTCCATTCAAAGTTCGAAATTTCTTCGTGGGACCAAATTCACACCCTAGACTGGAATTTTAGATTTCTAATCTGGACTTCTGGACTTTCATTCTAAATCATATTATTAGATACAGGCCAGTACCATTTTGTGTTGTAATTAATTTTGAAGGTTTAAACTTAATATCTGTCATTGTTATTATATAATTTACGTTATATCTGTCATATATATAATAGCTTATTGTAATAAATTATACAAGCTGTTATCTGTGTCTTTCTGTTGCGTTTAGTCTACGAAAAACATAAAACATAAAAAAAACGTAACAGTTTCCAAAAGGCTTTTAACGACGAAAGGTGTTATTAAATGCTTACACATCCATCACGTGTGCTAAGTGAATCAGTAGGCTGTTAATAGCAACAAGGAAAGGTTGCTGTTATATAACAACAGAAACAAGCTCATTGTAACGAATGCTAGTCTGTTACAGCAATGTCAACAAAAACAGGGATACAAAATGTTTGCGTAGCAAGTTAAACAGATGGCTGTTAGCAAGTAATAATGAAGAATATTGCGAAATGTTAAAAATTTCCTGCATTTTTATAGGTTGGTACAGCGAGTTAAACAGTGAACTATTTATATCAGTGACTAATAGGTGTGATTAATACATCTAAAGATTATCACAAGGTTTGGAAAAAGTATACGAGGGCTGTATATTTGACTTACCAATACGAAATACTTTTTTCAACGTCTTTTGATATGTTACTAAATAGTTACAAGCAAGTACACTCTTATATTTTAATTTCGTTAAAATTAGGTTTGCTAATGGATCTTAAAAGTTACTTGCGAACGAGAGTATGGCTAACCAATGATTTCCATCTGGTGACAGAAAAAGCAATGATTGCGGATACATACTTCAGGTGCCATATACTCTGGAGTACCACAAAAGTTTGAAGGAAGACACTCCTCTCTATAAGTACGCAACTGACACATTCCAAAGTCGATCAATCGAATGTGTCCTTCACAGTCTAGAAGAACATTATCTAGTTTCAAATCTCTATAGAAAAACAAAAACAGAAGTTTGTTTCTAAGGTGTTTTTTTCCCTAAAACTTCTGATCTTAATAGTGTTTCAATAACTAAGACTTTGCATGCTATTGTTCTGGAAACCCGTAATGAGCCAGTAAAGAATAATGTGTTTAAATTACTTTCAATCTTACTGCGGTTAAATATAACACATTTCTTACAAAACATATTCATTACAGAGCGTATTAAAAACTAACATTGATATTGGTGTATAATCTAAGCTCTAGTTATTTAATTAACGGATAACTTTTTAAGTATCTTTGGGTTTACAAATGAAAAATATAAATTATGGATAGAGATTTACATAATTACTCCTTGAATCAGGTTTCCATCTTCTCTCCTTTCTCACTCTTGTATTTCATGTGTCTGAAAATTATTACTGTCAGAAGTTTGAAATATTTTTTTTCTTGAATCTCATTCATAAGAACAATATTCTCGTTTTCAGGTCATTGTATAACAATATTTCTATATTATATGGTATTTAACATAACCGTGAACACAAATTCTAAATGGAAAAAAACGAGAACAGTGATGAAATAACAACAGTAAACAGAGAATAACATAGGTCGAAAATTTGGTTTTGAGGTTAAAAGATAAATTATATTTCATTTCTTTTTAAAAGTTGATTCAATTAATTATAATGATTATCATGTTTAACATATATACGTGTATATTTATTTATTTGGTATTAATTTAATTTTTAGCATATTAACATTATTTTGCGTTGATTGCTTAGTATATGACATTAGGGTTAAGCCAAAGCTCCTAACCTGGTTGAATTTTGTGACATATTAGGATTATGGCTGAAACGTTTATTACAAAACGGTTTCACTCGGTACATTCTCATAATTATGAATTTTGTTTAAAAATACATAAGTTGCTAAGTTAATTAAAATTTTTGCTCCAATCAGATAATAATAAATAATAAATATATTACTAACGGTTAGGAAATTGCTAAACTTATTTGAATTTTTAAAATTCTTGATGTCTCATCTAACATACAAGTCAGAAATAAAGTGTGTGTGTGTGTGTGTGTGTGTGTGTGTGTGTGTATATGAAGATTCTGTCATCTACAAAATACGTAAACCTGACACATGATTGAAGATTAATAAAGTAACGGATGCTCGTGGCTTACAAGCAACAACTAATGTGTGTAACGTTCCTGGAAGTTTTCTAACCCTACAACCCAATGATTTTATTCCACTTATGTTTTTGGCGATTTTTTAAAACTGTGTATCATACAAAAAATTGTTAAACAGTTAAACCAGAATAATCACACTCGTTGCAAAATCTTTATCGTCTCATCTTAACCTGTAACTTATAACAATAACATCATTAAATTATCTTTCATGTCTGATTAAAATCCGGCGTTCTTCAATAAATTTGTTTTAAAATTCTTAGTTAATAGTCTCGAATTTTCAAAATAGTTTATAGAAAATGAAGATTGTCTTCAGAACATAATGTATTTGTATACTTAAATTTACGAGAGAAAAAAATTACCTGTAAATTATTCCATTCTTGTGCATAAAAGTCAGAACTATAACAATTTCTGCAGCATAGAACCTGCTCAAAAAAAGAAAAAAAACGCAGTGGTTGAATTTTACATAGTTATCTATATACTATCGACTAGTTATAAAATACAGGTTTGTAAATAGAATCTAAATATTATTAATTAGTTGTAATAATTTCGGGTTTAAAGGAAATGTACAAATTATTGACTTGTTTTAATCAACACGGGTTTAATACAATTTAAAAATTACCAATTTGTGATGATAAACAAGGGTTTAAGATAATTTAAATATCTTTGATTTGTTATAATAAACATAGGATTTAAGATAATTTAACGATTATCAGTATAATTTCGGCAAATGCTTTTTGAAACGCGAAAGGCGTGAAATTGAAATCATCTAGTCTTATTCTACCAGCCTACCTATATGCTGCTTTACATCAATTTCTTCTTTTAATATTAGGCCCGGCATGGCCAAGCGCGTAAGGCGCGCGACTCGTACTCCGAGGGTCGCGCCAAACATATTTGCCCTCCTAGCTGTGGAAGCGTTATAATGTTACGGTCAATCCCACTTTTCGTTGGTAAAAGAGTAGCCCAAGAGTTGGCGGTAGGTGGCGATGACTAGCTGCCTTCCTTCTAGTCTTACACTGCTAAATTAGGGACGGCTAGCACATATAGCCCTCGAGTAGCTTTGTGCGAAATTCCAAAACAAACTTTTAATATTAAGTTTCTTCTTTTCAATAATTTCAGTTTAAATCATCGAGTTTCCTGTCATCTGAAAGCCATTCTTTATCTCAAACAATTTACATAATCTTTTTGAGAACAAAGTAGTGTTGACAAGTTTAAGGTCTAATTTAAAACTTTTATGGAAAATATGTTTCTTCGAGTGATCAACTGATCACATTTGACCTAGCGACACATTAAGGTACTTAGTAGATTTAGCACTTTCTAACACAACATAAACAGTGAGCAGAGAATTATTACTCTTTTAATAAATGTTCATTTGGATAACGCAGGTGTGTGAAAAAGTTACGAAAACTATCCTTTAACTGTCACAAAAATATTTGTATTAATATATTTACAGACAGAGAGAGGTGAAAAGAAGTAAATTTTATACACATTTTTACCTGGCTCTGTCCTGGTCAAACTTTCCAGACTGTTGAATTTGAAACATCAGATCTCCACCATTCAGGTATTCCATAGCGAAGAAAAGGTGACTCTGAGAAACGTATTGATAAAAAGTTTTGCAAGTAAGAAACGAAAGAAAAGTGTTAACAATTTACAAGCGAGAAATGAAAGAAAAATGTTAAAAATTTACAAGCGAGAAATGAAAGAAAAATGTTAAAAATTTACAAGCGAGAAATGAAAGAAAAATGTTAAATTTACAAGTGAGAAAGAAAGACACTTGATTGTCAAAGATTTTACGAGTGCATGAGAATCAAAAGACATTTTTCATAAGTTATGATAGGAAAAAAGTGTTCATAAAGTTTGACAAGCGAAAGAAACATACCGAAAAGAAACGCATTGATAAAAACTAACAAGTGATTAGTGTGTTGACTAAAACGCTTCTAAGTCACTTTCTATGTACGTTATAAAGACTTTTAATGCGTCACAGCGAAGTGTTATAACATTTGTACACAGTAATCTCTCACTTCGGTTTTTAATTTGATATGTGAATCAAATTTTACTTCGCATACAATACCAACCTCAGTTTGAAACGTACAGAAGAGTTTACATAAGAAAGGATGTCTGTTCCCTAGAACTAACATCTTTCGCTCTATCACTGTGCTTTCCACGTCATCGTCTTCTAACACCACGTCCTTCTTCAGGCATTTGATGGCAAAGAATTTACCATGTCCTTTCAGCTCGGCCAACAGGACCTTTAATGTGATGGAGAATGCTTGTCAATTTCCACAACATTTATCCTCATATTCAATTAGTGAATAAAACCACATATTAATTCATTCTCTTTGCAGCATTTTACAAAAATACTTATATCACACACTTGTATCCTCAATGGTTCCATTTACCTCTTTAGAAAAGCACTACATGATACTCATTTTCCCCAGCTTTCCAAACGGGTCAGTTAACTCTGTTATATACAAATAAATACTTATATATAAAATCAAATTTTGTTGCAAGCTTTAATTTTAACTCTGATTGACGCCAAATGACGAATATTTTCCAGATTAAAATTAAGACACTAGCTTTGAAGTTATTACGAGTCTTTTACAACCATCTCTAAGAAATGTTCACATATTGTAATCTTACCACTTACCTTACCAAAACTGCCTTTGCCAAGAACGTTCATAAAGTTAAAATCTTCAATGTTATATTTTTTAAATCTTATTCTTGGTGGTTTTTGAAGGCTTCTGACGTCGATTCCAGATGGTCTCTTGGCTTGAGGTGTTTGCACTTCTACTTTTTGAGGCTGTTCTTTAACTTCGGATATTCCGTTTTCCCGCTCTGTTTGCTGTACAAAGCCCTCATCTGAATCACTGTTTGGTGGCGAAGGTGGCGCTGCAGTCTCTGTCACAGATATTTCTTTGTTGGTTTCTGTTTCGTAAACTTTTTGAGGAACAGGGCTAGGCGGTGGAGTGCTAATATCTGAAAAAAACATCCTTTACGTTATATGACAATAAATATATTACAAATCAAGGATATGGTGTACAGTCATGTCTAGCAAACATTTTGAGAGACAAAACTCTTTACACGACTTTTTCTTATTTATTCTCATTTCGCAAAATATCTAAACTATTGAAACGTAACTTAGTTAAACCTTAAAACTCTTCAACAATCCGTTAAAAGTTAACATCATAAAAAAACAACAAGAGTAACTCAAACGTTTGCTGTCTGCGCTCTGTCCATCGCGGGAACCGAGCCCCACACTTTAGAGCCGTTAGTTTGTTTTTTGGAATTTCGCACAAAGCTACTCGACAGTTATCTGTGCTAGCCGTCCCTAATTTGGCAGTGTAAGACTAGATATTGTAAGCAGAGTCTTACGCTGCTACATTAAGGATGGTTAGCGCAGATATCCCTCGTTTAGCTTTGTGCGAAAATTCAAAATACAAACAATTCTTTTATGATAGTAAATGGAAAAATCTACTTTCTGAAACACCTAGGTTATTTTGTTTCTTTCTTGAACCCACTCATTGTTGCTGATCCTTTGTACATTGGAGTGCCACGTGCTAAATCATTAAAATACTTTCTTTGTAAGAACATGGTAAAAAGCATCTGAAGTAAGTAAAAAAAAGTCTTAGAATTATGAATAACTCCAGAGAATAACCTACTGTTATAATAAAAACTTGTTTCAATAAACAATTTAAAAACAAATCTGTAGTAATACAGCCTTGTCAATCCGGAGAGAGGGGAAAAAGGGTATTGCAATCACACTCCGCGTTTCTAGAAGGGTGTAAAACTAATAGACTGATATGCATATAAGTTTTACATAAGATGGGAAATTAGTACAAAACATTTCTCTTCAAATTTGGTTCAGATCCAAATTCAGATTCTGGATCACTTTGAAGCTGACAAAGGGGGAATAGACCATTTTCATAGATCGTTGATCATTTTAGATCTGAGAAATGATTTTCTGAGTTTTCATATGACGTTATTCAATAGAAACACGTGAAACCTTTGATCATGCTCGTTTTCATTCAAATGCATCGTGTGATTATCAAATCACTTTCAAAAAACTAGACGAAATTTGTGAAGTAAGAGCAAGGGAGACTTAAACACGTTAACAAACAGATCCTTTCAGGAACAATAATACTGAATTTCAATAGAACAATAATTTTGATTTCAGAATTTTTAAAACACGACGAAAACTAAATATACGAAGGATCATATAATGAAACCTAGACAATTTAAAACATTAAATCACAAGTACAAGAAGAATAAAATAAAATATTTGAAGGGGAAGTAAGATATTTGAAAGAAACCTGCAGAAAATTAAAGACATAAAAAAGGAATTACTAAATTTACTAAACATATATATATATTTGTTTATTTATTAATCGGTTAACTTTAAAATACCACGACACCAAAAACCAGGAGGAACTCCACACATTTTGCTTAAACGAAAATTACAAGATTTCTAAATGTTACAAAGAAAAATTAAATAAAACTCCAACAACCAAATTCAATTAAGAGACATCTGTGTAAAGATGAAAGAACTAGAAGTAAGACAGTTCTAAAAATCACCAAGAAAGAAATAAACAGGAACGCTCGAGAAAAAACAAAAAAAAAGGAAACCCCAAATACCACTAATGAAATTAGATATTGCTTCAAAACTTAGGAAAGACAAACGCACAAGGCCAATAACGAAAAGCAACGGACTGGAAGTAAAAAAACCAAAAACGACAGCATTTAATCTATAAAACAACCACCCAGTAGCAAATAATGCCCATAAAAAGAATAATAATCATTAACAAGGACTAGAAAAGTAATTTGCTACTACAAACAAGGACTGCGGAGAGTAAACAAAACGAAACAAAATAAGATAACAATGAAGCAGAAAACATTAAAGCAAAACTAATCAAAGAAATTGTAAGAACTGAACAAAAGGAAAATAAAAAAATATATTTGTAATTATTCCTCACACTTTTTTATTTTATTAGAAATAAATAATAAAAGATAGGCAGCAAGCGAAATCAGCAATATGAAATACGATTCTATTCTACTTTTTTCCATTTTAACAATGGATTAGAAGAATTTGGAGTATGTAATATTTGAGTCCAAATTACAGCGTTTCGATTGCATTACCATTTGTTAAAACTAAAGTGAGATAAAAATATATTCTGCCTGACAAGCCAATGGCACAGCGGCACGTCTGCAGACTTACAGCGCTAGAAACCGGATTTTGATACCTATGGTAAGTAGAGAACAGATAGCCTTTTGTCTAACTTTGTGTTTAATAACAAACAACAACGGCTATCTGACAAAATCTACTACGTAGAAATCTCAAACAATGGAATATTTCTAAACAAAACAAGAAAATTTTCTAACCTTTCTTCACTGTTTCTTGGATTTCGGATAAAACTTTCTGGTTTACTCCACAGAGATTGGGGACGTGTTTTTCACACTTGTGGTGACAGTTGACCTTACACTCTGGAAATATTATCAGTCTTAGTTGAGATTAAAGAAATAGTGCCAGAGTACTGACGTAAACAACTAATGTCAGATAGTAATAAAGAGTAATTTCTGCTTATTGTAATTATTTAAAATACAAAGTCAACATAGTTGACTTGCATAAGAGCATAGGGTGCGGGTAAAATTTGAAGCAAATTAGTTTTCTGAACAGAGTAATTTCTGTTTATTGGTTTGGTTTGAATTTCGCGCAAAGCTACACAAGGGCTATCTGTGCTAGCCGTCCTTAATTTAGCAGGGTAAGAGTAGAGGGAAGCCAACTCTTGAGCTACTCTTTTACTAACAAATAGTAGGATTGACCATAACATTATAACGCCTCAACGGCTGAAAGAGTGAACATGTTTAGTGTGACAGGGATTCGAACATGCGACTATCAGGTGACGAGTCGAGCGCTATAATCACCCTGACCATGTTGAGCACAAGAGGGCGGGTAAAATTTGAACTCAAACCTCAGACAGCAAATTTCCATGATAGACATACAAAAGTTTCTATTCTTCATTTCAAGAAGTGCATTGCAAATAGGTTAAAATGGGGGCACGCTGCCCAATCCCGCATTCCATGCCTATGCAAACAAGAAATTTCTGAAATTTCCAGTACATTATTTATAGTTTTTTTATATCAAGCACTAAATAGAAACATAGACATCACAGATGTTTGGCTGGTGAAATAAAATGTAAGAGCAGAATTGTATGACTGCTTCTATCAAAATTTTGTCTTTAAAAGGTAGATTTATTATGACTGGATTGAAAAGTTTTAATATTGAAATTGAAAAACTATTGCCACAATGAAGTACGAAACTGAAATAGTAATAACATCAAGATTAGAACTGTAAGTTTACGGGCAATGATTGATAAGCTGATAATAATAATACCACATGTTTTCAAAGAACACTCAAGAATCTATCAACTTATTGACAAACACAAACTTTACGGTTTTCCTTTACTGAATAATCAATAAACCAACCTTGGCAGATGTCAGCCTTTACTGGCTTTTTAATCTCTGTAAAAAGACGTTTTTCTGATTGCTTTTCCACAGAACTCCATTTGTTACTGCCTTCTTGGCTTTTGCTATAGAATGATGACTTCTTTTCTGGACTACCAATGCCAGAGTCAAAAGATCGCGAACATTCACTGCCCAATTGACGTAAATCTGGTCTGCGACGGCTGACCATTGGACTAGCCGTAGGAGTGGGTAGTTTCCAAGAAATAGGCGAGTTCGATCCATGGGCCATTTTTTGACGTTCCCGAAACTTAATGACGTGATCTCTTCGATGGAGGAAATTATGGGTGTTGTGTTCCTGAAATTTCACAGAAGGTCTGCAACTGGTAATAATGGGTCTCTGACGAAGCTGTGGCCGATAACTGTCCATTGAGGAAAAATGGTTGTTAGAGTAGATAGAAGATCCTGAAATACATGATGATGATGATAAATAGAAAGTTGAGGATAGTGAGGGGCGGCTCATCATTTCACCCAGAGACTGAAGCGATGAAGAAGAGCCAGCTCTGGAAAGGGGTTTTCGCTGTAAAGATGGAGAGTTTGGAACTGAAAGATTGTTGCCGTAAGTAGATGTGAAATGTGCACGTGTAATGGCAGGGATCGTTGAAGATCCAGATCCATAGTTTGTCAAGTCAAGAATAGAAGAAGATCTAGAAGATATTGGACTGGTGGCCATTGGACTTACTGGACGCTCACTGAATCCCCCAAATCTGGAGGGAACAGGACTTTTACACCTCTCTGGATAAGTATTGGTGGAACTTATTAATGGACCACTAGGCTTTTCTGAATGCAAGTTGTATGTAAATCCTGTGGGATCAGAAATTCTCCAAGAGGACTCTCTTAGTCGGCTTAACGAAGGGTTACGTGCTATAGATATCCCAGGACTTAGTGAACTTCCCTTCTCTCCATAAATGAAACTGGGTGCTTGACTCGAACTTCCGATCATTCCCCCACACATTTCATGAAAAACAAGCATCGGCGAACTTCGTTTAGAAGAACCATTAGTTGTGGATCCAAAACTGGTGGACTTTTGGTACGACATAAT
Source organism: Carcinoscorpius rotundicauda (assembly GCA_011833715.1). Taxonomy (NCBI): domain Eukaryota; kingdom Metazoa; phylum Arthropoda; class Merostomata; order Xiphosura; family Limulidae; genus Carcinoscorpius; species Carcinoscorpius rotundicauda. The sequence goes on along the minus strand of CM022402.1, from coordinate 20,104,705 downwards.
TAATCAATTTAAATGGGCTACGAATTACGTACCTATAATATTTACCAATTCCTAAATAATTAACAAAATATTTTTATCCTAAACAATGATCTCAATTAAAAAGTAAACTCCTAACAGAAGTTGTAAAAAGCTTCAGTTTCAAAGTCTGCACACCGAGGTCAAACATTTATCTAATAATAAGAAGAAGCAGTCACGATCTTCGGGCTTGAAAAAATGTGTTCTATATTATTTCAACTCTTTGTGATATTTGGAATGTTCAAATAGAATTAGCTCCAAATATAGATGAGAAAGTTAGTTTTTACTCCATCAATCCAAGTAAAACTGTTTTCTGCGAGATCAAAATATGCTGCCTTTGTAAGATGACACACAGATGTAACACGCTGTCGACTGTATCTCACACTGGTTTAAATTAGTTCACATTATGCAGCTGATCTAAAGATGGGTAGTTTAATTCTTTTCATCCAAGTCGAAAGACAACAAAGCTATTCAGAAATAATCTCACCCCACCCTTCTTTTTAAAGTGAACCTTTGACAAAATGCCAAACAAAGTTCCCGCGCATGTCTTACCATGCTATTTATCAAGCTTACGTCCCCCCATTCTCTTTACCTACTATAGGTGAGTAATTATTTAAAGCTCAGTCTGTCATCCCCACCTTCCCCTGTTCTTTTTGCTACCTAGTTTCAGTTTCTTAGAATTACTTGTGACGTAAATTAAAGTTAAAAATAGAAGTTAATTTTCACAAGGACGAGACTTGTCTACCAGCAACAAAACTACGTGACGAAGAACAGAACTGGTTATGCTTTAAAAATTAAAAGGTTTGTGATTCCGACCCGGCATGGCCAGGTGGTTAAGGCACTCGACTCGTTATCAGAGGGTCGCAGGTTCGAATCCATATCACACTAAACATGTTTGCTTTTTCAGCCGTATGGAGCGTTATAATGTGACGGTCAATCCCATTATTCTTTAGTAAGCTCAAGAGTTTGCAGTGGGTGGTAAACTGCTAAATTATGGACGGCTAGCGCAGATAGCCCTCGAGTAGCTTCGCGCGAAATTCAAACAAAACTTTCTGATTTCAAACATGCTAATCCATCATTTGAACGAAAAAATAAAAAATAATTGTCTGCAGACAATAAAACAGTGCAGTCGTGCAGCATTTAAATTAAATGTAATACGGTTAGTTTGTATTTAACATGCACTGTAGACCTCCAGTGACACAGCATAGGTGTAGCTTTGTATTTACCAATAACAAAAAACAAGCTTCCAAGCTATCTCACTTAGAAAAATATATTTGTTAGTAAAATATTAGAAAAAAAATCAAAATCAACATTAGATAAAATAAAAAATACAATAAATAATATATGCACAAATAAAGGCTCACATAATTTAAATTATTGACCCTTTAAGATAGCGAGTACAAAGCTCTGTACTGTCAATCACGGTTCCTGAAGAAGCTGTGAAGCGAAACATTGACTCTCTAATTAAATAAAAAACAAACAAACTATATTGTGATGCTATGAAGTCACTTATTTAAAGCATTAATATGCCTTTCTTACATCAACAAGTACAATAGGAATTGAATACGGTTTTATTTGATATAAACTTTAACGTTTTTTATTCGGATTATGTTTTTCCATCAAAGTTATATTTCATTATTGGGTTTTTCTAAGAGATTTATACACAATTAGAGGTTTCACACATAATATGGCATTAAAACAAGCACTTTTTGAGCTTTTAAATATTTTTACCAAAGTAACCGAGGGTTGTACTCTTCAAAGTCTCCCATTGGCACAACGGCAGGTCTGCGGACTTAAGACACAAGAAACCGGTTTAAGAAATCAGTGGTGGTCAGAGCACAGATGACCCAATGCTTAACCTTATGCTTAATTCCACACAAACAAACAATACTCTTTAAAAGTTCATGAAATTTGTAATATTTAAAAGACTGTATATAAAATTGTAGCCTATACGGTGAACGTTAGAATCGAAACATGTGGAAACCTAAAACACGAGTTCTATCTGGGATTGTTTAATTTTATTTCTAATTACATTAAGTTAAATATTTTAATTACTTGTAACCGATAGGTTTCTAACGATTGGAGATGGTTATGTAGCACAATGTTTACCTTTAAAAATCTAAATAAGTATATTTCAGCTTACATTTAAAAATAAAATCTGGTTGGATCTGCAGATGTAAACTGGAACCAAGAAAGCACCGAGTTTACCATGTTCAGATTTAATTTTCTAAATGTTCGATAGCTTCATCTATTACCTCACGTTGACGAATACATAATGAATAAAAGCCCTTCAGTTCCTAAATACGGTCTATTAGTATTTTGTCATGTGTCTATGAACAGAATTACTTATACGACTCTTTTTCAATAGTATTTATGTGGTACTATTAGCTTCCTTAGATTTGTATAACTGTTTATTGTATTTATGTGAAACGACTAAGATTATATGTTGCCGTTTATATTTTGAGCAACGGAGACAGACAGTCAAAGGCACCTCATTATCCACCAAACATTTTGACGGATCGATTGCCACTCTTATTACGCACCCACAGCTTAAACTGTAGAAAATATTTTGAAATATGACACGGATTCGAATACGACTCGCCAGATCCAAAATCTAGAGGATGAACGAGCGACGATACGATTTATCCTACCATTACCAAAACGTTCACGTTCTCTTTAATTTTTCACCACCAATCAAAATACAGTATACATTTTATATAGGGAATAGCGCTAAAAATGTCTTTAATACTCATATCAACTCTGCGATCAGTAGAAAATATGCATCTTAATGGCGTCTTTGAGAATGATGCATATCTAAGAAAGGGAATATAGTGCAGGGTTGTGTTTCTATATTTAACTACTCGATGACATCATCACGTATCTTTTAATTAAAACACAGCACTGTTTTCTTAACACATTACACAATGTTCATTTAAATATTACACGTTGGTCCTCACACTCGCTCGTCAGTTCTGAATTTATTTTTCGTGGCGTTCCGCTAAATGAACTTTAAACAAAAACTTCGTTTCTGTAGCTCCAGTTAAAATTAAGCTGCTTTTAGCAAAAGGTCCTGTGACGAAACTTAAAACAATATCCAACTGTTTAACTTATAAATCCAAGTTGACAGTATGTAAAACTCTCTCCAACTCGATTTCCAAATAAACTCCAGGAAATCTAATTTACTCAGTAGTGCAATTTGTTTTTGTACTTTCCACTTTTAAGACAATATTCAGACACCAAAACAAACACTTATAACAGAAACCTCTATTCATATCTCGTTTGGCCCCAGTGTGCTGAATTTCTACACTAATATCGAAGCATTATTGAATAGAAAAAAAAGAAACAAAGTAAGTCGTGTACGTCTCATCGCAAGATTTGGTTGTAAATGCTTTGTTTGTTTTGGAATTTCGCACAAAGCTACTCGACGGCTATCTGTGCTAGCCGTCCCTAATTTAGCAGTGTAAGACTAAAGAGAAGGCAGCTAGCCATCACCACCTACCGCCAATTCTTGGGCTTCTTTTTTACCTTGTAACTTGTTATGTCTTCTTTGAAATTGAAGTGCTTATTGTAAAATATAGTGTTATTTATTTTTTAGTATTACCGTATATACTCGTTTTACCGCCCGATCTTGATTAAAGGCCCGTTTGAATAGCCGCCCGTGTGAACAGAACATAAAAATAAATAAGGGCCCGTGCTTGAATACCCGCCCGGGCCCTAATCATAACTTTTAGGAAACTTTGTTTTTCAGTATGAAGATGTCAATTTATGATAATGAATCACACACGATATTAAAGCATATCTTCTTAGCTTTCATTTGACACATCATTTGACTACGAAGCGCTCGTGCCACAACGCTATCGAATTTTATGCGCTGGTCGATAACACTCACGCCTTAGGCGTCCAATTGCATAGCAGATAGACATATATAGACATATTTATTAATAATTCGTCATGGAAAAATTTGCGATCAAAGGCCATATACTTCCCAATTGAAAAAGATTAATGTCGTGAAATATTTGTCTTCAATGATAATTTTTGTGCATACCTAATTTTACTTTGAAAATAACAAGCGCCCGTGCTTGAATAAGAGCCCGTTTGAATAAGGGCCTGGTATTGAGTTTGGTTGAAAAAAATAAGGGCCCGGGCTATAAAACAAGTAAATACGGTATATACCCGGCAGTCTCTACATCAAGTGGCGCAGCACTAAGCTTAAGGTTTAACAGCTGGCCAGGTTTTCAGGGCGCTCGACTCATCATCTTAAAGTCGCGGGTTCGAATTCCTGTTACATCATACATGATCGCCCTTTCAACCGTGAGGGCGTTGCAAAGTTACAATCAATCCAACTATTTATTGGTAAAAAAGAAGTCCAAGAGTTGGCATTGGGTGGTATCATTCCAAAAAAAATCTTCAACTCGCGTATTGCTGAGAAGCTTTTTAAAATTTTCATTATAAAGTATCATGAAGTTTTAATAAGATGTTTGGAAACACTCTGGATGTTTTGTTTATTTTTTTAATTTCGCGCAAAGCTACACGAGAGTTATCTGCACTAGCCATCTCTAATTTAGCAGTGTAAGACTAGAGGGAAGACTGCTAGTCATTACCACCCACCGCCAACTGTTGGGCTACTCTTTTATCAACGAATAGTGAGAATGATGGTCACATTATAACACCCTCACGGCTAAAAAAGAGAGTCTATGTGGTGTGATAGAAATTCGAACCTGTAACCCTTGGATTACGAGTCGAGTGCCTTAATCACCTGGCCATGCCTGCCGGGCCTGAAACACTCTGGACTGAGAATAAATACTATTGGTGTGTGAAAAGCAGAACAATGTATTGTTTGTTTATTTTTAGAATTTCGCGCAAAGCTACTAGAGGGCTATCTGCGCTAGCCATCCCTAATTTAGCAGTGTAAGACTAGAAGGAAGGCAGCTAATCATCACTACTCACCGACAACTGTTGGCCTACTCTTTTACCAACAAATAGTGGGATTGATAGTAACATTATAACGCCCTCACGGCTGAAAGGGCGAGCATTTTTGGTGCAATCTGGATTTAAACCCGCGATTCTTAAATTACGAGTCGAACGCTTTAACCCACCTGGCCATGCCGGGCTTCAATGTGTTGTTAACAATAAGCATTTTACAATGTATTCTCAAGGTACCTTGATTCCTACACCAGCTCCAACCAGAGGTACAGTAACATAAAAATTATTTCATAAGCACACAAATCAAATAATTGACATGTTCATAAGATAAAAGACATATCGTACTTCTAGCTAACCATGATGCTGTTTATGCTAGGTAAGATTCTGGATATGCTCTACATCTAGTTAAAACAGAGAACCATCAACTGTATGTTTTCGAACAGGATAAATTCTCCTAGAATGCATTTCCCACGTTATTTAGGCACATTGTTGTAAAAACTGGGAAACCATGTTCTTCGGGTGTTAAGTTTCTACTCAACTGGTGTTATTACAAAATACATTACAACGAGGTTACTGGTGTTTATCGAATGTTTGGATGCTATCTTCCATGGAATAGTTCAGAAATACCAAAGTCGATTATCTGCACGTTTTATATTCAATACATACGCCAAACCTGTGTAATGTGAAGACAGTTTAAACATTTTGGCTTACAAGATGTTATTTAAAAACAACAATAAACTTCCATGTATAAGAAAGAAATAGCATATCACTCACACTAAACTTGCAAAATTTGGTATCGACTAGACCTTTTGGCTATGAACAAGCTTTTCAGGTTGGCTGGGATATGACAGCCATGATAGTGGTTTAGATATTTATACTAACAAATTACTTGACAACTGTTGAATTGTAAATGTGGTTAAAGTAAAGCCACGTACGTCCGCAGAAGTTTTCCTTGAGAAGGGTATGGGGGGAGGGGACTAAGTAGTTTGAAATTGCGTAGACAATAAAAAAAATCATATAAGTATACTGTATGGATATAAAGTATTTCACTTTCCAAGTTGAGGAGAACAAAATACCTCTTGCCCCTTTTCAGACGCCCATGGTTGAGACGTGATTTCTCATTTATTTGTATTCACCTGAATAAGAATTGTAACCAAAGACAACGAGATGGACAACAGAAGACATCGTGTGAAATATAATTTAGTTTCTGGCTCTGATTAAGAGTGACCAAACACAGTGTAACATTTGGTGTAAGGTGATTTCACTGGCTGCAGAAACAATCAAAGCTGATCACTAGGTACTCGACGGATCTGACTAAAAGAGAATATGACCCCGGGGTGTTACAAGGCTGACCTTATGATCGACTCCTCCAAAGAAAATACATATTCACATAACTCTTCAGCGGTCTCTACCATGGGAAAACTTTGAATGAGATAAATAAGAATAAGTAACTTACGTAACCTCAGACTATCAAAAGTCAGTTCCAAAAATCCCAATATTAAAAGTATGTTCACACGCGTACTCAAGTACGCTTTGGAAGTTAAAAAAAAATTAAGGTGAACGTGTAAGTTGAAAGGAGATGAAAACATTTATTCTTTGTAGACTGCATAACTTTCAAAATTTAAATTATAAGAAACAATTCGAACATTTCGCACACCAAAGGTCACATTCACGATCTGCCCCCCCAAAATAACTAAAATAGGTTTTGTTTGAAAACAAAATCATCTTCCTACTCGATTTTAATTACTTAAGACCGAGGACTGGTTTGCTGCCAAATCACACTGAAAATAAAACTGTTTTCATTCTTTTGAAACAAGTCGGTCTTCTACAGGTAATTTAGGATCGCCTATTCAAAAACATGGAACAGGAAGGAATACCCTGCACAACCCACTCTTAAAATAAAGAAAAAAGAAGAGAATTTTAAATTTAGCAGATGCAATCCACGTACCATAAATATGAAAGAAACAGATCTTGCACGTGGGAATCTAATGTTGCAATATTTGTGTATAAACTTGTGTTATTAACCCTGAAGCTACTGTTGTAGGAAGTAGTAGGAAATATTTTTAAAACACAATAATTAATTAATATAAAATGCAACACATTCACGTTATGAGTACAAAGTATTAAAGACTTTAATATTATACAAAAGCGTAATTTCCAGAACTAATTAAGCAAGAATGATATTGTTTTCTATATTTGCGCACAGGCACGCAATGGCTATCTGCGCTAGCCGTTCCTAATTTATAATAAAGAGACAAGAGGGACGTCAGATAGTCAACAGCCTCTGCCGGCAAATTTTGGGGTACAGTAATAGAATACTGGTATTCGATCGTCATGTCAATAACATAATTACGTATCAAAAGCGTAGAGCAAGAATGTGAAGTAACGGGGCTCGAGCCGTGGACCCTAGAATTCACAGATTGACTCACTAACCGTATCAGAACGAAATTGAAAACAGAAAGCTAATTTTTCAGTTATAACATACAGCTGTTTTATTGTTCCTGTACAATAAAAGTCTCTCTACAGTTTCAGGAATAATTTTCAAAAACATTTTTCTTATGATAAATATAGGGAAAACTACTAATAAAACATAACTAGTAGATTAAAATTCAGGTGAATAAATCTCTATTTCAATGTTTTAAACAACCACGCATCATTTGATATGGTTTGTTTTAAATTTCATTCAAAGATACACATGGGTTATCTGCACTAGCTGTCCCAAATTTAGCAGTGTAAGACTCGATAGAAAGCAGTTAGTCATCACAACCCACTGTTAACTCATGGGTTAACATAAAACCTTCTCGAACTGAAATCCACAGAAAAAATATATATTTACACATTTAAGGTTAATATATATCATAAATTTTATTTTTACCTTCAAAAACAAGATTTGGGTCAGTGATGTACATACATCACAGTTGTAGAAAATGGACAAGTTAAATAGTAAACTAGGACTAAACGAATGTAGATATTGAGCTGTTTTCCTTAGTTACTAGTAAGATATAAAATAGCAATTAACAAAAAATCAAGACAAAAATGCCCCTTGAAATTATCGTTGATAAGAAAAACCAGGTGTGTGTGTGTGTGTGTGTGTGCGTGCGTGCGTGCATTAAGTTGCACCACACTCCAACAAATATCTGACATATAAGAAACATATTTATGATTTGCTCCGATACCTAAATACACAGACTCGTTAAAATACACACATTACTTTCTCATATTTTAAAATGCCGATTATTTAATTTCACAGTTTCCTGAGGCTCATGTCAGTAGGGGAAGACAACAAATTAGCGAAAACTTTTGTATGGAATATTCGGTGTTAGTTGCGGAGGCGAAATAATGACATTGGTATATCAAATGATAGATTACACTTTGTAAGCATTTTTATTACCTTAAACAAATTGTCTTTTGAATAATTTAAAGTAACATGAACATTCTTCAAAGCTCATATCAATGCAAGTTCTCGGTGGTTGGTACTAAAAAAAGAAAACTAAAACCATCATACTATTAATTCTATGTAGTTATTCATCGTTACTTATATTAATATCACATCACCTGCACTTCAACTGGAAACTGATGGATATAATTAGGACTAATATCAGACTTATTTTTATGTCATCTAAACAAACATTCTGATCGAACTAGGTTACATTCATTATTAATGAATTTTAAACTGTAAGTTGTTGTTGTTTTTTCTTTAGAGCAAACACATGTTGGGTTATCTGCAATGTATACTGCGGGTAATCGAATTCTCGGTTTTGACTTTGTAAATCCGTGAAGTTACGATTTTTTTAAGTAACTCATAATAAAAACTGACAATTAAAGTGTTTGGGGGGAAATACTTTGTTTTCTCGGAAAACTTGTATCATTATGTCTGAATTCACCAAAGGGTCTGTCTGCAATGACTTTTAATAAAGCTTTTTGAAAAGTGATACATGTATCATACCAAGATGACTGGTTGGTGATGGCAGTGGAGCTTTCCTGAAACGAGGATATAAGCATAGCTATACCCTCAATCATACCTGTTAAAAATCGGACCTCCCCTCACAGAGGTTTATTAGACCGATTTTAAACTTTAGGTAATTAGTAGCGCAATAATAAGTGTAGGTTCACCATTAAACTAACTAGAATTCGAGTATTCAAATTAATTAACACTTGTCTACTCAGTAACAACTATCCTTTCTTTCACAGTTCAAGAAGCAACAATCAACTCAGTATGGTGAAATTTAATCATGGCGAAGAGTAATATATACTAACCGTTCAGAAGGTTAAAATATCTGCTTATTACAAGAAAGTGACACAAATGTAAAAAACGATCGTTAAGAAACGATATCTCAATCCTATCCTTGTATCTTACGTTATATGGCCATACAAAGCCCAATTTACCTATACTTTCTAATACGTTTACAGAGGGGGGTAAATGACATTTCACAAAGTAGTGTAGGTTAGTTTTTCTTCTGTTCAATATTATGTGAACTTCATTTTATAAAACACTGTTACTGTTATGGTAATAGCCTAAACCATCATAGTGATCCAAATTACTGATTAAATTTATTAGTACTACCATTTTTGGATATGAATTAACAAATAGTTTATATCCTATGTGGAGCGGGTGTGGCCTATTGGTCAACGCCCTGGAAACTATTTTTCATTCGAGTCCCCTTGGGGCTGTACACGCTATAATTGGATATGGCCATGTACAGATAGTTCTCTAAACAAGAGGGGATCCTCAGTAGCCGAGACACTTCAGTGTATTTTAGAGGACTGGAGTAAATTAATCGATGAGAACCTTTTCCACTTCTCTTTTGTTTGTGCGCATATACTTGAATCAGTTTTACTATTCATCAGGATTTCTACGAGCCTAACCTCAAACTAAAATTATTTTAAACAGGATTAGAGCAGATTAATTCATGGGACAATGGGCGTGCTCAAATTCATCAATCGATAGGGTTTGACTTCTTTAATCCAAAACTGTAATTAGATCTCATATCTATCAAGATATGAGTGAGGTATGAGCTAAAAGACTGTACTTGAAAATAACATAGAACTAAGAGCCGTTTTTATGAGCCTCTATGCTGAGGGTTAAAAATTATACGTTTCGGTTGCTCACCTGCTGCCATTTTCAGGGAAGTTGTTAGGAAACAGAATCAAAACGTATGAAGGATATAAACTAACTAATAAACAGTATCTACTACTGAAAGTAATTAATCATGATAACTTATGTCTGAATGTTACAATCTAATCTTTCCCTCACTAGTGGCTCGAATCGCAATCTACGAGTCGTAGTTTCAAGTCTTAGCATTGAACATCCTTGTCCTTTCAGCCGCGAGGACGTTATAACGTTATGATTAATTCTACTTTTCTAGGTAAAGAGTAGCGCAAAAATCGATGATGGGTAGTGTTAACAAGTTACCTTCCCTTTGGTCCATTACTTCAAAATTAGGGGCAACTAGTGCATATATCGCTCATATAGCTTTGTGCAAAATTCAAACAGACAAATTATCACAAGTGAGCCTATAACGCGAAATATATTTTTATCGATTTTACCCATACAGTATAGTACTACAGTCGGGTCAGCAAAGAATCAACCCTTACAGTATAGTACTACAACAGGGTCAGCAAAGAATCAACCCATACAGTATTGTACTACAACAGGGTCAGCAAAGAATCAACCCATACAGTATAGTACTACAGTCGGGTCAACAAAACATCAACCCTTACAGTATAGTACTAAAGTCGGGTAAACAAAGCATCAACCCTTACAGTATAGTACTAAAGTCGGGTAAACAAAGCATCAACCCTTACAGTATAGTACTAAAGTCGGGTAAACAAAGCATCAACCCTTACAGTATAGTTCTAAAGTCGGGTCAAAAAGCATCAACCCAAACAGTATAGAACTAAAGTCGGTTCAATAAAGCATCAACCCATACAGTATAGTACTAAAGTCGGGTCAACAAAGCATCAACCCATACAGTATAGTACTACAGTCGGGTCAGCAAAGAATCAACCCTTACAGTATAGTACTACAACCGGGTCAACAAAGCATCAACCCTTACAGTATAGTATTACAACCGGGTCAACAAAGCATCAACCCATACAGTATAGTACTACAGTCGGGTCAACAAAGCATCAACCCATACAGTATAGTACTAAAGTCGGGTCAACAAAGCATCAACCCTTACAGTATAGTACTACAGTCGGGTAAACAAAGCATCAACCCTTACAGTATAGTTCTAAAGTCGGGTCAAAAAGCATCAACCCAAACAGTATAGAACTAAAGTCGGATCAATGAAGCATCAACCCATACAGTATAGTACTAAAGTCGGGTCAACAAAGCATCAACCCATACAGTATAGTACTACAGTCGGATCAGCAAAGAATCAACCCTTACAGTATAGTACTACAGTCGGGTCAGCAAAGAATCAACCCATACAGTATAGTACTACAGTCAGGCCAAAAAAGCATCAACCCATACAGTATAGTACTAAAGTCGGGACAACAAAGCATCAAGCCATACAGTTATAGTACTAAAGTCGGGACAACAAAGCATCAACCCATACAGTATAGTACTAAAGTCGGGACAACAAAGCATCAAGCCATACAGTTATAGTACTAAAGTCGGGACAACAAAGCATCAACCCATATAGTATAGTACTACAACCGCGTCAACAAAGCATCAACGCATACAGTATGGTACTAAAGTCGGGACAACAAAGCATCAACCCATACAGTATAGTACTACAACCGCGTCAACAAAGCATCAACACATACAGTATAATACTAAAGTCGGGACAACAAAGCATCAACACATACAGTATAATACTAAAGTGGAGACAACAAAGCATCAACACATACAGTATAATACTAAAGTCGGGACAACAAAGCATCAACCCATATAGTATAATACTAAAGTCGCGCCAACAAAGCATCAACCTGTACAGTGTAGCTTTAGAGTCAGGTTAACAAAGCATCAACCACATTATGTTGCACTACAGTCGGATTAACAAAACATCAACACATATGGTATAGCACTACAGTTAGTTCAACAAAGAATCATGGCTTGTAAGTTGGAACACTAAACAGGTGCCAGGAGTATTTAAAATGAGCTGTGCGTCTAAAAATACGAACAGATAAGGAAAGCTTTATTTTCAGCCCACGAACTCACGTTGACGACATGCTGTATTATGTATAAACCTAACTAGATACAACCTGACAGATCGCTATGTGAACAACCCAGCTTAAAGATAGCATGCTATTTCTGTGCATTCTTTTTTACATTCACTCAACAAAGAAAGGTCATGGTTGTATCATAAACAAAGAACAAGAACAATATTAATAATAATATTTGTGTGCTGTATCTATCTAGTTCACCTCTCTATTTATCTATATTTTAGTTTTATTTCCCAATATTTCTCCTCCCACTAGCTTATTTAATATTGTCTTTTTTAATCTGTTTTTTAATTACTGTATATTTTAAAATTACCTTTTTCGTCCGTATTTATCTTATCTGTATATCTCGATCTAACTATATAATTTAAGTTCACTTATATCTACCCGTCTTACCTAATTGCTTTTTTTTTTTTTCCTAACTGCAGATGGTGGTTGATTAGATCTGTTACGTAGGTAAACATTAGAAAGGAATACAGAAACAAGCTGATCGAGTTCTCGTTCGTGTAAAAGATTTCTTGGTGCCATCGTTAACTATGAACTTTTGAAACCAATTATCAAATTAATTTGTAAAGTCGCCATTGTTAGAAAAATGTCACGGAGTCTGCGCTTGCCGTCCCTAATTTAGCAGTGTAAGACTAGAGGAAAGGCAGCTAGTCATCACCACCCATCGTAAACTCTTGGGCTACTCTTTTACCAACGAATAGTGGGATTGACCGTAACATTATAATGCCCCCGGATGAAAGGTCAAGCATGTTTCGTGTAACGGAGATTCGAACCCACGACCCTCAGATTAAGAGTCAAAATTGTGTGTGTTTTTATTAAACGTTCGCCTCAGTTAGCCATTTCATGGCCTGGCATGGCCGAGCGCGTTAAGGCGTGCACTCGTAATCCGAGGGTCGCGGGTTCGCGCCCGCGTCGCGCTAAATATGCTCGCCCTCCCAGACGTGGGGGTGTATAATGTGACGGTCAATCCCACTATTCGTTTGTAAAAGAGTAGCTCAAGAGTTGGCGGTGGGTGGTGATGACTAGCTGCCTTCCCTCTAGTCTTACACTGCAAAATTAGGGACGGCTAGCACAGATAGCCCTCGAGTAGCCTTGTGCGAAATTCCAAAACAAACAAACAAGCCATTTCATTTTGGGAAAGTCGATAAAACGCAAACATTCGAAATTAAACACCAGCTTGTACAGATGGTCGAAAATAACTCACCATATCAAATATTAGTTTTTATAACTATTAATAAACGTAACTACGCCGGCTGAAATGTCACATACTTCTAGAAAATTACAAATGAAGTACAGTTTAAATAGGTTTTTCGTTGTAAATTCACAAAAATATAAAAATCGATATATCAATGAAGATATGTATATACTTCATGGTTTGAAACAATTAAAGATTATCTGCACGAATTTTAAAGAGTATGTAATAACAATGTTCAGGGTTTGAAACAATTAAGAATTATCTGCACGAATTTTAAAGAATATGTAATAATAATCTTCAGGGTTTGAAACAATTAAGGATGATATGCAAGAATTCTAAAGAATATGTATTAATAATCTTCAGGGTTTGAAACAATTAAGGATTATCTGCACGAATTTTAAAGAATATGTAATAATAATCTTCAGGGTTTGAAACAATTAATGATTATCTGCACGAATTTTAAAGAATATGTAATAACAATCTTCAGGACTTAATGAACCCGTAATTTTCACGGCTTGAAATATCCAAAGACAGTTTACGTGGCTTGAAATACGATGAGATTGGTTTGGTTTTTTGGAATTTCGCACAAAGCTACTCGAGGGCTATCTGTGCTAGCCGTCCCTAATTTAGCAGTGTAAGACTAGAGGGAAAGCAGCTAGTCATCACCACCCACCGCCAACTCTTGGGCTACTCTTTTACCAACGAATAGTGGGATTGACCGTCACATTATACACCCCCACGGCTGGGAGGGCGAGCATGTTTAGCGCGACGCGGGCGCCAACCCGCGACCCTCGGATAACAAGTGCACGCCTTAACGCGATCGGCCATGCCAGGCCTAATACGATGAGAAAATGCACGATCTGAAGTCAAAGTGTAAAGATAATTAATGCACGTGAATTGAAGTTCAAATATAAAAATAATCCACATTAATTAAAGTCAAAACAAGAAAACAGCTTTCTGAGTTGAAACATGAAATTAAGGTGTAAAATAGCGTCTCACAAGGGTTACAAAAAACATTTTTCATTTTCAGAGATTAGGGTTAAATATATAACAAACATGTTATTTGATTCCCATAAAAGCATTTTCATACGCCCCAAAGAAAGAACTGTATGTGTTATATAAATACGATCACTTTGAGCCAAAATATATTACGCTTTAGATTTTGATAAATCTACACAAACTATATTAAATTCTAATTTATGAATAGCAGTTTAAGGTCAGGCAAAAACAGGTTCGATTAGAGTGTACCACGTTATCGGATTGTTCAAGAATAAGATGAAAATAAGAAAAAATATGAGGAATTCTGTTTCTCCTATACTTAGCTGAAGATCAATGTAATACGAAAGAATTTTTTTTTGAATGGACGTGCACAAGATAACACTAAATCCTAGTGAAATACCAAACGTAATAACGACTCATAAATTATGGTAAATCACCGTAACCTCCTAAGCAGCTGGTCGTCATTTTACATTCCAAATTCACCGTAAATCCACTACAGGAATAACTGCCTGAAAGAGTTTACGACGCTTAGACCAACAATATAAACAGCAGAATGCACATTTGCACGTGTTTCTCATCTCCATAGATTTTGTGTTTTCTTTTATACGATATGTTATCAAGAATCATTAAAATAAACAACTCTCTGATGGCACCAATGTTCCGTAGCGTCACACTTATCCGTTCCTTTCTGTTCTGTTGGCATTCATTCCCGAAACGCAAAAAACGAGAGAGAAATAAATTATTAATATTATTAAGTCTTAGCTGGTGTTCGTTCAATATGAACAGTTTAAGGGCAAACTTCTATGGACCTAATAATGAAAATGTTTCACATTTGTGTAAGATAAATTTGATAAACTATCGGGTACCTTTTCAAAATGCGGTGTTATTATGTATCTGAGAGTCATTAGGAGCCATTTTTAATGCCTTATTGCAACAAATGACATTCGTGAACTTTAGGTGGTTCAAGTCAATGACAAAAGCGGTTTTCGTAGAAGGTATTACTTCCATTGACTCGTGTGTTTTATTGGATATACAGACGATTTGAGAAACATTTCTCACCAAGGCGTTACCTTCACTGATTTATGTGTTCTGTAGAATACACAAATGGTTGGAATGATGTTTTACACAGAGGTTGTTACTTCTGCTGACTTGTGTGTTATATATGGTATATAAATGGTTGATATTTCGAATAGAGGGTGTTACTTTCGCTATCTCATGCGTTTCACAGAACCCACAATGACACTTTTACATAGAGAGTGATACTTCCGCGGAATCGTGTGTTCGATATGACAAAGCTGGTTGTAAATTATAAAAATAATCTAATGGGTCGTAACTTCTGTTCATGTAGGAAAATACATTGTAATTGGAAATACGGAAACACGAGAAAAACATGAGTATATCGTAGTTAAAGGGAATAAAATATGCTTTTTATAAATAATTCGTATTGAAAATACGGATAGAAATCGAAAGTCAATATATAGTTTCTTTACTCTTTACGCCATAGTCGAACGAAAGTAATTATCGAAACCAATAAATCAATGTACGGGCTATTTAAATAATAAAAAAAGTATTTCGTTATTACACAAACGTTTAAAAGCAAAAAGTAAATGAACATATGTTATTCTAATCTTTTCTGAATAATAAATTTACCATAAACCAAAAATAGTTGTTTGTTGATTGTTTGTTTCTTTTAGGAACTTCACAAAGTCTACACAAAGAACTATTTTGAATGTATTGATATAACTGTCATCCAATCTTAATTTTGAAATGACACACTGAAGGAAAGACAGCTTGTAAACATCATCCTCTCACCTTTTGGTCTACTTTTGTCTGACAAAATAGCGGGATTTGACCATCAGTCTCATTGTGCAACCTCAGCTTCAGAGTGCAGAACGCGTTTCTGCAACAGCAGGGCACGAATCCATCCACAGTTGAGCACGCTAACGTCCCAGCGACTTCCAATTCGTTTATATATAGCAACGTCTAATTGCCCATTTATCTATTAGGCAGGTGACAATACTCCCTATGTAGGGATGGCTCGAATTGTTCACCGAAACTGTATTTTAAATATCTCTTCAACAGGTCATCAGAACTCTAAAACACTATATAGTATTTTACAACAATATCTATGTAATAACTAAGTCACAAGTTCTGATTATGTCTGTAAATATCATAACAAAAAGATGGGATTCATTTTTCTTCTTTATTCTGTTTCTATTTTATTACATAACAATTCAAAAACCAGAACAATGGTGTCAACCAGCTTCACTGATGCGACATAGTTTCAAACGGAGTATCTTCTTTTGTAAGTATTATGAATAAATAGTATTAATTAATGTTAATAATAATTCTGGTGTAAAAGGCATTTTCATTACTCCTTGGAGTTAGCTAGCTTTGTTTACAGAATTTTGATGTTCATTTGAGACGCTTGAAAGCAGGGTGAAACAGAAATTTACAGTCAATAATAAATAAATATTATCATTGAAACTTCTTTCTATTTAGAGCATGGTTACAAATACAACCTTCCAATATCTATTGAAACACCTCAATAAAAAATACAAGCAAATAAAGAAAAACTGTTCATAAGAGCAAGTAAATATAGGAATGGCTGATATGAATCCTTCAAAAATAATATAAACAAGATAAAAATGGATGGAATTTGAACAATCCCTACATAACAATGCAGGCAAGAATTAATATATAATATAAATATTAAATCACAAATGAGGTTAATTTATCCCGTTTTTATCTGTTAACATTCTACCACACGGTGTGGCTATTTATTACGAACGTTTGATGCAACTGCCATCCCTACTATCTTGGTTGCATTGTGTTTGAAAGATTGCCATTGATTAATTTCTTTTTTGGAAAGGTTTTTCTTTACTTGTATGTGTGTGTCTATAGACGAACTATAAACCCTATTAGTTACATGGTTTTGTTAATTGTTCTAATTTGGTTTTTCAAAGTACATTTTCTCCTAACGTCATGAATAAATAGACACTCTTTACTTTAATCAAAATTTAAACGAGTTCACTGCAAAATTTTGACAGTTTCTTTGTTTTCAATTGTTTGAAATTAAGTACAATGCAATACAATGGGCCATCTGTGCTCTGCCCACCACGGATATCGAAACCGGTTTTATAGCGGTGTGAGTCCGTAGCCATGCCGCTCTACCACTAGGGAACATTTGTTTTCAATTTCGAGTAAAAGTACACTAGAGCTACCTGTGCCAACCTTCCCCGGTTTTGAAGTCATAAACTAATAGGAAGACAGATCGCCAACAACATCAGGTACCAAAAACTCTTGGGTTACTCTTTACCAACAAATAGCGAAATTGGCCGTCATATTATAAAGCAAGTTTGGGGATGGGATCGAGTCTGTGATCTTCAAGACTGCGAGTCGAATGCCATCACAACCAGGCCATTATTTACATTATTTTAACCCTCGACCAACACTTAAGTTTGTGTAAAACAATGCTAATAGAGAAGTAAAAATAGTATAATTAAGTATGAATAAGTTTCCCCTCAATACAGTCAGTTCAACTCTAAAGTAATATAGGTGGCTCCACTATTTAAATACGCTGTAAACGTATAACAGTTATTGATGATTCACATTTACGTAGGCGTTAATTTGAATAAAAAATTCTCTTATGCACATAAAAAAACTACTTTGTAACAAGAAGCATTACAATAGGCTGCCTTCTCATGTTAAAAGAAATAGCTGGTCCAGATTTTCTACTTCACTACAATATTCTTGGGATGTCTAAATCAGGAATTTTAGAAGTGGTCCATACATTACGAAAAATTTCAACAGGGGAAAGAACGTCACCATACACCTACTTTAAAGCGTAGAATTTTTCGTACGTTAAATAATTCCGTCCAGTTGACTGGAGAACTCGTGTCAAAATTTTTTTTGTCATTTTTGCTGTTCTTGCATGTCGTTATTGTCATAATAAACAAAAGTAAAGAGGCAATGGTTAAAATTCTTTAAAAAGCAATATTTAAAAAGCAAAAGGCTCTCATGTGGAGAAAGTTAATACTAAAAAGGTTTTCACGGGTGAGTAATGTGCTAAAAATATAGTGGGTGCTTCAAGTGAATTATAACCGAAACATTACTTTATCCACAGAAAAGTTAATAATTACGTAATCAATCTGTAATTTTAAATATTGGTCTTTTTGACATGCTGAGATAATCATTTATGATAATTGAGCAAATTACTTTTTGTCCAGAACAAAAGATACAACAGAGGGAGAGTGAAAAACAACAACTTAGATCTATGGTATAGATTACGTTGTTTACTTCTGACTGGGATATTAAAAGATTTTAAACGTTAGTTTTATGTGTACTAATAGAAGTAAATCATTTACAATATTCGGTTTATGTTAGGTTAACAGTTTCCATTTTTAACACAAAAATAACCACATGAGATTTCTTTATTGATCTCATTGTTTCATACAAAGTATTTTGTTTAACCGAAGTTTGGTTTTAAAAAACAACCATAATAATGGAAACGAACATAAAAGAACCTCTACGTAATTAGTCTAAACAAACATAGAATTTTGTACATGATTAGCCTACAAAGACAGAGAAGTTCTATGTACAGAAAGAGCATTTATTCGTAATAAATCTACGTAAAAAGAGAATTTCTATGTAATTAGTCTAGACAGACATAGAACTTCTTGACGCTTAGCCTTAACGGAAAAGCACAACTTATGGTCACATTTGAAGCCTTGTCGGAAAAACCCATACAGGAAGGACCCACAATGATCAGAGAAGGTTGGGCTGAAGAAGTTATGGACGCGAAATCTATGTGGGACGTTGATTTTGAATCTTTCCCTCAAGTACTGGTAACAAAATGTGCAAAAAACGTGGTCAGGAGTTTGTAAGGAACATGGTAAAGATTTTGTAAGAAACGTGATCAGAAGTTTGTAAGAAACATGGTTAGAAGTTTACAATTTATTTGAGAGATCGAACTATAAACAGTACCGGCTTTAGTTTTAGCAACCAACTAAAAAGTGGGGTTCTTTTCGTTCTCCAAATTTTTTTTTTTTATCTTTACCACTAAACCTCTGTGTGGGAGGGAGGTCACATTTAATGCTCGAATAAATACACAAGAACATTTAAGTAGAGAAACTGAAATATTCATTAAAATGTCTTTTGAAGTAAGTAGCGCAAACGTAGAAGTATTCTTTGTATGATCATAAGATATTCAATAACCTCAGATCCCAAACGATAAGAATGTTTTGCTGCTGCTAAAACGTTATAAAGAAACATTCGAAATTATCTTTATTAAGGAGACCAATAATCGTGAGTGAATTTAAAATATCTCGCGTCACGAAATCCCAACGTGGCCAATTTTCAGCACCAGTAAAATCACGAAAAACAAAGAAAAGGTAGCAAACTGTCTCTACTGCCCTTTAGAGCCTGCAAAGAGGTACGTTTGTACTAAATTCAATGCATATTAGTTGGCATACACATGAAAAGTTTAGGGAAACTTCAAATTGGGTTTTTCTTGTTGAAAAATTGTACACAGTTTTGAGAATTACAAAATTGTCTACATCTATGTAAAAAGACATCTGAAACAGAATCTTTGTATCATAACCCAAGTATATTGGCTAGCATATGACAAAATAATCGTTGAAAAGAAATTAAAATTATATTTTCTGTGGCATCTTTATCCCCTCCCCAACAATAACTAAAATTGGACAGGTCCAACACTTTCGTGTGTAAATATGTAGTACCTGTAGAAAAGAATATTTGTAAGAAATCTCATGTAAATTGGGTCACGAAAGCCCCCTAAAAAAACTCAAAATGAGCAGATTAAACTTTTCTTCACGTCAAAGTTTTGAAAGCACGAACTTTAACTCTTTTGCCAATTTTAATCTTGATTACTTTAAATATGACTGCACAAAAGCCCAGAATATACATTTTGACTTATATAACCTTTGACACTATAAAGTATTTCAAGAAAAGATTGAAAAAATTGAAAAGGAATATTTCTGAATAAGACAAAAATATAGACCTATCAAGTTTTAGGTCAATCAGCTTAAAAATGTAAGAATGGTGGTTGATTGAAAATTGTTTGGAAGAAGAAGAAGAAAAACCATATAAAAACAGTGTGTTCTTCTGTAGAGACATAATGAGCCCTAAGAAGTGCGAGGCCTATGCCGACCCTGACTATATGATAATTTATATTTCACATGACCCGGCATGGCTAGGTGGTTAAGGCACTCGACTCGTAATCTAAGGGTTGCGAGTTCCACGTCCCCGTCGCACCAAACACATTTGCCCTTTCAGCCATGGGTGTGTTATAAAGTTACGGTCAATCCCACTATTCGTTGGTAAAAGAGTAGTCCAAAAGTTGACAGTGGGTGGTGATGACTTGCTGCCTTCCCTTCTAACACTGTCAAATTAGGGACGCGAAACTCAAAACAAACTCATTATATTTCACTATTTCGTTTCTCTATGTTTGTGCTATTCTTCAAATTTACTTAAATATAAATAAAACTTTTATATATACTTATAAATTGAAATTACTTTAAAAATAGGGCATCATTTACGAAATAAGCGCTTTAAAAATTACTTTAAACGTAAAAAACAAAGGAAATTTTTAATATTCTGTTTTCTAACTTTATTTCATGAAGTTTGATCAAAATAATTAACCGTAGAAGTTATGTAAAAATATGCTTGTTTGTTTTTAAATTTTATTTAAAGATAATGTGGACGTAATAAACACTAAAAAAATTTGACTAATTACGCAACCTACCGAAAATAAAACAACAAAACCATACATAATTTTGCTTTAAATAAACTCTACGCTACATGTTTATTAAATTCTTGTTGTTGTTTTTGTTTAATTTCGCGCAAAGCCACACGAGTGCTAAGTTCACTAGACGTCCTTAATTTAGCAGTGTAAGATTAGATGGAAAGTAGATAGTCATCACTACCCAGTGCTAACTTTTGTGCTACTCTTTTACCAACGGCATGTTTGGTGTGACGGGGATTCGAGCCCGCGACTCTCAGATTACAAGTTAAACGTCCTAAGGACTTGGCCATGTCAGTCCTATTACGTCTCGAGAACTTAACAATATACATTACGGGATAAAACGAGTTTGTGACTTGGTTGTAGCAAATATCACATATATATATAGCTTTTACAAGGTTTTTGAGACTCTTTCTTGAAAATCAGAATCAAAATAATAACATTATGTCATAAAACATCAATAATAAATACCGACCTACCAGTGTGTTTTGAGTTTCTTTTCCTGATTCGGGACATTTACCAATAATTTTTTCATGACATTTCTTGCGCACGGCAACCTGGCAGGCTTGAGAAAATAAATACAAAATCATACGGCTCTGTTTATTTTCTGTTAATCGGTTGTTAAGAAATTCACTAACTTTCACAACAGATTAAAACATACAATATTGTACTTAATAATGCCATGATTATGTGGTTCCGATATAATCTATTAAAAAATCTTAGAGATTTTAGCGCCATCTTCTGGTTTAGTTGTATAAATTTTTTGTCTTATTGTCAGTCACTGTCATGAAAGAAAATATTTACGTTTAATGACGCTACTTCTGTATTACGTATCATTTCTAATAAAAATAAACAAATTAAGTTACAGTAATGGAGTTACTTCTAAATAATCCAGAAGTTCTACAAAAAAACACACGTAAACTTAGAGTAGCGAAACTGCTTCTGTAATATTTACAACATACATATCTTACATTAGAAGCAATGATACTGTTTCGGAAACTAACGTAAGAACTATCAAACATTAGCTGTCTCTAATTTTGCACTAATGAACTACAGGTAAGGTAACTCAACATTACTCGAGGCAAGATCTTGGGATGCTACAATCAATAACAGGAATTTGATCACCACTGTTATAACGCATCCATCGCCCCAAGGCGCGGATCCAAATTTTACAACAACAAAACGCGAAACAGATTCACTTTGAATTCACTGCCTGCGATCCATTTCATTTTAAACAGTTAAACATGTTGGCCAAAAAGAAAGGTTGAAGTTGTAATTTATCTATCAAACATTTGAGTTGTTTTCCTTTGTTGTATTTCGCAAAATGCAACTTGAGAGCTACCTGCATTAGTCGTTCCTAATTTGGAAGAGCCAAACTGAAGAACGACCGCCAACTTAAAGCCTACCCTAATGGAAACATGTAATGTGACTGTCGCTCTTATGATGAATCTTTGATCTCAAATTGTGTAGCACGATTTCTTTTCTGTAGCATGCTAACCAATAGGATGTGCTTATCACCATTGACCAATAAGAAAATCGAAACTAAGTATACTAACCAGCAGGAAAACGAAAAGCTAGAGTCCAAACATTAGAGATAAGTACATTGGTTAGTAAGAAAATTGAAATAAATGACTTAGTGATTATTCAAATTGAATTTGTGAATAGAGTTAGATCGACTAAAGCGGTGAAATTTTTATTCCGTCAATCTTTACAATTCAGTCGGATTACAGATTATACCGAAAGTCAATACGAATTGGACTGTGATTTTTTGTTTGAAATTACCCATTCAAACTTCGAAAATTTCTCCGTGGGACTAAATTCATCGCCTAGATTGGAACTTTGGATTTCGGATTTGGACACTCATTCTGGATCATATTATTAAGCACAGGCCAGTACCTTTTTGTATTGCAAGTTGTTTTGAAGGTTGAAACTGGATATCTGTTATTGCTATTGGATAATTTATTTTGTGTCTATCACATAAGTAGATCATTATAATAAATTATACAAGCTGCTATCTGTGTCTTTCTGTTGCGTTCAGTCCGCATAAAAAACGTAACAATTTGTCATCTGGAAACTATTATAAAAAGTTAGATACATTGACCAATAAGAAAATTGGTAGATAGGACTTAATCTATCATCTGAAAACTATTATCAAGAGTTAAGTACATTGACCAATAAATTAATTGAAAAATAGGTCTGAATCTGTCATCTTGAAATTATTATAAACAGTTAAGTACATTGGCCAATAAGAAAATAAAAATAGGACTTGATCTGTCACCTGAAAACTATTTACTATTAACTGAAACAAGAAAAATTGCTTTAACTTTTAATTAAAGCATTTTCATTGATATCTATGACTGTTGGAAACTTGTAACACCATATAACAAAATAAGCCTCTTACATAAATGTTTTAGTCAACTATCCATTTAAATAATACAAGTCAGTGAATGTTTCAATACATTTACATAAACTCTTCATAAATTTTAATAATTTTGTACAAAAGAAAAGTAATATCAAACATCAATTCTCAGTTTTAAATGATAAGGAATCATGAAGTATATTGATTAAGTTGTGGTCTTAAAAACATCGGTAAATCTTACTTACTTTCACACTGGTAGCCTTGCTTTTCAAAACCCCTAAAGAAAAAGAGAAGCAACTACGAAAGTCAGTTCTAAATATCTATATATGTATTATAACCATAACATTTTAAAACAATAAACCAAAACACATTAACATAAAATAAAACACGCTGCATATTTAAAAAAAAGATTATACGGCACAAGCTGCAACGTTTATAAAATTATAAAATGTATCCTAGGTTTTAGATGTGGCTCGGAAGTAAGACCCACATTGCGGTAGAGATAAATCGTCCATCAGTCTTAACCTCCAATTCGCTAATCTCACACCAGAAAATTAGAAATTAGGAGAGCAAGATTATGGTGCTCAAGCCACAACGTCCCACATCTATATCACCTATCACTGCCTGCAGGTAGTTGTGGGAAGGTGACAGGTCTCCCAAGTTAAAATAAGAAAAAGAAAATATAAAGATAAAAACAAAAAATGAAAATGAGGTACTGCTATCTGTGAGTAAGTTAAAACTTACCTCTTGAAGTTAGCATTCCTGCCCCTAATATGGAAGAGGCACTAATTAACACGACATAGCAAATTCATAGTTTTTCTGTGACTGTCGTGTTTTTATATGCGGCTTCAGGTGTACATCCGCATAAAGTAGTGCCATGTTCTTAAATAATCTTATTTTTAACAAAAATATTTTTAGTAGTATTTCTCAGATTTTACTTTCTTTCTAGTAAAAAGTAATAGAATAAAAATCAATTTATATTTGTGGTAACGGGCCATAAAACTTGGATTAACAGTTAACCACACAATATATATAATAGAAACTTACTTTTATGGACCCTTTTTTATTTTAAATTGATGTTTTTAAACTCATAAAAATGTTTAAAAAACGTATAACGTTCTTCTCAGACAAAATAGACAATATTAACATTATAATGATAGTAGATACTACTATTTTAATGCGAGTTTTAATATTAAAAACACATTCGACCTTTCTTAGAAGTTGTTCCCTGGTGGATCAGTGATAAGTTTACGAACTTAAAAAGCTAAAATACAGGGAAGGCTCGATTCTCTTCGGTGGCCAAAGTGCAGTTTTACCGTTGTGCAGCTTTGCGCTAAAACAACATCATCGTCGATGTTTGTGCCGCACTTTTTTTTAATAAACTTCAAACTCCCGTTAACACGAGTTGCTTTGAAACTACACAAACAGCTAAATCGCGAATAACCAATATAATAACTTGTTCGTATAGGTTGCAATGATTCTCTAATTTCATGAAATATAACGTGTTCATTAATACAAAGCTTATATTGTGATAAAAAAAAAATTACGAGAAAACGACCTTTACACTCCAGATAAGGGTAAAATAATAATTTTTATTAAAACCAATGTTTTGCCTTTGTAAATGTGTAAATCCATCCAGTATGCATTACAATTTTTTAAGCTTATCTTGATCTCTTGCCAATAACACCTATAGATAGTAAATACAAAATGGAAATAAATTACTTACAGAATTTATTTTATTTAAAATATTTTACGCTTTAATTTTTTTAAGCTTATTTATTTAATATTTACAAAACTGGATGTTAAAGTGTATTTTTTTGTTTCTAACCTAATCTTCTCTTCCCTAACGAACTTAATTCTAACTAGTTTGAAGTCGGTCGGTATTTTTTTTTATGTCAAGAATGTTTACATCCGGGTGGCTGACAAAAGCAGTAAACCTTATAAGAAAAGCGTATTCGAAGACAAGGATTCGAACTTGCTACCCTCGGATTACAAGTAAAGCGCTCTGATGACAAGGCCTTGGGCCCGACATGGCCTAGCGCGTTAAGGCGTGCGCTTCGTAATCTGAGGGTCGCGGGTTCGTGCCTGAGTCGCGCCAAACATGCTCGCCCTCCCAACCGTGGGGGCGTTATAATGTGATGGTCAATCCCACTATTCGTTGGTAAAAGAGTAGCCCATGAGTTGGCGGTGGTGGTGATGACTAGCTGCCTTCCCTCTAGTCTTACACTGCTAAATTAGGGACGGCTAGCACAGATAGCCCTCGAGTAGCTTTGTGCGAAGTTAAAAAAAAAAAAACAAGGCCTCGCGAGACCATGTTATAATTCCATTTTATTATCTAAAAAGAAAAAAAAAATACAGTAATTGTTCCAAAGTAAATCTGCAAAAAAATTCTTACGCATATAATACCTGGTTAACATTTATATCCGTTCGAAACAAAACATTGGAAATTCTTCAATAAAATACTGTACAGAGTACCGACACTTAGAAGGGTTTTATTGAAAATACATGAAACAAAATTCCGGATGTTGGATCTCAACTACTTATCAAGCAATGTTTTAATAAAAGTCAACAATAAGAGTAAATCTTAGTTACTTGAAATGTCTCAAAAATGGTTTTAAATATTTACAAATAACAATGTTTTAGGTAGTATACTGTCTTAAACGATACAGGTGCAAAAATGTACTGGCTCATTCCCAGACAAAAAGCAGTCCTCCGCTGGTACAGCGAATAAGTCTTCGGATTTACACCGCTAAAATCAGGGGTTCGATTCACCTCGGTGGACTCAACAGATAGTTCGATGTGGCTTTGCCATAAGAAAACACACACAAAAGATTTCTCATCAGAAGGAAGAAAAATGTTCGAAACAACAAAAATACTTCACCGGATGGTTGTTTTGGTTAAGCAAAGAGACGATTTCATTGCCCACGTGCTTACTGGCTTACAATACAGAAAATAGTATTTGTGTCTAGTACACGTGTGTACTTTTTTTCTTTGTTTGTTCAGAATTAAGGACAAAGCTACGCAATGGAATATCTGTGCTCCACCAACTACGAGTATCGAAACCCGGTTTTAAGCGGTGTGAATCCGCAGATATCCTGCTGTGCCACTGGGGGGCACAGATGTAGTTATTACACTTTTTGCGTAATGTTATTGTGTGAAAAATAAAAGCATAGAACAATAAATACCGTTGTCACTAATCAAAGGATTGGAATGAGAGTAAGTGTTAATAGATTGGTGACATAACATGAGAATAAAACTTTATTATAGGTAAAAGTTGTGTGAATTTTTTCATTATTTCAAAACAAACTGTTTTAAGTTTTTGTTGTTATCTTGATACGAACTTTAACGTCTTAAATTTGGAGACTTATCACTGAGTCTTTGGAGTGGTGCTCTGATTTATTATTTTTGTATATCGATTTCAGGATACTATAGAGTTTTTTTTCTGAATTGCAGTAGATATCTTTAACATACTACACACTTATCTACATCTGATCATGATAAACAGTTAACAAAAGACATGCTCTCACACCATCTAATCACTCTATACAGTTAACAAAATACGTACCAGTATACTCTCTAACCATTAAATATGCACTTAACATACGACACATACTTTTCAATCATGACAACCAGTACTGGCATACTTTCAAATCATGATAAATAGTTAATAAAGGGCACAATCTTATACCTTCTGATCACGAAATATACGTTAAAAGGAAAAACAACCCATTATCGCGTATTTTTTGATCACGGTGAGTACACTTAACAAGCCAACTTTATAATTACAGTAAATATGATAAATAACTATCAATTTTCTATGTATATTCCATTTGAACACGAAATGTTTATAATTCACTCTTTCCTTTATATATATATACAAATAGAGAGAAATTATAAATTAAATATTTTCAAAAACAATTTGTTCAGAGAGTATTTGGTTTATTATGATAAATAAACATACCAAAGGAAGTCCTTACAGAAAGCGCAAAAAGTGGGTTGTCTGAAAAACTTTGCAATGAAAACAAACAAAGTATCCCATTTAGTTCGATTTTGACTAAGCCAGCTACTGCCTGTACTACTCGTAGTTGTACATTTAATTAATAACGAGTTGGTGGATATCGTGATTTTAATGCATTTCCATTCATGTGTAACAAAACATAACGAGACGCTGACAAAAAGATTGAACCGAAAACAGAGGACTATAGTAACGATTCCATTAACAATAATTATGACATCAAAATAGTTAAAATAACGGAGCAGTTGTGTCTACCTTCGCCTTCCTTGTACAACCAAACTTGGACTTGAAGCTTTTCACTTGGTCGTAGTTTTAACTTCAAAACCAAAAGTAACAGAGTTCACTGAAGTAAGTGATAAATGAACATTGTCAACAAGCGTTAACTTGACCTATCAACAAAAACTTGACTTTATTTATAACAATCTGTAATTGATGTGATGTTTACATTTTAAATGTAGGACACACTTTCAAGGTAATTATCAGTAACATCTCGTTCATGTGGCACTACTATTCTTGTTAACATCTGTTATGTAAATGTCGTGTAAATATTTTGTAAACGACGACATGTCGTGTTGTATTTAAATTTTCATTTCTATTATTTATATTTCCATATTTATATTATTGTTTCAAGGTTTAAACTAATAAAATATGTTATTATTCATTTAGGGTAACATTTAGAATTTTCTAGAATTTAGTAGACCAATCATATGTATGTAAATGAAAGGTTGGCGGCCAGACGGGAAGTCAAGTGCAAGAACGGACATGCGCGGATTGCTCTGGAGATCTGTAGAAGTTTCGCGGTGTTTCGAGGAGTCTAGGCCTACAATATATAAACAGACGAAGATGCGAGAAAGAGAAAAAGGAGAGTCAGACATTAGTTTTATTTCAAAAGAAGACAGTCAGTCATTTCGTTTGAGAAGGTTTAAGTCTTGCTGTGATTTGTGACTGAAGTTAGATCTACAGAAGCTGTGATTTTATTTCGTCAATCTCTACGATTCATCTGAATTACTGGTTGTGCTGAGAGTCGGCAAGTTTGAGACGTTCATCGGAGGCATCGTGAAAAGAACTTCGTCGAATTTACTGAACTGTGAATTGCTTCTGAACTTCTTCATTTAAACTTCGGAATTTCTTCGTGGGACCAAATTCACACCCTAGACTGGAATTTGATACTTTCATTTTAGATCATTATATTAGATACAGGCCAGTACCATTTTGTATTGTGATTAATTTTGAGGGTTGAAACTAATACCATTTTGTTTTGTAATTAATTTTGAAGGTTTAAACTTAATATCTGTCATTTTTATTATATAATTTATGTTATATCTGTTAATAGTTTAGTGTAATAAATTATACAAGCTGTTATCTGTGTTTTTCTGTTGCGTTTAGTTTACGAAAAACATAAAACATAAAAAAACGTAACAACATCGCACAAAATGCAAGACGTTTTTGATTAATGTTCTCACTGTTTGTTTTCATGAATGTTTGAAAAAGAAAATGCGTAACTACGTTTAACATGACTGTCCTACAGTTGTCTCTACTTATTTTACGATAAACCACGTATATCGTGTGAAAAAAATTGAATTAAAATCAGAAATTCATACGTATCAATCAGTTGCTTGAAACCAGTTAATTTCAATATCAACTGATTATTGATAATTTATAAAGTTCACTTTCAAGTTCTTGATATTTAAAAAATGTAAAAAAAACAAAACAGAAGAAATAAATTTCTTCCAACGTAAGAAATATTTACAAAATATCACTCGCAAGAAAAGGTTTAAGTTTCTAACTTCATTTCATATTTCACTTTGTTTGAATTTGCATAAAGCTACACCAGCGCTATCTACTCTATCCGTCATAAGTGATCACTACCCACTGCCAACTCTTGAGCTACTCTTTTATCAACGAACAGGGAGATTAACCGTCTCTATATAATGTCCCCATAACTGAAAAGGCGAGTTTGGTGGGACGGAAATTCGAAATTGCGACCCTTAGATTGAGTGTCAAGCGCCGTAATTACCTGGCCACCTTTTTGTCTTTACTAAAGATGTAATGTGTGTTTCCTTATAGCAAAGCCACATCGGGCTATCAACTAAGTCCACCGAGGGGAATCGAACCCCTGATTTTATAGTTGTAAATCCGTAGACTTACCGCTGTATTACCGGAAGACAAAGATGAAGTTCTAAATAAACAAGGCTTATACTTTTTGAAAACAAAATTCAATAAAATACAGAAAGGCAAACTGAAAATTTTACAAAATGGCAGAAATAACAACATAAATATTATATCAGGTTATCCCATAAGTAATGTCCGAAAATTTTATGCAGAAAATGGGTCCTTCGTGATTTGACAGAAGTGAACCTTAGAGTGGACATTTAACTTTCGTTAACGTAACTCACTTTTTTGAACAGGTTAGTGAATGAAGATAAAATAATGGATACATATAATAAAAATGTTAAGCACCGTAGCAATGACTCAGTGCAAGCAAACAGGGTAAAGCTCAGCCCAAAATGGACCTACACCTTAGAAAAGTCTTGTTAAACGTTTCGTGGGATATTGTTGGTGTGATATCTATTGAGTTTCTGCCACTCAATGTAATGATTACATCAGACTTCTATTGTTAATATTCAGAGTGCTTGAATATTGCATAGAAAGAAGAGACCTGCTTTGATCAAACGTAAAGGTGTTGTATTACACTAAGATACTGCACGGCCCTATACAGCAAAGATCACGTCTGCAAAGATTTAAGAGCTAGACTGGGAAAAACTTCCACATCTTCCTTATTCTCCAGATCTTGCAGAACTATTTTGATGGCAAAGAGCTTGGAATACTTAAAAATGTCAAAACTACCCTCTCTACATTCTTTTCCTCCAAACCCAAGATTTTATAGAAGTGGTATTCTATACCACTCGTTGGCAGAAAGTAATTAATGATAATGAAACATACATTATTGAATAACTAACATTAAAAGCGTCTGAAATTCTTTCTCTTTTTGTGAACCTAAAATCGGACATTACTTGAGGGATGACCTGATACTATTCGTTATTAAGAAGAAATCTGAAAAGAAAATAACTATGACAGCTGTAAAGAGCAGATTTGTTTTTCTTACGACGCATCTGGAATACATATAAAAGACGATTGCGGAATTCTCTTCGGACTCTTATCTATCATACACTATTTTCTATAATCTCTAGAGTTTTTATTTTGTGCGTCTTGCTAGATTTTTCAAGTTGTTTCTCATGTTTGTTATTATTTCCCATTTTTTGTGATACAAACTTGTTTTGCTTATTTCTCCACGCCTGTAATGTAAATTAAGTAAATAACACCATTAACATTCAAATTTCTAATATGTCATAACTTGTGTTATTCGTTTGTGTTTGTTTTTTGTTGTACTTAAGCTACCGGTGGGATTGACCGTCACATTATAACACTCACACGGCTGAAAGGCTAACATGTTTGGTGTGACGGGAATTCAAACCCACTACCCTCGGATTACGAGTCGAGTGCCTTGACCACCTGGTTATGAGGGCCTTAATTTTGTTGGAAAACAAGGCATTTTACAAAATAATGGTCATTTATTAGCTAATTATTAAATTTTACAACGCATCGCTGATGTTTTTTTATAATTATTTATTCTAGTTTCGTTAACTTGCGTTCGAGAATAAAATATTTCAATTGATTTATTTTTAGAAAAACTATCAGGAATTTTGCTATGCGTGCGCCGCTTATTTGATAATAAATTTAAACGTTTGAAAACCTAAGACAAACTCTTTCGTATAATGAGAGTAAACCATGTAATCACATATGCAGTAAATACTGTATAATTATTTTAGGCAAACAATCCTCGACTATAAGTTGTGTAGAATTAAATGACAAACTCGCAGAAGCTTCATGTTCTGTAGCAAAGTTTAATTGTGTCGTTGCATTTTGTCTTAATTATTTCGTGATCTTGTATAAAATTTCCGGAGTTAAACATTTTCTATTCTTTTAATAACAAGATAATTAGAGTTTACACCGTTCACGAAAACTTAAATTCGCTACATAAATATAAGTCACTATTCATATATATTACTTCATAACGTCCCTTCTAAACAACTGGATCCAGCATGTCCAGGTGATCAAAGCGCTCAACTCGTAATCTGAAAGTCAAGGGTTCAAATCTCCGTTACTCTAAACATACTCGACTTTTTAGCAATAGGAGCATTATAATGTGACGGTCAATCTTACCATTCGTCGGTAAAAGAGTAGCCCAAGAGTTGGCTGTGGGTGGTGATGCCTAGTTGCCTTTCCTCCAATTTTACATTGCTAAATTAGGAACGGCTAGGGCAGATAACCTTCGTGTAGCTTTGTGCGAAATTCAAAACAAATAAACAAACAAACATTCTAAATAACCAATATATTATTTACGTTTATAAAGAATTCGTTTCACAAAAAATAAAAAAACCGAAAAATCCTAAGCAATAACCCGCAGTTATACAAAATGTTTTCCAATAAGAACCATTAATTATATTTGACCTTTGTTAACGCAAGCTGTTCTCAGATGCTGGTGACCAAATTATGTTGTATACGCATTCTATCTTATGGTAATTCACGTTCACAAGCGGTTGTATGCGAATTTAAGAGTGTATTTTCAGGGTTATTAAACATGAATGTGATATCGGAGTTTGTGTCCATGTTCTCCTTGGAATCCCGGGGATACCATGTTTGAAATTATTTTCATACCCTCACTCACAATTCTACCATGAGCGAGTGTCTAAACGAGGTTTGTTGGGTTGGTTTCCGGTTTGACACCTTCTTTGAGGTTGATATAGAAGTAAGTGAAGCTAATGAGTGATCTTAACTGGAACATTGAGGATCATTGTTGGTATTTTAATGAGCCAATTCTTATGGTAGGTTATTATATATTACATATTAAATAATAAGTTGAATATTTGTTTATTTGATATTAAGCATAGAGTCGCAAAATGGACGATTTGCGCTGTATTTATCAAAAGAATGAAACCCTGAATTTTAGAGCTATAAACACTCGTGTTTACGAGTGAGCCACTACTGAAAATCACCTAATCATTTCACATACACGAGAAGATAAACATTAGTGGGGTAAAAATATTAGGGCGAACTGGGTGTTGTTTGAAAGAAGAAAAATGAAAAAATTAACAAAACTACGTTTTAAGAAGAAGTTGTTAAATAGTATTTGGAAAATACTGTAAACTTAATTTTTAAAGAAATACAAATGACATTATATGTATTATTAACCAAACACGAGACAAGGTTAAATGTTTCAAACGTACTAATAAACTGCCTAACAAAACATTCAATAATTTCACCACATATATTGCAGAAATTAAACTATAGCCACACGGGATGTAGTAATGTGGTGTAAGCATACATCTCGTAAACACTAACAAGCTTTTGTTTTTATTTATGCATAAAGATAGACAAATATTCTCAGCCCACCATGTGTATCCAAGAAGCCCGGTGTTTTGCAGTATAAGTCCGCAGATATACCACTAGAGGCTACACTAAAGGAAAAAAATTAAAGTAAATCGTAACACTTTTAGCTTTTTAGTTGCGACATAAAGGTTCGTAGGATGGTTTCGATTTTTTTTAAAGTACAAACTTTTAGCTCATAGCTCCCTTTCTTAACTGATTTGAGAAATAATTACAGTTTTGATGTCAGAAGGTCAAAACTATTTGACTGATGTACTTGACCACACACAAGGTTTCACGGATTAATTTACTCTAATCATGCCTAAAAGAATTTCAATTGTTTCGGGGCTACTGCGAATTCCCTCTTGTTTTCTTCCATAGATGAGATGATACGAGATCCATTTGCATGAAGTTATGTGAATATAATAGTGGAATAATAATAATCTCATCGATATTAACTATGATAAAGTTTCAGACCTTTTAAACACAAGTCAAGGAACTTAATGCTAGGGTAAATATATGTGTGTGTGTTCCGTTATCTATACCTGGGGATAAAGTACGTTAGGTTCAATACAAACATGATTAACTACCGTTTGGCCACGCGTGAAAGACACTTCAAGCATCAATATTCTAAATTGACTTTGGAGTTTTGGGACTTGAGACTTGTTATTACAAGACAAATAAAAAAAATTCGGAATTTAAAAACCTGTAATGTTGATCGTAAAATAAAAGTAAGAAAACAAAGTTGGAGCTACTACAGACGTTATTTACTCAAACTACAAAACTCTATTTTGGCTCTACGCTCATACCTATGTTACATTTCTTAGAGTCAAGTAATGTTTTGTAGCTTGAGCAAATAATGTCTACATTATTTTAGCCCTCTTTCCTTACTTTTTATGATCCATATTTGTAGGTTTTTAAATTCCCAATTTTTTTATTTATCTTGTTTGCTACCTTTTTGGTACTCAACTGTGGCAAAAGAATTGCTTGATCTGATAGTTAACTTTATCTTTTGCGATGATTATAAACGTAGCTGTAACTAGCTGATACGGTTCATGATTGTTTACTGTAGCTATTGACTATTTGATTGTATTAGTTTGAGATATAAAATGTTGAGCTGCAGCTGGATATTTGTTTGAAAACATAATGAGCATTTATAATTTCTATGTAAGTAAATTAAACATATGGAAGTCATGGAAATGAGCAAATACATGTGTAGACTACTACACAACTCCCAATAAGTGCGAAAAAATCACCAGTACAAAAATAGCCTTTTCAAATAAAACACAAATCGATAAAACATCGCTTTAAATACTCCTTTAAAATAATTATTATACGAATGTGGATACTAAAATTTAATATTATGTGATTTGGTGGTTTCTATTTTACTCCTTCACTTCATACTTAATATATGGATAGACTCCCTAAAGGCATCGGTTGTGTAATGTACAAAGCATCGAGTATCTATATGTTACAGTCATCTAATATTTATCTATGATTGACTGGTAATTCTTGTTTCACTCTGTACTTAAGTGTTTTAAAACAAACAAACATCAGATAACTGTGAGCAATTTAACTTCAATGGATAATGATAACATCGTTTACGTTTGAATTATGATTTTTTTTTTTGCTTATGTAAAATATGGAAGAAACAAATCAACTTTTTAATACCCCTACGACCTTCGCATGATTTAGTATTCTACAAAAGGTTTGCGTGCAATATACCAAGCCGCTTTTGTTGTAGGCTGGCAAGAGTATATTAGATAATAAGAAGAACAACAAGAATTATAAACGAACCGTTTAAAGTGGATTTACTTTTTCTTGTAAGCCTAACATGCGTGCTTTTTTGTGCAGTCAATAGTGAAGGTTTTAAAGTGTTTAAAGTGCTTTTTGGCCGAACGTTCCATTGAGGTTTTGTGTAATTCCATGCAATCCATATCATACACCACCATAACTGTTATTTGTGTTTACAATCATCAACTATCCCCTTCCCAATCTCAGTAGATGAGAGGTAAGTTTAAAGTTTCAAAAGTTAAAAATTAAGGTTCGATTCCTGACGGTGGATAAGAACGCAGGTAACCTATTGTGTAGCACTATGCTAAAAGTAAGACGCTGAAAAGAGGCTTCTGATATTTGCAATTAAAAAGCAACAATTAAAACCAACTTTGTATAAGTGTTTAATTTTATCTTTCAATCTAGGGCGTCTTAATGTCACACAACATTATGGACTTTTTATAAGAAACTAGGCTTATTTTTGTAATGAAGACCAATAGACTAATCCTTTATCATCCATGGAAGGAGTTTCTTCCATTACCGTGATTGGCATAAATGAACGAGTAGAGACGATAAAGAGATAAAAACTTCGAGTACACGTAAAAGAAACTAAACATAAACATGAATATTTTTATATAAGTGTAAAGTATTTCATTGCAGAATTTTTCTACACGCATTCGACCTGCAGCTGAAACAACGGATTATAATAATGGAACTACCTCGTTTTGGTTTCATAGAAAAAAAACAAACACGAGAACGGGTTCAAATTATCTGTGATTTTCTGAAGATATAAAGCATCATGCGTGTTAACGAAACACAAACCAAACATGATCAAAAGGCAGAAGGAGAACAGACATCTGAAACAAGGGATCCTAAAAATTGGCTCATAAATATTTTCTGAAATTTCATATTCACAAAGCATTCACAAAAATCATTTTATAGAACAATAAAGCTCTTTAACATGACAGAATAAAACAATTATAAAGTCAATTAGACGAACAAGACGACTGGTTCTATGAGTCTTGGCATTCATAAAACCAGTTTACATGATTACTGGCTTTAAGAGTCTTAAGAATCATAAAGCCAATTTACACAAATACGAATGTTGTTTTTAAGAGTGCCGGCAATCATGAAACTGATTAATGTGGCTACTAATTTTGTTTTTAAAAGAGTTGGGAATCATAAAACCAGTTTACACGATCATGAATATTGATTTTAAGTGCTGGAAAATTACAAAGAACGTGTAGCTATTTTGACAAAAAAAATTGTTTGCATTCAAATCTTTATTTGCCATCAGATAATTTATCAGAAGAAACTCTATACATATATTCAGTGTAAACGTCAAAATCTAAGCAGAGGCTTTTGTTAGCTAAATTATTAATCTACGTGATAAATTAAATTAACCCACTGACTGGTAAAATGAGGAACAGAAATAATTCATAATCTGCATGACACTGTCTTAACGTTTATTCATAAACTATCTCCGGCAAGTGTACTAATCAAAAAGCGCATAAATTAAGAAGTTCGTGAAATTGATTTATCGAATCCTAAAGATGTCTTGCGTATAAGAAGTTTAATTTCAATCAACTCAGTTAAGAAACAAAATATCGTAAAATCTGACAGTTTAAATTTGATAGCTGGTGCAGATAAACTTATATCTGCATATTAGAATAAATAGATGAATTATGGGAAATACAGAACGTGTGATGTGAAATCTCGTTATCTACACTGTTGATAAGTTTTATTGTTTTGTTTGTTTGTTTTGGAATTTCGCACCAAGCTACTCGAGGGCTATCTGTGCTAGCCGTTCCTAATTTAGCAGTGTAAGACTAGAGGGAAGGCAGCTTGTCATCACCACCCACCGCCAATTCTTGGGCTACTCTTTTACCAACGAATAATGGGATTGACCGTCACATTATACACCCCCACGGCTGGGAGGGCGAGCATGTTTAGCGCGACGTGGGCGCGAAACCCGCGACCCTCGGATTACGATTCGCACGCCTTACGCGCTTGGTCATGCCAGGCCCTTTTATTTTTCTGACGGACATGAAACCAATGTTCGGTTGTTGTTTTGAATTAAGCACAAAGCTACACAATGGGCTATCTGTGCTCTGCCCACCACGGATATCGAAACCCGGATTTTAGCGTGTAAGTCCGCAGACATACAGCTGAGCCACTGGGGGGCTATAAGTTTTATATGCTGGAACTTAGCTTAAAATAAAACGCTATTTCTGAATAAGATAATCGTAATTCTCAACTACGTGTTAATTTAGTCAGAACTGAAAATTATTTTAGTTTACCCAAAACGTAGTAACGTCGTCTACGTCAGAACATTTGTCAGACATACTTTGAGCAGGTACCAAAAGGTCCGAAAGCAGCTGGTTGTGTTTGTCCATCACCAGTATATGTACAAAAGAACCTGAAAAATAAGTCGAAAAAACAGAAATAAAAAAACTAATCAAATCGTGATCATAAGTGTTAAAATTGTTTATTCTCTACAAGTTTAACAGTCAAACTATTCAGCTCTTCAACCTCACAAACACACATCTGTTGTTTTTGTGTATCCTTCCACTTCTAGCTGCTCTACCAGTGTTTCAGTTTATTAAACTGTGTCTCGTTTCTAGATCGAGTCCTTTATTTCAGGATTTCTAATTCACAATTAAAATATTTAGCTTTCAGAATACCACTGCAAT
Organism: Carcinoscorpius rotundicauda; assembly: GCA_011833715.1. Taxonomy (NCBI): domain Eukaryota; kingdom Metazoa; phylum Arthropoda; class Merostomata; order Xiphosura; family Limulidae; genus Carcinoscorpius; species Carcinoscorpius rotundicauda. The sequence continues at coordinate 20,067,370 of CM022402.1, read as the reverse complement.
TGGATCAGTTTTTAAAGAGACTTGCAGATGGCACACTTTAAATTGTCGATTTTTATAAGTTGTATAACCTTACGCACTACTTATTTAATAATGAATTTAAAAGAATGAAAACCTAAGCCTAACCTTTTCGTAAAGACAGAGTTGTATAATGCAAATATGTAGGCTTAACAAAAAAGTTTCGCACGAGATCAGCCTTATAAAATGGCTTAGATCGTTAGATTTTTAAATTAATCTCCAAAGTGTTTTGGTGTTTCAAATAAAAACTTTAAAAGTTTTACAATTTTTTAACATCACAAATTGCTTTATTAAGGTCCAAAAGTCTTCCAGCTAATATACTGAAGTTATCAAAATAAACGCTAGCCAATCAAAATCATCATGTGCCATCAGCGTCACATTTTGTAGTGTAACGAGTAAACAAGCTCAAGCGATCAGCCTATAAAATATTTTGGATTCGCGTAAATTTTCACAAATGAATCATCTCATACATCAAAGACGTAGTTTTGGAGAATTTTTATATTTATTTTTGGAATATATTTTCTAACTAAAATATATATTAATTGTGTGACATTAAGGTGTTTTTTTAATGTACATATACTTTTTATCTTGTGACATTGAGACATTTTTACAATGTATAACTCTTTTTTTTTTCTGGGCGAAGGTTGATCACAAAAAAACCAAGATAAAAACCATGTTATTTTTTCACAGAAACATGACTCATAACTTCTAGTAAAGATTCACGAACGAGGGCCACTGCTGTTATAGTAATTACACTCTGAAGAATCAATAAGCTGACGTAGAAAACACAGCAGGTAAGAATTTCTCGCAATAATAATTTTTAAAAGGAGCATGACTGTTACGTATTTTTTATGTTTTAAGTTCTTCGTAGATTAAACGCAACAGAAAAACACAGATAACAGCTTGTATAATTTATTACACTAAACTATTAACAAATATAACAGATATAACATAAATTATATGATAACCGTGTCAGATATTAAGTTACAACATTCGAAATTAATTACAAAACAAAATAAAAATCAGTTTCAAACTTCAAAATTAATCACAATACAAAACGGTACTGGCCTGTATCTAATATAATGATCTAAAATGAAAGTCTCAAATTCCAGTCTAGGGTGTGAATTTGGTCCCACGAAGAGATTCCGAAACAGTTCACAGTTCAAAAAATTCGCCGACTCTCAGCACAAGCAGTAATTCAGATGTATCGTAGAGATTGACGAAATAATACCACAGCTTCCGTAGATCTAACTTCAGACACAAATCCAAGTTGAATAATCACAGCAAACACTTAATCTTTCTCAAATAACTGACTCTCTTCTTTTCTTCGAATAATAACTGATGTCTGAATCTCACACTTGTTCTTCGAATAAAACTAATGACTGAATCTATCTTCTTTTTTCGAATAAAAACTGATGACTGAATCTATCTCTCGTCACCGTCTTTTATACCGATAGGCCTATTTCTCGAACAATCTCGCAATTTCCATACAACTCCAGAGCTATCCACGCATATCCGTTCTTGCACGAGACTACACGTCGAGACACGAAGTCACCAGCACTCATTAACAAACATATGATTGGTCTACTTAATTCAAGAAAGTTCTAAATATTACCCTAAATGAATAACAAAATATTAGTTTAAACTTCTAAACAATAATATCAATATGGAAAAATGAATAATAGAAATTAAAATTCAAACACAACACGACATGTTGTCGTTTACAAAATATTTACACATATACATAACAATGACTAATCTAGCAAAGTATTACATAAAGGAATAAAGCCAGAAATGAATATTTAAAGACTCCCAAATTCAAGTACACTGGGGCACAAACAATTAACAAATTTGGCTGGTGTTACTTTTCGAATATCGAAGCTCAGTAAAGAACCTTAAGACTAAACAGTAGCATAAATAGCTTTTACGTTTATACAAAAAACAAAGGTGACAGACATGTACAGAAAGCTAAGAAAAATGTCTAACATATGAACATCAAGTTTTCATACCTGATTATTTAATGTTCTGTGTGAAAATTATTATTAAACAGTAGATGTCTGGAGACACACATTAATATGTTTATAAAAAGGAAGGCGATTTCATTAAGAATCCCATTTTTATACACATAAGTTCAAAACAAAATTACAAACGCAATCACATCTTTGTAGATGATTCAAAGGAAATTCACTTGACGTTAGAGTACCTAACGGAAGTCGATTCTTTGGTAGGATTTGATACAAGACCGCCATTCTGTTACGAACAGAAATAGAATGTGCTTAGCAATATAAACAGTTATCTTTCTGGTAATTCTTATGTGATAGTTTATCAGATTATGTTGTTGTTGGTGTTTGTAAGGGAATTTATAAAGAATTACACTTTTAAAATATTTTGTATGGTCATTACGAGTTCTGTTTACAAAACATGTCCAAAACTAGTCTGTAGCTATCAGAATTAACTGCTGTCACTAATATAGAGTGGAGGAAGTTAGCCAAAATCACCCACATTATGCTCTTGGAATATTTTTTTACCAATTAAAGTGGAATTGACTGAAAGAACGAGTATGCTCAATAGTGGAATTTCAACCTGAGACCATAAATTACGCGTCCAGTGTCCTAACCATCATGACAGGCCAGGTTATAAGTCAATTGAAACAGACGCAGGTTTCAGCCAGATCATTCGCTAAAGCTTCCTTTGACGGGTTTAAACTATGATGTCCTTTTTCTTTCTACGCTTAACATGGCAGATTAATTGAAAGTGTTAAATTAGATTTATTAGTATACAAACATACCTCAATTTAAAGTAATAAAAGTCAACCAGGTGTAGTTAAAACTATCATAAAGTAAAAAATAGAAAAGTACAACATAAATTTTACGATAAAAGATACTTCAATAGAGCGGGCTTAATTGTACATTGACTATTTTTTCTGGATTATAAAATTGCTACATTTAGTCTGTAACATAAGCGCCACCACCAAGGAACTGGGCGATTTGTTACCTCACAGTTTTGAAGGGAAATGTTCTATTTCGTTCCTTTTTTATGTTGGTTGAAAGTTATCAAGGTAGCTTATGATTTTGTGTCAGAATAATCGAAAATTTATTGGCTTAGAACGCGCTGAATGTGCTCAGAGTTCTTCCTCAAACCTTCCTAGCAACTCCACGTGTCTCTCCATCCAAAGTTTTAACTTGTGGCGATGTATACGATTCGTATAACACTATCATTTAGTAATCAACTACTTAATACTGTTGTACATCGTGTTTTCCTGGTTTTTACCCTCTTATCGTTAATAACTCAGATAATCTAAACTTTACGAACAAAACATATATATTAGTTATATATATATAAAAATCCAGCATTTTCTGAATAATTTTATTTCCCATCTACAAACCAGGTTTTACTGGTTATTATTATCATTATTATTTGTAAATTACTATGATAATTAATAACAATAATAATAAATTCCCATCATTTGACTATCAATTACTACTAGGGCTATATTACCTATTTTTCGAGGAGAAATATTTAATGTCAGCAATGTTTATAAATCACATAATTCTAAATTACAATTAGAAGAAAGAAGCCTTCCGTTTCCTCTGTTTAAGTAAAAAATGTGCATTAGAACGTTTGAGCCATAAAACGCTCTGAAACTACCCAAGCCAATCTGAAACAACGTTATTACATACAAATAGGCTTGCTTGTTTTTTGAATTTCGCACAAAGCCACACGAGAGCTATCTGCAATAGCCGTCTCTAACTCAGTAGTGTAAGACTAGAGGGAAGGCAGCTTGTCATCACTACCCACCGCCAACTCTTGGGCTTCTCTTTTTACCAACGAATAGTGGGATTGAGCGTCACATTATAACGCCCCCATGGCTGAAAAGGCGAGCATGTTTGGTGCGACGGGGATTCGAATCTGCGACACAAAGATTACAAGTCGAACACCTTAACCCACCTGGCCATGCCGGGCCTTAATTCTCTTGATCTAACAGCTAGTTAATAGCACTGGTCACTCATGAGTTACTCTTGTGTGATGGAGTAGTGACATGTTGACGACCCCCAAAGTTCACAATCCAGTCACACTAACCTCTAGATCACGTGGAATCATTATAATGACCCCAACATGTTGACTGGAGTTCCTGGCAGCAGTGAATATGGCGGTCGAAGAGGGAGAGAGACAATTATCGATAATTCTTTTCAGGCGAAAAAAACACGAAGAGAACGATCCGTGGTAACACGGGAGAAGATAATAATGGCTGTTGGTTATCTTTTTTTATATTCTTAGTGTGTGTGTGTAATTTACTCTAGAACATTGGAATAAAGTCAGCATTGCGTATGTTCTACTTTATAATTTAAGAAGTGGCAAGAAGAAATTTAAACTTCTGAACCATAGCCTTGTCAGCCAATAAGCATGAAGACGAAAAATTTCCATCATCAACCATTTTCCTTTTTCATCTGATCTTACGTGAAGAACAAAGGCATGAATCTTCAAAGTATTAAAATCAGAAATCTAAATTTAAATGAAATAATAATTAATGCTACTAGTGTAACCGAAATTGATAAAAAAAATCGTAAAATAGGTAACGTAAAGTGAAATTCATGAGCAGTAATACAGGTATCGAACTTGAATAGTACTCATTTTCAGTATAAGATATCGTAATCAGTAATCGAGCCAGTATTGGCTTTAAACAAAAACAGTTGTTTGGGGCTCCAACAGATAAGTTAAAAATAATATTAAAAATCAAATGGATATATCACATTCATCTCTCATAAAAGTATAACAAAGTATATGTTGTTTACTTCAACAATGTAACATTTGGGCACTTAAATTGGACCTTAACTAGCGAAAATACACTCGGTTATATGCAAGGTTGGTCATCGTTTCAGTACAAAAATATTCATATGCACAGATAATTACAAAAAAAAGCTTCCGTCTTCAAATAACTCGATTCAGAACTGGCCAGCAACACTTTGAAGCTCAAAGTTTAACAGATTGTGTACGTTTCACTTCGGTAGCTTTGTTTGTTTTCAAATTTCGCGTAAAGCAACACAAAGGTTATCTGCACAAGCCGTCTCTAATTTAGTAGGGTAATAGAAAGAAGGTAGATAGTCATAGCCAACTCTTGGGTTACTCTTTTGCCAACGAAGAGTGGGATTGACCGTCACGTTATAACGCCCCACGGCTGAAAGGGAGGGCATGTTTGGTGTGACGGGGATTTGAACCCGCAACCTTAAGATTACCAGTTGAGGGCCCTAACCACCTGGCCATACCAGGTCCGGTTCGGTAGCATTTATCACTTTAAGCATTATTGAGTCAAAGTTCTTTATGAATTTCAAAGCAAAGAATGATCCTTCGTAAAGTACGATTGAGTCGACAGAGAAGACAGCCATTGAAATCAAGGTGATCTATACCATATTCCGCAATGTCTTAATGTCCAAAACCCACTGAATGGTGAGAAAACAGCCTATATTCTAAAATCAGTCATAAATATTTACACCATTCACGTAGGGAATGGATTGAGTAACAGTAGACAGACAGGCGAAATATCTCAGATGTAGAGTACACACATCGCATTCAATTTCCTAATGCGAATAAAACTAATAACCGGAGTCTAATTAAACGAGTGGTTTATTGAAAAATATTTTAGTAATTGTTTTTACTATTTTCTAACGCTCATTTAGCGTTCGCAAAGAAAGACGAAAAATGTTTAAACTTGCATTTGTTCGTGGCTCAGAAATAGAGCCTCACGTTTAAAGAACGAGATCGTGGAATCTTTTTATGTTAGTTATCTGTTTATTCAAAAGCAGAGGTTTATATTTGATAGAAAGCCATCATACTTGAGAATTCTCAAAGTTTATTTTCTTTACGTTGTTTTTCTTTTCTCTCTCTGATTTTAATAGTACACTTTTACAACATCTGACGTAAACAACAAATAAGGAAGTTCTGCTTCGAAAATACCTGAAGTGAAATTTTCAAATGCTATTGAATAAAGAATATTATAAACTACTTTCGTCTTTGATTAGCGAATAACGTGGCTTGAGAGATAATTTTGGTTATATATTTTTGTTTTTAGATGTATCTTCTGTAGAAAAGGTCAATAAAATTCGGTATGAAGTTTAGAAACCTAAGGAAAAATCAAACTCACAAGCCTTAGAATTTTATACAGCTTTCTTAAACATCCATGTGGTTAAGGCACTCGACTCATAATCCGAGGGTCTCGGGTTCGAATCCCCGTCACACCAAACATACTCGTTCTTTCAGCCGTGGAAATGTTATAATATTACAATCAATCCTACTCTTCATTGGTAAAAGAGTAGCCCAATACTTCGCGATGAGTGGTGATGACCAGCTGCCTTCCCTCTCGCCTTACACTGAAAATTAAGGATGGCTAGCGCATTTAGCCTCTCGAGTAGCTTTGCGCGAAATTCAAAAAACAAACCAATCCTTAAACATTCTTTTCATGCCTGAAAATTCTTTTGTGTTAAATTATTTGTTTAAAAACCACGAATATTTAATTCAACGCCAAAACATCAGATAAGTTTATTTAGGTTTAGTTTGAATTTCGCGCAAAGCTACACGAAAATTATTTTCGCTAGCCGTCCATAAGTTAGCAGTGCAAGACTAAATGGAAGGCAGCTAGTCATCACCACCCACCGCCAACTCTTGGGCTGCTCTTTTACCAACGAATAATGGGATTGATTGTAAAATCATAATGTCTTCACGGCTGAAAGGGTGAGCATGTTTGGTGTGACGGGGATTTAAACATACGAACCTAGGATTCGTCGAACCGAGTCGAGCGCCTTAACCACCTGGTCATCTAAAGGCATAAACCTAAGTTTATTTAAGTAAATTTATGAAGTACGGTTGGCGACGATAAAGCACTGATTGAATCCAATTATAAATTGGATATTATTATATATGTTTACCATATTTATACAGTGTATATAGATAAAATAACTTATTATTAATTTTAGATAATACTATATCACTTGAAATCTTACAACAATATTATTAGCAAAATTACTGCCGTCATTGTAATATGTCAGGTCATACGTTACCAATAAATATTTGTTAATTTCTATTTTATTTTTTACTATTTTTAACCCGAAGTAGTAAGTACTAATTATTAAAATAAAATATCTGAAGAAATATGTTAAAGAATATTAATTAACTTGAAACTGATTGTGTATTTAATAAGGAGCTTTCTGTTGAACTATAAAATCCTAAAACCTAATGATGTTTTTTCATGTTTTCCAAAACAATGCTTCTCAACAAATTTTGGAAATTTCATAACGCGAAAAACGATAGAAAAAGTAAAAAAAAAAAAGGTATTAAACCTAAGCTAGATAATATCTAATAGTTTTTTAATTAAAAATTGTAGTGTGGTTTAGTGTTTCTAGTACTGTTTCTTGGATTTCGCACGAAGCTTCTAAAGGCCAATCTGCGCTAGCTATTTCTAATTTTTAAGTATTAAATAAGAAGGAAGACAGCTAGTTAACTACCTACCAACAACTTTCGTGTCACTTGTTACCAACAGCTGAAAGGCTAAGCATTTTCTACGACGGGTTTCGATCCTCCAAATATGCATATTGTGAATCCAATCCCTTAACCACTAGGATACGTTACGCCTATTTCTTATATAATGAAGAAAATGATAAATGAGTATCAATAACAACTCCCCCCTATCGTCTAAAAAAAGCTATTCTTGTTGCGTATGGAGCGTTTGAGATGCCATGTTGTTGTTTATATTATTGTTTTGAAATTTAAACCAGTAGAATGTGTTGGTGTTCATGTGGAAATTTCTGGAGCTGGGTAGATCAGTCATTTGACTGATGTATGGCGGTCTGGTGTCTGGACGGCGAGTATCGTGCGGGGGCAGACATGCGCGGATTGTTCTTGAATTCTGTAGAAGTTACGCGATTGTTGGAGAACACAGTATGCCTACTAATATATAAACAGACGGAGACGCGAGGAGAAAAGAGTCAGTCATTAGTTTTATTCGAATCAAGAGATTGTCTACGTTTGAGAAATTTTAAACGTTTGCTGTGCGTTTATTCAACTTGGATTTGTGACTAGAGTTAGATCTACAGAAGCTGTGATTTTATTTCGTCAATCTTTACGATTCATTCGAATTACTGGTTATCCTGAAGGTCAACACGTAAGGGCTGTTTAAGAAAAAACGAGGCAAGTTAGAAAATAACAAATTTGAAACATTCGTCGAAAACATCGTAAAAAGAACTTCGTCAAATTTATTGAACTGTGAATTGTTTCGGAGCTTCTCCATTCAAACTTTGGAATTTCTTCGTGGGACCAAATTCACACCCTAGACTAGAATTTTGGATTTCTGATCTGGACTTTTGGACTTTCATTCTAGATCATTATATTGGACACAGGCCAGTACCATTTTGTATTGTAATTAATTTTGAAGGTTGAAACTGAATATCTGTCATTGTTATTATATAATTTATGATGTATCTGTTGCATATATAAGAGTTTATTGTAACAAATTATACAAGCTCTTATCTGTGTCTTTCTGTTGCGTTCAGTCTACATAAAACATTAAAACATAAAAGAAACGTAACAGAAAATTGGGGGCTCGTCCGGGATAGATCAAACAATTTAATTTTATTCCAAAATTAGATTTATATTCTATACAGATCGACAGCTTGTATATTCAAAATGGCATTCCAACTCGAAGATTTTATAGACAAATTTAATGAGAATCCCTCTTTCGAATTTATCAGTGAATTAAAAAAATCTGAATTGCTTGATGTTGGAAAACATTTTAATTTAGAAGTGAAGCAAGCAATGAAGAAAGCAGATATCAAACGAATTGTTGTTGAACATTTGGTCAGCCAAAAAAGTTGTACAACAATTGCCTGCCGCTCATTTTGACCCAGATTTTGAATTAAAAAGAATGGAAATGGAAATGAAGTTTCGTTTGGAAATTGAAGGCAAACGTCTTGAAGCAGAACAAAAACGTATTGAGGCAGAACAAGAAAACAAACTTATTGAGGCAGAGCGGGAAAACGGGCGTATTGGGGCGAAACAGGAAAACAAGCGCCTTGATGCCGAAATGCAAAAGGAACGCGTTGGGTAGATGGGGGGATCAGTGGGGGGGCAAAGGCGAATGAGGGGGTTGTCCAAGTGCGGTTGGATGATTTTGGTGCTTCCGGACAGATTCGTTTGGTGCCTCCAATCGGTGGGAGGGCTGTAGATGGGTATTTTCAGCAATTTGAGGGATTGGCCTGCAGAGTGTTGGACAGTATTGCTTCGGAGTGTTCTCAAGGGTGGGGCTCGAGAAGTGTTTTCCGGGCTCACGGCCGGGCAGGGTTGTGATTGCGAGCGCGTCGGGGAATGCATTTTGAATGCTTGTGAGTTGGTGCCGGAGGCGTGCAGACGGGAATTTCGTGGTTGCAGGGGGTTTGACAGCCAAACTTGTGTCGAGTTTGCTCGTGGGGGAGGCTCTGTTCGAAAGGTGGTGTGGTTCCGGGGAGGTCGGGGATGATTGCGCAGAGCTCGGAGGGCTCATGTTGGTTGAGGAGTTTGAAGGATGTGTTCCCGTGGAGCTCGAGATTTACATTGATGAGCGGGGAGCTTCCGGGATTCGTGATGCTACTGTCTTGGCGGACGGGTGTGCTTTGACTCGCGGGGATTTGTCGTGCAGGGACAGGGCGAGTCACGCAGCGGGGAGGCCCAATGACTCATTCAAGCATTGTGCGGGTGTCGAGGGGACAGGGAGGAGCAAGCTTCTGATTCTCGGGCAGGGACTTCATCTCGTTTTCGGGGCTCGTCATCTGCCGGGGGCGTGTCATTCTTATCCAGAGCATGTGCTTGTTGTGGGGGGCCTGGCCGTCTGATTTCTGAGTGCTGTGGGATCGGAAACGGGCCGTCGCCCCATGGTTTCGTTTCACCCTCGTTGGATGCATCGTTGGTTCCCAGTGATTTTGGCCCTGTCTGGTCCACTGTGGATTCCGGGTCCAGTATTCTTGATGTGCTTGGGGATCTTGTTGAGGACGGGTTTGGGCCTTTCATCGCTGAAGGTTTTGTTTCTTTTGTTGGCGATTCGCATCTGCAACCATTTGGGATCCTGCGGGATGCTGGAGCTTTTCAGGGTTTGATTTTGGAAGGTGTTCTTCCGTTTTCTGGGGGGTCATCCGTTGGGGCCGGTGTGCTCATTTCTGGTGTGGAGGGTGGCGTCGTTTCTGTTCCTCTTCATGGATTGGATTTGCATTCAAACTTGGTTTCGGGCCCGGTGACTGTGGGTGTTGAGTCTTCATTGCCTGTTGAGGATGTGTCTCTGCTTTTGGGGAGTGGTTTGGCTGATAGTGGGGTGGTGCCGGAGGTTCGTGTTGTTGGGGCGCCTGTTGTTGGTCCCAGTGCGGAGCGGCTCTTTGAGGGGTTTCCTGATGTTTCCCCGCCTGTGCTGTTGCTCGTTCTCGGGGGTCCAAGGAGGATTTCCCTTTGTCTGATGCGTTCGTGTCTCGCATCGGTGAGATTTCTGGCTCAACTTGGGGTTCTACTGGTGGCTCCGGGTCGTTTTTCGGCTCTCTTCATCGGGGCAAACTTGTTGGGGAGCGGAACGGTGGTCCTGGGGCTCGTCCTCTTCTGCAACTGTGGGAGGAACCCTGGATCGTGTCCGACGACGTTTCTGTTGGCCAGGGATGCGCCAGGATGTTTTTGACTGTTGTGAGACGTGCCATTCTTGCCGGGTGGCCGGAGGGCCAAGTCGGGGGATTCCCGTGGCGCCACTTCGGCCTGTTCCGGCCTTTGAGGAACCTTTCTCGGGGGTCATTGTCGACTGTGTTGGCCCAGTGCCAGGGGGTGGAGCGGGAAGTAGGTACCTCTTGACAGTCATGTGTGCTTCTGCATGTTTCCCTGGGGCTGCCCCTTTGAGAAGGGTCACTGCTCCCAGCATTGTCGAGGCTCTTGTCAAGTTCTTTGCCATGTTCGGGATTCCGGGGGTTATGCAATCGGATCGTGGCTCAAATTTTGTGTCCAGGCTGTTTCGGCAGGCCGTGCATGGACTGGGCATCCATCGGGTTTCGTCCGGTGTGTGCCATTCTGGGTCGCAGGGTGTTCTTGAACGTTTCCGCCGAATTGCTGCCACGAGCACTCGGGGGGCTGGGATGGGGGTGTTCCCTTGTTGTTGTTTGCGGTTCGTGGGGTTGTTCGGGTATTTACTGAATTTGGCCATTTTGAGTTGGTTTAAAGAAGAAGAGAGTTTTCACAAGTTCAAACATTTTTTTTTTTGCTTTTAAGGGGGAAAGTGTTGTGTGTGGAGCGTTTGAGATGCCATATTGTTCTTTATATTATTGTTTTGAAATTTAAACCAGTAGAATGTGTTGGTGTTCATGTGGAAATTTCTGGAGCTGGGTAGATCAGTCATTTGACTGATGTATGGCGGTCTGGTGTCTGGACGGCGAGTCTCGTGCGGGGGCAGACATGCGCGGATTGTTCTTGAATTCTGTAGAAGTTACGCGATTGTTGGAGAACACAGTATGCCTACTAATATATAAACAGACGGAGACGCGAGGAGAAAAGAGTCAGTCATTAGTTTTATTCGAATCAAGAGATTGTCTACGTTTGAGAAATTTTAAACGTTTGCTGTGCGTTTATTCAACTTGGATTTGTGACTAGAGTTAGATCTACAGAAGCTATGATTTTATTTCGTCAATCTTTACGATTCATTCGAATTACTGGTTATCCTGAAGGTCAACACGTACAGGGCTGTTTAAGAGAAAATAACAAATTTGAAACATTCGTCGAAAACATCGTAAAAAGAACTTCGTCAAATTTATTGAACTGTGAATTGTTTCCGAGCTTCTCTATTCAAACTTCGGAATTTCTTCGTAGGACCAAATTCACACCCTAGACTAGAATTTTGGATTTCTGATTTGGACTTTTGGACTTTCATTCTAGATCATTATATTGGACACAGGCCAGTACCATTTTGTATTGTAATTAATTTTGAAGGTTGAAACTGAATATCTTTCATTGTTATTATATAATTTATGTTATATCTGTTGCATATATAATAGTTCATTGTAATAAATTATACAAGCTGTTATCTGTGTCTTTCTGTTGCGTTCAGTCTACATAAAACATTAAAACATAAAAAACGTAACAATTCTGATTTATGTATATTTTTACTTAAGCAACTGAAGTATATATTTGGTAAAATTTAGAAGAAAAAAAAGGCAATGAAGCTGTTGGGGTAAAATTCTGGTTAAAATAATTTTTTTGAAAAAATCAAATTTCCAACAATTGATCAAAATACATTTTTATTGAAATGACTTGAGAACATAAACATATATAACAACAGTCTCATGAAAACAAATACTGTAGCTCGGTATATATCATTATTGGTCAAAATAGCTTAAGAGGAGCAGTTTTCGTTGATATTGATACCAAGTAACTTTTTATCTCTGTGGTTCAGAATCAGAGAAAACAAATCTGATGCTGTCTGCAATCTGCTCCTCAAGTCACTTCAACGTTGTTCTAGTATAGATATCAGTGATTCGACTAAGAGAGGCGAAGTCAATACACCCATAGATACAAGTCGGAGATTCTTTGAAGCCAAGTTAGTTAATGCTGTGTAATAAACAAAATTCAAATTCCACTCTTTGTAGCAAGTCGTTATCCTCCTAGATGCTTCCGAATGTTTATTGGGCAGCCAAGCAGAGTAGTCCAGCCACAAATCAAATTCCCACGTTTCATGGTTAAGTTATGAAACATCATTTTTATTGTACCTATTTAATATTTGAACTTCGATTTTACCTTTTTTATATATCAGTTTTAATTGATTTATTTTTACCCCTACAATCGCAAATTTATCCCAGAGAAATTACTATATTTTAGTGACAAAGTTAAACAAGAGAAAATCTGCTAAATCAGTTTATCATATAAAAACTATATAAAAGTTTGGGATTTGATCTTTTGTTTCCAAATAAAACACTGAAATTCCCAACAAGTTGTTTTCATGTTGATGGCTTAATTTGGTTTGAATTTTGCCTAAAGCTACAGGAGAACTCTCTGCGATAGGCGTATTTAACTTAACATGGATAAACTACGGGAAAGACAGCTAGTCAACACCATTCATCGACAACTCTTTTACCATCAAATAGTGAAATTGTTGTTGTTGTTGTTTTGAATTAAGCACAAAGCAACACAATGGGCTATCTCTACTCTGTTCACCACGGGTATCAAAATCTGGTTTTCAGCGCTGTAATTTCACAGACATACAGCTGTGCTACTGGTGGTTTAGTGAACTTGACCACCAATTTATGGCGCCCGCATAGCTGAAAGGGTGATTATATTCATGATCCATATACTACAAGTCAAGCGTCTTAACCATGACTGGCCCGTTGGTGTTAAATATTTTCCTTAAAGCATTTATATGTTGACCTTGAGATGTCCTGTGAGAATGATTTTCAGGATGCTCATGACGTTTAACACACTCCGCGTACTTGTTAGAAACAACGATTAATATTCAACAATTTTCCATATTTGTTGAAGTCTGTTTAGTCACGTTCTAAATTTCTGAATCACCGAACGACCCACGAAAACGAAAGTGGCTGTGATGAGAACAAAACAACTTATTCTTACAATTCCTTCTTTATGGAGTTTTGGTTCTGTTTTCTCTCGATGGGATTGTAACGCTTTTAGACGTGCTTTTTTTCTTTCTCTGATCGCTTCAAAAGAAACAGCAACCAATATGTTTTCATTCCATGTAAACGTTATTGCCTTCCAATCTCACGCTTTTAACTGAGATTAGGGTAAACACAACTTTGACACATTCTCTTAGTACATAATAATTTTTTTTTAGCAATGAAAACACAACTACTATCAGTATTTATGAGTTGCAAAGAAAGCAATGGATTTTAATAAAACCTTGACACCAATGAGTGAAGAACTCATTTTTAAATTAAAGCTTATCTTCAAGATGAAATCCGATCAGGAAAAAAATTGTATTGTTCGAATGTTTTACAACTATATGATCGTCGTAAAGCAGTTTTAGTTACTTTTTTATCGTTTGCGTAATATTTAATGATAAAAATAGCCACTAATTATTGTATAATCAAATTCTGATTTTAAGGTTAAAAAGTTCAAAGTGTAAATAAAAAATTTTGAGGCTTAATCCCTAGTAGCAAGAACCAACTGTTTTTGCTGGATGAAGGATGAAATAAGTTTCTGTTTAGGATTCAAGCTCGTTAAAGCCACTACCGATTTAGGTTGAAATATTTAACACAACTATGAAGAAGAAGCGTTTTAGGTAAAACACTTTGATTGGCTCACAATAAGTTAAAAGCTTGGTGATGTTCTTTTTGTTTAAGTTAATTATTAGGGCTAACAAAAAGTTGTTATAGACTGATTATTACACCTGGCGAGCAAATCTACAAAGCGAATAAGATTCGTTATTATATTCGACGTTTTCTTTTTGATATCCTTAATTCATCATTTTAAATAAAATCGCTCATTTTGTATATTAAAGAAATTTCTACTTTCTTGAGTGTGTACATGTTTTCTTATACTAAAGTCACATCTGGCTATCTGCTGTGTCCACCGAAGGAAATCAAACCCTCGATTTTAGCATTGTAAATCCAAAGATTTACCGCTGTCCCAGAGGGGAACTTTTTTTTAAGTAATAGGTTTTTCGCAGCAAATTTTACAAAGTTGACTAATATTTCAATGCTATTATATATGTTTAAATCTAGGCAGTAGCTACTGGGAAACAATAGGGACACTTGAAAGAAATTACTTTTTCAGCGATTGAATTGCAAATTTCCAGTTGTTCTCTGTGAAATAAAATTAAGAACTGACACTAACTAGCAAAGGAAAACTTTATCACTAAAACTTAAAGTAAATAAACTCTTTACCAAGATACTTAACATTCATTCCTTCATAAAAAAAAGAAAGAATGCAAGTCCCTCTAAAAAAAAATAGTTAACACTGACTTGTCATTCAGAAATGACGCTAACTTCGGTGATAAGCAAAGGGAAATAACCATTTGTTATTGTTGTTTTTTTAATATAAATAAACTAACTGAAATGTTTTCATAAGTTCTTTTCTAATTTACAAATCGTGTAGTAATGAATTAATACTTTTGACGATGTTCCTGGTTTTTTTTTAAATATGATCAAAGAAAATGTACATCAGAAACTCTAGAATTCAATTACACTAGATGTTTTCCCCCCTTCTCCTTATCTTCAGTTATTTAGCTGTATATTAGGATTTCAAGCCTACCTCGCGTCAAATGTTATCATGTAGTGGTAATGGCTATTAATCTCTCTTCTTTCTACGCGAGACCACGAGAGAACAAGGTCACTGCAAGTCTCAACGTGAATTGAGTTTAGTTTAATTCAATGCTCTCATATATAGTTTAATATCATTTGAACATTGCAACTTACCTCGAACCAGCGGTACATCAAAGCACCATTCTGGATACATGGCCTCCTTCAAATGCACTAGCGGGACTCCTTTACCTGAAACAAAAAAAATATTAAAATTGGTTTAGCTGCTCTGTCTCCTGGGTAAGGAAATCTAATTGTTTTTTGTAGATTAACAAGTTCAGCAAATGGTTGGTTGGTCGGTTGATTTAGTGCTTTATGGCACAAAGCAGCTAAGCTCTCTGCGCCAAACATCCAGTAAAAAATTAAAAGTAATATAAATTTAGTAAAATTAATTAAATGAAATTAAGGTAAAACAAAACATAGTTTAAAAAACATAAATAGCATAAAACCAATATTTACATCTAATCTACCACGTCAAGAGAAAAACCACAGTGAGACAAGTTGTAAAATACTTTCTGTTGTACAACAGTAATTATCATAACTCGCCAAAAAGACTAATGTGCAAGTACAAAAACCACCATCAATCATCTGAAGTTTGCCTTTCCAAACCTGGTTCCAAGTTATTTGACGTTATGGCCATTTTCGAAAAGTAGAGTAATAAAAGTGTTAAAAGTCTTAGAGCAAAAGTTTAATAATAACTCACCAAGATGACTAATGGGTAGTTCAAACGGCAGCTTTAGTCACCTGAAGTTGGCCTTTCCAGTCCTGGTTTAGAGTTATTTGATGTTACAGCCATCTTCTAAATTTCAAATCGAACTAGATGTACTTTGATTCTTAAAAGGGAATCACAGTCATAAAAGTCTAATGTGGAAATTAAAAAATTAAATGACATTATAAAGATTAATGACCTTTAAAAAAAACTAAAAACATTTCCAAGGTGGACAGTGTCACCGTCTCCAAAAACACTGTCTAACATTATGGGCAAACATTGGGACAGAACATGCTTAAAATGATGATGTCGTTGAGAGTCGTAATGATGTAAAGAAAGTAAACTGTGGCTTACTGTAACCTGAGTGTTATACAGACTACACTGGTGCATCAGTTCCAGATAAAAGAAAACGATAAGTTAAAAACTGTGACTAATGAGTAGTCTAAATTAGAACAAATTCCTCTTTCCGATCATTACGGAAGCAAAACGGCCAAAGTCCAATATAGGGTTTTATTTGGAGAAGCTTGTTTTTGTGTTGCTAATTCCAAGTTGACTGCCAGCTGGCAAGGAGCCAAGCCTTGAATACAGGATCACAATCCATGTATGGAACAGACACAGCAGTGACAGTGCAAGAGCAGGTAGATATAGCTGTTTTGTTCCCAGGAATACCAATGTGGCCCGATATCCAAAAAAAACTGGATAGTTATTTGTTATTTTCAATTTCGTGCAAAGCAACTCAAGGGTTTTCTCCACTAGCAGTCCCTAATTTAGCAGTGTAAGACTAGAGGGAAGGCAGCCAGTCATCACCACCCACCGCCAACTCTTGGGCTATTCTTTTACCAACGAATAGTGAGATTGACCATCACATTGTAACGTCCCCACGGCTAAAAGGGCGAGCAATATAGGTGCGATCAGGATTCGAACCCGCGTCCTCTCGGATTACGAGTCGAACGCCTTAACCCACCTGGCCATGCTGGGCCATAAACTGGATAGAAGTAAATGTTAAAGGGGAATAGGTCAGTCTGTTTTGAATATCGGCGAAAACAGGGTGTGAACTAACGTGAAGTAATTCCAGGGCCAGTAGAGAAGTAAGTGAGACAGTATAAATAGTGCAGTTTGAGTACTGCTTAGCTTCTATGTGATCCAGGGCAAGAGAAATGGCGTACAGTTTAGCAGTGAACACAAAAGCTGTAGAGGGGATTTTGCGCACAAACTCCAAACCACAACAAACCATGGCACAGCTCACACAGTCACATGATTTCGAACCATCTGTATAAACAAGTAGTGGAAGAGAGGACATGGAGGATGTTAAGTGCTCTTGTACATTTGACCTGCAGCTGCTTACAGCTAAAGAACTTTGTCTCAGGGATCACATGCAGCACAACTTCACCGATAGGGAGTTTAGGATTAGGGTGAATACCCCATTGGCAGCAAAAGAGCATGCCAACGGTTTTAAAGAGAGAGAAATTAAAGTATTTTGCTGTGGTCCACTTCAGTAAACGATTGAGAGCAGTCTATAGCTGCTGCTTAATACACCTCATGTTCGACGACTGACATTAGATGCGAAAGTCGTCGACATAAAGCCCTTTTGAAATAGTAAGAGGGAGTTCTTTGGTGATGGCATTAATCTTTATACTGAAAAATGTCCTGAAGATTTCTAAATACCTGTGAAGAGAATGGAAAGGAGTCAAACCAACACAAACTTGGAATCTCCTGAAGATTAAAAGATTGTAATAAAAATGGGCAAATGGCCACGTAACCCATATATATGAGAGTCCCGCAAAACGCCATAGTTCTATGTTGTATAATAAGCCTTCTCCATTTGAAAAAATATCGCTAAAAGATGTTTTCATCAGAGAAAGACTTCTCTGATTAACGTTTCAAGATGAATCAGGTAGTCCACGGTGAAGTGCACTGGATGGGCGAGAAGATGTTTGATTCAAGGATACAAACAAGACGAACACAGCAATTTGGCAGTAATTTGAAGGAATACTGGAATCCTTTTCAGGCTTAGATAAAGGTATTACAATAGCCTGACGTCGGGCATCAGGAAAAACATTCTCCTACCAAATCAAGTTAAAAACAACTATTTACTATAGCAAGATAAGCTGGAAATACATGGCGCAGCATTTCATAGTGTACATCATCGGGTCCAACTGATATACTGCCAGACTGATGAAGGGCCAGTTTGAGTTCCATCAGCGTAAAAGGAAGATTACAGTCAAAGAGACAATCATCTCGAAAGGAAAGAGGTGATCACTCTGCCCGAGTCTTGATGGCTAAGAAAGTGGACAAAGAAGCAGAAGTGCTAGAAACCTGACAAAAGCTTTCACCCAGAGTATCAGCTTCTTTCTGGCCATCAGAAAACAAGATCGATAAGGGGACAGAGTTATATTGCCCACTGATCTTTCAAAGCTTCTCCCTTATGACTTTGAAACTGGTGATAGAAGATATGTTGGTTGGGAACTTAATCCAAGAGTTCTTCTGGCTTTGACGTCTTACCCATCGAGCATGTGCATGGGCCTGCTGGAAAGCGATGCTGTGCGAGAGTGTGGGATACCTACAAAAAGTATCCCAGGCCCATTTTGGAACCTTCTTTCCCATGTGGCAGACAGTATTCCACTATGGACTAAAATATTGTGGAAAACGTGTTGAGGCTTCAGGAATACATTGAACATCTGCCTGTATAATACAGTTACTGCTGCCACACAGTCCTCTACTGATGACTTACAGACGATGACAGGATCAAGTTCTGTGAGAGCAGTGAAAGAGGGCTAGTTTGCTTGATCCAGCTTCCACCGAAACATGCTGGTCCGGTGGCATTCACCAGTCTCTCTCAAAATTACAGGAAAATGATCACTGCTTGGTGAATTACTGTCAACCCTCAATGAAAAGTGGGAAAAAAGTGAAGGGGGGGAAATTGAGAGATAAATATCAGTAAAGGACTGACTAGATGCCTGAAAATAAGTAGAAGAACAAGCATTGAAAAGAGAAAGGTTGTGATTAGAGAGCATACACTATACGGAGCAACCCCACCCATCAATATCAGCACTTTCCAGAGGGGATGATGTTCAATAAAGTTCCCCAGAATTAAAAAGGGAGATGGCAGCTATTCAATGAGAGCATCAAGGTCTAATTAATCATAAGTTTTTCTAGAAAACAGGTAGAGAGAGCACACAATAATGGTACAACACAAGGAAATACGGATGGCTACGGCCTTCAAGGGTATGTGGACTGGGCACATGCTGATCAACCAATAGTATCCACTCGTCCATCATACAGCCTGTCATTTCTGTACAAAGAAAACTGCCAAAAGGTAACTGGGT
This sequence comes from Carcinoscorpius rotundicauda, assembly GCA_011833715.1. Classification (NCBI taxonomy): domain Eukaryota; kingdom Metazoa; phylum Arthropoda; class Merostomata; order Xiphosura; family Limulidae; genus Carcinoscorpius; species Carcinoscorpius rotundicauda. Next base: position 20,048,033 of record CM022402.1, on the reverse strand, counting down.
CGGCAAATTCCAGAAATGTTTCCTGTAAGGAAAGACAGAGGATGGTCGGAAGCAATCAGTGCTTTGATGTCATCCAAATTAAAATGTAATCCTCGACAGTTTTATTGTATTAAGGTGGCCATTTGTATTTACGTGTAGGCGAACTGGGTGGAGAACCCTTGTATTTACGACCACGTCTTTTTCTTTATTGTCCCTGGGTCGATTGGGCGGGTCTTTGTTGTTGGAAGAGGATTCCAGCCACTAAGGACGTGAATGAATAATCGTTTTGCAACTTTGTGGGAGAAGATGTACCCGATGAAATTCCTGAATCCAGAATCAAAGGAAGTGGTCTTGGAGTTTGGTGAAATGTATATTAAAGAGAGATGAGTGTTATAGTTGATTCATCCACTTTTTTAGCCATGGAGGTTAAAAGAATTTTCATTTGGTTTGACCGTCACATTATAACGCCCTAATAGCTGAAAGGGCGAGCATGTTTGATGCGACGGGGTTTCTAATCCGCGACCCTCGGATTACAAGTCGAGTGCCTTAACTATTTGGTCATGACGGGCCTCCATTTGGTTTTGAATTTCGCGCAAAGCTACACGAGTGTCGTCTATGCTAACCGTCCCTAATTTAGCAGTATGAGACTAGAGGAAAGGCACCTAATCATCGCCCCCTCCTCCCGCCAACTGTTGGGCTGTTTTTTTTACCAACGAATAATGGGATTGACAGTAGCATTATAACGCCCCTACGGCTGAATGGACATATTTGGTGCGACTTATATTGAAACCCGCGACCCTTAGATTACGAGACGATTGCTCTAACCACCTGGCCAAGCCGCCCGCATATCTCGAAAATGAAAAACAGTGTACGTATATAAAAAAAACTTTAACAGCTTCGTAATGCATTGGGGTGCCTTTGGATTATCGTTTATTCTATTCCTCCACGAGGAATTTCCTACTTATAAAAAAAGAATTACGCGTCGTCTGTGTCTTCTTTGTTGTTAAAGCAGTACTTCTCAAACCCCGGTCGCGCCCTCAAAAGTGGGTCGCGAGAAAATTTTCGTTGGTCTGGTTGGGCCACTGACCCTCAGGCGACATGTGATTTTTACACACACAAAATACGAAGAGTGTATTAATTATGTGTGGGCCCTTTGGCGAGAGAAAATGTTAGTCAGCAGGATAGGGGCGTTATTTGCTGGCCATATGTTCGTATTGCGCGTTACCAAGAGGTTATGTAAAAATATTTTAAGTTGGTAGTGTGTCACTGGAGTTGATACGGTTCAAACGTCACCAGGTCTTCACGTGTTAGTGATATTCATTACTCACAGACTCTTTTTTACTTTTAATTTAAATTTGTTATTTATAATATAATGGTAATTATATTACTTTTAATGGAGTCTGGACTAGCCTTCGTCCCATTTTGCCGCTATGTGTGAATGTATTTTGATTTCTTTCAAGGTATTTCATGTTATCATAGAAATAACTTTGTAATAGAACGTGTGACATGCATAATGTTCATTTGCTACAGGTGTCTTTTGTTATTCAAATTTTCAAGGCCCGGAATGGACAGATAATTAAGACACTCGACTCGTAGTTTGAGAGTCGCGGGTTCGAATCCCCGTCACACTAAACGTGTTCTCTCTTTCAGTTGTGGGGGAGTTATAATGTTACGGTCAGTCCCACTATTCGTTGGCAAAAGAGTAGCCCAAGAGTTGACGGTAGGTGGTGATGACTAGCTGCCACCCCTCTAGTCTTACAATGCTAAATTAGGGACGGCTAGCGCAGATAGACCTCGAGCAGCTTTGAGCAAAATTCAAAACAATCATTATTCCGAGAAGGAAGAGGAGCTATGACACAGATGTGCAAAATCATATTATTAGATTATTCCCAGAGAAATGTGTCATCATTCTGAAAAAGAAAGAAATTATGAAATGTAATTCAGAATCTAAGAATACTTTTGTGAAATAAAATTTGAGGGGTGAAAATTCTGTCATTTTATCAAGCTAACGTATCTAGTTGTTCGTTTAATAAATATTAACTTCAGATTACAACAAATTAAATGCTTAGAGAAAGCAAAACTAAAACCAACTTTATATAAGGACGGCTGGTGTGGGTATTAACAATTTTACTAATAAAGCAAATAACAACGTTTGGACCTATCGAGGTCATCTGAAAGCTAACTATTTTTAGGAAGGTCGAAAAGTGTTAATAACCACATCAGCTGTTCCGAGATACATTTTTATTCCTAGTGGGTTTCTTGTCATCAAGAATTAAAACCAACTTGATAACCACTAGAATAAAATAAATGTATTTTTTCACTTACAAATATCGGAATGCGTTGTTTCGTTGGTTTCATCGTATTTTCGCAGTTAATATTTTCAAATGCATTATAGTGTAAGAACCCTAATTCATGTTACTGTACACTGGATGCGTTTGTTTATAATAACATCACGAAGATACACAATGGGATACTTGTGCAGTGCCTAAATTATAACGTTATAAGTGTACGGACTTATCGCATTAGCATTCAGGGGCCTGTAAACTGAAAAAAAAAAAAAAATCATCTTTAAAATCTTTTACATTTGCCTAATCAGACCCCTTCTTAATAAATAATTGATGTTCAGATGGGAAACAATTACGCACTCTATCTATTGCATTACAATACCAACAACACAGATAAAAACTCGTATTAATAAAGTAGGCGCTTGTCAAATGAAGTTTTCTGAAAGATTATTGAATAAACGATTATTTCAGTTATTACCTGTAATAAGTACAGAATGAATCAGTAATCACTTACTTTTTTTATAATTCAATATCTTTTTTAGACTTGCTCTAAATTGACTGTAGTATGTTTAAGGTTAATAGCCTAAGATGACATCGTGATATTACCTTATATTTTTATTTATTTACTTAAAACTAGCGTTTCTATCTTCATGACATTGTATAGAAGAGTTTTGTATCTCACTTATATTGTCTGTTGTTTCCTTTAAATGTACGATACAGAATGGGTCCATGAGACTGCTGGCAGAACATTCAACTGGTTCATCGGCTACTTCTATTTGCAGAAGTTTTACCCTGACGAAACCGTTCTCAGTCATTCCAGATAACAGTCGGGAAGTGACCTGTTTAAATAAAAAAAAAATGTAATTTTGGCTTGTTTATGAACTGAAACTCACTGTGTACTAGATACACAATTTTTTTTTTAAATCAATTACCAAGAAATGAAACATTAACTTTCGTCACGATTTGGAATAATTGTGTTCGAGAATTTCGAGAAACGCATATCTCACCAGCGGATACTCTTTCTTTAAACAGAAAATTTTAAAATAGGCTAATTCATGGTGTTGTTAACAAGCCAACAGTTAGTACATTTAGGAGTATGAGCCATGACCAAGAATACTGGTAATATGAACATTTTATACGTCTGAACAACCACGAGGCATAATTTTATGTCACTGTTGATGTGCAAAAATCTTCGAGTTACCCCTCTTTTGTTATTATTTTCGCACGGTTAATTATGACACATACTTCATTTCACTTTAGTTTTGTACTGTTTGTTGCTTTTAATGGGATTTCTTGTATTTAATTATTTAACACAATTCTACATGTTTTATCATTTAAAGCCATCTGCAGTTTCCAATATTGATACTTTAGTAAACATAAATAAGCCATTAATTTCAGTATCCTCTAATGCAAAATATTATACACCATAATACAACTTGAAATGTTTTTTTACATAAATACGCCTTAGATTATTATATGTGTTTGTACTCCCAATGACGAAGGCGCGTGTGTACTAAAAACAAAAGTTTATACCAAACTAATACCTCAAATAATATACGTTTCTCTTATAACAAATACTGATAGCCTGTTTGTTTGTTTTTTTTAATTTCACGCAAAGTTACTCGAGAGCTCTCTGCGCTAGCCATCCCTAATTTAGCAATGTAAGACTAGAGGGAAGGCAGCTAGTTATCACCCACCGTCAACTCTCGTACCAACAAGAAATAGTGGAATTGATCATCACATTATAATGTCCCCATGGTTGAAAGGGCGAGCATGTTTGGTGTAACGGGAATTCGAACCCACGACCCTTATATTACGAGAAGAGTGCCTTAACCACCTGGCCGAGCCTCCTCCTAGAAGTGATAGAAAACTTTGTGATTTTTTAATTTTCTTCGTTGTGTGCGTTTATTTGGAATGCTTGTTGACGTGGGTAACCTGAGAGTTGTGGAATAGTGCAACAGGTCCCTGGTGTGACTTCGATATTTTCAAACCTAGCAGTCAGTCTGAGCTATAAGTAATACTCAAGCTAACCAGTAAGTAAAAAACCCACATACGCTCTCGTGAATGAGAACAGTGTTATGTTTCTTCACTAGTGTTCATTTTGTTACACTTTGCTACCCGTATTCGAAATTAATTACTGCCTACTATTTATGGATTCTAAGGTATGCGAATATTTGTAATAACCTGATGGATATCAGTGTAAAAGATACCATACCTTTACATTCATGTGTTAATATTCAAATGGGGAAAAACAAACTCGTCATGAAAAGTTGATTCTAAAACTATGTATTTCTTTTAGAGTTTATACTTGCTGCCAACGCTAAAGATAAAAAAGCTCAGATCTCGGCGTTTCCTCGTTCTCGGATTTGTATCACATATATCTGCTTATGTTACTTTATTTTAAGATTAAAGAAACAGACAGGTGCTAAAACGTGTTTAAACTGCTGATATAAACGATATCTTGTAAAAGTTCTGTTCAGTTCTTCGAGTTTTCAGTCAGCGTTTAAACTGGTCATCATTAAAAGCATGAAAAAAATCATTAGCAAAGCGAAAAGTCATCGAACAAATAGTACTCGTCTCCCACGATTCTTATTTCATGGTAGATACAAAAATGTCGTATGCTTTGTCTGCGGGAAAAAAAACAACGACATTGGTAGAGATTGTTACTAACTGCATACCTACAGAAATCAAAATACAAGAACATTTAATTCAATAAACTAGTGCCATCCGTTTCCACTCAGTACTGTGTCAAATTTGGTCCCATTGTACGTTACTTTTAAATAAAATGAGTAATGATTTGAAAACCTGTACCTCATAAAATTTTGATCCTGTAATAGAGGAATTTTGGAGCAGTGTTCCAATCCATAGTTTTGTTATAAATACTTAATACAAATATAATTTAATATTTTAGTTTTTTTAAACGAATGCCAATCATAACTCAAGACTGGCGTACCTTTTGAAGTCCAACACAAATACTGTCTGGCATGGACAGGTGGTTAAGGAGCTCATCTCGTAATCTGAGTAAAGGTCGAGAGTTCGAATACCCGTTAAACGAAACATGCTCGCTCTTTCAGCCGTGGAGTCGTTATAATGTAACGGTCAATACCACTGTTCGTTGATAAAAGAATAGCCGAAGAGTTTGCGGCGAGTGGTGACGACTAGCTGCTTTCCCTCTTGTTTTACACTACTAAATTAGGGACGGCTAACGCAGGTAGGCCTCGTGAAGCTTTGCGCGAAATTCAAAACAAACCAAACCAATATAATTGATCTTAAGACTTTTCTTCATAAAATAGGGAAAGAAAAAACAATGTAATGAAGCAAAAAAGGTAATTCAACCGGAATTGCTAGAGACAGGAATGTCTCTAGTTTATATGTCGGGAACTTAGTTTTCACTTTGTGGAACCGCAAGAGACAGATATGTCTCATTTCGTATTAGTTAACATACAAGAAAGATTATAAAAATCATGCAAAAATACTCTATACTTTAAACAAGGCTCCCTAGTAATATGGTGGTATGTCCGCGCACTTACAGTACTAAAAAGCGGGTTTTGATGACAGAAGGTATGTTTTTCTTTTAACAAAGCCACAATTAGTATATATGTTAAGTCCACCGAGGAGAATCGAACCCTGAATTTAGCGTTGTAAACCCGTAGAGTTACCACTGTACCAGCGGGGGACCGATAACAGTGGTGTGTAGCTTTGTACTTAACTCCAAACAAACTAAACTTCAAGTAAAGTAGTGTTTAAAATTAAATCAATAGCTCTTCAACACTGGTAAAATAATTTAATGACTTAGCATTTCACACAGGTAGTAGAATCAACATTACAAAATAGAATACTTCACACAACAAAATATGTTAACATACAAGTTTTCATTCTTTAATTTTTACTTCAAAATATATGTATAGACGATCAATATATCAGATACCATGTCGAGTTTGCGCAAAATTCCTTATACTCATTGTTAACGGTGTTAGTACAATGTATATCTATGTATGCGTCGCTTAAATTGAGAAAATGAAACAAAGCAAAGAATAACGGGCATTTCGTTAAAATAGATATGTTAAACCACTTTAGATATCATAAGGACATCAGTTTCAAACTAGTTATACAGAGTACAAAAGATTCGTTAATTTTCTGTCTTGTGTTTATCTACACAAATAAACCTCGAAAACTTCAAATTGAAAAAATATGAAACTTCGTCAAAAGCAGTCATCAACGTTCACCTTTTGTGTTTTTTTAGACCCACAACTTTAGAACTAAACATAATATAAAATGGTTACGCAGTGCAAATAAAGACTCAAAGAGTTAATAAGATGACAAACAAGGATTTATAAGCACAATAATTTAATGCTGTGCATGTTTCTCACAAAAAGAACCCACATCATTATGTCTGTAGATCCTATAAATCGTTATTTGCCGATTTACTCGCATGATACACTTTTCTGTTCAAGTAACAGTCCGTAATTCAATACAATATATATCAATACATTGATTTATCTTTGTACTGCGTATTTCAAAAAGTATCTTGTACTCACATCAACAGAATCAAATTATATTTTGTTTGATGATTTGTTATCTATTCTTCTTACTTAAGTTCCTGTATTGGTTCACATATATTTTATTTAATCATTTCAACATGAATCACTTTGTGTGGATGGTTTTCGACTGTGACGTATTAGGTACAGTGTATAATATTTCTTAGAAGGGAAAGGTTTAAGAGTTGCGACAAAACCTTCCTTTCGTAAACACGCTCAGTACATTCCATAAAGAGAGAAATCAACTTTAATTAAGCTGACGTTTTAAGTCTAAGAATATCTGACCAGTAATGAGCAATATATTCTTGGTAACCAAAATATTTCGGTTTAATTATGGGACTCCAGCAATGTAACTGCCATTTCTTTTCCAGAAGTTCGTTTATCCCTAAGAAATTCCTTGGCAAATAAAATGTGAACAGCGTGTCAATTATTAACATGATAGCGACCAAGGCTTAAGAACAGGTTTCAGGTTATTAAAATTAGGAATTTGCATTGGATATAAATATTGTATGCTGTTTGAGGCATCTTTTTACGTCGATTTAAGTGTCGAAATGTAATCACAGTATCTGTCATTAACAAAAGCAACATTTCCAAGATACTCAAATTAGAATGATGGGCTACTTGTAGCTTTTCACACACACAAAAAAAGACATGATGACTATAGTAAATAATGATTACACCAGTAGAGGTCACGAAAAACATTTGAAAAAATTTATATTGTGATTATGGTGTGCAAACGGAACACGTCAGAAATCAATATGAGTAATCGCAGATCCAAACGCTGTTAATAAAACAAACCAATGATAAAATATAAAACACACCGCTACAAGGTCGGCATAACCTGGGGAAGATGCTCTAATAAAACATCTTTGCCACCCCAAATTAATGCCGCATAGTAATTTCTATTTATATTTAGCCCCCACCTAATGTGGAATTACCAACATCCACCCACCCGCCTCCGTTTATATTTATATATTCGTCATACGGGGTAGACTAAAAAAGGAGGGAAGCTAGTCAACACCAAACATCACCTCTTGGGTTACTTTTCTCCAACAAATAAACAGTACGATTGACCGTAATATTATAACGCTACACGGTTGAAACAAAAAGCTTGTTAAGTAACAGGTTTCCGTCCCACAATCTACTGATTGCAAGTCAAACGTCATTGGCTCTGTAAAACATGGGGTATCAAACTAAATGCGTTATAAATGTAATTCTATAAACTGACCTCTGACTCGCTGAGGAACAACCTGTCTGACCCTAGTTGAACGTTACGTAGTTTACTTATTGATCCCCAAGTAAGCAAGAAACAATACTTTTACCCTAATTAATTTACTGTCTGACCCCAGCAACTAAAGGTAATGTTCTGGCAATTATTTTATTGTTTGATCCAAGTTAAACAAAAGGTAAAGTTCTAACAATTATTTTACTACTTGGCCAGTGTTAAACACATTTTTGTTGAAAACTAATTATTTTATTACAGTTGAACAAGGCATATTGTTTGACTATGGTTATTTTACTGTTTGAACCCACTTGAATCCCAATAATTTTAGTGTTTCACTATATTTGCGCACGGCGTATTGTTTTGACCATGGTTATTTTACTGTTTGAACCCAGTTGAAACCGAATAATTTTAGTGTTTCACTATAATTGTGCACGGTGTACTGTTTTGATCATGGCTATTTTATTGTTTGAATTCAGTTCTACAAAATACTGTGTAAATCCTGTTAAACATACCATATCGTTGGAACCTGAGTCACTTGAGCGTTCTCGTATTGTTTCAAATGTATGAAAAACAATAAAACAAATATATTTAAATTTTAATTTGAGTTAAATAATTTTTACAGACAGTTAAAATAATGAGTACATTGTGCCTTTCTTCTCTTCGAACAAAAATAATATACAAAATATATCCTAAAGATATGAAAGTGTATTACGTGATTCAAAAACTGAGCTCTGAAAGTTACATAGTTTACTGTTTGACCAAGTAAACAATAAACAGTACTTTTACCCTAATTAATTTATTGTTTGGCCATAGCAAAACAAAAAAATAGTGTTATAATAATATTCTGATCTTAATATGTTAAACATCATTGGCTTTGTCTTAGCAAATACAAACTTATACATTGAACTTACTGTGTTAAACATCTTTGGCCATTGTTTATTTTAGCACAAACGTACTTATGAAATCAGCTTAACATTGGCTTTGTTTTCGCAAGCACAAGTCTTGAACGTTATGTATTAAACATCGTTGGTCATTATTTTTCTCTGCACGAACAAGTTTGCTGAATTGAATCTAATACGTTACACATAGTTACTTATTATTCATTTGTTCTACACGAACAAGTTTGTGAATTGAGTTTAATAATTTAAACACTGTTATTTTCCTTGAAAACTGGATGAATAGGTTTAGCTGAAAGAAACGTTTCTTCGTCCTCTTCGCACAAACCCGTGATCAACCATCACTTATACGTCAAAGTCAAACTGCTTTACCAAATGAACAGTAAATTACCTGGCACGAGAAAACCGTATTCCACTAAAAAATCTTATTGGTTAAACTCATAATTACTAAGAAGCTGGTAGTGTCGCCCTCTTTGCTTCTAAAGTACAGGTGGTTAAGAAAGAAGACTGTTCGGAAATAGTCTGCTTGCATGCACGTGCTTACGTGACATTAGATGTGTGCTGAGACTGCAATATTTCGTCGTTATAAGCAACTTAAGCAAATAATGCAAGATCGCTCACTATTCACAGTAATTTTGACATACAGAATTTTTTTACGCATAACAAACTCCTAATTGTATTTAAAAAAGAAACTGAAGAGGAAAGAAGGGTAATTTTAAAAACGGTTCATAAAATAAAACCAGTTTTCTACAATAAATGAATTTCTATAGCATATTTAAGAATGGTCCACTGAGATACAGTCGAGCATGGCTAGGTGGTAGCATGTATAAACTGTGAATATGAAGATTCATGGTATCTACCCATTTTGCGGGAAAAAAAAATGCGTTACACAATTTCATGCCCTGGGTGCGTAATAAGAGTGACGATCAAATTCCAATAAATTTTCAAAGAGTGCCTCCTAATGAGTTTGTGGTGGGTACTATTGATTAGATGTCCTCTTTTCAGGCTACAAGTTCAAAATTAGGGACGGTTATGCTCATATTAACAAAAAAGGTGAATTCTGTAATATGTCTGAGAAACAATATGAAATTATCTTTGTTAAATATGCTTTCCCCAAATTAAGCGTCAGTAAAAAAATGCTTATTTGGTTAGATTTTGCGAAAATCTATCCTAAGGGATACCACCTGTGCTCGCCGTTCCTAATTTTGAAGTGATAAATTAATCATCGATACCAGTAGGATTTTATCTCACCAGTTAAAACACAATCACGATCGCGATTTGTCTCTATTATTTTGCGGTAACAGGACTCAAACCATTTTCCTTATATCCACAATCCTGCGTAGTACAAAGCTGCGTTCTGCCCTTTTTATTGTTTACAAAAATGTCTACGTACGCAAATTAAATGATAAAGTAAGAATCCAAACTGTACATTTCAGTCTGAACGCCCCTTATGTTCACAAGGGCTAAACACCAAGCTCAGAGAAAACGGAGCTTGCAATGGCGAAGCAATTAGAGCATTCAACTCACCCGACATGCTTATCCGTGAGGGCATTATAATGTTACAATAAATGCCAAAATTTGTTGGTAAAGAAGTATCTTAAGAGTTTGCGGTGGGTGATAATGACTAGCTGTATTTCCTGTAATATTTTGCTGCTAAATTAAGGAGAGCTAGCGCAAACACCCCTCCCTGTAGATTTGCGCTAAATTCAAAACCAAACCAGGGTTAAGGTACAAATATCGCTAGTTTTTGAACTTTTATTGACCGTTGAGAAGACAAAAATTCAGTGGTACACACCACCATAAAAGGCACTTGAATCAAATAAACGGATTGAGCGTCACTTTCATAACTCATCCAGAGCTAAAAAGTGTTAAACACTTCTGTGACATCTCAAGCTGGAATATTAGATCTTCCGATACGAAGTTTGACATCTAACATTAAGAAACAACAAGAACATCTTACCTTGTTAGAATGATTATTTCTGAATACTAAAACATGACAGGAATGTCTCGTAATTTTAAATAAATGTTTTACTTAAAGCTAAATAGGATTAAACACCATATATCATAAAAACACTGTTGTATGGTAAAATAATTAACGTTCTATTATACCGTTTAGCTTCATTTTCATCATATGTCTTGTGAAATTAATATTTTATAAACACGGAACATACGAAAAATAACTTATCAAAATAAACTATAAGGAAGCATTAATAGCACAGTGAAACATTGAAGACGTCCTTTAAGGTTTAAGAAACGTGTAATGAATATTGTCATACTGTCTATTGAACAGATTAAGAAAAAGTTAACTTCTATTACAGTTTAATAAGATCAATAGGTACTTCCACACGGAATGCTTAATTACATTTCGATCCTGACGATATTGCGAGACTGAAGAGGACGCACAACTAGTTCTCTAATTCCAAATCTTCTGACAGAGTCGTTTGTTTACTTTTGAAATTCATGCAAAGCTACACGAGGGCTATCTGCGCTAGGTTTCTCTAATTTAGCAGTGTCAGACTAGAGGGAAGGCAGGTGTCATCAATACCCAATGCAAACTCTTGAGTTACTCTTTTACCAACGAATAGTGGGATTGACCAAACATTATACTGCCCCTAAGAGCATGTTTGGTGCAACGGGAACTTGAACCCGCGACCCTCGAATTACGAGTTGAGTGCCTTTACCACCGGGCCGATAGGTTTATTCCATTTATTTATCTACCACACGCGATGTCATGTTCTTTTAATACTATAGCACTTCAAACGAAAATTAACAAGGAAAAAAATGACCAGGCATTTTTTTTATTTAACGTACATACTTGAACTTTATTTCCATAATCTTTTAAAAACTTTAAGTCCAAACGATCTTCTTCTGACGGAAAACGGTGAAACATTAATTAAATAAAACATAATATTTCATTTGTTGTATAATTATTTGCAGTGGTGAATTTAGGTAGGGGTTAGATGGGGCTCAGCTCCATGGCCTATTGATAATTTTATTCTATTTACAAAATTACATGGGATGTGGGGTCCACACAGCCTTAAATCTGTCACTAATTAGTCACTAATTATTTGTGACTATATATACATTTATTTACTTTTTAATTTAGGTCATGTTTTCAAGTTAGACTTGTGTTAACGGGATGGAATATTTTAACGTACAATATTTGTTACAAAGTATTATTATTATTATTATTATTATTATTATTATTATTATTATAGGATTAAATTTTAAAACTAATTGTTTTAGGGCAACTAAATCCAACTGGAGAAGAATCGAAAAAATCACAAGATTTATTCGTGAAAGTAGAAATGATACAGAATATTTCAAAAACTGCTACAGAAAGTTTAGTATATTTCTCATGATCCTCAGTCCGTATGTCCAGCTCAGGTCTAAATGAAACTTCTGCCCGCGCCATCTGCTCTGCACGGTGTTGGTTGCTCCATCCTACACGTAGACATACATTTCATCCAAATCACTAATCTAGAAACATTGAAAGATTATTAAGAGCTGTATTAAGTTACGAATAAAGCGACTTAGAAATATAATAAAACGAGGCTTTGAAACAGTATCCCAAACTTTCACAGACAATGCTTGTGTTCCTCAGTGTGGCGCTGGTGAAATGTTGTTCTTCTAGAACAACTAAGTTAAGATACATTCATTTCTGATATAAATTTCAAAAAATAATTATTTTAGATAAGGGTGTATTTTCTAAGTCACTTAATATAGATAATAAATAACGCGGTATATAATTATTATCTATATAAATATAATAGCATTGTCTTAAGGCGTGCGCTTCGTAATTTGAGGGTCGCGGGTTCGCGCCCGAGGAGCGCCAAACATGCTAGCCCTCCCAGCCGTGGGGGAGTTATAATGTGACGGTCAATCCCACTTTTCGTCGGTAAAAGAGTAGCCCAAGAGTTGGCGGTGGGTGGTGATGACTAGTTGCCTTCCTTCTAGTCTCACACTGCTAAATTAGGGACGGCTAGCACAGATAGCCCTCGAGTAGCTTTGTGCGAAATTCCAAAACAAACAAACAAACTGTCTTTACTATTAACGTCCAGCTCAATTTTTCTTTCTTTCTCCACCCACAAACTAGGTGAATAGGTTCACCTTGTTCGTTTGCTTACTGCTGTAATGTTAAGTTACTTCTTTCTCGTTATCAATTTATCTGAAAACATTTCACATAAAGAATCTTCTCTTTCAGTGTTCCAAGTCTAAGAATATTTGAAAGAAGCCAACTTCTGTTATATATTTTTCTATGTACCGCTGCTGTTTCAAATAAATATATTTTATATTTTGCTTTTCGACTGCCATTAACACTTTCATTCAGGTCTTTAACTTTTTCTAGTTCATTCAACTTTTCTTGTTTATTGTTTGGGGTGTGGTTTGCACATACTGTGCAAGATATACTCTGTCAGTGTTTTTGGAATTGCTCAATCTTCTCTAAACATTAAATTAAAAAGGACAACTAAGAAAAAATAAAATGATTAATCTTCTTGTCTGCTGAAATTATTTTTAAAATTCGTTAATAAATAATTAGAAATATTCCAAATAAACAATACGTGTTTGTGTTTGAGAAAAGTCTTGAGTCTTTAAAAAAATGAAGTATTAATAAATATTCTCGAAGTTAAAAAAGAGCACATTCATTTTCCCGATATAATTCGGGGTTGACTTGCGGAACCAGTATGTTTTTTTCTCTGTCAGTTCTATGTAGCCATACCCAAAGTAAGATCATTTGATCAGTTAAAAAATGTAGGCCCCCGAAGATACAAGTATGTTAAATATATACAGAGAAGTTTCTCAAACAGCTTTTTCAATATGAACTCTATATTTCTAGCCACGTCATAAAACTATCATAACACTATATGTTTCGTCATATTCCTACCGTTGTACTAGCAGAACAATATTGTTCAGGAAATCAAGGTTCGTCCCTCCTTTATGAACATAAAGAAGAAAAGATACGCAAAAACAATCATAAGAGGAACGCCTACTAAGAGCGACTCTTACACCTGCATGTTAATTTTCTACTGCAAAATGTTTAAAACCATAATTTTCATGAAATTCTGTAGCATCAAAAATAATTTTTCTAAATCTAACTTTCAAAATATTTAATGTCGTTTTATTCTAAATAAAAAAACAAAAAAGTTTATTTTATATTTTGATGAAAATGCATCAATAACCATGTTTAAACAGTCTTTTATTTGAGTTTCAAATAGGTTTCCTATACAAGTTTCTAAAATTGTGTTTACAAGTTCAATGTTTTTTTTTGTTTTTTTTCTAGTATTGAAGACGACTTGTTCAAACTATTTGAAGTAAGAGTATTATATATTCCTTCTGCTGTTACTAAGTGCATAAATAGGGGTGTCTAATTGAAACTCGAAAAGGGGAGAGAAGTACTTACAGTTTCAACATCCAGAGTTGGTTTAGTTTCAAAATAACTTTTTAAAAAAAAAGTATCTTACTGGCCAAATATATTCGATTTTGTGTGGGGTAGATATGAATGCAAATTGAGTGAAATATAACACAATTTAAATTTTGTCCAATTTTGACATATCCTATTAGTATCTGCATTCAAGTTCATTAATAAATGAATCATTATAAGAATAAGATATTTCCCCGGAAGGTGAATATGCGACCTAATTAACTGTAAATTTCTATCTCTTACTTTTTTTTGTCTCTTTATCTTTATTAGCATTTCTAGTAAGCATTTAAGAAATCAACGTGAAAACACAACATAAATAAAGAGTACAGTATAATCCAAATGTAAGATAAAGGACCACTAACCTCTGTAAATAATTTTTTTCGTTGTCTTCTTTACGTTCGTTAAACGTGGTCACACACATGTTATTAATGTTTACCACTGAATCTTATTTTTTTACTCCTCAGCACTCAAGATCGATTATGAGTTTTAAATAACATCTTAGAATAATCGTGCTGTTGACCAACCAGAAACACTGTGAAATAGCCAAGCAACGTGACGTCCAGTATCACGTGTTTGCTCGTCTGTTATTGTTGGAAACTGTTTACTCCGAGTTCTGGAAAGAAATTCGCTAAAACCATCAGCTACCCCGATGCTTTGATATTTCTATACGCACTGTCGTGTATTCGCAACAAATATCAACATGTATTGTTGGCGCCCTCTTCAGGAAGATTATTGTGCTATGGGATTTTAGAAAAAAATCTATACAGTATTCTAAGCTACTTGTGTGAACGAGGAATTAATCTTTAACCTTTGTCAATTTTTATACCAGTGGTGTTTGTTCATGGATCAAAAACCACCGAATTTTTTGCGTTTTTTTTAAATTGATTTTGTCTGTTATGTGTACGTTTAAATATAATATTGATAAGCATTATTGTACAGTTGTTGATTCATAATGCTGAGGTCAATATGTCTTCAAGCTTAGAGAAAGAGTTCATTTAGAGTGCCATATTTGTGAAAGGATATTCTAAATGTTCACTTTCGGGGATAAAAGTTAAAAAGGGGTGAAATAATTCACTTCTATTTATTTCTCTTTTCCCAGCGTAAACTAAGTTTTCTAAGTTATGGCTTAAAGAAGGAAATGCAGCCAACATTTCTGTTAGTAAAATATAAATGTCGTTTAACAGAATTACCTTACAAACACTTTACGTTTTACATAAGCTAACAGTTTGGTAATTATTGTCACTATAATGACATTTCTTAGTTCGGTTAAAGCCAACAGAGTAACAATAAAATATATGGTTAAGTCCGAGACTGACAAATGGTGTGAATTTTAAAATTATACAGAAGTAAATGGTTTATCTTAATATTAAAGCAAAAATATTATTAACAACAGCATGTGACGCTCTACATTTATTTTGTAATAATTATTACAAGACAAGAAAAGGCAATGCAACAATTAGTACCTAATCTACATACATAAAGCATAAAAAACGTGTCTGTCTGTTTGCTCGTTATACAATTGCTCCTAGGTCGCTGAGCAAATCTCAACCAAATTTTGTGAGATGATAGTTTTTAATAAGGGTCATGTTGGTGTAGTTCACAACTCCACCGTCACCATTATTGGTGTTATTGAGCATTTGTTTCTTTGGCGTACGTAGGTGCCATTTCTTATACCAAAACAAAAACTTTATGACACTTGCTATAAAACAACACACGCAAACAGTATGTAGAGAGAGAGAAAGAATACAACAACACACGCAAACAGTATGTAGAGAGAGAAAGAATACACCAACGTCTTATAAATTCCAGAGAGTGAGTGCACTAGAACTGTCTCTGAATGAATATAATTAAGAAAATGTCTGCCACTTTTGCAGTACTACATAAACTCCAACAACTACCATAAAGCTAATATGAAGAGCCATTTCTTGAATTGTACCTACTTTTTATTTTGACCTGTGACCTTTTAACTGCAGTCCGTAAAACAGACATTAAGAGCTAGGTGTTTAAAGCAGGTAACTTAAAGCAACCCTAACCCCACTACTTATGGTTACCTCTTTCAACCAAGTCACCCTCACCATCGCAAATCTATATCATGTTTTAAGAATAAAAATATTGAGATCTCAAAGCCTATGTAAAAGTTTTTGAAAGATAATGAATGCTCATAATATATTATGTTATAAATAACTTGTGTAAATGTTATAATTTTTATGTTATTTATCATAGCATCCAACTTCATATTTTATTATGTTCATAACGTGGACAAAAGAGGGGGTACCCCAGCTTCTCAATGCTTTCGTTTGGTTTGGTTTGAATTCCGTACAAAGCCACAAGAGGGCTATCTGCGCTAATAAGTAGTGTAAGACTAGAGGGAAAGCAGCTAGTCGTCACCACCCACCCCCAGCTCTTGGGGTACTCTTCTACCAACTAATAGTGGGATTGACAGTCACATTATAACGTTTCCACGGCTGAAAGAACAAGCATGTTTGGTGTGACGGGGATTCGAACACGCAGCCCTCAGATTGCGAGTCGAGTGCTTTAACCACCTGGCCATGGCAGGCCCAATGTTTTCGTAACGATAATATAAGAAGAGTACTATCAACTTTGTGAAACGTTTGTTGTTGCACCATTTCACGAAACAAAAACAATGACAAAGTGGCAAACAGAACATGATCAAAACTACGACACTCGGTTCATGAAAAGGTCAAGAGACAACGTTTTGGTTTATATGTATCTTTTTCAGGTACTCATGACGATGAACGTTGGTGAACTAAAACTTCATTTCCCTATCATCATATCACGGTCCTGCCCAATCAAATGACTGTTAAATAATTTATGTAATAATTTAGTAATTAAGGCATAATTTGTAATTCAATCACT
Organism: Carcinoscorpius rotundicauda; assembly: GCA_011833715.1. Lineage (NCBI taxonomy): Eukaryota > Metazoa > Arthropoda > Merostomata > Xiphosura > Limulidae > Carcinoscorpius > Carcinoscorpius rotundicauda. Next base: position 20,030,811 of record CM022402.1, on the reverse strand, counting down.
CGAAACTGCTTAACCCCGACACAAACGCTACGTCACCTTCACTACAGAACTGGCGAACCTATGGCCCACATTTACAGGGCTGCTATAATTCAGATTTAATGCTTGAAATAATATTTTAAGTTTAACGATCATTGTTGCTGTAATGTAAGTTTAATTTATTTTACCAAGTTACGAGCGGTAATTAGTTTACCTACTTTTTTTACATGTAAATCAATTCCAAATTTCTGGTCCGCTTTCGGGAATCCCCATCAAAGTATTTTTGCAAAATACCCAGGTTTCTCAAAGGGTGGAATAAAAACGTTTACCTTTGTTCAAACCTTGGGTCCGAGTATATTGGTACTACTTAGAGGCTAGGGAGTCCAGCAGTTTACGAGAAGGGTTTTTGGAAAATATTCAGATTCTCCAAGAAGTGGAATAATAACGTTCACCTTTGTTTGAACCTCGGGGCCGAAAAGGTTTTGAGGAACATTAACAAAGCCACCATCAATACTCTGAGTAATAACAGATTAACCAGTATCAGAACTCAAACATAAAGACCTATATTTTCTGACAATAATGACTGAATCTCCCCAGTATCACGTTGAATACGTACGGGTATTGGATTAGCAGTGTGGCATCACTTAGAGGGTGGTGAATGTAGCAGTTTAAGAAAAGGGTTTTTCAGGAAATACACAGGTTCTCCAAGAAGTGGGAAAAAATATTTTACTTTTGTACAGGTCCACAATCCGATATTCGAAGTTCCGAATTTCGAAAAGCTCCGAAAATCAGTTTTGATCTACGTCACTCAGGTGTGACGTGGCGTTGTGACAGGCGCATCAGTTGTGTCTCAGGGCTCCTATTGATCACACATGTGTCTGATTTTCGCTGATATTTTTCTTGCTTTTTATTTTATAACTTTGTGTTTAATTTCACTGTGAAAAATGTCAAAAAGAGCTGCAGAGACCCCTATGAGGAAAAAGAAGCATCTGACGTTATCAAAAACGCAGAAAGTGGAGTTATTGCAGAAGCTTGATCGTGGTGTGTCTGTGCGACATGTCACTGAACACTATGGTGTCGGAACTACCACTGTATATGATTTTAAAAAAATATTTGTTCTAAAATCCGAAAAATTCCGAATTTCAAAACACAACTGGTCCCAAGGGTATCGGAAAAGGGATTGTGGACCTGTACAAACATCAAATGTTACATGACACAAACACGCACACTTGTGATGAAAAATCCACTGAAAGTGGAAAATGTATCTCAAGACGGTTGGTATGAGTATTAGTACTTTAGTGAGAATAAGGTACTGAACAAAGTTTCGACCTTCTTAGGTCATCTTTAGGTTAACAAAGTTTACTTCAAGTGGTTTCTCGTTATCACGAATTGCTTACTGACTAATTTTCCCCTGAGCTGTTGTCCAAAATTAGAGGTAATGGCAGAAAGTGTAAGAAGTTTTGGCACAAATTTATCATTCATATTTGTTCATTTATTTAATGATTCCCAATAAGCATAAAGATCGTACCATTAATCTTCCTTAATTTTGATCCGATAAACTAAGAGAAGGCAGCTAGTCAACCACGTTCACTGCCAACTTTAAACCAGTATTTCACCATAAACCATAAACACTGAATACTTGAAAGGGTCATATCTCTCTTTCAAGTACTCAGGATGCGTTTTAATTCACCAGTGTTCATTTTGCAATGTTAAACACTTAGTCACACCCTAACTCACGTAATTAGGATATAACTAGTACAGCTTATTTCAACTTGTAATAGTGGTTTGTTCGTTATATTACTTAAGTATATATTACGATGCTTTGATGACTGTTTTTTCTTTGTTTCTTTTTTCGTTATGTAGGTTAACATGTTAAGTTGAACTGTTCTTTGTGAAAAAAGAAATACGTTGTTAAAATCACCAACATTACTTGTCTGTGTCCATCAGATTCCAGATCAATGTAATTTATTGATTAGCAACATCCTTGAACAAGCTCTTTTGAAGCAAAAAAAAAATCATAAAACATTATCTCTTTAATTTTTTTTTCTGGTAACTGGACACCAAGAATGTCGAGAAATAATACGATAAAATGGAAACACAGTTTCTTTTTACACCAACAAACATACTGTTGTCAACAATGTTGCCTGACCTTAAAACCAGTTGTTTTCTTTAAAACTAAAGTATAGAAGAACAAAATGATGATGGAGTTCCAAAACGATAAAAACTTACATTTCACGCAGCAATCTTATCGTACGCGAGGATAAAAAACAAAACCTAACAACGTCTTCTGAGGATCCAATTGATTGTAGTCTTAATGCAACCATTTATTATTACATAAGATATAAACTGACTGAACCAGTGAAGATGCCAAGTGGAGCCAGGGTTAAGTTATCACAATTTTACTTTTTGACCTTCTCTCTCTCTCTCTCTCTCTCTATATATATATATATATACATATATAAGAAATAATTTGTTTACACGCAGTAAATATTAAATAAGCAGCTCCAATTGGTAATAATTTTTACATTCATATTTGTTTTGCAATCATGCGTATGTTGCTTGCTTTACGAATACACCATAAATAAATAGATAAACGTTACAACAGACTTTCAAATTATTCTCATTGTTTTATCTGTCAAAACTCCAAAGTTTACGTAACTTCTTTTCTGGGTATTTAATGTTTTTCTAAGAAGAATTCCTGAAGCTTTGGTTAAGTAATTTTGACAGAAATACATGTGTACTAATAAAGTCAAACATTCTATGATCAGATACCTTCTTCCGTTATGCTCATACACTGTTCCAACGTATATTTTCTCTCAAGTCCTGTTGCTTTGTGTTGTTCCAAAACATATAAACAAACAAACCAAAGTGTAAGAGATTTATCTCGAAAGCTGAGGTACATTTGGCGAGTTTACAACTCATTTTTCATACAAGATAGAAACCTCTACCGAAAGTATCTTTAAATCCAACGAAATAAATGTTTCGGAATCTTGCACAAAGCTACTCGAGGACTATCTGTGTTAGCCGTCCCTAATTTAGCAGTGTAAGACTAGAAGGAAGGCAGCTAGTCATCACCACCCACTGCCAACTCTTGGGCTACTCTTTTACCAACGAATAGTGGGATTGACCGTCACATTATAACGCCCCCACGGCTGAAAGGACGAGCATGTTTGGCGCGATCGGGATGCAAACCCGCGACCCTCAGATTACGAGTTGCACGCCTTAACACGCTTGGCCATACCGAGCCCACCAACGAAATAAAGGAAAACTTAACACTTGTACACGTGAATTACACACCTTTAAGGCTTGCAGTTTTCTTAAAAACATGTTGATCAAAAATAAAAGTCGAGTGAAGAAAAATAATTCCAAATTAGACTGACAAGAACCTTACTATATCTCAAAAACGAGATGAGTTTATCAATTGTTAATATTCTTGTTGTTATTGTTTTAGCGCAAAGCTAAGCAACAGGCTATCTGCACTCTGCCCACCGTGGGAAATCTACATTTAATTCCAGATTTTAGTATCTTGATAGTTCGAAGTATATATGTAAAAACAGCTCGTTTGGGTTGAGAAAATATTTTACGTAGAAGAGCAAACAACGTTCTAACCTTCTTCGGTCATTGTCAGGTTCACAAAGAAAGAAAGACGTAACTGACCGGAAGCTGACCACATGTTTGAAAGGGGTTGTAAAACTGAGTGTCGGAATGTAGAGGGCTTGTTTAGATGTTTGGATATATAATTTTATTTCGACGACAACTAATTGAATGTCGATGACCTTATATTTTAGATTTAATTAAAAGAAATCAGCATAACAAAATAACCGAAATTAGGAATTTTCAGTTTTTAACTTGTATAAATTGGAAATTTCGTGTAATATACCTAAAATTTTTGAATAGGTATATGACACCAGTTAGAAAAAATGATTTGGTTTATTTTTCAATTACACACAAAGTTACACGAGGGCTACTTGCGCTAGTCGTCCTTAATGTAATGGTGATAATTTGTTTGTTTTTGAATTTCACACAAAGCAACTTGAGGGCTATCTGTGCTAGCCTCTACTTTAGCAGTGTAAGACTAGAGGGAAGGCAGCTAGTCATCACCACCCACTGCCAACTCTTGGGCTACTCTTTTACCAACCAATAGTGGGATTGACCGTCACATTATATTGCTTCCACAGCTGAAAAAGCGAGCATGTTTGGCGCGATCTGGATGCGAACCCGCGACCCTCAGATTACGAGTCGCACTCCTTAACACGCTTGGCCATGCCGAGCCAACAGTGATACACTGGATCAGTGGTTCTTAACCTTGTTGGAGCTTCTGAACCCCGGAAGTATCGTACTTGCATTTACTGAACCATTCGTAACTGGAAAATAAAATATGATTTTTTTCAAATTCAATACATAAGTAGATATTTTATAAGTGCAGAAAATGAACTATGCGTCAGTTGCACACAATATCACTGTGTTCAAAGAACAAAACCAACAAAACATAAATTTCACACAAGAAAATATAACTCAATAAATATTTACTTCAAATCAATGTGACTTTTGCTGTTGCCTTTCAAAAACAAGTTCAGAAATGCGCGGCTTCACCTTGACAAGCGCCACTCTCATATCATTTTCGCAAAAAACTCTGTTCCTTTTCTTCGTTTTTACGTCAACCATCCTCGAAAAGTATTGCTCGCAAAGATACGTTGTAACAAACGGTATGAGTATCTCAAGGGCTTTCTCAGCAATGAGAAGGTGCGCTAGGATTTGGTGACACCAAAACGTTGAGAGCGTTGTTGTTCTGAAAATTTGCTGTTGAACCTGGCTTTGCTGAAGTTTAGTGATTTCGTCGAGGTATACATCATTAACATCTGTTGTCGTAACACTAAACGTAAACGGCTGTCTCGCCGATGCTGGATATGACTCTCTGTTGGGAAAATATCCGTCGACAAATTTTGCAAGCTCATCTGAGTGCTTGGCAATTGCTTGCTTCAGTTCCCCGGGTACAGAAATGTCTCCGATTTCAGACACATCTTCGATCTTTCTTACACAGTCGTCCAGCAGAGGAAAGTTTGCGAAGTTATCATTTCTGTTCATCGTTTCCATAACGGTAGCTTTTTTAGAAAAAACTTCAGGTTTTCTTTCGCTTCGATGATGTTGACTCTACCGCCTTGCATCTGTTGATTGAGATAATTGAGAGCATTGAAGGTATCGGCCATGTACGCCAAAAGAGAATGAACTCAGATTTTTCGAAGCAATCTGCATGACAATGTTGGTGCTCTAGCAAAAACAGGGCTAATTCCACACGCAGGGCAAAAACACGATTCAGTACCTTTCCCCAGGATAACCACCGAACATTAGAATGGTAAAGAAGTACCTCGAATTCAGAGCCCATTTCATTACTCAGCTCTTAAAAGATTCGGTGCTTCAGGGCACTATTTCACACAAAGTTCACACATTCCACTACAATTTTTAATACTTCTGCCAGTTTGTAATGCAAGGTTTTTGTTGCCAATGCATGCCTGTTCAGAACACAGTGCGTTACAATGATGTGTGGTGCGTTGGTGAAAGCCGATGTTTCGTCCCAGCGTGACTGGAGGAGCTCCAGTCCAAACAAACTGCAGAAACCACATCCCACGAAAGATCGTTGTCTCTGAAGAAGTCATCCACAAGTTTCTTCATGTCGGCTGCCTTAGTTGCTGTTGTAAGAGGATTGCAAAATAAAAAAAAAATATATTTTATTTCGTCGTTCTTCACATAGCACACGAATACAACATGCCAGCTTAGATTGAAAACGTTGGTGGTCTCATCGAGTTGAAGGCTAAATTTTGTTGAGCTTGAAATCAGATCTGCAACTTCTTGAGCCAACATGTCATCGCTCATGTCATTTATTCTGCTGCTTATGGTGTCATTTGAAAGAGGAATTTGGGATAACTTATTTTAGCAGCTTTTCCCAGCATGATATTTGCAATATTTAACGCAGCTGGTTTTACGAGTGCTTCACCAATGGTGTGTGATTTGCCCTGCTTTGCAATCAAGTACGCAACTTCGTACGATGCTGTAAGGATCGGTTTGTCGATGGGTACAAAGCCGAGAACAGACAAAGTAGCCTTTTCATCGAACCTGGCTCTCTTTACCTTGAATTCAGCAGGCGTTGTGTTCTTGTATTTCCCATCTCTATGCAGCTTTAGGAAGTATTCTCTTAGTTTTGCTGGTGCTAGACTAGAATTGCTGAGCTTGGCATTGCAAGTCATGCATTGAGGACGCTGACTCCCATCATGTTCCGTTATACACGTGAATCCAAATTTTACGTATTCGTCCGACCACTTTCTGTTTTTGCTCCACATAGTTAGTATGAAGAGATTGAAAGATTAGGAAAAAATTACAAATGACGCACGATTGCTACAGTCACAAGTCGACTGCTAAGCGCACGAAGTTCCCTGCAGCACAGATATTAAGGCCAAGTGATGAGACGTGATCAGCCACAGCCAATGATTGGCAAATGGAGCACGACGTCACGAATCATACGAGTTGGGCGAACGGAACGGATACACCCACTGTATGTGTGTCTTGACCTCTGCTGAACCCCTAAGACTAACACACCGAATCCCTAGGGTTCGATTGAACCCAGGTTAAGAACCACTGAACTAGATGGAAGGAGCTAATCTGTACGACTCATCGCCAATTCTTGATCTACTCTTTTGTGAACTAATAACGAGATTGGTCTTCTCATTATAACGCCCACACAGCTGAAAAGGCGAAAATGTCGAAGATGAGGATTCGAATCCGTAACTCTCAGATTTCGAGTCGAACGCCCTCACCACTAGGCAATGCCAAGGCCTCAGCAAAGATAAATCTGTTTGAATCGAGATAAAATCAGTGAGTGCAATCACAAACATTTGACTCACTGGCGAGCTTCGTGTGTTTTAAAATATCATTTAACCCATTTGTTCATGACAACATACTCAGATGAAGTTCACTACGATTAGCAAACACAGTGGGACTCTTGAGAATGTAAACACGTGGTAAGAGGATGATGAACAACTGTCCATTACTATCAAAATTAATTAATTTGAAAAAAACACAGTATTATTTTTAAAGAGAATTTGTTCATTTGAATGAGATGCTGGTACAAATCCACATTCAAATAAACTGAGCTAGTGTTGCTATTGGTTTATAAAATATTCTTTGGCGAAGTACTTAGAACACTTTATTCATGTTTTGGGTGTTTTAGTTTTTACGTCGTTAAAGGCTAAGTTACACGCTCTCGGAATCCACCAAACATTATTTTCAGTTCTAAAGCATGTTATGAATTACAACCATGCAAACATATGGTAATAACTGGAATTCATGATAAGGAGACTATTAGAAAGTTGGAGTATTCTGTTCGGAGATTAAGAAGTAAAAACCAGTAACATATAAGATACGAACAAATAAAAGGATCCTGTTCTGTTAATAGCAAACACAAGAGAATGTTATATACGTGGTTAGTTCTTTAGTTTAACTTCGAAGTAATGTTTCTGAAGCAAGCATAACAATACCCCTTTATTAACTATCTTTATACGTAATTCATTCCTTTCGAGACCACGTGCCCGTCTTTTCAAATGCATAATGCCGATGTATATTATGCACTTAAGTGAAGTTCTTCCATTGTTACATTAGTAACATTAAGAGACTTTATCTTTGAAATCTTTACTGATAATTATAAAAGAAGCAGGGTCTTTCTTATCTTGATAACGATAAAGGACAATATATGAACGTTGGTAGACAGATGTGTACAAATAGAGAGCGCCGAAAGATTAACGGTGTGCGTGTATTCCTTAGAGCAAAGCCACATTGGACTATCTGCTGAGCCCACCGAGGACTGATGGAGTTGTGTGTGTGTGTGAACTACTGACAGATAGAACAAGTCCATTTTTTAATCAAACCTGTTATTTTTGGAGTTTATTTGTTTGTTTGATACCAAATAAGAAGTGGGGTTACTAAGGTCACGCCTTATCCTGATAAACTCCTCTTTATTTTTGTGCTATGGAACCTAGAAATGTTATGTTTTGGTTGATGAAAATTTTTATGCATAATTATTTTACTTTTACGTTAAAAACTTATTCCTTCACATCGTTTCTCAGTATTTATTTTGGATCATTTAGTAATAATTATCGAGGATAGTGATTTAATTGCTATGTGCTTGAATTTTCCATGTATAAACCACGGTTTATGAGCAAATTCTGTCTGCACAACCGTAATATGTAGAAGAAATTCTACATATTTTATGCTACTCATAACGTTTCAGTTCAATGACATAAAATTTTCCAGCATCTCCGTCAGTAAAGTCCCCTCTAACAAAGACTCAAACGAAGACAAATGATTTCAAATGATTTATTTATGAATTTCGATGGAAGCTGGATGAGGGCTATCTGTGCAAACCGTCCTTAATTTAGCAGTGTAAGACTAGGGAGAGGGCAGCTTGTCCTCATCACCCACCGCCAGCTCTTGGACTATTAAGAGTGGTATTAACTGTCACATTATAACGTCCTTACGGCTGAAAGGGCGAGCATGTTTGACGTGACAAAGATTCGAACTCTCGATCTCCAGCTTACCAGTCGAGCGCCCTACAGACCCAATGAATGAACTACTAGGGTTAGTTGTTTTACTCAGAATCCGATGATTTGACTTTGATATTCGAAGAGTGAAATTTAAATATAGCACGTTATAAAACGAGAGTTAAGTTTTGAATACTTTCGAACACTCCTATTGAAAATTGTATATCAGAATACTTGAATAAATGAAGCATGCACATGTACTGTTGTCTTCTATTATTGGTAAAAAAAATGTTTGAAAATAACAAAATTAAAAAGCGAAACAAAGTGACGATATTTCTTCTTATAATTTACAAAGTTTTTCTTTAAAAGAAATAAGTGCGTGGAATATATGTGACATGTTTGCAAGGAAGTGTACTGGTAACTCGACTGCACCTGCGCTAGAGACGCGGTTTTATACACTTTTTTTTCAATGTTGACTTCTAGAAGATTCAACTTATATACTGCACATTTTATAATTGGAAAAATTATAGTTTATATAAATAACTTTAAAAACCCAATCAGCAAATCACGTGGCAAATATAAAGTTACAGTGGAATGGTATGTATCGGAACTACATGTAGACATTGTCTGGTAATGGTTAAGTAGTGTGATGGCCCCAAAAAGTGATCGCATTTGGAGAAGGTGTGTAACTGTCATTTCGAATGCAAAATATTCATACATTCAGATTTAAAAGATGTGTTCAAACCAAGAATTTAGAATTTCAAAGACGGAAATATTTCTTTCACTTAATAACATTGGAAAATAAAAGAATATAGAGCAGTTTGTAGAACAAAGAACATCCAAATAGAGGATTGCAACTGATCATACTCCCGTCTTGTAAAGTAGCAAAGACCAGCATCTCGTGATAGGGGAGTCCAGAGCTAGTCACCGAGCAAGTCAGACGTGCTAATATCTTCGCCAAGATGTTATTCGGAACGAAACGTTCATCCTCGCCGGTCAGACCGATAGTGCCGCCGGTAATCGTCGACGGCCTACCGCCGAACCTCACGCCGTACCAAATCGCTACGCTGATCGCCCGAGCCAAGCCAAGGGCAACCATTAAACCGTCCAGGACCCGAATATTATGTCGGGGCGGAATCCTCATTCAACCAGCTACCAATGCAAACCAAATTTACCTGTGCTGGCCATGGAACACTGAATTTAAAGTAAGCTGTTCCCCACGAAAAGTCCAGACATTCTTTATTCGGTATTCCTGAGGGGCGTCGACCCATCTATTCAACCAGAAGAAATCAAACAAACTATAGAATCCCAAATACAAGCCAAAGTTTATGCAGTTCATCGAATTTTTCCAAGAACAGTAACCATACCACGCACTTCATGAAGATAGTGACAACGTCGAAGTACAGTGCTGACTGTATTCTACGCCCACATCGACAACCACGCAATAACGGTTCAAACAAAGCACCCAGATATCGCAAACAACCAATGGAAATCTTCCACCATGAAACTACTAACATTCCGCCGAGTCCAGATATAATTAGAAGAAACATGAAGACAGATTCAGACAACTCAACCCAGACGACGAAAACTCCCACAATCAGCAACACGCCAAGTTTCAGCAGTTCAAGAAAGAAAAAGGACAGTGCATGCCAGACTTCAATCCCAGTTCCACAGAATTCAACAACCAGCCAGACCCAAACCATTATCAAGATAACCATCGACGCAACAGTACAAACTGAAAAACAAACCACCTCTACGCAGAAATCTCAAACCAAATTCTCGAGAAGAAACAAAGCATCACAGACCAGCGAAGAACAACCAGTAGTTCCACCACCGAGACCACGTTTTTCAGTCGCACCAATGGGTTTCAAGTGTATAAACAAGTTCAAGACGAAGTTACCACCTGACCTACAAGACTGAAGCTAAACATTTTCCTGTATACCACCAACAGAGTTCATCCATTTTTATTTTATTTTATTTTAACTTTTTTATTTCTTATTCCCAGCTACTTCAGGGCACGGTCTGGGTAGATCATTCGGCGCCCAGGCCGTGAAAGTGGGTTTTCTCGGGGTGCTTCCGTTTTCCCCCACAGCAAAATCTCTGTCATTGCACCTGTAGGTCCCAGCCTTATCTGAAAAGGGCCGTTTACCGCGTCACCTAGAATAATCACAGTAAATTTTAAAGATCAATTCACCAGCGTACTCCGTCCTAGAGCCAAGGTCTGGCTCACTTCTCTTTTGCTGCTCTCGTCCAGGTTTCCCGTCCTTCCTCTCATTCACAAATACCCCACTCCAGTTTCGAAATATTAAAAACAAAGTAAAAATTCCATGGACTTTTCAAAAACTTCTCACGTAAGGGGACGAAGAAGAACTAGAAAACTCCTGAACACCTCAGTTGGAGAGAGAACTCTTCTGATTTCTCTCTCTCTAAACTAAACCCCTGCCACGTTACTTTGCTGTCGTGATAGGTGAGAATCAATGAACTCAAAGATCAATGGCAAAAGACGTTCATGACTCCCAGACAACATTATGTAATATATCAAGAATCATGCCCAAAATTGGTTCCTCGATATGTCTTTTCATCCGTCGCATATTTTAAGCAGCTGAAGAATTAAACAGGTATTCATTTTAATCGAAACGGACACATACCAATCAGAGAACCTATGGATTTCTGCATGAAACAGGCGATAGAAAACCGTCATCCTCGTACACTAAATGGCTTATGGGAAGCAAACAAAAGTATACTACGCTTTGATGGCCCTACGATGGAGCCTTTTGCAATGGAAATTACGCTGCAGAGCTCTTTTCAAAATGACCAGATGCGGTAAGGATCTAAAACCGTTTTAATACGATTGATCTAACTTTTTGTACAGTAAATATTTCACTAGTTCTTTCTTTTCTCTCTTATTCGCATTATTAACTCAGTTTACGAAAATGATCTGAACCGAAACTTTAAAGTTGAAATTACGATAAAAGAAGAATCAGTTCAACTTAATTTTGTATTTGAAACTGAACTGCTTTGCTTGACTTCTTCTGAAAATAACTATATTGGGAAACATTTACTGTAAGTTGAAAATGCCGCCAGCAACAAAGTGATAGATTATATAATCGTTCTAAGTTCTAAAATCTACATTATCTGATGGCAAGCACCTGTAACTAATTGCCCCCCGCTAGTACAGCGCTATGTCTCCAGATTTACAACGCTAAAATCAAGGGTTCGATTCCCCTCGGTGAGCTGAGTAAATAACCCGATGTGGCTTTGCTATAAGAAAAAACACAAAACACAAACTGCAACTAATTAAAGTACAAACAACTGTTTGCTTAATGCCAAACAATTATTGATGCTATAATTAACATTCATAATAGAGCGTGTTTATTGAAACTGGCGAAATATACACAATATATCATTGGAATTTCATTTGGTAACACGCACTGTCCTTAGAAATGGGTTTTATATTTACTAAAAGGAATCATTTTATATATAAACAGCTAAATACAGTGGGTTAACAATAAACTTTCAGCTAATTCACAGAACAACATATATTACAAGCATTAATATCTTTGTGTTTCTATTACTGCGAGGAAATCATCATATACTCTTTAAAAATGGCCCCCCAGTGGCTCAGCGGTATGTCTGCGGACTTACACGCTAAAATCCGGGTTTCGATACCCGTGGTGGGCAGAGCACAGATAGCCTATTGTGTAGCTTTGTGCTTAATTCAAAACAACAACAACAACAACTCTTTAAAAAAAACGTAAAAGGAATATTTTTGTTATTTTAAAGAGAAATGTATGTAATAACGTAACAAGCTCAGAGTATGTGATGTTACACGTATTAAGGCACTGATTGTCAGACCAAAATAACAATAAAAGTTGTGCACTTTGAAAACGGAGGTTGATTGATTGATTTAGTGTTCAATGGCACAAAGCAACGAGGCTATCTGCGCCAGACATCCAGTAAAAATGTAAAAAAAAATGTAGTAAAAGACATAAATGGAAATGAAGGTAAAACAAAAAAGTATAAAACCAATGTTGACTTCTAGTCTACAATGTTAAGATAGAAGGCAGAGTATAAGAAGTTGTAAGGTATTTACTACAGCAAAAAGGTAATGATCATAACCCACCAGGAAGACTAACAGGTAAGTTCAAGACCCACCGTCAGTCACCTGAAGTTGGCCTTTCCAGTCCTGGTTCCGGGTTATGTGTCAAAGCAGTAAAAAGATAAAAGTCAAGTAAATGGAGTAAACTTTGTAAAACTAATTAAAGATAAAAGCAAAATGGCAATTAAAACAGAAAATGGCGCAAAAACTAATGTTGACATCCAGTCAACAAAGTTGTAAAGGACTACCTGTAGCAGAATGGTAATGATCATAACCCGTCAGGAAGATTAACAGGTAAAAATAAAAACCACCGTCAGTCACCTGAAGTTGGTCTTTCCAGTCCTGGTTCCGGATTATGAGTCAATATGGCTAGTACGAAAAAGTAAAGTAGTAAAAGTGTGAAATGATATGCAGCAAAAGTATAATAACAAATCGATAGGACGACTAACGAGTAGTTCAAACAGTAGCGTTAGTCACCTGAAGTTGGCCTTTCCAGTCCTGGTGTCGAGTTATTTAATGTTCTGGCCATTGTCAAATGTCAAATTGAATGAGAGAGATTAAAACTGTAAAAAAGGAGCCACAATTAAAAAGGTGTTATGAATAAATATACAACACTTAAATGAGATTAAAAAAATTAATGGCCATTAAAAAATTCAAAACGTTATCAAGGTGGACAGAGTCACCATCACCATAACTCTGTCCAATGTTACAGACTGACCCTGGGAAAAAATGTTTAAAATATTGCCGTCGTTGAGAATTGTAACGATGGCAAGAAAGTAAAACGTGGCTGATAGTGATTTGAGTGTTACACAAACTACACATTGGTGCATCAGTTCCAGATAAAAGAAAATGATGAGTTAAAAAACTGTGACCAATGCGTAGCCTAGTGAGAACAACTTCCTCCTTCCAAACTTTACGGAAGCTAGATGGCCAAACTCCAATTTTGGGTTTGATTTGGAAAAGTTTGTTGTTGCGCTGCTCACTCTGCTCACTCCAAGTGGACTGCCAGCTGGCACAGAGCCGAGCCTTGAAGACAACACCATAGTCCATGTACGGAACAGGCATAGGGGTGACAGTGCTGAAGCAGACATATTTAGCTGCCATGTCTGCAAGCTCGTTACCGCGAATACCAACATGGCCTGGTATCCAGAAAAACTGGATTGAAGTAGCTGCTAATGAGAAATGGGCCAGTCGGTTTCGAATATCAGCGAGAATAGGATGTGAGCTAACGTGTAGCGATTCCAAGGCAAGTATAGAACTAAGCGAATCAGTATAAATAGTGCATTTGGAGTACTGCTCAGCTGCAATATGATCCAGGGCAAGAGATATGGCATATAGTTCAGCAGTGAACACAGAAGCTGTAGAGGGAATTCTGCGCGCAACTACTGACCCATAGCAAACCGTAGCAGAACCCACTGAATTACCTGATTTGGAAACGTCTGTATAAATGGAAACTGAATGATTGTTTGAAAGATATTAATTGAATAAAAGACGGTACTTCAAATCTGGAGTATCTGCCTTTTTTAGGTGACTGAAAGAAAGGTCAAATTTGGGGGCTATAATAAGCCATGGTGGGATGGGCCGACCTGTGGAATCTGCAATGTTATCCAAGGACAAACACAATTCATCCAACTGCGCCCGGGTGCGAAGGCCAAAAGGAGCAATGACAGATCATCTGTTTTGAAAAAGTAATGCCCACCGAGGAAGGAAAACACATTCCCAGGTGGGATGCTTTAATAAGGAACGAAGTTTCGAAGTATATTGTAAAGATAGTTGCAAACGGCGAAGGTGTAGAAAAGGTTCATGAGTTTCAATGTATATGCTTTGAACTGGAGAGGTACGGAAAGCCCCAGTGCAGAGTCGAAGTCCTTGGTGATGAATAAGGTCCAGCATCTTTAAGGCCGAGGGTCTGGCAGAGCCATAGACCATTGATCCATAGTCAAGTTTCGATCTAATAAGAGCACGATATATCTTCAACATTGAACAGAGATATGCCCCCAAACTGGTAGAAGAGACGACACGAAGGATGTTCAGTGCGCTTGTGCATTTGACCCGAAGCTGCTTTAAGTGTGATATAAAGGTCAGTTTACGATCAAAGATAAGCCCCAAGAACTTTGTCTCCGGGACCACTGGCAGCAAAACTTCACCGATATGAAGTTCAGGATCAGGGTGAATACCTCGTCGACGTCAAAAGTGCATGCATACAGTTTTGCAGAGAGAAAACTTAAAGCCATTCGCCAGAGTCCACTTCCGTACACGATTGAGGGCAGTTTGTATTTGTCGCTCAATATATCTCATGCTTGACGACTGACATGAGATGTGAAAGTCGTCTACATACAGCCCACTCGCAACAGTGAGAAGTAGTTGTTCAGTGATGGCATTTATCTTTATACTGAAGATTATGACACTCAATGTGCAGCCTTGAGGGACTCCAAGCTCCTGTACAAAAGAACGGGAAAGTGTCGAACCCACACGAACTTGGAATCTCCTGTCCATTAAACTTTTTAATAAACATGGGTAGATGGCCACGTAACCCATATGTATGGAGATCTCTTAAAACGCCATACATCCATGTTGTGTCGTAAGCCTTCTCTATGTCAAAGAATATTGATACAAGATGTTGGCGGTTGAGAAAGGCTTCTCTGATAGATGTTTCAAGATGAATTAAATCAGTGGTTCCCAAACTGGGGGTAAATTACCTAGGGTAATTTAACAATTTATCGGGGGTAATGGAGGGGTGACAGAAAAAAAGTTAAAATTCTGAAAATCAAGAAAACATTGAGGTAGCTGGTATTAGGATTAATGTTAACTTAGTCTTAGTATGTAAAGTTGTAAATTAAACTTCTTTTAAGTATGTAATAAAGTTAAACCAAATAACAATAAACATCAAAAACTAATATAAGTAGTAGAAAAGAAAAAATATGTATCTAAGTGTGTGGTAACCTCAAAGTATTTTGACAAGTATGCTTCAGAACACAAGTCACTCAGTAACCCTGATGACTCATCGACGTGTCCAGTACGCGTCACTCACTGCCTAAGATTGCCTCAATTTCACACTGTCAGTTTCTCTGTGAGCATCAGCCGAGGTAGACAAAACCTGGTATGTATGTGTACTGCCCTGTGCAGTATACCTACTATTACATCATTCCTATGCTGAATAAGCTCTTTTAATACTATCTAGAATCTCATGAAAAAATAAATAATAAGTTCACATTGTTCACACTTTTGTATGCAGTTTTTCTTTTTCTTTTTCTGCAGATTAAACAATAAAATGTCTAAAAAGCGCACCTACTCTGACGCCTTTCTTCCCTATGGCTTTGTGAATTTACCTTCTGGTGGAGAGGATCGGCCACAATGTGTAGTATGTCACAAAGTGTTGACAAATGAAAGCCTTAAGCCATCAAAACTCTCAGCTCACCTCCAGAAGTGCCATCCAAATCTTCAAAATAAGGATGAGGCTTATTTTCAGCGCCGAGCTCTAGGACTGAAGAATATCCATTTCGGTTCATCTGGAATTCTCGCCCAAAAGCTTCAAGCTGCGGTCGAAGCATCTTACTTTGTTGCATATAAAGTTGCCGAACAACAAAAATGTCACACCATTGCAGAGAATCTGATTATGCCTTGTGCATACGAGATGGTAAGCAAGATATGTGGGGAGGATCAAGCAAAGAAACTGAGTGTCATAACAACACAATCCGCCAACGAGTCGATGACATGGCATCAGATATTCTGTTCCAAGTTACAACAGAGATCAAGGAAAGCTCATATAGCAAATTATTCTTGCAATTTGATGAATCGTGTGACGTAGCCAGTTGTGCTGTTCTCTTTGGGTTCGTTCGTTACGTCCACAAGGACAAGATCAAAGAAGACTTCCTATTATGCGAAGATCTGCTGACAACCACGAAGGGAGAAGATATCTTCAATATCATCAACAGTTTCTTTACCACGAATGGATTGGATTGGAACAGCGTTCAACAGGTAGGGAGAAATGTTTATATAATGTCTAGATTAGTATAAATACAATGAATTACATGGCATATTGTCATATAGTTTTATTTATTGTACAAGTAGCTGTAGTGTAGCTAATATTTTATACATATTTCACAAAAGTTCCGTGCCTGTCGTACTGAAATACTAAAGTACCAAATTAATTAAATTAAAGTAAAACCATATAATTATAATGCAAAAGATAAGTAAGAATGACTAACTGACGCAATCTATAATAGTTTTTCTTTTTTAATCTAGGTCTCCGTCGATGATGGGTCGTAATCGTGGATTACGGGGCCTCATACAAGCTGTGAATCCAGAAATTTCTGTAGATCATTGCATCGTTCATCGGTACTCTCTTGGATCAAAAAGCCTACCTGGTAATCTGAAATGAGTGTTTGAAGATGTGTTGAAAATCGTCAATTTCATCAAGTCCAGGGATGTGAATTCGCGCATATTCAGGGAGCTGTGCAAGGAAATGGGAGAGCATATCAAGTTCTGCTCTACCACACCGATGTTCGCTGGTTGTCCAGAGGCAAGGTTGTATGTTGAGTCATTGAGCTCCGAACGGCTCTTCAGGAATTTCTGAAACAAGAAGAATCTCCTTTTGCTACCAAGTTCACTGATGAGGAGTGGCTTGCTCGACTTTGTTACTTGGCTGAAATATTTGCGGAGCTAAAGAGTGATAATCTGCAACTCCAGGGCTAAAACACGACTGTTATTGATGCCCATCACACTGTGACTGCATTTCTGGGATAACTGAGACTCTGGATTCGACGCTTGGAGAAAGGAGTGATCGCTCATTTTCCCACCCTGGACCAGTTTGTTGAGAAGAATAGTTATGATACTGGATCACTTTTACAGACCATCAACAAAGAGATGAGCGACCATTTGAAGGGGCTTGAAACAAGCATGCAGCACTACTTTCCAGAAAATGACCTAAAAACATCCAGTCTTCAGTGGATCATTCATCCCTTTTCTGCACCTGATGAGGCCATTCATGATGATGATTTCCCACAAAGGAGGAGTGGATCACAATTCGAGAAAATGAAGCCTTGAAAGTCAAATTCCAAAACCAAAATGCAGATTCCTTTTGGATTTCACAACTAGCTGACTCGCCAACTCTGTCCAAGAGAGCCTTGAAGTTGGTATTATTCTCAATAACGTATCTGTGCGAGAAGGGCTTCTCAACCGTGATGGGGATGAAAACAAAAAAGAGGACTCGCTTGAATGTTGCAAACGATGCCAGGCTGACACTTTCAACCACAAAGCCAAGATTTCCTAAACTAGCTTCAAGTATGCAACTCCATCCATCCCACTGATGTTCTTGACATCTTTGGCAATATTCATTAGAAATGCACAATGATCAAATACAATAATTAAAAGTGTAATTCAGTGTAAATAAATTATATACATAAATTGTAAATAAATAAAATGTAATAAATAAAGTGCAATATATCTCTAGTTTAATTTAGCCACATATATCAATGTTGAAATCATTTTGTGAAAGGGGTAACATGCTTTATGTGGCATGTTAAATTGGGTAACAAGCTGAAAAAGTTTGAAACCACTGAATTAGGTGGTCTGTGGTAGAGTGCTGTCAACGGAACCCACACTGGGTGGGCCTGAGGAGGATCTTTGATTCAA
The DNA here is from genome assembly GCA_011833715.1 of Carcinoscorpius rotundicauda. NCBI lineage: Eukaryota > Metazoa > Arthropoda > Merostomata > Xiphosura > Limulidae > Carcinoscorpius > Carcinoscorpius rotundicauda. The sequence goes on along the minus strand of CM022402.1, from coordinate 20,012,574 downwards.
GAAATCAACCAAGACGAGCATTTGTCATCCTTTCTAAGGTCTTACAGAGAAGGCTCGTCAAAGCAATTGGACGATAGTCTGAAGGAATCTTTGGATCATTCCCTTGCTTAGAGAAAGGTAAAATAATAGCCTTGCGCCAGGCATCAGGAAAAACATTCTCCTGCCAAACCCAGTTGAAGACAATCAGTAGGACATCAAGAGAAGCAGGAGATAGATGGTGCAGCATGTCATAATGAATATTATCAGGTCCAACAAACGTAATGGCAGACCGATGAAGGGCCATTTTTAGTTCCACCAGGGTAAAGGGACAATTATACTCAAAGAACCAGTCAGTTCGAAAGGAAAGAGGTGATCTCTCTGCCTGAGTCTTAACGGCCATGAAGGTTGGAAGAAAAAGCAGAAGTGCTAGATACCCGGCAAAAGCTTTCACCTAGAGTGTTAGCGATGTTCCAAACATCAGTCACCTCCTGACCATCAGAAAGTAAGATTAAGAGGGGGATAGAATTGTAGTGCCCATTAACCTTTCGAATCCTGTCCCTTGTGATCTTGGAACTGGTGGTAGAAGATATGCTGGTTGTGAACTTAATCCAAGATTCCTTCTGGCTTTGACGTCTTACCCACCTAGCATGTGCACGAGTCCGATGGAAAGCAACCCGGTTTGAAAGTGTGGGATATCTACGAAAAGTATTCCAGGCCCGTTTTTGAGCCTTCCGTGCTAAGTGGCAAGCATGATTCCACCATGGACGAGGATATCGTGGAAAACGTGTCGAGGTTTTAGGAATACACCGAGCAGCTGCATGTATAATACAGTCAGTTACCGCTGCTACACAGTCGTCTATTGATGAATGATTTACGATGGCAGGATCAAGTTCTGGGAGGGCAGTGAAAGTGGACCAGTCTGCCTGATCCAGCTTCCACCGGAACACGCGGGTAGGGTGGCATCGACCACGGCCAGTCTCTCTCAAAAGGATCGGAAAATGATCACTGCCTAGTGGATTACTGTCAACCCTCCATGAAAAATGGGAGAATAATGAAGGGGAGAAAACTGAGAGATCAATAGCGGTAAAGGACTGTCTAGGTGCATGAAAACAAGTGGAAGAACCAGTATTGAAAAGAGAAAGATTGTGATCAGAGAGCATCCGCTCTACAGATCGACCCCTCCCATCAATAATAGCATTTCCCCAGAGGGGATGATGTCCATTAAAATCCCCCAGGATTAGAAATGGAAATGGCAACTGTTCAATGAGAGCATCAAGGTCTGATTGATTATATGTCTCTCCAGGGGACAGGTACAGAGAACAAAAAGTGATGGTATGACCCAAGGAAACACGGATGGCTACGGCCTCCAAGGGTGTGTTGAGTGACAAAGACAGGGTGGGCACATGTTGATCAACCAACAGTGCAACCCCTCCATGTACTCGACCATCACACAACCTGTCATTTCTGTACAGAGAAAACTGCCAAATGGAGACTGTATCAGCATATTTGAGAAATGTTTCTTGTAAAGAAAGACAAACAGGATGGTAGAAATCAATCAGCGTTTTGATATCATCCAGATTAGAACGTAAAACTCGACAGTTCCATTGTATCAAGGTGGCCATTTTTAAGAACGGGTAGGTGAAGTGGCTGGAGAACCCTTCGGTTTACGACCACTTCTTTTTTTTTACTGTCTTTAATCGGAGGAGGTCTATCAACCTCCACGGATCCTGCTCTGGGTCGAGTGGGCAGGTTTTTGTCATTGGAAGAAGAATCCAGTGACTGAGAACGCGAACGAATAATTGTTTTGTCTCTTCTGGTGGGAGAAAACGATATATCACAAGAAATACCTGTATTTTACACTGACGGACGTGGATCTTGAGGTTTGTTGGAAGGTACGGGAGGAAGAGAGATGGGTGTGGAAGTCGATTCATCAACTTTTTTAACCACGGAGGTCAAAAGGCTTTTCATTTGTTTCGAAAACAATTCTCTTGGAGGCACAGAGAGATCTGTCTGCACTCCCACTGTAGTTTTGGAATGAAGTGCAGCAGCATATGTCCGAGATGGAGTTGTGGACAGCAATTTCCGAGCCTCAGGATAACTTATGTTATGTGTCGTTTTCAAACGCTGCACCTCTTTTTCCTCCAACCATTTTGGGGAAGAATGAAAGTAAGAGGGGTAAAAACCATTGCAGTTTACGCAATGTGGGTTCATGTCACAGTCATAGGCATCGTGGTCCTTGCTTCCACAACGAGCACATGTCAGGGAACCACGACAAGATGTCTTTGAGTGGCCGAATCTCTGACATTGGAAACATCGAAGAGGGTTTGGAATGTATGGCCGAACCCTACAAATGAGATAACTTGCCTTGACGGTGGCTGGTGAATAAAAAAAGGGGACATTTGCCCTAAAGGTTTTTCCGAAAGAGAATGTAATATAAGAAAATGAGGTACGTGTGTTACTGATGTTGAAGATGCTGTTCTGAGTATTTAAGACGTGGTCGCTTACCCACTGACTTTTTTTTTTACAATTTTATTTAAATTTTTCAAGCCATTTTGAGCGGATTTTCCTTTCCTTGTAAGTCTAATATGCTTTATTTTTTGTGCATTTTTATATATTTATAGCCTTAACAGTCAATAATACAACGTAAAGTTTTGTTTGGACTGAATATTTATTTTTTGAAGTTATTTTTGCCCGAACATTTTATTGGAGTTTTTTTTCTTTCGTTTATAGCTTTTAGTAGTTTTTTCTATAAATTATGGATAATGTTTGTACACTGATTAAAATTCTTGGATACTTTTATCCTTACAAAATTATGGATTAGTTTTTACAAACTAAAACTATTCCTAATCCTAAATAACAGGTCCAACTCGGGTTGTTGAATTCAGAGTGATAACCATTACACCATGGCACCGAACATATACAGTACATAGGAGCAGACAGCAAAACACAGTCCTAATCAATTCTGTCTCCTAATCATGAATCGAACCTCAGGTCAAAATGTCCTGCCACTATCTAGAAGCGTTTACCTTATAGGTAATTTGATAACACATTCTTATATTGAACATTACCTTAATGCTTAAAGAAGATGATCTATGCAAGTTCAGTAAATTACAATCGTGTATGTTGAAGCGTTTATATTAGAAAAATATATTATACAAATTTAAAATTAATTTTCAGGTAAGACTTTTCTATTTTTGTGAGATTAGAAACTTGAACCTAGGAATAATATTCCCCTGCTTCAATACCTACTCAAACTTCCAAAATATTTTTCACAGTAATAGGTATATGATGCAACTTAAAGTTCTCTATCCAAATTAATTTCACGTCAATAATACATCATACAGCTGTACCACCTGGTGTTATAATCTATTGTATCTTAAAAGACGTGAATTCCTTCTCGGTAACAAGATTTTCTCAAAGTTTCCCTAGTTTACATAAACCTACGGTCGAATATGTTATTTTAGATATAGATTAACGAAATGAAATGCGATTGAAAGAGTAAAAATGTTATAATGCATTATTTAAACAATTCATTAACGTTTATTTGGCCCGGCATGGCCAGGTGGTTAAGTCACTGGACTCGTCATCCGAATCTCACAGGTTCGAATTCCCGTCACACCAACTCTTGGGCTACTCTGTTACCAATAAATATTGTGATTGACGGAAACATTATAACGCCCCCTTTAGCCGTGGGGGCGTTATAATGAACGGAAGGCTTGCTGCCTTCCATCTAGTCTTACACTGCTAAATTAGTGACGGCTAGCGCAGATAGCCCTCGTGTAGCTTTGCGCGAAATTGAAAGAAAACAAAACAAACCTTTGTATAATGTGCAGCGTCGTCTAACAAATATGAAGAAAATTATAAGTATTCTATAATTATAATACTAATACCCTTTTTATATCTCAGAAAGGCTGGTATGGTTATTACACTTTTTAGATAAAAGAGAGCAACTTTTCGACCTTCTTAAGGTTAACAGAGAGTTTGCAACTGACCGTTACCGAACACGTGTCTTAGGGACGAGACTGCAAAAGGGAACGGGATTGTACGGGCGTTTCAATTAAATGTTAGGTTATTAATTACACTGGGAAACACTTTTTTCAGTAACTTTGAGTTGCATTGGATATTTTAACTAATTCTGAAGGAGTTTTAGGCGCTGATTTCAAATCTGAAATTAGTTTTTCTCTACAAGCTCTAGTTTGTATGCAATTTGAGGTTAATGAAATTGTACAAATGTGAACTTGCGTAAACCATGTATAAGCATTTTCACGTCCATATATATAGATAGCTTCTAATATTTTGATCATTCTTCTTTTGTTTCAGATCAAACATGGCTTCCAAAAATAGATATCATTGCAGAAACAAGCCTGATGCCTTCTGCTACATATGTGGATGCTACACTCTCAATCGTCAGAGACGTAACATATCCTCGTTCGTCAAGCGTGCCTACAAGGCATATTTTGAAGTTCATCTTGGTGATCAAGACAAGCAATGGGCTCCTCATGTTGTGTGCCACAATTATGAGAAAATGCTTCGAGACTGAACCAAAGGAAAACGCAATGGTCTGCCTTTTGGTGTTACAATGATTTGGCGCGAACCCATTAACCATGTAACTGACTGTTATTTCTGCACGATAAACACAACGGGTGTTGGGAAGAAAAACCGACAGAAGATTACGTATCCGAACATTCCCTCAGCTATTTGGCCTGCTCTGCACTCTGAAGAAGTTCCTGTACCAGTTTTCAAAGGCTTGCCTTCATTGGACAATAAAGACATTGGACATGATACAAGCGAACAAGACAGTTTTGACAGTGAATTGTCAGAAAAGTGTACACAATCGGAGAACTGTTCTTCAGACACTGAACCTTTCCCTGTCCCCAAGCCTCTTCCCCAGGCTGAACTGAACTTTCAAAGAAAGCAGCAGAGCTTTTGGCATCAAGATTACAAGGCAGAAATCTTGTTGATCACTCTGTTAAAGTGTCATATTTCAGAAAGCGTGACCAGCTTTGTGTGACCTTCTTTTCAGAAGACCGACAGTTTGTTTACTGCCATGACATCCAAGGGCTTCTCAAAGAACTGGGTGTAACTTACTATAGTCCTGCTGAATGGAGACTCTTTTTAGACAGTTCAAAACGCAGTCTAAAGTGTGTTCTTTTACATAATGGGAATGTTTATGGAGCAGTGCCTGTCGGTCACTCAGTGCATTTGCGGGAAGACTATGATGATATGAGAATGGTCATGGACTTATTAAAATATCATAAGCACAATTGGATCATTTGTGTAGACTTAAAGATGGTCGACTTTCTTCTTGGACAACAGAAAGGTTTCATCAAGTTTCCATGTTTCCTCTGTATGTGGGACAGCCGAGCACGAGACAGACATTAGGTCCAGAGGGACTGGCCTATTCGTGATACCCTTGAAGCAGGCATGCCAAATATCATACAAGACCCAATTGTAAGCAGAGATGAGATCATCTTTCCTCCTCTTCACATCAAATTAGGTTTGATGAAGCAATTTCTCAAGGCACTGGAAACCGAAGGTGAATGTTTCCAACACATCATCACAGCTTTACCAGGGTTATCATTTGAGAAGATCAAAGCAGGCGTGTTTGATGGCCCACAGATTCGTGATGATCAGTTTGTTGCTAAGATGACCGCTTTAGAAAAGGCAGCATGGTTATCCTTTGTGGCAGTCGTTCAGAACTTCCTTGGAAACAATAAGGCGGAGAACTACAGTGAACTTGTGAACAGAATGCTCCTCGCTTTTCGTGATCTCGGGTGCAAAATGAGCATCAAGCTTCATTTTTTGAACAGCCACCTTGATAAGTTCCCTGACAACCTGGGGGCTGTGAGTGACGAACAAGGAGAACGATTCCACCAAGACCTAAAGGTCATGGAAGAACGCTACCAAGGGCGCTGGGACAAAAGTATGATGGCTGACTACTGCTGGAGCATTAAACGAGATTGTCCAGATGAAGTGTACAAACGCAAATTCCTACCTGAAGAAAATACACAAACAAATTGATAAGCTATTCCTATAATTTCCTATAATAACGAAAAATTAAAAAATAAATAAAAATGTCAAATTGCATAAAATCTGTAGCTTGCAGACAAAAACCGACTTCAGATTTGAAATCAACACACTCAAATTGACTATAGAAAGGTCTTTTTTTAAATGCAACAAAATGAGTGTTCCCCAGTGTTAGTATAAAGGTGTTCCTTTATATTGGTTTCATTTTGTTTTTCTGTTGTTGTATCAGTAGGACTTCTTTGTATTTATTTGTTTTGTAGTGTTCAAAAATGTATTAAGGTGTTTTTCTGTGTTCTTTGAACCTAGTTTCCATTTTCTTCTTGTATCTCCAATATAAAAGTTGTGGTTGTTGGATTGTATTTTGTAAATTACGTTGAAACAGCACATGAAATAAAACAAAAACTCAACATATTAAGAAACCAAATAAACACAGCCACAAAACTATGTTCACCTGATAAAATTAACGATGAAATCAATAAAATAAAACAATATTTTATCAACATCAACAAATTTCCTCCAAAAATCGTGAAGAAACATTATACGAACACACTGACACAAACAACAAAGAACAGTAGATCCTAAGATACAACAAACTTCTAAACCTTATACTGCTGCATATCATATGTTCCCAACATCAGCGAAAAAATAACCTACTTTGGAAAAAAAACTTATAACAAACACAACATTCCAGTTAATACCAAATTTATTCAAAAACCAGGTACAAAACTAATGTCTATACTATGTAAAAACTACACTGACAAACACAACAGCAACATAATTTATAAAATACAATGCAACAACTGCCATGACTTCTACATTGATGACACAAGCAGAAAAATGGAGACCATATTCAAAGAACAACAACAAAAAAACATCTTCACACGTTTTTGAACAGTGTCAAATGAACACAACACAACCATGAAAAACACCTGGATACTAAGTGAGGAAACAAATATAAACAAGCGCAAAATCAAAGAAGCCCAACTTATACAACTAAAACCAAAATTAAATCAATATAAAAGACCTTTATACATATACTGAATAATAACTTAACATCTAACTGCGACTCCCCTACAATCCCTTATCTGTTTACAGTCTCGTCCCTGAGACATATGCCCGACAACAGTCAGTTGCAAACTCTCCCTTTGCTAACCAGAAGGTGCTCTGGAAAGGTCGAAACGTTTGTTCTCTACTTATCAATAAAAGTTTTAATAACTATAACAGCAGGTACGAGATAAATTTTAATTTCAAGTGGGTTTCTTGTCGTTAATAATTAATTCCCTTTTTTTTACTTAACTTCTTTTTTTCCTTGTAGATGGCTGAGAGTAATGCTAAAATTCCTGTCAAATCTTTTTTCTTCCTAGTCGTTTAAGATCACAATAAATACGTAGAACACATGCAGAGAGAAGAGTCAGATAAAAAATTTCATATAATCGTTACATATAAAAAGCTTCTGGGAAAAAGAACAAGTAATTGATAAATAAACGAACTGACTAAATTGGTTTGGTTTATTTTGAATTTCGCGTAAAACTAAATCAGTGATATCTGCTTTCCATTCCTATAAATAAAGCAGCTAGTTATCATCACCCCCTGCCAACTCTTGGGCTACTCTTTACCAACACATAGTAAGATTAAACATCACCGTTTAATGCTCCCTGAAGTGAAAGAGCAAGCATGTTCGGAAACTGGATTTGAGCTCGCGACTTCTAGCTTATGAAGCAAGTGCCCTCACCACCAGGCTTGCGGGACGGTGCTATACGAAAGACGATCAAATTCTACTATTCGATTGGTGTAACCCAAGATGTGGTGGTGGGTGCTGTTGACAATAGTTGTCACCTTCAAATATTAAGTGGTGGTGGCGTTACAGTGTGACATTAAATCCCACTATTCTTTGATAAAAGAGTAGCCCAATAGTTGGCTGCGAGTGGTGATGACTAGCTGCCTTCCCTCTACTTTTCACCCCTAAATTAGGGACGGATAGTGCAGATAGCCCTCGTGTTTCTTTTCTCGAAATTAAAAAAAATCATTAGTTAATTATTTAACGCCGGATAACTAGAGACCTGAGGTACTAAGGTGAGTATTCAACCGAAGCATCACGAACATTAACCTCGAAGTAGCTTGATGTTGTTTGTAATTAAGCTCAAAGCTGTACGATGGATTATCTGTGCTCTGCCCACCACTGGTATCGAAATCCGTATTCTAGCATTGTAATTAAGCAGGCCTGACGCTGTGCCACTGATAGGGTGGGGGAGAAGTAACTTGAATTATTATCCTAACTACTTCGATGAAAAGTAAGTTTATTAAACTTACGTGAAATCAATACGGATTCAAGCACACTTTATATTTTGCTGTTAGAAGGTTTACAAATGGCAGACGATATTTAATAACTTTTTATTATGCTGTTGTTTATTGTTGTTTAGACTTAAGCACAAAGCTGCACAGTGAGCCATCTGTGCTCTGACTACCACGGGTATCGAAACCCGGATTTTAGCGTGTAATTCCGCAGACATACCGCTGAGCCACTAGGGGGGTGCATTTTATTATGCAAAAAGGCACAAAGATATTTAAGAAGGATAAATTAACTATAACAAGTCCATTTCCAGTGAAATATCTACAGTCGAACTGAACCAGTGTTCTCGTGTGCTAAATATATGATAATTACAGATCAATCAACAAACGCACCACATCCTAGCCTCTTAACAATACAACTATCCTAAAATTGTGGACTATTGAACACGAATATCCACTCAAACTTCATCATGTCCTTGTTAACGTCCAAAAAATCACAGTGAAGAGGACATACTTATGCAAGTTAAAACATTGTATTATTAATTTATTAATTTGGTAACTACACCTTAAGTATCTGTGTATATCTTGAAGCAGACTGTTGTACATTTGTGTATGGTTTTAAAGCCTTTTTTAAGTATTAGATCAGTTTATGTTATCGGATATGCACTACTGTAATTACATTAACACTTATATTCCAGATGTATCAGCAAGATGTGTGGAACTTAGAAGCAAACAACTTATTTTTTATACTTGTCTTTTGTAAATTATATTTTTATTTCAAAATAGTTTCAATTTCATTATTGGTATTCATATTTAAAATAATTTTAAACTATATTTTAATCATAAATTTGTGTTTTTTCTTAGAGCAAAGCCAAATCGGGCTATCTGCTGAGCCCACTAAAGGAAATCGAACCCCTAATTTTAGCGTTGTAAATCCAAAGACTTACCTCTGTACTAGCGGTAAGCCTTGAATTTGTGACTCAGCTAAACTGAACTATCCAAAATGTGGTGATAAATTTGGCATCATCAAATCCAGTAGTATTATTTTCTTTTATTTTTACGGATTTTGTCGTTTAGACGTGGTTCTAAAAGGCAGTAAAACTGAAACCTATTTTGAAATAATTTGCAAGCTGTTTGACAAAGTTAGTCCATTTTCACGAGGATCTCTTACGATTTTCAATTTGAGCGTGGATATTCTAGTGCAAACCATTATGTGAACAACTTTTTGAATAATAAATTACACAAAATGACTTCTACAAAATGTTTTATTAAAGGGAGCAATGAAACACATCTGAGACGAGCTGTATTAACGTCTAAATTGCTATCTTCAAGACTTAAGACAATAGCTTTTGAAAAATAGGCTTTCTTTTCACATTTTTCGTTGTATTCACTCAATAACTTTCTTCAATCAATACTATATGTATCGAAGGCACTTTTCACTTTGCATTTACGAGTAATGAAGGCAGTAGGATCATCTTATAATGTTGTCTTAGTGTTTTACATCTATTTCCAAATGCCATCAAACACAAAACAGCACAAGAAAGAAATATCAACTTTTTACCACAAAGTGATGAAAAGTACTAATCAAAGAGAGAGAGCAACATATGTTGAATAGCTCAGCAATGAAACAAAAATTACTGATATTTCGTCTCCATCAAACACAAACCCTAATTCGGAGCTATCGTTCTAATATTTGTTTCCAGTAAATCTGAAACATTTTTGGATACCACACACTTGAGATTTACCAGAAATCTGAGTTTTAGTAAGTTGTAAATTTAGGCTTAATCTTAACAATAATGAATATTATATTTCAACAGCAGTACTCTGCTGCTACGGGGTTCAAAATCCATTTCATGATCCAAAGAAGCCCCAAAATATTGATCATGCTCCTCCATCATTGCCATAGTACACCTGACGATGACCGAAGAAGGTCGAAACGTTGTTCGCTCTTCTATTTGAAACATTTTCTCAACCCAAACGAGCCGTTTTTGCATATAAAAAGAGCAGATATTGCCCTATCATGATGGGCAGTATGGAAATTGGCCAGTGATGGTTTGGATTGGTATCAGTTTCAGTGGTCACGCAGTATTGTACACCTTCCAAAATGGTGCTTTAAAAGAGAAAGGTACACAGATTAGATCCTGGATATTTCTGTAAGACCGTACGCAAGAGACATAGATCCAGACTTTATTTAAATGTATAAAAATGTAAGATCACACAGGGTCAGGCCAGTGAACCAGCATTGGAGGATGAGAGTATCAAGTAAATGAGCTAGTCAGTGTATTCACCTTACCTGAATTTCATTGCTTGGAATAAACTTCATGTTGTATTATCAGTTGCTCTGATGCAACCCACCATCTTGGAGGAGCTTAGAGTTGCCCTAGTCCAAGAGTGGAACAACAAACATCCAACAAACATCGATCAAAGGCATGAGAAAACGTAGTCAAACCGTCATTAAACAGAACCCTGTTTACTAAATATTTTGACATTTTCGATATTAATCTAGGGATAGCCCAGATTCTGGACATTAATTTTGTAATTATATATTATTTATTTACGTCAAGATCAATTTAAACTTTATTGATGGGTACAAATACACATTTTATATTACATTTTGTTTTAATTTGCATATTCTTTGAGATATTGCAAAATTATTATGAGAAAGACACTTAGCAAAATTTGACTAGTACATATTAATTTGTATGTCCTAGATGTAATTTTAGTTATATTAGATTAACCATCAGATGGCTCTAAACGCACATGTTAACATGTTGATCGACAACAAATCAATTACCATATTACTTCAAATTTAAGACACCCTCTAGTTTAAGACACGCCCCACTTTGAAAAAGGGATTTTTCATGAAAAACTTTTAATGGTAATTAGAATGTACCAAATATGTTTTAAAAGAATTTATTAACAAATAAAAATGTTAATAATGTATTTAAAAAGAAATAAAAATGCATCTTAGAACGGCTTGTATCGGTATTAACACTTTTGTTGATAAGCAAAGAACAACGTTTCGACTTTCCCAGGTCATCTTCAGGTTGCCAGCCGTTCTGAGATACATTTCAAGTGGGTTCCTTGTCATCAAGAAAATGAAATATAATAAAAATATATACGAAATTTAAAATTTTCGTTAAAGTAATGTTTCTTTATTTAATCAGTATTTATTTATTCTGATTCACTGTTATGTTCTAAGTTGAAGCATCTTCATTGCTTCATTCACTATTGTCCCAAAGAATGCCATATTGCATTCCATCTTCTGCATCTTCAAAATATGTGGGCAATTTTTGACTAATTGTTGTCTTTCGCCGTAATGATAAACCTCCTCTTTTCACATATTTCTCGCCCCCCAGTGGCTCAGCGGTATGTCTGCGGACATACACGCTAAAATCCGGGTTTCGATACCCGTGGTGGGCACAGCACAGATAGCCCATTGTGTAGCTTTGTGCTTAATTCAAAACAACAACACATATTTCTCACACCAGCCACAACCGGTCTTGAAAGAAATACCACGACTTCCTGTACATTCTTTTGCTTTTAACATTAAGACTTCTCTCGTTACAGAGTCCTTTCTTTCATAACTCTTCAAAATACGTTAAAACGGCGACATTAGTTTCAGAATGTATTCCTTTTCTTGATTAAGAAAATGACTTTGAACTTTTCTTGTAAAATAACAACTTAGTTCTCAAACCACGTCAACGACGTACATTTACCTCACTCACTGTATAATTTTTTACAGGCTGCACGATTTCCAATCTGTTCGATGCACAAAATAACCTTATTTTTTAAATTCGACATCAACGTTAAACGCTTTTCCATGAAAAAAAAACGCAATAAAAATTTAACAAATCCAATGAAATAGCGTCTGAACGACAGGAAAAAAGACCATGGACGGTAATAGACGCTAGAGGCGCTGACATCGGCAAATTTGACGTTTTGTATGTGTCTTTTTAATCTTTCTAAGTTGTATTTAAAATATAATAAATTAAAAATATGTTTATTTGTGCAAGAGATTTTCGAAAATATTTCTTGTTCGAGGAAAATGATGTTCACGAGACTTTCGAAAAGTGAAAAATTATACCAAGAATTTATGACGCGCCGTAATTTTCAGTTAGAGAAAATGTGAAAAAGTTGCATCTTAAATTCGAAGTAATATAGTATATAAAATTACACTTTTTAAATGTTTTCGAATTTCGCACAAAGCTACTCGAGGACTATCTGTGCTAGCCGTCCCTAATTTAGCAGTGTAAGAGTAGAGGGAAAGCAGCTAGTCATCACCACCCACCGCCAACTCTTGGGCTAACCTTTTACCAACGAATAGTGGGATTGACCGTCACATTACAATGCCCCCATGGCTGTGAGGGCGAACATGTTTGGCGCGAACCCGCGACCCTCGGATTACGAGTCTCACGCCTTACTCGCTTGGCCATGCCAGGCCGTGGCGGTAGTCTGTTGTGTTAGTTCTTTTTGGATGCCTATGCATATTATTAAAAAATTCGATCCTTTCAAGCATGTTTTAACAAGCCTATATATAAATATATATGTATAAACATTCTGTATTACATTCATACTTAATTTTAGTGGCCTATACACTCTTAACATAAATTTGTTTAGAACTAAGCGCAAAGCCATGGCTTTTAGCACTGCGAGTCCGCAGACAAACGGAGAAATACAAGTAATTTACAGAGATATTGCAGAGATAAAGCTACACAAGACTATGTGTGTTCTGCCCATCAGCGGTATCGAAACCCGCTTTCTAGTGTTGTAAGTCCAGAGAGGAATACGGTCAGTCGAATTAAAAAAAGTTGGGAACTACTGCTTGATATGCTTGTCATAATAACTGTTTAGTTTAGGCCTTATATGACTTACTTTTTAACACCATGCACATATTTAGTCCTTAATAACCAAGAAAATATTTAAAGTATATATATGAACTTTGTTACCACTAGCTGCATTATCAAAGCTGTGAAGAAGCCAATTTCACACGTTACACACATAATATACAATATCTTTTACAGTATTTTAGTCAAAAAAAAAACGTTAGTTTTTGCTTATCTTTTTAGAAAATTATAAAATTGTTCTAGCATAAGAAGAAATTAGAATTTAGCAATCAATGTCTTGAGTAGTGATTTCTACAGTACTTGTGCTCGACACTATGACATACCACTGAAGTACCAATATAAATTTTATCCGAAATGATTTGTTTAAAGTTTTCACTTTGTCTATAACAAATATGTTTACTCATGTTTTTCAAAAAAAGTACTGTTATAAACTAATTTCAACTGCTATTTCAGTCACTTATACCAATCCCTATATTTTGCTTACTGTCTGATCTGCCCCACTTTTGAGAAGGCACAACTGCATTAGTGGTCTTACCTATTGGGCAAACTGGGCAATTGTTTGAGGTCCCACACATGGAAGAACCACACCTTTTAATGTACTTTTGAGTCTTCTTATGATTATGGGGGTTCCATTAACTTAATTCTGTCCAGGGGCTCCAGAATGAATAAGACCATAAGACCAACCCTGAATAACCGTTTGGTACAACAAACAACTCTAATGCTAATACAGAATTACTTTGAACTACTATTAATTTGTGTTACATTTATCTAAGAAACTCTGAAGCTATATTTCTGTGGGTGTTTAGCACTGAAGTTAAAACAAATGAAAAACATCTTTCCTGTTGCATATAACAAAGGTTAGTACGTTAAAAAATTTCAATAAGTAACCACTGCTACTTTGTTTACCACTTTTCATATTTTGTAGTGACCTTAAATGCATTAAAATTCTTAATCATTTTGAATTTCACATCAACTGTTTCTGGTATAACCAATTTTGGAAGTAGATATTGGTTTAAAGGAGACACAAGTTGATTTATTTTTATAATATCTGATTTTATGACTCCGTAAGTCATTTCAGTGAAAAGTCACAAGTACGTGATTTGTCAATGTTCTAGGATATCAATGGCAAATATATAGAAATATTTTATAATGTATTTAAAGAATTAGTCCCTGAACTGGCTAAGATATTCATTATTATTAACATACAGGTTTCAATAGCAAAAATAATCACTGCTTCCTGTCTAAACATAGTTGTACTTTATCAAAGTATCTAGAACAACTAACTTTTACTCACTCTTCTAAAAAATCTAACAGCAAGTTAAATGTACAATGTATCATGGGATCTACACTCAGCCAGATTTTTTGGCAACTCCAATTCCTAATCCTATAATGATTGCTGCAACTGTAAATCCTTGTGCTAAAATTCTAGCTCTCATCATGTACTGAGACATCTTTCTCTGGCCTGTCTTCATACTCCATAGTCCATATGATAAAGCTGCTGTAGTAGCAAGACAACCTACTGGAACAAAGGGATTTTCTTTGGTCTTTCTCAAAAGTTTTTCTCGCACACCTTCTTCATGTGGAGGTCTCACAGAGCTCATGTCCCTTCGAAGCTGTATCCACTCTAGTTCTTCCATCTTCTTCTCCTCTTTCTTACTGTCGACCATTGTGATGTTGTCTGACATGGCAACTTTTCGGTGAATAAAATCAAAGATAGCAAATGGCTATGTTGAATTTCAACACGACTTCAGAATTTGTAAAAACTGAAAATATGGAAAAATAAAAAACATTATGTTTGTAGTCATACATTTCTCTTTTTAATTGTTTTAAGTTTCAGAATTTAAATGTAGCTTGCAAGCTATGTAATCCTCTAAAATACAATAGAAGCCCAATTATTACAAAAGAAACAAAATGATGAAATTGATAAATATCGTGTATAAAAGAAAACATGCATCAGAAACTAAAACTAACAAGAGGATTTAACATAAGACACAAGGACAACATGATACTCACTGGTATTGTAAGACATCCTATTCATTAAACTCAACTTAAAAAGAGCTCACAATTCAAACGTTATAAAGTTTTCCTTTAAAACTTTTTCAAATTTACTGCATCCATAGCATTTAAAGACAATCCATTCAAAAAAACAAACAGCCAATTCAAAAAGTAAAACTTAGATGAATATAACTTCTACCCTGCTGTAATTTATATTTGTACCCCCTAGTCCAATAAATCTCACCATTAACCCAAGAATACCAGCATTAAATAGTGACCCGAAACTGGTGTTCTTGGGTCACGTTTGAAAAAAAAGATGATCCATCAGTACTATTGCTGCTCTTAACAATATTATACATTTCAATCTGATCTCCTCTATCTGCTTTTTTCAAGAGAAAATTTCAGAGATTTTAACCTTTAGGTATTATCTAAGTAGCCTTCCTTTGAATACTGAACTGTTTTCAACAATTTGATGTTCTTCTTGAGGTAAGATGCCCAAGATTGAACAGAATACTTCAAATGTGGCTTAACCAGTGACTTGTACACTTAAATTACAGCCTATTTAGACTTGTTTACAGTTTTTGTGTATGTACAATATAAAATTATATTTTCCTTACCACTAGAAACACCACATTGATCAGATGGCTTAAAAAGACTGATCAACCATTACACCAGGATCTATTTCTTCCATACCAATGTTAAGGTTGTTCCCATTAGAATTATAACTCCAATTATAATAACCTGCATACATTATCCTGTATTTGTTACAACTAAAAATCATTTATCTGTCCAACTATCAAACCAAATAACTTAAGTCCTCTTGTAAAGCAACAACATCCAAGACCTAAATATCAACAGTACATTTAAGTGATTTATTAGTAATTTATTTTTCTATGCCACAGACATAAATTACAAAATAGTAAAGGTCCTAAAAGTGATATATCCTTCTTGTGACATTAATCCAGCATGATTGTACTCTATCTGTAATAACCCTCTGCCTTCTTTCCTCAAGCTACTTTTCTATTCAATGAACCAAATTAACCCTTCCATCTATAGATATAATTATTTTACAAGTCTTGCAGTGGAACCTTATCAAATGTTTTCATAAAATCCAGATATGCCAAATCCTCAACTTCTTCCCCAGGAGCATAGATCCTGGGGGATGGAGGGTATACATTCCCCCTTCATTTTATGTGGGAGGTATGGTGCATACAGTCATTCTTCCCTTACAGTTTGGTCTGTTGAATTGTTTTATTGCATCACAGGCATACAAATTGTATGTTTGCTCTTGTGATTCTCGTATTCTTACCAATCAAATTACATAAATAGGCCTAGATGTAGGCTTTTTCAGTTGCCGAAATGTACATCTTTAATATAGGCATGCTTCTAAGCTTTTCAATCTAAGTGGTAGTTTGTAAGTATCAGTCAGTAGGCCTAAGTATACATGCAAGTATCATGGCAACAAGATTACTCTGCAACTGTTTACAACTTTCAGGTTCACATAATCAGAGCTTACCAAATTGCAAACTGAACAGTCCACATAAGTGGTTGCAAAAATCATCCAGCCCATAGGGTGTAAAAAATCTACACCCTTGCTCTTCCCTAATGTACAGAAGCAGCAGCCTTTTCAAAAAATGCTTAAAGATTAGTCAAGCAATATTTTATTCCCAATGAAATCATATGGACAAAGTTAATTTTGAAGAGGTGCAACAAGTATTATCTATTATGAACTGAGAAACTGAATTAACTGGAGATATCAATCAAATGTGAAAAAAATTGTAAATAGATGTTTAAGTATTCATGATAGGCATATTGTTTTTAAAAACAAAAAATGAATTAGAAAAATTGTAATTAGAAAAAAACAACAGGAATGCTCACAAAGCATCTAAATTTTACCATCATAACCTCACAAACATCCATCTTTGTAGTTCAGCAAAGCAATTAATATTTACATTGACAAACCTTAAAAATAAACCAAATAATAACTACACTGCTTTATGAGATAGGGTAATAGAATGGAAGAAGTCTTACTAAAAGAAAAACAAAACAGAAAACATGCATGTGGCCATTGAAAGTATAATAATTACTAGTAAACAGTAACAGCTAAAACAATCTTTAGAAGGTGCATTTGCTGTGTACAACTTTTCGGACTTTCTGTTAAAAAGAAAACTTATACAATTGCTTAAAACTCATAATCTAATTTTTAAACTACTAACTATCCTAGCAGTTCTTCTTTACAATTTTTAAACAAAAACCTGCAACCTAAATCAGACATTGATAAATCCTATAGTAACTAAGTATTTTATTTTATCACCTGGTATTTTCTTCTATTTTATTTCTGCATGGGGCTGTGGTAAACAGAACTTGAATCCAGAACAGTTATGGACTCTTGGAAGTTTAAAACTTTTTTTTTGTATTCTTTGAATCCTAAATTGGGCTTTGCTTTTAGAATTTCAGTGTAATTTTTAGGAATGATGTGCTGTGGTTCTACAACACAATACTAATTCCACATTTTATTTTTATTCTTTTTTCTCAATTCATCTGATCAGGCACACGTTGATATTCAAACAGAACCAATGGCAGTTAGTTCAAGTAATACTTTCATATTTTTGATATCATATGATCAATAGTACGCAGTCATTCCCATAAATGCACATAAGTATACATTCCCCAGTACAAACAGTAGTGATGTTAGGTTAGACACACCTGGCTCCTACATCTTAACATAATTCTCTTTCAAAAAGACATTTGGTTTGTTTTGAATTTCATGCAAATCTACACGAGGGATAGCTGTGCTAGCTGTCCCAGTTTAGCAGTATAAGACTAGAAGGAAAGCAGCTAGTCATCACCACCCACTTCCAAGGTTTTGACTACTCTTTTACCAACAAATAGCAGGATTGACCATCACCACATTATAATGCCTCCATGGCTGAAAGGACAAAGATGTTTGGTGTGATGGGGATTTGAACCCATGACCATCAGGTTATAAGTTGAGTGCCTTAATCACCTTGGCCATGCTGGGCCTTTAAAAAGAGTGGTCAATTTTAATTAAAGCATGAAAATATCTTTCTTAAACTAAAAGTCAGAATTAAAAACATATTCTGCAACCTTTTACCTTGAAACCTTATGATCCAAGATAATTTATCTATTTTTAAATACTTGTTTCTCCAACTAGAGTAAAATGTATTTTAATAGAGAATTAATTTTATATTTGTGTGTTTTATGTGACAAACATTATTTCAGTTGCACAGATTTGTATATCTTGCTATCAAATGCAAAATTACATAAAGCTGAAAATTATTTTAATTATACCACAGATAACTTGACTGGACATTTGTAACTGTTGGAGTGGCATTTGTATTTTCTTATTTACATTAATAATATTAATAGAAGCATCATTAATAAATTAGTACAGTTTCCTAAATATATTAACTTCTTGGGTATTTTATGTTGTTGTTGGCAGTGATGAAGGCCAACACTTTACTGGAGTTTGAGAGGGATATTGTTGATTTCGTGAAAAAATAGTGTTTACATTTTTACTTTTATCAAGGGTGAATATGCAAAGACAGTTTTGAAACCTATTCTACTGTCCACACATTAAAATTAGCTCATAATTTTCAAATTCTTCTTGTAATACTCATTACTAATAAATCACATAGACATTAAGTACTGTTAACAGCATAAAAAATATCACTAATTTGGTTTACAATTATTCAAAACAAATACAGTGAAGAAATATAAATTCAATAGGCCTAACATCAGTAATAAATAACCATACTAAGTTGTATTCTTATTTTTTCACTATAAATTTTAAGCTAGGGTTATTTAAAAATTATATTTCAGATAAATCCACAAGTAAATGTCCAGAAGACATCACCAAAACTTGTCAGTTTGGGTATGACAGTCAAAAAACTTACCTGAAATGCTGAACACACACACACGCACATTTTTTTATATAACCAGTCCTGCCAATAAGCTTTATTATTGAATAAAACGATACTTGAAGAGTAACTTATAGGAAACAAAAGAAAGGCTTCAATGCAATTTGTGAAATTCATGAAGAACAACTTGAAGGAATGGGTGTCAAAAAAAAAAATTGATTTCAAGCATTAGGTTTAATGGTTCCAAGTTGCTATTGAAAACTATAACTTAGATATAAAACCCTATTTTATGTTTCTACAACACGTTGTACAACTGAAAACAGATAATGTTAAATTGTAATTGAGTGTACAACTCAAAATTGCCTGAATTTACTTCTACCTTAGGTTAATAACTTGTTTTCTTCCTTTTAATTTTTTTACATCTCTAAAGAAAATTTAATTTTTATTTACCATTCTTTCTACTAAAAATGGTTTTCCTAGTTAATGGATATTATTTAGATATTATATCTTACTTATAAATGGTACTGTCTCCATAATGCCTAGCTATTTTTGATAGATTGTTTAGGCAGAGTATTCATGTTAAAACTTTGTAGAATGGATGTCAACTGCCTATTGTGGAGACACAAGTGAAGAGGATGATGTTTTGAAAGTTCTCTAAACTTGTGTCTCCACAACAAGCAGTTGCCAACCATTCTACAAAGTTTCATCAATGCCTAACTAGTTGAAAATCACATGGACATGAGATGTAAATTTTGTTGCATTGTTTTACTTCTTGAGCCTGTGTCATCCATGAAAGGATTTTTTTTCATTACTGCAATTGGCATAATTTTATAGGTGGAGTTGATAAATGGTTAAAAATACAAAGCTCAGCTATTTAATCTAAACACACCTAAAACTTACCCAGGTTTCCAGGAGCAAATGCCATCTAAACTGTCTTTGTAATGCAGAAGAAAATTCACATTTTAAGATGGTACAAATCAGATAATGTTTTCCAGAAATGTCAAATGTAATTCAAAACCTGAAAATATTATCAATTTCTCAAGTTTTACTTTTCCTAGGTATACTAATATTTAAAGAATAAAATAAATTTTAAAATACTAACTATCACATTAGTATGTACTGACCTTTAAAAAAGAAACCTGATTTAATATACTTTGTGTTTTGAAATTCATTAATGGTTGCAATTCTCAATTCAGTCAAGACTACATCATATAAGCCTAAAAAATATTCAAGCTGATGTCACAAAAAGATACTGAACCTACAAAGGTTTCTACCACTAAAAAAAGTATAATAATTGACCATGTCTGTAGTACTGTCCAGTCCTACAGCATTTTAGTAATTAAAATAATTAGCTGTAAAAACAGCTAGTTTGGGTTTAGAAAATATTTTATGCAATGGAGCAAACAACATTTTGACCTTCTTCAGTTATCATTGGGTTTGTGAACCTCCTCTGCATAAAAAATTTTCTCAACCCAAACCAGCTGTTTTTACATATATATTTTTCTCTACAAGTGGGTTTTCTCATCATCACTAATTTAGAAATAATTTGCTCAGCTTAAATATCAAACTCTTTAGTTAACCAGAATTAATTTATGATTTATTACTAGTCACTTGATTGTTCTGGAAAGCTTATTGTCACAAAGTAAATAGTCTGAAATCATAATAAAAACCTCGTATAACATTACTTTTGATCTGAACTTGAAACTGTGAGAAATATATTTGTTCAACTATCATCATTTAATAAAGATGCTAGATAAAATATCTGTACTTACAAAATTATAGTAAATATATCCTCAAAATTGTATACATATAAAAAAAAAAGTTGCTATAGATGCAATAAAGAAAATATTGTGAAAACAATCAAAACCAATTTATTTTTATTTCAATAACAGAAATTAAATGACATTCTACGTGAAACAATAATATACAGTATAATTACTATTTCTCCACTCACCCACCATGTAGTATAGACTAAAAATTATAACTTCATAAAGTTATCTACACACTCAACAAACCACAGTTGCCGGGGAAATGAAGGTATCTTTTCATGAAACTACTTGGTTCAAGGGATAATGAAGTAAATTTAAATTATAAAATTAAATTCTCATTAATTATTTATTAATACATCAGGCCATCACACAAAGTGCGTCATTATTTCTGTCTTTGTAGAAGGCTTTAATGACTAAAATATGAAGTAGAACATGTATAAAAATGTTCAGACAAACAAAAAAACTAACCCAACTCTACTTTCTCAAATCATTAATCAAATAAACCCTAATGAAGGTGGATGTGTCTGAGGAGCACATTAGGCATAAAATGCTTTGAGTTTAAAAAAGACAACAGTGCAGGAGAAACTACACAAAACATTCAAGGTATTTATGATGTGCAGTCTCTCAATGAAAGAAAATGTCAAAGGTGGTTTCAGAAGTTCAGATCAGGTGACTACATCTTAAGTGATGCACCTGTTGAGTTTAATTATGACTTGCTGTTGGATGAACTTGATAAACATTGTGCTGTAGCAATTAAAGAACAGAAGCTTAATTCAATCCATTAAACAACTTAGAAAGGTGTCAAAACATGGAAAATGGGTCCCGCATGATTTGACAGAAGCCAACCTTAAAGCAAGAAAGGACATTTAGACTTCTCTGCACTCTCGTGAACATAACTCATCTTTTATAGACATGTTAATAACTGGAGATGAAAAATGGACATTTTATAAAAATGTTTAGCATTGCAGACAATGGCTCAGTGCAGGTAAACTGGCTAAAGCACAGCCCAAAATGGACTTCCACTCTAGAAATGCCTTATTAAGCATTTGGTGGAATATTGTTGGTGTGATCCACTTTGAGTTGCTGCCACTCAATGTAACAATTACATCAGACTTCTGTTGTCAGCAATTAGAGCTCTTCAATGTTGCACTGAAAGAAAAAAGGCCTGCTTTGATCAATCATAAAGATGCATTACACTATGATAATGCATGGCCCTATACAGCAAGGATCACATCTGTAAAGATTGATGAGCTTGACTGGGGAAAATTTCTGCATCCTCCTTATTCTCCAGACATTGCCCCATCTGATTATCATCTATTCCAAAGTTTGCAGAACTATGTTGATGGGAAAGAGCTTGGATTGGTATGGTTTGGATTTTGCACAATGCTACATGAGGGCTATCTAAGCTAGCCCTCCCTAACTTAGCAGTGTAAGACTACAGGGAAGGTAGCTAGTCATCACCACCCATTGCCAACGTTTTTTACCAATGAATAGTAGAATTAACCATCACATTATGTCTCTAGAGCTGAAACAATGAGCATGTTTGGTGTGATAGCAATTTGAACCTGCAACCCTCAGATTATGAGTTGAGTGCTTTATTCAATTGGTCATGACAGGCTGAGAGCTTGGAATACGTAAAGATGTCAAAACTACCCTCTTTACCTTCTTTTGCTGCAAACTCCAAGAATTTTATAAAAGTTGCATTCAGAAGTTTGTGAATCGTGGTCAGGAAATAATTAATAGTAATGGAACATACATTTTTGATTAAATAACATTAAAAGCGTTTGAAATCCTTTATCTTTTTCTAAACCTTAAATCAGACACTACTTAAGGTATGACCTGACACAAACTCTTAGTGTCACCTCCTTGTTATTCACTTCTGCGCTACATCCGTAAAAATAATTAATTAATCAAACAGCTATATAACAATATTTATAAGATTAATAGTACAGTTATGAATCAGCTTGAATATGGAATAGTTTGAGAGTTTCTTTGTGTATTTTTTCAATTTAACTGATACGGCCGTCTGTTATTGAACAACGTAAATAACTGTTAATGCTACATACAAACTACGACTCTACAGTTTCTAGGGCAGTCACACAAAGAAAAAATCAAAAGAAATATGAATATATTGCTGTAGTTTAATATGATGAAGTTAACATGTGACTTACAAAAATCCCAAGAATTTTCGTAATGATGATACACCTAAAATTTACTGTAATTTAATGCAAATTATAAAGTTTAAAATGTCAAATACCTCTCCAATAATTACACTCAACTCTTTTACCATCTGGTGGATAAATATTTCGTCATTTTTTATTATAATTTATTCAATTAAATAAAAAAGCAACAATAATGACACTTTAAGTTTAGTCAGTTTCTAACATTTTTTCAAATGAAATATTTTTAAAAGACAATAGAAATAATAGGTTATTTATTGAATACAACTCAATTATATAGTTTAAAGTTTTATGCTTAATAATTATTGCCTGTATATTTCTTCTGGAGCTAAACTATGATCACATATATTCCAGATACAACATTTTCTGATAACTCACCACCTAAATATCATTTCGTGTTTTGTAGAATATTTTATTTCATTGGAAGAAAATACAACTACATAAGTTAACTATAAAATACTGTAAAAAAGTGACTGGAAAACATCCATATATTTAAGAACATATTCATACACTACCACATTTTGTCATTTAATCTCCTTCATACTTTTTCAAGTCTACTGAAACAGAATAAACTTCTCCTCCAACAAATTAAAAAAGGCTCTTACATTATGCCTTTCTAGCATCTTAGAAATAAGTGTGAAATTTTATAACCCTGGTTTCGATTCACGGGGTGATTACCACAAACAAAGCATCGTGTAGCTTTGCGCTTAACAAACTGTTTTGGTTATTGTTTTGAATTAAGCACAAAGCTACACAATGGGCTATCTGTGCTCTGCCCACCACGGGTATCGAAACCCGGATTTTAGCGTGTAAGCCCGCAGACATACCGCTGAGCCACTGGGGGGCGCTTAACAAACAAAAAAACAAAAACAACAAAACAGCCAATCTCAATGTATATTAAGAAACTTAGCATAAAAGTTTCTTTACTAAAATTAGTTTGCATTAAAAGGAGACTGTGTCTTTACAATAGTTATTTAACATACATCTCACATATACGATAATGACAACTATTTTTCATACTAAACATAAACATATGGTCAAATGCAACTTTCTATCGAAATTAAGATACATGAAAATATGGTAGTTAGCAGTCATGCTAAATAAATTTATCTCTTTATTTAATTCTCATAAATTAACCTAAGTTTGTTTATGGCGAGAAACCCACTTGAAATACTCGTAAAATTGTGTCTCAGAACGGCTGGTATGGATATCAATACTTTTACTCATAATGCAGAAAACAACGTGTCGACCTTCCTAGGTCATCTCTGTTTTATTAGTAAAATTGTTAATACCCCATACCAGCTGTTCTCGGACACATAACTAAATTTGATACTGGGATGCAGCAGTGGCCAAGTTGTGTTAATATTTTGACCTTATGGAAAAAAAACATAAGACAATCGAACCAACGTCAAGATTTGAGTGACGAATCTGATTTAGAACTTTATCAATAACATAGAAGATTTGTGCTGTATGGATAAATTGATGATAATTTTTGACATATCACGTGAATATCATTGCAGCCGTATTTGCTGTAATATGACTGTAGTACCCTCCTAAAAGAACACATGGCGAGAGCTCGCGATTTGCTGAGGGTATTCTAATAATCATCAAAACCTGGTATTATGAGACAGCTTCATGAAATACTAATTAGTGGAAAGGAATTTCATAGCACTTGTACAATTTTTGTGCCACAAGCAGTGCAAATTATGCCTTTATCATGAATTCACTTTGAAAGGGGGATAGATAAAGTATCTGCTTTAGATGTGGTTAACTGGAAATTAAGAAGCCTAAAACGGGTCTAGCTCCCAACTTGGGAAAG
The DNA here is from genome assembly GCA_011833715.1 of Carcinoscorpius rotundicauda. Classification (NCBI taxonomy): domain Eukaryota; kingdom Metazoa; phylum Arthropoda; class Merostomata; order Xiphosura; family Limulidae; genus Carcinoscorpius; species Carcinoscorpius rotundicauda. Next base: position 19,987,788 of record CM022402.1, on the reverse strand, counting down.
TGTAACAAACAACTTTTGTCAAAATGTCTGATAGTCAACCCTCGCAAGGTTTTTGTGTTTTGTATCTGCCAATAAAGGTACAGGAGCTAGAGACAGAGTTCCTGGTTGATAAAGAAGCTGCCAAGAAACTGGTTGTATCAGGCATTTTGTGTGAAGCCAGTAAATATCGAATTCATTCTGATAATTGGTCATAGACTAGATATGAATGGAGAGCCACATCTCCACCTATATCTAGATGATGTTACAAAATGGAAGTAATCATCTCTGACATTGATTACGACACTGTAGTTCCAGAAATGAACAAGCTGCAGAAATCACCAACTAGTTTTGTCTGGACAGACGAATACTTTGATATATTAAAAGGTGTACAGTGATTTATTACCTTAGATATCCACATGGGATGATGAAAAAAAGAGCAAGAATTGCTTTTAGTAGTACTGATGTTATACGAGTTGTGCATGATGTTGTCTGACTTGTGTAATGTGTCTGCCAATTTTAAAAAGTTAACAGAAGGAAACTTGTATGGTAGAAATGTCCAGTCTATGTTTATGATGCCTTGCAATTTGGCCACATGTTCATCTCAACTATTGAAATGGTAAGTAGATAAAAAAGTAGGCTTGAAGTTGGAACCAGGTAAGTCAGTATACATACACATGTAGGAGAAATGTTTTGGTCACATTGTACAATCTATCATATTGTTATAATAATGAAGTTTCTTTAGATACCTTAAAAATCGCAGAAGAAAAGTGATTTTTACGCAGGAACTCTGCAGTTTACTTGATATTGTGTTATCAATTTCCACATGGCCACTTCTGATACCAAAAAAATCGAAAACTGTGTGTATCACTGTTTGGAATTTGCAAGAAGGTATCATTGTGCCAAACTCGTGTAGGTTGGTTGACATACACATGAATAGTTCATGAAAATTATAGACTGTCTTCCTCGCTGAAAAATTGAGCAAATGACGAAAATTCCAGAATTATCTATACCTCTTTTTCGGTTTGTTTTTTGAATTTCACGGAAAACTTCACTTCACATGGACCATCTGCACTAGCCGTCCCTAATTTAACATTGTAAGACTAGAGAGAAGGTAATTAGTCATCACCACCCACCACCAACTCTTGGGCTACTCTTTTACCAACGAATAGTGAGATTGACCATCACTCATTGACGCCTTCATGGCTGAAAGGGCGAGCATATTTGGTGCGACAGGGAATCAAACCCGCGACCCTCAGATTACGAGTAGAGCGCCCTAACCACTTGGCCATGCCAGGCACTCTATTTTGGTCGAAATAAAGATAAGTAATTGACCAGAATTCCTAAAATTATGTTTATAACCTTTAGAACCACTCTAAAACGACCAAAAATCGGCATATCTCACAGTTTTGTATATATATGTATGAAACCATAAATGGATCCCATTGGGAGAACGGTAAGTCTTCGAATTTACAACATTAAAATTTGGGGTTCGATTCCCTTTGGTGGATACAGCAGATAGCCTTATGTGACTTTGTTTAAGGAAAATACGCACAAACTCGTAAAAAGTCTCTTTGTATCAAATTTCATATAAGTTTTTGAAAATAAGGTGGAGTAACTGTTAAAAATTGTACTTTTTTGTGTCATCTTGACTCCTATAATTAATAGAATATTCAGTTCAAAAAATAAACATAGTGTATGCAATTCACTGTTTTTCTATTCATGAACAAGCTAGAATTACATTTTTTTTTCAAACTGGATTCGTCACTACCAGTCTCTGTAATAACAAGAAGAAATTTCGTTAGGGTATAGCTCTGGAGAAAGAAATTTGTTTGTTTTTTTAATTTTTTGCAAAGGTACACAGGGCTATCCGCACCAGCCGTCCCTTATTTAGTAGTGAAAGACTAGAGGGAAGACAGCTAATCATCACCTCCCACCACCAACTCTTGGGCTACTATTTTACCAAAGAATTGAGGAATTTGTCGTACATTATAATACTCTCACGCCTGAAAGTGCAAGTACGTTTGGTGTGACAGGGATTCAAACCAGTGACCCTAAAACTAGGAGTCGATCACCCTAACCACCTGGCCATGTCGGGCCCACAAATTAGAAGAAGTAGATGAACTATTTGGACGGTCTAGTAGTGGTTTCATGGACCATTTCTTTGCTGTAAAACTAAAGGAAACGGAAAATAATATAAGAGTGTTTTTATTTTTTTGTTTTGTTCGTAATTAAACACAAAGCCACACATTGGGCTACATGTGTTCTACTCACCACGGGTATCAAAACCTGGATTCTAGGGATGTGAATCTCTTGACAAGTAGAAAACTACACAGTGGGCTATCTATGCGTATCATATCAGTGATCGAACTCTAAATTTAACTTATATAGTTAACCACTCAGTTACAAGGGTGGGAAAGATAGTATCTGAGGAAGATATATTTGTTTATATCCAGAATCAAATGGGTTATAATTGAAATAAAAAGCGAATGTACTGAGATCTGCTTATATGGAGTAGAAAGCTGCAGCATACCAAAACTGGTAAAATTATGTAAAGTTTTTAAAACTCCAGGGATAAAAATTGGTTACTTCTTCTTTATAGAATTTCTGTACTGCCTGTTTTGTTTGTTCTGGTTTCTTGTGTAAAGTTATCAATACGATGAATAGAGCTCCGTGTTTTAGTATTGTAAGTCCCATAACTTACTACTGATTCGTCAGGGGGCATATCATATGTAATTAAAATTACTTTAAAAACATTTATTGTGGGTTTTATTTTACTAAAATATCAAAGACTATTTTTATGTGCGGAGGAATTGGGCGTAGTCTGCAGGCTAGCGTGTTAGGACTATAAATTTAAGAATTAATAGTTTGTATGCACGTACTCTCATTTTGAAGCCTAATGTGCACAACAAGAGTGACAGTCAAATTCAACTATTCGGTCAAATAAGAGTAGCCCCAAATTTAATGATAACTATCTTTCCTCTAGTCTATCATCCCATAGTGAAGAACCTTCATGTGCTTAAAACCTTGCACGTGAATAGGCACGAAATCCTAAAACAAACAAATAAACTCAGGCATCCCTGTTTTCTTATTATATTAAACTAAACTGTACGGTATATAAAACGTAAAGTTTTTCGGTTTTATTTTGTTTGTTGTTAAGCACAAAGCTACGTAATGGACTATCTGTGTTAGTAAGATGAATATATGTGTATATGCTCTTTAATAAAGATTGAGGCCTACATAGCATAATAAATATTCACTTTGAACTCCAAAATTTTCGTTCACTAACGGTGGGTTTCATATACTGGGTATTATTTAACATCAAAAATTGGGTAAAATCACTCTTTTTCCTTGAAAAGTATTTTGGAACTTAGTTTGTGAGATCAATTAAAACTTTAATGAGTTTTTGTTAAAATTTCTTTTGTAACTCGTATGCTATTACGTTCCTTTTAACAAATAAAAATCACGTATCAATATACACAGGTAGTTAATAAAGGAGTTTTGATGACGCCATCAGAGCTGGTATTAAAGAGGTTAAAATGAGTTTCCCACAATTTTACATCTAAAGTCCTTGTTTCTTTGATATTTTTTTGTTATTTTCAGGAAGGCCTTATCTGTCTGTTTCTCGGTAGCAAAATGAGCGTTCTAAGCTGTGACATCCACAAAGATTGACTTCCGAATTTTTTAGTTATGATCCTCTATGCTTAACAATATTCCGCTAGGAGGAGGCATCAAAACTGTTTATAGGTGGAAAACTTTATTTTGTAATGAAATAAAGGTAATTTATTAAGATTATTCATAGTTATAAACTGAGTATAAAAATGGAAACCAGATTCAAAGAACACAAAAAGTCACCTTCACACGATTTCTAACACTTCAAATTAAATAATCACAACATAACCATAGCAAACATCTAAATACTAAATAAAGAAACAAACATAAGCAAACGCAAAATTAAAGAAGGCTTACTGATACAACAACTCAAACCCAAGATAAACAAATACAAAGAAACACCTTTATACCTATATCAATAAATATAATTAAACATCTTAGCACGCCCTATACTCTCAGTTACACAACCCTCTTCAAACATGTGGTCAGCTATCGGCCAGTTACCTCTTTCTTCCTTTGTGAACCTGACGATGACCGAAGAAGGTCGGAATGTTGTTCGCTCCTCTACATAACATTTTTTCTCAACCCAAACCAGCCGTTTTTACATATATATTTTTATCTACAAGTGAGTTTTCTCGTTATCACACATGTTCTGTTTTGTTTTTGCTAAATAATTAGTTTATTAATTATTTAAACCTTCCCGTGTACAAGTGCGACATCTACAATTTATAATATCATTTTGTTTATGTTCTTTCATATTTTCTTGGCCTAGCATGGCCGAGCGCGTAAGGCGTGTGACTCGTAATCCGAGGGTCGCGGGTTGGCGCTCGCATCGCGCTAAACATACTCACCCTGATGACTAGCTGCCTTTAGCAGTCTTACACTGCTAAATTAGGGACGGCTAGCACAGATAGCCCTCGAGTATCTTTGTGCGAAATTCCACAACAAACAAACCATATTTTCTTATCAAATTAATGTACAATATTTTTTTAAAAATTGTTTGTGGTTAAAATAAAAACAAAAGCAGCTATTACACAATTAAACTATAGGTAACACATTCCATACAAACATTTTTGACATAATGTGGAGCGCTTTACAGTTAAAACACATACACAAACATTTTACTGGTAATTTTTGTTCAGGGTTTCATGTAACAAATTAAGACTTCAAGTAAATTGTCAAAATAACAAACGTTCTAAAGTTCTAAAAGTATCAAAATATGTTATAATTTTCTCAGTGTGTCGCAAACTTTCATTAATTATGATCTAAAAATAATTGGTTTAAATTAGTTTAACGAACAAAAAACCATATGAATGCATAACTTAAGAACATGTTTTACTTCATCTAATGAATTTAGAATGAATTTAGAATTGGAAGAAGGTCAGCAAAAATGTGTTGACTCGAGGAGTTTCAGGTTCTCTTGTTTTTAATTCATATTTCACCAATATTTACCAATAGTCTTCACAGGTACTTTAAAGCTTTAATTGTATTCATAATATATAGCGTAACTAGGATCAGAGTTGGTTATTAAATAATATCAAAAACTCGAGTGATTTCGAATAGTTTACTTCTTCAAAATAATAGTGAACTATTCGAAAGCGTTCGAGTTTTGGGTCTCTTATAAAAACTATTGCAACTTCTGTGTGTGATTCTGTGTACTAATCAGTGATGTCGAGAAACCCACTTGTTGAGAACTTTTATATGCAAAAACGGCTGTTCTGGGCCCAGAAAACACTTCAAATAGAAGAGCGAACAACGTTTCGACCTTCTTCGGTCATCGTCAGGTTCACAAAGAAAGGGTTACTGGTCGGAAGCTGACAACACTCAATTATACAACCCCTCCCAAACACGTGGTCAGCTTCCGACCAGTAACCCTTTCTTTGTGAACCTGACGATGACCGAAGAAGGTCGAAACGTTGTTCGCTCTTCTATTTGAAGTGTTTTCTGGGCCCAGAACAGCCGTTTTTGCATATAAAAGTTCTCTGTACTAATGTTGTACCCAGAATAGGATTCGAGCTAGGAGTACAAAGAGTTTGTAACGACATATTGTAATTTTAAAACTTATTCATAATAGTTTTGTAGTTTAATTGCTTAAAGTCACAACAACCATTGTATTACTTCATAGTTTATTAGTATATATAGTAGAATAATGTCTTCTGTGATAACTGGATTTTCTAACATTTGTTACGAAAAATGTAATGTTAAAAGTTCTTGACAAATAGCAGTAGCTTATTTTAACGTAAAGTGGCTGTTATCTGCGACGTCCCTCGCGGGGTTATCGAGCCCTGGAATTCATCGTTATAAGATAAACATGAAAATCGAGCCAACAGAAATAAATGCTTGTTAAATCAACATAATAACACTTTCCAGTTCAAAACTATAAAAACTAATTTTATAAGCTTCACAATATTTTATAAAATTTGTAAGTAAAGTTTTTTGATACAACCCTCTTTATTTACACTCAGCAGTTTTTATTAATAATAAATATATGTTAGTTAATATTAATTAGGCAACAAATTCCAGAGACGAGTATCTAAAGAAAAACTTCTTACAACAAAAATTAACATAAGGAACAAAAATACAACAACAACTTTGTCAACGTTAGTGTATATAGCGTGATTTTATGCCTACTTGTTATGACAGCTAATTACTATTGTATTTATTGCTGAGATAATTAGTTACTCTGTTGTTGTTTTATATGTTATTACAACACATTTACTTTAATGTGGAATGCATATGAGCTGGTTACTTGGTCAATGGTATATGGGTATTTTGCCCTGGAGGGTCAGGTTCACTTTGACCTCTTCCTCCTTCCTGAACTTATTTTTCCTAACTGTTTGTATGTTAGGTCCTTCTCAGGGCAATGTCCATTTATAGTCTATTATTCACAGTAGGTCAAGTTAGCTGGTGGCAATTTATTTATTTTATTTTATTATTATTTTAAAATACATAAATATGTAAACTATAAATATAAGATTTAAAGTTTATATACATACATATTTTACTTTATTTTTCTTTATATTTAAAATATATGTTAATTGGAAAGAGGTATTTAGGATTTTCTTCATCATGTATGAGGTACCTGTCTAGTTCGCATAATAAATCATTTTTCATCCAATTTTTGTTAAAATATCTAATTGTAATATTTAGGAGTCTATCTGATATGGTTTGTATGTTCGAGTAATTATGAATGAATTTAGATGATGTTAATCTCGGGACTCTGTATGCTGTTGTGAGAAGTGTGTTTTGTATTGTTTATAGTTTAGTTTTGATTGTTTTATTACTTACATTAACCCATGCTGGAGCTGCATAGTCTATTACTGGTCTAATATATGTTTTGTATATTTCCAAAATGTTATCTGTAGATGCTCCACTGTGTTTACCAGTTAGACTCCTTACATAGTTTGTTCTTCGCCAAATTTTATTTTTAATTTCGTTGACATGATTGATCCAAGTTAATTTTGAATCATAAGTCAGACCTAAAAATTTTGCTGATTGGGCAATCTGGAGCAGCGTGCCATTCATATATATTTCTGGCTGTTGTTTTCTGTGTTTTGGCGATTTCGTAAAGAGTACGAGCTGAGTTTTTGCTGTGTTTATTTTAATTCTATATTTTTCACTAATTCTATTTAATTGTGGTTGTATGTTTGTAGTTGCTATCGTGGGTGTTGCAGCACTTTTCCAGATTGCCACATCATCTGCGAACTGTGATGAGAATCCATGATTTGGATCCTTCAATGGCATATTGTTTACATACATCATGAAGAGTATAGGGCTAACCACCCCTCCCTGTAAGACACCAGCTAGTGGAGTAAAGTATTCGGAAAAAGTTCCTTCTATGTTTACTCTACATTTTCTGTTTTCCAGAAAGTTAGATAACCAGCGAATAATTCCTCGCGGTAGTTCCATTTCATTCATTCGGAACCTTAGACCATCGTGCCAAACGGTGTCGAATGCTTTCTCGATATCGAGGAAGCAAGCGACTGTACATTCTTTTTTGTTGAAACTATCTATTATGGTTTCGGTTAATCTTATTAAATGGTCTGTCGTTTGTCTAAATTTTCTGAATCCATTCTGTTCTTCTGGTAATTTTGATGTTATCTCCAAGAATGTGGAGAGTCTATTACTTGTTATTCTTTCGAGAATTTTGCCAACACAGCTGGTCAGGCTGATTGGTCGGTAGCTATTTGGTTTATTCGCTGGTTTTCCTTCCTTATGGAACATTAATATATTTGCTAGCTTCCAAGAAACTGGGATATATCCTGAGGATAGCGATAAGTTAAATAGAGAATTTAGGTGGTCAAACAATTTCGGAGTGCCGTTTTTTAGGAGAATAGCTTGTATTTCATCTTCTCCTGGTGCTTTGTTTTTGGTGTTTTTTATTGCTTCTAGTATTTCATGTAAGGATATTTTCTTTGTTAGTAATGTGCTTTCATAATCAGTATTAGAACTTGTATTTGTATCAGTTATGTTTACTGGAAATATTGGTTCATATTGATGTTTATTGTTTGCTATTTGATTAGTGACTTTATTGTAGAAGTGTGTATTCATTTCTGGATCTGTGTGAGTTTTAAATGTATTTTGGAGTTGATCCTTGAAAGCTTCGGCTATTTCTTTATTTGTGTGTGCAATGGTGTTATTATGATCAAGTGGAGGATATTTCTTTGTGTTTGTGTTTTCATTTGTGAATCTTTTAAGATGTGACCAGAATTTTTTCGGGTCAGTTATGTCGTTTAGTTTATTACAGTAATTGTCTCATTTATTTTGTTTTTGTTGTTTTATTTGAGTTCTGATGTGATTTCTAATGTTGTTTATTTGTGTTTTAGTTTCTCTGTTTCTTGTAATCATGTACTGTCTTCTCAGTTGTCTGCGCTTTTTTATTAGGTTGATTATTTCTGTGGTGGGTTTCCATGTGTTGTTTGTTGTTTTATGGTGTTGTTTTGGTATTGTTAACTTGGCTGCTTTCTGAAGGCAATCCGTGATTGTTTGACAATAGTTGTCCATTTCGACATGCGTTATAACTTCTTTAATAATTTTATTAGGTAACAGATTATCTAATTCTTGTTTATAGCATTGCCAATTTGTCTCACTGTAATTAAATTTTTCTTTCCTATATGTTATATTTTTATAGGGGGTGAGATCGAAGACGCAAAAAATTGAGAAATGATCACTATCTACATCTTTTTCCACTTGAAATTTTACTAATTTCTGGCTTAAATTATATGTACACATACACAGATCTAGTATGTCACTAGTGTTAGTGGAATAGGATGTATGTGTTGGGGTGGTATCATTCAATAAAGCTATGTTATTATCATCAATAAATTGTATTAATTTTCTACCATTTGAATTAGAACTTCGGCATCCAAAGGAAACATTTTTACTGTTTAAGTCACCCATGACTATGGTGTTTTGATTGTGGGAAAAGATGTTATTAAGTAAAGTTGTATCTAATTGTTTATTGGGTGAGCAGCAAATTCCTGCTACGGTTATTTTAGTTTTATTCGATTGGAGGATATCTACAGTAACATGTTCATTGCTACTGTTTAATTTGATTTCAACTACAGATAAATCTACTTTATGGAGCAGCATAATGCCTCTGTTTTCATCATTTTTATTTTTTCTGTCTTTTCTAATAGTTGAGTAATATGGTATTTTAAATCTATTATTATTGTATGTTAGAGTTTCACTTATTATTATAATCTGGGGGTTTAATTCTTCTATTAGATCTTCGATCTCATGTTTCTTGGAAGCTATTGCACCTTGGATGTTGATATACACTACTGTGAACATTGTGCTGTGAGCATGTAACCTGTTAGTGTAGTTATAATGTAGGGTATATGGGGTGTGTTGTGTTTTATGGTGATAGTGATCAGTAGTTCTAGAAAGTTAGTTGTCTGGTTTGGTTTGGTATATTCTGTTATAAAATCTGTTATTACGTTTTTGAAAACTGTTGAAAACAGGCTTATTTTGTCTGTTGTGTTAATATTCGTTTCTTGCATGGTGATGTTGTTTTCTTTTGGTTTTTGTGTTAATGTGTTCTTGTTCTGTGTATTAGTCTTCTGTACTTGTTGTTTATGTGGTTCTTTTCCTTTTAACATTTCTGCATACGTGGTTTTTGTTGTTTTATTGTGTTCTGTTGATGTGCTTGTTTCAGGTAAGCTGCTTGTTTTCGGTTGATTCTGTTCTGTTGGTGTGTCTGTTTTAGGTAAACTGTTTGTTTTCGGTTGATTCTGTTCTGTTGGTGTTCTGATCTGATAAATGCGTTGCTTTATTTGTTTATATTTTTCGCAGCCTTTGTAATTTGCTCTGTGGGTTTGACCACAGCTACAACATTTAGGCGTTTCTTTTTCTTTTTTACATTGGTTGATATGGTGTTCCCCGCCACATCCGCAGCACCTCGGTGATGCTAAGCAGGCTGCTGAAACATGTCCATATCTTTGGCAGTTGTAACACTGTGTTACAACAATTGACGGAGTTTTCAATTGCTCAACTTGGTATTTTTGATACCAGAGCAATATTCCATTGTTTATTAAATTTTGAATGTTGTAACTGTCATCAATGTCAATTCTTATCAGGTTTGTGGGTGTTTGTGTTTTCTTTGAAATAATTCTTTTTGTCTTTGTGTGTGGTATGTTTTGTTCGTCAAGTGCTTGTTTAACTAGGTCCAGGTCAATCGTCTGATGAACCCCTCTTACTACTATTGCTTTTGGTTGCGGCTTACTTCCCGGAAGGTGGATTTTAATATTTTCAGGTTTAAAGGCATCTGTTGGCCATTCTTTAAGTAGTCGGTTAAGATCGACCACATCTTGCCCTTGCACAAGCACTCCGCCTCTTGGCAGACGCTTAATGTTAACTATGTTAACATTTGGTTTGCATCTCTTTACTTCTGTGGCAAGCAGGGGTTGATTATATTGACCCGGAATGCCTTCTATTATAACTGCGTATTGTGGTGGTCTTGTTTGTGCCACTGTATTGTTGTTGGTTGTTAGTTTGTTTTTTTAATATTTCTTTTTGATATGACAGTGATAAAGTCTTGGTCTTCCAATTTTTGATCCCAGCCCTTTATTTTCTTCATTATTATGTTTAGGTATATCAACATCCTTGGCGTTGCTGTTTTTTACCGTTACATTATCGGGACTTAACTCTACTTTAATTGCAGGGGTAGCTACCTCTACCTCAGTATTAGTAGCCATCACTGCTTCTTCTTCACATTCAGAGTTTCCGAAGAATTAATTTACGCTTAGCTTTACTTTTTTTTAATTACATTTTTTGTTTTCTTTACTGTATTTAATTCCCTTTTTGCCAAGCTACAAAGAGTTAGCAATGGGGAATTATTAATATCGTTGCCACCAGTTACACTTGACTTACCTGCATTAGTCTTTTCTTGAGGCGTAACGGCTTTTCCCGCCATTTCTTTTGCCGGTCTTATTGGACCCGTAGTTGTTATTTTTTGCGGTTTCCCGCTCTTCTGTTCCCGATTTCAGCAGTCCTCTCTGATTTCTTAAAGTAATATGCTGCCCTGATAAGATATGTAGTAAATTCAAATGCTTCTTAAATTTTCAAATCAAATTCTTTTAAGCCTAATTCGCTTCAAGCAAGAGCCAGACAAAGAACGTCCTATTGGTCTCGAACCTTAACAAAACCCCCATGAGCTGGTTCCTTGGTCAATGGTATTTGGGTATTTTGCCCTGGAGGGTCAGGTTCACTTTGACCTCTTCCTCCTTCCTGAATGTATTTGCCCTAACTGTTTGTATGTTAGGTCCTTTTCAGGGCAATGTCCATTTATAGTCTCTTATTCACAGTAGTGAAGCTTGCTGGTGGCAATTTATTATTATTATTATTTTAAAATACATAAATATGTAAACTATAAATACAAGATTTAAAGTTTATATACAAACATATTTTACTTTAATTTATTTTTTTTCTTTATGTTTAATATATATGTTAATTGGGGAGAGGTATTTAGGATTTTCTTCATCATGTATGAGGTACCTATCTAGTTCGCATAATAAATCATTTTTCATCCAATTTTTGTTAAAATATCTAATTGTAATATTTAGGAGTCTATCTGATATGGTTGGTATGTTCGAGTAATTGTGAATGAATTTAGATGATGTTGCTCTCGGGACTCTGTATGCTGTTGTGAGAAGTGTGTTTTGTATTGTTTGTAGTTTGGTTTTGATTGTTTCATTACATACAGTTACCCATGCTGGAGCTGCATAGTCTATTACTGGTCTAATATAAGTTTTGTATATTTTCAAAATGTTATCTGTAGATGCTCCACTGTGTTTACCAGTTAGACTCCTAACATAGTTTGTTCTTCGCCAAATTTTATTTTTAATTTCGTTGACATGATTGATCCAAGTTAATTTTGAATCATAAGTCAGACCTAAAAATTTTGCTGATGGGGCAATCTGGAGCAGCGTGCCATTCATATATATTTCTAACTGTTGTTTTCTGTGTTTTGGCAATTTCGTAAAGAGTACGAGCTGAGTTTTTGCTGTGTTTATTTTAATTCTATATTTTTCACAGTATTCACTAATTCTATTTAATTGTGGTTGTATGTTTGTAGCTGCTATCGTGGGTGTTGCAGCACTTTTCCAGATTGAGGAGCTGGTTCCTTTTCCTTTCCGATGGTGTTTGGGTATTTGCCCTGGAGGGTCAGGTTCACTTTGACCTCTTCCTCCTTCCTTAACATATTTTCCCTAACTCGTGATGTTATGTTAGGTCCTTTTCAGGGCAATGTCCATTTATAGTCTCTTATTCACAGTAGTCAAGCTTGCTGGTGGCATTTTTTTTTTTTAAATCTTATTATTATTTTAAAATACATAAGTATGTAAATTATAAATACAAGATTTAAAATTTATACACATACATATTTTAATTTAATTTATTTATTTTGTTTCTTTATATTTAATATATATGTTAATTGGGGAGAGGTATTTAGGAGTATCTTCATCATGTATAAGGTACCTATCTAGTTCGCATAACAAATCATTTTTCTTCCAATTTTTGTTAAAATACCTAATTGTAATATTTAGGAGTCTATCTGATATTATTGGTATGTTCGAGTAATTATGGATGAATTTAGATGATGTTGCTCTCGGAACTCTGTATGCTGTTGTGAGAAGTGCATTTTGTATTTTTTGTAGTTTGGTTTTGATTGTTACATTACTTACAGTTACCCATGCTGGAGCTGCATAGTCTATTACTGGTCTAATATATGTTTTGTATATTTTCAAAATATTATCTGTGGATGCTCCACTGTGTTTACCAGTTAGACTCCTAACATAGTTTGTTCTTCGCCAAATTTTATTTTTAATTTCGTTGACATGTTTGATCCAAGTTAATTTTGAATCATAAGTCAGACCTAAAAATTTTGCTGATGGGGCAATCTGGAGCAGCGTGCCATTCATATATATTCCTAACTGTTGTTTTCTGTGTTTTAGCGATTTCGTAAAGAGTACGAGCTGAGTTTTTTGCTGTGTTTATTTTAATTCTATATTTTTCACTAATTCTATTTAATTGTGGTTGTATGTTTGTAGTTGCTATCGTGGGTGTTGCAGCACTTTTCCAGATTGCCACATCATCTGCAAACTGTGATGAGAATCCATGATTTGGATCCTTCAATGGCATATTGTTAACATACATGATGAAGAGTATAGGGCTAACCACCCCTCCCTGCGGGACACCAGCTAGTGGAGTAAAGTATTCGGAAAAAGTTCCTTCTACATTTACTCTACATTTTCTGTTTTCCAGAAAGTTAGGTAACCAGCGAATAATTCCTCGCGGTAGTTCCATTTCATTCATTCGGAACCTTAGACCATCGTGCCAAACGGTGTCGAATGCTTTCTCGATATCGAGGAAACAAGCGACTGTACATTCTTTTTTGTTGAAACTATCTATAATGGTTTCGGTTAATCTTATTAAATGATCTGTCGTTTGTCTAAATTTTCTGAATCCATTCTGTTCTTCTGGTAATTTTGATGTTTCCTCCAGGAATGTGGAGAGTCTATTACTTATTATTCTTTCGAGAATTTTGCCTACACAGCTGGTCAGACTGATTGGTCGATAGCTATTCGCTGGTTTTCCTTCCTTATGGAACATTAATATATTTGCTAGCTTCCAAGAAACTGGGATATATCCTGAGGATAGCGATAAGTTAAATAGAGAATTTAGATGGTCAAACAATTTCGGAGTGCCGTTTTTTAGGAGAATAGCTTGTATTTCGTCTTCTCCAGGCGCTTTGTTTTTGGTGTTTTTTATTGCTTCTAGTATTTCATGTAGGGATATTTCCTTTGTTAGTAATGTGCTTTCAAAATCAGTGTTAGAACTTGTATTTGTATCAGTTATGTTTACTGGAAATATTGGTTCATATTGATCTTTATTGTTTGCTATGTGATTAGTGACTTTATTGTAGAAGTGTGTATTCATTTCTGGATCTGTGTGAGTTTTAAATGTATTTTGGAGTTGATCCTTGAAAGCTTCGGCTATTTCTTTATTTGTGTGTGCAATGTTGTTATTATGTTCAAGTGGAGGATATTTCTTTGTGTTTGTGTTTTCACTTGTGAATCTTTTAAGATGTGACCAGAATTTTTTCGGGTCAGTTATGTCGTTTAGTTTATTACAGTAATTGTCCCATTTATTTTGCTTTTGTTGTTTTATTTGAGTTCTGATGTGATTTCTAATGTTGTTTATTTGTGTTTTAGTTTCTCTGTTTCTTGTAATCATGTACTGTCTTCTTAGTTGTCTGCGCTTTTTTATTAGGTTGATTATTTCTGTGGTTGGTTTCCATGTGTTGATTGTTGTTTTGTGGTGGTGTTTTGGTATTGTTTCTTTGGCTGCTTTCTGTAGGCAATCCGTAATTGTTTGACAATAGTTGTCCATTTCGACTTGCGTTTTAACTTCTTTAATAATTTCATTTGGTAATAGATTATCTAATTCTTGTTTATAGCATTGCCAATTTGCTTTTCTGTAATTAAATTTTTCTTTCCTATATGTTATATTTTTATAGGGGGTGAGATCGAAGACGCAAAAAATTGGGAGATGATCACTATCTACATCTTTTCCCACTTGAAATTTTACTAATTTCTGGCTTAAATTATATGTACACATACACAGATCTAGTATGTCACTAGAGTTAGTAGAATAGGATGTATGTGTTGGGGTAGTATCGTTTAATAGAGCTATATTATTATCATCAATAAATTTTATTAATTTTCTACCATTTGAGTTAGAGCTTCGGCATCCAAATGAAACATTTTTACTATTTAAATCTCCTATGACTATGGTGTTTAGATTATGGGAAAAGATGTTATTTAGTAAAGTTGTATCTAGTTGTTTATTGGGTGAGCAGTAAATTCCTGCTACTGTTATTTTAGTATTATTTGATTGGAGGATATCTACAGTAACATGTTCATTGTTACTGTTTAATTCTATTTCTTCTACAGATAAATCTACTTTATGAAGCAGCATAATGCCTCTGTTTTCATCATTTTTATTTTTCCTGTCTTTTCTAATTATTGAGTAATAAGGTATTTTAAATCTATTATTATTATATGTTAAAGTTTCACTTGTTATTATAATCTGGGGGTTTAATTCTTCTATTAGGTCTTCGATCTCATGTTTCTTGGAAGCTATTGCACCTTGGATGTTGATATACACTACTGTGAACATTGAGCTGTGAGCATGTAACCTGTTAGTGTAGTTATTATGTATGGTATATGAGGTGTGACGTGTTTTATCGTAATTGTGATCAGTAGTTCTATAAAATTAGTTGTTTGATTTGGTTTGGTGTATTCTGTTATAAACTCTGTTATTACATTTTTAAACACCGTTGAGAACAGGCTTGTTTTATCTGTTGTGTTACTCTTGGTTTCTTGTATGGTAGTGTTGTTTTCTTTTGGTTTTTGTGTTAATGTGTTCTTGTTTTGTGTATTAGTTTTCTGTACTTGTTGTTTATGTGTTTCTTTTCCTTTTACCATTTCTGCATATGTGGTTTTTGTTGTTTTAGTATGTTCTGTTGATGTGCTTGCTTCAGGTTGGCTGCTTGTTTTTGGTTGATTCTGTTCTGTTGGTGTGTCTGTTTTAGGTAAACTACTTATTTTCGATTGATTTTGTTCTGTTGGTGTTCTGATTTGAAAAATGCGTTGCTTTATTTGTTTATATTTCTCGCATCCTTTATAATTGGCTGTGTGGGTTTGACCACAGTTACAACATTTGGGCGTTTCTTTTTCTTTCTTACATTGATTAATATGGTGTTCCCCGCCACATCCGCAACACCTCGGTGATGCTAAGCAGGCTGCTGAAACATGTCCATATCTTTGGCAGTTGTAACACTGTGTTACAACAATTGCCGGTGTTTTCAATTGCTCAACTTGATATCTTTGATACCAGAGCAATATTCCATTATTAATTAAATTTTGGGTGTTGTAACTGTCATCAATGTCTATTCTTATTAAATTGGTTGGTGTTTGTGTTTTCTTTGAAATTATTCTTTCTGTTCTGGTGTGTGGTATGTTTTGTTCGTCAAGTGCCTGCTTTAGAAGGTCCAGGTCAATCGTCTGATGAACCCCTCTTACCACTATCGATTTTGGTTGCGGCTTACTTCCCGGTAGATGGATTTTAATGTTTGCTGAATTAAAGGCATCTGTTGGCCATTCTTTCAGTAGTCGGTTAAAGTCGACTACATCGTGCCCTTGCACCAATACTCCGCCTCTAGGCAAACGCTTAATGTTAACTATGTTAACATTTGGTTTGCATCTCTTTACTTCAGTGGCAAGTAGGGGTTGGTTATATTGTCCTGGAATGCCTTCTATAATAATTGCATACTGTGGTGGTCTAGTTTTTGTCACAGTTTTATTATTATTGTTTGTTATTTGTTTGTTGTTTTTTTTATGTTCCTTTTAGAAATAACAGTGATAAATTCTTGTTCTTCCAATTCTTTATCACTGTCATTTTTTTTCTTCACTGTCATGTTTATCAACATCCATAGTGTTAATTTCTTTTACTGTTACATTATTTGTACTTAACCCTACTTTAGATGCAGGAGTAGCTACCTCTACCTCAGTATTGGTAGCCTTCACTGCTTCTTCTTCACTTTCGGAGTTTTCCGAAGAATTAATTTCTTTAATTAATTTTCTCTTAGCTTTACTTTTTTTTTTAATTACGGTTTTTGCTTTTTTTACGGTATTTAATTCCCTTTTTGCTAAACTACATAGAGTTAGCAATGGGAAGGAGCTGGTTCCTTTCCGATGGTGTTTGGGTATTTGCCCTGGAGGGTCAGGTTCACTTTGACCTCTTCCTCCTTCCTTAACATATTTTCCCTAACTCGTGATGTTATGTTAGGTCCTTTTCAGGGCAATGTCCATTTATAGTCTCTTATTCACAGTAGTCAAGCTTGCTGGTGGCATTTTTTTTTTTTAATCTTATTATTATTTTAAAATACATAAGTATGCAAATTATAAATACAAGATTTAAAATTTATACACATACATATTTTAATTTGATTTATTTATTTTTTTTTCTTTATATTTAATATATATGTTAATTGTAGGAGCTGGTTGTTTTCTTTTGTTTGTTTGTTTTGAATTTCGCGCAAAAATACTCGAGGACTATTTGCTGTGGCGGCTTGTGCTCTCCAAAGAGTATGGCAAGTCACCCTTAGCCACCAATATTGTTGCCTGCATATATTCATAAAATACGGAAAATATAATCGTCGTTGTTGCTTAACAATTAACATCAAAAAGACATAGATCTGTGGAACTCAACGTCTTCATTATGACGTAAGTATGTGTCATGCATCCCATAGCAATGTACTGAATGCACTAAAACTCATGCGCTGTATTTCCGCTCCCTGTGTAATGCCTTTCTATCTTGATCTTTGACGAAGATTAGACAACCAGGTTTATTTCAAGTTACAACAGATCATCAGGGATTTTACTTGATAAACCAAAGGTTTTACAGATATTTACCCATTAATTTCATTTATCTTTTATTGAAAAGTAAAACATAGCATGCAGGTAGGTAGTTTTGTAGGTCAAAACTATGAAGCATTTCGTCAGTGTTGTGTCTTCTGTGAGATCATTTTGCATTGTGTATCAGTCATCCAAAATTGTACTGATGATTGTGCCATACACTTAAAATTGTGATTTACAATCCAATTTATGTTATACTTATGACTAGATAATAACCTTACATGTTAACTGACCAAATACTATTTCTAAAGAATTCTAGAATGAATTTTGAAATTGTCATTGGGCTAGTTAGAAGTGTTTAATTTAATGTAATGTAGTAGTTACATTATTGTAATAGGTGTTTGTCACAATTATGATAATAAAAACAATATCACAATCAATAATGTAAACTGTATGAATAATGTGAACTTATGAAGAAACCAGCCTTTTTGTGAAGGTCAACTGCAATTTAGACATTTTGTTTTAGTGCTACTATGAACATTCAATGTTCAGGCCACGGGTTTGCTTTGTTCGAGTGCGCGATTCCCGCCTCGAACGCCTTAAGCGTATGAAAACCGAGCCGCTGACCATGTTGTACGCTCTGCGTATGGCTAACAATCGGCTCAGCCTGATCGAGATCCAGAAGCCAGCCGCACGCCACCCCCCCCCCGCTTACTCCCATTATATGCCCACAGTTTTACAACATGCCCTATCAAAACTGTGTTTGTGTTTCCTAATTAGCCTTATAATTTTACATTATCACTACCCTTTAATAAAGTACTTGTGTTATATGGTTAAAGATAAATACTTTCTCTAAAAGTATTTCACGGATATGTTCTGGATGTTCTATGCTTTCATATATTGGTTCGGGTTCGACTTTCAAGGCCGCCGTCAAGCTGAGCAGACTTGTAAGTCAAGAGCTGCGAGACACGTACTTTGAAGACTAGGTTTTTGTTGAAGTGCATAACTCCCAAGTTTTACTCAAAAAGGTTAGCCGTTAGTCCTTATCAGGACTAGTAAAACAAGATGAAGCGAAGGAAGATCGCAACGCGATCCAACGGAAAAGCCCTTTCGAACGAAGAGATAATGGAAATGCTGAATAAGGCGATCGAAGGACCAGCCTCAGAATCTCTGAGTAGTTCAACAGAGAGTTCTGAAAGCGAACACTCAGGAGCTGAAGAATCACCGCGACATCAAACAAGAGGAGGCTGAAGAAGAAAAAGGACATGGTAAGTATAGTTTCTGACAATTCTACTAACCTCAACCTTAACGACGCTACTAACAATACTAAAAATCAAAGTGTTAACAACGTAACCAATGTTAATGACGACAAAGCCACTTGTTCTAACAAAAATAACGAAACTAACCTGAATACTAACAACACCACCATCGCCACTAATTCTAAGAACACCACCACTGTCACACAAGCACACGATTCTCCTCACTACAGAATTCCAACTCTGTTCATCGAAGGAGTAAATAACACAACACTCATCCCACAGATTGTCAAACAACTAAGGGCCTATTACCCGGGCATTCAGTTTAAAGACATCAAACGTCTTCCTAATGGAAGAATCATGCTTAAATGTTCTGAACCTGAAGAGTTTTCACATATTTTGGCCCACTGGCCCAAGGATGCCTTTGAGGTTCAAGCCACTATTACTACACCAAAAACCAACACGCCAAAACTAACTGTCATTATCAGAGGTGTCGATTTCGACATCGAAGATAATGAAATCACTGACGAACTAAAAACTCAAGGCTTCGACATTGAATCATCAAACAGAATTATCTAATTCAGAACGAAACAAAAAACGCCACTGATCAAGGTAACCGTCAACAAAAAAGATGATCAAGATAAATTATTAAAAAACGGTTGCTTTTTATTTTTCAAAAGACACACGACCGAACCGGAAAAAACACACCAAAAATCCATTATCCAATGCTACAAATGTCAACGGTTCGGACACACAAAAACTAATTGTATGGCCAAGGACAGATGTGGCGGATCTCACGAGGTCGCTCAGTGTCCTAACGAGCGTAACCAAGTGAGATGCGCTAACTGTCAGGGCCCCCACGCAGCCAGTTATAAAGGCTACCCCAAATACGCAACAGATTCCTTTTCAAGACCACGAACAATAATAATCAAACCCACGGCACCCACATCACCAAACAACCTTTACTACAAACTCCAGCCGACTCGCAAATCAAACACTCTCAACCTCAACCAACACGTACTTACGCGGACGTAACACGCCCGAAAACAACACAAGCATTCAACCCCACACCACAAACTTGCTAGCAATGCTAATAGAATTGAGTGATCTCCCCTCATTCGAATCGAGGCACGAGTCACTCATGGCCGTTTGCAGTCTTGCAAGTTATTATTTTAACCTTCCTCACCTCAAACCACACCATCTTTCACTCAAAATTCATGCAAGGGAAATAAAACAACACAATGATACAACACATTAAAATCTTACACATCAACTGCCAAGGAAACCTCAAAGACAAAAGGATAGAAATATACAACATAAACAAACATATAAACGCCAACATGTTTTGTTTTGTTTTTGTTTTTGAATTAAGCACAAAGCTACACAATGGGCTATCTGTGCTCTGCCCACCACGGGTATCGAAACCCGGATTTTAGCGTGTAAGTCCGCAGACATACCGCTGAGCCACTGGGGGGCAAACGCCAACATAATCATCGTTTCAGAAACACTTTGTACAGAGAAACATAACACCACAATCCCCGGATTCATCACACACAGCATACCTCACTCAGAAAACAACAGAGGTATAATAGCTTACTTTAGTACAAAAATATCGCATTTAATCTCGAAAGAAGATTCCTTTAAATCTAACATTAATGAAACCACCTTTTGTAATATACACTTTAACAACCGGCTAACTATTCCGATTCTATCCATATATTGCTCACCAACCAAAGATATCGACATTAACTTCCTTCAAAAATGTGTTAATCGTAAACCCAAACCAATTATTATTGGAGATTTTAATTGATCGCATACAGAATTAAGAGGTAACAGAGACACACGCAGAGGATCGTGCATAAAAATTTTTATCTCTAGCAATAAAATGCACCTAATCAATGACCATACACCTACACACTTCTCAGCCGCTAACGGCTCATACGATGTACTCGATTTCATCATCGCACCCAAGGACATGGTAAACAGAATATCTGACTTTAAAGTGCATGATGAAATCACCAGTGACCACTTCCCCATGTCATGTATGATTCACCCGCGCCACCCTGCTATGGCGTACGTAACTCCTTCCGCATACACCTACACTAAAACAGAGTGGCTCACTTTTAATGCCTCTCTGGACTCATACCTACTCCATCCAATTGAACATGTAAATAGCAAAACAGAACTAGACAACCATGTTGATCAAATTACAGAAGCCATAAAAAAACACAATTCCTAAATCAAAAAGAAAACAATCACTTAATCAATGGACTCTAACACCAGAAATTTACTCACTAATAATCAAACGCAGATAATTAAGACGAACACACTACATCACACGCGATCCATACATTAAAACAGAAATCAATAGAACAAATACAAAAATTAAAAAAGTCAGAGAAAACAATTGGCATAACTTCTGTAATTATTTCCGCCCCATCAGTCTGTTAAGCTGCCTTGGCAAACTGATGGAGAGAATTATCTCCAACCGTCTCCTCCATTTTTGCGAATCGAATAACATCCTTCCAGAATCTCAAAATGCCTCCAAAAAATAGACAAACAACAGATCACCTCACACGACTCACCGAATCAATCTACAAAGCTTACAACAACAATCAAGTAACCATCGGGGTATTCCTAGATGTCAAAAAAGCATTCGACAGTGTATGGCATAACGCCATCATATACAAACTAAATCACCTTCAAATAAATCCCACGATAGTCAAATGGATTTCAAATTTCTTAACCAATAGAACAGCACAAGTAAAAGTCAATAAAACTATATCCAAATCATTTAATATAACGGCAGGAGTGCCCCAAGGATCAGTCCTCTCTCCATTTCTATACATAATTTTCGTCAGTGACATACCTTTTCCAAATCTAACATACACACACAATTCACAATACGCAGACGACATCGCAATCTGGAGCACCTCTAGAAACCCAGTAATGGCCATGTCTCGCGTACAAGAATCACTAAACAACGTCTCAACATGGAGCAACAAGTGGAGAGTCGTGTTAAATTCAACAAAAACACAAGCAATCACCTTCTATAGGAAACTAAAGAAGCAATGAAAACATCTAGAAAAATAAAACTATCACTTGGAAACACAACCATTAACATGAGCAAAAACATCACATTCCTTGACGTCACTTTCGACACAAAACTAACATGGAAGAAACGTATAAACAAAATACACTCATCAATCAGAAAAAGGATTTCATATCTAAAGACTATAGCTAGTAAACAATCGAAATGAGCACCGAACACCATTATACAAACATACAAGGCTTACATCCGTCCACTAATAGAGTACGGATGTCAAGTAACATACAATATGTCAAACAACACACTCCAGAAAATCCAAGTGCAACAAAACAGAATATTAAAATCTGCATTCAGCCTACCATCATTTGCGCCAACAAATTATCTACACCAAATCAGCAATTTACCAACTATAAGAGATAGAATAACAGAACTTTCTCTCAAATATTATCTAAAAGCAGAAAATAGAAACAAACTAACGGCATCACTACACAAATTATCCAGTGCACCAACAAAATACATTTCACCTTACAACATATTTCAAGAATCACAATCTACCCAACAAAGAATCTAAATAAATAAAATCCATGTCATTAACATGAATTCCTTTTTTTTTTCAGATACAGGGCACACGACAGGCAAAACTTTCGGCGCTTGTCCTGTGAAAGTGGGTTTTCTCGGGGCACTCCCGTTTCCCCCCACATCAAAATCTTTAGGCATTGGATTTCTAGATTCCAGCCCAGGCAACTCTTTTGCCAGACCCTGAATCGTGCCGTTTGACTTGATCTGGATTTGAAATATATTCATGTTCACATCTGCTCAACTTCTTCCTTTCGGGACAGGTCCTGGCCTTTCTTTCCGCTGCTGCCTTTGCCTCCACCCAAGACAACATTTAGAGAGCATCCTATTTATGTAAGACTAACTAACTAAACTAACGTGGCAGGGGTTCAGTTTAGAGAGAGATAAATCAGAAGAGTTCTCTCCCCAACCGGGGTGTTCAGGAACGTTGTGGTTCCTCTTCGTCCCCTTTCGTGGATTGTTATTAAGATTAAGTGGTTTTTTTTAATAAATTAATTATTATTATTATTCTTGACTTTTTGGGTGGAGGATGTCCACATTTCTGGACAAGCAAGCACTCTGAGGAATGGCAGCAAACTATTGTGTGGTAGAGGATGACCTCGCAGTGGAGGTCCACCAGTTGAACTGGCTAATTGTTAGGAAGAAAGACAAGGAGCAGGAAGTATCCACACCATTGAAACTTGCAATGATAGTGGAGCCATACAAGGATGCCTTCATGGATTTCTACAAACTTGTATGCATCTCTCTGACCCTGCTTGTTACTTCAGCTGCCTGTGAGAGAAGTTTCTCATGTCTGAAGCTTCTTAAGACATACTTGTACAACAGTAGTGGTAACAACCGCACTAGCAACCTTGCTGTCATATCAGTAAACACCAGGAAGGCAAAACAACTCGATATTGATACTGTTATAGACACATTTGTTGCCAGTCACCACAACAGGCGCATTGTTTTGAAGTAATATTGACTATAAACACAATATGATGAAATATAGTTAGCCTGATAGTGACCTTACTTTTCCTCAGAGTGTATTAACTTCACATGGGATAGCTCGTTTCTGCATTGTAAACTATGTTTAGTTTAGTTGTTTAGAATTAAGCACAAAGCTGCACAATGGGCTATCTGTGCTCTGCCCACCACGGGTATCGAAACCCGGATTTTAGCTTGTAAGTCCGCAGACATACCGCTGAGCCACTGGGGGGCATGTAAACTATGTCTTTATGTTATATTTTTTTATTTGTAGGTTTACTCTTAATGGTATATAAAATGTTCAATCTAAACGAATCTCGATTTTCTTTATTATTATGTATTACCTTGGGTGGAATTTAGGTGAGCTTCCTCTTTTACATATACGCATATTTTCATAAACAGATTATTTTTAATTTGTAATAATGAATTATTATTATGAGTTTCCAATGAAAACGGCATTGAAAACGCAGTTCAAAATAGCACACCTTTCTTAAATGTACCTTGGCATTTACATTATTATAATTTACCATCTATACTTCATATTGATATCACATCTTAATATGTGATAAAGCGAGAAGTCTGCAGTTTTATTCAGTTTCAGGTTTTGTTATCAACAGTTTATGTCCAGCTTCTCAAAGATGGCAGCACTATGAAATGTGAGATGAACTATGGATTGGTTTGGTTTGTTTTGAATTTCGTGCAAACATACTCGACGGCTATATGCGCTAGCCGTCCCTATTTTAACAGCGGAAAGCCAGCTAGTTATCACCACCCACCAGCAACCTTTAGGTTACTCTTCTACCAACACATTGTGGGATTGTTTGTCACATTTTAACGCCCCCTCGGCTGAAAGGGCCAGCATGTTTGTTGGTACTGGGATTTGAACCCGCGACCCTCAGATTACGAGTCAACCGCACCTAATCACCTGACCTTGCTTGTTCTATTTTCAATTACAATGTAATTTTATTAATATTGTTTCATAAGAACAAAGCGTGGCCCAGTATTTAGCGAGACAGAATAAAGGTTCGCTTTCCGTTATCACCTGAAAAATAAAACAAGTAAATAAAAAGAATCCCTCCGCACTTTGAAGGCGTAGATGACGGTCAACTCCTATTTTTGCGTTAGATAAAGAGAAGCCCAACAGTTGGCGGTGAGTGATGATGACTAGTTGCCTTTCCTCTAGTTTTTCACTGTCACATCAAGGATAACTCGTGCAGATAGACCTCGTGTAGCTTTGCGGGAAATTAAAAACAAACTACACCTATTCACATTTGTTTTATATTTGTTTAAATCCAATTCAGCAATGTTTTAGACCCTTAACGATTGATTTGTACATCACTCACTTCCAGCGGAGTCCACAGATTACATCATAGTAATTTTATGTTTTTATAGGAAACACTATAATTAGTGGGATTAAACACTGGCCGTGGATTTTGATTCTTATTTTTTTGTGGTTGACTTGTGTTACAATGGACTTTGTAACCATCAAGGTCATGGACACTCAAACAAGTTGGTGCCTAAGTCTGTTAGATAAATGTGTTTAAACATCCGATAAGATCCATGGATCCAGTCGTTAATTTTAAAGTTGACATCGACTTATTTGGATATTTTTAATAGTTTTGAGTCGATTTTGAATTGGAATTTTTTACTGAAAAGCATTTTATTCAGAGTTCGGCTAATTGATCCAGTCAGAAATCTTCAAAGTGCAGGTATAGACGTTATAACTAGAAGTATTCTATGAACCGAATATTGCGTCTAACTGGCGTGTTCAGTAGTATCAATTTTCAAACTGTGGGCTCTTTAGATCCAAAGCCCAAAACACCATTTAACCATTAAAGTACTCCCAGCCCATACTTTTTAGTTCTGGAAATGGCAGCCACTATGGGTTAGCTTAATAATTATTAAAGTTTTTGTATAAATGAATATCCAGATTAGATTCTCAGTGAACTAATTTTCATAGTGATAAAGCGTTCTGAGTTTCTTTCAATTCTCAATTATGAAAACATTTAAAAATGGGATTTCTGTATGCATAATAAAACTTTTAAATAATAGCCAAAGTAAATCAAACTAATACAGATTGTTTTGACATAATTTATTATTACTTTTTAATTGCTTTCCCTGTCTATAAATTTTGTTTATCTAAATCAAAAATGCTTTATATTATCAGACTAAAAATCTATAAAACAGAAAATTGAGAAACTTTAGCTTGTACATGATATGCTTTTATAACGTTATGCACTATATGTGGCGGTTAGAAATGAATACTTTTTATATGTTTATTTATTCTAAGTCTATTGATCTGAGTATAGTTCATTGACTTTAGTCGCTGCTCGATTTCAGCTTCAGGTCTAACTTCTGGTATTAGGGTAAGCACATTAAGGAAACCTTACCAGTAGCTTGTTTGTTTTGGAATTTCGCAAAAAGCTACTCGAGGGCTATCTGTGCTAGCCGTCCCTAATTTAGTAGTGTAAGACTAGAGGGAAGGCAGCTAGTCATCACCACCCACCGCCGACTCTTGGGCTACTCTTTTACCAACGAATAGTGGGATTGACCGTCACATTATACACCCCCACGGCTGGGAGGGCGAGCATGTTTAGTGCGACGTGGGCGCGAACCCGCGACCCTCGGATTACGAGTCGCACGCCTCACGCGCTCGGCCATGCCAGGCCAATACCAGTAGCATAAGACCATCTTTAAAGTTCAGTAATGTACGTTGCTCTGTATTATGTATCTGAAAGTTGTACCACAGTGACACAGTCTGCGGACTTATAGCGTTAGAAACTGTGTTTCGATACCCGTGGTGGGCAGAGCGCCGATAGCCCAATGTGTAGCTTTGCGCTTAACTCTAAATAGACGGTAAAAATTGATACTTGTATTTCTAAGATATTTTTTCTTTAGTCTGCGGACTCGTACCGCTAAAAACTGGGTTTCGATACCCGAGGTGAGCAGAGAACAAATAGCCCATTGTGTAGCTTTGTGCTTAATTATAAACAAACAAGCATAACATATATGCAAAAACGGCTCGTTTGGGTTGAGAAAATTTTTTACGTAAAAGAGCGAACAAAGTTTCGACTTTCTTTGGTCATCGTCAGTTTCACAAAAAAAGAAAGAAACAAGCATAACAAAACCTGAAAGTACGGCAACAATAAGTCATGGTTGTTATAATTTTACATAACCTAAAGGCATCACAAGTTCGCCTTTTTTTCTCTCTCTCTTTCTCTAAAACACATACACACAAAATCTAACTATTACGGTGATCAAAAGATATGTTGGCCACTTCTCAAATACTATTGGTGTGGGGGGAGACAAGCCCGTCATTCCTACCCTACTGCTGATAATATCCTAAAGTATGTATCAGCTCGTTGTTAGGAGTAAAACTACACAAGAGGCTGTCTACACTGTGCCCAACACGTGTATCAAAACCTGCTTTTACTGTTATAAGCCATCATGCTTGCTGCTGAGCCGCTTGAAGGGGGCACTTTAAAGTAAAATGGTCGCTTTGTACTATTTTGAAATAATTATTTTATGTTATATAGACCAAGTATTTCAAATGAATAAAATATTTGTTTTTATTTTAATTATTCGTTATTTATATTTGTATACAAGTTATTACTTCTCTTAAATACTGTTTACTTACCATTTTTAACATCATAAATAACTTTCCAAAAGTTTCGCTTTTGCATATACTACAGTTATAAGATCCAGGAACAAATATTTCAAATAAAATGATTTGTTTAAACTCAAAAAATAAATAGTCTACTCTATGTCCATCGTGGAAATCGAACCTGGAAATTTAGCATAGTTAGCCCTTAAACTTTCTGTTGAGCGACAATGGAACTTAATAGGAACAAAATATTTTAGGATTTATTCGTTGTATGCTGACCACGTATTGCAGATAAACGGAATAAGTGAAAGTTGTTGAATGTAAATCAATTTGAATACATTTGAGTGTAGAAACTCGTCAGGCACTACATTTTCACGTTGTTGTTTTCTAAACTTATCTGGTTAAGTTTGTTTCGTTGCGAGTAGACTTCACATGTGTAAAGAAAAACCTGAGTTTCGTATTAAAATCCAGATGTCATACCAGTCGTGTTTCTAAGGTTTCTTACTGCAGGGTGGGTACATAGGGTTTCTTTGCTTGTTTGGAATAAAGCACAAAGCTACACAATGGGTTATCTGTGCATTGCCCATCACGGGTATCGAAATCTGATTTCTAGCGGTGTGAGTCCGGTGTACTCTGACACTCAAGTATTCAATTAAGAATAACCTCGTATGACCCTCGTATTCTCATAAGTTCTCTTTGCTTCGTCTCGGTCTTCACTTTCGCCTACTAGCTTTGTAATTATCATTTCCACGGTGAAAATATAAGATAGATAGGTCGACAAGAATTGTTGGGCAGCGCATCTCACCAGGTCCAAGCAGGGATCAGTAGATCTGCGAGAATAATTGCGCACTCTGCAGGCTACAACACAGCATGATACATTAACTTCAAAAGCAAGAAGTAAAAATATTTGATATTTCCTCATTTTAGCTCTGTTTACTCTTGAAACAAAACAATTTCTGGAACTTCAGGAAATTACATCTATTATATGTGTGTTTGTTCACCAGCCGATAGGGTATATCCCATCAGTTAATTTGGGAGATAACAGTACATACAGGGTGGTCGCTAGAAAAGCGGAAAATTTGTCAAACAGCTATTTATTTTTACAAAGAATAACTTTTACAAAGTTTTTTTAAAGGCATATGTTATATTACACTCATAGATGCTCAAAATTATTAAAATCATGCATTTTATTCATGATGTAAAGAAATCAAAATAGAAATGAGTAAGCACGCATTTTATTCATGATCTCATCTGACCCTCAAATTTTCCGCTTTTCTAGCGACCACCCTGTATTTTCAAGGATCTCATATATCTTTAACCCACTATCAGGTATGTTTGATAAAGGGTTATTCTTCCAATTATTGAAGTTTATCAATCATAGTTTAACAATACGCTGTGTGGGTTTTATAGTTTGTTTTGGAATTTCGCACAAAGCTACTCGAGGGCTATCTGTGCTAGCCGTCCCTAATTTAGCAGCGTAAGACTAGAGGAAAGGCAGCTAGTCATCACCACCCACCGCCAACTCTTGGGCTACTCTTTTACCAACGAATAGTGGGATTGACCGTCACATTATACACCCCCACGGCTGGGAGGGCGAGCATGTTTAGCGCGACGCGGGCGCGAACCCGCGAATTACGAGTGCACGCCTTAACGCGCTCGGCCATGCCAGGCCTTGGGTTTTATAGAGTTTAATCTTTTATGTTGTTAAAACAGGATCATTGTTGCACCGTGTATGTACCTTATGCTTTCTTAAAGACAGGCAGAGTAACTTCATGGTTGAATACTTAGTATTCTATTAAAGAAAGCACAAAAATACGTGAAGTTAAACGATTCTTTCTTTACAACAACACATTTGTTGATACGAAATTTTTTTGATTATGTTTCATACCAAAACCAAGGTTGACATTATCTGGCTCGTTATTTAGTGTATCTCGAAGTCTCTAATGTTTAAAGCTACTGTGATATGATGTTTATCAATGGTGTTTTAACATTTGAGATTATCTACAGCTAAACGAATTTTTTATGTTTGACTCTCCATTGTTACGATATTACAAAACTAAATATTGTTTTATGAGAAAGCAACGTCCATTATACGCTATTTTTACAGGTAACCATCCATATAGTGTGTCTAAAAACATACAAACAAACAGACAAACCAAACTGAAGAGATACAGTATTCTTATTGTTAACAAATCCAAGCTCTGAAAATAACAAATGTACAGTGTATTCTATTCACTACTTCAACAGATTCAATCCTTAAAGATAGCAAATGTGTATGTATTTTTATCAATTCGATAAATATTGTTTAGTGTAATTACTTATTACTTCAACAGACTTAACCTTTGAATGTAGGAAATGTGTAGTGTATTCTACTTACTACTTTAACAGACTTGAGCTCTAAAGATACAAAATATATTACCTTAACAAATCTAATATTTGAATCTAGAGAATACTTAGTGCGTTCTTTTCACTGTAAGAAATAGTATCACGTATTGTACCCACAGTACTAAACCAAAAGCTTGAAAAGTTGCGGTATAATTTTACTCAATAGACCCAAAAATTTAAAAGAAACAAATGTATGTGCAATGTGTAGTTCTACCTTCTACAACAGACCCAAGATTTAAATGAAGTCAATGTATGTGTGCTGTTTATTTATTGAGGGTGAGAAGAACAATGATGATTGTATAAACTGTAATAAGATGTGGTTTTGATGTTCATGTTAAACAATGTGATTTAACAAAAGCATGTAAATTTATGAGGCAAACTTTTTCCAGATAATGGAAAAGCAATATATTGTATAGAATAATTCACATCTAAAATAATGTTGGTTTTCATTGCCATAATGCAACGTGAAGTATTTTTTAAATTCAGGGAGTTTGTTATACTTGCCAGACTAATGTAGCTCATCTGTTTTTTTTAGCTGATATGTAAATCGTTCCAAAGTTTCAGTATTTTATTTTAGTTAAGTTCTGATGTACAGGTGTTTCTTGAGTAAACACATCTTAACTTTACTTCATGCAAGCTTTTCCCTGAGCCTCTTTCTCCGTTAATTAGCAATTAACCGAATCTTGCGGGGACATCCAGGAAATAGCAAGCCGTTTTTTCGTTCCAGCTGATCGCGAAATGACCTGAGATTATTTCCCCCCCCCTCCTCAGCCTAAGTGCACAAAAGTCACGTGCAGGATTGTGTTTCATGTGAAAATAGTGCTTGCATTTATTACATGTTTTGTTTTAAAGATGAAGTTTCTTTTTTGTTAAGAAGATTTTCAGAGATTTTGATCAATTTGCAAACTTAGATTTCAAGTGCACCTTTAACTTTACTTTTGATGTTGAGTGCGTAACGCAAGTGAAATGAAATATTGTTAAGATTTTTTCTGAACATTTCTTTAGAGCTTTTGTGATATTTTATCTTTATTGTACCATTAACTTTATTTAGAATTTTAGTAAAGCATTTTATTTAAACTAGTGATGCAAAACATTGTTTTAGCTTACATATTACACGGTTCTAATTTAATTTACAGGTGTGGTGGGAGGAGGGGAGTTGCCCACTAGACTGGTAAGAAAGAGCTCTCTAAGGTTTCACATCATGTCCTTTCCAGTACAACAGATATATTTGCTTTTGTTTTACTTTTGTGTGATTGTGCCCCCCAGTGGCTCAGCGGTATGTCTGCAGACTTACACGCTGAAATCCGGGTTTCGATACCCGTGGTGGGCAGAGCACAGATAGCCCATTGTGTAGCTTTGTGCTTAATTCAAAACAACAACAATTGTGTGATTGTTGTTTGGAAATGAAGATTGTTCTACACGTATTCCATGATTCGCAACTTTCTTTCTAGATACACAGATCAGCAAAATAAACAGACACATATTTCATAATTTGGTTCCTTTCAAACCTCCAGACATGGACAATAGCTTAATACAATTACCTCAGCCCATTAGGTCAAACACAATCACTATGCTAAATATTTCCAATAACACGTGCAGGGTGAAGGAAAACTGTTCGCTCTTCGAGAAACCTTAATGATTAATTGTTTCATAACACTTAATCTTACATCAAAACAAAACAACTGCCCGGTTAGTAAGCTTTAATTTATTTCTCCGAGAGAAATCAGTTAACTAGCAAGTACCACACTACACAAGTGCATTCTGAACTCAATTTAAAACGTTACCTTTAGTTAAATAAGAAGTATGAATGATAATTTAACCTAAAAACATAAATAAATGAAATTATTTTATAACCAAGATGAGCGAAATATCAAAGTGGTTACTGAATGAAATAAACTGTGGAAGACCCAATGTACTGTACACCGCTGAGCATCAAACCCTGTATATTCATGTTGTAAATTCATTAACTGTTTACTCGCTAGAAAGCAACAAAGTGGCTAAACACGTTTGTTTATTTGTTTCAGACCTACCTACTAAGATATACTAGGACTATCTGGCTATTCAATCAGGACAAAAAGGTAGTTCACTAACAGAATCCACCTCCACATTTTGGGGTATTCTAATTGAATAATGAGATTTCACTTCAGCAGTTCCAAAATTCACAATACTAATTTGTTACAACAATGTGCGTACCGTGGTCCTTCAAGTTCAGGGTCTAATATACTAAATTTTACATCGTAATTTAAAGCCTGAAAAGAATAATTTTTGTGTAAAAAAGAAATCAAATAAACTTAATGTGACATTCGAGATTAACCTATAATTCTACATGAGTGAAAGTTTTCAGAAATAGAAAATTAATTAGGTTCGACTGTGAGTTAACATGTGAATCGGATAGTTACAAACAGACAACAAGCCCAGAAGTTCACATAAGCAAGATGGAATCATAGATTAAAATTCCAATATATCCTTGGATTCTGTGTTTCTGGACCCCCTCGGAATTCCGAGGACGCTTTGTTTGAACATGTATTCAAACTCATAAGTAAGCGGGACTTGACTTCGCACACACATACTCATTTATCACGCGCCTGAAAGTAAAGCGTAAGCATTTTATGTCAGAATTAACCAAGTAAAGTAAAGAGCCAGAAGATATAAATTGGTCCAATGTGAAACGTTTGTTTTAAAAACGTCTAAAATATTACTAAATAAATTCACTAACAAAATTGCCTTAATTCAACTGAGATATTTTTTCAAAAAAGACTTTCATTATACAATTATTTCAATTGTGTTTAATAGGTTTATTGACTTATTACACTAAAACTCAGGGTTCTATTCCCTGCAGTGGAAAGAGTACACAAAATTCATTGTGTAGTTTTATGTAACAACAACAAACACTACATATTTACGTATGGTGTACAATATATACTTGTGAAAGTGTTAACAACAACAGCAAACAGTATATATAATCTGCAATATATACTTGTAAAGTTGATAACAACAACAAATAGTATGTATAATGTACAATATATAATTGTGGGGGGTGTTAACAACAACAATAAACAGTATATATGATGTACAGTATATACTTATGGGAATGTCAACAACAGGAATATATAGTATATATGAAGTTCAGTATATACTTGGGGGTGTTAACAACAACAACAAATAGTATATATATATATATATGTGCAATATATACTTGTGGGGGTGTTAACAACAACAACAAACACGATGTATGATTACAGTATATACTTGTGGGGGTGTTAACAACAACAATAAACAGTATATATGATGTTCAGAATATACTTGTGAGAGTGTAAGAATGAAGAACAGTTTCATCAAAAAAATCTGGAAGATGAAAAGTTTGAATAAGATGAATGACTCTTTCAGATTTCCCATGATGCTCATGGGCAAAAGGAAAATATGCTCTCTCCGATGGTGTTTGGGTATTTGCCCTGGAGGGTCAGGTTCACTTTGACCTCTTCCTCCTTCCTTAACATATTTTCCCTAACTCGTGATGTTATGTTAGGTCCTTTTCAGGGCAATGTCCATTTATAGTCTCTTATTCACAGTAGTCAAGCTTGCTGGTGGCATTTTTTTTTTTTTTAATCTTATTATTATTTTAAAATACATGAGTATGTAAATTATAAATACAAGATTTAAAATTTATACACATACATATTTTAATTTAATTTATTTATTTTTTTCTTTATATTTAATATATATGTTAATTGGGGAGAGGTATTTAGGAATATCTTCATCATGTATAAGGTACCTATCTAAGGAAAATATGCCGTAACTACTATAATGACTTTTGTTTTTACCGCTGGATGGATCACGCGCGCATTATACATCTCTGTGTTACAATCAAAATCGTAACTTTACCTTTTTAGTTTACAACACATTTGCAGACCTATTTATTTTGGCGTAGCTTTGTACACCAAAGTTAGATAATTTACGAAAGACATGTCTAAATATTGTACCAGAAGATTTATATGGCGCAAAAGCCTGAAATTAAATCTCTTGATTTATAATCTGCCAATGAATAGAATCGTTTTTCTGTTACTTTTATGACAAAGTTTCTTCTTTTACAAAAATGGCGTCGAAGACAAAACAGAAAGGTGAGACTTTAGTACCATATGTTTTTAACCTTGTCTGTTTTGGGGTACCGACGTCTTTTTTACAGGTATTTTAAATATCATAGGCTTAACATATGCAGTTAAATGAAGCAATTAAACCTCTTCATAAATAGTTAAAACAGGACGCTAATTTGTGGTATTCGTAACAAAACAACGAAAATTGTTGAGCAGTGAGCATTAAACCTCTGTGAATAAAGATATGTTGTGAAACAGGTATGAAGCATAGTTACATTTGTGGTGTTTATACGCTCATTTTTAGTTTTTCATATGATGTATAAGAACATGCCAGTCTAAATAACTTGCTCTTTGCCATGATTTTGAAAATACTGCATATGGGAATTACAACCTTTTACAGATGAAATTCAGGAACACGAGTAAAGTGCAAATGGTCGATGTATGTTTTATAACACTGGTTTGCAAATGTATGTAATCACTTGCGATAAATGAAGCCGCATAACGTCCTCGATGATATATGTGTACTTTAGTGTAGGTATTTCCATTAACGTCAGTTTCAGGCTTAATGTTCCTTTAAAAGGCTCTTGAAATTTTAGATTTTATTACGTAATAAAAACCTCTTTGTTGTGTTTCATTCCTTTTAAAACACGTACAGTGCATTTTATTTGTTTAGTCTCGCTAGTGTAGGTTTTCGTGGTATTGTTTCTCGAGGACAACAAACCCTAGAGGCCGAGATACCTTACATTGTTCAAGCTCAATTGTAAAAAGCGGTTGTCAGTTGAACACCAAACACACGTACGTACAATGGTTGAAACCGTTATACATGATTGGACGGTTCATAGGCCAGCTCGTGCTGCCATGTAGATGTGTTCGTCTGATATGATATTGTCAGGTGTGATATAGTTCACGTCGTAATGTTGGTGAACTGCGAAGTGATTTGTATATTGTAGCCGCTAATCTACTTGTAACCATACAAGCACACATTAAAGGTGATCTAGCTGTTTAAACTGTCGTTTGTAGTGAGACAGGCTTGAACGTGGTTTGGTAGATTTGCTATAGAACCGGTGTGGCTTCAATATGTGTCGTTGTCAATGCCTAAACGAAGAAGTAAGTATTGCAGTTTCTTTGTTATAGTTCAGACAAGGTAAAATGTCTAATGATTAACTGTTTCTAATTATACATATGAGTTAGTTTCGAGCGTTTTTAACATGTGAATATTCAAAGCATCATCAAGTTCGAAATACCATTTATTTACACAGTAAATTCCGGTCTAAGGCGGAACCGCACGGGACCGAGTAAAAGTTTTGGCTTAGAGTGAAGGTGTATTTACTTAATTATATATAATTCTTGATCTGAACGTTACACTTGCTTGACTCAAAAGAAGTAAGACGTTTGTAAATGAAGTTGTTATATTATTTATGCTATATTTTTGAGAATAAGAACAAAAATAGACATTCAAAATATACCTAAGTACACAAAATCTTAATCAAATTTATCTGAAGAAAGTGTCCATTTTCAACTGTTTTAATTGGCTTTTTCATAGGGTTAAAAGAGAACGCCACTTCTACGAACTTCATGAAGTTCATTTTCCCCCTTCATTTTTACATACAATTTGATAGCGTTAATATAACTTAACACTTGCGATGAAGTAGGAATTTCTGTTTCCATAGTATCTTTTCCATTTTGTTCATCTTCTGAATCTCTCACACTGTTACCATCTCGCGATTCTATTATAGATTTTAAATCATTTTCATCAGTTTCTGTTAAAACATTTTTGTCTACGTTCACAAAACTTTCCGCGTTCACAGAATCATCTTCTCATTCAGAGTTTTAAGTTTCACTCAAATCATCACAACAAACAATTTAAAAAAATTGAGGGTATTTAGTAGTTTTTTAAAAATGAGAGTATTAAGTACATTTTCCCTAAATTTTAAAATTATGGAAGATAGGAATTTATTCTTTTCGTGAAAATTACTTAAAAAGTAAAATTTTGTACTTAAAAGACAGCTATATTTCTATAAATTATAGGTATAATTTAACTGCAAAAATAATGACGGCAGAAAAAAGTACAGAGTATATTTAACCAATACTTATTGTAACAAAATGTCCGAGAATTTATTGATATTTAAACAAATTATTAATCAAATAATAATTTATTGATATTTAAAGAAATTGTTAATTAAATAAGAAATTAGTATTTAATCAAAAACATTTTTCCGCCTTACTCAGGTTCTAATCCTACTTGTTGATAGATGAGGTTGGTGAAAAATAGTTTTCCGTCCACATTATGCAGGTTCCACCGTATAGAGGGCCTATAAACAGAAAAATCTTAAAAATGTTGCGAAATTTTGATAGTTCGTACGTGTACGGGTTTCCGCCTCATGCAGTTTCCGGCTTAGACAAGTTTTACTGTATTTATATTTTTTAGTTTCTTCAGTTGGTAGCGCTTTTGTAGATTTAACTCTCCAGCTAACCTAATTAAAAATAAACAGAAATTGCATGTGATAAAAATATATGTAATCTTCAGTAAACTTTATGTTCATATATATGTTTATGTGTGTGTACTTATAGGCACATATATTAAGCATATTATTCTAGATATATCACAATGATTTATGATTATCTATTATGCAAAATTAATTAACAATTGAAACTTGTAAATAATCAAACAATTTAAAAACTTAAATCTACAAATTAGGTAAATGAGATTAAGCTTACTTTCGAGTTTTGGTACAAAATAACTCTCATATGATCAAGAAACTAAATTGGCGTAAAACAATAGGCTCTTGTAATAGATTAGAGGTATTTAAGATATAATTGTAAAAATGTTTTGAACATTTTAATGGACTCTGACATTGATTTTTAACACCACACTAATGCTGATTCATTCTAAATCTTAAACTTGTGTTAAACCAAGTCTTCACATATTGTACATTTTAACACACAATACAGTTTTGAAAGCAGCAAGATAACAATATTTTCATTTTGAACATAATAGATCCATCTGTGTTTTTAACGATATGAGATTGCAATAGATTGTAGAGTAATGTCTTCTTATCTGTTTTCAGTACTCTATTTATAACAAGGTAAATCATTGAAGTTTTAAGGTTATCTACAGACTACTATAACATTAGTATTTCTCACAACGCTTTTTATGACACCAGTTATACAGGAGGTGGTTAAAGTCTTGCAATCTTTAATATCAACTTGTAATCCTGGAATATACGAAGAAATTTATGTTAACAGTACTCACTGATCACATTCTTTCTCTTTTCAATACTGGTCCTTTAACGTATTGTCACACACCTAGTCAGTCCTTTACTGCTATTGATCTCTCAGTTTGCTCCTCTTCATTATTTTCCCATTTTTCATGGAGGGTTGACAATAATCCACTAGACAGTGATCATTTTCCTATATTTTTGAGAGAGACTGGCCGTGGTCGATGCCATCCTACCCACGTTCCCCGGTGGAAGCTGGATCAGGCAGACTGGTCCACATTCACTGCTCTCCCAGAACTTGATCCTGCCATCGTGAATCAGCCATCAATAAAGGACTGTGTGGCAGTGGTAACTGGCTGTATTATACATGCAGCTGCTCAGTGTATTCCTAAAACCTCTACACGATTTCCACAATATCCTCGTCCGTGGTGGAATCCTGCTTGCCACTTGGCACGAAAGGCTCAAACACGGGCCTGGAATACTTTCCGTAGATATCCCACACTTTCGAACCGCAACGCTTTCTATCGGGCCTGTGCACATGCTAAGTGGGTAAGACGTCAAAGCCAGAAGTAATCTTAGATTAAGTTTACAATTAGCATATCTTCTACCACCGGTTCCAAGGTCAGTGGGCACTACAATTCTGTTCCCCTCTTTATCTTACTCTCTGATGGCTAAGAGGTAGCTGATGCCCAGAGCATCGCCAATACTCTAGGTGAAAGCTTTTGCCGGGTATCTAGCACTTCTGCTTGCTCCTTCACCTTTTTAGCCATCAAGACTCGGGCAGGGCGTTCACCTTTTTCCTTTCGAACTGACTGTCTCTTTGACTTTAATTGTCCATTTACACTGGTGGAACTGAAAATGGCCCTTCATCGGTTTGGCAGTACATCTGTTGGACCTGATGATGTACACTATGACATGCTGTGCTATCTCTCTCCTGTTTCTCTTGATATTCTTCTAATTATTTTTCACCATACCTGGCAGGAGAATGTTTTTCCTAATGCCTGGTGCCAGGCTATTATCTTACCTTTCTCTAAACCTGGGAAAGATCCCAAGATTCCTTCAAACTACCACCCAATTGCTTTGACGAGTTGTTTCTGTAAGACCTTAGAAAGGATGGTTAATTCTCGTCTTGTTTGGTTCCTTGAATCAAACAACCTCCTCTTGCTCACCCAGTGTGGGTTCCGACGATAGCATTCCACCACGGACCACCTAATTCGACTTGAAACATCAATCAGAGAAGCCTTTATTAAACGCCAACATCTTGTTTCAATATTCTTTCACATTGAGAAGGTTTATGACACAACATGAAGGTATGGCATTATGCGAGATCTCCATATATATGGGTTACATGGCCATTTACCTATGTTTATTTGAAAAAATATAATGGACAGGAGATTCCAAGTTTGTGTGCATTCGACACTTTCCCGTTCTTTTGTACAGGAACTTGGGGTCCCTCAGGGCTGTGTTTTGAGTGTCATACTTTTCAGTGTAAAGATAAATGCCATCAATGAACAACTAACTCCCTCTCATTGTTGCAAACGGGCTGTATGTCGACGACTTTCACGTCTCGTATCAGTCGTCGAACATGAGATATATTGAGCGGCAACTACAAACTACCCTTAATCATGTACTAAAGTGGACCACTGCAAACGGTTTTAATTTCTCTCTCTTTAAAACCATTTGCATGCATTATTGCCGCCAATGGGGTATTCACCCTGATCCTGAACTCCGTATCGGTGAAGTTTCGCTGGATTATATTATTTTGCTAAATAATTTCAAAACGTATTTAATTTTAACTGTAAAATCAACACTTGCACAAACTTTAAGTAGTCCTGAAGGTTATATTTAATAATTTTATTTTATATTAGATATAATTTTGTTTTCTTTACAAACTTGGTTTATCCAAGGGGATAAAATATTCAACACCATCTCTCAGAATATTTGGTGTTTGTGGTTGAGTTCGCTAAGATTTTGAGCCTGTCAAATGCTTTCTCGAATAAATTTATGTACAAACAGCGTAAAAATGTTGAATACAAGTACAAAAAAATCAAGTAAATGTTTTCATAGTACACAGGAATGGTGTAAGAAAGTAATGTTGTGCATTGGCTTCAGACTTAACTAAAAGCAAGAAACATAATACACACCACCCCTCACTTTCTCTGTTGCTATTTGTTTAGTTATAAATTGGTTTGTTTGGAATTTCGCGCAAAGCTACACGAGGTCTATCTGCACTAGCCGTCCATAACTTAGCAGTGTAAGACTAGAGGGAAGGCAGCTAGTCATCACCACCTGCTTCCAACTCTTGGGCTACTCTTTTACCAATAAATGGTGGGATTGACCGTACATTATAACGAACCCACGGCTGAAAGAGCGAGCATGTTTGGTACGACTGGGATTCAAATCGCCAACCTTCAGATGACAAGTCGAAAGCCTTAACCCACCTGGCCATGCCGGCCCATTAAACTAGAAATAAAAATATTTTCGTATGATAGTATCAGGGTCAACTAGATCACTACTCTTTTCATCAAGGACTTGATTCTTACGTCGTAAAAAATAATGCCAAAAATTTAAGTTATGTATTACAAATTGCTGATTACGCAGGAAGAATAAACATTATGCACTGATTATGCAGCAAAACCTACAAGTATATAACCTTTACCAAAGTGAAAACAATTTGAAACACTAACTTTTC
Organism: Carcinoscorpius rotundicauda; assembly: GCA_011833715.1. Classification (NCBI taxonomy): domain Eukaryota; kingdom Metazoa; phylum Arthropoda; class Merostomata; order Xiphosura; family Limulidae; genus Carcinoscorpius; species Carcinoscorpius rotundicauda. The sequence goes on along the minus strand of CM022402.1, from coordinate 19,948,444 downwards.
AAATGTGGTAAATGCAATTCTACTACCATCACTGTCTTAGCTTGTATTTTATGGAATAACAATAGCAAATACATTTTTAGTCATGAAATTTTTGACATGCCAACGGGCTCCTTGTTTGAAGAAACAGTCATAACTTAGTCAGAAATTGTAAACCTGTAAAACGGACAGAGTTGACTTTATTAAGTCAAAAAATAAATTCTTTGATTATGTGGTTAATCATTAATTTTACAGTCGTACTTAGACTGCGTAAAAATATATCGTTGTGGCGTATTTGTTTTATCTTCGTGATCTTTATGAGTATCAGTCAACAACTAAACAATTATGCATTCTTCCCCGCCGAGATGAACGTTCAAGACAAAACCATTCTGTCGGATCTTCCCCGCCGAGATGAACGTTCAAGACAAAACCATTCTGTCGGATCTTCCCCGCCGAGATGTACGTACAATACAAAACCATTCTGTCGGATCTTCCCCGCCGAGGTGTACGATCACGACAAACCCATTCTGTCGGAAGTTACTACTGATACTCTTTTTTAATCTTACGTTTAAATCAATTCATTAAAACCTGTTTTGTAAGTTATTATAGAAGTTTAGCTTGCAGTAAGTTTGACTGACTTCTACTAGAATAAACTGGAACAAAATAATTGGCGTTAAGTCGTTAGATGTGTAAAGATTGCTTGAAAGGGCTTCGAGTTTTATATTAAGTGATTAAAATGCTTCCGTTGAGTAGGTGTTTTCAAGTAAAAATGAATAACTTGACTTGTGTTTTTCTCAGACAATTTGTTACCGATAGGTGTTAACTTTCTGATTGAATTTGGTTTGCTTCTTGTTAATCGCAAAGCTATACATTGGGCTATTTGTGATCGGCCCGCCAGGGATACTGAAGTCTGGTTGTTAGGGTTGTAAGCATGTAGACGTAGTGCTGAGCCACTAGGGGAGAGGGGATTATAATTTTAAATTATTCTATATGAGAGAGCTTACATGTATGACACAGTTCTGAAGTTTAGAGCTTACACTGTTATAAGTGAAGCACGTAATAACAAGTTAAACCAGTTCATGCTTTCAGTAACAAACACACATATGTAAAAAGAAAGCAACTGTTGTGTTAGTTGAAACGCACTAAACGGAAGATATGTAGCAGCTCATCATATGTGTTCCTGTTGTTTTGTTTTTTTAGTTGGAGCACATAACGTCTATTTCGGGATGGTAAAATGTCCTGATGTATTGTCGATTTCTGTGGAACGTTAACTGTAGAATTTGAACACTAAAGTAGGACGTTCAGTACTAAAATAGAACAACGAGAAATATTTTCAAATGATTGTTTTTATTGGTTTTAAGCATAAATACTCGAAATTTTATGGTAGTTTTAAAATTGCAATTTCGACTACATTTTCTTTCGGAAAATTCCACCCTTTTCCATGTCTTTTTATCTTTATTTTCTTTTTTCTTTCATTAAAATAAATGAAAAATGTTTTACCATTTCTTTGGTAAAATAAATTTGGTAAAATAGATTTCATAATGAAACGCCTTCCAACAAGCACGGATTATATAATGAAACACCTTCCAACAAGCACGGATTATATAATGAAACACCTTCCAACAAGTAGAGAATCCAAAAAACGAAACACTTCCAGTTGAAAGAATTGCTTAAAAGAATCATAAAAAACAAGGCCCCCCAGTGGCTCAGCGGTATGTCTGCGAACTTACACGCTAAAATCCGGGTTTCGATACCCGTGGTGGGCAGAGCACAGATAGCCCATTGTGTAGCTTGGTGCTTAATTCAAAACCACAACCACCACAAAAAACAAGGCTCGGTTTCAATTTATCGTAAAGCTACACGAGTGATACGAAGGCTAGCTGTTCCGAATTTAGTGGTAAAATACTAGTGGGTTTGACCGTAACATTATAACGTCCCCACGACTGAAAGGGTGATCATGTTTGGTAAGACAGGGATTCGAACCCTCGACCATGAGATTATGAGTCGAATGCCCTAACAACCTAGCCATAAAGATTTATGCTTTCTTTTTTCTAATTAACCACGAACCAACACGTTCTCCCTCTGCTCTAACTACCAGGGGGGGGGGGCAAAATTTATAGTTGTAAGCACACAGACTTGCTCAAGAGCTATTTGCCCATCTTCAAAAGCAACGACACAAATGATACCAGAAACAGACTTTTGGAGATGTTTAGAATAATTCATTTTAAGAAGTCTGAGTGTATGTGTGCCAGAGCTAATATAAATTTAGATAAAAACTTCTGACTCCATCACTGACTGCCCACTGTTAAACCCCGTCGTTAAAAGATGTCAGTATTAATGTAAACTCTCAAAACGAAGATTTTAATTTTAGCTCACTTTCTTCTTCGGATAATTTCCCTGAAAGAGGACCAAAGGCCGTCTGGTTTGTACACTTGTTTTAACCACTATACAGTAGTGTGTTGTCTGTCATTCACTCAGTAGACACTAAAATCTAAAATAGCATCACAAAACAGACTTATAATGTTACAGTTTGTACTCTCGTGACGTCAGTAAGACTCACGCATTCCATGAATTCGAAAAAAATGTGCATCCTCTAGGTTGCAATACAACATGACTATAAACTTGAAAAGGAAGAGGTAAAAATATTTCATATTTCCTAATTTTAGTTTTATTTACTTTCGAAACAGCACACTTTTGGGGAGTGTACGTAGAAGATTTCACCTAACTTATGAAAAACGTCTTTTAATTCTCCAAACGAAGTTATGTGATGCGATACAGAACAAGTTTTATTATTCTATTAAAAAAAACAACTAAAATTGAGACATCAAATAACTGTACTAAGAAAACCTGAAAAATGACAGACATTTTTAAAACAAGAAAAAAAGGGAGAACGTGAGAGTTACGAAACCTTAATGCCCGTTTCATGAATTATACACGTGTACTAAAAATAACTTTAGACATACAGATTTATTCGTCAAAGAAGTATGCAATTCCCCGATCATAAATATTAGACAGAAAAACGTAAATCATCGAAGATACAAGCAGAGCTGAAGAATTAAGTTATCTACAAGCTTGCCCTCTTCTGGTAACTCAACGGTAAGTCTGAAAGTCTATGCCGTTGTGTTGGGCAAAGCACAGATAGCCCCTTGTTTAGATTTGCACTTAACAACAAATAAACTTTTTCTTTTTAAGCTGAGCATTATAATAAGGGACTACTTCCGAGTGAAAGTCTTTGGTGGACTAATTAGTGAAGTTACATTTGACAACACGTCTGTAATTTACAACTTGTTTACTTTACGTAAATAACCTTGGAAAATTTGTCGGACAAATGGCGCCTTTTGCCGCTGTCGAACAAACGCTATTGTTTGTCATAAGGCAGAAAGCTACACAAAGTCCTTTGTTCATCTCGCCAGTGGTACTGCAGTATGTCTGCTGAAGTGTACTGCGAGAAATTGGGTTTCGATACCCGTAATGAGCAGAACAAAGCCCTTTGTGTATCTTTCTTTCGCACAACACCAGACCACTTTAATCAGGCTGGAATATGACAAACGTAATAGTGACCCAGTCTGTATTAGTAGACTGTTTGACAACAGCTTTTACTGTGTGAATTGGAATAAGTTGGTTCAATCTAATATCCCATCAATTTTATTTATGTCAGAAAATAGTGGAATTAGAATTATTTATCTATTTATTTTAGCACCACTTATTAATAACTATTATTTTACTTAAATTAACACGTTTATCGATGAAACTTAATTAAATGGACGACAATTGCCTGTTGCAGAAACACATATGTAGAGGACGACGTTTCAAAAGTCTTCCACCTTTCGTCTTCAGCGTTTTAGTCAACAATCTGTCAAAGAACTTGCTCGTCATTCGGAAGAACAGACGAGCAAGTAATTTCCAGAGAATACGAAGTTTGGACTGGATTACTTTCAAACACTTGTTGATATCTATTCTAGCAAAAGTTTTAGTTAAAACTAATTTTTAACACATTATACAGCACTTCTTTGGTTTGTTTGTTTGAAAATGTCCATGCACGGAGTATGAATTGGATGTTTCGTGGTTCGTACTTTGAGACAGTAGTCGCTCTGTAATATCAAATCACTCTGTTTCATGAGATAAGAGTAGCTCAAAAGTTAACGGTGCGTGCTGTCAACTAATTGTCTACTCTCTAGTCTATCAATTAAAAAATATAGGTTATAAGCAGATAGCCATTGTGTTTCGATATTCTGAAACAAAACTAAAGATTTGTTCAGTGCTGTTATGGCGTAAGTGAGTACGATAAACTGGTAGCCAGTTTCTACAAAATAAAATCCATAATCATCACATTTCACTGAAATTACTTACTTCACACTATAGTGTGGACTCAGCAGATGGCTCGATGTGGCTTTGCTATAAGGAACACGCATACGCCATAGTAGTTGGTATTTATAATATTAATGGTATAAATAACACCTCAACCACTGCTATTTCTGTCGTATCCTGGTTGGGTGAGTCCTGATATAGTACGAATGATCTCGTCATAGGCGCTAGATATAGCTGATACAGTGTGATTGACAAATTATTACGTATTTTTTTTATTTCATTTGTGAATTATTCCAGCTAGGGAAGGAAAGATTGTCTGTTATCTGCGAGAGTACATGGTTATTACTGTCTTTTATTGTTATTATTCTTTGTGTGATAAAGATTTTTATTTGCTTAACACAAATAATTGTTGGTGTCTTTATTGGTGTTGTATTTTTAAATTTTGGGAAAAATAAGGTCGTTAAAATGCTACAGGTAAAAAAACTTCGAATTGGAGGAACAAGCACATTTATTCTATAATGTATTTTGATAAGAACGTGTAAATTTTTTCTAACCATCGCAAGAATCAAACTACAAATTTACTATCTAACTTCTAAGTATACTTTTACTTTTTTTAACCCTGTCATAAATTATAGTTTGTAACTGCTGATACGAGGGAAAGGAGGCCTGTGAAATCGATTATCTGTTGTATGAGCGCAGAATGCAACATGTCTTTGAGCTCTGTTATATTCGGAAAACTACTGCAAAAAAAGAATAAAAAATAAAATGAAAGTTGAATAAAAAGGAGAAACACGAGAAATAAACTTTAACACAAACTACCTTTTTATATTTCCACTATTCACACACTCGTATGTTCTGTAAAGCATTTTCATTACATCATTTTGTCAACAGTAAAAACCCTTCTATGTTATTACAGGGAGTTCCGCTTTTGTTACGGTTTGATTGTATAGGTGTAACGCTGAAGCGAGCTAAAAAAATATTTAAAAATTCTGGCTAAGGGAGTATTTGGGTCGTTTTATACATGACGTCAGAGATAATGAGAACTGGCACATGAGGAGTTGCACGTAGATTTATTCCAAATTGTTTACGCTTATTGGTTGTCTGAAAAATTCAAGGGTCTATTAAAACAGTATTAATAGGTTTAGTTACTTTTTGGTTTTCTAGTTTCCTGCCCTCTTTTACATACGTTTTGAATTAGAGATCTAATTACCCGTGATAAAGTTGTGCTGTTATATACAATGAAATAAATGGAGCACAAATAGTTAATTGTCACAAAAAAAAAATTAAGGGTTAGCACAATTCCAAGGTGTTCTTCTATATCACATAGATATATGTATTGTGTGTTTATGTTTAAATTCAACGAATACTTAAACGATTCGAAAATTGAAAATTTTCAAAAGTTTAATTGGGCTTGCATATTTGCAGTTGTTACACATCAATAACATATAACTGTTAAGAGAAAAAACAAAAACTTAATTATCAATAACCTGTGGTAGTTCTATTATTTTGTTCATCTCAATTGAAAAAAAAATCCCATTAATTTCTGTTTTATAAAATAATGTATTATATTCGTATCATGCATTTTATGAGAATACATATAAGATGTATCTTTGTTTTTTTTAATGCGAAAAGCTCCGCAATAGGTTATTTACACACCACGGTATCGAACCGTTATTTTTAATGTTATAAACCCTCGCGCTTGTTACTGATCCGGTGTCGTACATTCATTTAGTTTATAGTTTCTATTAGAACTTATCATTTCGTTCCCTTATGAACACAGAGAATTAAAATCTGTGACTTCAATCTAGATATAGTTAAAATAGTGCGTAGTGGGGATAGGGAGAGATACTAGATAAGACAAAAATCAAAGAGGTCAAACTCATCAAAACTTTGTTCAGCGGCAACTGCAACGGTTTTAGTTTAGAAATATCGTACTATTATAAAACACGTTAAAGGTACTGTACCATAGTACCACTTTTGTTAGGTCTATATGATATTTTGTCGATTAAAATAGCTTAACATGTTTTTTTTTCCTTTTATATTTTTTCAATGTAGCTTTGCTCTAAAACAACCAAAGCTTCCTAAGCATTTTAAGAAATTTTAAAATTTCCCAAGCTGAAATTAAAAAATAAACGAGAAATAACTTTGATTCAGTAATCTCGACGTAATATATCTTAGAAACACCTAATTTAGAACTGCTAAACACTCAGCAGCATTACCCGTCATCACGACTATTTCGAATAACGAGGCTGTAATTTTCATAATTTATCAAGCACGTTCGGAATGGAGGAAGAGGTCAAATGCACCTGACCCTCCTGGGTATTTAACATCAATACCCAAATACCCACTCAGAGAAGCTAATTCATCGACAGCCAAAACTGTTGGGTGGTGTTTCGTGAGTTCGAACTTTGGACCTTTCGTTACGCAACTTTTCATGCTACCTACCCCTTAAGTCGCGTCTTGTAAAAATGTATGTATTATTTGATTAGAAAGCCCACAATCACCGCATAAGTTGAAGAAAAAATATGTGTCAAAGCCAATGAGGTCATGTCAAACAAATTAACTTCTGGATTTATTAGATTTAAATGTGAATTTTATTTACTATATACATATATTTAAGTAGTAAAATAAATTTAGTTTATAGTTACTTTTGGACAAAACCTTATCCTTTCTTTCGCTCATCGACACAGAGACAACCAAAATGTGTGGCTTCAACCCAGATATGCCAAAAATACTGAGTAGGTCATGGTGGGTGGGGAGATGGAATTACAAGATAAGACAAAACAATGAGGTCAAAAAGAATTGTTCTTCCAATAGTAAATCTGTTGCTATGAGGTAAAAAGTGAATAGATATGTATTAAGGAGTCCGTAAACAACGTAAACAGTGATGAATTTTGTTCTGTTTTGAATTTCGCGCAAAGCTACATTAGGGTTATTTACATAAACCGTCTCTAATTTAGTATTGAAAAACTAGAGGAAAGGCAACTAGTCATTACCACCCACCGCCAACTCTTGAACTAATTTTTACCAACGAATAGTACGATTGAACGTCGCACTATAAGGCTCCCACGGCTTTTAATTAATATTTTTATTATAAAATTATTTTTGCTAATCAGTAGCACTCCCATCCAGGCTAAGGATTTGACTGTCAGTCATATAACGCACTCGCAGCTCAAAATGTAAGGAAAGTTTTGTAGTATACACAGATTCGGACCCCGCTCGTTGGCTCCCAAAATTCGGAACTCTGTCAAGGCCAACCATCGCTCACATGAACGATAAGATAGTACTTTCTGTTATTTAAATCAAAGTTCAGTACATTCGAATATTTCAAACCTGTTGACCCTTACACTGTTACATTTATATCCATATAAATCTCACACCATCGGTTTTACTTTTAGGTACATACAAACTTAAAGACAGAATGTGTTAATAGTTTGTAACTTACCTGAAACTTTATAAACTGCTAAACTTTCGACAGTTTGGAGAGGAATATGCTTGCTCTGTGATGGGTTTGAAATCCAATAGCAGTGCTATAGAGGGAGCCACATATGTCACACATAAGTTAAAGTTCTTGGTTTGAGTCTGAAATTCTCACAAAAATATACAATGGTTACCAACTCCAGCTGCCCTTAACTCTGAACTGATGAGCCACATAGAGGGAAAATAACTGGTGAACACAAAATATTACCAACTCTTGGGTAATTCTAATCTAATAGTGGGGTTTAAAACCCACTACTATAGCATGCCCATGGCATATACAGTTTACATATATTTGGAGAGTGAATGTAATTTTTTCTAAACATTTTATCAAAATGTGTATATGTGGAGCGATATATGATTTTCGTAATAAGTATCGAAATAATGAGTTCTGACTGTTTTAGCTTTTGTTTCAACAGCTATTCTATTTTATTGGTGGAATATAAACGCCTTTATTTACCTGTCTTTGAAGAACATCCAGTGGACTGTTTGGTGCAATGTACAAGCGAAACAAAGAGAAAATGCGAATCAGCTGTTGTTGTTTTTCAAACAAAGAGTAATGAAACGATATAAGTAAAATTTATCTAGTAATTTATTGCATTTATGTATCGATATTTCGTTTTAAGTATGTCTTTTATTAGTGTATTTTATCATGAAGTGAGACCAATTGAAAATGTGTTGGTAAATCCAGATATGAAACTACAAAGGCAACATATTGAAACAGCTTATACAGTGCATATACACGCCCATAGAAACATTAACAGACGTTTCTTATTTGCTGTGATAACTGGTCGTGATGTCACGTTTTATAGCTACCAACCATATTTAAGAATTATTAATATTATTCACCCATTAACGGAAAGACCCACGAATTTGGGCCCATATACATTACAAAAAAATCTGATGTTTTGGTCAATTTAACAACTTTCTGTAACGCCTTGTCTTTATTTGACTGGCTGGATTCAGGTCGAATTCAATACCACATTGAATAAGAACCAAAATGTTTGAGGGGAACATGTACCTAGACCATGACGTCGGCGCTTACCACACTTTACATAATTTTGCTTTTTGAAATTCTCACTTAAACACACAAATAACCAGCTGTGTAGCCTTACGCTTAACAACAAACAGAACCTTAAATTTTGGCATCCCTGATATTTAATGTGAGAGTTTCTAGACAAGAATGAAGGACAAGGATTAGTAATGTTGAGTTTCAAGTCTGTAATAAGTAACAGTTTGTTTCTAAATCTATAGTAAGAATGTATGTCTCGGGTTATCTAATATTGTGTTTCGCTTGTAATTATGAACACATAAAACGTAACGTATTTTTGTGTTAGATCAGTGGTTCCCAAACTTTTTTACATGCCACATTAAGCATATTACCCCTTTCACAAAATGTTTTCAACATTGATATATATGGCTAAATTAAACTAGAGATATATTGCACTTTATTTATTTACAATTTATTTATATAATTTATTACACTGAATTACACTTTTAATTATTGTATTTGATCATTGTGCATTTCTAATGAATATTGCCAAAGATGTCAAGAACATCGGTGGGATGGATGGAGTTGTATACTTGAAGCTAGTTTAGGAATTCTTGGCTTTGTGGTTGAAAGTGCCAGCCTGGCATCGTTTGCAACATTCAAGCGAGTCCTCTTTTTTGTTTTAATCCCCAGCACGGTTGAGAACCCCTTCTCGCACAGATACGTTGTTGAGAATGATACCAACAACTTCAAGGCTCTCTTGGACAGAGTTGGCGAGTCAGCTAGTTGTGAAATCCAAAAGGAATCTGCATTTTGGTTTTGGAATTTGACTTTCAAGGCTTCATTTGCTCGCATTGTGATCCACTCCTCCTTTGCAGGGAAATCATCATCATGAATGGTCTCATCAGGTACAGAAAAGGGATGTATGATCCACTGAAGACTGGCTGTTTTTAGGTCACTCTCTGGAAAGTAGTGCTGCATGCTTGTTTCAAGCCCCTTCAAATGGTCGCTCATCTCTTTGTTGATGGTTTGTAAAAGTGATCCAGTATCATAACTATTTTTCTCAACAAACTGGTCCAGGGTGGGAAAATGAGCGATCACTCCTTTCTCCAAGCGTCGAATCCAGAGTCTCAGTTTTCCAAGAAATGCAGTCACAGTGTGATGGGTATCAATGACAGTCGCGTTTTAGCCCTGGAGTTGCAGATTATCACTGTTAAGCTCCGCAAATATGTCAGCCAAGTAACAAAGTCGAGCAAGCCACTCCTTATCAGTGAACTTGGTAACAAAAGGAGATTCTTCTTGTTTCAGAAATTCCTGAAGAGCCGTTCGGAGCTCAATGACTCGACGTACAACCTTGCCTCATGACAACCAGCAAACATCGGTGTGGTAGAGCAGAACTTGATACTGCTCTCCCATTTCCTTGCACAGCTCCCTGAATATGCGCGAATTCACATCCCTGGACTTGATGAAATTGACGATTTTCAACACATCTTCAAACACTAATTTCAGATTACCAGGCAGGCTTTTTGATCCAAGAGAGTACCGATGAATGATGCAATGATCTACAGAAATTTCTGGATTCACAGCTTGTATGAGGCCCCGTAATCCACGATTACGACCCATCATCGACGGTGCTCCATCGACGGAGACCTAGATTAAAAAAGAAAAACTATTATAGATTGCGTCAGTTAGTCATTCTTACTTATCTTTTTCATTATAATTATATGGTTTTACTTTAATTTAATTAATTTGGTACTTTAGTATTTCAGTACGACAGGCACGAAACTTTTGTGAAATATGTATAAAATATTAGCTACACTACAGCTACTTGTACAATAAATAAAACTATATGACTATATGCCATGTAATTCATTGTATTTATACTAATCTAGACATTATATAAACATCTCTCCCTACCTGTTGAACGCTGTTCCAATCCAATCCATTCGTGGTAAAGAAACTGTTGATGATATTGAAGATATCTTCTCCCTTCGTGGTTGTCAGCAGATCTTCGCATAATAGGAAGTCTTCTTTGATCTTGTCTTGGTGGACGTAACGAACGAACCCAAGGAGAACAGCACAACTGGCTACGTCACACGATTCATCAAATTGCAAGGAGAATTTGCTATGTGAGTTTTCCTTGATCTCTGTTGTAACTTGGGACAGAATATCTGATGCCATGTCATTGACTCGTCGGCGGATTGTGTTGTTTGATAGAGATATGACACTCAGTTTCTTCGCTTGATCCTCCCCACATACCTTGCTTACCATCTCGTATGCACAAGGCATAATCAGGTTCTCTGCAATGGTGTGGCATTTTTGTTGTTCGGCAACTTTATATGCAACAAAGTAAGATGCTTCGACCGCAGCTTGAAGCTTTTGGGCGAAAATTCCAGATGAACCGAACTGGATATTCTTCAGTGCTACAGTCCGGCGCTGGAAATAAGCCTGATCCTCATTTTGAAGATTTGGATGGCACTTCTGGAGGTGAGCTGAGAGTTTTGATGGCTTGAGGCTTTCATTTGTCAACACTTTGTGGCATACTACACATTGTGGCCGATCCTCTCCACCAGAAGGTAAATTCACAAAGCCATAGGGAAGAAAGGCGTCAGAGTAGGTGCGCTTTTTAGACATTTTATTGTTTAATCTGCAGAAAAAGAAAAACTGCATACAAAAGTGTGAACAATGTGAACTTATTATTTATTTTTAATGGCATTCTAGATAGCATTAAAAGAGCTTATTCAGCATAGGAATGATGTAATAGTAGGTAAATACTAACTATACTGCACAGGGCAGTACACATACATACCAGGTTTTGTCTACCTCGACTGATGCTCACATAGAAACTGACAATGTGAAATAGAGGCAACCTCAGGCAGTGAGTGACGCGTACTGGACACGTCGATGAGTCATCAGGGTTACTGAGTGACTTGTGTTCTGAAGCATACTTGTCAAAATACTTTGAGGTTACCACACACTTAGATACATATTTTTTCTTTTCTACTGCTGTATATTAGTTCTTGATGTTTATTGTTATTTGGTTTAACTTTATTACATACTTAAAATAGGTTTAATTTACAACTTTACATACTAAGACTAAGTTAACATTAATCCTAATACCAGCTACCTCAATGTTTTCTTGATTTTCAGAATTTTAACTTTTTTACCCCCGATAAATTGTTAAATTACCCCAGCGGGTAATTTACCCCCAGTTTGTGAACCACTGTGTTTGATTACCTGACAAATGACATTGTTTTTATATTTCACACAAAACTGTGATACATATCTATTACATTTCACAAATTATAACACAGAATAGGAAACTATAATACACGTGATAAGCCTTCAGACTAACTAACAACTCATCAATTGTAAGGTTGTAAGGGGGAGGGGCATACGAAGAGAGCCAATGGTGGTTGGTGGAAGAGTTGCATTTGTTCAAACAGTTTTCTCGGGAAAGAGGTTGATTTGTCAAATTTCAATATTGATTACGAGACGATTGTTTCTCAAGTACTTACGAGTACAAACTCTGTTGTTATATTTTGTAATTAAACTCGTTAATTTGTGATAAGGCGCGTGCTACATATTTTTTTACTGACATTTATCGCGTGAGGTGATGAAACTGTTTTATTCACTTTGCTACGACAACAAGTACCTGAAACTTGTAATGAAACCCAGATACCGATAATAAAACCTACATACTGAAACAAAGATTATATGGAAGTATTAGTAAAGGGTTTTGCTTTTAAATGTTTTCACTTTTCTTCAAACCACCAAGACGTGTGAAGCTTCAAAATAAAATAATTTTGACTCTTGCTTAATTTCTAGAGCTTCTGATTTTGTTTTCTATCTGTGGGCACAAATACTTCTCGGATTTTCAATGTACCTCGACTGGTACGGTGGTTGTCTATCAAGCTTTCTTTTAATTGTTTGTTGCTAAGCTAAGAGCTGTAAAGTGAGTTATCTGTGACATGCTCATCACGGGTATCGAAATCTGAGTTTTAGCGTTATAATTCCGTCGGCTTGCCGCTGTACCACAGTGACGTACACCCCGAGCCCCATCTCAAATGTGTAGACTAAACAACGTTTAAACAGTTATGGCTTAAACGTGAAACAAAAAAATGTCTGTTACCAAGTGCAAAGATATGCAATGGGCTATCTGTGTTGTGCTCACATTGAATATCGAAACCCAGTTCTTATCTTAGCGTTATAAGCTCTCAGACTCCTTCCGCCCCAGCGGGTGGTCGCCGAAAAACTGGTGAAACATTGGAAACCAATAGGTTTATAATAACACCAGGGAAACTGTAATTTATTCACATTTTTCTTCTTCATTTTATGATTATATATTTTAACAGCGTTTTAGAAATGGTTTAGTCTCGTGTCGTCCAGCTCAAATGATGAGTACTGGTATTATACAAAATACTTTGGTTGTGACTTTTGGGGTACAAAAAATAGACCTGGAATGCTATGTTTAAATTTCTTTGAGTTAGAATCCGAAGTGGACAAATAATTAGAAGTTAGGCCTATCTAAACTGTTATCTTCCATAACTCGAAATTTCCCATCCACACTCTCGTTCATACTCAATCCTTAAATATAAAGTTCTAAATTTTCCTCTTTACACTACGCATGTGCATTTCTTACTTACTGACTCTAAAACTCGCAAAACTCTAATGATGTTTTATCTTAAACTAGGTATTTACGAAATAAAAAAGTCTTAAATTTACACAAGGTGATAAATATCAATCATTTCTTCTGTAACAAATTGTTGCAAAAAATGAACATCAACACAAATACTCCCAGTTTTTTCTTTAATCATATTTAACCTCGGTAAATTTTGCTTCTCTGGCAGTCTTATAGGCTGGTCTTCACAGTAATAAAAAAAATCCCCAAAATGTCCTTTAGTATTGTTTCAATTTTGATACTATGAATGCTAATTAGAAAACTGGTTTAATTAATTTAACTGTTATTAAAATATCATGATTTCTATTACCCCTAATGGTTCGGTAGTAAATTTGAAGGCTTATAACGTTAACTACACCACAAATAAACAAAACATAATTCCGAAAATGAATCTTCACGACATTCAACATTAAAAACTGTTTTACCTCTTGAAAAAAGTGTCTTTTCTTATAGCAAAGCTGCATCGGGCATTCTGCGGTGTCCACCAAGGGGAATTGAATCCCTGTAGTCTTACCTCCGTCCCAGCGCGAGACATCTTGAAGTATTAACGTAGGACAATAAAAGTGGGTGGTGTGAATGAATCTGTATATAAAAGAAACATTTGATGAGGAAGCTAGTGTTATGTATATGTGTAAATATTTTGTAAACGACAACATGTCGTGTTGTGTTTGAATTTTCATTTGTATTATTCATTTTTCCATATTTATATTATTGTTTCGAAGTTTAAACTAGTATTTTGTTGTTCATTTAGGGTAATATTTGGAACTTTCTTGAACTAAGTAAACCAATCATATGTTAGTAAATGAGTGCTGGTGACTTCGTGTCTAGACGTTAGTCTCGTGCAAGAACGAACACGCGCGGATCGCTCTAGAGTTGTATGGAAATTGCGAGATTGTTCGAGAAATAGGCCTATCGGTATAAAAGACGGTGACGAGAGATAGATTCAGTCATCAGTTTTTATTCGAAAAAAGAAGATAGATTCAGTCATTAGTTTTATTCGAAGAACAAGTGTGAGATTCAGACATCAGTTATTATTCGAAGAAAAGAAGAGAGTCAGTTATTTGAAAAAGATTAAGTGTTTGCTGTGATTATTCAACTTGGATTTGTGATTGAAGTTAGATCTACGGAAGTTGTGATTTTATTTCGTCAATCTCTACGATACATCTGAATTACTGCTTGAGCTGAGAGACGGCGATTTCATTGAACTGTGAACTGTTTCGGAATTTCTTCGTGGGACCAAATTCACACCCTACACTGGAATTTGAGACTTTAATTTTAGATCATTACATTAGATACAGGCCAGTACCGTTTTGTATTGTGATTTATTTTGAAGTTTGAAACTAATATTATTTTGTTTTGTAATTAATTTCGAATGTTGTAACTTAATATCTGTCACTATTATTATATAATTCATGTTATATCTGTTATATTTGTTAATAGTTTAGTGTAATAAATTATACAAGCTGTTATCTGCGTTTTTCTGTTGCGTTTAGTCTACGAAGAACTTAAAACATCAAAAAATACGTAACACTAGTTTAAAATATTCCACACAAGGAGATCAAACGTAAAAAAAGTTTTTATGACAACAGGAGATTTCACAAATAGCTAATAACAGAAACTGTTGCACATTATTTCAAAACAGCAAAAAGTATCGTAAATAATTTTAATAAAATATTTCACAAATAACTTCTTCAAAGAAAACATTACTTTTAGTTTCGAGAATAATATTCATTATAGTTTTCATCGAACATTTAAATATATTTAAATTTCAAAGGAAATAAAGTTCTAAAAATCTTATTACAACAAAATTAGACTTTATAAGAGACTTCCAAAAACGGCCCGGCCTGGCTAGGTAGTTAGGAAGCTGTACTCGTTATCTGAGGATCACAATTTCGAATCCCCGTCACACCAAATATGCTCACCCTCCCAGCCGAGTAAGCGTCATAATGCGACGGTCAATCCCACTATTCGTTGGTAAAATAGTTGCCCAAGAGTTAGCAGTGGGAGGTGAAAACTAGCTGCTTTCCCTCTAGTCTTTCTTTGCTAAAATAAGGACGGCTAGCGCTGATAATTTGAAACAAATCCTACGCCAATAATTCATTTAAGATATTTAATGCTACGATTTCTGACAACAATTTCCATTCTATATATAACTTGTTAATGGTTAGGGTAAACTTTAAAAAACTAACGTAATTAATTATTTTTTATTTCTAAATACACCTTGTGCAATGATCTATAAAAAACAGTACTTAATTTTCAGAACAACAATATTGATTATAAACCATTTTTGAAAATTAGTTTTTAATCAACAGTGTGCTATTTACATTTATGACTTTTTTTTTTACAGGATACCTGTTCACAACATGTCTCGGATTTCACTGCTTGGCGAAAAATCAAAGAACAAGACATTGGTTCTTGCTCAGACCGGTGCCCAGATATACGTAATAATGTTTTGATACACCAACAGCTGAACAATAAAAAGGAGTATGTTGTCACTTGCTCCATACGTCATGTAGGAACAATCACTGGTAAGTTATATATGTATTTATTTATTTACACAGTAGCTCGGATTGGCCGTGCGTGTTAAGGCATTCGACTCGTAATCCGAGTGCCGCAGGTTCGAATCGTGGTTGCGCCAATCATGCTCGCCATTTCAACCGTGGGCGTTCAAATCAAACAATTATTTACACATCTGTGAATGTTACAGAACGTTGTGAACGAAATACGGAACTTCGGCTGGTGTTGTGTATCATGATAACAGAACCTGTAGTGTAGTTTATAGACGTAATTTTTCATCGAAAGTTAATAACAAATGTCAGGATATATATACACGATTAAGGAAATTAGTTTTTCCTTTCTGTTGACACAGAAGTCAAATCACTTTAAAGACAAAATTATGTTTGAATTGTGGCTATCGATATAACATTAAAATTGAATTTTACATGGCAATAGTTTGTCGCTATAGGTGGTAATGAAAAACTCTGTACATTGAAAGACAAACTACTTAATTAATGGTTTTGCAAGTTTATCATATGAAAATGAATTCCTTCTTTATGCGACATTTTTGATAACTAGATAAATGTGCGCTGTTCTTACAATAACTGTTGTTGTAAATAATGTTTATTTTCCAGATTAAAGAATCAATTATTATCTAAACCATTACTGACAAAAGTCCATACGTATGTGTCCGCTTATAACAGGGATTCCCTAGATAAGCTATTACCAACCTTTCACATGTTCTTTAGATCCCTATGGAGTGACTTAGAGGTTTTGGATCTATTCTTCCCCACACTCGTTTATTTCCAATGTACTGAATGAATACGTTAGGTAGCAAGTAAAAATTACTGAAGTATTTTAGCAACTGATAATAGCGTCATATGAATCAGATTTACAGTATCTAAGGAGGCCTGGCATGGCTAGGTGGGTTAAGGCGCTCGACTCGTAATCTGAGAGTCGCAGGTTCGAATCCTCATCGCACCAAACGTGCTCGCCCTTTCATTCGTGAGGACGTTATAATGTGATGGTAAACCCCACTATTCGTTGGTAAAAGAGTAGCCCAAGAGTTAGAGGTGGGTAGTGATGACTATCTACCTTCCCTCTAGTATTACACTACTAAATTAGAGACGGCTATCGGAGATAGCCCTTGTGTAGCCTTGCGTGAAATTCAAAAACAAAAAACAAACAAACTATTTGAGGAATTGAGATTACAAATTTCTGTGTTCGATAAACACAGCGAGACCTTACGATGGTATCTACTGTTTCAGTCGACTCCGGTCGGTAGTACAGTAAAATTGTACCGAACTGAATCAAAAAACCCATAACCCGAGCACTTTTGAGAGGTAGACCTTTCTCTTAAGGGACAAAGAAGGAAGGTCCGCTTTTCGAAAACGCTCGGGTTATGTGGTTTCTATACATTTCTGTTAAGACTTATTGAACCTACGTGTTTTTGTGTTTGTTTGTTTTGAATTTCACGCAAATCTACGCGAGAGCTATCTGCTTTAGCTTTCTCTAATTTAGAAGTTTAAAATTAGAGGGAAGACAGTTAGTTGCCACCGCCAACTCTTGGGCTACTAACTTACTAACGAATAGTAGAATTGAACGTCACATTATAATACCCCTGGCTAAACGGGCGAGCATGTTTAGTGTGATTGAGATTCGAACCCGCGACCCTCAGATTACGAGTCGAGTCATGCCAGGCCCCGTCTTTTTCTAACATCATGATTGTGCTATCGAACATCATGTAACTACTGTATTACTGAAGGTAGTTGGCTGAAACAACTAATAAAGAGTTTGTCTTTTGCTGTGCCAAAAATCATCAGTTTTGTTTTTACTCTGACATTAAAGTGTTAAAGTGCACAATAACTTGTTTCAAACTTCTTTTTAAGATGGAGGCCGCGCGGGTAGTACCGACTATTGTGGAGACGTCTAAAGAACTTTGTAATGCTTTAAGTACACTATTATGCACTTTAACGATGTATTGTTGATATTGTTTTATTTGACTTAAATCGTATCAGTGAATGAAAACACGAATTATTAAGGCAGTTAGTATTAAAACGTACTTTAATATTTCGCGCATCGAAAATTTTTACGATTAACTTGCTAATTAGTTGTTTTTTTACTTATGGTATAGATATATGTAATGATGATTTGGACATCCCAGAAGTACAACTCCAGAGCTTGATAAAGAATGACATGCCTAAGTATGTTCTTCGAGCAGACATCGCCACCGAATTCTCAGGTTTGTTGATCACACAAGTAACGTAATCATTTGTTCATTATATCTGTAGAAACCAGAATAAGAATTAAATTGTTTGGACGTGTTGTTGGTATTTTTTACTCTCTTTTTTATTATTGTGACAGCTCCCAGTGGCACAGTGGTATGGCTGCTGACTTACAACGCCAAGAACTGGGTTTCGATATCCGTGGCCTTCAGAGTACAGATAGCTGAATGCATAGCGTAGTGCTTAACTACAAACAAGAACTGTGACAAATATTCTAGAAGTTTTATGTTTCTTACGGATGCAGTTGTTGAGGGTGAAATACTTTATATAAGACAAAGCTTGCTTTCATCGGTTACTTAGTATCTTATTACTTTCACTAAGACAATCTAGCATTATACATGGTGTTTGGAAAGTCACTGTGCACTTATATATTTATTAACAGACATGTTTCAATATAGAATGCAGGAGGTAAATATGAATGACAATTGTAAACAATGTTAAAGTGATCCCCGTTGGCATCAATACAAGCCTGGATCCTTTTTATTTTGTTTCTAAACATCACTATCAGTTAATGGCTTGAAATAGACTGATTACAAAACTACACAATGACTTTAAGAACACTCTGTATTATATACTATAAGACTTTTTTCTACTTTATAGCAAATTGATGAAGAGGAAATGAATTAAAATGTACAAGCTTTACATAATAAAGTAAGTCAATTGTCGGCCTTGAACAACAGTTATCTTTATTTTTACATGTCACGAGTTGTCTTCGTTGTAAGATTAGTTACTTTGGTGTTAAGCACAAAATTACACAATGAGGTATCTATGCTCTGCCCATCGCGGGTATCGAAATCCGAATTTTTAGAGCTACAGTCCCTCAGATTTTCCACTGAGCTACCAGGGAGCATAATATTGGTAAACACTAATAGTTATGTTGTGACATAAAAGCATAACTGTTTGCCTTTATGTATTAAAAACAGAATTGAGTGGAAAAGGTACAGTATTAGAAACATTTATGGACAAAAAGGTGATACACATAGAGAAATTATAAGCAATGGATATTATAACTAATTGGCCCATTTATTATTAGTACAATACATTATCATAGAAAATTAAAAAAAAGCGAATAATTGTACAGTGCACTATTTTTTTTCCTTTAAACGCAGCTGTATACGGTTGTTTAATGCTATGTATTACTCCGAAATGTTCAGCCAAGCTATTTGGCTGTTGTTTGACACTCTCCATTTTCATGTAAGTTCATACAGTCTTAAAGATATTCATACTGGACTTTGTGTGGGCCAACCATAGTTGCAAAAATTCAATCAACCACTTTGTTTTTCTCAAGAAACCGTTTTTTTTCACATTTGTTGCTTACTTGAGATCGCTGTCTCAAGTATCTTTTTAGAAGATAAATCCCTGCCTAATAGGTCTTGTTCCTAAAGGATAAAAACCCTGCTTGCATCTGATAACAGTCAGTGTGCCATCAACTTTGTGTACATTTCATCTTCATTGGCTAACATGGAAACCCCACTTGTAATGACTTCTGAGCATGCTTCACTGTAAATGTAACACGTGGATGCTAACCATTCTCTATGCCATCAATCAGTCATTATTGTTGCCAAACAATATAAATTTAGACTTATCTATAGAGTACATCCTTCTCCACCTCTCTTCATTCCATTGTTTAAAATCTAATATTCCTTTAAAACTTGTTGATTGGTTATTTTACCAAACTAGTGGCTTTTGAGCATCCAATTATCCGTTAAGGCTATCATGTGCTGATATATATCTCACTAATTTGGGTGTAACATTTACACCTGTACTTACAGCTAGGTCATTGACAAGATCTGTACTTGATGGTCACATTTTCCCACGAGTGGATACTCTGAATTATATACCATCAAGTTTTAAAAGTTTCAATTTTGTTCAGTCCTCAAAATTTCAAGCATGCTAACAGAAACAGGAAATTTTGCCTTACTTTGTTATGTGAAGTCACCTTAACCCACCAAAGTTTTGATTTCCACCCGTTTCAAAAGTGGCATTTCTGTCTTGTATGAAAGCATGAATTCATTGACCACGCTACTCCTGTGAAAAGTATGATTACCTGTTATTTCTCAGGCATATTGCTGGTGTCGTACTACCTGGTTGGTTTCATGACAGCAAATCACAGTGCAAACCATAAGCACGTTAATGTACTTTAGTGCAACTCATTTCATACAACAGAAGGTGAAAACCCCCACAATATTTGCATTTTATACCCGTTTTGTTCACTGTTTTCATACAATACATGCACCAACATGTATTACGAAAGTAAGCAATTTTAAACTAAACGCAGTTTCGTCTGTAGATCTGTAAGACAGCCCTCGAAACGATGTAGTGTTTCTCCAGTGGCACCTTAACTTAGTAAAGGAATAGATAAATAAAGTATTAGAAACTTTGCAATGAAAGTGTATATTGAAGGCAAATGTGATTCGTAAGTGATGGAAACAATATATATATATATATATATATGTAAAAGGATCACATCAGGAGTATTCGTGGGCATGTTACCCCTAAGAACAAGTGTCAGGATCATACCAGGGGTATATGTGGGCATGCTCCCCTTACAATTAGTGTTAGTTTGAGCCTAATTTGATGTAGTGAGGACAAGATATGATGCAAATCGAAAAGAAATATAAACGAAATCAGTTGTTTAATGACCAGCTTTCATGTGACCTTCTTTATTATACCCTTATCTTTTCACCACATATTTTGGATTTAACTTCCAACCGTCGCATGTGTATTTGAACTTGTATCTGTTTGTTGTGCATCATTATATTGGACCAAAAACTCGTTTCATATTGGGGAAGTCATAAATTCATAGACATTTGTGAAGAGAAGAAGTGAATGCTTTTGCCTCCTCCCCAACCTGTATTGGAGATTACATCCTGTTCTGACAGTTACACTTCTTGAGAGAAGGAGGGGGTGTAGAAAATGCCCATCACATTCCAAAATAATGCATCAGTGCTTCATACCAGTGGGATTAGTTGTGTTTTTTCCTTGCTAAAACAAAATGGCAGACCGTGTTGAAAAGTTGGCATGATGGACTTCTTGTTCTGTATTAAACGGAGGTATTATTTTTGTACTACAAAGAAGTACAAACGTGTTCCTAGTCTCTACATCACGCACACAATGATATGAGCAACACAGCGGACCGAAATAATGAATCATCAAATATGAGGCACATAGCTAAAGAAAACTATTTAAATGGGATCTAGACACACATGTATGTGTTCTAACAAACTAGACTTGTTCCTAGATTAGTGGTTTCAAGAACTATAATAATTAACTTTATGCATTCGATTTGATTATAACGATTTGTATAGATGTTAGGGGTCAGTATTGTACATGAAATGGTTTTGCTTGTTTGTTTGTTTAAAGTTAAGCAAACAGATGCATGAGGAACTATCTATGCTTTGCTCATTACGGGTATCGAAACTCGGTTTCCAGCGTTGTAAGTCCTCAGACACAACGCTGTGCCATTGGGGGCGTATAATGTAATCATATTTACTTACCGAATTTATTATAGGTATTTTTTACGTATTAAATGTATATAGTTGTAGTTATATACCTTTTCATTAGTTTAGAAGTTTACACACAATAAATATATATATATATATATATATTTTGTTAATATTTTAGTATAAAAAGAAACCAAACTCTAATTCAGTATATAAAATATTTATTATACAAACACTTTAAGGAGTAGTAAAAGTATCGTTTGTTTGTTTGGAATGAACCACAAAGCCACACATTGGGCTATCTGTGTTCTGCTTACAACGGGTATCGAAGCCCGGTTTCTAGCATTGTAAATTTGCAGACACACCGCTGTGCCGCTTGAGAGCATAAAAGTATGGAATTTTTATTTTATATTTTATTATACAAATTTATATAATTTATTTTAGCAGATATCAGAAGGTCAAGCGAGCAGTTGAAGTCGTCATTCGGTTTATCACCGATTCTGGTAAAAGAAAACATTAATCAATCCTTTTACTTTGTTGTTTGTTTTAGAATGATCGCGTAAAGCTACATAAGGGCTAATTTTAAACTGACATACTACAGGAAAGACAGCTAGTGAATGGCACTCACCGCCTGTCCTTGGGCTACTCCTCTTTGATCTAATAGTAGAAATTCACCCATTCTTGCAAAGTACTTATGGCCCTAGAGTACGTACAGTGTTTGTTTTTTTTTGTTTTGTTTTGTTAATAGAGGGACAAGAATTATAATTGGATTGCTGCTCGAGCACACTAAATTAAGACACGTTTGGGACATTTACGAATGAATCTAATAGAGGTTTTAATAGAATTGTTAATCTTCGTAACATTGAGGAAATTAACATTACTGTTTTTTGTTTCTTTGCAGGATTTTTAAATAACAAAAGTAATCTTTTAACGAACGTGTGGATGGTTTCAGAAAATTCAGACAAACTGCAGACCATTTAGTTAGATTAACAGAAGTAATTGGTGATAGTTTTAATAAACGAAAATGTACTATTGCTTGCTTTCTCGATATTGAGAAGGCTTTCGACGCTGCATGGCATAATGGTCTCCGGTTCAGAATACAAGAAATGGGACTTCCGCGGGAAATTATTCGCTGGCTGTCAAACTTTCTGGAAAACAGATCATGTAAAGTTAATGTTGAAGGGACTTTCTCATTGTTTTACTCCAGAAGCTGGTGTCCCTCAAGGAGGGATGGTTAGCTCTATCCTGTTCATCATGTACGTGAATAATATGCCTCTAAAAGATCCAAATAATGGATAATCTTCACAGTTCGCTGACGATGTAGCAATCTGGAAAAGTACACCAACACCAACAATAGCAGTCACAAACATAAAACCACAATTAAATAGAATAAGTGAATATTGTCAAAAATATATAATTAAAATAAACACAACTAGTAGTACTCACAAAGTTAACTAAACATAAAAATGCACAACCTCAGATCTATATAAATGGAACACTCCTTCTGCAAATTTTTTTAGGACTTACATTTGACTAAAAGCTAACATCAGTAAATCACATAAATAATATTAGAACAACAATTTGGCGAAGAACAAACTATGCTTGGAGTCTAACTGGTAAAAATAGTGGAGCAACGGCAGAAAACATTATAAAAAATATATAAAAATACATTGGACCCGTAACTGAGTATGCAACCCTTGCATGGATAAATGTAAGCAAAAAACAAAACAAAAAAAAACTACTACAAACAATGCAAAATACACTACTTGCAACAGCTTAAAGTACCCAGAACAACATCATCAGAATTCATGTATAAATACGCACACGTAGAAACAATAGCAGATAGACTACTACATAGTACAGTAAATTATTTTGAAAAAAATCGGAGAAACAATGAACTAGTAAGCGAACTAGACAAATACTGCATATATAACGAGGATAGGCCTAGACATCTTTCCACCAGTAAATATATATTTTCAAAATAAAAGTAAAAGACCACCTATAAACTGGATTCCACATTAGTTTAGGGGTTAAATAAGCCTTGAAAGGGATTTTTATGTAAATGTTTTATAGTTAATACCCATCTAATAAAAGTGCAAATAATTATGGAACTATACAGAGAAATGGTTTATTTGCACCAGGTGTATATGTAGATAGTGCATGGACATCGCCCTGATAGGGTCCTGAGTAAGTGCGGGTTACTCTGGCCCTCGTGTACAGGGTCCGGCATGGCCTAGCGCGTTAAGCCGTGCGCTTCGTAATCTGTGGGTCGCGGGTTCGCGCCCGAGTCGCGCTAAACATGCTCGCCCTCCCAACCGTGGGGGCGTTATAATTTGACGGTCAATCCCACTTTTCGTTGGTAAAAGAGCAGCCCAAGAGTTGGCGGTGGGTGGTGATGACTTGCTGCCTTCCCTCTAGTCTTACACTGCTAAATTAGGGACGGCTAGCACAGATAGCCCTCGAGTAGCTTTGTGCGAAATTCCAAAAACAAACAAACAAACCCTCGTGTACATTTGTATAAATACACTTGACAGATGCTGAAGCAAATATGAAGGAAGGAGAGATAGATCGACGAAACCTGACCCTCCTGGGTATATAAACATAAATACCCAAATAACTATTAGAGAGAGAGAACGTGTGAAAGTGTATATTTGTTTATTTGTTTTTAATTTCGCAAAAACCTTCACGCAGGCTATCTGTGCTAGTCGTCCCTAATTTAGCAGTGTTGGACCAGAGGGAAGGCAGCTAGTTATCACCACCTACTTTTGGATTACTCTTTTACCAACTAATAGTGGGATTAACCGTAACATTTTAACGCCCCCATGGCTGAAAGGGCGAGCATGTTTGGCGTGACGGGGATTCGAACACGCGATCCTCAAAGTCGAGCGCTTTAACCGCATGGCCATGCCGGGCCCCTCAGTGTATGTCATTTGTGAGTGTGATCATTTTGAGCATATCCCGTAAATGTGTACAAACATTCAACTGATGGCATCCGATTTTGGGGACATAAAAACGTTATTTTGAAGTTCAGTGTTTTTAAGTAAGTTAATATTCAACGTTTCGTATGAATGTCCATTTAATGATATCCAAGCAGTTAAACTTGTAGTTATAAACAAATCTCAGAAGAACATAGTAATATTAGCATAGCAACTTACGTACTTGTTTCTTTCTGAGTGAAAGGTTGTTATTTACAGGTCAGAAATCTCTGTGGAAATATATATAAAAATGTATACAGTACTGTATAGAAGTGTTAAGACAAGAGAATATTTGGTCATTCTTTCCGTTCTGTGAGGCTAATTCTTCCATGCTACTACAAAATCTAAATTTCGATACTATGGTAATACTTTAGTGACCTCTGTTGACAACTGAATGAACCAGAGTGAAAATACTTATTTAGAATTTCCATGTACTTGTACCAAAGGCATGTCATAAGGATTCTTCTTGAATGAACAACTCTACAAATAAACCTTGGTGAAGAAAAAAGTGTTAACCTTGGTAAAAACAGTGTTTAACACTATATATTAAGCATTGATGTTATGCAACGGTCCAAAATGCGTATATAATTGTCAGCAGAGTAGAGAATTCGCATATGATCTTTTCGTGAAGCTGGTTGGACTTTCCAACAGCTGCTGCAGGCTTGAAATGCATCCAAAACACTAGATTGTGAGACCGAAATAGGTAAATTTTTAAATAGGAAAGGAACAGGTGGAACACCTAAACTTAATGATCCTGATGTTCAGTACTTTTGTTTATACAGGCTTCAGAACAGAAGGAAGACTACCATTAATATACAGACCTACAGTATCGAGATAACTCAACGTGAATGGGTTATCTAGTCATGTAGCAGTTTCAAAACCTTTATTTCGGTCTGCAGATATTGTCAAAATCCTGAAATTTGTTTTTAAAAAATACAAAAATTGGACTGTTGATAATTGGAAAAGTGTATGATGAGTCCAAGTTTTAGTTATTTTGCTCAGCGTAGGTTGTATGTCCGGTGAAAGAAAGGTGAAAATACTTACCTCAGTGCAAAGTACCTACCGTGAAGCATGGGGGAGGCAGTGTGATGGTTTATTCTGAGCCAACATGAGACATTTGCAAAATATATGAGATAATGAACAAATCAAAAGTCACTTCCAAAGAAACTTTATGGGAGTATATTAGAGACGTTTGGAGTAAAAGTTCAAAGGACACATTAATTAAATATGGTGCAACAATACCTAAGAGACCGTTTTCAGTAATTAAAACAAAAGGGGGAACAGTATATTGACTGTTTACTGAACTCAAGTACTTCCGCTGAATTTCTTTTGTGCTAAATATGATTCACCTCTGATTTACTTTCCTTTTTTTCTTTTAAAATAACCTGAAATCTAATTTTTGACTTCGTCCTAACACTTTCGTACAGTAATGTATATCACATTAGCGTTATCGGTTGAAGTTCTCAATTTATTGTCCAAAATGTATATAAAATAGTATAGTTTTGTTTAAAGACGGTAGATGGCAGACAAATATCTGGGCCACAGAAATTGATCGTACGTTGTGACATACTTTCGAGATGGAACAACTGACATTCTAACGCAGAAATCGCGAAAAACTGCTGGTAGTTGGTTTTGCAATATTATTTTAATTTTCAAATCATTTTTATGTTTTTTTTTAAGAAAAGAGATATACGAATAGTTTTTATGTACATTTGTTCAGAAACAGGAGCAGTTGACCATTAACAAAAGAACATGCCAGTTTTGTATCAGGTAATTTCAATATATGTTCCAGATTTTTGTAGCTAATTAATGCAACGTAAAAGGTTTAACTGCAGGTAGATAAATAATATTTTATGTATGAGTTACACGAACATAGTGAAGAAATTATGTTCTATTTTGCACTAAGTCACAAGATTTTTGTGTTAAATTATTACCTGAGATAAAGAAAACAAAATTCATATTTACATTAACAAGGTTGAGATATAATACTCATTAGCAATTACATCGCTGGTTAACGTTTCACTAGTACGCTTAGTTACAGATTTAGTACATAGGTTCAGGTTGTGCCAGTACACTTGGTAACAGACATAGTAAACAAGTTAAGGATGCACTATTCAGTTTAGTTAGAGACATCAATTAAAGTTTCACTTGTACACTTACTTACAGATATAGGAAGTAGGTTACGTTTGTGCTAATATATTTGGTTACAGGTACAGTAAACAAATTAACGTTTCACAACTACACTTGGTTACAGCTACAGTAAACAAGATAAGGTTACACTAGTACACCTGGTTACACTGTAATAAACAAGTTAAGGTTACACTGGTACACCTGGTTACAGCTGTAGTGAACAAGTTAAGGTTGCACTAGTACACTTTGTTACAGTGATAGTACACAAGTCACGGTACACTTGATTATGCCTGTAGTAAACAAGTTAAGATTACAATAGTACACTTGGTTACAGCTGTAGTAAACAAGTCAAGGTACACTTGATTATGGCTGTAGTAAACAAGTTAAGATTACAATAGTACACTTGGTTACAGCTGTAGTAAACAAGTCAAGGTACACTTGATTATGGCTGTAGTAAACAAGTTAAGATTACAATAGTACACTTGGTTACAGCTGTAGTAAACAAGTCAAGGTACACTTGATTATGGCTGTAGTAAACAAGTTAAGATTACAATAGTACACTTGGTTACAGCTGTAGTAAACAAGTCAAGGTACACTTGATTATGGCTGTAGTAAACAAGTTAAGATTACAATAGTACACTTGGTGACAGCTATTGTAAACAAGCCAAGGTACACTTGACTATGATTGTATTAAACAAGTTAAAACTGCAATAGTACACTTGTTTACAGATACAGTAAACAAGTTAAGATAACACTGGTAAACTTGGTTACAGTTGTAGTAAACAAGTTAAAACTGCAATAGTACACTTGGTTACAGATACAGTAAACAAGTTAAGATAACACTGGTAAACTTGGTTACAGTTGTAGTAAACAAGTTAAGGTTACCCTAGTACATTTGGTTGCAGCTGTAGTAAAAAAGTTAAGGTTACACTAGTACACTTGGCTACAGATACCGTAAACAAACTGTACTAGTAGAAGCTATTTCGTTGTTAAGGTGATGCTTAAAAGTAATATAAACAAGTAAATAAACTATGAAAAAGATCAGTCGTACGATTTGGGGAAAAGTCGAATTTTCTCTGTTGAAAGATAGTTTCAACATGCAGTTACCAAAGTTCACTAACCTTTAAATGAGAGCAAATTATAATTTCATGGACGCGTTAAATATATGCGTGACGTGAAAGAGAAACATACATTTTTTTCAGACTATCGCTTCAGTGATATTCAGTATACGACTGAAGTAACTTATCTGTCCAATGCGACTTATGTCCGCAGTATGAGCGGCCATATTTAACAGATGCGTAATATCACTAAGCCTATTTCAGGTAGCAACTGACTAAGTTTTGTATTCGACTAGTTCGTAGGTTTGGCATTCAGTTTTTTGAAAAAGCATCTGCTAATAAAAATGAACAGCTTCAAATGAATACACACATGTCTAACTGACGAGAAGCAGTTTAAGAGTGAAGCCTTAGAGTTTAACGAGTAGTGTGGATCCTGACGAAGTGCATAGATGGAGATTGTTGAAAAACAATCCATGCTGAAAAGGATTTGATTTAACAACATCGTAAGAAATCAGGATTATCCCATATATCTCTCTGGATGTCAGTGATATCGAATTAAATTCTGCTGTTCTGGGAGTGGCCTAAGTGGAGATAATTTCCATTTACTTCTTGGCTGGCACAATGCTATAATGACTACAAACAATTCATAACGTAAAATATTACTGTCTACAACAGCCCCTTCAGTGGTGTAAAATCATGTAGTCCTTTTAAACAATATTCAAATTATCCCTGAACAAGATAAGACGTAGTAACGTAATTGAATACTTTATCCTTTCTTTCAACGATGAAAATAACTTGCAACATGGCGTCACCCATACACACATGGAAGCTGTAGATTTATTAATTTTACATGTGAAATTCTCGCTAATTTGAATTTTTTTTTTTCATAATTATTTGTATTATTTTAAGATTTACAGTAACATCCGCTCGATTTGATGGAAGTAGTTTGTGTTTGGTTAACTGTTGGGAATATGTAAATTATCAACTTTCACATTACATTCTGTTTGTACGATTTAAGCAATACTAAATACGCGTCCAGGTTTTATCAGTAGTGAATCAGTGTATGATTAATTCAACATTTTCTCTGTGCTCAAAAGCATATGTTCGGTTTTTTTTTAAAAAACATCAACAAACAAACCATCATTTGTTACATCCTTATAATGAAATGAATTTATTTTTCCTACAACTCGTTTTTTAACTCACATAGAATAGATACACAACATCTGCCTGGGACAATAGTTCGTAACACATTAATATGGTTTCCTTTTTAGGGCACATAATTGCAGAAGGCAACAAATTATAAAATGCATACGTAGAAAGACCTTTAAAAATATCCAGAAAAGGGAATGCGACTCTTACGAATTAATGAAAATTTCCTAACTGTATGAGGTCGTCTTTGGCTTTGTAAAATTCACTATTTCTGTTGTCCTTCAACTTATAAACTCGCTTGTTTAATACACAATGAGTTAGTTGGTGTGTACAAAGTAAAACAAGCTGTGCTGAAACATATCTGCTATTTGAATCGCTACGAAACAAGTACAAGTTGAAATAACACATTGTGGCTAACGAAACAGAAATTAAATATCTTGAGTGATGCATAATTTGTGTGTTGCGTTTTGTAGAATTTGCATGTACAGTAATAATGTGGCTTTATAAAACATTATATTTAAATAGGTACAATATATATGTAAAAACGGCTGATATGAGTTGAAAAAAATTGTGAACTTGACGATGACCAAAGAAGGTTGAAACGTTGTTCGCTTCTCTACATAAAAAAATATTCTCAACCCATACCAGCAGTTTTTACATATATATTTTTCTCTTCAAGTGGGTTTTCTCATCATCACGGATTTAATAGGTACAACACTGTAGTGAAGACTACACGTCTCTTGCATTATTAGATAACACACAACACTTGTA
Source organism: Carcinoscorpius rotundicauda (assembly GCA_011833715.1). NCBI lineage: Eukaryota > Metazoa > Arthropoda > Merostomata > Xiphosura > Limulidae > Carcinoscorpius > Carcinoscorpius rotundicauda. Next base: position 19,918,704 of record CM022402.1, on the reverse strand, counting down.
TGTATCAACAAAACATTGAATTGCGTTACACTTCACACGAGCCTGTGTTTCGGGAAATCTAATTGTGTTGTTGTGGTATAACACAATTTGTATTAATATATAATTTAACCTTTTTTTCTACACTGTATCTTGTAGGTTCTTTAGTGGTAGTGTGTTTTGTACTAGTACACTTATCTTGTGTAACCATATTACTTAATTTAACTAGTTCGAACAGGCCTAGGAGTAAATATGAATGTAACATTGTATTCATTGATAAGCGTAGAGAGTTATGGATGGATAATTGAACAGTGAGCTACAATAGCTTAATATTATATAGATGAGATGAGGTAGTGACTAAACTCTTGGTACAAATGAACTGACCAAGTTGTTATGCGTTCGACTCGTAATTTGAGGGTCACGAGTTTGAATCCCTGTAGTACTAAACATGCTTGCCCTTTTAATCGTGGGGGTGTTATGTGACAATCAATCTCACTATTCGTTGGTAAATGAGTAGCTCAAGAGTTGGCGGTGGGTGATGATGACTAGCTGCCCTCTCTTTAGTCTTGCACTGTTAAATTAGGGACAGGTAGCGCAAATAGCTCTTGTGTAGCTTTGCGCAAATTTCAGAAAAACAAACAGATAAAAAAGTAATGTAGTGTATTTAATAATCCAGAATTTATAACAAGAACTGCAGTTTGCGAGAGTAATCGATAATGTTAGATATGGCAAAAGGAAATAGTTTATAGAATAACTATAATTAGAAAGGACTATTAACAGAATTTTCGTGGCAATAATGGGTTAAAATATAGGCGTGGTTATAGAGAAAAACAAATTAAGAGATTATAGTAATGTTGGGTTGACATGAATATGGTTAGAACATGGGCAGTTCGTAATCGTCATATAATACGAACATGAAATGTAAACAATTATGATTGAAGTATGAAAAACTTTGTTGGTAATTTGTAAAAACAGCCAGAAACTTATATTTTGATATCATTGGAAATATGTCTTTATAAAGATAAAATAAAAGTCTTAAATCAGTATTTATAGAGACTGTCAATACAGACTGTGGTACAAGGGCGTTGCCAGAATTTTTTCAAAACCATTTTAAAAATCAATAATACGTATAGGCTTAAGTGAGCCAAGAGTCAGTACATGGCTGATAGCAAGGCTCATGTCAGCCAAGAGTCAGTACATGGCTGATAGCAAGGCTCATGTCAGATTGAAGAGACCAAGAGTCGGTACATGGTTGATGGCAAGGCTCGTGTCAGATTGAAGAGACGCGTTAGTAGACAAGACATCTTATGAATATTAAATTATAACGCAACTTTCGGCAGGTTTTGCAGTATTTGACTAAATTTTCCCATAACCATCAAAATGCTGTTGAGGTTCAAAAAAGAGTCATTTACACACACCTGGCGGCGACGCCCGTAAGGTAGTAATATCACATGAGCTAGGTAATGAATAAGATTGGTAAATGAACATATTTTTTTGTAACATTCAGATGGTACGAACCTGAACTAGACGCGAAATGTTAACTAAAAGTATATGATACATTAAGAGGGTTTAGGTGTGGTAAGTTAAATATCGTAAGATGAAACGACGTGTGTTGACGAATTAGCGGTCAAGTGACGTGAAGACAGAACATTAAAGACACACACAAGCATATACAGGAAACAGTTTTAAATCATATAATGGATATAAACTAACATTCAGAACATAACCTTATTTTGTGTGTGTGATCGGATAGTAGATAATGTGTACGAACTAGACATGAGTAAGATAAAAATTTTTGATGATTATAACTTACAAGATATTCAACTAATGAACGCCAACTTGCTTTTAAGAAAATTAAGGACATGACTAAAAAGCGAGAAGTGATCAGAGATTAGGTATGAAATAGTTTTGGGTAACATTAAGGACATGAACGAGGATCCGCAGACATAGTGCTGTGCCTCTAGGAGGTGTCTGAATAGGGATACTGCAGTATCTTTATGAACCTCAGTGGTATGTCTGCCAGAAACCAGGTTTCGACATCGTGGTGTAAAGAGGATAGATTGCTCTCTGTGTAGCTTTGTGCTTAATAGCAAACAATAACAATTTATGACCTTAACTTAACTCTAATTTACTAAACCTTTCAATATTTTTACATTGACTCAGAAGGCAATGGGGCCGATTAATTTCCTTTGTTATGAGTATTTTTCAGGATCAACAAATGCTGTATTTCCTAGTAATTTTAATCAACCATTATATTTCATTTTTAACACTTATTACGTGTTAAATATTCAGTGCCATGCTTTCTTTTTCTTTTTAGTGTTTTCAAATATCAAACTTCATATTTAATTGGATCTGACAATTTTGATGTTAAATATTTCATAAAAAAAAAGAAAATATTTTGGCAGAAACTATCTAAAACACAAGGCCTGACATGGCCGAGCGCGTTAAGGCGTGCACTCATAATCCGAGAGTCGCGGGTTCGAGCCCGCGTCGTGCTAAACATGCTCGCCCTCCCAGCCGTGGGGGTGTATAATGCTACGGTCAATCCCACTATTCGTTGGTAAAAGAGTAGCCCAAGAGTTGGCGGTGGGTGGTGATGACTAGCTGCCTTCCCTCTAGTCTTACACTGCTAAATTAGGGACGGCTAGCACAGATAGCCCTCGAGTAGCTTTGTGCGAAATTCCAAAAACAAACAAACAATCTAAAACACAAGTGCCGGATCAACATATCTATAGTACCCTGTACAGAAAAAAATTAATAAAAGTTACAATTTAAACATTAAGAGCAAGCAAAGTATTAAAAGCCTATAAAACTAATCTTATGTTAATCGCCGATTAATTGAAAAGAGAAAGAGAAAACTCTGCAGTAATTTATATTTATTTATTATCTTCAGTGAGAAACCACTTGTCAAGGTACATACAATACCCACATGCCTAACCACACTGAAAGCAAAAAGTACATTGCAGAGGCCGGATGACACGAGTCTAGCGGGCCTTCCCAAGTACTAATTGCTTCGATAACCATCCAAATAAGTTGGAGCAGCAATTTCCTGACGCTTTACCTGGGTAAGCCATACAACGCAAATAAAGATTGCAAATTCTGTATGACACTGCAAGTTAAGCAGTCTCATTCGTCACAATTATCGAAACCTTCTACACTCAGAATTGTGCAGCATAAACGACTGAAGTGCATGCATTAGTCCTCTGTGAATCCACTTGTGAAACGTGTACTAATTTTTAGTGCCTTTTAAGTTTCAACAGATAAACTGTTGACTATGCAGCAATTTACTAGCTTACAAGCGTTAATTTAGAGCTTCGGATTTCAGTTGTATTGCATTCCCTGTAAAAATACACTTTTCACATGTGGGTGGGAAGGATAAAACAGGTTTAGCACGTTTGTTGGCACGTGTGGCGAGTGGCGAGTTAATCAATTTCCAAATAAAGATCCATACAGAATTACGTAACAGAACTGCGATCTCTGAACCTTTCTTATATGAACACATTCATGTTTCCTTGGTGACTATAATGAGTTCTAAGATGTGAAGCCTTCAATAGCGGATGTTTTTAGTAGTCCTGTATAAGGATTCTTTCCTTACTGTAGTGAAGTTCACTAATGATTTAGTGTATTTTGAGACGAAACAAGAGAACCAGTGAAAAGCATGTTTTTGGACTTTTACAACTTTGTTGAAAACGTAAATTTCTAATTTCCTTCTCGGCATTAATGTTGTTGTTTTTAAAATAAATATCTAAAGGTCGTTAATGTTTCAACTTGAATATGGATGTTTCACGGAGTATTATTTTAGAGACCATAATGTATCAAAGTCTACCGTCTGACTTTTGTTACTATGGCCCTGGAATTGTAGAACGTGGTATTCATCTAAACCGATCGTAAGATGACTACGTTATGGGTAGTTTTTATCTAGAAAGTAATGGTGTGATAAACATATTAAAGAAGCCAGACTAGACAATTTGATTATTTATGTTTATATCAGTTACTCTGTAAAGATACACTTGTACAAGTGAAAGATGCTTATCAGTGGACAAAAAACTGCAAGCAGAATGTTAATTAGCCTTCAAATCACATAAATCTTATTATACGCAATTTTGTCTCCCTATCTGCTCGCTATCTCTTTTCACAGTTTTGGTCCAAGTATCACTAAAACTGACCAGGAGAGTAAACCGGACCCTGGGACTGTCTTGACAAGCTTAGAGTTTGAACTACCTGTTAGGAGCTAGTTAACCATCCCACCCACGTAATTAATGTTGATAAGGGTGTTCGTCACAGATTAGCAGCAGATTTCTAAGTGCACGACTTAATCCTTTTATGATACAAATTTGAGGTGCGATATTATAGATGAAAGTTAATGTTCAATATTCGTGTGTCTTATTTCTGCCATGCCCACTTTTAGCATCTTTATACAGTAGACTTAACGTCATTTAATCTAGTATGCATAAGAATCCAGTTCACGAAAGCGAAAAATATACTATGTAAGTAGCGCCTGTAAGACGGGTAAGTCTGCTAGAATACAAAAGGAACCAGTTCGCGAAATCGAGAATTATTCTGTTGGATTAGCGTTCATAGATTTGCTAGTATACATTATAATCAAGTTTGCAAAACCAATTAATATCTTACCTCAATAAAACACTCAAACGTCATATGAACTTAAGTGACGTATGTAATCCCTCTCTGGTTTAGTCTTTGAATTTAAGGTATACATTACTTACGTATTTATGTATTCTCAACCCAGACGTAATGATAGCTATTTTGGTTTGACTTGTTTATTATTGGGATGAAAATATATTTTTTATAATATAGTGAATGTTATTATAAATAAAATGTAAATATCTCGATAAATAAGACAACAAAACAGATGTCTCTATTATTTGTTTCGCTCCCCCTTATTTTTGTGAAATGTGATTTTTGTTCTTGTCTTCTTTTCGTTACTTAGGCTACAAAAACAACGATTGGATTCAAACACCTGCACTTCCCGTCGACACCAGACTCAACCTTAGTCCGGAGTTTCTGACGGAGTTCTTCAGATATTTCCGTAAGTTTTAGTATTTACTGAGTAATTAAAGCGAACTTTTTATCTATCCGGTATGCACTTTGAATGAACTTGACGACGTATAGGTAAAGATAGTTTGTTTTTTTAATTTGCGCAAAACTAAACGAGGAATATCTGCACTAATCGTCCCTGATTTAACAGTGTAAGACTAGAGTTCCCTCTAGTTCCACTGCAGTTAGTGATAACTACCCACTGCCAAATCTTAGGTTAATCTTTTACTAATGAATAGTAGCCAAGTGGTTAAACTACTAGATTCATAATCCGTGGGTCGCGGGTTTGAATCCTCGTCACACCAAACATACTTGACATTTCAGTAGTGGGGGCGTTATAATGTGACAGTCAATCCCACTATTCGTTAGTAAAAGAGTAGCCCAAGCATTGACGGTGGGTGGTGATGACTAGCTGCCTTCCCTTACACTGTCTTACACTGCTACATTTGGGATGGCTAGCGCAGATAGCCCTCGTGTAACTTTGCGCGAAATTCAAACCACACCTAACGTCTATTTCTGTTTTTGTGTTTATATAACTTAAGAAAAGGAGAGGCAGAAGGTTTGAGACTTGTTTTGTCAACTACTGCGATTAATACTTAACATCTTAAAAGCAACAAATAAAAACAGTGTTAAAAATAGTGTACTCTATAAATGATCGCAACTCGCTTCAAAAATAATTGTTTGTGAACATGGTTTGCAGTTACTAGAATACACATGATTGTGCTCCAAACGTCACCTAATGGAATTGTAAAATAATCGTGCAGTAATTGTAGTTATTGTTTATTTTGGAAAAAAATGATTATACTTAAAAATAATTAGCGTTTAGAAAATGTTTGCTGCAGTTGGTTTCGAGATGAAATATGAAGGAATGTTAAAATTTACCCATCTTTCAGCTGGGTGCTATTGAGTGGAATTTTTACATTTTTTTTAAAGAAAAATTTTCTTTAGACGTCAGTCACTAAGTGTTTATTCTCAGTATTTTCATATGTGATACGAATTAACTTGAATAAGAAAAACTGATTATCTGGCGCCTTTAAATTAAGGTTTAAAAAGTTTTTTGAGAAAAAAATATTTCATATGAGATTTGGTTAATGGTGGCGACACCTAGCGGGCTACTAAAGTTTTTGTCAACAGAATGTGAATTAAAAGCTCTGATGAGGTTGAACTGCAATTAACACTTACGGTTGAAAACAAAACTCTTTAAAATATCTGTTTAATATGCATCATACCCATAGATAGAATATTCTAATAAATGTATGCATCTTTTACCTTAAAATAATAATTACTACATACATATATATGCCATTTCTTGGTTGTATTTTTCAAATAAGTTGTTAGTAGCGTAAATGTACACTGGTAATCTGTTTGAAATAAATAATCAATCATATAAAATAATAGGCTTAATTAGCTGTTTCAAAAATTGTTGAAATTAAAGAAAACCTTGGGCGTTCTCACTTTATCACCTTTGCAGATAAACATAATTAGTAAGGCCTTAGAGAAAATTGGAAAACTATGTACCACTATGTGGCCTTTTTTGTTTTATTGTTTCTGCTGTTGTCAGTTTTAAAGTATTCAAGTCTTCCAGTATATCTATAAACTTATTAATGTTTCTGACTTGCAAGTGGTCCTATTTTCATAAAAATAACTTATAAAAACGATAAAAAACCCATATTTTGTTTTAACCTCCTGGATTACACGCGTATGCATTTTAAAGTATATACGCTTTGTATACTAATAGTTTTGTTTGTTTTTGTGCAAGTTAGCGCAATTGGTAAATATTCTTTGAAAAAACACACACAAGAAATGTATTTTGTTCGAATAATACTTGGCCTGGGCAGAAAACTTACAAAGAAACAAATATTTTGTGAGCTTAAATAGACCTGTTTTTTCACATTACAATCTGTTTTGAAGATTGTTCAAGAAAGTTCACTGGAAGGTCTTTATATACAGTAATGAATAACATGAGTAAAATATTTTATACATAATAACCGAAATATCTTTATTTAGGGAGTTACGTCTGCTTTAATGCTAAACGTATCGATCTGTGTATCAGAAGATCCGTGGTTCGAGCTGCAATATGCCGCTGCACACGCTACTGTAAAAACTGGCAGCGAACAAAGCTCTTGAATTACGAACACTCGTATAGGTAGCAGACGAGGGTGCTGCTTCCTGGCTACCGTCCTTCTGGTGAACAGATAGCTAGGCCTAAGTCTCAAGGGTTTCTGACACTTCTTACTTAACCCATGTACCTTACAAAGTGATGTTCAGGTTAAAAGTATCAGTGTCTATATTTAGCTCTATTTGTTTATAGTAATTTGTTTTGTTTATAATGTGGCTAACAAATCTTATCTCAGTCATAACCTTGAGATTGATAAAGATAGATCATCACAAATGAATTACAAGGAGTCATAAATTTTGTGATACAGACTTTATACTGCAATTCAACATCTTATCAGCAATTTTAGAAGCTTAGTATGCTGGCTGAGCACTTGAGTATATTAGAAGAATCGTCCTTCCAGTAGACTGATTGAAGTATTTTAATCCTGTTGTAGAATTAACTGAACGTAACATTCAAAGGTTTCAGATAAATTTGTTTTTGCAGAAATTGTTCGGTAGCCGTATTTAAATAGCTAGAATTTTCATAATGTAATATATGTACTTACATGTACGTTGATAATTTTACTTCCTGTGGATGTTTTATTTCATTCAGTAGTTTGTTTTTGTGTTTCTTTCAAGTTCCACAATTATTTTAAATTGCTTGACTTTAAAGAACTGGTTTTGTTGCTTTCACTACACTTTAGTTTTACTTCTCTTCACTTTAGAAACAATACAATTTAAATATTGAACATTGTCTTCCCAGAGTAATTTGAAATATATAAAATCACAAGTTAAAACCATAGCAAACTTTATAATCCCTAATTAACATAATAAAAATACAAATCTGTTATTTCCATAACAGAGTGTAAACCCTGGATAATTCTAGTATAATGTTCTCATATACATAAAATATACAGTAGACTAAAAAGTTAGACCTCCAGTCATACATTTAGTACATGGTTCAGTATTATATAATGTGAGTGAGAAAGAGTGTGTTAGATATAGAGAGAGTTAAGAAATTATTCGGCCCGGCATGGCCAGTTTGTTAGGGCACTCGACTCGTAATCCGAGGGACGCGGGTTCAAATCTCCGTCACACCAAACATGTTTGCCCTTTCAGCCGTGGGGGCGTTATAATGTGACGGTCAATCCCAATATTCGTTGGTAAAGAGTAGCCCAAGAGTTGACGGTGGATGGTATGACTTGCTGCCTTCGCTCTACTCTTGGCTCGGCATTGCCAGGTGTTTAAGGCGTTTGACTCGTAATCCGAGTGTCGCGGATTTGAATCACCGTCACACCAAACCAGAAATCACTCTCAGTATACATCAACGTGGTGTATGTAACAATGGCTGGGAATGCTTCTATATAATCAGGAAACGTCTATAAAACAGTCATGGATGTACATTTATTATAAGATCAAAAATATTACTTTATATACGAAGAAATATGCGTATCTCTGATTGTTTGAATTTCGCGCAAAGCTACACGCAGACTATCAGCGCTAGTCTTCCCTAATTTAGCATTGAAAGACTAGAGGAAAGGCAGTTAGTCCTCACCACTCACCGCCAACTCTTAGACTACTCTTTTACCAAGAGATAGGGAGATTGACCTTCACATTATAACACCATCACGGCTGAAAGGGCGAGCATGTTGGTTAGAGGAGGGAATCGAAACCGTGGCCCTCAGATTGGTAGTCGAGTTCCCTAATCACCTGACCATGCCGAACCATCTGCATATTTATCAAATAAGAAATGTACATGTACATATATAAAAACAACTAACAACGCTTTCTATATGATTAGGAATCACACTTTATAGAGATTGTCAATTTCGTATGGAAAGAAACATCTTTATAGAAAAATAACCTTAAGTTTCTAAGTTAACCTTAAGTTATCCAAAGAGTTAATCCGAAGTTATGGTGGATATTATCATATGATAGTAATAGTTTTCGCAGTGTTGTTAGAACCATTTTTTATGTTCTATATGTAAAACGATTTCAATCACAGAGGTAGGGCCACAGTCAACGAGTGAATGCATGTAGATATAGAAAGACTACAGTTAAAGCTCAACTTTTCAAGCGCTGAAAGAAAAAAGTTACACATCGGTAAATGGAAATTACTAAACCATCACATTCCAATGTTAGCCACGTTAGTGTTTCATGTGAATAAACTTGACGTCAAATTCTGCGCAATCTCAACGCTCGTTCATCATAACTTGTTTCAGAATTCTCTTAAAACAGCAACGTATGAATCTAGTGTTGTCGTTACGAGTTGTTCGTAATTTATGCCCACCGTCAGTGGGCATATTGACTGTAAACAAAACAAAACATAGATTACCTTAGTTTGATAAAACAATTAAGTAAATCAATTTGATAATAAGTCATTTTTAAGAAAGTAATTGAAGGCAGAGAGAGAGAAAAACGTCTCTGTTCTTAATGTAGCAAGTTCATTTTCCATTAATTAGTACGAATGCTCAGAGAGATGCAGCGAAGTTAATATAATTGAGCAGTTCGTAAGCATCCTCTGACTTCCCTATTGATCGTTACGCATTTTGCTAGAACGTGTCGTTAGTTGCCTTAGTTAAAGGAACGTCTTCCACGGCAGCTGGTGCAGATTCCATCACAGACGAGATTAGACGAACAACTAAACTGTGTTAATGTACACACATGTTCTGTTCTATGAAGTACAAAGCCTCTCGAACACGAAATGTTTCCTTAAACTATAAAACTAGGTTTATTTGGAATTTGTAGTAGAAACTACGTTCATTTCAATGTCTGCAAAGCTACAAAAAATCAGTGAATTCCGAAGATCAGACTTGTCTAAATTCTAGAGCATTGGTAAGTAGACAGGATTTCTTTAGAAAGAAAAATAGGATTAACGTCCTTATAGTAGCTATAACACATCGCCTTATAAAATTTAAATGTACTGATAAACAGCTAAGTAGATTAATTAATATACTTAAATAGAAAGGAGGAGGGAAAGAAGAGGTCAAATAAATGTAAATTTAAACGTGTGAACTGTGTCAAATATTCGGGGTTTTCCATGATATTATCAAGTTGTAGATACTCTATTTGTCCCACTCGTCCTTCACGATGACAAAGGAATAGTTAATTATGACCCAAGGTTTCTTCCATACTTAACAGTTCAGTGGTGTGGAAAACAACCAAGATTCATTCAGCATACGAAACATAGGCCTAGTTAATCATAATTTTAAATCCTATGCTATTCATGTGAGTGTTACTCCTTGTTGATTGTTATATAAATGACCATGAGAAACTTATGGGATAAATCACCGATGGCCTTTTATTTCTTCACTTTTATGTTTTAATTTCTATCTGAGACATGTAATATGGTTTTGCATATGAATTTGAGGAATTTTTGCCATTAAATTATGTATGTCCTTCATATGAGAGTTTTTATAATAAATATATTATGTGGGCCTAATAACATTCCATATGTCTTTTCAAAAGAGATTTTAGAATAAATCTGTTGAATAGGTGCAATAACATTCCATATGCACTTGAAAAACGTTACAAAAAAATTATTGCATATTCCTGATATTATTCCATATGTTCTTATGAAAGAGATATTAGAATAAATCTATTGCATAGTCCTAATAACATTCCATGTGCCTTTTCGAAAGAGATGTTAAAATCTGTTGCATAGGTGTAATAACATTCCACAAGTCCTTATGGAAGATATAGAAAATTTGTTAAATTGGCTCTAATAACATTATTTATATATATGTTGAGAGAAATCATTTAGAAAAGTCCATTAAAACAGGTTTCTAATAAAGTTTGATATATCTTTGTGAAAGAAATGTTAAAATAAATCCATTTCTACTGTATCAGAGACACGTTAGAATAAGTTGGTCACGTAAGCCTGATAAAGTTTTGTTTGCGCTTACTGGGGAGAGGGATGTTAGAATAAGTGTATAAACAACGAAGTTCAGATGATAAACAAGAAAGGTTTACTTTCAAATATTGATGGTGATAAGATAACAGGAACATCGATTCATTGCATCAGTTTATTCGTAAGCATCTGCCACTTCTCTCTGTTATTCCAATTCTGTTTATCGTTTGATGAAAAAGAAGAAATAACACAGGCCTGCGATGATTATGTTGTCTTGAAATTTTTACTTCTTCTACAGTAATTCCTGTACATTTAATCCGAAAATGGTATCCATTTTTCTCCATCTCATACAGATTTTTCACAAAACGTCATATGCACTTTTACTTAAGTGAATCATTTTCATTGAAATCGAGTCTCATTTTGTATGCTTAAAATAATGTCAACCACTGGCTATAGATTTCTCTATACCAACACGACGTGAGAGTCTTATCGATTTCTATAACCCAAACATAGTGACAAAAAATGTTTATTGTGGTAAACGAACTAATAATTTGATTTAAGAGTTTGTTTCTTCACAGTTTGTAAAATAAATCCTTATGTGGTGGAAAAAATTGATATTATTTTTAAAGTCTGCGAAGGTTAATTATGAAAAATCTATTATTGAAACCAAAACAATTTTTATGAAGTTTAAATTCGTAGGTTTATGTAATGAGCTTATTTCTTTTATGTTTAAGACAATTATAAAGACAAAAATACTGTGGATGTTTAATAAGTTAAACAGTATGCAGCCATCTTGTTAATAAAAAAGATGAATAGAAGTAAATTAAATGCTTTGTTAATTTACAATAAACATATTAAGAAAACAGAAAGGTGGGAATTTAGGTGACCAAAGGAAAACATTTTCAAATATGGTACATATAATATCATTTCATATATTTTATCCCAGTGTGGTAAATGCAATGATATCTTTCATTCAATCTCTGTGTATGGTAAGACATCCGTGATAATACAACAATATATTATTCAGAAGTTTTATTGTATCAACTGCATAATATGGTATTGTTTTACGTCACTACAATATGAAACAATATTTTTAGTTATACCGTGTTGTGTGTTTTAATATTCCTCAGTGTAATTTCATACAACGTATAATATTATTTATTTACTGTACAGTACGATACAATACTCTTAGTTTTACTAACTGTGTGGTATAATTCTTGTTTCCTGGTGCATAGTAAGTATTGTGTATTATATACTATTGTTCATTCTGTGGTGCTGTATGATACAATACCTTTACTTCTGCGGTGCTATGTGACATAATATTTTTTTTATAAATTTACTATATCATATTTCCCTCAGATTGGGTGGTTCATGTTTGATATATTTGTAAAATAGGTTCTTTTTATTGTATATTCTGTTTATTATTTCGTATTAAGCAGCGTTATTTGGATAAACCACATTGTACGTCAGATAATTTTAATGTTCTTCTCATGATCAACTTTTTTGTAAATATCAGTTCAGAAACGACAAAGAATAATTTTTCGAACAAAGAGAAGAAAGCTTTGAAAGGCACCTTTAAAAACGTGATGTCACAAGTGATCCATTTCATTCAAAATATAAAGTGTAAACGTGTTAGAGCAAGCCATGCATAGTAGCGTAACAAAGTTGTTTAATAATGATTTCGTAACTTTGGCTTTAAATTTTGTATTATGTATACAGCATCTGTGTATTGGAAATTTACAGAGAAAATTATTGACACTAGCAGTGTACAGACAGAACAGTGCTTGAAAGTTGGAAACCACTTCTGATGATGCGATCCTTGCTCCGTTGATAATAACTTGAATCTTTGTTTCCACAAATACTTCCAAGGAGTCTTTAGTTACTGGGTATAAAGCTTCGTTTGTATTGAGAACAGAACATGTCAGAATCACCAAAGCAAGAAAAAAAATCAAAAAAGTTATTGCCTATGTTAGATCATTATCTGTCGTTATATTTAGATTTATGTCTGAACAGTTACGATTTAGGTCACGATTGTAAGTTTTGTTTGTTTTTGTTTTTTTTATTTCACGCAAAGCTACTCGAGGGCAATCTACGCTAGTCGTCCCTAATTTAGCAGTGTAAGACTAGAGGGAAGGCATTTAGTCATCACCACTCAACGCTGACTCTTGAGTTACTCTTTTACCAACAAATAGTTGGATTGATCATCACATTATAACGCTCTCACGGCTGAAAGGGCGAGCATGTTTGGTGCGACCGGGATTCGAACCCGCGACTTTTGAATTATGAACCCTCACGATTGTAAGACCATTATTGTTTAATATAATCAGACAACTTTAAATTTTGATCTCTGTCTACTATGGCCAGATGCATTGAATCAGCACGACAACTATAATATATCAGTTAAAATGTTTTCAGTTTAAAAACCAGGATAAGATTTATTGATCAGAATGAAGTCGAACTTCATAGGGAAATTTTTCTGATATTTTTTATTGTTATTTAATCATTAAACGTGTATGACTTAACTACTTGTATATTAAAAAAAACATTCTAACTTTCATTTGTTTGTTAGTTCAAAATAGTAGTATTTGGGGTTACATTTCATATAACCAGTTTCTTGTTTATAAAGTTGGTTGTAGGTCATGGCCTTGGAAACGACAGAAACACGAGTTACTCATGCAGTAAGAGCTCATCTTTTATTTATGATAGTGAAATGTCTCATTAGAGAGAAATACTTAAGAAGGGATTGTATCTTTTGTCTAAACATAATTTTTTTATCCTTTTCATGCCATATTCCAAAAAAAATAGCAATATGGTAAATCGGAATAACTTCGAGTTCAAATTTCTTCATTTAGTATGAAAACTTTATCTAGTTATATTCAACGGTAATTTGCGATCACTGCATAATACACGAGTAATAATAATCAGATAAGTTAGTTATTGAAAAATGTTATGACGTTTCGCTGTTGATTCAAACAGTTTGTTTATTTGAAATTAAGCACAAAGCTAAACAATGGGCTAAGAGAGTGACACAGATTGATGGACGCTATATTTATAACGATCTACTGAAACTCGACATATATAACAGAACTGATGAGAGTGAGGCAGCTCGATGGAAGCTGTGTTTATAACGATCGACTCAAACTTCACATGTATAATAGAACTGAGGAGAGTCAGGCTGATGGAAGCTGTGTTTATAACGATCTACTGAAATTTTACGTGTATCAGAGAATTGATGAGAGTGAGGCAGCTTGATGGAAGCTGTATTTATAACGATCTACTGAAATTTGACATGTATGAGAGAACTGATGAGAGTAAGACTGACGGAAGCTGTATTTATAACGATCTACTGAAATTTGACATGTATGAGAGAACTGATGAGAGTAAGACTGACGGAAGCTGTATTTATAACGATCTACTGAAATTTGACATGTATGAGAGAACTGATGAAAGACTGGCGGAAGCTGTATTTACAACGATCTACTGAAACTTAACATGTAAAATAGAATTGATGATAGTGAGGCTGACAGAAGCTGTATTTATAACGATCGACTGAAACGTGACATATATAATAGAAGTAAAGAGAATGAGACAAATTGGTGGAAGCTGTCTTTATAACAAAGTACTGAAACTTGACATATATAATAGAACTGATGAGAGTGAGACTGACGGAAGCTGTCTTTATAACGAAGTACTGAAACTTGACATATATAATAGAACTGAAGAGAATGAGACAGATTGATGGAAGCTGTATTTATAATGATCTGTTAAAACTTCACAAATAATAGTAAGGTACTAAAGCCATCTGTCGCTGACCCTAATTTGGGAAGGTAGACATCCACGAGCACCCTACAACAAACCACCCATTCTTTGGTATTGACTGTAACTCGTATAACGCACCCTCACGTGGAAGTGTTTACACTAATATCACAATTGAAAGCTCAAGGGCAAACTCGCGCCAAAATAACCAATACAAAGTAGTGTCAATGTATGTATGTTTGTCTTTTAAAATGTAATTTTATTTTAAAGTAATGTGTTTGACTTTGCCATATCATTGTGATGGTGTCACCCCTTTAAGAATATTCAAACTAATGTTTGGTTTCGATATCATACAAAATATGAATTAAAGCTACGAATAATTGTTTCTTTGCAATTAAACTCAAAGGTACAAATCGGCCATCTGTACTCAGCCCGCCACAGATATCTGAACCCGGTTCCTAACGTTGTAACCGTAGACATTGGGGGAAGGGGAGACGCTAAGAATGAGGAGAGATATGAATGAAGTATTAAATTGTTGATGTGGATTGATCAGTACTTCTCGAAGGATTAACATGTGTGGATCTAATTATTACGTTTAGCATTAAAAGTCACGGAAAAGAAATGCGGGGTCGTTATTAAGTTAAGGTTTTGAATCACTAGCATTTGTTTCAGTTGAATCTGTAAGTGAGATAAACACTAATTATTGCGTTGATTCATTTCACAAACGAGGAAGATTTAATGTATTTTATCGAATTGTAATACGTGTTTTTAGTTGTTTGCTTATCTGGTATTTGTATTGCAAAAACAAAACTGTACTCCGACAGTTTCTCGTAAATGTAAACAAATTTGGTCAGAAGTAATTCACAAGCTCTGGTGTTAGAATGTCTCCAAAAATGGCTGCATGTGTACCAACGTACCTGTTGTGCTCGGGGCTGTTTCATGCACCTGATTGGTTGCTGCGCAGTTCTCATCTCACGTGCTACATGAACCTCTATATTTTCCCCCCGAGCCAGACGCAGAGTAGCCTGTTGTTTTCTTTAGCGAAAGAAGACTTACTTGGTGGATGAATTAAAGTAACATTTAACAGATGTAATGTCATTAAGCACAATGACTGGGTAGCACCAACGAAGCGTTGTTAAGGTCGACACTGCAAAGTCCATGTGTCGAACCAAAAACACTGGTCGGCAAACGCCTGACCTCGTTCCTCTTCCTGACCCGCCTTGGCTGGAGCTCGAGCTCAGACTTGACCGTTGGTCAAATAGTACAATGGACGATAGAGGTAAGGCTGGCAGCAGCAGCGAAGTAATTATTCAGTCTCAACCGTATTTGTATATCGCGTTCCTACCTTCATTCCACGTTAAACCTTTTGTGCTATCGAAATAACTGGTATAATTTTCATAATATTAAAAAGTATACAGTTTATTTTTGTAAACACGATACAATATACACAGTTTCTGACTAAAATGTGACTCGGTATAACCTTTTAGGATCGTTGTTGCTCATTTGTTTAGGAAAACAACATTTAATAATAGAAATTTTGGTTATAACGTATCTAATTTTACCGATAAAGTTCAGTAACTGGAGTAAGCCGATTCGGAGAAGAAAGGGTTTATTGTGAATGGTGTTCATAGGTTTAGTAAATAGGCAGTAGATTTAGTTACAAGTTTTAAAACGTAGAGAGAGAACTAACTTGTTTTCTGAAAGGAGTGGTTTCGATTTTGGAGAAATATTCTGGTTAGTAGAGATGACTATACTGTAAGCAGCCAGCTTCCGAGATGTAGGTAATTTAATGTTTTGATAAAAAATGAAAACGTCATTGTAGAGTTGTAAGAGTTTGCTTGTTTGGAATTAAACATTAAAACTGCACAATGGGTTATCTATGCTCTGCCCACCATGGGAATCGAAATCCAGTTTCTAGCAGTGTGAGTTCATAGAATATCTTGGGGGAGAAGCTATAAAAGACTGAACTATAACGATGTTTTTGTTACCATAGGTTTAAATCTCAGTTTTAATATTATATTGTTAGAATAGTAACGTATTGTTTAGCTTCCTTTTTTTCAATAGTTTTAATATAATATACAATGTTATTGAAATTATAATTTACGTTACACTACTGTTTGTTTCTTTATAATTTTATTATGGTGTTGTGAAAATAATAGCAAATAATGAATTATCGTTTGCTCTTGTAGTACTACGTTTTGTCTCATCAGTTTCAGTGTTATGTTGTGAGGGAATTAAGAGCACGTGACCACCTTTTGTTGTAATAGTTTTAGTCTTATCTTTTGGGCATAGTCGCATGTAGTTTTCAACTACTTCAAATTAGAACTTTTAATTTTATATTGAGCGAATTAGCTTGTTATCCTATTTCTACTTGTTCAATAGCACCATATTGTACATCAAATATCTTTTGAATTTTCACATGGTTATGCATAATATTTCTGAGTAATATGAATGAGAATTTGGATCGGAAGAATTTAATAAATAATTTGGTAATCCTGTCAAGTACAGGATTGTTGTCTTTAAGTGAAGTATGGATGATTCAATTCTCATTCCAAATATACAGATTTTTAATTTCGTTTTCGATGCTGAAGAACAACTTTGATTGATATAAGTTACAGTTTTAACAACTGAATCGAGTTCGCACCGAAACAAATGATAATTAAAATAGCACCATGACCATTACTATATGGTGTTCCATGAGGTCTGAAGAACTCTGGTGTTGGCCTGGTCGATACTAGCTAGGCCTGACACATTATATGAGTTTGATGTATTTTTTGTTTTGTTTTTTATTTTAAGTCCTAAAGTTCTTTTGAGAGTCGTCGTTGTTATATCCACCTAGGACGTTTAATACAAATCCATCCAAGTTTAGCTAGATGTATTAAAGATTTTGTTTGTTTTGAACTTAGTGCGAACACTACACGAGAGCTATCTGCTCTAGCTACCCCTAATTTAACAGTGTAAGGCTAGAGGGAAGGCAGCTAGTCATCACCGCCCACCGCTAAATCTTAAGCTGCTCTTTTACTAACGAATAGTGGGATTGATCGTTAAGTTATAACGCCCCCACGGTTGAAAGGGCAAGCATGTTTGATGTGATGGGGATTCGAACCTGCAAACCTCAGGTTACGAGTGGAGCACACTAACCACGTTGCCATGTCGGCCCTAGCTAGAAGAAACGAGACGAAATATTGAACGAGAGCCATCCAAAGTAAGATTCGAGAGCGAAGGATGTAATTGCAAATCTTTGGGCGCAAGCGCTTCTGGGATCGAACCCATCATTATGTGTCGTAATTACCTGAGGTCGCGGCTGAGTCACATGGAGACAGACAGTGGGAGTATGGACAATTTCAATCTTAAAGTAAGAGAATATCCTCTACGCTATCAGTTCGAGTAATTATAACAGACTAATGTTCCATTTCCTTGAAGATATTACCTAGAAATCTAGGGCTCCTATAAGATCTATTTTTTCGTCCTCTAATGAATAGACCAGACTGCAGGTTGTTCTTTCGAAACAAAAAATGAAGTGAAAGATCATATAGGTTGCCAACACTAGCATGTCGACTGTAAAAAGCTTTTGTTAGTGTGGTTGACTCTAGCTTCTTCCTGTATTTTTAGCGCCCTCGTGTTGTTCATCGTATCCGGGTGAGCTGAAAATTTGCCAATAAAACGTAATGAATTTGAGTGGTCTCGATAGGAAGTTTGTCATTTCTAATCAAAGTGACTTTGAATAGAAAAATATGCATGCCATCTAGAGGACCAAGCAAAGCCTACAGATTAATTGGACTGTCTGTGGATTAGAAGGTCCAAGATTCGAACCTTTATATATCGCTTCATGCTTTCAGCTGTTATGATGTCATAACTGTGATAGTCAATTCAACTATTCGATTAACAAGAAGAGGGTGTTGTTTGGTTGCCATTTCTCTGGTCAGCAGTTCTAATTTAATGGTAACTATCCGTGAATCTTGGAGTTCAAACACATTTCTGCTATAACAGCTCTTTTAAAACTCTTATCATACATACCAAGATCTGCATGATTAAGAACGTTTTAATACCGCTGACTTAGGGCCTAGTAATAATATAATATCTATGTATTAGCAATAAATAGATTATAAGCAATCACTTTTGATAATGCGCACAATATTCATCTTTGATGCCAATATATTTGTTTTTTAGTAAGAAATGAAACGTGGAGATAGTTATATAGGACAAAAACTGTAGTTACTATGATCACTTGTTTATCAGTTTAATCATGATCACATGCATATCAAGATCGGGAAGACTGCCAAGATTAACCAATTCCAACTTCACTCTGCACTTTAACTTTCCTCTTAATAACAAGTACCTTGTTAAAACCGCTTTTCACATTGTTGTTAATAAGGACCACACGTTGGTAATTTCTACCCTTCGAATTTTTTGGTTTTAAAGTTGTGAATAAATTCCGTAAGATCTGTTATCTGGTTAATGAGTTCTTAAGTTAGGTAGACTTCGGAACACTTTCAGGACTTTATATGCTTGTAGAAACAAGTTATTTGTAAACGAAATCAAGACACACGATAGTGTCATGCAACCAAAACAACCTGTATTATTATGAGAAGTGAAACTTCGGCGATTTTCCATTTTCTGTAGTTCGGACTGGATTCACTCAAACTATCACATTTCCAGTTTATATACTCTGCTGGAACTTAAGTATCATATACAAGAGGCCTGGCATGGCCTAGTGCGTTAAGGCGTGCGCTTCCTAATCTGAGGGTCACAGGTTTGCGCCCGAGTCGTGCCAAATATGCTCGCCCTCTCAGCCGTGGGGGCGTTATGATGTGACGGTCAATCCCACTTTTCGTTGGTAAAAGAGTAGCCCAAGAGTTGGCGGTGGATGGTGATGACTAGCTGCCTTCCCTCTAGTCTTACACTGCTAAATTATGGACGGCTAGCACAGATAGCCCTCGAGTAGCTTTGTGCGAAATTCCAAAACAAACAAACGCATACAAGAGGTCATGGCAATCCATTAAAAAAACATGAGATGCATGCCCCAAATTGAACACAAAACGCGACCTACCTGTCTAACGAATAAGTATAAAATTCCTATCAGGTTTATAAGTGTGACTACCAGTTTGTCCTCACCTTTTTTTTTTTACACTTATTACGTTATTTATCACAAATGGTTTGTTTGTTAATTTCGCCCAAAGCTATTTGACAACTATCAATGTTAGACGTCCCCAATTTAGAAGTGATAGACTAATTAATGCTAACTACCTCTAACTATGAGTTACTCTTACCAACGAACCATAGAATTGACCATCACTTTATAACGTTTCATGGCTTAATGGGTGAGGATAGTTGGTAAGGAGATTTGAACCTGCAGCCCTAACCGCTAAACCAGTGATAACAGAAGCTATCTTATGTTGTTATGATTTTTGAGTAAATATTTTCCAGGAATACGACATTTTTGATATTATTGTTTTTGATACGTTAGTAGCTGTATGTCTGTAAACATACTGAATTAGAAATAACTCATTAGCCTCAAAGAGTCGTTATTATAAAATATTATAGACATGCCAGTATGATACACGTATATTTTCGAAAAAAAAATGGTTTTTGAAGGTAATTTTATTGATACAATTTCATAGTGCGATTATTACAAAAAGATCTTAAGTGATTTTATCATGGTTGTACAAGCACGAAGAAAACAGCCAAAATTAAACAGCGCTCACCAGTAATAGATATCATTGTTGACAATTTTATGTTTTTATTTGTTATTGACAAGATTACATCCTCAAAAAGTAGTTATGAAGCAGTTTTGTGTATTTAAGTGTGTGTGTGTGTGTAAACACCTTTTTAAAAGTAGGTTTTGAGTTTACGAAAAAAAACACATATAGAAACGTTTCGTGTTACCTGGTGGGTCAACGTCCGACCAGGATCAAAACAAAGATTTCTTCGCTATATATCATTAGAGGCCCTACCTTAGAACTGAAACCAAGCGGTTGTTCGTACTAGAATTATCTAACTTCACGCTAGTGGGTGGCCAGTTTGTAAAAATCCTAACTTCTATAACTGTGTTCGACGGCCCAAACATATTTATCCATCGAACGTATTGTATTAGACAATAAATGAAAACAGTGTCGTTAACGCTTAACAATTATTTTAAGTTGCTTTTCGAAATGTGAATTAAATTGTGTTGATTTTTTTAATTTTATGCAAGAGACCCATACAGTAGTTAGAGGAAGGCAAAAACCTTGGTTGACTTACAGTTGGTTGTTATTTTGAATCCAGGAAAGAAAAAAGTCGCACAATAAAATAAATTCAATATTATTCAAACAAACCATTATTTTGTATTAAAAGTACATATTTTTTAAATAGTTACATTTTTTTACACAAGAATGTACGTGTAATGCCATCACACACAGTTTATGTTGTCAATGTATAGAAATCGTGTATTGTCAGTTAGTAACTCATTTAAAATATTTTTGTTTTATTACATCAATTATTTATGGTATTTAAATAAAATGACGTTTTTCTGTGACTTTGTTTCCTTTCACCGTTATTTTATATCCTCTCAATTATCCCCCTCCCCCACATATATACATTCCTATCCAAGGAGTGGAGGATTTATAAAAACCGTTTCTTTGTTTACTAATGATATTTAAGACTAGAATAAACAACATAACGACAGCTGTGAACTTATTTACAATGTATTAATTTTTAAAGAAATGGTATGCCTTAATCTACCATACTACTATTAACGAGAAAATGATCTGAACACACGAGTTTCTACAATCCTACCATTTACTTGTAGAAAATAGTAGTTTGTATGAATGAACGCCACAACTACAATAACAAATAATTAAGTAGCCAAATAACCAACTTCTGTACATTTGAGTTGTATAGACAAATAAGTAACATTTGTTAAAGATGCCAATCCTCGGAA
The DNA here is from genome assembly GCA_011833715.1 of Carcinoscorpius rotundicauda. Taxonomy (NCBI): domain Eukaryota; kingdom Metazoa; phylum Arthropoda; class Merostomata; order Xiphosura; family Limulidae; genus Carcinoscorpius; species Carcinoscorpius rotundicauda. The sequence goes on along the minus strand of CM022402.1, from coordinate 19,897,051 downwards.
TGTTTTGCAATCGCCTACTTTTACATACTGGCCCGACATGGCCTGGTGGGTTAAGGCACTCAACTAGTAATCTGAGGTTCGCGGGCTCTAATCCCCGTCACACCAAACATGCTTGCTCTTTCGGCTGTGAGAGCGTTATAATGTGATGGTCAATCTCACTATTCGTTGGTTAAAAGAGTAGCCCAAGAGTTGGCGGTGAGTGGTAATGACGAGTTGCCTTCCCTCTAGTCTTACTCTGCTAAATTAGGGACGGCTAGAGCAGATAGCCTTCGAATAGCTTTGGACGAAATTAAAAAAACAACAACAAACTTCACAAACTGAACATTAAATTTATGTAAGTAGATGGCAACTTTATTTGATTTGATGAACTTACTTTATATCAACTGTATTTATGTGTGTTTTTTTATAACAAAGCCACATCAGACTATCTGCTGTGTCAAACGAGGGGAAATCGAACTTCTGATTTCAGCGTTCTGAAACCAAAGAAATACCGCTGTCTCAGGGAGATTATAAATCGAAACTCAATGCTTACAATCATTAAACCCCAATATACTTATGGTATATTTAATGGAAAGCTACAACGAATAATTTTGAAAAAAAGATATCGTAGATACCTTGAGTAAATTCTAGTTATTTTCCAGTCATGTGACTTGTTTATTACCATTTTATATTCCTGTGTCATGGTAAACTCTTCATATCTGATGGTTACAAAACCTCATGAAAACATTTGTACATTTTTTGTGTGTTTAACAAACCTTCATTTCTTTACCAGTTCAATCCATCGAGGAACTTATCTCGGTTTATCTGATGTCTTCCCAATGAGAGATTTCTGCAGCTTTGTAATATATATCATTTTGAATGAAATATTTCCACAGTTCACACCGAAAGTTTACATAAACTATTAAAAAAACAACTTTTAAACCTATATATTTATTTTATTAATATGCGATAGTTTAATTAATTCATCAAGTATGTTCTCTATAGCTGTTTTCAAAGATTTCATTAGTAAGTTATTGTTTTTAAATTTCGCGCAAAGCTACACGAGGACTATCTGCCCTAGTCGTCCTTAATTTAGTAGTGTAAAACAAGAGGGAAAGCAGTTAGTCATCACCACCGATCATCAACTTTTGGGCTACTCTTTTTACCAACGAATAGTGAGATTGACCGTTACATTATAACTCCCCACGACTGAAAGGGTGAGCATATTTGGTATGTCGGGGATTTGAACCCGCGACCATCAGATTACGAGTCGAATGCCATAACCACCTAGCCATGCTTGGCCTTTAAATAAAATTTACAAAATGGAAACATCATTCTCGCGATTATTATAACTGTCATAGAAAGCGAAATCAATTTTGTATTAATTATGTATGCAGGTGTTTTTAAGTTTACTAACTATAATCAGTTCTTGTACTACTAGTCCTGATGAAACTGCAGAGATCAAACGTTGACTGAAATAGTTTACTATTATTACTCGGAGGGTAAAGGTTATTTTTTTAACTTTATTTTCAAAATATCTAAAATCCCTTCAGTATGCACTATAAGTTCTGGATAATAACAAATATCTTAAGTCTTACTTTTGTTAAAGTAGCCCAAGAGTTAGCGGTGGGTGGTGATGACTAGCTGCCTTCCCTCTAGTCTTACACTGCTACATTAGGGATGGCTAGCACAGATAGCCCTCGAGTAGCTTTGCGCGAAATTCCAAAAACAAACACTAATCGATTAAATTGCTCAGCTCTAACTCCCACGAGATTCATGTGTCCAGTGAGGTAGCAAAATAGTTACCGCTGTACCCATGTACCATGTGAAGTAGAAAATTAGATACCACAAGACCCGTGTAACTTGTGAGGTAGAAGTAGGGTTAATATGTGACCCATGTGCTGTGTGAAGTAGAAAGATGGTTACCGAAAGATCCGTGTATCATGTGAGGTAGATAGTTAACACGGGACTTGTGTACCCTTCAAGGTAAAAAGATGGTTAATTCGAAACATTTAATTTTTCGCTCTTAAGTCTTCTGAAACCACTTTACGACGTATAATAAAAGTTTTAGATTTTGACTTTTATTGATTTTAATCATTGATAATACAGCCAGAGTGGAAACATTATATAACAAATGAGGTTCCTTATAATGTAACTTTTGGTTATAAATATTTGAATACTATATAATACTTTTTTCACTATCCTCCAGTCACGCGCACATTTAATTTCGATGCAAGTGTACGTACAACGTAAAACATTTTTTCTTAATTTTCAGGATCTTACACGTACGAGTTGTGACTAACATCTTTTATTTTTGCGTTTCTTTACATAAAACATAGACTATTGCTGTACGTTTACATGGTCCAGACTGTCACTGAGGTTTTAAAGCATCTTGAAATTTTCAGTTTCCAACTAACTTGTAAATGTTTCGTCTTTTCCCCGAATGTTAAGATTCTGGTAAAGAAGCAACTTCTAGTATGGAGTTACGTGGAACGTAGGATTATTTTATGCGAAATACTTACTACTTCAGGTTTTACTGAATTAATAGGTTGCACACATGACAAGATAAATTATGGAAACTGTCTGTGACTGTATGTCATACAATCTAAGACAATGGTTTAGGCTTAGTTAGTTGTGGTAACATGATATTTATTTATGTAACAGACTACATAATAGAAATCAACTTTTGAACTCGCTCTATAAAAAAATTTACTCTCTTGCTGCTGGTTACGTCTTTGAGGGTTTGATCATTGCTAATTCCCCTGCTGTCAGCTACATCATTGAGGAGTTAATTAATCCTAATATCTTTTCTGCCAACTGCGTCATTGAGGGTTTTATAATTCACAAGTCCTTTAAATATACAAATGCGAGATAACTCTGAAGATGATTTATGTAGAGGTGGAATTTTTACACTGAAGGTGGCATTTTGGGTCATGATGTAATAAAGACTCTACTGAAGTTTATTTTAAACCTATACGCGCCATTGGCAACACATAGATTAAATAGCCGAGTTAAATTCCCTTAGGTGTCCGATATAGCAAAATCTATTTTTTAATTGCTAACCAACGGGAAGACAGGGCCTTTGACAACTCTTTGAACCGAAAAAAGAGACTACTATTTTTATAATGTCCTCTCAAGTAGAAATATGAAGCGCGTGCAACATCATCACAACGCGAACCTTGGATCTTTGGGTATGCAGCCCTCTACATTAGCCATTATAGTTTGTAGTCGGTGTTACACTTTGAAGGCTCTTTTTAACAACTCAAACTGCTGCACACGTGAGGAATGGTAGTTATGTAATGCAGGGTTATCTTGTAACAAGGATGCCAAAAAAAAATCAAAACAATGTGGGGATGAAAACATGTTTTGAATATTTGCACAAAGCTACTGGGGAGCTATTTGCATTTACTGTACCTCATTTGTAACTGATTAACTCTTAACTGAAGATTGCGATTTGACACTCAATTCTGTAACGCATCCATGGTCTCAAAATTTGGAGCGTAATTTTCTTGTCAGTAATGACAAGTGATGCGAACTCTCGACCTGCGTATCCACAGTCCGGCACGTTGACCATTGGCCACGCTCAGCCATAAAGAAGAACATTTCCGTGTATTTATGAATACAGTAGTGTTAATGAATATAACTGGTATATATATTTTCCTTATAGATGATTTGGTTCTGACCTGCAAGTTCTTAACTAGGTTTTTGTTTCGTGTAAGTGCAGAATTAATCATGGCTTACTCAGGGCCATGATGCTGGTCTCGTAATCTTTCTCGACGAATCGCATACGTTACTTCTTATTTTTGGATATATGTGTATATATATAAAGGGGTTAGTGGCTCTCTAGCATGACAAAGCAAATTTGGAAATAAACAGAAGAATTGCAAGCCACGGCCTGGTTTCTGTAAAGGGATTTCCGACTAGCGTTAACACTCTTCACTGATTAATGAACGAATCCAACTTCATACCTTTTTGTTCCGACGAGCTCAGTGATACGCAAATAACTTTTTTTCGTTGTGTAGCTTGTCAACTTCTTATTACTTCGTCACAAAAACCAGACTGAACTGTAAAATTCGTGTTACAAATAGTTTGGCGAAAGAAGAAAAGGTTGATACATATGTTACTGTATGCTATATTTTATGTTAAAATGTAAGGGTCAGACAGCATTTTTTGTCATCGACACAAGGATATGGTAAGCTTAATCTGCTCGCAACCAGTGGCTATGTATAGGCTGGGCGGGAGGGGCGGCATTTTGAGGGTGGGAAAATAGAAAAAAATTAAAATAATAAAAAGCTAACAAAAAATCTGAAATTTTATACCAAAATGAAAATAAATATTTTGAGGACTTTCTGGAATTTTGAAGGTTAACGGATTATCAACGGCCAGCGGGGGGGGGGGGGGGCGAATCTTACGACCGCCCCGGGCGGCATAAATAGTTGCTACGCCACTGCTCGCAAAAGAAGGGCTCTCAGGATATAAGGATTTAGTTATATTTTGTATTTATGGCAGAATAACTCGGATTTTCTTCCTCCATCTCCTTGTGAATTACAGACCAACCAGTGACCCACCGCCCACACCAAGGGATTAATTGTCACTTTTATAACACACCCACAATATTAATTGTGTGGTACTGTAAGGATCCGAAATCTGCTTAAAGCACAATATACCGCTGTCAAATACCTTTTTAAATTGTTTTTAAATGAAAATGAACTTGCAGAGAAAATAATAGGCTTATGTTACTTAAAATTATAAACATTTATTTATTCTAGCTGATGTTTAACACATCACAGTAAAAATATAGGGGTACCTGAATGGAGATGGATCCAAATGCTAACATGTTTATGTCACTTCTCTGGTGGCCTAAGGTTTTATGTATAGTTTAATGACAATCGATCCAACGGTTTACCAGTTAAAAGCGGATGGACATGCACAGACCTCTTCTGCTTTTTTTAATTTCGCGCAAAGCTATACGACAGCTATCTGCCCTAGCCGTCCCTAATTTAGCAGTGTAAGACAAGAGGGAAGGTAACTAGTCATCACCACTCATCGCCAACTCTTGGGCTACTCTTTTACCAACGAATAGCGAGATTGACTGTCACATTTATAACACCTCCACGGCTGAAAGGGCGAGCATGTTTGTTGTGACGAGGATTCGAACCCGCGACTCTCGTAATAACCCTTATTTTGGAATATTTAATTGAAGTACTCGAGTGTAGTCTTCTCTTATGTTATTACTTAATTACTTTTTGTGACTCTACCTGTTTTTTAAAATAACAACGTCTCAGTAGGTGTGACAGTTTAGAATGTTTTGAATAAATTCGTAAGGAGGTATTTTAGAATTAGTTTGATATTATTGGTGTTCTAACACCATACTAGGCTCTTGTAGTTTGATCTTCAAAATTGAATCGGATGTCATTTTTCCACCGGAGAAGCAAATTAGCCCCGTAACAAACATTTGAATTTTGGAGCTGGTAACTGGGTTCCAGTTCGTGCGATCCCGCAAAATATTCCCTCTGTGTTAAGCTGTGAATGCAATACAAAATTGACACTCTCCTATCACCCTGATGATAGGGTGCTCTTCTGATCAGTACGTGTAATTCACACAAAGGGACAGCGGCAGATAGTTTTGGTAGCTTTATTATAAACACAAAATACAAATCCCTTCCACCAAAGGATCCAAGAACTTATATATTTGCTATTACTAACGTCCTCCGGCGGAACAGTGGTAAGTCTACTGATTTCCAACACCAAAATCTGGGGCTCGGTTCACCACGAGGAACACAGCATATGTCAAATTTGGTTTTTGCTCTCAAACAAACGAACTATAAGCATATAGCTATACTTAGAATTACTTTAATTTCTACCACAAAAATAACTGTTTACCATGTAAATTTTCTTGCTCATGAATACAAATTTCAATTCCAAGTGTAATATTTTTTTCTTTCATAAATAAGAAAACGCCTGAAGTAGATCAGAAAGTAACTTTTAAATCATGGAAAACAAATACTTTTTATTTTATGTTAAATTAACTTAATGACTTATTATAAGACAAAAAGTAAAGGTAGTTGATAAAAAATACAGTTCATACAAAATTAAAACCATGTCAATTTGTTCCGCTTTTTTTCTTTTAATTGAAATATAATTTCTTATCTAATAGTACACATTTAATTGAGATTATAATGTCGCATATAAACACAATTTTGTATTAAAAACAAGATAATTGATATCCATGTAAAGGTTTTCCTTGAACTCACTGTAGCATGCCGGTATAAACATTGTTATTCTAATTTTCGATAAAAGTTTTAGATAAAACGATATTTATACTCCAGATAAATATAAACGAATATGCTTATATATCAACCCACGTTTCGTCTTTGCGGCTTCTTCAGGGTTGCTGTACTTAACAGTGAATTTTAGATTACTAGTTTTTTGTAGTAATGGCAAAAATAACAAATTTCCAAACCTTTTAAGCTGAGAATTGATCGTTCGAAGACACATTCGTTGAATAAAAGTTTCCTCAAAATGGTTTCAAGTTTGATAAACACTGTATGTAGATGGTGATCTCTCGACGTTGTTGTTTTTATTTTTATATGTGCATTTCAGCGTAAATAAGGTAGCACGAATAAAGTTTATGACGTCAGTGACCTTTAAAACGTACTGTTGTTTTCCACACCCGGTTGTGCGTATTATATGTAAATTACAGAAAAAGTTGTACATACGTATATAGATGTATGTTTTTGGTGTAATGGTTATCACACTGGACTCTGAATCCCACAATCCGAGTTCAAATCTCGGTTGGGCCTGTATCATTATTATTATTACGTTTTACCCGACATCGAAAGGTGGGTTAAGGCGTTCAACTCGAAATTTTGAGGGTCGCGAATTCGAATCTCTGTCGCACCAAACATAAAAGACTCACAAATGAAAACATAAACACACAGAAATATCCTTCACTCGAACATAATAACACTATAGCACACACAAACAAAGAAATAGCCGAAGCCTTCAAAGACCAACTTCAAAATACATTTAAAACTCACACTGATCCAGACATGAATACGTATTTTTCCAATAAACTCACAAATCAGATAGCAAACAATAAACATCAATTTGAACCATTTTCTCCAGTAAACATAACTGACACAAATACAAGTTCCGATACAGATTATGCAAGCACATTACTAACACATGAAATATCTCTTCAGGAACTACTAGAGGCAATAAAAAACACAAAAAAACAAAGCACCAGGTGAAGACGATATACAAGCTATCCTCCTACAAAAGGGTACTCCGAAATTGTTTTACCACCTAAATTCACTCTTTAACCTATCTCTATCCTCAGGATACATCCCAGTTTTTTGGAAGCTTGCAAATATATTAATGTTTCATAAGGAAGGAAAGCCAGCGAATAAATCTAATAGCTACCGACCAATCAGCCTGACCAGCTGTGTAGGCAAAATTCTTGAAAGAATAATCAGTAATAGACTCTCCACATTCTTGGAGATAACATCAAAATTACCAAAAGAACAAAATGGATTCAGGAAATTAAGACAAACGACAGACCACCTAATCAGATTAACCGAAACCATAATAGATAGCTTCAACAAAAAAGAATGTACAGTCGCTTGCTTCCTCGATATCGAGAAAGCATTCGACACCGTTTGGCACGATGGTCTAAGGTTCCGAATGAATGAAATGGAACTACCGCGAGGAATTATTCGCTGGTTATCTAACTTTCTGGAAAACAGAAAATGTAGAGTAAACGTAGAAGGAACTTATTCCGAATACTTTACTCCACAAGCTGGTGTCCTTCAGGGAGGGGTGGTTAGCCCAATATTCTTCATCATGTATGTAAACAATATGCCACTGAAGGATCCAAATCATGGATTCTCATCACAGTTCGCAGATGATGTGGCAATCTGGAAAAGTGCTGCAACACCCATGATAGCAGCTACAAACATACAACCACAATTAAATAGAATAAGTGAATACTGTCAAAATTTTAGAATCAAAATAAACACAGCAAAAACTCAGCTCGTACTCTTTACGAAATCGACCAAACACAAAAAACAACAGCCATAACTATATATGAACGGCACTTTACTCCAGACTGCCCCATCGGCAAAATTTTTAGGTCTGACCTATGATTCAAAACTAACTTGGATCAATCATGTCAACGAAATTAAAAACAAAATTTGGCAAAGAACCAACTATGCTAGGAGTCTAACTGGTAAAAACAATGGAGCATCTACAGATAACATACTAAAAATCTATAAAACATATATCAGATCCGTAATAGACTATGCAGCTCCAGCATGGATAACTGTAAGCAATAAAATAATTAAAACTAAACTAAAGGCAATCCAAAACACACTCCTCACAACAGCATACAGAGTTCCACGAACAATATCGTCTCAATTCATTCATAAATACTCGAACATACCAACTATAGCAGATAGACTCCTACATATTACAATAATGTACTTTAATAAGAATTGGATGAAAAACGAATTAATGTGCGAACTAGACCGGTACCTCATACATGATGAAGATAGTCCTAAACATCTCTTCCCAGTTAATTTGTATTTCAAATATAAAAATAAATAATAGTAATAAAAAAAAAATATATATATATATATATAAAGTTAAAAATAATAATAATAATTTTTTTTTTCTTTTTCTTAGTTTACTTATTTATCTAATTAAAAAAAATGCCACTAGCAAACTTGACATTCTGCTAATAGAATAAAAACTGTATACGAGCCAAAATACATGGACATTGCCCTGGAAAGGACCAAATAAAAATTCAGTTCACAGTCAAAATAACAATCAGCCAAAAATATTAGTACAGGCAGGAGGAAGAGGTTTTAGAGAACCTGACCCTCCAGGGTATGAACTTACATTACCCAAACACCGGCGACATACTATTTAATTGATCAAACCTGAGAATATGAAAGAGCACTGTAAATAAAACAATGTTAGTGATATGTATAAGAAATCGCAGACAAGACTGTCAAACTTTGTAATAAATCTTCAGTAGAACTTCTGTATCTAGATATATAATACGGTAAAGTTGTTTTGTTTCGTTTTTTTATCTTTCTCATCCATTCACTTAACGCGCGATTTGTTGAATAAATAAAGCGATAAGTTCGAAGTGTGTATCTCCCATAGTTGGGTTTACGGCCGAATGTGTCGCTGACAGTGAGATTATAAATGATAAATGGATGTATTATTAAAACTAAGTAAGCCTAATTCATCATTTGATTCATGACGTATCTGGATCATACCAATTGCGGGGAATTCCACTTCTCATCAGTAAACCTGGGGAATGGCAAATTAATAAAAACAAACAAACAAGATTATAATTGTGAACTCTGTATTATATTAGCTGGATTAAATATTTAGTTTTAATCGAGGTAGGTAATTTGTTTTGATCACAAGTTAATAGTAATGCATAACCTAGAAATGCTGTAGAAAGCAGTGTTTATCTTTAGTTTGTATATTTTGAACATTGAAGTAAATGCATTAAGCTCTGTGTTGAACTACTGCGTTATTTGAAAGCATCAAGAGCGACTGAATTCATTGATGCCAGCAATGATGATGTCCCGTTTCTAACTGATGACCTCATACTGTGAAGGAACGTGGAGGCAAGTATCAGAACAGCGCGAGAATCTTTGAATTCGTGCCATAGCGCACGGCTCGTGAACTTCAAAAGTCTTAGTATCTTGGTAGTGCACTCCCAGAAAGACGCCTGCGCTATTCGTGGTTACACATGTTATATTCCTGCCCTTTTGTAAGTGTGTCTGCATCACTCTTTGGCATGCTTCCCTTTAGAAAATAGGTTTTACTAATGGGCGAGGAACCTTTCTTCTATACGTATTTCGGTACAGAACGCAAAGTCTGAGTGAAGGATTTGTGAAATGTTAAGCTCTCGAAGATTCGCCTGGAGGTATGACACAAATATTAGATATGCGCTTGTCAACCTAACCATCTTAAACTAGTATTGTTTACCAACGGGTCAGTACGCAGGATGTTCTAAAACAGGTGGCTATAGTTTGAATATACAATGCTGGTACAAGAAAAGGATGATGTAGAAGAAAAATAGATATTTTATCCGGTATACTACCTTGCATGTTTCGTGCCCAAAGTGTTCTATCCTCTTGAGTGTGGTTATGAATCCAGTTATTCAGTTGTGTTTAATTAATGTACAGGAAGTATAAACTAGCTCTCAGGCTGCTGGAAAGTGTAAAAGGTGAGATATTTCTTCTCGTACAAAATATTCACTCGTAAAGTTAAAAAAATATTCTGTTTCCTTTTACACTTCAAAACCTTAAACCTAGAATTTACTCGTCTCTCGTTATCTTTAAGATATTATTAAAATCAAAACTAGTAATTTTTGAACGAAAGATTCGTTTTTAATTAATTCTTTATTAAATACAGTAGATAGCCCTCGTGTAACTTTGCGCGAAATTCAAAATTAAACAATGTGGTTTACGTTTGTTGTAGATGGTGCAATGTATTTTTTCTACAAATAAATATATCGTACCTTTAGTAATCTAGAATTAAAGCGTATCCTGGCGGTTAGTGTGTTGTTGGTCACTCTTCTTTTTTATTTTCATTCAACTGTGGCTGTGTTATAAAAGTGACAGTCAGTACCACAATAATTTTTGTTAGCAGTTATACATTTTAGTATTGCCGTTGAACCCTAAGAATAGGGCCAGTCTGCATAAAACTGGTCCCAAGTTATATCTGGTATCGATAGGACAGGAATTTTGTTCCTGTAATATGTCAAGAATCTGCTTTCAGTAATTTTTTTTTTTATATACACAAATTAGTTCAAGTACTTTTTCGCTTTTCTCACATCCACTGAAATTCAAAACTCGTTTTCGGCCTGCTGAGTCTGAAATCATGAATCGTGTTGAAACTGTGGAAATGACTTACTAGAGGTAAATGTCACCTTTAGTTTCTCAACTTTTCAACCACTATTCTTTTAGACGTTTACAAAACCAAAGAAAATATGTAGAAGAGGAATCATTCCAGTAAATAGTTTTTTTTTTATTGTCTAACTTTTCGATCGAAATAACTGAAAAGGAACTTGGTCTCATGCAAATTTCGAAGCCCCTTAATTACGTTGTCAGTTGCGGGCCACTTGACTGGATTTATTTTGTAAACCTAGTTAAACTCATAGATGCATTTTCCTTTCATTTTGGCAACAAACAAAATAGTCATGGTTCATTTCAAAGGATAAAATTGTTACAGAAAGGAACCTGACAATAGATACTGCGTTTAAAATCTATAACCGTTCTTTTCATGATGGGAATGGGGCGAGGGGACGTCCTCAGCTGCCTTTGATAGTTCTTTGTGTTATATGTAATTGCAATATAATAACGTTATGAAGGAAGAGAGTTACGTGCTGGTCTTAGTATGTTAAATATTCAACTAAAAACATATGAAGTCGAATACATATTTTGAAGGTTGTTATCTGTAGTATAGGCCGTCTGATGGTAAATTATGGGTAACAACAACACAGAGAAATAGAATCATTGTTGACTGAATGGGAAGTCCACCATGTGAAACTAGCGAAAGGTAGTTAAGACTGGTATACGGGGTATTCCCACTGTAGTCACGTCAGAAACTCAAGATATATCTTTATATTCATTATAGTCCGTGCCCTGGTGTTGATTTTAATTTATTCAAAGTTGTTAAGGTCTGCTTTGAAAATCATAAACGCACATATTCGTGAGTGTGTATGTGTTCTTGTAATGTATGTTTCATTGCTGATGTTTGTCTTAACCGGAATATAGGAAGACAAGGCAGTGTATGAAGAGTGTAGACGGATACCGGAAGTATCTCGCAGTGTTCTGAACCTGTCTTAAGGTCTCTCGTAAACTGTTCTATATTTCACTGAAATTATGCTTTGATTATTTGAATAGCTACTTCTTTTTGGGAACCAAGCCCCGAATCGTTTTGGTAGCCAGTTTCTGCAACATACGTGCACCTGTCTGTTTTGCCAGGTGTATGTATGTTGTGGGTGGTTAATTCGGATGGTAGTCGTTCATGTAAGACTACAAAACTGATAAGGGGTGTAAGAGAGTCACTTTCAGTAAACCATTTCGTGATTGCAAGTGATAATTGTATACGTTCGCCCCTAAATGAATTACTGTGGCTGTCTGTAAGCATTAAATGTGGACATGCGTCCACGAATGAATCACCATAGCTACTTTTTATCCCGTGAAGTTATTTCGGAGGTAACTAGTTGCAATCTCGTATACATGCTTCACATGTTGTGTGGTGACGAGGCAAATACTTGTTTATCGTTAGTGGATGCACGTGCTTCTAATTAAACTGTTATTCTTTATAAAGATAATTACGAGGTGATCTTGTTTACATTGTTTACTGATCTGTAAAAAAAAAAGAAAAGAAATGAAAGAGAAATCGGGTAATTTAACAACTGTGTATCTTTGTGTTGTTTGGGGGGGAAGAACAGTAAAAGTATTTTCTACGAAGAACGATTTTTCATATTTTAAATCCAAAGAACTAGTTCCCTGCAGGGACAGCGGTAAGTCTACGAATTTAAACCGCTAAAGCGAGGGGTTCGATTTCCCTCGGGGAACACACCAGATAACCCGATGTGTCTTTGCTATAAGAAAAACATACACATACACAAGGAATTAATGTGTTCGAAGTTTCCATTAACCGAGAATAAACCTCCGGTAGGCGAAAGGTAGATAGATAAACGTTCTTTATAAAACGTTTCTGACTACAGACTTTTACAACGTCTCTTTTTGGAGCTTAAATTGTGTTAGAGAAATCTTCGATGCATACTGATTTTATAGGCTGGGTTTTTAAAGTTTAGTTAATAAAATCGCGCTCTTTTTGAAAAAAAGAAATTAATCACAACTGCAGAGACAAGCATTATGCAGTAAAAAAGTGTAATTTGGGACTCACGAATTTATAGCTCTAAATATTAAACGTTATTTATTTAACTACTTTTTCGTATTTCACGGCAATTTTACTAAGGTTATTTACCGCCGTCCTTGATTTTGAATTGTTGACCAGGATGTATACAACCGGTTAAATATATCTTACCACCTGCCATTTATTATAAGGGATTGACTGTCACGTTTTTTACTGTACCTACAGTTTTATTTGCAAGAAATTTTTTTAAACTTTAGCCATAAATATGAACCCTGCTATTTATTGCAAACAGGCTGTAAAACAGGTTCATTTCGAATTAAAAGTGACTAACTGATCACGTTATTTTTACTGTAGTTTCTATGCACTTCTTGAGTAATGTAATTTGATTTCTAGACAATTATAATTTTAGAAATAAATTGCGTTGTTAGAATTTAGAAATGGATATAAACACGTATTTCAGCTGCAATACATCAATAACATGAAAGCGAGTATGAATATGGATTGTAAAACTGCGGCATGTTCAAAATAAGAAAGCTAATATAAACTGCTAATTGCATTAATAATTAACCAATGTTTGTGCTAATTCTGTAATATTAAGTTTTTGGCGTAATTGATAGACCTTACAAGTGTCATTATGATATTGAATGTGCTTCAGTGGAATATTTTACATATTAATATACTACAAAATCGCAGATCAAAAACACAGTTTCTACCTTCTGGTGGTAGCAACTTTGTATAAATTGTGGTACACGGTCTTGTAAGGTTTACGTGTTTTTATTCCTATGTAACATAACAATAAAAATAAATTAATTGGTCACAAAAAAACAATGTCGTCGACAATACGTAGTGTAATATTCACAATATATCAGGCTTCACTGTTCAGAAACTTCCTTTTTCGTGTAACGATTAAGCCCGGCCAGGTGGTTAGGGCGCTTGATTTGTGATCTAAGGGTCGTAGGTTTGAATCCCCGTCATATCAAACATGCTTGCCCTTTCAGCCGCGGGCGCGTTATAAGAGATGGTCAATTCCACTATTTGTTGGTAAAAGAATTACCAAGATCTTCATGGTGGGTGGTGAGGACTAGCTACCTTCCCTCTTGTCTTATACTGCTAAATAGCCTTCGTATGGCTTTGTGCGAAATCAAAAAACAAACAGACGTATAATGATTTCTAGTTTGATCACATGTCGAATACACAATGAAAGTAGGCTCTTTGATTAATATATTTCGTCTTAAGCATGGCCGAGCGCGTTAAGGCGTGCACTCGTAATCCGAGGGTCGCGGGTTCGCGCCCGCGTCGCGCTAAACATGCTCGCCCTCCCAGCCGTGGGGGTGTATAATATTACGGTCAATCCCACTATTCGTTGGTAAAAGAGTAGCCCAAGAGTTGGCGGTGGGTGGTGATGTCAAGATGCCTTCTCTATGGTCTTACACTGCTAAATTAGGGACAGCTAGCATAGATAGCCCCCGAGTAGCTTTGTGCGAAATTCCAAAAAAAATCTATCTGCAGGAAGTGAGATAGTTACATGATTGGCAACAGTTGCCCAGACAATGGACGGTACCATTATATTTCTGGAGATTATTGGTAACAACTGTTGAGATAAAGATGTAGATAATATCCTATCCTTTCTCTCTTTTATTACTAGTGTTTGTTTAGATCATTGGTACCCGCGAGTTACACAAAATTTCACTCATCTTTTTATTAAAGTTTTTAACTGTAACAAAATATTTCTCTTAAATGTTTTTTTAAATTTTAGTCATCAGAAAAACTGTTCAAAATACTAACACAGTGATTAAAAATAAGACGTTAGAAACATCAGCGATATACAATCTTCAAATTATATTCAAAGTAAATCTGTGGTGTGTTGTTGACAACTTAAGACAGCGTACAATAAATGTTTATTGACTTTGTGACATTGAGTAAAATACGTCATGTATTATACTATAATGGTGTGTTTACACCCCACAGCTGTGTAACATATACTCGTGTTGTTTATTTATATCACAGTATTTCATGCTACTGACACGCGTAGACGATAACCATTTTACTCATTCCTTCTCTGCTATTGGTTCATATATATTTTGGCATTATTTCAAATGTTTGTAATTGCCTCATTACAGCTGAATCATAGGTTGTGAATTGTGGTATCATGTGCTATTTGTATAAGATTAATACAGATTTTCTCTTGCTTACATTAACTGAATGTATACTGAAATCGGTGGAGTTTATGACGCGCGTGCGCACCGTAACAACATGACATAACCCTCTTTATAGTTCTTGGGTCTTAATTTGTTAACATTATTAATTAATTTCACCGTATTCAATTGAGAAGGAGAGACGTCGCATAATAAAAAATAATAAAAGTTCCTATCCCTTCTTTCTTTTATTAGAAATACTTATGTAGGTTATTGGTACCCACCAGTTTCATAAATTTACTTTAGTTATATTCTGACCATGATGAAAATAAAGTGGCACGGCATGACCAGATGGTTAAGGCACTCGACTCGTAATCCGAGGGTCGCGGGTTTGAATCCCCCGTCGCACCAAACATGCTCGCCCTTTTAGCCGTGGGGGTAGGTTATAATATTACGATCAATCCCACTATTCGTTGGTAAAAGAGTAGCCCAAGAGTTGGCGGTGGGTGATGACTGTCTTCCCTCTAGTCTTGAAAAATTAGGAACGGCTAGCCTAGAGTAGATTTGCGCGAAATTCAAAACAAACGATCAAACATCTAAAACATTTATTATAAACACAATCAAAATTATATATATTAAATGCAAAAAAACAACCCTCTTTGCTACATTTCCAAAAGACTACAATACCATCCTTGCAATAACATTGGCGGTGGTGGTTGTTGGGGACCATCTTTACAAATTTCTGTCAAAAATTTTATTCTTTATTAATTTACCAAAAGTTTTGTACTTAATATACATTTATTTCGGATTTTTTCCTCATTTTTAGTCGAATTGCGGAAAGTGCTTTCCATGGAAGAACCCGTTCTTTAAGTTCGATTTGTTACTGTAAACCACCAGTCATTTATGGTAACAGTGGTTGTGTACCTCAGCGAAAGTCATGATTCTCTCTGACGGCTTGACGTGGCTAATATTGGTTGGAACATTTTTTGCAGGTCATTTACGAGACATACCTAATTCAGTGCAGCACAAAGATGATGATGTCACTGCACACAAAACCATTAGTCATATGTACAATAGGACTTGCGTGTCTAATTCGTTCACGTGCCCGGACTTTGAATCCGCTTGTTCTTGGTTTATGTCCCGTTATCAAAAAGCACGCGCTACTTACTTTTGGGCTATGAGCGTGCTATAAAAATGGCAATTAAATTCCACTGCTTGGTCAAAAAAGAGTATACTTAAAATTAGCTGCTCTCCCTCAGTTCCAAATTAGGAACAACGCTTCACAGATAGCCGGCCCTCTTTGAAATGTTGCCCGACAATCCGTAAACAAATGCGTTCTTTTAATGAACACATTCCGTAATGTTGTCGACTCTTAACTAGAATTTAGCGTCCTTTAGATATTTCTATATATGTTTAATAAGGAAAAAAAAATATAGTATTGAGAGTTTGAATCGTGTTTGGAGCGCCACAATGTGATTAATCTTTTGAAATATAATATAGACGTAACTAGTTTTAAATAAAAGTTTGATTGTATGTATTGTTATGTAAATGACAGTTTGTCTAAAGTTAAGCAGAAAGCAACACAATGGGTTATCTGTGTTCTGCCAACTACGGGGGTAGAAACCCGGATTCTAGCGTTAAGTCCACAGACATACATACCACAATGCCACAGAGGGGGAGGACGCTAGGAATGAAGAGTGGTATCAATGACGTATTAAATAGCTGATATGGATTGAACAGTACTCACTGGAAGAGTTAATATATATCAACCTAATTACCAAGTTTTGCATTGATGGACAGTTTGATCAGACTGTGTATTATGTAAAATAAATTATATACAAAATCAAGCACCATTCAAAATGTATGGTGCTAAAAAAAAGCAAACTGGTATACGAAATGTTTGTTTCTGTGATTCAATATCTAGTTTGTGCTTTCTAAAATATATTGAGCCTTCATCTACTTCAAAATCTTACAATATTCTTATTGGAAAAATTGATTCGGTAACATAAATTACATTCTGGGTACTTGTTTCCTATAGCTTACTTATACGTTATTTTTTACTTGATCACATAAAGAAATGCTACTTGATATTTGCTAAAACTTCTTTCGTACTATGTTGTATAACATTTTATATTTTCCTCTATAAAATTTAGTTTCATGTGGGGATCGCCTAAGCCAGATGACCAAAACATACAATGATATTGAAGCAGTAAGAGCATTACTTGAAGAGGTAAGTCTTGTTCAGTGTATGAGCATTGTTTTAACATTTTCTCGTATTTATGCTCTATAAATCAGTGTTTTGAAGTCCGAACAAAAGGCAAGTATTCTCTTAAGTCTATGCTCGGAGCAGTTTACTAATGATGTTTGATGTCGTGCGTTTAATGTATGTAATGCAATATCTATGTTATGATAGTACAGAAATCAATTACATAAACATAATTATGTATCAGTAGCATACACAAAAATGAAACTAGCTTAGCATGGTTTGATGACTAGAGCGCTTGAATCGCAACCTGCGAGCACGAACTTCTGTAAAACTATTTCTAGGAGGGGCAACGTTTTTCAGAGAGTTGTAAAGTAGAGTAAAATTGTGAATAGAATAACAAATATCGTACACATGTGCTGAATGAATAAATAAAAAGTTGTGATTCTCATTTTCCAGGAGAGGGCAAATACCTTCTCTTTCCCCTCTCACGCTCCCCTTAGGATGACCATATTTGGAGTGCTGACTGCAAATCCCATGAGCATGAACACTCTTTAACATTTGAGTAGCTTTAAGGCAAAATTCTCCAAACAAACTGCATATTTTAAGCAATACATATTATGTACCCCAAATGATAAATATATTAAACTCTAGGCCTGTATATTTTGAGAGAAATTATTTTATAAGTTTACTTAAAAAGCTATTTCATATTAATACTTGAGACAAAAATCTACGACATTCTATAATCAGAACATGTTATGGTATGATATTTGTCCGGAAAAGGAAATGCATAAACTTATTCTCAGTGAGGGATTGGTTTAGTTTCAATCTCGCACAAAACTACGCGACAACTATCCGCGCTAGTCTTCCTTATTTCAGCAATGTAAGACTTATAGCTCCAGCTAGTCATCATCACCCAACGCTAATTCGAAGACTGCTTACTCTTTTACCAACGAATAGCGGGATTGACCGTCACACTATATTGTCTCCAAGGCTGAAATGGCGAGCATGTTTGGTGGGACAGGGATTCGAACTCGCGACCCACAGTTTACAAGTCGATCGCCCTAACCACCAGGCCATGTCAGGCCCTCAGTAGAGGAGAAAGCTTATCCGTTTGGCGCTATTATCGAGTGAAAGGCTTCGTTGGAAACTGATGCAACAGAGTTAGTGCGGTTCATTATATTGTTACATATTACTATCTGCTTTAACACATTGAGTTCTTTGAATTATCAATAGAGAAATCTATTATATATCATTTTATAGGTTTTAAAAACAGATGCATGTGTTAGTACTAAAGAAATTATTAAATATTCTGTTTATACAAAAATCATTTGGACAAATGTTTTTAAAGTAGAATTATTGGAGTGATTATTTGATGCATTATTTTAAGTGCAATAATAGTTCACTTTAAACTAGAATCTGAACATTGTGTTAAACAAGAATGGAATGGTGATTTTAATACCATCTTACATGAAATACTGAGTTTAAAAAGTTTATAATTAGTTAAACATTTTAAACTTTGTATTAAATGCTGTCTTTGTTTTCCAGTGATATTTTCAATTTACATACATTTTGATTGCAGTAACAAGTTACCGTGTGATAAAATATAGATTTTAATTTTAAAAAGTCTCACTTTAAATAATTCTCTTTCACCTAAACATAAAGAAATAATTATTGTAGTATACATAGTGTATTTAACAGTTATTTGTTTACATCTTGTTGCAGAAAGAAAAAGATCTGGAATTAGCAGCACGTATTGGTCAGTCCTTGCTTGAAGAAAACAAACAGTTAACTCAGAAAAACGAATTCTTGGAGCAAGAACTAGCCAGTGCAAACGAGACAGTAAGTCAATGCTCAAAGTGATAAAATAATTTAGTTTCATTTTAATTTATTAGCATATATTTCATGAGACATTGTAACAAATTTATGTTTTACTTTACAATTTTAATTTAAGGTTTCTGTTTTTGTTACATGTACCTTATACTTCTTCATTCATAATTATTATATACAACAGTTTTCTATGAGTAGATTTTTTCATTGTATTTCTAATTAGTGCCTTTGTTATGTTTATCTTATTTAGGATATTTAATTACTATTCATGTAGCTTTTATATTATTATATATTCTTTTTCAATTATTTTTAACATATTTTTTGTGTAATTAGTAATCTGTTCACACCTGCAAGATAAAAAATCTTTTATATTGTTTTAGATGTATTTCTCATTAAAGCTTATTATGTTTAAAAATGTGAGATTTTTTTATATTTTTACTTTATGTAATTATTCCACAAGAGAGTTTCTTTTATATGGTGACACTACTGCTGCTGCTTTAGGCAGTGGCAGCCACAATTTGTTTAGAGCATATTTGTAATTATGAATATTTTATATTAAGGTTTATTAACATGTTCAAATTAAAAGATTTTCTATTTTTCAAAAACAATTAAAGTTTTCAATCTCAAAGTATTATACAATGTGTAATATTCCCACAATGAAGTACTTATTTATTGATGAATGAGACTGGTTAGTAATATACCAATAGTAATACTATAAATACATTTATGTGATTCTGTTGTCTTTCTTTAGGGAAGTGGGTGCATAAGGAGGAGCCTTGAAGGCCCAAATGATAACCTTCATTTTATATTTAATTTACTGTATGTTCTAATTAAATTACTTCATTTCATGTGTGTTTTTTATTCTAATTAGAATTTTTTTTATTGTTACTAGACTTGTAAGTAAGGCATGTTTCAATACTGAATATGATATAAACGTCAATTATTACAACAGATTTCAAAAGTTTGTTTTATTCCATAATGTTTAAATTATTAACCTGCTGCTAGGTCTAATTTAACGTGATGCCTATGTTTATAGGTCATTCCAAGTCAAATCATCCAGATTTTGGAAAATTTTCCAGGTGATCCCCTCAGAATGCCTTGAAAACATTCAAATGTACTCATCCACCAATATAATGAAAAATTGCCAAAGATTAGATCAATATCTCTAATAGTTTCTGATTTACAGCCCTGTAATATTTAATTAATTTTGTTTTATTTTTGGCAAATTCATTTTCGAGCAACTTTGGCTGCTTAAAGCTGCAAGAGTAATGGTGGTAAAAAGCTGACATTTGCTACACTGACTGAATTCATCTCAAAGAATTCAAAAATGGTCTCAAACCAAGTTTATCTCTCTTAGGATTTTCATAGTGAGGCTATAAAATCACCTGAAACCCAAAAATCATAAAAAAAAACATAGCCATAGCTCTAAGACTTAATATGATACAAAGCTGAATTTTTGTTTCAAATTTCCTATAACATATCAGTTGATAGATCAGCAGTTGTAATAAAAAGTCTATTAGATCTCCTGTAAAAAAAAAAAAAAATGTAGTTGCATGCAACTTTTTAAGATTCAGCTAAAAATAGCCTTACTTAAGGCCACAGTTTGACCATGTCACCAGTTATTCAGCCTTTTCATATTTTTACCATATATTCTTACATCTATGAATATGGTCTACAAAAAAATCAAGATGGTGTTCAACCTACTTTTTGAGTTATAATTTTTTAAAGTATCTTCTGACCATAGATTTTTTATTTACAAAACAAATTTCAATTTAGGTGTGTTACTGTGTACAAATATATTTATACTAAGCCATGTTAAACAGAAATATCCAAACACAGAAAGGATCATTTATTTCAGGGATGGTGCAACTTTGCAGTACAAGAATTTAATAATCTTTCAAATCTATGCTACTATTTTGATGATCATCAATTGTCCACTGAATGACATATATTTGCCACTTGTCATGGTAAAAGTCCATACGATGGAGTTGGGGGTATGGTGAAGGGCCTGGTGGCTCTTGCAAGTCTTCAATTGCCTATAAATAATCAAATTTTAAGTATCTCTGATATGTACCATTTGGCAAAAGACCACATTTAGGGCAATTTGTTCTTTCTTGTCAATCAGGAATCAGTTCTGCAGAATTGTGTAAAGTTTGATCTACTTGAAAAATGCAAAACTGTGGCAGGAATTAGGTCACATCATAGCATTATTTACCACTCTACCAACAAATTGTATATGAGAAGGCTATCAGATGATGTGTACACTGTTGTAACTGTTGATAGTAGCAGTGAAAGTGATGCTACAGCAGCTCAAATAAAGTCTAATGGTGGCAATGACAGTTATCAGCCAGGAAAATATGTGGCATGCATATACGATCATGAATGGTAAGTGGGAAACATAAAAGATAGATCAGATGAACATTCCAATGTGTTGGTGTCATCCAAAAAAACAAACTGTTCTCATGGCCTGCAAGGCCACGTAAAGATGAAAGCTGGATTCCTTTCCAAAATATTCTTTGTTTGATAAGTGCACCTACCATCAAGGCAGTAGTGCTTGCTACTATGTTCTAAGTCAAAGTGATCTCAACATAATCAGACTCAAATTTCAGAAATTTATTCAAGCTGTTTGAACAAAGCAATGTTTATTTGATGTTGTTAAGGCTAATTTACCACAAAAGCAGTTTTTGAAACATTCATTGTCACGATTATTGCAGTTTGGTGTGACAATAATTATTCTCAGTTATCCCTTGTTGTAGCACTGTGCTTTTTGTGTCTGATTTACCTTTGTATTTATTATATTATGAATCTGAAACTCAGCCATATCTGTTTAACTGTAATGCATACATAATGTATTTGCATTGCCATGTGATCTAACTAGTTATGCCAATAAACTTGTTGAATTAATTCTTTCTTGTTTCTTACAACTTCATTATTTAACATTGTGAAAGACTGATTAGAATATTTCAGTGGGATTCATAAAATCCGGACAGGTATTTTTCAAAATTGTATGGATATATTTCCATACAGTAACACACCTGAACTGAATTTGTTTAAAAATAAAAACGTATGGTCAGAGGATACTTTAAAAATTATAACTTAAAAAGTAGGTTGAACACCATTTTGATTTTTTTTGTAGATTATATTCAGAGATGTTTGAATACACGGTAAAAATCTAAAACGGCTGAATAACTGGTGACATGGTCAAACTGTGGCCTAAAGTAAGGCTGTTTTTAGCTAAATATAAAAAGTTGCATGCAACTAAAGTTTTTTACAGGAGATTTAATAGACCTGATTACAATTGCTAATTTATCAACTGATATGTTACAGGAAATTTGAAACAAAAATTCAGCTTTGTATCATATTAAGCCTTACAGTTATGGCTTATAAAACCAATGTTTTTTCATGATTTTGGGTTTTCAGGTGATTTTACAGCCTTACTATGAAAATCATAAGAGAGATAAACTTGGTTTGAGACCATTTTTGAATTCTGTGAGATGAATTCAGTCAGTGTAGCAAATGTCAGCCTTTACCACCATTACTTTTGCAGCTTCAAGCAGCCAAAGTTGCCAAAAAATGTATTAGCCAAAAATAAAACAAAATTAATGAAATTTTACAGGGCTGTAAATCAGAAACTATTAGAGATATTTATTTAATCTTTGGCAATGTTTCTTATTACGGATAGATAAGCACATGTAAATTTTTTTAAGGCATTTTGTGGGGGTCACCTGCAGCCCCTTGGATGATTTGACATGAAAAGTGCAGAATTAATATTTTTGTACTGACGTTTTTTTAAATACCAATTTAAACTTAAGTTTTGTTTTCCATACCATAAATCCAAATTCACATAACTCTTAAAAGGTCATAAAAATTATCCCACCTGATCTTACTTCATCCTTCACTGATTATTTACTTTGTAAATTAAGAAAACATAGCATTAAATTTTACTTGGTGATCTTTTACTCTCTTCTGACTAAGTATATGAGGCAACTTTGTTCTGTAATATTAGGTAGTTGTATTCAGTTTCAACATACATCATTATTATTTTCAATTTTCCAAGGGATAACGAAAAAAGACCATTTTTCTAAGTTCATAAAATTTTGAAGGGACAAAAAGAATGTTCTTTTCAGCTTTCAGCTAAAACCACCTCTTACTTCTCATATTTTCAACCAACTCAGTTGAATTTTGTTCCTTCATTATCATAAAGGCAGCTCATTCCAAAAGCCAACCACCCTGTTTTCAAAAGTACTACTATCTACAGGGAAGATGACATCTTTACTGCCAACATTTGAATTTGACCTTTTGTCCTTATATTTTCACAGCTTAACACAAAAAGTTGATTTGATCTAAATTATTATTACCCTTAATAATCTTTAATACTTCATTCATATATCCTCTGTCTTCTCTCTAGATACAATAAGTATAGAGATTTTAGTCTCTCTTCATAGGGAAATCCCACCATTATCTTTGTGGTGAAGTCATTTTGTCTTATCATCCTACTACAAAGTGTGTGTGTGTAAAATAAACTTTTTCATGTATTTAAGTATGATCTCTAATCATTCATCTTCCTCTGAAACTCTTTCATTATTGCAGATTCTTCCACATATGAATGTGAACTTTCCTGTTAAGAAAAGTAACATTGTCTTAGGGTTTTATCATTTGGTTTATTGTGTCTGAGTTTTCCCACTTGACTTTCTTTGTTATTCCTTTGGGATTAAGTTTAACATTCCCAACTTGAATGTATTTGCTTTATAATAACTTGTTCCTAAGGTTTACCATGTCAGACAATAATCCCTAGTCAACAGCTTTTCACTTGATAGTTCTATTAATATCACAGTTAGAAGTTCTAAGTCTTGAAACTAAAACATTACACTGAACAGCAATTTTTGCAAAAAGTTTTGCTTCCTGACAAGTTTTTGCTGATTGTGACAGTTGCCTGATGGATATGCACAAATATAGTTTTGATTTTGCTTCATCACATAGAAACTCTGAGAAATAGACAGTTAACTGTTTACTGACAATAAAGTATTTAATTGCATTTATGTTTCTAATATGCTATTAAGTTCAACATAATTAAAAATGTTTTGCTTTTGATTTTTGTTTGTATTCAATGTCCAGTGCATCACATTGCAGTGTCCAATAGTAGTCAGCAAACATTGACGGATTCCAGTTGCCCTGATATCGCTTTTCCATTGTAGCAATATCCTGGTGAAACTGAATATTTTGATGAAATGGTACATGATGGGCAAATTTGGATGTGATTTTTGTGATCAGTAGCCAAAAATCTATAAGGAACACCCAACAGTGTTTAAGAAGCAAAAATTTTGTTGTGCAGTGTTATTAATGTTGATGTACAATAAAAATGTATATGTATTCTAATTAGTGGCTATCAAGTGTTACATGGTAGTTCCAATATCTAATTGATGAAGAAAACTGTACTTTGTTAAAAGTTATTACTTTTTACTTTCTGACTCAACAATTCACGTTAATAGTTTTAAGGCTGTAATCTGCTGTGACAAAAACCTGTTAACTAGAAGCATTTATAATTTATGTATAAAGTGTATCTCATTAATCTCTTTAACCTGCTGAGGTAGCATGCTATGTAAGATATACCTGAACCTTAAATTCCTAAAGAAGTATAAGGTAATTTAAGAAAAAAGTAACAAAATTTTGTTTTAAATTTTGTGAATGTCACTAATTCTAAGATGGTTTTTGTACCATGATGAGATAGAATTCTACCTTATTTGTTGCTGACTGAAGTCATGAAGATTGCATGTTGTATGGTTCAGGTACAACTGTCCATGATTATGAACTAATACAGAGGAAAAGCATTTGGTTGGAAGTATCTATAACATGAAATGGCTACTCTTAACCCAAATCCAATGTGCATGGGTATAATTCAAAGTGTGTGTGTCACAATCTTTTATAGAGTGTCATTCAACATAGTGTTGTTTGTTGTTGTTTTTTTGTGTATTTGATGACAGTTATCAGCTATTTGTTTTACCATGCATTGTGATAGTTCATGGTGAGGACAAATATCAGATATATATGTCTTGCACTTCAGTTTGTCAGTCTTAGTTTACATACATATCTTGCATGTGATAGTAAGTTGATAAGACAGACACTACATTTTTTATCTGATTTTTTTTGTATATTAGACTTGTAAATTGTTCTAAAAGCCTACCAACTTTCATATAGGCACCCATAGTAAATACAGAATTATTATCAACATTACTTCTCCAATATTGGACCAACCTAGTGCACATTCAGTTAACTGAACAATGAGAATGGCTGCTACTCTTTAATTCATGAAATTATATACATAGATGATGAAAGCAAAGAGCTACGATTCTTTTAGGAAATAAGTCCTTGTCCAGGTTTTCTGTAAAATTGTGAAGCAATCGTTTGTGTTTTACAGAAGCAACTAATATATTGGATTTGAGACTGATTGAATGTAAAAACAGTTTTGTAGAAAAATAATGTGCTTTTATGTACTTAGATTTAAGTGTTTTTTTCCTTATAAGCTCTGAGTGAACATGCATTTTAATAGATAACACGGCTAAAACGTGACCTAGCAACTAAGATCAGTTTACTCCACATATACTCTCAAGATCTTTATGGATATTCTGAACCAACAACACCTATGTAAGTAGTTTAATTTTTTTATTTTTGTTAAATGTTGTGTTCTTAACATAATAATAATATGGTATTAAGGCTTTACATAAAATATTTTATTTATTTAAAAATAAAAGTGTAGTTATTTGATTGGTATATATGTACCTATTTTGTAATGGTTATTGCAGAGATGCCAACCATTATGATTTTGGTGTATACATTATGACTATATGCTCATACAGACAAATTTTACAACTTGTTGCAACTCCCAAATTATTAAATTTATATAGGGCTGTACAATAAAGTGATAAATTCTTTCCAATGGGGGTTTAAAGGGATGAAAAGAAAATTTCTAGTAAGATGCAAATAAATTTTGATAATAAATAAAAGACGTAGTCCGAATGGCTACTTACAATAATCATGTTTGTGCTTGAAATAATAAAAAATATTTGTATCTCTGACATCTACCAATAGTTTGAGTGTAGTGCTTCTCCATACTGGGTATGTGGGGGGAATTCATAGTTATGTCATCAATGCTTGTCAGCCAATCAGCGCTTATGTGGATGGGTATTTCTTGTTTTATAAGCGGCATAGAAATGCCAAGACAATTGTTCACAAGATGGGAAAAAAAGAGGCCTCGTTCACCAGATTGACTTATTTTTGACAAATCTAAAAGGACTAAAACTGTGAATCAAAAATTTAGAAAAGAATATAGTGCAAAATATCTGATCATTGCATCAAAAGTCAGTGACAGTCATGCGTTTTGTATAGTTTGTCACATCAATTTTTTTCTGTGGCGCATGGCAGGATAAACGATTGCTCCAGACGTAGAAAATCAGCATCTCGCTAACAAAAGGCTGAGATGAAGACAAAAATGATACAGATAACGACATTCATGAGTAAGAATTTAGAATATGAAACCATAAATGCAGAAGTGATGTACAGGCAATTCATCATTGCTCATAATTTACCCCTAGTTGTAGCCGATCATGCAAGATATCTATTCAGAAAAATGTTCCCAGACTCTGATATAGTGAAAAAATATGGCTGTGCTAGAACCAAAACTACAGCCATTGAACAAACGTTGGGTTGTGAAGATGACAAAATAATTTCAAGCATATTTACTAACAGTGTTTACAGTTTAGCCACAGATGGATCCATAGACATGAATGACTCAAAACTGTATCCAGTGGTTGTGCAATATCTTGACCCTTTGCTTGGAAAAATTGTTTGATTTCTTTTGACAATGGTGGAATGGAAAGAAGCATCAACAGGAGAGAATATTTTCAAGCTTTTGGACCATGAACTGACAAAGAGGGAAAATTCCATGGGAAAACTGTCTTAGTGTTTCTTCAGACAATGCCTCACTTATATCTGGTATAGGTAAAGGTGTGATGGGACACATCTCAAGACGACAGCCTAGCATTTACTTTATAGGCTGTGCCTGTCACCTCATGAATATTGCTGCCCAGAAAGCTTCCAGAGAACTGCCCTGCCTAGTTTATGATATATTGATAGATATCTATTTTTTTTTTAGACAAAAGTGCTAGCAGAAAACATTTCAAAGAGTTTTGAGGATTGTATGACAAAGAAACAAGAAATCTTCTACAACTTGTTAACACAAAATGGCTATCACTTGGGGTGTGCCTCA
Organism: Carcinoscorpius rotundicauda; assembly: GCA_011833715.1. Lineage (NCBI taxonomy): Eukaryota > Metazoa > Arthropoda > Merostomata > Xiphosura > Limulidae > Carcinoscorpius > Carcinoscorpius rotundicauda. Next base: position 19,869,723 of record CM022402.1, on the reverse strand, counting down.
ACAGAATATTGGACATGTGGAAGCCATTGAAGAAGTATTTTCACTGTAAAAAGAAAAAAACTAGATTCAAAAGTATCTAAACATGCAGCTCAGTCAGGTAGCAAGACTTTAACAGTCAAGACACCCTCCCAGCCACACAGGGACACAAGACAACAGTCTCCAAAAGCAGACAAAGAAACATTTGATATAACTCAATATGTGTTTAGGCAGTCTGACCTTGAACTAAAAAATAGATAATCAATGAAAACAGACAAGAAAACAAAAGCTAGAAAGAAAGTAACCAGGAAAGGTTATGCGCAGAGAAAGTTAGATAAGTTAACAGTTTTCTTGGACAACAAAATGAACTTGTTATTTTGTCTTCTTCTTTAGTCTGCAATACCTCTATTTGAGCAAGCCAATTTGATACTGCAAAGAGAAGAACCTTGCATACACATTATGCATAGAATTCTGATTACACAAATTAAAAATATACTTGTCAGATACATCAAGCTAGAATATCTTGAAGGCAACATCACTGAACTTGACTACAACAAATCCTTGCACAAATCTGATGAGGCAGTTTCTATTGGAAATGCTACCCAGGAATACATTGTTAAATATGAAAGGTAGCTGATCAGGTCCTCTGCATGAATCAGCAGAAGTTGCTGATCCAAAACTGAAAGTTAGCAAATATTTCTCTTCTTTACACTTCTTCACAGATGGGTATCCTGTCCTTGTCAATACACATGAGCATGACACTATTGACAAGTTGGAAGGGTAATAATTGAATTAACAAATTGATACTTTCTCAGAAACTGTCCTTCAGTTGAATGTTAACAAGTTTTGGGTTCAGCTGTGTACAGTTAAGGATGGAAATTGCAACCAGAAGTACGACATTCTGTGTAGGGTTATGCTTGGAATTTTTACAATTTTCAATTCTAATGCTGACAGTGAAAAGATATTTAGTTTAGTGACTAAAAACAAAAGCAAGTTCAGACTAAACTTGAGCACCTCAGTTTTGAGCAGTATTATAACACACAAGATGTATATGCAGTCAAATGGACAATGTTGTTATAACTCCCAACCATCCAGATACATTCTCATGAAAGCAAAGGCTGCAACAGCTGCAAAACTATTAAAATAAGTGACATAAGCATGATATAAACTAATCCTTACACAAAGGCTTTTTCTGCTTACTGTTTGTACATGTTCAATGTTTTTTCACCAGTATGTTTGTTACTCTGAACTAAATATGACAATTTCAAAAGAATTTTTTAAATTTATTTATTAAATACACAAAACACAGTCATAAATAAGCAATCTACAGCAGTAATAAATAATATTAGTTATAATAACAATAATAATATAATAAACAGCTTAGAGACATTGGTCAGGCCTGGCAGCCGCAAATGATAAAGGGCTCTGTCTATAATCATTTGAAATAATTAGCATCTTTGTAATTGTCTTTACCATTTTTTAAAAAGATATTTTATGAACCAAGGAAATCTTATGATGAGGAACTAGTAACTGCTTTATATACAATACTGTTTTCTTTGAACTCAGAGAACAAAAGGGGCATGACTTGGAGTTACTCCATAGAAAAGTTCATGATCTCGAGGAAAAAAATTTTCAGCTTCGATCAGAGGTGTGTAGAGTATATTTATCAATATTCTAGTTTACTAAAGAATAAATAGCTAACTTGCATTGATATCAGAGAATTGCTTCAGGTTTCTTACTTGTGCTGTAGCATGCAAGCAGCTATTTATATTAGAACAAAGGGAGAAAAATTACTTTGCATTGCTATTCAGCTACTTTATTAAAATCTTAGTCTATTTAAAAGATATTTCTACAAAATATCATTTGAACAACATTTACTAAATTACAAAAACAGGAATACTGAACATAAGTTATTATTTAAATTATAATTATTAGTATGAGTTTAAGAGAAATAACCTTTCAAAGAAACAAAATATCTTTGCCATATGAGTGCCTAGTTTCTGAAATCATTTTATCAGTGTGCTGTTTCTAGTATTATGACAAAGATGATTTTGGATTTTATCAGGAGTATTAAGCATAAGTATGAAAATGGTATGATTTCACTATGTAGGTTACTTTTTTTATTTTATTTGGAGTTTTATAATCAGTTTTTGCGGCCCTTACTTAAAATGGGTATTTAATTCTTGAAAAGAGCTAAGATGAAAGCTACTACGATGGAAAGTCTGCTATGAAAAGGCAAATTAAAATCTCAAATTATTTTCTCTTTTCGAAAATGAAGAGTTACAAGGAATCTGAATTATTCAAGGTTAATAAAGGAATCAATGTATCAGTTTCTTTTTTTATGATGAGAATAGTAAGATAAGTCTTCTACATTTTGTCAGTGTTGAAGTCATCTTCAGCATTGACAGTTTTACTTTTCTAATAGGATTGTTGGCCTTTGGATTGCATTGCCTTGAAATGTAGTAGATGCAGTAAATTTAAGAGAAGGCTCAGTAACCCTTTAAATGATCAGGGCTTGATTTAAATTCTTTTTGTTTTTTAATGACTGGAACAGCCTTGAGGAACCAACAGGCCCCTTATTGTCCTTAAATATTATGTTAAGATAGTTCATAACCCTTCATGTGGAACTGAAACAATTTTATATTTACTATTCATAATATTTTGTAAAAAACCTTTTAATAGTTTGGAAAGTTGCTTGTAGAGGGCACATTCAGTAGAATAGCTTCATTTAGAGCTTAAGAAAACTTATCACTTATCATTATTGTTTGTGCAAACAGTTTTTAAGGAACAAATCTGCTAGAGAGGTATTTTTAAAGTTCTTCTGAGTTTAAGATTATTTTATAATGAAATTGTAGACTACAGAATAAACGTTTGTTCTAAAGGTACTTTTTTGTTTGTTTATTTTGATGCTCGCCAGTTGATATTATGGTTAATCTAAGTTTGATTCCTATCACCACTATTTAAAGATTATTTGAGAAATTATTAATTTGTATTTTTAAGTCATGTACAAAACAAATTTTCGTTTGAAGTTTTAGCCTAATGAGTATTGGTCTGGTGTAAAGGTTGATCTGCAGGAGGCAACACTTGAGGAAGAAGAGAAGAAGGAAATGCAGATTATACAAGACTTTATTAAAGAGATTTGTAAGTTAAGACATTATTCACTGAGAATTTTGGATATAATGCTAGGTGTGAGAGGTAGTAGTCATGAGAAGATTCACCATAACCATAATGCAAGATGAGTAAGAATGATGATTCCACTAGTGTCAAAGTAGGAATTGATAACTATAATATATTAATAGCTTAATGTTGATTTCAACCAAAGCTGGAATACAATAGATTTAATATATTTTACTAACAGTCAAAAGGCTAGAATATAAAAGTTGTTTCATTGATTAATTTAAAGTGTGTCAGGTGATTATAGGGAAAGTTTGTTGTGTTTTATTTATTATTCTAATCATTATTTCTGTGTATGATAGTGTTTATTATATGTATGTTGTTTAATCACATAAATAAATTCATACCTCAAAAAAATTTAAAAAATTGGCCAAAGCTTAGATTCTCAAACAAAAGAGACATTACAAGAATAATTGGTTTTTGAAATGGAGTTCATTTTGAAATAGGCTTTAACTTTGTTTGAGTCCATTTTTTTCATTTCCATGAGTTAGTTGATTTACAGCCATAAGATTATGATTAAATAACTTAAATAGATTGCATTTCAAATTGGTTCTTTTAAAATATTATGCCTTATAAGGTAAAAGGTTTAATTTTAATTTTCTTTGCAATCTCTTTACTGTTTATACTAACACTTTAGAGCCTCATTAAATTACTACATTTCAGTGTGAAGATTCTAATTTATGAATTTTGAAAAGAGAGTAATTTTTTTCAATTTCATCATACTTTATCTAAATGAAAGAACGTTATTGTGTGCCATTCTTTGTAGCTGAAGCTAAAAATGAAATCGTTTTACTTCAAGAAGAGCTTAGTAAAAAGTCAGAGGATTGTTTCCAACAACAAGAAGAAGTGGCACATGTTTTGTCCCAGATTGTGGATCTTCAGCGTCAGATTTGCTCAGTAAGCTATAATTTCTCAATTATTATCTGATGAAAGAAACTTGGTTGCTTAAAGAACTTGAACAATTTTCAGATCAGTAGTTTAGACTAGAACTCATCTTTGCAGTTTGACAATGGATTTATAATTTTACGTTTTTTCACATTCTCAGAAATGAGTGTACTGAGCAAGCCTTGAGAACCAAATTGTCCCTTACTGTTTAATGTTTTTTATAAATTGTAAGGCTTCAAAACAATACTGTATTCAGATTATACATGTGTTAGTAGGCCACCATCACAGATATGGTAATGCACTTATTTTGATACAAATAATTTTTTCAGTAATAATTGTTTGTTTTTTAAACATAAAATGCTTGCAATAGCATACACCTTCTTTCTCTTTCCATTTTGTTGTTGTTTACACATAGAAATAAAGTAAATGCTTTTGGTATTTTGTTACAAACATTTGCCTTTTTGTAACATGTCATCTAGATTAAAGGGATCAAATAATCCTTCAAGGTTTTCCCATATGATTTTTATAATTAGTCTTCTTGGTGACTTCTTATTAAACATATTTTGAAAATACAATTACACATGGTCCACACCCTTTTTAGCATCCAAATAACAAGAAATGTACTGAAAAATGTTAACAACTCAGTGAGGCAAGATTTCTCTTAATATGTAAAAATGAATTTTCTATTTAATCTTTATATTCATTGTATATTTATTTTTGTGAACTTGTGAATACAAAAACAAATGTTCCAAAGTAAAAAAAGGCAGATAAAATGCTTGTAAGAGTTAACAAAACAGTATGTGAAATAAGTGTGATAAATTAAATGGTTTTCAGTTGGTAGTCATGTTTATTACAGATAAATATGATATTTGAGCATATTGCTTATTCGGAATTGATTAGCAATATCTGTGATTTTAATTTAGCTATCTGCTGAAAATGAGGGTCTTCGAGAGAGCCTGCAAGCATCAAAGGATAATCAGTCAACACTTTTGAATGACCGAAATGAACTGAAAGACAAATACTTTGAACTTTTGAATGCTTTTCAAGAGGTTCAGGAGGAAAATAAAAAGGTCTGTCGTACTCGTCTGCCCAATGCCAAATGTTGGAATTACAGCATGTATACACCATATGTAAACCCCAATTCTTTAGCCTCAGAACTGGAGAGCTCTCTTGGTAGAGATAGTGAAGGTTATGCTTCAGATGAATTACTGTAAGTGAGATTTGTAGTTTTATTTAAAGATTGCATTGACACTTTAAGCTCTCAATCTACAAAGAAATTCTTTGAAAAAAGACGTAATTTTTATTCTTAAAATGCTAAATAAACAAATTTACAGATTTTGTGTCAAAATAGTTAGCTAAGACAACAAAAAGCAGTTAAAATTAGAAACTCTTTGGTATTGATTTAGGATTCCATTATTTATTTTATAAACCGTTTTGTTTTTCCATCAGTATTATAGACTTGTAAGAAATCATGCATGTATATAGAGATGAAGATGGAAACAGATTTTTTATTACTTATTTTAGCAGATTCATTTGTGATATTAAATCATAAATATTTTTGGAACTTCGTTTTCTACGAAATGATGTTACTTAATTTGAAAGAAATGATCATTTTTAACTATCATAAAACAAATACTTAGAAATCTTTGTCCTTTATTTTTTTCCTATTGTTCCTTGCTTTTCATTTCAGTTCACACAGTAAACATGTATTCCAAACTGTAAAATATGTAGGAAAGTCCAAATCAGGTCGTCAACATCGAAACACTGGGCAGTTAGAGTCAACACCACAGCAGAAATGTACAAAGTCATCGCTGTCTTTAAGTTACTTATCTTCCTCATCTTCATGCTTTAACGATAGTTTTACATCAGACTCGGAGTCCCTTTATGCAGAAAGCTGTCACACTGACGATGAAAGTCATTACTCGTAAGCACACTTTTATCATCATAGTTGGCCATATACTTAAATCAACTTTACTGTATTAACTGCTGAGTTATTCTGACTGCTTTAATAGTTAACTTTTTGTATACAGTGTACATAGCTTCACTTTACATAACGTACAGGTAGGTTATTCTGAATATTTAGGTAGTTGAATTATTCTTTTTACAAAATAAATCAGCATAATTATTTGAATTTATTTTCAATAAAAAGTTTAAATAATGTAAGTATTCTTTACCTCTACAGCTAGGGGCTTGTAAAGTAGAATTTCTAAGTGCTCTAATTCTTTATAAGTTGAGAATTCTAATAAATTTGACTAGATTAATGGAAGGCAGTAATCACAAGTGAATCTTTTTTATGGAAGAAAGTCAATATGTTTAGAAACATATGTCTCATAAAAAGAAAAAAAAGATTGTCTTAGTGCAAAAAGTAATTGCCCTGACTATTGTAGGCTAATGTTTGTTTTGAAATTCGTGCACAGATACTCAAGGGTTATCTGTGCTGAAAATTAATGCTTATAAGTGTATAATTATACTTAAACTATATACTTTACAAAGGAACGTTTTAAGTAATAAGCTTTGGAAAACGAATCATTTATCAAACTATCCTAGTAATTATAAGCAATTCAGAGTTTGTGACTTTAGGCCAGAAGATTTTACTTTGTTTGTGCTTTTAAAAAAGTTTTAATAGCTAACTAGGTGGAAAATGTTCAAAAATAACACTGGTTTACAAAAAAAAAATTTTTTTCTAAGGCAAGAATGTGAATAGGTGTTTTTTTACTAATTTGGGTGTGCTGAATTCAAATTTATAAACAGTTTTGCTCTATCACCTCTAGTTTTCTGGCTTTTAAATAGTCTCATTTTAGTGTATACAGAGTATATACGTGCTCATTTCAACAGTTGCAGCAGCTTATTACAGATAAAACAGGATAGATAAAGAACATTGATGGAATAAATATACTTGGATAACACAATGTACACAATTCATAGTACCACAGACAGTTAGAAGTGTGTTTTCTTAGATCTGGTGTATTTTGCCTCCGGGATGTTACGCAAGAGCATCCAGCAGAAGTCTCCCATCATGCTGGGGTTCCACTTGCCTTGGTAGTTGCTCTCCATCTTTGTAATGTCTTGGTGGAATCTTTCTCCGTGCTCATCACTCACTGCTCCAAGGTTTGGAGGGAAGAAGTTGAGGTGGGAATGGAGAAAATGAATTTTGAGTGACATTCGGCATCCCATATCCTCATAAGTCTTTAGCAATTTCTCAATACATGCTTGGTAATTTGGTACGCGTGTGTTATCAAGGAAGCCACTACAGACTGACTTAAATGCTTCCCATGCTCTCAGTTCCTTTAAGGTAAGAAGCTCCTCAAAATCAGTATCCTTCAGCACTTCTCAGATTTGAGGTCCGACAAAGATGCCCTCTTTGAGCTTAGCAGCACTGAGACCTGGGAACACAGTAGACAAGTGTTGGAAGGCAGCACCATTTTTGCCCATGGCCTTCACGAAATTATTCATCAAACCAAGCTTGATGTAAAGAGGAGGAAGAAGCACCTTCTTCATGTCAACCAGAGGATTCTCCTTGACGCTGTGTTCGCCAGGAACGAAAGTGCTTCTAGACCCCCAGTCTTTCTGCTTGTAGTGCTGGGATACAGCTGGATTATCCCAGAGACAGAGAAAGCAACAGTACTTTGTGAAGCCCGCTTGCATACCCATAAGAAGACCAAGGACCTTGAGGTCCCCACACAAACTCCACTGGTACTGGTTGTACTTAACAGCTTCTAAAAGAAGCTCCATATTGTCATAGGACTCCTTTAGATGGACAGAGTGTGCAGTGGGAATGCTGGGATATTTATTCCCATTGTGCAGAAGCACAGCCTTGAGACTTCGCTTGGAAGAGCCTATGAAAAGACGCCAGTCTGAAGGATTATGTGGCAAACCAAGGAAAGTGAACAAGCCAGGTACATTTGTGCAGTAGCACTTGTTTTCCATGTTGAAAAATGAAGCAAGGTCTTTGTTCCGATTCCTGAAACTGGTGATCCATCTTGATATATATAATGTAATGCTATCACTTACATTTATTGCATAATAACTAAAAAAGAAGACATAAGTCACACAATATTAGAAATTAACCCTGAATGCATATATGCCTTTATGTGCAGTATGCATATCTAAAAAACTAGAGGTGATGAGTAAAAACGGATTTCAAATATGAATTCGGCACCCCCAAATTAGGTTAAAACAGCTATTTTTGTGCTTGCCTCAATTTCTTTGTAAACCAGTGTAATTTTATCTTATAGTTTCTAATAGTTGTTTTATTGTTTGAAACATACAAGAAACAATAAGTGTGATTCTTCCAGGTAACAAGAAAAATAGGATAACTGAAATAATGTCTAGTTTCATGACTATTAATAGATTTTTTTTTTTATAAAAGTATTTATTCTTTAACTACCTAGAACTTTTATGCAGCATGTTGGAATATGTAGAACAACATCCAGGCTAGATTTCTGAAACTGTGCAATAAGTCATAAATATCATGGTAATTCAACAGAAAATCAGAAATTTTTGGTTATCTTCAGCTCATTCAGTAGCTTAGGGAGACCTTGTGCACCTGGATCAACTGATTTTGAGGTAGCCTTATCCCGACTAGGAGACCAGGATGACTCGGCAGCAGTGTTACAGTCAGGAGACCCACTAAGTCAACCCAGCACCACTGAAGATAAAATTTCAACACTAAATTACAGCTTTTCTGGGAAGAGTGAACTTTCACATAGACTAAGTATAGTCTCTGAAAGTACCAACCGTACTTACCACATGCCTGAAAAACTACAGATCATCAAGCCGCTAGAAGGTAAGCTTCAAAACTTCAAATAGTTTAAAGTGTCTTATGAAAGAAATATCAGCAGTTATCAAAATACCCTAGAAAAGAAATGAAAAAGTAACTACCCAGGAAACAAAATATCACAATATTTGTGTGTTATATATATAAAAAAAAACACCTTTTTGTTTCTAAAATAAAGAATTGTGCAAAGCAGTAAAAACACAAAATAAATTTAAAAGTTTGAATATTTATGAAAGAGAGTAAACTATATTTTGAAAACTTTAAAATTGCAGGTTGAATCCTGGATATAAATATTTTAATAAGTAATGCATAGCAAAGGACTCGCGAGCAATCAGTAAAGACAAGTGAATGATGACTTCATTAATAATACAAACATAATGACAGAAAACTCAAAAGTAATGTGAATAAATTGTTCAACATAACAGCATTTTGTATACTCTAACTGCCTTGCATTGATAGTCGAGTTATCCTCACTATGTAAAACAATTAGGTTATTCTGACTTAAGATAGTTATTTTCACAAATGTACACCAGTTGTAATATAATGACAATAATTATAGACCTTTAAATTTTTTTATGGTAAAAAAAGTTTCAAACTCCTACTTTAAAACAAATTTCACTATAGTAGAAATATTTGTTTGACCTTACTGAAGTTGTCCTGTTTTTAGGTTCACAAACTCTTCACCACTGGCAAAGACTAGCAACTCCCCACCTTGGTGGTATCTTTGAGTTAAGACCAGGGATACAGATAAAAGGAGAAGTGCACCTGCCTGAACTAGAACCAGATACTTTCACATTAAGTGATTTTGAGGAGGATGAAGGTTAGTATTTTATTAATTACAGAAATACTGTACAAGACTGTGAATGTGTTATTGTATGTTTCATGAGAAAAACAAAACAGTAACTTAGTGGTTTTTTGCTTTTGTTGAAGTTTGAGATTTAGAATAAACTGACAAGACCATTATTTGCTTTATAAAATGTGTAATAAATTAAACAGAACTATGTAAAAGATATTTTTTGTGTCATTTTGAATATTGTAAATACATATATCTAAACTTAAAAGACTGATTCTGTGCAAGTGATTACTTCAACATTCGAAATATTGCTACTGCTGTGTCAGTCCAACTGTTTGAGACTTGATTCATGTTAACCTAAACCAGAAAATTTCAGTTTAAATAAAATATTGGAAACTATTTTCATTTATCAATAACTATAAAAGAAGTATTGCTTTCAAATGTGCAACAATGTTTTATTAGTACTTTTAAAGTAACTGCCTTTTCCAGTCATATTACTTTGTTGATCATGTGTTGAACCCCACGTGTCTTTGTTCCTCTAGCTTATGACCAGCCAGGGAAGGACACTATACAAACTTCATCCAGTTTCACCCTTACTAACTCAAATATTATGTATCCTTTGAACCAGAACCAGATATTATCCAGGTATGAATTTTGTATAGGTTTGTCCTTCTTTCTTTTCTTTTTTTTCTTCATTTGATGTATTTCAACCAATAATCCTTTGTAATTTGTAAAGGTCCTTGTTAGAACATGAAACTTTAGAAATATTTGTATACAGAATTCAGTAGTTATTAGCCTTTCCAGTTCACTAATGAAACTGATTTAATGCAATACCCAATATTATTTTGATTGGTGTTATTAGTATAATATTTTCTGGTCAACTGGTTGTTGGCAAAAGGATATTAGGTAGATCTGCTATGCAGTGGGATGATTGGCAAGATAATGCGAGAAAGTAATAATTGATAAATATTTCCTCTGAAACTATGAAATGAATGGACTGGGCTCAAAATGTGATGTACAATAAAAATCTCTATATTTTATACTTAGAAATTATTAAGAATGTGTAATAACACTGTTGTTTGTCAAACTGATATAACAAGTAATTTTAGTATTTGTTATTGTTGTCAGTAAAGTTTAAAAATATATTAGATAACACATTCAGCAGTCTGCATTGTAATATTTACTATATATTATCTTTTAACTTTGGTTTAATATTTTTTTATAATTTTTTTCATTTCATTGTATTCTTTTAAATATCTAATATTGAAGACTCAAGGCCAATATTCATTATACTCTAATATCAAAGAAATCTGATTAACAAATGTAAGGTTAAAAACTTGGTTTTTACTGTTTAAAATAAATGTGAATATTTCTTTTTCTCTGTCTCAAAAGTTTCCGTTTCTGTTGTTTTTTTTACTACTGTTTTGCAACAAAAAATGATGAAGGAAATAATGATTTTAAAAATCCCAGCATTTTTACCAATCAACTCTAAGCCTTGCATGTTTTTGAACTGACAACAAAATTAACAAAGTTAGAATGTGATTTTATTTAAAATCTAACTAACAAATGAACAAGTAGCATGCTGGAATGATTAAAAATGTGGAGTTTATTTTGTGTGCATGTTTGTGTAGACACACCTTTACTTACAAGCATTGTCTATGGGATTGTTATAGTTGTTACAGGATATTACAATAGCTGTAAGGCACTGCCATTTTGAAAAGAATTTGTTGTTGAAGAGGCGCTCTTTTTTCTGAGTTTTTTTATGTGAACTAAGTCTTAAAACATTTTTGTTACACTGTTTTAACTCAAATGAGCCAAATCTTCCTTATTTCAGTACAATTGATATGTCATTATTTGTTGTTGTTTATTATTAAGCACAAAGCTACACAAAAGGCTATCCTGTCTGTCCTCTGCTCACCATGGGTATGGAAATTCAGTTTCTAGTAGTATATTAAGTCATATCACTGTGGTACTGAGGGGCATGATAGTTATTGCTTAATTTACATTTAATATTTTAAAACAACTGGTGGAAATTAATCTATTTGCTTTTTTAATTAAGGAACCTTGTATTGGACTCAACTATTTACACATACCTATATAAATTTTGTGTAATTACTGTCATTAGTTTTTTCAATTTATTTACTTTTAGGAACCTGCAAGTAAAGAGAATTATATGAGAACAGAAATACAAAGTGCAAGAACATTAGCTAATTTAAATTAAAAACTGAAATTATTTAATACTTCATTATTACTTACTGTTTGTAATCTTTTTCTAGATTGAGTTATAACCTCTATTCTTCTGAATTGAATAAAATAATATGGAAATAAGAAACGAATCATGTATTAAGATGAGCTGAGAACTTTAACAAACTGTGCCAGTTGTGTGTGCGTGCGTGCGTGCGTATGAATATGTAGCTCTCCTCAACAGTATATAAATAATTTATTCTCTGCATATAAGCATAGATGTTTTCAGCAGTGAAAAAAAAAAATAATGGATCTCTCTTCTACAAATAGCTGTAGATCTGTGTTAATATGCTGCTGTTTTGCCAGAAAGAATGGGCTTGGCATGGCCAGGTGGTTAAGGTGCTCAGCTTGTAATCTTAGGGTTGCAGGTTTGAATTCCTTTAGCACCAAATGTGCTTGCCCTTTCTGCCATGGGGGCATTATAATGTGATGATCAATCCCACTGTTTGTTGGTAAAATAGTAGCCCGAGAGTTGGCAGTGGGTGGTGAAAACTAGCTGCCTTCCCTTTAGTCTTACATTGCAAAATTAGGGACAGCTAGTGCGGATATTCCTCGTGTACCTTAGCGCAAAATTAAAAAACAAATAAGCAGAAACAGTAAGAATGAGGTTTTGATTCTTCTATGTTTTTATAAATAACTTTTTTAAATACTAGTAATATAACTTATGTTTAAGGACAGTAAGAGACCTGTTGGTCCACTTCAGCTGTCCTATTTTCCAAGCCAAACTAAAACTATTAAATGAAAAACTTAAAGCCAGCCTTTACCATTCATATATCTGTCAAGCTTTCTTTTAAACTCAGATTTACTGCCTTTACAACATCCAAAGGCAACCCATTTCATAAGCCAACCACCCAGTTTGAAAAATAAAATTGTCTTAGCTGAAGATGGCTTCTACCTTGCCTAAATTTATATTTGTGGCCCCTAGTTCTATAATTCTCACTGTTAAGAATGAAAAATGTTAATGCATCAACATTATCAATTCCTTTAATGAATCAGAAACACTAACAAAATTGTCTCTCTCTCTCTCTTTTTTTTTTTTTTTTTTAAGAGAAAACAATTGTAAGGATTTTATTCTTTCTTATATGACAACCTCTCCATCCAAGGTACCATTTTGGTAACCCTGCTCTGATCCCTCTCCAAAAATTCAGTATCTTTCCTAAGTCAATGAGCCCAAGACTGAACATAGTATTCCTAATGTGACCTAACCAGTGACCTATATAATGAAATTATAACCTCTTTGGATTTGTATTCAGTATTTCTGTAGATACAAACTAAAATCTAATTTGCCTTACTGCTAGCAACAGTACACTGCTTGGATGGCTTAGGAGGCTTATTAACAACTGCACCAAGTTTGTTTCCTTTCATCACACTGTTAAGGTTATTCCTATTCAAATTGTTCTTATAAGTCAAATTATGGTAGCCCACATTTGCATTTATCAAAATTAAAACCCATCTGCATTTATTTGCCCAACATACTAAATGATCTAAATCCTTTTGTAAACCAGCACTATCCCCTTTATAGCCAGTAACACCCAATACCTCCACAGCAAATTAGTAATTTATTAACCATTCATGAAGAGAAGAAACCCACTTAAAGTAAAAAAAAGACAGAATTATACACAACACACACCTAGATCAACAACAAATAAATAATAATAAATTCCAAGAGGCAACAAAACTTTACACTGCTGCATGTCATATATTCCCAATATCAGTGAAAAAAACATTTGGAAAAACTCAAGAAAATGCAACTTTCCAGTAAACACCAAATTTATTCAAAAAATCAGGTACAAAACTAAAGTCTGTACTATGTAAAAATTACATTGACAAACACAACACCAACATTATTTGTAAATTCAATCCAACAAATGCCAATGACATCTATATTGGAGAAACAGGCAGAAAAATGGAAACGAGATCCAAAGAACAAAAACCCACCTTCACATGTTTTTGAACAGTGTAAGTCAAATAAACACAACATAGCAATAAAAAACACTCAAATACTAAATAAAGAAACAAATATAAACAAATACAAAATCAAAGACCTACTTATACAACAAATCAAACCAAAATTAAACCAGTATAAAGAAAGATCTTTATACCTGTACTAATTAATAACCTAACATCCAACTGCAATGCCTTCTACAATCCCCCATACTTGATTACACTCTTGTCCCTAAGACGTGCCTGTCAACAGTCAGTTGCAAACTCTTTTTTTTTAACCTAAAGATAATCTAAGGTTGAAACATCGTTCTGTACTTTATTTTAATTAAAATTTTAATGCTCGTACCAGCCATCTTGAGAATACATTTTTATTGACCATTCTTCCATTTATGTCATTAAAGAAAATCAAAAAGAGAAATAGTCCTAAGATTGAACTCCATTTATAACAACTCTCTGCTTTCTTCCATCAAGCTACTCTTCTGTCCAATTAGTTAACTTATTCTGCACACCTATAGAGAATTTTTTACAAGCCTTTCATGTAAAACCTCATCAAATTGTTTTTGAAAATTCAGCAAAACAAAATCCCACACCCTTACCCTCATCTACATATGCAGTAACATTTTCAGAACAGGTCAAAAGATTTGTAAGTCAAGATTTTCCCTTAGTGAAACCATGCTGACTATCCAATAAAATTCTAAATTTTGTTAAATTACTTTGTAAAGTGTCTTTCATTAGACTTTCCAAATTTTTTTCCACAACTGATGTAAGACTAATAAGCCTATAATTAATTGAACAACTTCTATTACCTCCCTTAGCTAATTTCCCAATATGTTGGTACTCGTCCACTATCCAAGGACTTACAATAAAATTGTTGCAAGTGATTCACATATCCAGTTCTTTATCTCCTTGGGGAAATATTATCTAGCCAAGGAGACTTAGCATTATTTAAACTTTCCAATTTTATTTTAACAAGCTTATAATTTATGCAGTTGTTTTGTTCAACTTTGTTTTCATTTATCAATTACTCCAGGTGAGGAATACTGGCAAGTCTTCATCAGTATTATTAAAAAAAAAGAAGTCAAATTTGGTACATATCCATTTCATAATCATCAGATACAAGCCTTCCTTTGTTCCTTTGTCATCCCTCAAGGGTCCTATTCCCATCTTAACATTTTGTTTATCCCTAATGTACTCTAAAAAAATCCTTAGTGTTAATTTTTGTTTTCAGTCAAATTTTTCATAATTCTTTTTCTCCAACTTTGTTTATCTTCTATAATCTTATAAATCTTCTGTAATACCAATCAATTTAAATTTATTAAATTTGTGATGATTTTCTTTCATATTATTTCTTGTACCTTTTCTGAATCAACTTGTTTTTTTTACTTATAGCTGCCCTCATCTTTCTGTAAGGAATATTTTTGTCTGAATATTTAAAAACATGTTTTTTTTTAATTTTTAACATTTGTTCAGTGTCTACAAATAATTTACCTGCCCAGTGAAGAAACTCATCTTGAACAATTTTCAGAAACCTTTCTCCCTTGTGGTTTGACTCTAGCATTTCTCAATCAGTATGTCTGAAATTAAAATTAGTATATATAGGATTTTCCAATCTGTAAGCAAATTACGTGTATTTTATTTGAAACTAACAGTGTATGTGAAACTGATTGGTTTTTGTTACAAAAGATCCACTCTTTGTGTTATTGCATCATTCTTTGTGTGTGTGTTTGTATTACACATGCATAAATTAATCTCATTCAGAAGTGAAGGAGATGCAATCAAGAAACAGTGGATATAGTTTTAATGAGGTTTGTTGTCAAATTACTCAGACTTTTGAAAAAAAAAAATTATCCATGTATTGTGATAATGATCATTTATAGAATTGCTAAAATATAGTATAAAATAAATTTACAACATTTTATTTTTGTTACATAAAATCCTGTATATATTTTTGTTGTCATCAATATTTTTGGTGTAAAATTTTAGTTTTTCATGTATCATGATAGTTAAATAAAGACTTTAACTTTCTTAACCAGATTATAAGTTAATAATATAAATATTTTTTATGGTTCATACTTTTTGGTTTCAGAGTGACCATATATGAAAGAATGAGATCATAACCAGTGGGACTTGTAAGTTTTGGTAACAACCCTTCAGTTTTCAGCTTCAAATATATTAAATATTACATTTAGTTCAAGATAACAATAATTTATTTTATGTAGCTTCTTCAAATCTGAAATGGTGGAAACTCAGTTGGAGCTGTGTATGGAGGCTGAATCAAGTTCAGTGATAAAGACAGAAGAATCTCCAAGCTTTTTGAGAAGCAAAGCCTTGCCTGGTCTAAGTATGTTACTCCAGGAGCAAAGAATACATGCTGTAGTACCATCTGTTGGCCCTTATAGATATGATGCAGTATGTAGTCTTTACCTCTTATTGCCAAATTTCTTTGAGATTATAGAAATATTTTAAGCCACTGAGATTAAAATAATATAAACGTTTAAGTTCAAACAAATGCAAAATAAGATATTCAAAATTTGAGTAACAAAAAAAAGTGAGACTTTAATGTCTGCAAGTTCATGAACACTGTTATAATTATTCACCAGGTGATAGTACCAGCATCTTCTGATTCAGCTGTAGCTCCAACTTCTCTGAATCCTTGGCTATTTCCTACTTTGACAATACACAGTACAGCAAGTCACTCCCCACAATCTTTGTGGCAGTTTTTCAGAGTAAGCAACACTCCTACTACCACTATCCACATAACTAGCACCACCTCTACACCTGTCATTCATAATGCATTATCTCCAGTAAATATGACAGAAAGCCTCAATGTTGTTGGTTTAACGAGGAAAGCCTTAACATTGGAAACTACCTGGTCAGTGTTTTCTGGTAAAATACCAGTGTTCTACATTCCACGATTCTCCAACTTGTGTGGTTTAACCACCATTCCAGATGATACACCTTTAACCCTGTCCTACAAACAAAATTCAGAGGAGGATGACATTTCCACAGAAAACGTAGATCTGGATCTTCAAAATGAGGAACAGAAGATAAAAGATAACCTTAACCATCATGAAACCACTTCTCTTCCTCATCACTGGGGTCAAGTTCCACCTTTTTATCTTAAAATGGCTAATCCCATATTTCCTGTTTATAATTCAGGGGTTAGAGGTTCTTATGTGGGATTGCTTAGTACACTCCATGTTCTGAGGAAGGGTGGTTTTGCATAATCATTCTTTAACGTTACCATTAGAGGTTTTTGCATAAGCATTGTTTAACCCAGTATAATACTTACATGGATATTCTTCAAGTAAATCAAGGATAATACAAGTATTCTTTAAACCAACAAAATTTTTACATAAATGTTGTTTAATTCAATAGAGGATTTGTGTTGATATCCAATAAACCAACCAAGCTTTTACACTGGTATTCCTTAAGCCAACATAATTTTACATAGGTATTTTTTTAAGTCAACTGGAGTTTCATGTAGATATACCAGAAGGTTTACAAAGGTGTTCCTTAACCCAACCTATACAATATTACATATTCATCATTTAAGTCAACAGCAGTTTTAAAATAGTATTCTTAAATTTAATAAAAATTTTCGAGAATATTCTCTGGACTAACATAAATAATTACCTTTAAAGGCACTAGCAGATGCTATTCACAAAATCTTTGTTCCTGTTTGAAACTTAGTACCAAACAGGGAGTCAAGAGTGTACCATTAAATCATAGCTCGTTGCATCATAAGTCAGTGATTGAAAAAATGTTATAGTAACAATGGTACAAAAATCAGATGTTTGACAAGCAGCAATAACAAAACCATTTTTATGGGGGAGAAAAATAGTAATAGGGGTGAACGAATTATGCTAGAAATACTTAGTACGTATAAATATATGATAAAACTAAACCTTTTTTAAAATATGCCAGTATGTCTATACTTGTTTGTTTGTTTTTTACCAATCCGTCTTAATCTGATGTGATCGCTATTTCAGCGTAGTAACTTGAATCAAAACTTGAGTGAAAATTTGTGAACATCACGTGTAACACTTGAGTTTCGAGGATGTTGATCAACTTCTGTGTTGGTTTTGATGTACTGTTCCAACCATCTGTGTTTCATAGTGATTGTAGGAAACACTTTAAACTGTGTGCCTTTAAAAAATTCGTTGCATAAAATTTTTTTGAATTTTGGACCCAATGAATTTTAATCCAGAAAGCTTTTTGCAATTTATACCACAAATAATGCATATGATGACAGAAATATCCGTGATGATATTTTTAACTGTACCATCTTCAATGCATTAAATTGAGGCGGACCCTAGAAAGTAATTAAACTAATTTGAGGAATTTTAATTTTTCTCCGAAAACAACAAGCAAGCAAAAACTTTATTTTAATTTAAAGAATCTGACAAACGTTTCTACAACCGGGTCACTAATCTAGAGAATCTGACAAACTGTTCTGCAGCCGGATCGTTTTTTCTAGCAGACAGAAATGCATATAGGCTGTGAACTGTGTACACTTGGCCAGGCTTGTCCCTCAGCACTCAAACAAATGAGGCCTAATGATTAGCGTGCCTGGCTTAGGATCCGAGCTGTAGTTAAATACTACCGTTTGGTTAAAGTAACCGAGTTGATATTAATAGTATTGATTAGCTACCTCCCTTCCCTCTGTTGTTTTGCTCTAAAATTAGGGCAGATAAACGCAGGTAAGCCTTTAATAGTTTACACAGAATTCAACATATTGAATAGAGAGCAAGATTGTTGCTTTTGGAATGCGTTACAACAGACAAAAACGCTGCATCTCCATAAGTTTAACATTAGTTCATCTCGCAGCTTCTAGGATTAGGTAAATAGAGAATATTTTCAATAAGATATGGTTCATAATTTACTCGTGATGTAATTGTTATCTATTTTCAAAAAAGAAACAAACTAGAAACGTTCTACTCGGGTTTTCTGTTAAATAAGATCTGAATGAAAACTAAAGATATTGTTTGTTTATGTATTTGTAATTAAGCACAAAGCTATACAATGGGCTATCTATGCTCTGCCGACCAAGGGCATCGAAACCCGATATATAGGGTTGTAAGTCCGCAGACATATCGCTGTGCTACTGGGCTGGGCTATAGATGTGGGTCAGTTAGAATTAGTTTCAGAGTATCAGCAAATTCGACTTTCTCTCCCTCTCTCTTTTTTTCCTGCAAGAGATTCATATTCTAAAAATAAGGAGGGGATAAAAGTATCGAAGACGAACTTTCACTGAGTAACCGCAATTGAGAATCGTGATTAAATAGTGCAATTATTCATATTTTCTTTCCGGTAAAATGAAGTATGGTAAAAATCAAAGGAAATGTTTTTGAATTCCAAAACTGTATAACCACATTTCACTGTATTTTGTTTTTAAGTATAATTTAATTATCTAGCAAGTTAGAAATTGTATAATTTTGGCGCTACAGATACATTAATTTAACAGCCTGTTTTTAAGGCACGTGCATTCGATATGTAACTTTTTTGTCGTAACTTTAATAATCATTTCTTTGACCTCCAAGATATATACCTAAATCTGCGCTAGCCGTTCCCTAATTTTGCAGTGTAAGACAAGAAAGAAGGCAACTAATCATCGCCACCTCTTGGGCTACTCTTTTTACTGACTAATTGATCGTCATATTATAACGTCTCCACGGATGAAAGGCCCAGCATGTTTAGTGTGACAGGGATTTGAACCCGTATCCCTCAGATTACGAGTCGAACGCCCTAAGCATGCCGGACCGATTTTGTAGATAGTTGAAAAGTTGCTTCTGATAACGATACATAATAATTCGCTAATAAAAAGAGCTTCCAGATTTGGTTGTTCTCTATTATATAGTATGTATGAAACTAAATACAGAACTATGAAACATTAGATGTGAAATGCGATATTTTATTTTTATATAGCTGTTTTGTAACGTTTCGGGTAATTATTTCCTTAAAACGAACGATAACATGAAAACTCGAGAACTGATATGTTTATAACATATCAATAAAACATAAAAAATTTGATATTAAAAGTTAATATAAAAATAATTTAAGCCAAGGTTATATTATTACTCAATGCAGGAAAGGTCGAGAAGAATCTCTTGAATACTTGGTTATCTTATTTGTGATGTATATCAGAAAATTATGTTTGTTAGCTGTTTACTGTGTATATAGAAGTTTATCACAGTCCAAACTACAGAGTGACTCTAATTTTTGTACTTAAAAAGAAAGTGTTTTTATTCTGTTACAATCTTTATGCTATTTGAACAAGATAGATACTTTTGCAATTATTAAAATATTGTGTAGATTATAACATAAAAATGTGTACCTTATTGGCATTCAGGATTAATTGATATGAAAATGATAAATTTTGTGAACAGTGTGACTTGTATTACTTAATGGCCTAATGTTCTTGTATGGTGTTTTTCCCCCTTAAAAAAATCACTTACAAAATCTACCCTCCTCCCAGTTATTTTTATGTATTTCATCTGTTAAACTTTAGGTATTTCTCATGCAGTTAATTACCTTTTTAAATCACTGTTTTTAACAGGTGGTTGCTTTGAATTTTTAGTTTTGGGATGTTTCTGCAGGTGGTGTTCCAGATTTATTTGTTTTCTGTGAGTTTTTTTCAAATAAAAGTCGTCGTTAATCGAGATATACATTTAATGAAACCAAAAGATACATAATACTCGTTTCATGCCATGAAATTTAGCAATGACAGTATTTTCAAGGAGTTGGTTAAAATATGTGTAAATTTTTCTGCTTGTGCTATATTGGTTTTGGTATGTCAATTAAATTTGTCAATTATCATTCAGAGAAAGTTGTGCAAGTGTTATTATTGTAAACCACTGTTTACGTCATTAACAACTATTTACTAACATTTCTGTATATAGAATATTCTCGAGAACGTAAAATTTATTGTTCCAAATCATCATTATTACCTAAATTGTTGTTGTTTTGAATTAAGCACAAAGCTACACAATGGGTTATTTGTGCTCTGCCTACCACGGGTATCGAAACATACTGTTGAGCCACTGGGGGGAATCATCTAACTTATTATGAAAGTTCACATTTTTTAAATATGTTTTTAATTTCGTTAATTAGACAAAGTGTAATGTTTAAAAAGTTATCTGACTTATTTCATTTGCGTTTTCCAGACAGTTTCGAAATTTTTAAAATGCATTTCTGCACTACTTTGTATAAACGAGACGCACTTTCCAAAAGAAAAAAAAATTGCTTCAATCTAATAGTCGAGCAATTTATTTTAATACAGATATAGGAAAATGTAATGTAACTTTCTTTATACAGAATTTCTAAATATACAACATATACATATCTAATACGGATAATCGCCTGTTATATACTAAGGCCTAATTGAATTAACTTTAGTTTGTCAGAGTGCGAATCATTGGGGTTGCAAATACTCCTAAAAATATTCTGTAATATATTCGGAAAAAGAATTATTTAGTTTTATC
The DNA here is from genome assembly GCA_011833715.1 of Carcinoscorpius rotundicauda. Lineage (NCBI taxonomy): Eukaryota > Metazoa > Arthropoda > Merostomata > Xiphosura > Limulidae > Carcinoscorpius > Carcinoscorpius rotundicauda. The sequence goes on along the minus strand of CM022402.1, from coordinate 19,848,446 downwards.
TAACAAGACCAAAAAATTAAATCATCACAATTCTATATAAAATATTTCTGCGAATTGAAATTTTTCTTGCTAAAGCAACATAATATGAAGGAACGTAAGCGACTGATAAATAGATACGTTGTTTGTGTTGGAGAAAACCCACATTTGGTTGTCTTCTCTGTCCATCTGCGGGATATCATATCTCAGATTTTAGCTTTGTAAGTCCGTAAACTTACCACTGTCCAACCGGGGGACCTGAAAGGTGTGAAAACAGCACCATGACTAACAAGAATACACCCACTATGACTAGCAAGAGTTATAGCTTTGGGCCGATGTATTGCTTTTATTTATAATTCCAGGTTTGTTCCTTTCCCGTCAAATTTACTAAAGAAAGAAATGGCTGATAAACCATTATTATAAATACTACTTGGAAATTTTTATTTTCGGTTCATGGTCAAAGTGATAATGCGTTAAACCACAATGAAGTTTGCGAACCAATATATTAGAGCAGTGATATAGAGCTGTTTAACAGACATTTAAAGACATTGATTACGAAGTAGTGATGAATAACTAAAGAGACCACATGAAATGGAAAATTTTTTGTTCAAGTCATGAACGAAGTGTTTATATTTGCTTTTATTAAACACTGAATAGTCAGTTCTACTGGATGTCAGATTTTCAGCTGATCAGGCCGAAATTATTGTAAACTTTCCTTATTTAACAAGAACCTAGAATGACTGGCAATCCATGTGACTGGTCATTCTCATTCGACATGGCACCTGTTGAAGGACATTAGCTATCAATCTTATACAACTACGAAGTAGTGATGAATAACTAAAGAGACCACACGAAATGGAAAATTTTTTGTTCAAGTCATGAACGAAGTGTTTATATTTGCTTTTATTAAACACTGAATAGTCAGTTCTACTGGATGTCAGATTTTCAGCTGATCAGGCCGAAATTATTGTAAACTTTCCTTATTTAACAAGAACCTAGAATGACTGGCAATCCATGTGACTGGTCATTCTCATTCGACATGGCACCTGTTGAAGGACATTAGCTATCAATCTTATACAACTACGAAGTAGTGATGAATAACTAAAGAGACCACACGAAATGGAAAATTTTTTGTTCAAGTCATGAACGAAGTGTTTATATTTGCTTTTATTAAACACTGAATAGTCAGTTCTACTGGATGTCAGATTTTCAGCTGATCAGGCCGAAATTATTGTAAACTTTCCTTATTTAACAAGAACCCAGAATGACTGGCAATTCATGTGACTGGTCATTCTCATTCGACATGGCACCTGTTGAAGGACATTAGCTATCAATCTTACACAACATGTAGCGTTATAGCCAATCCTACCAGGAGCAAAACAAGTGTGATTCCAATATGATAACAAGGAAACTAGAACTACATCAATTAACTAATGAATTTATCGACTAATATGTATTATGAGACCTGCATATATACAAAATAAATTATAAGTTCAGAATAGTACTATATTAAAATAGAAAGACGAAAACTCATGGTATATAATAAAAGCATAACACAATATTAAAGATATTTTTAATTGCAATAAGATGAAAATAATATAAACACGGTTGACAACAATTTTGGTTTAATAAGCCTACTTTATTACTTAGTGTAAATGAAGAACAATAATAAAAGATAAATACAACTGTAAAGTGACGACCACTCTGTGAAAGTTACCAAATGAATAAGCGTTGAGAATTAGTAATTGCACTGGAATCACTTAGCAGATGGCAGTTATACTTTTAAGCAGTTCTGAAGCTTCAAGGTAATATGGGTAGTTTTAGGAAATCATGAGTCACACGTATACTTTATTCAAGTTTTGTAAAATATTAAACAAGTTATACTATTTCTTAAATTTACTTATTGTAGGGTTACACAGATATTCGAGTAATATATATATATATATATAGAAGAAAAGGAGAAAATTACACTTCAATCAAGCTGACATAGTAATTTCTTCACTGAGTTACCCTAAAAATTATACGTCAGCCGTAAGTAAGAGAAATTTTTCACATATTTATTTTACATAAAATTATGAATGTTCATAAAATAATAAATGAAAAGCGCCTTACAAACAACACATTCTGTTAGTTTCTGGGAGTGATATAATAGCCACATACATCAAAATGTCAAGAGCAGAAACGAATATACATAAATATTATATACTTCACATCACGCTAGAAAAATTACATTTTCTCTAGAAAATGTTTCTTTATTTATAGGATTCAGTTTTGATCAAAGTAATCACTGATTTAGCACGTAAGTTCCTCAGTTTTTGTTTTTTAAACAATATCAGATTTTTCAAGCCTAATATTTCATGTTAGTTTGCAAGTTTTTAATTTTAGAATATACGTTGTTGTTGTTTTGAATTAAGCACAAAGCTACACAATGGGTTATCTGTGCTCTGCCCACCACGGGTATCGAAACCCGGATTTTAGCGTGTAAGTCCGCAGACATACCGCTGAGCCACTGGGGGGCCTTAGAATATACTGTGCAGCACAAACGATTGTACAACAGATATTTCTCAATTTAAACTGTACCATAAATAATTCATTATAATATTTATTTAAAACTTAAGATAACGTTTAGTGTGATTTACGACAACTTTTAAACTTAAGCCAGTTTGTACTTATTGAAGTAAAATGAACTACAGTTTATTGTTTATTCTGATTATTTTAAAGTAAATTATTCTGTAATCTAAAATAAAATAAATTACAGCGTATGCCAGTCAGAGAAAACATCTTACAATCTTACTGTGTAGACAAAATTAACATTACCAACTAAGTGTGTTACGATATTCAATAATATTTCAGTAATTATGTAAGACTGTAACATGTAGTAGATATTATCCCAACTAGTCATGGTATACACTCAAATAACTTATCAATAATAATTCTCTCTGACTGAACTTTATCCCAACTAGTCATGACACAGTATACACTAAAATAACTTATCTTTAATCATTCTTTCTGACCGAACTTTATTTCAACTAGTTCTAATAATGTATAAAATGTGGACAATTGAACCTTAATAATAGTATCACAATGAGGTATTTCCCAAGCTAATAATGATAGCGTATAGTCTGTAGTTATTTAATTTCTAATAATTATCTCAGAATGTAACGTCTTCCAACTGAGTTATGATAGTGTATAACCCAAATTACGTCGATCTGTTATAAATGTATTAGAATGTAGCATTAAGTAAAACGCTGTAGAGAGTTAACATGTTATACTAACATATTGTTACTTATTATAATTTATCCGGACGATTTTCCTGTTTATTATGGTATGTATTATACTCTGGAATAATCCGAAACTGAATAGAATTGTAATTTGGGTGTAGAAGTTAATTAAATATCGACATGTATTTAACTGAAACAACCATTGATAATAAAATATAAATATAACAGTAAATCCGTCACAATATGTACTACAAGTGGAACCAAGATTAAATGTTTTATAGTGTATGAAGTATACCACCGTAGCGAACTAACACGTTTTAATACCAATGATAATATTCTACAGGGTAGAATACCTATTATCCGTAATCTTAGAGTGCTTCAGAAAGGTTTCATCAAACTTTAACGAATATGAGAATAACTTATTTTTTTTGGATTCGGAAAAGGAGATCATTCATGATTCTGTTATGCCATTTCCTCGTAAGCCTTGTTGTAGCAAGAAACTGGACGTGGTACTGATACCATGGTATTAAGTGATTTCTGTTACTCGCTATCAAAACCTAGTTCTTAATGTCCTTCCATAGTATTTCACGTAACTAATTAATTGACGATCATTGGCCGCAGAAGTGTCTTGTGGGCCGAAGTTGGAAGGTTGCAGGTCAAAGTAGAAAGTGGGTGTATCTCAAGAAATAGCTCTTCATATCAGCCTTATTGTGGCTGTTGGAGCAGAAACTGCAGTAAGATTAAGTATTATTGCAATGATGACAACCATTTTTTCATTGCATCTGTCCATAGACAGTACTAGCGCATTGTTTGGGATACCTATATATGTTGTGCTGTATAAAATTTAATAAAGTTTATTTCTGTATGTGACTCAGCGCCATGCACGAATGTAGTCAATGTTAATTTACATAAAAAATAATAAATGATCCATAACAGCAAAAATGGAAAGGGGTTGAAGCCCTCTCAATAACATGCTCCTTGTTCCAGACTATCATCATTCTACAAAGATTGGTTGAGATTGTCCCAGCGACAATAGTAAGAGAACAGACAAAAATATTTTTCTATTTTATATATACAAATACATACCAGAGGTGTTATTATACAAATTATGATGTAACATTGAATTGCATTGTTATACTAGCTTATAAATTACAATGTAATTTCTAGAATGGGATGTTTGACTAAATGTCTACTCTCACGCTGTAATAAAATGCAGTACTCAGTTTCACGTGAGTATAACAAATGGAGGTTAGTTGTTCTCACATAACAATACACGTAAGTTGTAGTATTATGGTTCCAACAATTCAATATGTTGAGTAAAACTAAATCATTATAACAAACAGTTGGTAATCTGTAAGGGTTAGCGTTATATATAGAATTGAAACGACATTCATTATATACATTTAAATAATTAAATCATAAAAGTGACATGAAATGTGATCTCCATATTAGTTCTATACTGCACGCATTTTAAAAATAAGTTGAGAAAAATGTTTCTTTGAATATGTTTTTGTTGAACAAGACAAAGTGAAATATATTTTGATAAGTTATAAACTGCGTTACATAGAAGCAAGATATTTAAATCAAGGAGGAAGTTGACATAATTGCATGGTTTATTTAGATTATCACCTGGAAATAAGAGCATGTAACCATAGAATTAAATTATTTGCACTGCGTTAAGGAAAAAAGATTTGTTATCTGTAAGTTATAATATTCTCTAAAGAGTTAATGTATTCCTACAAAAAAGTTAAAGATTTTTGAGTATCAACAGAGTTAAAACAATACATTTTCACACTTTAATTTAAATAGCGAGTTTAAATACAATACACATCCTCAAAAATGATATAATAAAGAAAAAATGTCCCCGACTTCTATAACAGTGGATTATTTGTAATACGCCTAAGACAAATTTATTTCATACAGAGTATGAAACCGCATGAACGGGATTAAAATACGATTTGCGACCGCCACTACATATCTGTTAAAATAATAAAGAAACGTGCCTGTAAAGTGAGCTGAAACATTTCTTCCAGTGCAGAACAGCGATCACAGCTACTGAGGAAAGTGTATGTGCATGAACGTCTTTAGCCTGCGATATATGTAGTCTGTAATATTACGAGAGTGGTTTGCAATAAAGCTTTAATCAGTTATTTTGTTAACAACGAGTGTGTGTTTTTCTTATAGCAAAGCCACATCGAGCTATCTGCTGAGTTCACCGAGAGGAATCGAACCGCTGATTTTAGCGTTGTAAATCCACAGACTTACCGCTGTGCCTGCGGAGGACTAACAACAATGAAATTAAATTGTTGTACAAGTTTCATTAAATAATGTGAGAATGTTAGCTCTAGTCATATTTAGGCTTAAGTGTTTCTCCGTCACAATGATCAACATTCATTTTTGGTGAAAAAAACAACAACAAGCTATTCAATTCACCTGACTTACCTTTGATGGGTCAATGATAAGTTCACGGAGCTAAAGCCCGGGATTCGATTCCCTGCATTGGACAGAATACAGATAACGAAAACAAAGGTTCACCAAGTAAAAATACAGCTAACTTAATATATCTTTCTTACTTAAAATTATTTAAACTGCACCGACTGATAAACTGTTTAACTTTGTTAAATATCATCTGACATCCTAGTAGTTTTAAATTGCTTCGCAATGCTCAATATCTAGGATATCCTTTAAAACCCTAAATATGTTTAGTGACTAGTGGAATCTTATTACTTTCACACACTTCAGAGCAATACTTCAAGGTTTTCACACATGCTTGAGCGGGAGATAATAGCTGATTTCAATATGATAGATATCCAAAGAGATGGTTTAACTTTGAACTCATACTTAAGAATTCACAAAGAAAATGTTGCTACATCTAGATCGATACCATTCCAATTTCTGGAAAGAACTACCGGCAAACAGATAAATAATAGATTTGTGAGGGAACAGATAGTGGTCAGCGTCTTACCAGACGAAAGGAGGGTAGAAAGGGGGTGAGGGGCACGCAGAAAACAGGGAATTGAGAAGGCGGTGCTATGTTCCGCAACGGTCTGCTACAGCGTCCACTCGTTGATCTTGCATAGTAGCGTGAATACGAGTGAAAGACGGTAGCGCATTATACTTAAAGAACTATCGTAGCCGTCGGTGCCGGCGCGTCTGAGCGGGAAGCGATCGCAGGGTATAAGAGGCAAGCAAATTTGCCATCGCTGGCTTCATTGCGTTTCTAAATATTGATGAGGGAACGTAATGACTATTTCCAAACGCTGTCATTCTTTAAAACTGCAATATAACGATGGCAAATAGGTTTGAACTATTATGAATCGGCTGTCTTGAAAATGTCAAGGGACGAAAATAACAATCGAGTTTACTATGTTTGACCTGCATAATCGTTTATAAGAAGGATATATTTGAATAGTTCAGTCTTAGAGCTAAAGTATTCTTAAAGAAAGAGAGTCGTCACAATAGCTTGTACTAAAATATCGTGAATTATTGACAAGATTTGTCGCCATCGTCTCTTTCACAGTTAGTAACATACCTAGAAAATCCCGGTTGGAGTCTTCTGGAATCAGTAAAGGGAAGACTTTAGGAAAGCAATCTCCGTATCTTGAAGAAGGAAATGATCACATTTTCCAGGTGAGAACCAATTTAGATATACATATGAATAAATATTTGTTTTGTAGAAGCAAGAAAATTGATCATGTTATTCTGTGATTATTGTCTTATTGATGCTAACTCATCAATTTTAGCTGACAAAATAAACAGTGAGTTCCGAACCAGTACAACTGTCAAGCTTTTTCTTCACTTTTCTTACGTCTATATATTCTTTAATATTATTTTTTTCATTACAAATATCGTGAAGTGCCACTTAATTCTGTTAGTTTCACAGATGGATCTTACTTATTTTCTTTGCGTTTAATTCAATCTAAACTTTAATAACCAAAAATATAATTATTGAGCTCGTAAAATGCCTCGAAATGTGAACTTTTCTTGCCAGCAACTGGGCTGTAAAACTAATCCAACAGTTCTAACTAATCTTTGATTTAATGTTTCAGGTTTTCAGCACAAGTTGTGTTGCTTATTCTATTTTTTAAATATATTATTATTTATTCAAACTATAAAATGAGCCAAATACTAAAAATATCTTACATATTAGTATAAAACTGAGTTTTAAACTAGTACTTGCGTCCTTGGAGAGCATATTTTGACTTTTATTAGATTTCGATGTTGGATGTGTACTGCTGCAAGTACACTAATGCTTTTGAGTACATTCACGTGTCGTAGGCGATGTGGATCTCACCAGTAAACAAGTGGCGTATTTTATGTAATTTGAAAGTAGCGAATTACTCCATTTTTGGTTAACTTTCCTTGATTACAATGTTTGTTTAAAATTTACTTAAATACTTTGTGAATGAATCTTTACACTCGGAAAACTTATTTTTACATTGTTTGACATTCTCAGTTGGCCAAACCTCGTTAGGTTTTATGAGATTACTGCCGAAAATGTCGTTAAAAGCAAGAGTACTCAATGGATGATTCAATGCTTTCTAATGAATACGGGTTTGCTCTTCTGGTGTATAAGAAGTCAGTTTATTACGCAGGATTGAATTTATTTATTTTTGAGATATATTTTAATATTGATCTAAATAGTTTTACTTTTGAAGTTAGTTTCGTACTTTATTAAATGCTATCGTTTTAAGTAGTGTCAATATATCAGAAAAAATGATAATAAACCAACGAAATAACGTTCGAATTGATTTGTTGCAAAAAACACAAAGACCATCTGTTTGTTGTTGTTTTTTCGAATTTTCAAGTGACAGCTACCCGTATAGCCTTCCCTAATTTTTAACTGATAGACTAGAGAGAAGAAACCTAATTAATGTTAGCTACCTCCAACTCTTGGGTTAATCTTGTCTGACTCAATATTTGGATCTGACAGTAGTCTTTATTGTGGAGCATGCTTTTCTGACAACGGGGCACGATCCATTAACCTCTGATTCCCAGTTCGAGCTAACCACTAGACCAAACATAACCTTCCAAGAGTTTAGTTATGTAATATTTTCAAAAGGTTTACACATATTAAACCTTAAAGCAATAAATGAGTCGTTTGACAAATAACAAATGGCTAGTAACAAATGGAAGTGCAATGAAGTAGCTTAACAAATGAAGAATAAATCTTATAAGGCTTAACAATTCAATCGTTTGGTGAATAATGAGTAAAATGATGTAAGCTAAACAATTAAACTAGTATTAATTTTATATCTATTCACTTAGACTTTTTGGCTAAAATGACAAATAAAATTGTACATAAACTAACAATTAACTCGACGAATAACAGTTAAACTAATCCAAAGCTCGTTTGTAATGATTAAAGGTAGCGTCATCTTGGCAAGTTTTACGAAACTGATATCGATTCTTGTAATTTAATTCTGAATCGACCATCATAATCAATTGTTCTGTAGCTGATACTATCACATAGCTATAGAAATGTTTTACGCTTGTTTAGGTTAAGCCTTTTTCCCAAAGCTATCTTTAAAGCTTTAGAAGATTTTCGCCTTATCGTCAACAACATATTTGTTTTTTCTCTTATGTTTTTTTAATTTCGCGCAAAGCAACACAAGGGCTATCTGCGATAGCCGCTCCTAATTTAACAGTGTAAGACTACAGGGAAAGCAGCTAGTCATCATCATCCATCGCCGACTCTTGGGCTACTCTTTTACCAACGAATAGGGGAATTGACCGTAACATTATAACGCCACTACGGCTGAACGAGCGAGCATGTTTGTTGCGACAGCGATTCAAACCCGCGACCCTCAGATTAAGAGTCGAATGCCTAAACTCACCTAGCCATGCCGGGCCCCATATTTGTCTTATCACACTTAAAAAGAATTTTAGAATAAACTTGGATCTTCTATTTTAAAAGGAACATTTTTATTTCTGCAGCTCACTTCAAGTCAAAGTTCCAGAAATAATAAAACATCGTTAGTTTCTGTTAGTTTTCAAAATATACATTATATCGTATGGAGACAGAACTTTAGGAGGTGTTACTGATTGGGGACGGTTAGCACAGATAGCCCTCGAGTAGCTTTGTGCGAAATTTAAAATAAACTAACAAACAAAACAAATAAGTTACTGATTAATTAGCTTACGTTTCTCGATGCTTTGAAGCCATAACTTTAAATGAAAACAAGAAAACCATTGCGATCTTAGAAAATGTCTTTTTTTATCTGAAAACAATCAAGTTGATGTAATTTAAAACTGTTTTTATTGTTGTTGTTATTGTTTTTTTGAAAGACAACACCTCCTGTCTCTTCTGGTTAAAAACCGGAATTATTTTGCTTCAAAATTTCAGAAAGTAATCACAGTTGTTCTCAGTAAAATTTAAATTAAAAGTAAATGCTGGAAAAGGGACTACAATAATATGAGTGAGAACTGCTTTCGATGCTTTATTTTAGTAGAACAAAGACTGAAACACGAAATTCTCCCCCAAAACTATTTGATTTTACAGAAGTATTTCTATTTATCTTAACAATATCATTTAATAGTTGAAGGCTTTACGACAGAAGTAAAGATCGTGTTTAAAAGCAGAACTCCAAGCTCGCCAGCAAGAGAACAATGAGGGTCAGATTTTTTGATTTTTTTCAGAACTTGCTTGATTACAGTATTCAAAGTAAAAAAATGGTGTAAGGTAATTTTTATGGAATTTCTTTCCTATTGAAGAAAAAAACGCCCTATTAGTTTTGTTGTTGACCGAACTATCGTCGTATTACCTATTTGTGTACGCATATGATTTTGTTGTTTTTTTTCTGAATATTGCATAAGACTATAGCTAAGGCCTAGTGATTCTGGTTTTATAGAGAAACCAACAACTCCACGTAAACTGTAATAGTGCAGGAATTGTATGAAATGTAGAACTTTAGTTTCGTATAAATCGGACATGAACGTAGTCACGACACAGCAAAACTTTCATCTAAGCTACACGTAAATCTCAAGTAACCAAATAAAATGGAAATTCTAAGAAGATCGTCGATATAAGACATAAACTGAAATTTTGTATCGTGAGATAATTTTTATAACTTAATTTGTCATGGTATATAACTTTAGAGGTACTTTTTATGTACGAGTTGCTTGCCCTTCAAGTTTATTGTAGCCAAACAACATAACAGAAGCATCATTTCGGTGGGGGGGGGGAGACTAATTTCGAGTGGACTTCCAGTTTAGCTTGGATCCTAAAGCCATTAGTTAATTTGCATGTATAGAACTTTACAATACTACACAGTGTTTCCACTTATAAATATGTAATGATTTGTTTTTGAATTTCGCGCAAAGCTACGCTAGGGCTATCTGCGCTAGCCGTCCCTAATTTAGCAGCTAGTCATTACCACTCACCGCCAACTCTTTGGCTACTATTTTCCCAACGAATAGTGTAATTGGCCGTACATTGTAACGCCCTTACGGCTGAAAAGACGAGTATGCGTGGTGTGACGGGGATTCGAATTCGCGACTCTCAGTGTACGAGTCGGGCGCCCTAACCACCTGGTCATACTGAGCCAAATATGTAATGACCGAGTCACAAATTTTGAGTACATGTATAAATATCAAGTGAACTCAAGTCACCTGCAAAATGTATTTTATACTTACTAGCTCACACTGTAGGGGTTGGTTTGTCACTTCAGTGGTTACATCATTAAGCAGTCTAATTTGGTAAACACTGTATTACACAGTGTTCGTTCTTCAGTTCCGGCTACATGTTTTAGGTTCGGGTTTTTCACGATCTGCTCAATCAATATATTCTTGTTCATCTTCTGTCTCAAACGTTCCAATCACCGAATGATCACTTGTAACAACGTTCATAATAAAAATTTCATAGCCTCAATTCATTGCCTTACGCCTCGTAAATAACTCAGTAACCTGATATATTTTTCAGTGACCGAGAACTACGTGCAGATATAACTACATATATATTCATTTATTCATTTATCAGTGTTCGTTAAAAAGAATTATTTATAAGATAGCAGTGCTAGAGATAACGTTATTAAGCGATTCTATCATCGTTGCATTGTAGTCAAAGACGTTCTGGTTTGGAATCAGCAAGGAAAGAAATGAAAAGTCGTTACTTCCGTAAGATCTTTCTCGTTCTTTCGAGACTTAATCCGCCAAGGCCCTCTGTATAAAACTTTGATGTCCATATATATATATATATATATTACCAGGCGTTACTTGACTGGTTACTAGCTCATACTGAAGCGAAAAATGTTGCCACATAAACATGGTTACATGAAACTTAAATACTTTTAAAAACTACTATAAAAAAGGGGTTCTTGATCGTTAAAAGACGCTGGTTTGACTTGAACGACAAATGGGTTTATAAAATAGGTTGATTAAATTAATCGATCTTTAATCTGGGCACCTTTGACGAGCTGATTTTATCCTCATTATGTAACACAGATGTGTCACATCAGACACATGGTATTTTCTTCAAATAATATTGTTTAATCCTAATGAAAGTATTCAAATTTGAAAGAAGTGGTGTTAATAACATCGAAAATACATTATACATCAATGCCACAGAAGTGTTACTCAAGAACTGATTGAATGATATAATTGTTTTTCGTTCCATTGAGGTATTGCTATTTAAACGTCTTACTCAATCAAGATCTCAGAAATTTACGAAAGGATTGATAAAAACTGAAGAAAAGACCCATCAAGAATGATAAGATATTGGGATTATGTTCGAAAGTATCGCTAACAGCAAGGGTACAGAAATCGGTAATCAATCCATTCCATTTTGACTAGAATAATATATCAGTTACTAAGAATAGTTTGGATGGGACAACAGCTCCAGGGTCAGACCCGTGGGGAATCTAAAAGGGCTTATTAAAAGTTGTACAATAATAATAATACCAACTGAGTTAAGTACATTGATCAAACTTTCATTTTTTTTCTTTCAGGAGCATCTCTTCAATAATGTCGGTTTTATGAACATTATTGGTTAAAATATTCTACATATAGATATATGCGTGTGTGCTTATTATTTTTCATTTTTATTACATATGTATTTTGATTATGAGAATTATTTGTACTGTGTTTCATTAAACAAATTTGTGTCTACCTAAATCTTCAAATACTTTGTGAGGTATCTTGGAAGTACAGTAAAACAAGTGAAGAAACCTAGGGGATGAATCAATACATTCTTAACATTTTTCTTTTATGATATTACATATTTATAGTTAAACCGGTTTATTAACTATTGGATTAATACAATCTCTGATTTATAGGGTGCCAGAAAAGTCTGGAATCATAGGCATTTCAACGAATTTTACGGAATGTGTTCCATATGTTGTCTTTGTAATTTGAAACAACTGAGGGCTAACAGTAAGACTGACTCGACCTTCCCATGCTTTGACAGCGCCACAATCAGTCACGTATGTGAAATTAAGAAAAGCTGCCAATCACCTATGGTTCCAGACTTTTTGGACGCCCTATTTACAGTTAGCCTGCTTTGAAAAGGAGTAAAAAATAAAGTTTTAAAAAATACTGCAGTTAATGCGTGCGGACATCTATTCATTTTAAACTGTCAGTCTTTTAACAGTATCATAAGGAATTATAACAACCGAGAAACAATTCTATTAACATTTTCCAGAAATATTTTACACTTATGGAGACTGTGTTATTATTATATAGTATCACCAATATTTCATCGCGCTGTGAATGTTAAACAGAAGTATTTCCTCAATAATACTAAAAACTAGGACTAATCAAGACAGCTTCGCTTCTAATCGGCCAACCATAATTTTTCTTTGTTTTCGAGAAGTCACACAAGAGAAGTATTTGTTTTGGAATTTCGCACAAAGCTACTCGAGGGCTATCTGTGCTAGCCGTTCCTAATTTTGCAGTGTAAGACTAGAGGGAAGGCAGCTAGTCATCACCACCCACCGCCAACTCTTGGGCTACTCTTTTACCAACGAATAGTGGGATTGACCGTCACATTATACACCCCCACGGCTGGGAGGGTGAGCATGTTTAGCGCGACGCGGGCGCGAACCCGCGACCCTCGGATTACGAGTGCACGCCTTAACGCGCTCGGCCATGCCAGGCCCACAAGAGAAGTATCCATCATTAAGTTGATGTCATTTTCAAGTTCTTGTGTCATTTAGAGTGGAAAAAATGTTTCCGAGAAGTCACACAAGAGAAGTATCCATCATTAAGTTGATGTCATTTTCAAGTTTTTGTGTCATTTAGAGTAGAAAAAAATGTTAAATGGTGGCGACAGAGTAAGCGTTACAAAATGGAGGGAAGGAATTAAAATAAGCATGAATGTGGAAGAACAGCAATAAATAGAGGGCGCACGGACACGAAAACAACTTTTCTCATATAGGATATTTTAAACACTTGCTCTGCCATTACCCTGGTATTCAGGAAAGACCTAGTTGGGCAGGAATATGGCTAATTTAGTGTGGTCAACATATTACAACATATTCTTCACTGCTCTTACTCGAGGTTCTTTAGAATTCATTTGGAATAATAATGTAATAAAACAAGATAAAATCTTTTTGTTCACAAAATAAAGAACTACCATACAGAAGTATGTAACATATCCAGAGTGGGTTTAGTTTAACAGTGAATCAAACTAGGCGGAGAACGAACACACGAAATACCACATCAATAATTTTACTGCAAGTAAACTAGTACCTTTGTTTGTTTTTTACTTGTAGGGGCGTAGTCCTGCTGCTCACCCTATTCCTGGGGGTGAAAGGAGAAGAATTCGACAGTATCAAAGACGAACAATTCATCCTGAATGAAACTAAACGAATGCTCTTTGGTACTATTAATTCAGGTAACAATTTGGATCTATTTTTTCACATCTTTTTTCTTAGGAAAAAATAATCTAGTTTTCCTTGGAATTTTAGCACAACTGAAATTTTTTTAGCTGTTATAATTATACCCATTTAGGATTTGAAAAACAATATCAAACATACATAAATAACTCAAACAAGTTGCATGGAGATATCCAATTATAATTAGTGTCCGGTAATGGACGTGTGTTTATTGAGAGACTTCTTGCACAGGGGTCGTGTATATTATAATAAAAATTGAGCAACGACGTTGTTTTAACTGGATGAGTGGAAAGTTGTACTGTGAAGCTGCGATGTTAACAAACGTTTCTTTGGTTTCTAGTATTTTCTAGAGCATTCTAAATATTTTCTATATTAAATAATGTTCACATTAGTTATTCTTTGTGTATTATTTTAATACGATTATATGAAAATTTCTCAATGATAAACTTTGCTCATCGAACCTTACTAAGATTTTAGACCATTTAGTATACATCAATAGAAACAAATCGGCAAATAAAATAACCTATCAGAACACGCTACTGATAACAAAATGACATATATTATTGCAGAGTGTAAAACGATGTTGTTTGTAATGAAGTATAAAGCTACACAATGAGCTATCTGTACTCTGCCCACAACGAGTTTCGAAAGCCGGATTTTAGTGTTGTAAGTTCGCAGACGTACTGCAGTACTGGGAAGGAAGGGGGCTATTGCTATTATGCACAAGGTACACAACGGTGCTATACCTACCACGGGTATCGAAACTTAGTTTCTAGCAGTATAAATCCCCATACATACCACTGTGCCGCTAGGTGGCGTGTTGAAAAATTTATTAATGAACTTTATTGAACAAGCTAATTAAACCTACATAGACTTACAAAATTATAATGTTCATAGGAAAAACTTAAAGCTCTTAACCAAACAGACATATTTAAAGTTCTCAAATGTATAAAAGTACGTACGAGGAAGTAGAAAATAATACAAAAACTTTAACTAAATTCATCGGAAATAGACGATTAACATGAACAAATATAATTAATTAAATGTTCTAATACTTTGTAAGTACGTAAAGAGGGTTAACTACGTTATGTGAAAACGATTTTGAATATGCAAATTAGCAAGTTACGATATAAAGTCACGAAGGAACATCACACGTTAAGTGGCGTACCATAAATATAGTTTGAGGACATCGAAAAATATCGTTTATATGAAGGTTATGTAATAGCCAATTCGGTGCAAAGTATTCATTACAGTTAGATCATAAGCACGTATTGAGATCGGTATTTATAAATTTTTAGACGAGAATACCCTTTGTACTAAAGGAATATTAATCATCTTGTAACAACAGGACCATCCGGAAAAGGACCTGTAATAAGCCGTACCTCAATAGCAGTAAGCAAATATTGACGTCTTTGAAAGAATTGAAAATTTACGAAGAGAAAGTTAATAGCAAAAGCCATCCGTGACCCAGACAACAGTAAGAAACATAATCAAGAAGAATTTCTGTTGGAAAGGCTTCACAAACCACGTGTATACAAGTTGATTCTATGGAGCATCTGTTCAACTGTCGCATTCCGCAGTTAGTTGGTCAATGAAACAAGTATTAATGCTAGTCAACGAGCCGAAATTAAATGTATTTGGATCATTATGCGATCGAATTGTTCAAACCAGGCGTTGAAAATTTGTCGTCTATTACACCAGATGAAATATGGAATGCCAGTAGGAAGGAGTGTTCTGCTTTTGGCGTGACAGCTTGCGATGGAGCTTTTTACAATAAAAATTATGCTGCAGAGTTATTGTTAAAATGCAAACGGTCGATTAAAGTATGACGGAACGTAACGGAACCGGTTATAACAGCATGGTGAGGCTCTAAGTTTTTTGGTATAACGTACCCAACTTCTTTATTACGTAATTCTATTTTTCAATCATAAATGGAAAACTTTTCTCGTTGGCTATTTTCGATTAAAACTTTTTTTTAGCATAATGATTTTGCAAGTAAATGTTTTTCAAGCGTTGGATTATGCTTAAAATATCACGTGTTTTGCTTACAGAGACATGTTACGAAACTCATGAGATTGAATCTTTTAAAGACTTGAAGTGAAATGAATGAAAGATAAATCATTCCATTACTGTAGCTACACTGTGGTCTCGCTTGTATTGGGCCATGCAATATATGAGATTCAGTTGAGACCTTATTTTCTATGAGGGAAAGGGAGCGGTGTAAGAACCTAAAAGCGTTTGGTGCTATAACCTGATCCCAAGTAACGGGACCCTGCATGCCCAGGTGGTTCGGGCTCTCGACTCGTAATCTGAGCGTCGCGTCTTGAAATCCCCGTCACACCAAGCATATTCGCCCTTTCAGCCGTGTAGGCATTATAACGTGACAGTCAATCCCACTATTCGTTAGTAAAAGAGTAGCCCAAGTATTGGCAGTGGGTGGTGATGACTAGCTGCTTTCCCTCTAGTCTTACACTGCTAAATTAAGGACGGCTAATAAAGATAGCCCTCGAATAGCTTTTTGAAAAATTCAAAAACTAAATCAAACCAATTATGTTCATTGGCCTTAAGAGTTTGGCCAGCAGTGTATATAGGCATCCCTTGTGTAGTGCCCCCCAGTGGTTCAGCGGTATTTCTGCGGACTTACAACGCTAAAAATCGGGTTTCGATACCCGTGGTGGGCAGAGCACAGATAGCCCGTTGTGTAGCTTTGTACTTAATTCAAATGACAAAAACAAAACAACTCTTGTGTAGCTTTGCGCGAAATTCAAAACAAACCAAACAAACCCAAAGAACGATGCATTTTATTGTAAAAATCGGTAAATTCCAAAGATTTAGTACATTTGTGTAAGAATTATGAAGTTAATATGAAGTTCAAACTGAACCAGAATAAACAGGTAATTACACTCATCAGTGTTAAACAAAAGAAAGGATTCTAACGTAGGGTATTTATACTTTTACACCACTGACAAAACCTTCGTGGCTGTGACGGTGAATTAGTTCTCGTATAATTATATTTCTCAACTGAGGAGTTGATGTAGAGAATCATAAGCAAACTGTACTGGTCACGTGGCATCTTCAACCAAGAACCTATCAATAAAAACAAAAACAATCTTGAATTTAAGATTATTCGACTACAAAAAATATGAAAACAAAACGACTCATCGTCCACGAGTATTTTCTAGGTTAACAATTATTTAATATCCAAATAGATGTAGTTACCGAAATATATACGACCATGATGTTCGTTTATTTTGCTGAGAAGCAAATAGTTATACAATGGTTAGGTCCGGCATGGTCAGGTGGTTAAAGCGTTCGACTCATAATCCGAGGGTTGTGGGTTTGAATCCCCGTTTCACCAAACATGCTCGCCCTTCCAGCCGTGGGAGCGTTATAATGTGAAGATCAATCGTTGGTAAAAGAGTAGCCCAAAAGTTAGCGGTGGGCGGTGATGACTAGTTCCCTAATCTTATACTGCTAAATCAGGAACATCTAGCGCAGATAGCTCAATATAAAAAAAAACAAACCAAGCCAATAGGTTACCTGTGCTTTGCCCGCCGAGGTAAGACTATAATGTTCCCGAGTTACAGTTATAGAGCTAACAATTTTTTTATTTCTTTTGAGTCACAATAGGATAATTTCATCAATATCTTTGTTTAAATATTACTGCAACTGTATGTAAGAAATGAAGCGTTGTTCTCTTGTCGAAAAACATTGAAAATGTAAAACTGAAAGTGCGCTTCACTTACGTGAACCATCGAGTCAGTTGTCGATGTAAGCGAATCATCTCACCATATGGCCTTTAGGAGTCAGGGGTGGTTGGAACCTTCCACAAGAAAAGAAATTTCGTAGTTCGGCCATATGGTTGAAATTTAAGCGGAAATTCGAATTTTCCTTGTAAACAGTAATAGTCCTGTATGATAAAAAGACCGCCCGATAAAGAGTATTGGAACTGCTTTCTCTAGAATGTTCTAGAGTGTTAGTCCTAGTACAAGACACCCTATGACATGTGAACGATATAATATTATGTAGTATGTTGTGCAAATAATCGTGAAATGGTGTACGAAGTTTAAGGACGATGTGCCGAGGTAAGCCTGAATGTCATTAAGACTTTGTTCCATTTTTACATTAATTTCTATAGTCACTGAATCCCACTGTGTTCGGTCGGAAAAAAAGAGGCGTAACAATGTAAAAGAAATACTGTCGCTATTAAGTGTATTGTTTTATGCGGACGGGGCACATGTTCAGGATATCAGCAGTTTATCGAAATGTTGTTAATTCATTAATATGAGCTAGAGATCAAAGACAAGGACAGAAATTGTCGCTGTGAATTTCAAATTAAAACAGGAATTTGAAGACAGTTTAACACTATTTTTAAACCATAGATAACATAGAACAAGCATAAATTGGGTGGTTTAGTTTACAGTCTGTATCCTCATGGAATTTGACAAGCTTTCACTGAACGTTATATTCCTTTTGTATTAATAATTAAAATTTCTAATAAAGCGGTTTTTACACAAGATTAAAAATACTTTTCTCCAACTACAAATTAACAAAGTTGTAACCTCTAAAACCTGGGAAATAAACTTCCAACGTTTTGTCAATAAATCTCCATAATTTATCTGCTATACTCGCTACCATAATTTTGCATGAAGTCGATCACTTTGACCATCCTTGTAACCATCAAAAAAATGCAAAATACGATTCAAAATTATCCATTTTTGTTTTGTAAAATTACTTCAAATTGTAACAATGTTAGCAATATAGATAATAAATTATAGAAGACTATCAAACTTTGAAACAAATCGTTACTAAAACTTCTGTATCTGAATATCTATCGTAATGTATCAACCCTAGACTAGAGCTAACGTTGTTAGTTAAAAGCTTCATTCGCTGATTTTTGGGCTACTTGTATACTCGTATGACCACATTTAATCGACAAACTTTAAGCGTACTCATGATCTGTCCCAGAATGTGGAGAAAGGTTTTGAAAATGGGACTAGAATCAGGACTCGTTTGATCCGTAGTGAGGGAACACTGACAACTAAGCCACGAGGGACTCGAATGAATAAGGATTTTTGCACATAAATGTTCTTTCCGATTCATGATGTTCTTAGAGTTACATAAATAAGGTTTCTTCTTGACTTGTTGGAAATTACCTTAACTGTTTAATATATCTCCTACAATGATGCAGCAAATAATTATAGGAAGCTTACAAAGTTACAATTAACAAGTTTTCGTTAAAACTGTCTTACTTATAATTTTGTTTTATAATTTTTCGTATAACTTGATCAGTAGATTGGGGGAAGATGGAGACCAAGAGTCTGGTGATGATTCACAATCTACTGAAATTAATGAATCTGTCGGTTCTCGGTCTCTGTGGGTCTCAGAAAAAAAAAGGCTTAACGATAAAAAGGGGATGAACTACTTTATAACATAATAACAAAAAGACCCGTTCTTTGGTGATGTGCTCCAGTAAAAGACGATTCTTTGTGGTTCTTTAGCAATTATTAATTTATAATCCTCCCTTTCAAATTACAGAACAATCTTCAAGGCTCAATGGATATATTTTGGCATCAGTTCTAAATACAATTCAGAAGAAAGGGGAAAATATTTTTATTTTTTCATTTTCTCAGATAAATTGGTTATCAAGATCGAAAAAAAAGAAAAAAGAAAAATTAACGTTTCAATAAGGAACTATTTCTTTGTAAATAATTTACATTAGTGTTATATAATTTTAGAACCGATTAAGCTTAGGTTCGTGGCTTCATGAAAGAAAAAAGTAAAAATATTTTTATTTAGAGAAACAAAGTAAAAACCTTCACGTAAATGAGCACAGACTGTTTTCAATAGGAAATTGTATGGTCACGGCCTAGTAATTAGCATGCCAATCTCAGTGTCCAAACACTAACATGTAATACCGCTGAACAAATACTGCACGTTCAGCTGTAGATACGTTATAAGCGCGACAGTCAAATTGGCTATTCGGTTCAAAGTGCTGAGGAAGACCTTTGTGGTGGCGTGTGCTGCTTACTGACTCTCTTCTGATTAGCAGCTCAGAATTAAGATGTTTCTGAATTCTGGTAATTCTCTAACCTGACGATGCATAACATGTCATTCAGGTCTAAAGTTTTACATCCAGTTCTAAGAAATGTGTATTTTATACATTACAATTTTATCAAGATGAAACCACCTACTGATAATAAGAAAAAGAATTGTTTGTTTGTACGATGAATAAATTACAACGAGAAAATCAGATAAACTACTGAGCAATGAATATTTCGTTATTTAGAAGCTTAAGTCGTAGCTGTTCATAGTGAATGTCTCTCAGGATTTCCCAGTCACGATTAAGAATTGTTTACTCTATAAACAATACCATCAAAATAATGAAACAGTCTTCAAAGCTCTCTTATTTATCAAATTTTCTGATTTTGTGTTGTTTGGAGACCTTGTCAATTTGTTATATAATTCTGATGACATAGCTCTTTACTTCCTGTTAAAGTTACTTAGAAGAACTTTGTTTCTCTAATACGAAACGCAATACTTGGTTGCTAAAGAACCACGTAATACGTCTTAAGTAAGGCAGTTTAGCAACATACGTTCACACGAAGATTTCGTCCAAACGAGATTATGTTAGCGTGTTCAGCGACTGTATTATTAAATGCAGTTGAGCACTTTAGATCAAATCATAGATTGTGTGTTTCATTTTGTAGTGTTCAATTCATTGTGACGGTTCTGAAAAACAATATAAAAAACAACAACACACACATTCTGCATTTCCTAATTTTTCTGAAATCGCTACTTTACTGTATAATTCTTCTAAACTTGTCTCTTTACTTTATAATTATTCTAAACTTGTCACTCAAACTGCACAATTTTTATAAACTCATCATTTTAACTTGTCATTTTACTTTATAATTATTCAAAGCTTTTCACACGAAAAACTTTGTGCTATCCAGACCACTGTTGTGTTTCTATGGAAACCAGTCGTTTCAGCTGATGATGATTTTGAAGGATCTAACTTCTACCAGTTATCAATAGCTCATGTCACGTCTAACAGTTGCCTAAAGTGTATACTGTGGAGTTGAATATTGTATTACACAGTTTTACTGTTCACCTAAACCTCTGTGTCTCGTCAAGCCTCGTTGAATTTCGGTCTGTAGTAGTCATAGTAGTTTATTTTATTATAAAACATAGTACAAAATCCTTGAACCTAATGTTTTGTTATTACTATTAACATTCTGCCAGAAAAAACATTCTCACTAAATGCCATTTACGTATGTCAATGTTTATTTATTCTGAAATGTTACTTACGAACTTTTTAAAATAAATATGACACGGTCTTTCAAGTGAACTCAAAGATACAGTCTACCGAGGTGTAACGTCTAATTGTGTTTATAATGCTCTGCGACTCTTTGATCTTTTCAAATGGACTTTTTAGAAGGAGCGGGAGATTTTCCTCATATGTTCCCTAGTAAAACATTTTACTTCTACATTAAACTATATAATCTTAACGGTAAAGAAGATATACTAATTATTTAAATTGAATTGGAGTTCCGCTAGGATTTTCTTTTTCTGATTTATTTGTAGATCTTCATCTGTATAAAGGAATATAAACATTTATTTGTAGATCTTCCTCTGTATAAAGACATATAATTTTTTTATTTGTAGATCTTCCTCTGTATAAAGGAATATAAGAAAATTTTTATTTGTGGATCTTCCTTTGTGTGATTGTTTGTTTTGGAATTTCGCACAAACTCGAGGGCTATCTTTGCTAGCCGTCCCTAATTTAGCAGTGTAAGATTAGAGGGAAGACAGTTAGTCATCACCACCCATCGCCACTTCTTGGGCTACTCTTTTACCAACGAATAGTGGGATTGACCGTCACATTATAACGCCCCCACGGCTGGGAGGGCGAGCATGTTTGGCTCGACGCGGATGCGAACCCGCGGTTCTTCGATTACGAGTCGCATGCCTTAACGCGCTTGGCAATGCCGGACCAGTCCTTTGTATGAATGAATATAAAAATATATATATATATATTTACAGATCTTCCTCCTCTTCCAAGCAAAAGAAAGCTACATTTACCTGTGTATTCTTTATAATATAGATTCTATAAAATAAAGTAATAGTTTAAAGTGAACTAAATTTCATCGACATATTTTTTCCTCTTTTTACTTTTTATTGTAAACGCAATCATGATTATTCTTTAATATTGAAATACAAAACTCTACAGTTAACTATTTGTACTGTACAAACTACGGGTATCGAAACTCGGTTTTAGCGTTCTAAGCCTTCAGATCTTCCACTAAGCCACTGGAAGACCCCCGTAAGAAAGAAGAAATGAGTGATTCCCTGTCTAGACCAAGATTGAAGTTGGGAGATGCATGTTTTATTGTTATGGCCTGTGCTGTACTCATAGCTTTTAATAAAAACTTCTGAATGAAACCAACAAGGTAGAAATGTGTGTGGATACAGCGTCTTCTCGCTATCTTTTTTTTTTCTGTTTATGCCATTTTATTTTCTATGAGTAACTTTGGTATACCCTGTACATTTTTTATAAGACTGTTTGTCTCCATGGTGCTTTCAATGTTAGTTCCTCATGCTTGGACATAGTCTTGATTTTAAGTAAGTGATATATAATCACGACAGCCACGTGATAGTGGTTCTTGTGTAAAGTGAGTCATATCCCAGATCATTCACTGAATGCGTGTATGTTTCCGACATTACGTGCATAGTGGGGTGGGGATAGTTGTGGCCTGTATCTAATCTTTCTTGATGGCTTTTTTTTTAGCTTGCGTTAAGTCATATCGTCTTCAAAAAGTTTGTCCTGTTTTTTTTTATTGACGTAAGTGTTTTGTATTATGGTGTACTGATTTGATCGTTTCGGTCCGTGTGAGAGCAAGTCCTTCTTTGTTGTTTTGTTTCTATACAACATAAGAAATTTGCATGGTGTGATTACTTGTTTATTTCAATCTGTGTGATATCGTGTATTTGTTTAATCCGTATGGGAAGAAACCGTTTTGTTGTTTTTATAACAAAGAGCTCGTGCATGTCGTAATTATTTGTTTATTTCAATCCGTGTGAGATCAGTTAGTAAACGACTGAAAATATTTCTTTTTTTTTTTCTTATGTATAAAGTTGAAAAGGGAAAAAAAGAAACATAACTTGATTTGCGTCAAAAGAGAATCATTTTACCGAACAAAAAATCAAGGCTTCTATGAATCATTTGATAAACTTAAAGCCATACCTATAGAATTGGAAGATATTCTTCAACCAATGTCAAATAAGCCTTGACATCCAAAAGAAACTGCCGTAGGTGACTAGAAACAGTCATTATCATTAAAAATAATACACCTTTCTAAAACTCTCTGAACAATAATATTTTCACTATGCACCTAATTAAAAGTTAATTTACCACTAAACTAATTAACATATTATCAACAGCTTTTGATCAAAACCAGCAGTCTTCATAGATCAGAACCTTAATAAAAAGTTAATAATTGAACTGATTTTATATATAGCTCTTAGTAGGAGGACATAGTGTCAACAACTTTAATGATTTGAATATACTGATTCGTTAGTTGGACCCCATTGTTGTCTATACCTTTGGGTATGATCTAAATAATAATTTCATATACTAGGAAAAACTAATAAAAATAAATACACTGTACATATTAAACATCTTAACCAAAACTCATAATGAAACTACATTACAGGAAGAATGGATTATAGTTTTAATCATTAAGTCTCAGGGGGCCGTTGTATGTATCATATAGGTCGGTGTCATATAATGTTTAAACAGAAGTCTCCTCTGTTGTGTAATTTACATTATCTGGGTTGGTTAACGATGCCTATGTCGTAGTTACTGTGACATGAATCGTTTCTCTTTCTTATTGAATGTATTTTGTATCATCATTACCGAAATGTCACGTGCTCAAAAAGCCATGACTGCTCCTTTTTTAAATTTTTAATTGCATTTATTAAACCATAACAATGGAAATAACGCACTTTTAGACTTAATAAAACTTAATAACTTAAAATACGTTCTAATTTCCGTCCAGTTTATAAAGTTGTTTAGATTTCCACCACTTTCTCACGCACGTACGTTGTTTGCTCACATACTGTGAGATACTACTTTGAAAATTCCCCTAGTGGCGACGAGTCAAATTCTCCTTCCCCTCACACATACACACATTTACAAAACTCCCTCAATGGAGAAGACAGAGTTAGTTGCACATATGTTATTAATCATCCTGCTTTGCCTGTGATAAATTCTTTAATTATCCATTAATTCATCAAAAGTTAATGAAATACTGAAAATATTAACTAAAGTAACTAATAAAATGGTATATCGTGGGTTATGCATCCAGTTTAGGAAACTGTGCAGTAAGCAGTTTAGCAGTTCTTTTTCTGATGTGTGAAAGACTCTGATGTGGCTAGTGAGTGCCTTTACCGCAGTCTCTGGTGGTATTTGATTTTCTGTAGTATAGAGTTTCTGTTTACATTCAAGATAAAATGAGATAGTTTTCATGATGCCTACAGATACAGGATAACTATGGTATTTTTACCTATAATATGCACTGATTTTTTCTTTCAAATAATGTATTCGCTTTGCCTGTTTTAGTTGGGACTAGATAATAACCATTGTTTGCTAGTGAAGCAATCCATCACTGTTAAAACATAGGTTTAATATTTTATAAGATCCACAGAACACTATGGGAAACTTCAAAAGAGATCACGATTTACTAATTTGCTAAAAATAGAAATTTAATTTTCTTTGTAGTTTATAGCTAAACCTACATATAAACGGATGAAACTTGCAATTTGTTTTTATGTGCATCAATAATATTGAAATTTGAGAAGAAGAAATAACGACGCAAGTTAATTTCACAAGTTGGTAAACCTGAATGGTGATAAGCTCTTATCTGTAGGTTTAGCTATAAACATATTTCATTGTATATAAAAAAGGTCAATATATATGTATAAATTATTTCAAGTTACTGGCGTTTAGATGACTTTACCCCAGTAGCTTGGCTACAAAATACCTTTTTTGTTTATTCCTGAATATTATAAGCTTATTTAATGGCAGTAATCTTGCAATATACTGATTTAGGCTCGAATCCCTTCATCGAACATAGTTACATTTTCAACCGAAAGGACATTATAACGTGATGGCAAATCCCAATTTTCATTGGTAGAAGAGTAGCCTAGGAGTTGGCAGTGGGTAATATTGATTAGCTGCCTTGTCTTTAATCTTTCATTCCTAAATTAAGCGATGGCTAGCGGGATAGCCCTCGAGTAGTATTATATAATGGGCTATCTGCATGGGATGTCGAAACCTGATTTCTAGCTGTGCCACTAGGGACGCTACGTTACTGAAGCCATAATGGACAACACTCTGCACAGTGACCGATTCAGTCACATGCTGTGAAAAGTTTGCAAAATTATTAGTAACACTATAATAATGACCATAACTAACACCTAGTAAACGTTAAAGGTTACCAAACTAAAAAATAATAATAATGAAATCGTCTCAATAAGTGATTTCTTATAAGCCTAATTTTTTTATACAAATGACGTTATACTTTTGATGTTTTTTTCACATTCCTCTGAAGTTATCTTTTGGCATTTGAAAACAGAGTTGTGTAAAAAAAATAGTATTTCAAACCTATTTTTGTCCTCAATAAACCACTAATCAGGGAACTATTCGTTTAGTACTATCTGATGACTTTTGGTGATATATAAGCAATTAGCCTATTGACTTGCATCGATGGCCCGGCATACCCAAGCGCGTTAAGGCGTGCGACTCGTAATCTGAGGGTCGCGGGTTCGTATCTGCGTCGCGCCAAACATGCTCGCCCTCCCAGCCGTGGGGGCATTATAATGTGCGGTCAATCCCACTATTCGTTGATAAAAGAGTAGCCCAAGAGTTGGCGGTGGGTGGTGATGACTAGCTGCCTTCCCTCTTGTCTTACACTTCTAAATTAGGGACGGCTAGCACAGATAGCCCTCGAGTAGCTTTGTGCGAAATTCCAAAACAAACAAACAAAAGACCGGCATCGCCAGCTTTTGACATTCACATTTACGTCATAAGATTAACACATACTTTCAGACGAAAGTTCTGTGTAATAACACAGCCAAAAAGTTGCATAAATAAGTTATAACTATTTACGTAGACGTATTTACATCTAATAAGGATATATATGTCTTCATAATTATTATGTCTATTGGTAAGTAATAGTCAAAGCGACAACAAAACTTTCAATATCGACTTCATATGTGTTATCAACTGTAGTATGTGCTTTATTAGAAAATCCAGTTTTTCGAGTGGCCTGTTGTGTCTGTGTATGTGTATGTATATGTATAAATATATATATAATATGAATAAAACTAAAAGGATCAATAATAGTTTGAAAATTAATCTCACAAAGTGTGATTTTGATTCATTGGTTTTTTGTAATTAATCACAAAGCTGTACAATGAGCTATCTGTGCTCTGCCCACTACGGTATCGAAACCTAGTTTCCAAATTTGTAAGTCCGCAATCACTATGCTATTGGGGGACAATTTTGAATCAATCTACATGTCTTTTAATAAGTTGAAGAAAAGGAGGGAACATAAGTACCATACCGTATATCAATTCTTAATTTACAAATATGTGTTTTAAAAAAAAACTCGAATCATTTTATTAAAATGTCTTTGTTTGCTTGGAATTTTATTTTCACGCAAAGCTATTTAAAAGATATCTGCTGCAGATAACTGTCCCTGTGTTTGAACTGATGACTGGAAGAAAATTAGATGATCAATAACACCCATCACGCATGCTTTTTATTTTCACGCAAAGCTATTTAAAAGATATCTGCTGCAGATAACTGTCCCTGTGTTTGAACTGATGACTGGAAGAAAATCAGATGATCAACAACACCCATCACGCATGCTTTGTCTTACACTCTTCCCTCACCAAATACAGATAACAGTGAGTTGCTTTTGTTAGGAATGATGATCTGCCTTGTCCAATTACTTGGTTTTGGAAATTCTTCTCCAGTTATCGGGTTTGGAAATCATTATCCAGCTATTTGGTTTGGAAATCATTGTCCAGTTATTTGGATTGGAGATCCTTATCCAGGTGTTTGATTTGGAAATATATATGCAGCTATTTGGTTTGGAAACGGTTCCACGTTCTTTAAATGATATATATACATATATAAATACACACACACACACACATACATTATTTACATGCGTTTCATTGCTTAGTATTTTATTAATGAGAGATTTATAATGCTTTAGGAAAAGAACATTTTATTGCCAAAATGCAAACATTAAGCCTTATCTCAGAACTATTCACCATGTTGTTAAAAATAAAATTGTCAAAATTAGATGCAATTATTTTCAACGATATTTTCTTTAATTGTCAATAGAAATTTGTCTAAATTGAAGAAAAATCAATATTTTATACATTTTATCATCAAGTTTGAAAATATTGGAGTGACTGTGGACACCACGTGATGTATACAAATATATATCAATTTACACAATTCCCCCGGTGAAACAGCAGGAACCATTCGGAAGATTTGATCTCTCGTGATGGAAAAAGTTCAGACAACCTGTTGTGTAGTTTGGCATTAAAATAAGGACATTAAAAATTACACAATCTGTTTTATATTTTTCCATATGTTTTTGGTAGGGAGCGGCACTCGCCTCTAATATGATATTTAACGCCTAAAGAAATATTTCCGCCAAAGTTTATTGTCAGTTTTATGCATGGACCGGATTCTTTACAATAGGTGTCTGTGACTTGTTAGCAAAATATTGCAAAAAAATACACAATTCACTTGTTTCAAATAATATACTAAAAAAAAGTCAAACATGTACACAAAGATTCGTTACACTGTTGATAATCACAGTTATTTTTAGAGCTTTACAAAATTGTTTCTTTTTCATCAAAGTTCATACAGCTGGTTCAATTACTTTAGAATGCAATTAGGCAAATTATTCTTCCCTCCCTATTCGTTAATTTTTAATACAATCTGAAGTAATTTTACTTTAAAAATCTCCACTATACGCTCTTTATGGATAAACTCACAATCGGGCAGTTTATGTCTATCTATCTAACAATATTTGATACCCCGTAAAAGTCTAGATCGTCCTATACTAGATATTATGATGCAACAGTAATCAATTTAAACAACGAAAAAACTTAGAAGGTTGTTGTTGTCTTGAATCACACACAAAGCTACACAATGGGGTATCTGTGTTCTGCCCACCACGAGTATTGAAACACGGTTTTTAGCGTTGTAAGTCCGCAGACACTGGTGGGCACTTAGAAAGTTCTAGTAATATGACGTAATAATGTAACAATCACCAGTTCATAACTCCTGGGCCCGGCATTGATAAGTGGTTAAGGCACTCGACTCGTAATCCGAGGGTCGCGGGTTGGAATCCCTGTCACATCAAACATGCTTACCTTTCCAGCCGTGGGGGCGTTATAATGGAACAATCAATCCCACTATTCGTTGGAAAAAGAATAGCCCAAGAGTTGGCGGTGGGTGGTAATCACTAGCTGCCTTCCCTCTAGTCTTACGCTACTAAATTAGGGACGGCTAGCGCAGACATCCCTTCTAGTTTTGCACGCAATTCAAACAACAAACAATCTATAAAGAAACATATAAAACTTTTAAGTTCTAATGCTACAGCTTTTATGATGTTTTGCAATCATAAATCCGACACTTAAAATCCTGTTTATTTCACGTAAATAAATTTCCTAAAACCATTATTGTAAACACAGCTACAAAAACTCTTAGACATGGTCAAACTTTAATCGCCGTGATTCTCTAGTTCCGTATATTAATTAACAAACTTTTCAAATGTTATCTCTAAACAGCAATGTTTAAACGGTTCGTATGGACGATGGACTTTAAATAACGGGTGTTTATAAAAAGACAGAAGTTATACAACAGATGCAAACGACAGGAATTAAATAACAGTTATGCTGAACGGCAGAATTTATGTAACGATTTTGTTGAAAGGCAGGACTTACATAATGGTTATATGACAGTGATTTAAGTTATGCAGAGGGTTAAGTGCGATACAATAAAACAACTATGGATATGCAAAATAACACGTCGCGTATCAACCTTAGCCTTCATAAGGTCTCAGGAGAACGGAATGTATTACAGTTATATTCTGACATTGTTGGGCGGTTGTAAATAATGTGATACGTCAGAACATCGATCACTTTTAGGTAAGAGTATGTAACACCCCCTCTGACGCAAACCCCTACCCCCAACACAGCAAACTTACAAAGCTAGAAATGAGGTTTTGATACACGTGGTGCTTTGTGATTAACTTTAAACAAACAAACAAAATTTAATGCAAAATATTAGTATAATTAGATCATAAAGATCTGTTCAGAGAGTGGATTTTAACTTCTAAGAGAAAGATATTCCTTGCACTCAATGGTGTTTGTAAACAAAGGAATATAGATAAACTTGGGGCACCAGGACCATCCAGAAAAATACCTGCAACAAGATAATTTGTTGTGGGAAATTTCGGGCAAAGCTACACGAGGGCTATCTGCGTTAGCCGTCCCTAATTCATTAGTGTAAGACTAGAGAAGTTTTTTTTTGTTTTTTTTTTAAACGTCGCATACCCAGTTATCCGAAGAATAAAACGGTCATTCATACTGCTGGATGCGAAGATATACCGATCAAGACACTGAACACAACACCAGTAGATTTCTGGGAAATTATTATTTCTTTTTAAGTACATGAAAAGAAGGCAAGGAAGAGTGTTGTATTCCGGATATGTACCCTAATAACGGAACCTTTTGCAATTCAAACTACAATTCGTGACTGTCAGATAACACATGACTGGAAGTGGGTAATGATGATCTCAAAAAGTTGTTTTAACGTAACACACTGAACCTCTATGTAACAAGTCTGGGTGAATGACAGAGCATATGTAACACTTATGGTTGAATGACAGACTATATACGCATGTGTTTAATTCTAAGTATTGTTTGTTCATTTGTTTTGAATTTCGCGCAAAGCTACACGAGAGCTATCTGCGCTTGCCGTTCCTAATTTAATAGTGTAAGACTAGAGGGAAGGCAGCTAGTCATCACTACCCACCGCCAACTCTCGGGCTACTCTTTTATTAACGAATAGTGAAATTGACCATAACATTATAACGGCCCCCAGCTTTAATGGCGAGCATGTTTTTTATGACGGAGATTCGAACCCACGACCCTCTGATTACGATTCGAGTGCCTTAACCACCTAGGCCCGCTACACAAGAGATTGACGCGTTATCCGTTTCTAGATGATATGCTAGAGGAAAGGCATCTAGTTAACACCATACATACCCAGCTCTTACTTTACTCTTATAAGACCGAATAATTAATTTGGATGTCAATCATGTAACGCACCCACGGTCTAAAATATCGGATTGCAGAGTAAGATTGGGAGAAATAACGGGAAGCTAAATATGGAACGTCAACCCCACAGCCCGAAATGCTATCCACTAGCTTACGCTTGGCCTGTTATAAGATTCAGAGTACTGTGTATGGAATGAAGGACATAGTCTGCTGCAGATACAGGCGGACAACTTTCCGGTGTCAAGCATTGAACAAATGTAGATCAGAGTACGCTAATGACGTTTTCTGCATCAAAGTTACGGTACAGAGACTTCCGGGTTATGTTTAAAAAATAATGAACATAGCTGGTTCATTTACTGACTAACAATTCTTGGATTTTAGCTACCATTCTTTGTTGAGGTACAACTTTGTATTTTAGCTGAGTTACAGATTTTGGGTTTTAGCTACAATTTTTTATTCAGTTACTCCTCTGGATCGTAACTACCATTATCGACTGAATTACAGTACTGGAAATTACCTACGATTCTTTATTGGGGCACACTTCTGGGTTCTGGAAAATATCATTCATTACGAAATTACTCGTATGGACTTCAGCTACAATTCCTCGTTAAATTACGTCTCTAGACTTTAGCTAACATTCTTAGTTCAAATACAACTCTGGATTTAAGGTCGTTATTTACCGACTTATAATCCTCAATTTTAGCCACCATGCTCTACAGAGTTACACTTTTGGACTTTAGCTACTGCTTTGTACTGTGTTATACCTCTGGATTTTAGCTACGATTATTTCTGATATTTATAATGGGCCTAAAAAACGTGTAACGTGTAAATATGTCACATATAAATATAATATTTTTATTATACCCTTTAAGATAAAATAAGATACACAGACTGTATTCAAAATTTTACGCGGTATTAAATGGAAGGAATATTAAATGCGTATCGACCTGTGACAGCTATATAAGATGAATCTAACATATTATTTTTTACGCTTCTGATGTGAAACCGTAATGGGTATGAAACACCTCCAGTTGATCTTGGTGTTTCCATACATTTCAATAACTGAAAAGGTTTTCTCGCTTCGCCAACTGTGGCATTTTACACATTATGATTGATAGTCTTACGCAAACAGATGAAAGAAGGGAAGCGTGTTGTTCAATGTACACACAGTTTTTCACTTGATGACTGTTCGTTCTGACGTGATATTGAGGAAATAGAGAAAAAAATCAACCTTTATGAAAATGCAATAGATTCGTGACGCTGATTTTTTAATTGAAAAACTTTCAAATTCACTTTTAATTTATATTTATGTATTAACTAACTTTCTGCGAATCAATCTAAGAATTTTTCGAAAAGGAAGAAGTTACGTGTATCGTTGGATGAGCGTTTAGTATGAACACTTATAACTTTAAAAACTGGATTTCGATAAACTCAGTTGGCATAGTACAAATAGCTCATTGTGCATCTTTACGGTTACCAACAAACAAACAATTTAAAAACTAGAGACTGAAATAAAGGCTTATATAGACAAACA
Organism: Carcinoscorpius rotundicauda; assembly: GCA_011833715.1. NCBI lineage: Eukaryota > Metazoa > Arthropoda > Merostomata > Xiphosura > Limulidae > Carcinoscorpius > Carcinoscorpius rotundicauda. The sequence goes on along the minus strand of CM022402.1, from coordinate 19,816,506 downwards.
GAAAAAAATAAGAAATTCCATGTAGTTTACGAAACATATATATGTATATATAAAAATATTATGAAACATTATTGAGTGTAGATAATATATAATACATTAAAAGGAAAATCTAAATCTCTGGATTCATTTTACTTCATTACTGTTCTGTTTTACTTTTTTTTTTATAATAGTTTCAGAATACTGATCAAAATACACTTTAAAATATCACAGGACATCTGATTGGCTTAAACCATAAACTAGCTTGATAAAATGCTTAAAATTTTGGAAGTTTTTACTCAAAAAGCGTAGTATACCAGAAAACGTGATGAAAAGTATTTCACACGGAAATAGTATGTTGTTGTTGTTTTGAATTAAGCACAAAGCTACACAATGGGCTATCTGTGCTCTGCCCACCACGGGTATCGAAACCCGATTTTTAGCGTGCAAGTCCGCAGACATACCGCTGAGCCACTGGCGGGCGAAATAGTATGTGAACCCTAATTTTGAAATGATAGTTTAGAAGAGAGACAGCTAATCAATAGCTAAGAAAAGTGTCAAATCTCAACTCGGGTCATTGAAAAACTTAGGTCAACATATTACCATAATACTTCAGTTAGTCAAAATAATTAAATAGTTTTCAGTTAGAAGTACATTACTAAATCTCACGACTAATTATGTATGCACAGTTTAAGGATTTTGTTGTTTTTTGTTTTACTTATTAGGGATCTAATTTCTTATTTGTTATACATTGTACTTAAGGAAGGGGTGAAGTTTCACCCTGTTAACAACAAGGGGTGTGTCTGTTGGAATCTCACCTTTATCTTTCTGAGGTTGTAAATGATATTAGAATAAAAAGAGATGTCTTTCCTTAAGGTTTGTAAGTTTGTTCATCATGTTTGATTCCACTGCCTTTTGTTATTTCCAACTGAAAATCCGCAATTCACATAACAATCACAATACAAGGATATTAAACTCAACACTATTTACAGGGGGGAGACGTAGTGTGAAAGTGAGTATATAACAAATACTTAGTGATTGTGTTAGGTAAAAATGTATTCCTACAAGTGTTTGGTTGTAACTAATGAAAACTTTTCTTGTATGGCCACGGATCATAACGATACAGAAGATGACCACGCATACTAATGAGTTTCTTTCAATTCACTGATTTACAACCCTTACTATCATGTCGTATATCACAAAATAACTTATGGGAATCAGAGGACTGCTCTATATACTTTAATATGATCTTCTTTTAACTGAATATATGTTGAATACGGAAGTGTCATGCTTTAGTTTACTGAGAATAAGGATTTACTTTGCGTTCCTTTAATATTATGTATTTTATTTTACTGAAAGTAGATTGCATACAAAAGGGCCATGCTTTAATTTCGTGAGTGGTTGCATGTTAATTCATGTCTTTATATATATATATATATATTACTTTTGTGTGATATAATTTACGTCTGAATACAGAAAAGAGCATGTTTTAAGTTTAATGAGAAGAAGAGTTGGTATCCACGGTAACGTTATGTACTGGGTAGTTATTTTAAGAAATGGCTCGGTGTGAGAAAAAGGGTCAGTATTCATGCTACTGTTACGACGTTGTATTTGGTGCTGGTTTTAAAGACTGGCTTGGTGGGAGAAGAAGAGTCAGTATTCACACTACTGTTATGAGGTAGTATTTGGTGCTAGTTTTAAAGACTGGTTCGATGTGAGAAGAAGGGTCAGTATTCATACTACTGTTACGAGGTAGTATTTAGTGCTGATTTTAAAAACTGGCTTGGTGAGAGAAGAAGGGTCAGTATTCATACTACTATTAAGAGGTAGTATTTGGTGCCGACTTTAAAGGCTGGCTTGGTGTGAGAAGAAGGGTCAGTATTCACACTACTGTTACGAGGTAGTATTTGGTGCTGATTTTAAAGACTGGATCGGTGTGAGAAGAAGGGTCAGTATTTACTACTTTTACGAGGTAGTATTTGGTGTTAGCTTACCTGAGAGAATTTGTTATTCAAGTTTTTTTGTATACTTAGAAGACTAATTCTGACGTCTGAGTTTCGTTGGCTTCTGAAGACTGTGTGATAAAGTCCATACGGACAGCATATTTTTTATTTAAATCTAACAAACTCTCGTGACGTATTAAAAGAACCCGAAACATTAAAACATATTTCTTTCCTTTATGAACACCGTCCTTCATCACCTTTGTTTGTAATGGTCATAGTACTTCAGAATGTGTTGTCAAGGTCGGAAAAGGTGAATAGAAGCTTTTTTTTTGTATGGCATTTGAGGCGCATCTTGAAGGAACATTGGACAAATCACACCTCAAATGAAAATATTTTGTCAAGAGCATGTCGCAGATGGAATATGCCGGTTAACATTAGAAAGAGACATTTGAAGTATCTCTGACCCGTCACGAGGAAGGAAGATATTGAAACTTTGTTCATAACAGAAAAGACTGAAGGAAAGAGAGAAAGTGGAAGACAGAGGTTTACTTATGCCAAGAGTTTTTCTAAATGGATGAATACATCGACAATGAAAATTCTTTGTGCTTCAAAGAGAAGAGATTTATGAGAGACCATGAGTACCAATATCCAATTTGGATATGATCCTCGGAAAGAAATATACCTCGAGAATATCTTGGCCTCTAATGAACCCAACGGCACAATTGACATTGCATTCTTTATATAATTTTGTAATTGTTTTGACGAAATGGTGTGGCTGAATAACTGCTGTGCAAATAACTTTCTGGGGTTTAGTGTCATGGATATCACTGCCAATGGACAAAGGTTCCTCCTGGTCTTATTGCTTTCTATAATGACATATTTTTGTTGGATTTACAAATTGTTTACGACTGGTGTTTGTTGGCACTCACCGAGTATTTATCTGCGACGACACTAATGTCTAAAAGATTTTGTTGTTGATGGTTGGTATTAAGCACAAAGCTAAACAGAGCTATCCATGCTCTGTCCAGCATATATTGTACTTCCTGTTCTTTTTAGAGAGAGTAAACTGAAGTTTGTGAGAAATTAATAGTGAGAAATGAAAGAACAAAACATGTTTAATAAGCTGATATATTTACAACTTAGGAAAAACAGTAGCATAAGCATAATATGAATGAGACAATAATTTAGGAACATTACATCAGAGTCGATCCTCAGAAAGAGCAATCATTGACAGTGGTTAATCAAATGATGGGTTGGACTTAATACCAGATTATTGGAAGAGCTCTTATCTAAGAATATGATATTTCAGAGTAGTCACAGTATTATGTTGATATGGTCATGTAATGTTTCAGGGCAGCTACGATGGTGTATTAACATTAATCACACTATATTTCAGGATAATTGCGATTAGTGTTCTGTGAAGAAGCCCATGCGATATTTTAGAGTAGTTACGGTTACGATACTTAGCAGAATATCTGTATATCTGAATAGATATAATCCTACTGTTAACACACAAAAAGGAAGATATTTCATTGTCGATACATTCCAAGCATTCAGAGCTACCAGACGATATTTCTGTGTCGATACATCTGAAGGTTAACAACTGTGCAGACGATATTTAAATGTCTATACATTTAAAGGTTAACAACTGGGCATGCAATATTTCAGTACCAATAATCTAAAGGTTATCAACCGTGCAGGCGATACTTAAATGTCAATACATATAAAGGTTAACAACTGAGCAGACGATATTTAAATATCTATACATCTAAAGGTTAACAACCGAGCAGACGATATTTAGATATCTATACATCTAAAGGTTAACAACTGAGCAGACGATATTGAAATGTCGATACGTCCTAAAAGTTAACAACTGGGCAGGCGATGATTTAAGATTAAATATGGACACATTGCAAATGATATTTTAAGGAAATTACGGTCTGACTCAACAGTAAGTAAACATTAATTTACGGTAATTACTTCTGTATGTTAAAATTGAGCAGGTGCTAATTAAGGCTGAATATCTGTAAATACTTTCTGGGAAGATGATAATTTAAAGTAAGAACATTATGTTCATAACATAACAAAAGACGTTATTTAGGATTTGTTATATTACATTGTTTAATTAAATAAAAAAAATTCGGGTACAATTAGAAACCTAACAATAAATATGAATGTCAACTGAATGTCTTAAATAGAACGTTTACTAAATAATTCACAATAATGAGATAGCATCAATGCTAAATATTCTACAAGTCCCATATAAGTGTACAATCACAGTGAGGAATAAAAATACTTCATTCATTTCGATACAAAATTCATGACAGTCATTAAGCTGCTAGTTTCATAATAAAAATGTGATCGGGTACTCAGTACAAGGACGCCTCATTTTGTATATATACGGATTAGCAGCATATGTCTTTTTTACTGCAGTATTTACATTTTTGTTATAGATTCGTAACTCTTGATGTCCTAATCTTTCAAAGAAAATATATTCATCAAAATATCTTGGCTTTAGCCATGTCGCCATGTTGTCTGTCAGTTGAACTTCCGACCTCATTCCTTTCAGTCCTGAGAAAGAGAAAACCTGTCTATCAAAACTTACGTATAAAAGATTGGATCAGAGGTACGGGGAATACAAAATACGCTTGAACGCTTTAAAAATATAAAATAAAATACCTCAAAAAAAGAGGTAAAATACATTTTTATTTTTTTGTCATTATAATATTTATGCCAGTGGAATGTTACGTGTCTGTTACTATTAAAATAATGCATTATTCATGAGACAGGTTCAATGTTACCTATTGAATAGCACACTAAACCAAACTTAACATCCAATTAGTTAACATCTTTACCTGTACAAGGTGTTCGGAAAATCTGGAACCACGGAGCATAATGTGTTCCACGTCCTATTCTTGTAATTAAAAACAAGTTTGAAAACGGTATTTCTATTCCATTTGAACATTGCAAAGCATATTTTAGTCATTGTCAATGGTCTACCCTGCTAGTCTTATTAAACTTTGTCTGCAACTTCTTAACATCACTGTGAATGATGTTGTTCTCTGTTTGTTTGGATGATGTACATAAAAGTTGGTATGAACGTTCTCTGACACATAGGATTACTTTGACATTCTTATGCTTTGCACAGTTAGTTATGTATCTGAAATTAAGAAAAGTTGCAAATTATCTATGATTTCAGAATTTTTGGGCACCAAGTAGAATCATAAACAATATGCTTGTTATGTAAATGTTTTGTAAACGACAAAATGTCGTGTTGTGTTTAAATTTTCATTTCTATTATTTATATTTCCATATTTATATTATTGTTTCAAAATTTAAACCAATAAAATATGTTGTTATTCATTTAAAATAACATTTAGAAATTTCTAGAATTAGGTAGATCAAATATATGACTATAAACGGAAATGTATGGCGGCCTAGTGTCTAGACGTTGAGTCTCGTGCAAAAAGTCAGACATGCGCAGATAACTCTGTGGAAATTACGCGATGGTTCGAGAAGTCTAGGCCTACAAATATATAAACAGACGAAGATGCGAGAAAGAGGAGAGTCATTAGTTTTTATTCGAAGAATAGAAGAGTCAGTCATTCGTTTGAGAAAGTTTAAGTGTTTGCTGTGAGTTTATTCAACTTGGATTTGTGACTAGAGTTAGATCTACAGAAGCTGTGATTTTATTTCGTCAATCTTTACGATTCGTTCGAATTACTAGTTATACTGAAGGTCAACACGTGTGGAACTATTTAGGGGAGACCGAGGCAAATTGGAAAACAACAAATTTGAGACATTCGTCGAAAACACCGTTAAAAGAACTTCGTCATTCTCCATTCAAACTTCAGAGTTTCTTTGTGGGACCAAATTCACTCCCTAGACCGGAATTTTGGATTTCTGATATGGACTTTTAAACTTTCATTCTAGATCATATTATTAGATACAAGCCAGTACCACTTTTGTATTGTAATTAACTTTGAAGGTTGAAACCAGTACTATTTTGTATTGTAATTAATTTTGAATGTTGAAACTGAATATCTGTCATTGTTATTATACAATTTATTTTATATCTGTTTCATATATAATAGTTTATTGTAATAAATTATACAAGCTGTTATCTGTGTCTTTCTGTTGCGTTCAGTGAACATAAAAAAAACGTAACATGCTCTAAAACAAAAACCTCTTATGTTTAACATCTTTTTGTGTAGTATCATACAACAAACATACACTATATACAACAACAAAATCTCTCATATATAACATTTTTGCCTTTAGTATCACACAGCAATGCACCTTATACTCTAAAACAAAACCCCTCACATTTGACATCTTTACTTGTAATATCACACAACAATATAGAGTACTGTGCAAAAGTGTTAAGATAAGAGAATATTGTATTATTATTTCCATTTTTGGAGCTTATACTTCCATGTCATCACAGAATGTAAATGTCAACATTATGGTAATACTTCACTGATCCATGTTGACAATTGAATGAGCCAAGGTGAAAATACTTATCATTCTTTAGATCTACCATATACTTGTACCAAGCATCCTGACATATCCCCGATCTCAAATCAGATATACAGACCTGGGATTCAATACATCAGAAACGTGACAAATCAAAAGATACTTCAAAATAAATTTTATTGGAGTATATTAGAGATATTTGGAGTAAAATTCCTGAGGACATTTTGATTAAATATGTTGCAACAATTCCTGAAAGACTGTCTATAGCTATTAAAGTAAAAAGGGTACACATAAAATATTAACAGTTTGTTTAACTTAAGCACTACACTGAGTTTATGTTGTACTAAATATAAAGACTAACTTGTGTTATGATTTATTTTTCATTGTTCTTTGAAATAACCTGAAATTTAGTTTTTGACTTTGTCATAACACTTTTGCACAGTGCTATATTGTATACTCTAAAACAAATCTTTCATGTTTAACATCTTTAGCTGTTGTGTGAAAAAACAATATACTAAATACACTGAAACAAAACCTCTCATATTTTAACATCTTTACCTGCAGTGTTATGTAAGCACATAATATATACTCTAAGACAAAACCTCTCATTTTTAACTTAATCCCTCATATTTAACATCTTTCAAAACATCTCACATTTAACATGATTATCTATAGTATCATACAACAATTCTGTGACCTTGCAGGTGTTCTTTGTGCACGGAAGAATCATTCTCTGATCCCTCTACTGACCAGGATAAAAATCAATAGAATGCTTGCTTAAGTTTTAAATCATACAGCTCAAACAAAGCTGGTAAAAGTTACCTCGGTTCAAAGAGCCAGGAAAAACAACAACTCATGTACATATATATATAGGTGTTTACAATTCGTTGTGATGTGTGTCTTAACATTTAAAAACATCAATTGAAAACGTTTTATAAATTTGAAATCCCAACCAAAATCAACAATAAAGAAACGAGCTGTGTGAGTATAAATGTATATACTTTCTACACACAGGTGGGCGTCCGCGGAATGCTGCTAAGTTTTCATAGCACTGAGCTACTCGTTTATTTACTTATTTTTACATTATAAGTGTCTAAGTTGTAAATGTTGCAAAAACTAAAGATTTTAAAACAAAGTCTAGTTTAGCTGTTATATCATTAAAATGTATCATAAATTCAATATCATAACAATAATCATTATAATTTTTATATAGTTTTTGTATGCTACAATGAACTCTTCAAATATAATTTTTAATACATCAGTATGCACATGGACTGTGAATTTAAACAAAAACTTTAATTTCCTACCAGATATGTTCGTGTTTTTTTTATCGTTTAATATATATACTCACTTTGGAAAACATCTGAACGTTTTCGACATGTCAGTGTAATCCATAATCAATTGTACGACTTCTTTTTTTTGTTTTTACTTTTGTTTGTAGAATTAAAACAAGTACTCCCAGCGTCTCATCGGTGAATATTGGTCTGTCTGGTTGTTTTACTCGGAAACTATGTTTATTTTACTGATACGCAGCTGGCTTTGGTTTAAACTCACATCTTTGAAAACGTAGCTTCAGCAATAGCAAAGCCAACAAAAGAAAAACCGAAACTAAGCCTTCAGTAGCCCTTACAGCTGGTAAATATTGACTTTGACAAATTCCTTCAAACCCTAATGCATACCATGGAATGGCTTATTATGCAATATGTAGGGGATCACTTCTGTCGGCCCGGCGGTTAAGACACTCGACTCGTAATCTGAATGGGGTTCAAATCCCCATCACACTAAACATGCTCGCCCTTTCAGCTGTGGGTGGCGTTATAATGTGACAGTCAATCCCACTATTCGTTAGTAAAAGAGTACCCCATGAGTTGGCGGTGGGTGATGATGACTAGCTGACTTCAATCTAGTTTTACACTGTAAAATTAGGGACGGCTAGCGCATGTATAGCTTCACGTAAAATTCAAAACAAATAAAAACCGACTCTTTTTAGATTGTTATTTGTAGTCTAATATTAACATTTTATTTCTATGTTTCAAGATATTTGTACCTTAATGAAAATACATCAAGAAAAATTTTACAAACACTTAAATTCTGCTGCGTTTTGACCCTTGTTGGTCTGTTATCCCATTGGCCGCAGTTGACTGGAAAAATCGTGTTTAAATAACCATAAACATTTTTAGGTCTTTGATGTCACTGAGAAACTGTTTTTCATCACCCAAAAGACTGAATGAATATAAACCCTCAGAACCCGCCACCCTCAGATTACGAGTTGAACGTCTTAACCCACCTGGCCATGCTGGGTTTAAAAAAAAGAAGGAGGCAGTAGGTGTGAACTACAGAAGGTTAGATAATGAATACAAATAAAATAAAAACAAGCTATATTCTATTGATAATGCTTGGTTTTCCGTGATTCAACTGAAAATTTCAGTGTTTATGGCGTTAAAATTCGGGGTTTGATTCCTTCGCTATTTCTTATGCTGCAAACTTAAAACAAGAATAATCAGTTAAAGTCATGGCACTCTAGTGTGTTAAATATCTGAAATAAACTCTCGTCACACTGAAGTAGACTTACAAAATTATCCCGTGTATGTACAACGTGAACGAACTTGCATTTAATTTTTATTCATTTATTTATTTTATTAACAATTTCTGACTCAACAACCGTTGATTAACAGCATGGAACCCCAATTTATGAAATAAATAAATGAGAATGCATATTTAATTTGCTATACTAATTGCCAGGTTGATTTTTAGTTTCGCTCAAGAGTTGATATTAAAAATCCTTTTATTTATAAGATTCAGAAAGTTTGTGTCCGCTCTATGGTGAAACATAAAATCAACTGGAAATTTTGAAACTAAAATTATCATACTGTTGTTTTCGATAAAAATAAATAGTCATGAATAGTTTTCTACAACTTAGAACCATTAAACAGAGAGACTTAAACCATTGAGTAACGCTCTAGTTTAAATCGAATTGCGAGAATGAATATAAAAAAATTATAACATTTTCCAAATTATTCTACATTGCGATTTGAACCTTAGACTTTTTGGCTGGGGTTTTATGACATTTTATTTATTTTTGAATTTCGCGCAAAGCTACTCGAGGCCTGTCTGCGCTAGCCATCTCTAATTTAACAGCGATGTTGTTTTGAACTAATTACAAAGCTACACAATGGGCTATCTGTGCTCTTCCCACCACGGGTATCGAAACCCGGATTTTAGCGTGTAAGTCCGCAGACATACCGCTGAGCCAGTGGGGGGCATTTAACAGCGAAAGACTAGAGGGAAGGTAGCTAGTTATCACCACTCACCACCAACTCTTGGGCTACTCTTTTGTCAATGAATAGTGGGATTGACCGTACATTATAACGTCTCCAAGGCTGAAAGGATGAGCATATTTGGTGCGAACGAGGATTCGAACCTGCGATCCTCAGATTACCAGTCGAACACCTTACCCTACCTGGCCACGCCGGGCCGTATTATGACACATAACACTGTGGCTACTCAGTGATGTCGAGAAACCCACTTGTTGAGAATTTTATATGCAAAAACGGCTCGTTTGGATTGAGAAAATATTTTAAATAGAAGAGCGAACAACGTTTCGACCTTCTTCGGTCATCGTCAGGTTCACAAAGAAAGAGGTGACTGACCGGAAGCTGACCACATGTTTGGAAGGGGTTGTGTAACTGAGTGTCGTAATGTAGAGGGCGGGGTTAGATGTTTGAATATACAATTTTATCTATAATATTAATATAGGTATAATGGCGTTCCTTTATATTGGTTTATTTTGGGTTTAAGTTGTTGTATAAGTAAGGCTTCTTTAATTTTGCGTTTGTTTATGTTTGTTTCTTTATTTAGTATTTGAGTGTTTTCTATGGTTATGTTGTGTTCATTTGACTTGCAATGTTTGAAAACGTGTGAAAGTGACTTTTTATGTTCTTTGAATCTGGTTTCCATTTTTCTACTTGTTTCTCCAATATAGAAGTCGTGGCAGTTATCACATTGTATTTTATAAATAATGTTTGTGTGGTGTTTGTCAGTGTAGTTCTTACATAGTATAGACCTCAGTTTTGTGCCTGGTTTTTGAATAAATTTGGTATTAACTGGAATGTAATATTTTGTTACTAGATTTTGCCAAATGTTTGTTATTTTTCTGCTGATGTCGGGAATATATGGTGTGCAACAGTATATGGTTTCGTGATTTTTTATTCGTGAAATATATTTACTTTTGTTCGTTGAATTGGCTTTTTGTCTAGGTGTGTGCGTATAATGTTTTCTACGGTTTGTGCAGGAAAGTTATTGATGTTGATGAAGTATTGTTTTATTTTGTTTAATTCATCATTAATTTTATCTGGTGAGCATAGGTTTATGGCTGTGTTTATCTGGTTTCTTAGTATGTTGAGTTTTTGTTTTGTTTCATGTGCTGAGTCCCAAGGAATGTATAGTCCAGTATGGGTGATTTTTCGGTGGATTTCTGTTTTGAATTGTGTGTCGGTTCTTATAATTTTGAGGTTAAGAAATGATATTTGATTGCTTTCTTCCTGTTCACATGTGAAGTTAATGTTGGGATGTATAGAGTTAATGTGATTGAAAAAATTAAGTATGTGTTCTGTAGATTTGAATCCCGCAACCGTGTCATCTACATATCTGTACCAGTATAGTGGTGGATGTAATGCTGTATTAATTGCTTGTGTTTCAATTTGTGTCATAAAAATATTGGCTAGAACTGGTGATACTGGGTTGCCCATGCTTAGGCCATTTGTTTGTATATAGTTTTGGTTGTTGAACATGAAGTTTGTCTTTATTGTGGTGAATTCTATGAGGGTTCCTAACTAGTTACTGGGAATGTCTTTAATTGGGTTAGGGTCTCGGATATAGAGTTCTAAGGTTATCTTGCAGGCTTCTGTTGTTGGAACTTCTGTAAAGAGGGATATAACATCGAAACTGGCCATTAAGGCTTTATGATTAAGTTGATTTAGATTAGACTTGAAATTAAAAGAGTCTTTGATGAATGAGCTGGCTGATGTTACATATTTGGAGAATGCCCATGCTATGTATTTACCAAGATTGTAATTAAACGATTCATATGTGGACATTATTGGTCGTAATGGACAATCTGGTTTATGAGGTTTGGGGATGCCGTATATTTGCGATGTGCGTGAGTCTGATTTACGTAGGTAGGAATAAAGTGTTTGTGAAATTGTGTTGGCTTTTTTCATTTGTAGTAGTAATTTATTTTTTTAAAAGAACAGGGAGAACTCAGGTTCTTATAAATAAAACAGAAGTAGAAAGTTTACTAAAAATAAAGAAGAAAAAACAAATCTTAAAAAAATTATACAGTTGCTAACTTACGCACTAGATGGCAGTGTAGTAAATACGAAAAAACGTATTACATTTGTTATGTATCTATCTACACTGTAACAATTGCGAAATGATTACTTTTTAATCGCTCCCGTTAATACAGTACATATGTTATCAATTGCGTGCCCTCCGTTCTCTACTGTATATTGTATTTGTTTTTCTCACCGTAAGCAGCATTAAAAAATTTTTGTGGGCGCTTAATGCCACTGATCAGGATTATTTGTTTGTTTTTTGAAATTCGCGCTAGCCTTCCCTATTTTAGCAGCGAAAGACCAGGGAAAAGGCAGGTAGTTATCAATCACTACCCACCGCCAACTCATGGGCTACTCTTTTACCAACGAATAGGGGGATTTACCGTCACATTACAACGTCCTCACGGCTAAAAGGGCGAGCATGTTTGGTGCAGGATTATTTGAAAAAAATTTATGAACGTCAGTATAATTTAACGACTCGTACCTTACAGTAATTTCAAGACTTATAATCTCAAGATAGCTGGTATTAAAACTTTAGTTAAAATAGACTACAGAAAACGTTTTGACTTTCATGGGTCATCTTCTTTAAAGATGAACAAATAAAATTCATACGATTAAATTTGTTTGTTTGTTTTGAATTTCACACAACGATACACGAGGGCTATCTGCGTTAGCCATCCATACTTAAGCAGTAAAAGCTTAGAGAGAAGGCAGCGAGTCGTCACCATTCACCATCAAACACTGAGCTACTCTTTCACCAATGAATAGTGGGATTGATCACAACATTATAACGACATCACGGCTGAAAGGGTGAGCATATTTGGTGTGGTGGGGATTTGAAGCCGCAACCTACAGATTGCGAGTTAAGCGCCCTAACTACCTGGCCCACTCGATTATGACAGATAAGTGTTGGCAAAAGTCACCCTCCTTTCCTCCCTCCAATTAATAGTTACAAGATCCAACTTATATTCAAAACAAATTCACTATTCACACACAACTAGCACTTCCAACACTTATAACTTTTATAAGACAATTCATTCAAAGAATTTGTGATCTGACAAAGTATGTTTTTTACACTTTTGAGGCGACTTCTGAAAAAAAAACACTTTGAAGTTGATTTGTGATCTACACCAAATATTTTTATTTCTTTTATCTGAAATAATCCTTTCCTGAGCGTCTATATGCATGTACGTAAAAAAGGTTTAAAAATAAAGTTTAAAAAAAGTTGTAAACATTACAAACTTTTATCGACATCATTATAAAATTTATACGTGATATATTTTGTACATTACGAGGAAGATGTCTGTCATTATAAAATTTATACACGATATGTTTTGTACATTACTAGGAAGATGTCTGCTAAAAGCCACAATTTCAAAATAACTTCCCGTGTAACATGATCTGTTTATCTGTTGCTTTCTTTCGTTGTTTTTTTTCATTCTGTTTAACATAGCTTCGTCTGTTCCCACTGTAATTATTCTTGTCTTTGTAAGGTTATCAACTTGTTACAATAAAGTTTAGATAAATTATAATTTTTTAACGTTCTATCTTCAGTTGAGGTATTCATACTAATTGATCAGCTGCTAAAACAATGTGAGGTTGAAATTCAAATTATAGCTTTTATAAAAGTATTTTTTGCATGTGTGTGTGTTAATATTAAAACGATCCTAGCTTTCACTGCATGTTTAGGACAATAGGATCTAATCTTTTTCATTCGTTCACTTATTTAATTAAAATTTTGACATTGATCCCAGAACTAGTTGCATGCAACGAAAGAATAACATGTCGAAATAAAAGCAAAACTAGACAATCGGTTTTGACTTATTTGCAGGGCTTTTCATTAGCAAAGAAACAAACATTTCTTAAGTCTCTTATTATCAATACACAAGCATGTATAGAATGTACAATGAGTTTTATTACCAAGAGTATTTTTGTTTGATTTTGAATTTCACGCAAAACAACACGAGGGCTATCTGCGCTAGCCATCTCTAATTTAGCAGTTAAAGGCTATACAGTTTAACAAACCATTTATTTACCAGTTCAATCCATCTTTAAACTTATCTCGGTTTATTTGATGTCTTCCCGATGAAAGATTTCTACAGCTTTCCAATATATGTCATTTTGCATAAAATATTTCCACAGTTCACACCGAAAGTTTACAGAAACTATAAAAAAATCTTTTAAACCTATATATTTTTTTTATTAATATGCGATGGTTTATTTGATCCATCTATTATGTTCTCTATAGCTGTTTTCAAAGATTTCATTAGTAAGTTATTGTTTTTGAATTTCGCGCAAAGTTACTCGAAGGCTATCTACACTATCTGTCCCTAATTTGGCAGCAAGACTAGAGAGAGAAGGCAGCTAGTCATCACTACCCACCGCCAACTCTTGGGCTTCTCTTTTATCAGCGAATAGCGGGATTGATCGTCCAATTATAACGCTATCACGGCTGAAATGGCGAGCATGTTCGGTGGGACGGGGATTCGAACATCAAATTACAAGTCGAGCGCCTTAATCACCTGGCCATGCCGGGCACTACCAAAAAGTGTCTTTCTGCTAAGTGTTTAAGCAAATTAAAAATATGTCCAAACAACACTTTCTCATCCTCACGTGGTTCTTTCATTTCTGTTTTATAGTATTTTATAGCATTTAACTGCTCTAAATATTTCTATCCTAATGCCCAAATAATCCAATGAAAATATATGTATGTTTATTGAAGTTAGTTAAATATATCGTAGGGTAAAAATGTCTCTTAATCTAAGGTTAGTTCTGTATTGATTTTGTTTTCTTTTGCGAAGTTTTAATTTTTGAAGTCGCTGATTTAATGTTCCTCCAATGTCAGCAGTATATGAAGAATTTAATACAATTTTCCGTTCTTATTGATAACAAGTATTCAAATTAACTTGTAATATGCAATATTTTATTGTTTTAAACGTGCTTCCTAAGTATGATTTTATAAGTTTTGTTAATTTAACACCGTGGATTAATACCCAAATATATGTCTGGAACATCCACATTTAAACATTCCTGGTGGTTTATATTGATGCGTGAGTTAGACTGTGAATCCAAGGACTCATGTTTCGTGATCTGTTGTCCTAAAAGTGAGCTTCGTGTGTGTGTTATAACGGTTAAATCCCACAGTTCAATCACACAAACTTAGTCCAAAAGTTAGCAATAGATATCGTTGACTAGTTGTTTTCTCTTTAGTCTCTAAGTTCAAAGTTAGGAATATCTATAGGCAGATAGTCCTTGTAAATAAATAGCTATGCCCCCAAATCCACGTGGTATTTGGATCAATCAGTAACCAGATCTGAAATTTACTGACTGTGTCAGTTTCTTTCTCTTTTGTTTTTTTCGTATTAACTCCCTATATGCAACCTTTAGAGTCGTCTGTCAACCTTTTTTTTTTAAGTATAAACTTACGTCATAAAAACGTTATGGGAAGCCAACAAGTAAGCAAACTTCAAAACGCTGAAATAGAAACCCTTCAGTTTTATCAAGAATTAGTGGACCTACGTGTTTTTAGCACATCAAGAACAAACTTCGTAACAGATAGTGAAACGTAACTTTCGTGAAACATGTTACTAACATTGTTTTTCTTTTGTTTCATTTTTATTTGTAGCCACTTTTTCTATATTATAATGGGGTATAGTTACCTCCAATCGATAAAAAAGCCACAGAGTGTTATAAAATAACTGTTTTAATGGTACTTCAATACTAATAACTTTTAACAAAAGCAAATCATTTGCTTCTTCGACCTGAAGAACACCTGACTGCAGAAGCCGGAATGTATCCTTACCCTAGAAAGTCAGGCGCAATCCAATAAAGGTGGTTAAGGCGATCGACTTCTAATCTTAGGGTCGCGGGTTCGAATCCCCGTTATGCCAAACATGCTCACCCTTTCAGCCGTGGGGGGTTATAATGTTATAATCAATCTCAATATTCGTTGGTAAAAGAGTAGCCCAAGAGCTGGCGGTGGGTGGTAATGACTAGCTGCCTTCCCTCTAATTTTACACTGCTAAATTTGGGACGGCTATCGCAGATAGCCCTCGAGTAGCTTTGCGCGAAATTAAAAAACAAACAAACAAAACAATTTAATAAAGCCAGAACTATTACTATGACTACACTGCCTGAAATAGACTTGACAGAATGAGAACCACACATTTAGGGGGAATTTCACTTACCTTCCCTTCCTTGCTAGAATAATTTATTTCACAAAAAACACAAGTTTTAAGATATATTTTATTTTCTGCATACAGCTGTTGTATTTCTGTTTTTTTGGTAAGAAGAAAAGGGAGAAATTATTTTCGACAATAAATCCCTTCCAACTTTCTTTACCTCCTCTCCAAGTGACTCATCTGTAAGTCTCAGTGCTTATAAAACTAAAAATCGAGTTTCGATACTCGTTGTGGATAGAGCACAAATGACTCCTTGTGTTACTTTGCACTTAACAACAAGCACGTCTCTCGCTCTTTACGAATAGCTTCTGATTTCTCAGTGAACATTAACAGACTATTAGCGAATCAAAAACATCTTTACATCTTACTGCTTGAAGTGTACTATGGCTCAGAGTATGAAAACAAATTTCACAGTGTAGAAAGTTTCAGAACTGCACGTGTATGAGGTCATGCCAAAAATCTTACTGATCCTGTTGTTGGTTTCCGTTTTATTTCTTACTTTGACTGCTTCCTCATTTATATGAAAGTTCTGCTAAATATCTATAAGTCGTCAAAACTAAAACACATTTATTTAGCTCCAGCCACTGAATGCGAAGCTTTCAAATGATTGCATAAAGAACAAACAGGGGAAGTATAATATCGTTTCTTTATGTGTAGAGTACTATTTCATTTCCGACAGCAAGAAAGCGAGTTTCTTACTTTGAAACTTAGCAGCATTTTGCATGTTAAAATATGAATTTTAGTGTAGAACATCCAGAAAAAAACAACAACAAAAACTCTGTTCCACTTTTGTCTCTTTACTTAGTTATTCATTTTTCAGTCTAAAATTTTAGTGTCGCGTATGCACTAAATATACACTCATATATGCCATTTTACCCGGTCCGCGTTTTATGTTCTCCATTATCGTATTTACAAAATCTTGGCGTCTAACTTGTTCTTTTTTCTTTTTAGTTTTTATGGTTCTTCCAGAGTAAGAGAAATTGGATCTTTAGCAAGCTAAGCCTCATTCAGACAAAAATATACACAAAAAGAAAATGGAATTTCTTTATATTGCATATAAAATCAAATCTGATGCAGGTTTGCTTGTTTGTTTTTATTTTGTATTTATATATTTTAGGAAAAAGGAATACATTTTAACGAAGTTAAATAAGCAAAATCACAAGAAAGGACAGCAAATCCAAATCTCTGATTATATTAATTGTTTATAACTTGAAAAATAAGCCGAAACAAAAATAAATTAAACAAAAAACGCTACACTGGTTGAAAAACTCCCAGGGTACAAGTTATAATGTGGAATTATAAAATGTACCCTAGGTTTTGGGGGTGACTGGGAAGTAGGACCAACATTGCGGTGGGGATACACCGTCTATCAATCTTAACCTCCATTCGCCAGTCTCACATAAGAAATAAAAGGGTAATAATAGATAGAGAAATTGAAATTAGGAGAGCGAAGTGTGGGTGCTCAATTGAGCCCACAACGTCCCACATCTATGTAATCCTTCACTGTCTACAGAGAGTTGTGGGTAGGTGATTGCTCTCCCGAGTAAAGAAGAAAATAATTGATTAAAAATAAGAAAAATGAAATAAGGTACTACCCTTGGAGTAATTAAGTTGAAAACTTTCTTCTTGAAGTTCGCATACCAGCCTTCCATTATGGTGTGAAGGCACTAATTGACAATAGAGCAAACGAACTATACCAGCAGGAAGCCTCGCATGTTGTAGCTTTTATCTTTCCAAGTGAACATTTTCTGTTTGCTTTTCTGGCCGCGTCAAAAATCCATGGATTAGTGCGAGGAAATTCATTAAATCATTTAACATCAAGTACAATAATATATCAATATATAATTTTTAAAATATTTTTTGATAATTTACTTCCTGTAGAATTAGAAAGTCTAAGTCAGAGATTCTTACTGAAATTACTTTTAAAATATACCTATTTACTTTTATAGCTATTGTTTGTTTCTGCTTTATATAGAACGTCTCCAGTCATTGGATTTTCTTGAAACTATAAAAATTCCTTTTACTTCCTCAATGGTGTACTTTGTCGATGGTCTGGACGGTTTTCCCGCTTTCGGATTCAAAGAAAAGGCGGAGATTAGAGCTCCCTACCGACTGTATCTGCCAAAAAAAATGTTTCGTGACTTTTCCATTTTAGCAACTATTAAACCCGAACGTCGAGAACCTTCAGGAGGCTATCTGTTTGCAGGTAAAGTAAATTTAGTTATAACGTTGCTAAAAGGGAATTGGTCTGTATCTTTACGCGTTAGAAACGACCTAAGAAAAGTTTTAAAAAACAAGCAAAAAAAACGAAACAGTTTTCGAAAATATAAATATTAAAATTCAGTACATTAAAGAGCTGATGCTTAAATCCAGAACTGTTTTTATTTTGATCTTAAAAAGCTGATGCTTAAATTCAGAACTGTCTTTATTTTGATCTTAAAGAGCCGATTCTTAGATTAACGTGTTGTCTTTATTTTATCATAAACAAATGATTAAGGACCCTCATATAATTTTGCTCCACGGCCCCATATCTCGTTGTACTTTCCCAGATACTGGTATTAAGTTTAATGTAACGACTTAGCAATGTTTTGAAATCTTCTGCTTAATTTTGACATCTGAATAAGATGTGTTCTTTAAAGTTAATTTTCCCTATTTTCTTCTGTTCAGTTGTTAATCCTTCGGAGACGATTGTCCAGCTGGGAGTACACATAGTGAAATCATATGATAACTTTGTCAACATAAGTCTTTACTACACTGATGTCACAATGCACCTGTCCTCTCAAATTTTGGCCACCTTTACTGTTCCAGATTTTATTGGAAGATGGAGAAAGTATGTTAGCTGTTTTATTGTAAACCAAATTCAAAATATACCCGTAAAATATTTTTCATTATATTTGACAATGAGTTGAGCAATGAATTATGACGAGTAAAACTAAAGATTACACTGTAACGTGAAACGGTGAGACTATCTCTCTGTTACAGTAACTTTATTTTGTTCATTAATATATCTAGGTTTGCGTTGAAGGCTTATGGCAACACTGTTAGTTTATATTTTCAATGTGAAGAGTTTGGAAAGGTGGAGAACAACCGAATTCCTAAAGAACTGGTTTTCGACAGTGCCTCTACACTCTATATCGGACAGGCTGGACAGCTGATTGGTGGAGCGTATGTTGTACGTATTCTTTAATTGGTTGATATTAGAAATAACATATACAGTGAAATTAAAGTCAATAATTCGTGTATTAAGATATTGAAAAGTGCTAATTTTAACGTTTCATATCTAATTAAATGTTTGTTATAAACGAAGTGCAAAGTTCCTCTAGGAAACATGCCCTACAAACAGTATCACTGAATGTTTAACCACAAAACAATCCATCAGTGATAATTTATGTAATAATGTAATGCGTTCTTCATTGTGTTTTGCTTAAACCAATAACAATTCTTATATCAACATTACAAATTATTCGGTGGATTCCACATCCAACAATAACGATTCGCAGAACAACAAAAAGGTCTCCATTGAATTGCACATTTATTTACCAATAAAGATTCGTGTAAGAACAGATTGCATTCTTCCCTAAATTCAGCAATCACCATTGACGATTTGTGTAAAAATTAGAATACATTCTACATTAGTTTCCACTTAGCAATGAACAATCGAATACTTAGCCACAACATGTATTTCAAATTGTCGTTACAATTATACAATATTTTAAATTCCACCATTCAAGCACTTAAAACCTAAACTCTTAATTTGAAGTTTAAGATGGGTCAAATACAGCCTGTTCGTCAAAGAACTGAGCAGAAATGTGTGTTGTACTATCCCATCTCTTTTTGTTTATTTTCAAGTATGAATAACGATTATGAGCTGATTTCCGTTTAATGTAATTGTAAAAAAACGTGCTCAACAGTGACCACGTAATCAGACTAGTGATATGTAACAGTTATTTGAATGTTATAAACTGTGTTCTCTTAGTTCGGATATTATAAAATGTCAGTACAGCTTGCACAAGTAGACATTTTTCTGAACATTAGTAAGTGTTTGTTGAATTATAAAGTAATTTTTTGGGTGTTTATTGGAGGTAATTATGTTTGCATATTTTATAATATTGACAATAAGAAATAAAAAATGAATTCAACAGTTATCAAGTTTAATGTCTTTACTTAAATGTTTAACATGAGTGTGGTGGTTAGTTCTAAGTAAACGACTGAAAGGTCGAAGTTAAGTTTGTCCATTACCAAAGGGGAAGACCAAAAACGCACCTTTTCAGTCCTGCGGTGGTGAGATTGTAGAAATTTGGATGAAAGCGATATCTAACAATACAATAAACGTAAGCTCTTCCGTGAAGGTAACCTGTGGCATCATTATTTATATTTCTTGTAGAGCACTTCATTCATAATAGAACATGTAAATAAATCTTTGTTGGGCGAAATATTATTACAAGAAGAAACAAATAACAATGTATAGAAAAGGAAAATATTAAGCTCAAACAGTTCATTATTGCAAACTGATTTTTAAATTATTTGAAATGGAATTAAGGTGTCGAAATGTTTCGTTTTTCAAAGTATTTTGCTACTCTTGTTTTTATAACTTGAATTTTCTGGTTTATAGCATTTTATTCTGTTATTAGAAAGTTGGCCCCTTGTAAAATAGGTGGCGTTAAGAAAAATGTAGGTGCTTTACAGCTCCAGCGACTTGGATCCATTACACAGATCTGAAATATTGATACATTTTACACCGCTAGTGTAAAGCGGTTGAAAACATACATACCATCAGCTACGATAGTGATTCATAATATGAATCGCAAAGAATTGCACAAAACCCTGATAGAACGCTCGGGCGAAAAGCATCTTAAAGAGAAAAGATTCAGTCTAACCAACACTTTGAAAAATTTACTTTTGAATAATAAAGCTGAGCACATACAAAAATACATGAAAAAAACACTCACGCTATGCTTAGAATTAACAGAAATCAGGTCAAAAAGGCCCATTTATTATTATAAATGAAAAATGGCTTAGTATATTGCACCAACACTTCTTTTAAAATATTAAATTAAATAAGTTTCTACGTAGGTCATAAGTAGTTCGGGATGTACTTACCAGTTATACCGACAGAGGACGTTCTACGTGTGCCAACTTCAAGCAATGCAGAGAGGTAAAAAGTGTAAGAGACGATGATGTCACTGGAGAAGATGACGTCATAGTTCCATGAAGTGGAACCAAACGGTGCGTTATTATGCCACCATGGCAGAAGGGCATGACGTCAGGGACGATTATGTAATAGATCCATGAAGTGAAACCAAGCGAATATAATGACATGGTTCCCCTAGCTGGAACTAGAGGGTTCTTTGCTATGGTCATACAAAGTGTATCAATGTATTTAAATGTGACTAGATTTAATACATCAGTTTAAAACAACAAATCTTTCAGTCTATATTCAATTATGTTTCTTGACTATTTATATGTAAATAGTTCTTAAAAAGGACGCTTATTCACGTATCATGTAATAATCTAAATTGTACCGCTTCACTAGTTTTGCTATTTAAGCATAAATCAAATGATTATTTCAAATGTGTTTGGTGATATTATCATAATAAAACGATTCTGAACATAATTATTACTTTTAACACCAAAAAGTTTCTCATCATAAAGATTTTGTAGTTTGATCTACATAAAAAAGGAGACGTTTGATGAGAACATAGTTACATGAAAATATTTCATAAGAAAATCATGAACAAATATATAATTAATATCTTTGTGGAATCCAAATTTATATACAAGTTCTTCATTTCGACAATAATAACAAGTATAATATAAACAATATTGTCCACACTAGAAATTTGTTTATAAACAGAAAACAACAATAATTTTCAAATATAAGCTTAGAATAATTTTCAACATTATGTGATTTCATCACGCAACGATTGTTTTTTGTTTGTTTTTGAATAAGCATAAAGCTACACAATGGGCTATCTGTGCTCTGTCCATCACGGGTATCGAAACCTGATTTTTAGCGTTCTTAGTCCGCAGACATACTGCTGAGCCATTGGGGGTCGTTAGATGACAGGCTAGTTTTCATTTGAATTGTCTCACGCTATATGTTTAAAACTCAAATATATTTTGCAACAGTGTTACACTGATACCTAAATATTTCATTGTAAGTTGAATGCACTGAAATTTGGGTATTAACGTAACACATTTTGCACTGTTTCTAGAGTTAGTTAGTGTTAATATCACAGTTAACATAGTACTTTTTGTTTTGTCACACCTAATGTTTTCATAAGAATTGCAGGAATTTACAGTATATATTTCTCTTTATAAACTTTTTTACATGCAGAAAATAACTCATGTTTCGCTATCTTTATTTTCAATTTTTATTTAATAAACTCTGTAACAAATAATTTGACCACATACTAAACATGTTTACTAACTATTACAGAATAACAACATTTACCAGTTTCTTTACTATAATTGTTTGAGTACATATATAACTGAACTTTCTTTAACTAACGTCGACAACAATAATAAATAGATGTATAATATTGCCACACAAACACACACAGACAATATGGTCCTTGCAGAACTGTTTTTATCAGTTTATGTTCGAGAGTTCTCGATGATTTTATTATGTTAATATCATATGAAAGCAGTCCCAATGAATCGCAGTATTCTCTCGACTAATGATTACCAGATCTATGATTGGGATCCAAATTCACCATATGTAATTATTTTTCTGCATGATCACTGACAAACACATCTCCAATCTTCTTTCGCGTGCACAAATCTTGTGAAAGTATCGAATATATTTATAAAGTGTTCATGGATTCTTTCAGATAATGTTTCATACATCACAGACTGTTCCGATTTCTCATCCAACGAGACATCTAATATAACATGCATGGCATCCAATATTAAAATAAGGCTAATTCATTTTGCTGCAACTAACGATTTACTATTTTTTCATCCATTTTCTATAAAAATTTCATAAAACATTGAAACTTTTAAAACACACACATATGCAATCTGGTCACTAACGTCAGCTAGCTAGTCTTAAGTAATACAAACTCGTCACGTGGGAAGACTAGTCAGTGAAAAGAAGATACAGAAAGGAGAAAAATGTTGTTTACCTCCGCATAAAACGCGTGTTTCACTGTCTTTAATTTTAAAACTAGCTAATAAACTTTGTGATAAATCATTTTACTACATAATAAATGTAATTAATCACTATTATTGAATATTTAATCTTATCATTTTTCATAAATATTTGGGGACTGAACTCTACATATTTTCTACATACGTATAATATTCACCACATTTTGATTAGAGTTTTTGTATATCACTGAAATTTTAAGGTAATTAAATGCAGTTCTTTCACATTCCATAGTAGTACAAAATACTAAATGAATATTTTAAATATCTGATGGAATATTTCAGTCAGCTTACAATTATTGTAGACTTTCTATTCAGTACTGTATCTTATAAATGGTTAGAAGTTCACACTGTGTCAGTCGGCTTAGAACAATCTTAAAAACGAAAAACTGATTAAATTCTAGTTTATGATATCTACTTAACTATGTGAAATGTATGATATTTTATTATATAATACAACGAATTATGCACCTCAGTAGCAACAAAGTCAGTTATTTTCAGGTAGTGTGATAGCAAAATTAGTGATGTTAAAAGAAACATTGTGTCCAAAATTGTTTTGTTATAATAATGGCACCAAAAATTATCGAAATGATCGCTTAGTTTATGATAAAATAATAAGACCAATAAAATAGAAAATTTTAAATAATTTCATGATGTTTAAATAAGTGTCCTTTTTCAAAATGATTTGCATATGTAAATGTAAATAAAGTATAGAACTAATTGTTTTGTATTATAAAGGCCCCCCAGTGGCTCAGCGGTATGTCTGCGGACTTACACGCTAAAATCCGGGTTTCGATACCCGTGGTGGGCAGAGCAAAGATAACCCATTAGTGCTTTGTGCTTAATTAAAAACAACAACAACATGTATTATAAACCAATTGTATGGAATCTAATAACGTTGATACATTTTGTCTGTCCCTAGCTAAGCACCTACTATTTCGATTTAGTCATGTCCGTTTATTATAGCAGCCTAAAATGTGCCTTTGTAAAAGTGCCTAAACGTTTTTGACATCACGTCCGCCTGTCATACAGAACTAGTAACGCGCCCCAAGCAACGCACCCTCTGGTTCTATTTCGTGAAATTATGACATCATCGTCTCTACTTCTTCTCCCTTTCTCCCCACTGCGTGAGGTCGACATAGGTATCTCCCTCTGTCGGCATGACTTGCAA
The DNA here is from genome assembly GCA_011833715.1 of Carcinoscorpius rotundicauda. Lineage (NCBI taxonomy): Eukaryota > Metazoa > Arthropoda > Merostomata > Xiphosura > Limulidae > Carcinoscorpius > Carcinoscorpius rotundicauda. The sequence goes on along the minus strand of CM022402.1, from coordinate 19,792,277 downwards.
GTGCAGCTCCGATAACTATCATAGGAGTATTGAAAAGACGATTTTGTTGTTGTTTTGAATTAAGCACAAAGCTACACAATGGGCTATCTGTGCTCTGCCCACCAGGGGTATCGAAACCCGGATTTTAACGTGTAAGTCCGCAGACATACCGCTGAGCCACTGGGGGACAGACGATTTTGACTCACCAAATGTGGAGCCAAAATAATATTTTGTGATTTGAGTAAATAATATCTAAAATATCTCCAGCCTTGTCTTCTTATCTATTTAACGCTTCTTACATGTTTATAAATTCCCAATTCTCTTTTTATCTTGGTAAGTTAATGTCATTATATAGTTCTATCTAAAAAGAAATCTAGAAACTAATATGGATAAGGTTACAGACTAAATAATGTTTACCTTTAAGAAAATTGTTTCCATTTATAGCAAAAGAAAAAAACATAATTACAGCAAAACTCGTGTATAAGCAAAGATCTGTGAAACTACTTGAAGGTTCAGAAAACATAATATCATTACACGATTGTAGTGATGCATTCGATTAATAAAAATTTCGTATTTTGACGCTACATATTAGCGAAAAATGCATTTCTGTAAAATTTTGGGCATAAAAATGTAACCTGAACTTAATATTAACAAAACGCTCCCTCGTGGATAACTATCTGTTCGCAAGTGCGTTAAACAAACAAACAAATATTGGTGATTGACGCTATACACCATGGGAGGTTGGGGGTACACTGTATTTTTGTGTTATAAGCGGAAGCGTTTGGATAAATGAGTGATTTTATCGAATCGTTTTTATCTTTAAGTGGAAACAATTTCTTAAAAACAATCCAGCTAGTTAGTACTTTATTAAACTTACCACTACTTTCCACGTCACGGAATGCTTAATATGTGCGAGGTCAAAAGCGGACATTAGTACAACTTGAAGAACATTGCTAAGACATACGAATAACATATATGCGTATGAACATAATTGGTTTGATTTGGTTTTTGAATTTCGCACAAAGCTACTCGAGGGCTATTTGTGTAAGCCGTCCCTAAATTAGAAGTGTATGACTAGAGGGAAGGCAGCTAGTCATCACCACCCACCGCCAACTCTTGGGCTACTCTTTTACCAACGAATAGTGGGATTGACTGTCACATTATAACGCCCACACAGCCGAAAGGGCGAGCATGTTTGGCGCGACCGCGACCCTCAGATTACGAGTCGCACGCCTTAACACGCTTGGCCATGCCGGGCCGCCAATGAACATAAAGAAAATATATGCATTTTGCATTGTTAGACTCAACCACTTATTTGAGCAGAGCTTCGAAATATGAATAAATAAATTTATTTATTTATATTATGTAATTGTATTTATTATAAATACAATCAAGTTTGATGAAATACGACTGTTATAATGTGAACTAAAATAAGTAAGTAAATTATAATTGTTATGAAATTTATTACTAACATATGCTCTTTATTTCTAACATGTATTATTTATAATTATATTTAAATTAACTTTATTATCATTAGCATGTCAACAAGCTAAACAGTGGGTTTGTTTTGAAATTCTCACATACACTGCTGGCCAAAATCTTAAGGCTAATGAACATCATGAAAAAATATGCATTTTGCGTTGTTCGACTTAACCACTTATTTGAGTAAAGCTTCAAAAGATGAAAGTAAGAAAAGGAAAAAAAATTAGCATTTAATAGGAAAAATGTGAACACTATGGAATTAACCTATATACTAGCTGGTCAAAAGTTTAAGACCATAACATAAAGAAGTCCTAAACAGGATAGGAAATGCTCAACAAGGGGTCTCAGTAATAAGTTGCACTGCCGTCATTGCGAATAACTTCAAACATTCGCTTTGGCATGGTTGCTATAAGCGTTTGCAGAAGGCTGGCTGGAATGTTATTCCAAGTGGTGAAGATGGCTTTATGAAGATCATGTACTGTTTGGAATTGACGTCCATTTCTATAGACTTCCCTTGCCATCTACCCCCAAACATTTTCAACGGGGTTCAGTTTGCGCGAACACGCTGGATGTCCAAAAGAATCACGCTATTCGCCATGAAAAAGTCCTTTGTCTTGCGGGCATTGTGGATTGCAGTGTTGTCTTGTTGAAAGATCCAGTCATTTCCACACAAGCGAGAATCTTCAATCAATAAGGATGCTCTCTCCAACATGCCAATGTAGCTAGGTGCTGTTTGAAGCCCCTGTATAACCTGAAGTTCTATTGTTCCATGGAAGGAGAAAGCACCCCAGATCATGATGGAACTTCATCCACTGTGTCGTGTAGAAAATGTCTCTGGTGGGATATCCTTATCGTGCCAGTAACGTTGGAAGCGATCTGGACCATTCAGGTTAATTTTTTTTCTCATCAGAGAACAACACTCAGTGATGTCGAGAAACCCACTTGTTGAGAACTTTTATATGCAAAAACGGCTCTTCTGGGCCCAGAAAACACTTCAAATAGAAGAGCGAACAACGTTTCGACCTTCTTCGGTCATCGTCAGGTTCACAAAGAAAGGGTTACTGGTCGGAAGCTGACCACATGTTTTGGAGGGGTTGTATAATTGAGTGTTGCAATGTAGAGGGCGCGGTTTGAATATATAATTTTGTCTATAATATTAATATAGGTATAATGGTGTTCCTTTATATTGGTTTATTTTGGGTTTAAGTTGTTGTATAAGTAAGGCTTCTTTAATTTTTCGTTTGTTTATGTTTGTTTCTTTATTTAGTATTTTAGTGTTTTCTATGGTTATGTTGTGTCCATTTGACTTGCAGTGTTCGAAAACGTGTGAAGGTGACTTTTTATGTTCTTTGAATCTGGTTTCCATTTTTCTACTTGTTTCTCCTATATAGAAGTCGTGGCAGTTATCACATTGTATTTTATAAATAATGTTGGTGTGGGGTTTGTCAGTGTAGTTCTTACATAGTATAGACCTTAGTTTTGTGCCTGGTTTTTGAATAAATTTAGTGTTAACTGGAATGTTATATTTTGTTACTAGTTTTTGCCAAATGTTGGTTATTTGTTTGCTGATGTCAGGAATATATGGTATACAGCAGTATATGGTTTCGTGAACAGGAAGAAAGCAATCAAATATCATTTCTTAACCTCAAAATTATAAGAACCGACACACAATTCAAAACAGAAATCCACCGAAAAATCACCCATACTGGACTATACATTCCTTGGGACTCAGCACATGAAACAAAACAAAAACTCAACATACTAAGAAACCAGATAAACACAGCCATAAAACTATGCTCACCAGATAAAATTAACGATGAATTAGATAAAATAAAACAACACTTCATCAACATTAATAAGTTTCCTCCACAAACCGTAGAAAACATTATACGCACACACCTAGACAGAAAGCAAAATCAACCAACAAAAGTAAATATATCTCACGAATCAAAAAATCACGAAACCATATACTGCTGTATACCATATATTCCTGACATCAGCAAACAAATAACCAACATTTGGCAAAAACTAGTAACAAAATATAACATTCCAGTTAACACTAAATTTATTCAAAAACCAGGCACAAAACTAAGGTCTATACTATGTAAGAACTACACTGACAAACACCACACCAACATTATTTATAAAATACAATGTGATAACTGCCACGACTTCTATATAGGAGAAACAAGTAGAAAAATGGAAACCAGATTCAAAGAACATAAAAAGTCACCTTCACACGTTTTCGAACACTGCAAGTCAAATGGACACAACATAACCATAGAAAACACTAAAATACTAAATAAAGAAACAAACATAAACAAACGAAAAATTAAAGAAGCCTTACTTATACAACAACTTAAACCCAAAATAAACCAATATAAAGGAACACCATTATACCTATATTAATATTATAGACAAAATTATATATTCAAACCGCGCCCTCTACATTGCAACACTCAATTATACAACCCCTCCCAAACATGTGGTCAGCTTCCGACCAGTAACCCTTTCTTTGTGAACCTGACGATGACCGAAGAAGGTCGAAACGTTGTTCGCTCTTCTATTTGAAGTGTTTTCTGGGCCCAGAAGAGCCGTTTTTGCATATAAAAGAGAACAACACCTTCTTCACTTTTTCTCAGCAAATTTAACCGAGCTGTTTCGTGGTGTGGAAGGAGGAGTGGCCTTTGAAGACGTTTACGGTTTTTAAAGCCTTTTTTTCGTAGATGCCGTCTTATTGTTCTTCAGCTGCATTCTGCGTCCGTAAGGGCCTTTATCTGATTCGACGATTGGCTGGACAATCCGTCGAATCCTCCTGCTTAACGCCAGCGAAGCTTTCTTGGGCCAACCACTTGAAATTCTCGTTCCATATTCCTCATGGTCTTTTAAGAAATTTGCAACAGCAGTTTTTCTACGCCCAATCGCACCAGCGATGGCACGTTAAGAGAGATCTTGCTTTTGCAACTCGACCATCCTGCCATGTTCAAACTCTGTCAACTTTTTAGTGTTTGCCATGTTTTTACCCAATGTAATACGGGAGATATCAGTGGGAGATGTTGACAACGCTAATGCTTGAACTGAAATTACTAAATTTTGTTACGTGTTTACCGATTAAAGCTTCGTCTCAGTATGGTCTTAAACTTTTGACCAGCTAGTATTTAAGGTAATTTCATAGTGTTCACATTTTCTCGGGGCCTGGCATGGCCGAGCGCGTAAGGCGTGCGACTCGTTATCCGAGGGTCGCGGGTTTGAGCCCGTGTCGTGCTAATCATGCTCACCCTCCCAGCCGTGAAGGGGTATAATGTACGGTCAATCCCACTATTCGTTGGTAAAAGAGTAGTCCAAGAGTTGGCGGTGGGCGGTGATGACTAGCTGCCTTTCCTCTAGTCTTACACTGCTAAATTAGGGACGGCTAGCACAGATAGCCCTCGAGTAGCTTTGTGCGAAATTCCAAAACAAACAAACAAACAAACACATTTTCTCTATTAAATGCTAAAAAAGTTTTTTTTTTATTTTCTATTTTGTTATTTTCATCATTCGAAGCTCCTCTCAAATAAGTTGTTGAGTCTGAGAACGCAAAATTCAAATTTTTCTTTATATTCATTAGCCTTCAGATTTTGGCCAGCAGTGTATATATATATGATCTTCTAAACGTATAGATAGAACCGCTATGCACTAGTACTTTCGCTCCATTTATTCCAACCTGCAAAATATAAAGTTGTTTATTATGAATAGTTTTTTCTCTTTATGTAAAAGAACATCTATCACCAATTAATTGTTATAGCCTTTATGATTAGAAAAATGGAGATCGGAAAAGATTTAGGACAATGCTTTATGAGTATAAACGTTATCTATCTATGTATGTTTTTACACACCAAGGTGACTGAGGCTTGAGTACTTTTTATGGTGAGGCTTTTTTTTGTGAATTTTTAGTCCCTTTATATCAGTGTGCTTGGAACGGAGTAGTTCACATTCTCACATGAATGTCACTCCATGTTCATCATCAAACGTGTTTCTGGTTGTTTAAATAAAATCAACGTGGTTTAAAAGGTTAGTACACTGATAAACATTCCCAACTAACTTATTTTTGTGTTCGTTTAAAAATGGATTACACAGTAAATATTATCAAATTCAAACCTCTTTAAAACCATAAAAACAATGTTGTACATAACTCCTTAAGATCGAACACAATTAGGTTAAAACACCAGGTCCATTTTAAACATAATATGACGTCCATAGAGATGATTTTGCAAATAAAAGTTTTAAGAGTTTTTTTTCTAACCAAGAAAGCTTTAAAAAAAAACTCAATTTAGTGCGAAGTAGAAGAAATTTCTGATTACAGATCAACACTCCACAACAATTTTTTTTCTCTCTCTCCTTCGGTGTATCAAGCTGAGTCATTTTATGGAAAGAATTTGGTTGGTTTTCTTGGCCGTACAAGGACACGATAAATTGCATGTCTTTGGGACCGAGTTTAAAACCCCTCGCTGAGTTTTTGTTTCACGTTGCCAGCAAGTGAATGAAGTCTCACTAAATCGTTGTTTTGCTGCATAGTGTCCCGAATAACATAATATTTCCTTCGCCACCTGAGACTTAATGATTTTTGAGTCTGCTGTCTAGCCATGATTTTAGAGAACCTTTCTTTATTTAGCATTTGATTCAAACTAATAAAAAGTAACTATTTTACAATACATATATTTATACACTAACTTATAATGTACAAGTTCAATAGACACCAATAGTCTGGTTTGTTTTCAATTTTGCGACAAAGCTACACAAAAACTATCTGCGCTAGCCGTCCCTAATTTAGCAGTGTAAGAGTAGAGGGAAGGCGGCTAGTAATCACCACCCACTGCCGATTCTTAGGCTACTCTTTTACCAACAAATAGCGGGATTGACCGTCACATTATAATGCCCCCAAGGCTGAAAGGACACAAATACGAGGGAAGTAAATTTAAAGAAAATATAAGTGAAATTAATTTGATATTAAGCAGTTTATCAACGAAATTATATTACCACTTTTTTTCTTTACCTTAATTCTGTTGTATTATATTTTCGACCTTTGATCCCTTGTTGCCAAATTCGTTTCGGTATTTTTATTTATAGTAAATTATTGTTTTGGACCAAAAACACGATTAAGTTTTGGTAAATTGCAAACCTACCTTAATTTATGGGGAAGGGAGCGAAGTTCGTTCTGGTCTTCCCACTATTATAGATAGGGGGTTCTATTCCCTTTGTTCTCGCTCTTGTGATCCTGATCAAAATAAATGTTATCTGCTTTCCAAATCAACAAATTTCATAATTTGGTTTGTTTTGAATTTTGCGCAAAAGTACTCGAGGGTTATCTGCGTTGGCCGTCCCTAATTTAGCAGTGTAAGACTAGAGGGAATGCAGTTAGTCATCACCACCCATCGCCAACTTTCGGGCTACTTTTTTACCAACGAATAGTAGGATTAACCATAACATTATAATGCCCCACGGCTAAAAGGGTAGCATGTCTGGTGCGACGGGGATTCAAACTCGCGAACCTCAAGTTAGGAGTGGAGTGCATTAAGCACCTGGCCAAATTTCATAGTATATCAGCAGGTTGTCTTGACAGTTATTAACGATGGAACTTTTTTAATATAATTCATTGGAAATGCTAACCAGATTTGTTGAGTAAAGTGAATTTAAAAAAAACAATTAACAGTGCAAGAATGACACGTTTTGCTAACCTAACTCGTTTTAAGTTGATTTATAAACACGCTTTTATCATGCTATTTGTCGTGTAGACTAAATAAAGCAATTTCGTTTGTAATTCCGCTTATAGTAAGACCTTTAAAGCCTTTATAAATTCAAGACTGGGTGCCGCAATAGGAATGAATTATAAGAAGAGACTGCTTCAGAATTTACATTTTAAATCAGGTGGCAAATTTGAAAACGTGATAATTTAACATTTAAGAGCAGATTATTTCATTCGAGTAACATACGTTCAACTAGAACCCGTACTTCAATAACAAGGTCATCATCCGGCCTTTAACACTGCCTTTACAGTTCTAAGAACTCTTGAGTGAAAGCAAAGAAGTGTATGCTCCAATTTGTCAACCAAACTGCGTCTGCTACATCAAGTGCTATCGAGGCCTTTCTCTAAATACTAAGGCTCATCAGGCAATGTGAGATACAAATAAACTTGGTCATCGTCTAAACACTATACAATATCATTAGGCCAGATGGGATGCAAACAGACCTGCTCGTGCTCTAATTGCATTATATATAATTTTTTATCAACCATAACTGTTATGGTGCGAATCCGATTTCGCAAGTAAAATGTATTTATTATCGGTATTTTAAGTCATTTACAAATACTATTTTAGGTAAGAATTAATACCAGAACATTATTTATTTTAATTTCATATTGTTTTATTTTATTCATCATTGTCATTGTAATTGAATTAAATTTACTATCACTCACAATAACTGTATGTAAAGAGGGTTGTGTGATCACAGCGCCAACGAGATAAAACTGCATTAATAATTCTGGGAACCCAAGAATGTTGTTCTTGTTGTCTGTTAGTTAAGCACAAAGTTGTACAACGGGCTACCAATGCTCTACCCACCACGGGTATTGAAACCCAGTATCTAGTGTTGTTAATCCGCAGACATTCCGCTGTGTCGTTGGGGGACAATCGCTTTAAGCTACCTATTGTGTTTATCGCAGGAAGTCGTGCCGCAAATTTTAAGGTTGTAAGTCCGAAAACTTATCACCCTACCGTGGAGCATCAATGTTTCAGTATAGTGAACATATAGGAATTACAACAGTCACCATCAAGTAGAAAAACTCCCATGAGAATAAAACATAAACGGGAAAGATTCTATATAGAAGTTTCGGATAAAATTTTAAAAGTAAAAATTCAGGGTTGTTGTTTTGCTGTTTTGAATTAAGCACAAAGCTACGCAATGGGCTATCTGTGCTCTGCCCACCACGGGTATCGAAACCCGGATTTTAGCGTGTAAGTCCGCAGACATACCGCTGAGCCACTGGGGGCCAAAAAAGGCAGGCTTTAGTTGTCCACGACAAAGTTCATATTGTCCATTGGGATCGCTAAACACGTTTTTTATCGTAATGTTGGTCGAGTAGAATAACTGAATCAGCTGCATTTGTTACTCTGTTCATACTTTTGTGTAGCTTTACGATAAAACACGACTATTTGAAGATACCCAGTTTTGTTTCATAAAATTTTCAAAAAATAAACTTACATATTGTACAGTGTTACAAGTTAAATTCTTTAGTAATCATATCTGTTATGTGTACGTAATATTTAACGAATTCAAATTCGTTGAAATTCGCTTCTCTGGCAAAAAAAAAATCATACGTTCTTTTAAATCAAGCAACACGCACTTACTCTATGTTTATTTCATGATTTTGCGCCTAAATTTTGGTGGAAAATTCTACGTTCCATTTTACTGTTGTTGTTTTTTCTTTTCTTATGTCTTGAGCGCAGGAAAATGTAAATTATGTTTTTATTGATTATTATCAATAGATGTCATCTTAATATATTAATACAGTTTGCTTGTTTATTTTAAGTTTCGCGCAAAGCTACTCAAAGGCTATCTGCGTTAGCCGTCCCTAATTTAGCAGTGTAAGACTAGAGGGAAGGCAGCTAGTCATTACCATCCACCGCTGACTCTTGGGCTACTCTTTTACTAACGAATACTGGGATTAACCGTTCCTTTATAACGCCCACAAGGCTGAAAGCGTGAGCATGTTTAGTTTGACGGGGATTCGAACCCGCGATTCTTAGATTACTAGTTGCACGCCTTAACCCACCTGGACATGCCGGGCCAATTCTAAAAGAAGAGATAATACAACAATAAAAATACAGTTTATTCTCCCTTTCTTAATGTTTCAGCTTAACGTAAAATAAAAATGTATGTATATTTATACTTGTACTCTTCTTATTCCAAGTAATTCTAAGATTCCTGAATGTTATTTTGTATTCGAACCCTAATTTTTATGTGTAATTATTTTACAAAACTCGGGGTATTATTTATTCTCATTTCTTATAATTCGTTCCTTGTTTATAAAAACATAACTTACGATAGATGCCCTCTACAGGAATCACTATCATATCCTTGCATGATCCGGGATCGAATCCTTTACTTTACATACATCTGTTAGGCCTTCTACTAACTGAACTAAATGATTAATCTCATAACGATTTCTAATAAAACACTTTTGAACAGCTCATATTACCAAGCTCATCATAAATGAGGCCAGTGCTCGAGCCTAATTCCAAGGCCGTGGAACGACCTCTGCGTAGCTACCACTAGTAAAAAAAAGACTTTGTTTAAGCTGTTAAAAATATTAGGTGGGTCAATGCTCTTATATTCTCGAAAAACGTTTTTTTTTTTCAATCACTGTCAGTTACGATACAAGCAGACGATCCTTTGACTGGAATAACCTGTTAATAATCTTAGTATTTAACACTGTCTTCTCATTTCTGTCTCAGCTTTACACATTTTTATTGTTCCACGATATTAAAAATACAGTAGTAGTTTAAAGAGCGAAAAATAAGCTAAGTAAGTTCTAATCTCTAAAATATCTATTCCTTTCTGTTTAATAGTTTCTGTTCTACAGAAGCTAAGTAAGTTTTAATCTCTAAAAGATCCATTCCTTTTGTTTTGTAGTTTTTGTTTCATGACATGCGTCTTTCTGTTTCACGTAATCAGAAATATAGCAGTTCCTTAATTTAAAAAAAATAACAACAAAACGTTATTTATGCCATTCTTTAAGAAGATAAATGGTAATAAGGATTTAACTCTATTTGCAGTTACCTTCCTACGTAAAGAAACACAAGTAATGATATGGAAATCCTTCTAGAACGTTTCTTCTTGGAAAATCAATGTGACCTTGGTTCATCATCTTTGGTTCTGCAAAGTTTAGTTTGAATTTCGCGCAAAGCTACTCGAGGGCTATCTGCGTTAGCCGTCCCTAATTTAGCAGCGTAAGACTCGAGGAAAGGCAGCTAGTCATCACCACCCACCGCCAATGTACACTGGGATTGTCTATAAGATCATAACGCGCTTCCGGCTGAGAGGGCGAGCATCTTTGGTGTGACAAGGATTCGAACCCCCGGGCCCCGGATTATGAGTCCAGTGCCTTATCCATCTAACCGCGCCGGTACGGGTCTGAAAAGAAGAATATAATGTGGAATGATATAGTAAGGTTTTTTCCGTCAAAAATTTAATAGAGGTTTGTACTGTTAGGTTTAAGTAGAGATGTCAGTGAATACTATCTAAGACTTGATAGACAAGTTGAGGGTTAGATGATATGGAAGTTGAATGGTGGTCTCAACGCTAAACGGAACATTGTCAGTTTCTTAATAGCAAATAAGGAGAAAGCCTGTTGATCGTGTTTTTTGTGAGAGTTCACAAACCAGTAATAATATTAAAAAAAACCAAAAACGAGTTTTGGCAAGACCTGTGGTATTATCTTACAGATATCCAGGACCAGATGAGGTATGAAGTCCAGGGGGTAATTACAAGAAGCTTATCTTTATGTTAGAAGCAGTCTCAAATCCAGCCACGTCGTATTTAATACCTGTTGTGCTGGTGAGGTTACGATGGATGTTATTACTGACGCATACCTTCTTTAAATAATATACATAAAGCATCTGATATCCGCGTGCTATGAGTTCGAATATTTTAACAGAAGAAATTATATTTATCTCTCCTTTACTGACACTATAGCTTTGTTCTATATTTTTCGATTAATAAGGGCTTTTTTAAAATAATCTCTAATTACTACTTCAAGAAGTGTGAGAAATCCTATATCTATTAATATTAGTGAAATAGTTTTTAATTCATGATCAACCAAAGTTATTCAACATACCACAGTTATCAATAGACACAGAATTTGGTTCTATTTTTTTTAACAACAATCTCTGCAGAATTCCTATTACCAAAGGTTTATGCAGTTAGAATATGTTGAAAATTTTCTCGATTTTTAACTGTTGATGCACGAAAATGCACGAATATTGGTCTACAGTGATTATCATACTCGAACACTATATCCGAGGGCTTATGATGCACATTCGCTTGCCGCAAAAAAACATGTTCTGCACTTTGGAGCCATGGACGTGTTATAAGAATGACAGTCAAGTTCTACCACATGACAAAATAAGAGTGAGAGTGTGAACTGTTAACCTAGCAGCTTTATCTCTAATCTGTCAATTCAATGTTGGAAATGGTTATGTCCAAATAGCCCTTCTGTAGTTTTGCACAAAATTCTAAAACAAAAAAATTATTTCACGAATATTTCTTACACGACCAAAATGTCAAGAGAACCCCGACTCACAGTGGCAAACGTATCACTGACGCAATATATGGCGCGAAAAAACTTTTTGACAAAATCAAGGGTATGTACGTGACTAACATTTTTGAAGAGTCTGTAACTGTTCCGTAAAAACTTTTTCCTTATCTTGAAAAAAAAAGAGAGTTGAAAAAAAAAATGTAGCACAATAAATAAGTACACTAAATACAAAGCCCCTGTTGCTTTCATTGCTTGTCTTCTTTAGTGCGTAAGTATTTAAAATCAAGATACCGATTTCTGTTCAAAGTGTCAAAATAAATGATAAGAACAAACAAGTTTTTATCAAAATAAATTGTACTCGACGAAACACGTTGGTTTTTCTTGAGATAAAGCTGTTACTTAAGTGTTACATTTTGTTAGGAATAGAAAAGTTTAATATTGTTTTTTCATACATTAAAAAATTTATTGATACTTAAACCAGTTTTAGCACTTAACAATTTAATTACGGTTATTACTCTCAGTAGCAGTAACAAATTTGTTTTGTTTATTTTATGAATTTTCGAGCAAATCTATATAAAAAAACTGTCTTCGCGAAATTTAAATTTTGAACTGATAGTCTAGAGGAAATAAAGGTAGCAGGTTCACGACACTCACCAATCCAAAAGTGGAGTCTGATTGTCGTTCTTATAACGCATTCATGGCTTCAAAGTGTGAATTGCGTTTGCTTGATAACGAGTCGCAAACCGTAAAACTTCGGATACTTGGCTAATTTCTATGCCACCGTTTAATGACCGAATTAAAACATATATAACGTTTTTAAAATCGGTTTAATCTTTGACCATACTTTCTGAAGGAGTAATTGTTTTTCGAATATGCTCTTTTCCTCGATAAAAGCTAAGTTCGTATGGATGTACGTGTGGTGTTCAAACCCTCCCCTTACAATATATTTTTGCAATAGGAATATTTGTTCATTTATTTGTTTTGTAGTTAAGCAAAAAAAACTACCCAATGGATAACCTGTGATCTGCCTATCATGGGCATCGAAACCCGATTTTAAGCGTTATAATCCCTCAGGCTTAGCGGCAGTGAATAGCGACTACAAAGAAAAGTCATATTACTCGCTCAGTAACCTTTATAATAAATTAAGTCTGGACCAATATCTTGTGGTGGGCTAAAGAAAAAAAAACAAACAATCTCCGGAAAGTGATGTCAAGAAAACCCACTTGTAGAGAAATATATATGCAAAAACGGCTCGTTTGGGTTGAGAAAATATTTTGCATAGAACCCAAACGAGCCGTTTTTGTGCAAATAAATCTCCGGAAAGAAAGAATTAAAAAAATTGGAATTTGCCACTTAAGTTCAAAGAGGACATAGATTTATTATTTTGTTCTATTTATTTTAATCTCGTTTTTTTTTTCATTTACTTTCGAAGATATTTGCTAAATATTTGATTTTCAAAATCTAAATGTTGCTTTTAAGATGCGATATCTGATATTTCGTGGTTTTTGTTTGTTTTTTCATTAAAGCAATTTTAACTAGTGACTAATAAGTCTTCATGGATTTTAAGAGGCTTCATTATTTTTTTAACTATATGAAACTCCGGAAGTGGATATGGAGGAGAAAAGTGTCAACTCGTGCTCACAACTTATTATCTCTATATCGTATTCACGAACTATCATCCCTTCCTCACAATGTGTTGTATCATGAATATGAGCTTATCTCTCCCTCACGATGTGTTATCTCGAGAATATGAGATAATCTCTTCCTCATCTCACGACATGTTGTCTCGAGAATATGAGCTAATAACTCGTGCTCGTAAAATACTATTCGCCTGTTTTTGTTCTCTTTCCGGCTTACTATAACTGTATGTAAATATACGATCTTAGTCCTAAAAGTAATCTCCAAAGTATTACCCATAGGATAAACTCGATACGCTGGTTCCACAGTGCTACACTTTAAGCTTTAAATTGTACCGTGATTAACGGTCATTCTCTGTTTACCTATGACATTGAGTTTATAGCTATTTTTTGTTTAACTTTTTTAAACCTTTCTTTCTGATTCATAAAGATCTGGAAACTGGTTGGAAAATGTGATTCAGTAGATGAGACAGGCTATAGTATTACATCATAAAAAAGTTAAGTTTCAGATGTTTATCGCCCTTCTGTTTCCGGTATATATATAAACACACAAGGATATGATATGGATCTTAGCAAACTTGTTGAACAATGACTTACATTTTCTCGGTTGAACATTGCACAACTAGCAGTTGTTAGTCCTTTCTGTCAAACTGTAAAATATATCCGATACGTTATTTATTTTGATTTTTGAGTTTAAGTCAACGACACGGTTTTCATAAGGCCTGTTTGTTCTATTTCCTGTTACCATAGACGTTTTACTACATATTTGAGAGAGAAGACTTAGCTTCCCCATGTGTTCTCTGCATAATGTGGCCCCTGTCAACTTTAATAACCACTGGCAGATGAGTATGCCAACCTCGGGGTTCTAATGTTGTTAAAGTCAGCGATGGTAACCGAGTTCTTTCACTTAAAATTCTTTTTGAGTAGAACATTAGTTACGCCACAGTAAACGGATGTTATTCCAACCACACAATAATTACGAGTACGTCACACTTTGGCACCACATGTCAAGTTACACTTGCTCTCATGTGGTATATAGTCCAGAAAAAGAAGTTAGCATGGTGATATATACATCGATGGAAGATTTTGAAATAAGTCCCCTTCTTACAGTCTAATTTCGTTTACTTGTTGGTGTGTTTTGTCTTTTTTGCCTTTAGTGGTATATTATTTTATCGGACACACACTTGAAACTGGAGGTCAAACTACAACGACCGGTATAAAAGACATTAACACCTCGACATTAGGAAATTTGGACTGGTTAGCGTGTCCAAACTGTGGTTCGCATTTTGGGGCCATGGGTACGCTATAAATTTGTTTATTATATTTGATTTCGCGTAAAGCTACTTCCAGGGTCATCTACACTATCTGCCCCTAATTTTGAAATGATTGTCTAGAGGGAAGACAAACTGTCAACACCACTTACCGCCAACACTTGGGCTACTCTTTACCAACTAATAGTGGGATTAACTGTTATCTTATAGCGCTCTCTCAAGTGACAGGGCAAGCATGTTCGGAAATAAGATTCGATTCCACAACTCCTCAGATAATGAGGCAAGTGCCCTAATCACCAGGCTTGCAGAACGATTTTATAAGAATCACGGTCAAATATCACTGTTGGATTAATGTAACCCAACATGTAGTGGTGGTGCTGTTGACTATATCTGCCACCTTCTAATCTGTCAGTTCAAAAATTAAGGAAGGTTTTTACACAGATAGTTTTTTATGTTGTAGTTTTTGCGAATATTATGAAAGAAACAAATTAATAAAAAAGCTAACTTATTAAACATCGAGATAGTTTTAACTACTTTAGCATATGTTTCTTGAGTGTGGTCATGGTCTTCGCAAGAAGGATTCAATATTTATCAACCTTACTATTTCTGAAAATATATGAATGAAAGCAAAACTATACAGTTGCTGCAGTTGATAGTGACTTCTCGTCTAATAACAAGTCTTACCAGGCCGCCTGGGATAAAGGTGAAAATAGTAGTGGTCTAAGGGCGATTATAAATACAATCAACTTTGATGAAATACGAATGTTATGATGTGAACTAAAATAAGTAAGTAAATTATAATTGTTATGAAATTTATTACTAACATATGCTCTTTATTTCTAACATGTATTATTTATTATTATATTTAAATTAACTTTATTATCATTAGCATGTCAACAAGCTAAACAGTGGGTTTGTTTTGAAATTCTCACATACACTGCTGGCCAAAATCTTAAGGCTAATGAACATCATGAAAAAATATGCATTTTACGTTGTTCGACTTAACCACTTATTTGAGTAGAGCTTCAAAAGATGAAAGTAGGCCTGGCATGGCCGAGCGCGTTAAGGCGTGCACTCGTAATCCGAGGGTCGCGGGTTCGCGCCCGCGTCGCGCTAAACATGCTCGCCCTCCCAGCCGTGGGGGTGTATAATGTGACGGTCAATCCCACTATTCGTTGGTAAAAGAGTAGCCCAAGGGTTGGCGGTGGGTGGTGATGACTAGCTGCCTTCCCTCTAGTCTTACACTGCCAAATTAGGGACGGCTAGCACAGATAGCCCTCGAGTAGCTTTGTGCGAAATTCCAAAACAAACAAACAAACAAGATGAAAGTAAGAAAAGGAAAAATAAAAAACTTTTTTAGCATTTAATAGAGAAAATGTAAACACTATGAAATTAACCTAAATACTAGCTGGTCAAAAGTTTAAGACAATATCAAAAAGAAGTCCTAAACAGGATAGGAAATGCTCAACAAGGGGTCTCAGTAGTGAGTTGCACGGCCGTCATTGTAAATAACTTCAAACATTCGCTTTGGCATGGTTGCTATAAGCGTTTGCAGAAGGCTGGCTGGAATGTTATTCCAAGTGGTGAAGATGGCTTTATGAAGATCATGTACTGTTTGGAATTGACGTCCATTTCTATAGACTTCCCTTGCCATCTACCCCCAAACATTTTCAACGTGGTTCAGTTTGGGCGAGCACGCTGGATGTCCAAAAGAATCACGCTATTCGCCATGAAAAATCCTTTGTCTTGCGGGCATTGTGGATTGCAGTGTTGTCTTGTTGAAAGATCCAGTCATTTCCACACAAGCGAGAATCTTCAATCAATAAGGATGCTCTCTCCAACATGCCAATGTAGCTAGGTGCTGTTTGACGCCCCTGTTTAACCTGAAGTTCCATTGTTCCATGGAAGGAGAAAGCATCCCAGATCATGATGGAACTTCATCCACTGTGTCGTGTAGAAAATGTCTCTGGTGGGATATCCTTATCGTGCCAGTAACGTTGGAAGCGATCTGGACCATTCAGGTTAATTTTTTTCTCATCAGAGAACAACACCTTCTTCACTTTTTCTCAGCAAAGTTAACCGAGCTGTTTCGTGGTGTGGAAGGAGGAGTGGCCTTTGAAGACATTTACAGATTTTAAAACCTTTCTGTCGTAGACGTCGTCTTATTTTTCTTGAGCTGCATTCTGCGTCTGTAAGGGCCTTAATCTGATTCGACCATCGGCTGATGACTTTCCGGACAACCTGTCAAATCCTCCTGTTCAACACCGACGAAAATTTCTTTGGCCGACCGCTTGAAATTTTTGTTCCGTTTATCTCAAGGTCTTTTAAGAAATTTGCAACAGCAATTTTACTTCGCCCAATCTCACCAGCGATGGCTTTTGCAGCTTGACAATTCTGCCATGTTTAAACTCTGTCAACTTTTTAGTCTTTGCCGTGTTTTTATCCAACGTAACACAAGTGTTGCAGTTCATGTATATTGTTGAACTCCGCGACAACACTTCTATTTCATGAAACCGCGTGTGTATAATATGGTATATAATTTTGTTAAGATATAACAAGGTACATGGTATTTTTTGTCTATAAAACTAACGTTAAACTTGTAAATTGCAAAACAGGGACATGCATATTCCCATTTTTGCCTGAAGCAAAAGTAGTCATTAATCAGATGACCAGGGTTCTAAACTAAAGCAGGGGCAGGTTTCGGAGTTACACAATACACCACGGGTGCCATTCAGATTATTTATGTGTCTTGTCAACTCTCGTCAATAGTGCTTCGTCCTCGTCTTGATGTCTTTATTGAACACCACATAACTTTCTCACTTGTTTCCATTCCTCTTCCCCGACCAACTTCACCTCCGATTAAATCTAAGCAAACCATGCATGTAAGTGAGGTGGAAAACCTTGTTTTTAATGTAATTTTGGGGTTTTAAACAAAGAGACGACAAGATATCTATTCTTTAGTGAATTTTTTATCCACCCACTGTCTTACCAACGAATATTTCGTGGTATTGTTCAGTAACCTCTTATCATGAATGTATTAACATGAGCTTGGTATTGTTCACTAACCTTTTATCGTGAGGGTATTAACATTATCTTGGTATTGTTCAGTAGCCTCTTGAGTTTATTAACATTAGCTCGTTATTATTCACTAACCACTTCAGTGCATTAATATTAGCTTGGTGTTGCTCACTGACCTCTTTAGTGTATAAACATTATCTTGGTATTGTTGAGTAACCTTTTATCTTAAGTGTATTACCATTATCTTGATATTGTTCAATAACTTCTTGAGTATATTAACATTATCTTGGTATTTTTCAGTAACTTCTTGAGTGTATTAAGATTATCATGGTAATTTCTACTAACTTCTAAATATTATCCAGAAATGTCCAGTTATCATTATATTATATTTAGCTTTGTTTGGTCCATTTATCTTTGGTTACACAAAGCAAAATTTTCATGAAGTTGTGCTAGATCATGTTGTGCTTTTATCTAATATTCTTTGATTTTTTTTTCAACGGAAACTTTTGTTTTTCATCAACATACCTTACTGAAATTCTTCTTTACTATGTTCTTGTATTGGGTTATAAAAAGTGCTCTGTTTGTTAATTGGCTGGAAATTCGTGGTGGGGAGGGATTAGTACAGTAGAACAATTCCGTTTGAGGGATTAATAAATTTATTTGATAAAAAAACAAAACAAAACTATTCTGACAACATAGGAGAAGTTATCTTTAATCGCTTTTTGTGATGAGAGTTTTACTCTGAAAGATGCCTTTAGTGTGAATGAACTTCTTTAAAAAACTATTTGGAGTCGGGTCCCTGTTATTAGTAAGTATGCAATGCCACAAGTAATTCCAGAACAAACATGTCTATTTTTAATAAAAGTAAAATACAATACAATACAATACATTACTATTAAAGGAAATATTGTAATTAATATAATTGTTATACGCGAATTAAAAAAACGATCTTATTGCATAACATGTGTTTTCTTTCAAACCATAACTGAGTAAATCTCCTGTTCTATAATTTAAAACTCGAATGTACTAAACCTGTAACCCCAAGTGGCTCAGCGATAAGTGTGAAAGCCTATAAAACTCGGATTCCGATACCTGCGATGAGCTGGGCACAGTTGGCCTACTATGCATTTTTACAGCTAATAATAAGTAAGTTAAACTTATGATTTTTTTATCTTTATTGTTCAATGATTGGCGTAGAATGTTATAGCATCATTAGAGCACATCTAGATTTGTTGTATTATTGATTGTTCTTTAGGATCTTCCTGCATCGTTACAATCCATGTCACTTCGTCCAGTCATGCTCTGTCTGGCAACTTTGCATCGTGACAATATTCCTCAGCAAAGTTTTCATTGTAAAAGACTCCTCCATAAGGCTAATATCGTAAATAAAAAAGAAGAATAGATTAATTATATTGATGTTAATGTATAACAGTGTGGCAGATTTTATGATACAGTAAATGTACCTTGCTTCCATAATCAAATGCTAATGGTACATGGCTGCGGATCACAAAGTCCAAGGTTCGGGCTGCAATGTGCCGTGGAACATACCACACATTTTAATAATAATTAGGAAAGTGTATAATTGTAACGAGAAATATGTATAGTTAACCACATTTACGACAAAGATATCAAAGTTAAGGAGTAGATTAAATAGTCGCCAAGATTTTTCTACATTTTTGATTTATGAGGATAACATTTAGAGCTAGCGCTCTTCGTCAAATCTCACATCTTACAAGAAATGAGGCATGCTCTATTTGTTGTAATTGTAACACTCAGTTTCGTTATTTATTTAATACTAGCAATGTGTTTGGCGTAAGGTGCTGCGAACAGGTTGTCCTTTATTTCTGCTTAGAAGCTCTAAAGTAATAGATTATTATGTCTGGCTATTTAATCTATGTGACGTTTTGGTGGAAAATACCGCATATTAAATGTTATTCACAAAGTAAGAATACTTTTTACTGGTTCCGTAACAGGAGGCCCGGAATGGCCAAGCGTGTTAAGGCGTTCGACTCGTAATCTGAAAGTCGCGAGTTCGCATCCCGGTCGCGCCAAACATGCTCGCCCTTTCAGCCGTGGAGGCGTTATAATGTTACGGTCAATCCCACTATTCGTTGGTAAAAGAGTAGCCCAAGAGTCGGCGGTAGGTGGTGATGACTAGCTGCCTTCCCTCTGATCTTACATTTCTAAATTAGGAACGGCTAGCAGAGATAACCTTAGAGTAGCTTCATGCGAAATTCAAAAACAAACAAATCCGTAATAGGAATATAATGACATTGTTTTAAAATAAGGTACAAAAATGTCTGAAGCAAAATTTGCGTTTATTTTTACGAAAGGTTTAAAACTACTTTCACCCGAATTTTTTTAAACTTCCTTTAATTGTCAGTGATGTCGAGAAACCCACTTGTTGAGAATTTTATATGCAAAAACGGCTCATTTGGGTTCAGAAAATATTTTATATAGAAGAGCGAACAACGTTTCGACCTTCTTCGGTCATTGTCAGGTTCACAAAGAAAGAGGTGACTGACCGGAAGCTGACCACATGTTTGGAAGGGGTTGTGTAACTGAGTGCCGCAATGTAGAGGGCGAGGTTAGATGTTTGAATATATAATGTTATCTATAATATTAATATAGGTATAATGGCGTTCCTTTACATTGCTTTATTTTGGGTTTAAGTTGTTGTATAAGTAAGGCTTCTTTAATTTTGCGTTAGTTTATGTTTGTTTCTTTATTTAGTATTTTAGTGTTTTTTATGGATATGTTGTGTTTATTTAACGCAAAATTAAAGAAGCCTTACTAATACAACAACTTAAACCCAAAATAAAGCAATGTAAAGGAACGCCATTATAGCTATATTAATATTATAGATAACATTATATATTCAAACATCTAACCTCGCCCTCTACATTGCGGCACTCAGTTACACAACCCCTTCCAAACATGTGGTCAGCTTCCGGTCAGTGACCTCTTTCTTTGTGAACCTGACGATGACCGAAAAAGGTCGAAACGTTGTTCGCTCTTCTATTTAAAATATTTTCTCAACCCAAACGAGCCGTTTTTGCATATAAAATTCCTTTAATTGTGTTCTCGAGAAATGATTGTTTATCCTCCCAGTTGTTTAAAATGAAATGTATTTGCGTGATTCAGAAACGCCAGTGTGGGGGAAGGGTGGGATAATTGCTCTTCCCCAAGAAGATTAAAAAAACCTGACAATAACAAAATACCAGTTTTTATGCTTTTTTCGTGTGTACTGTAAAGCATAGTTCAATGCCAGATCACATATTATTCCATTTGAGCTTTAGAAAAATCAAAAACTTTCAAAACTAGAGGTACTTGTGCCTTCACAAAAATCACCGCCATACACAAAAATTAATTGTCGAATAGCATCATTGCAGGCGTGATCACTTTTTCTGTCTTAGGCTGTACAAGAACAATTCGGGCACTGCGTTGAGCTAATTGCAGTATATTTATTTGATCGGCAAATCAGTGCAAATGATCTAAGCTTGAGAACCAGTCAGTTTTCAGGACTTACTGTTGTTTTCATGAAAGGTTTTGTTGATATAAAACGTTGTAGAAATATGGTGTTAACAGGAGAATTCCAACATAATCAACACTGTTAAGGTTCCTATTTTGTTTTTTTTTGTTATTGTTGATTGAGCTCCACACATGTGCAGATGAAAGCTTTCATTTAAGTTTCCACTAAGGTCTAATCACGATTTGACATCTAGCGGGTACCAGATTATTCTTTTTACCAACCGCATATTTATTTGTTTATGTCCTGGTAAATCTAAATAGGTTTCTTTAATTATGATTATCCTGTATATTTTGAGTAGCTTTGGTTTCTGTGAAAATTATTTATTGTTATTTATATTTTATCTGTTATAGCTGATGTTCAGGAATTAGTCACATTAAAGTTCAACGTAGTGGCCATGTTTATGAAGAGAAAGTATTAACGTAATGTATTTAATGTAACATGTTATGATGGTTAGAAAGGGAACATAATGCACACATAACGTGACATGTTATGTTGATTAGGGAGATACAGAATGTACATAACATGATATGCCATATTGATCAGAAGGACACAATATGTTCTTAATGTGATATGTTGTGATAATTAGGAAGGGAACATAATGTTCATAAAGTGAGATGCTATGATGACCAAGAAGATACATATGTGCACAACATGACACGATATGATGATTAGAAGGATACAGAATGCACATACGATGTTCCATGCTGATTAAGAAGTAACAAAAAGTACGAAGAAATGATTTAGAAGTAGGTAACGTGACACATCATGCAGAATATATATAACATGATATGTTATTCTGATTAGAAACGATTTAAAATATACATAATGTGACATGTTATGATTGTTAAGAAAAGCATAAAGAACTTTTATTTTCACGCTTCCTTAACAACTACGTCTGGAATATTGCAGTAAGTTTATTTACCCTGAGATATGCGTTTGAGATATCACTAATGGCGTAGATTGAACCCCATCGGACAAACATCCAATAAATTTTCTTGTTTGGTTTAAAAAGCGTTAGAACAAAACAAAATAATCCAACAAAACTTCGACAGCTTTAGAAACAAGGATCTAATGAAGATTATGAACATCATATTGGCAGACACCTCGTTGCTGTTTGTTTATTTTTTGTTTTGTTCAGTTTCGGGCAAAGCCACACGAGCCTCACGAAACCTAGTTCCTTATTTAATTAGTCAACACCACTTACCTCCATCTTTTACGTTACTGTTGTCAGACCAAGTAGTGGGATTTCACTGTCACTCTTGAAACGTAATTTGAGCCCCAAAATATAGATAGTACAAGACGCGACCCATGGATCCTCGGCTTCACAGTTGGTATTTTAACCACATGTGCCGCAATGGCTTTTCAGACCTTGTAGCATCTGAGACTACTCCAGCGACCTCTGTCCAGTGCCATGTTTCCCAAGGCATATCTGTTTTTATTCTAACAGTGATACAGCGTCGACGTCTCCTCCTTTCTCCCAACAGTTTCCATGAAAGAGACTGTCTTGCTAACTTTATTTCCTCCATTTCAACTTCGTGTCCCAAATAGATCCGTCTTCGCTTTTTCCTTTTTCTTAAGTATGCAAGGCTGAAGAAGAAAGAAACCACCACATATGATTCAATGCCTTTTTCTTTCCTACCTCAAAATGCAGTTCAATTATAAATTATGTAGATGTGTTGAATTATCTACTTAATCAGTTAATTTATAACTTGCAGAACAGTCTTCTGGAATCGCATTTAACACTTATTGTTCTATGTTTATCAGAAAAATTCATTGTTTAACGTTAACACACTGGCGTAATCACCAAGTGCTATTAATAAATATTAGTTTATGTTTAGCTGTTCACCAAAGAAATAAGGTGTTTAACATTTTCATCCTGGAATAACCAAAGTGTTATTACTAGTTCTCGGATTATTTTATGGCATTCACCCAACAAGTCAACTGTATAACTGTTTTATGCCAGAATAATTAATAAGTTCTTAAGATATCAAATTTTCCTACGTATTTACCTTCTACATTGTTTATAATTGAAAGTGTTAGTACTACGAAACGTATGGTACAGAAGAAAGTTGGAGAGCAGCAGGTCACTTGACCAAGTTTAACGTTTCAAGATACAGCTTCAAGTTTCCTGTAAATATTATTAATGAGCCACAGAAAGTTCTAGGCCAGTGAACGTGATACTTCTGTTAACTTGTCATAATACTTCGTATCATTGGTGCGATGACATTACACTACTAACACGCCTTATAGACACATTGTAACAGGTGTGTATTTAATTAGATCAGTGCAATAATAATAATAACAACAAGAGCAGCCAAAGAGATTACATACAGTTATGATGAATAACGTAAAATTTCTCATTCAAAAACTCAGAAAATCCTTTTCAGATACAGAATGATCAACGATCCGGATTATTTGTTATAGTGTAATAAAAAACCTCAGTCTTAATGTGTTTATGTAATTTAGTACAAATCTTATTACGCTTTATAGAGTTTTAACCTAAAACCGCGGTTATTAAGCTGTTAACCTCATTATAAAAAATGCTTCAAAGTGATCCATAATCCAGATTAAAATCCAAATTTAGGGAGAAATGTCCCATACTGACTTTTTATCAAAAGGTACGCTAGAAAATCCTTATGTTGCATAAGCGAGTGCAAAATCACCTTTACTTACTAGTGATGCATCAATTTATTTCTGTTATCACCTTTAATGGCTTTCAAAAAATGGCACCATATATAAATACACATATGTGTATGTATGTATGTATGTATGTATATATATATATCCAACATATTTGAAATAAATATGGTTGGTTGATTATTTTCGGATTTTGCACAAAGCTACACGAGAGCTTTCTTTGCTAGCCGTGCCTAATTTAGCAATGATAGACTAGAAGGAAGGCTGATATTCAATACCACCCACCACCAACTACTCTTTTATCAACGGATAGTGTGATTCACCCTCATATTATAACGGCCCTACTGCAGAAAGGGAAAACTTGTTCGGTGACGAGAATTCGATCCCGCGACCCTCACATCGATCTCCTTGACTAGCAGGTCGTACCGGGCCACTTGAAATAAATGGACAATTCACAAAAGTATCCATAAAGTATATATATATTTTTCTTCCAAACTGTATTTCCTCTTCCTTACATTATGTCAGCAGTGGAATGGGACTAGTAAGGAGATTGTAGTATAATGACGCTTATACTATTACCGAAATGCATATTGGAAATAATAAGTTCACCCTGATAGTGATAGTATACATACTTATATTCTGAGAACACTCAAGTTTATCATATCGTTATCTGTGTGATAAAAACTTTTTTATTATTATAAAACCAGCCTCCGTCTCATCTATCTCTTCGCAAGACAATTTTGCATTAAAATTTTTGTAAACAAAAGTAATATTCATTTTCTTTATATTTCTCTGAATAATTTTCAATTCTTAATTTTATTGAAAATCGATTTCTTATTTTTGATTCCTGCAACTTCTATAGAAGGATGTGCAGAAGAACTGATCATTTGTTTCAGTGATGTCGAGAAACCCACTTGTTGAGAACTTTTATATGCAAAAAACGGCTCTTCTGGGCCCAGAAAACACTTCAAATAGAAGAGCGAACAACGTTTCGACCTTCTTCGGTCATCGTCAGGTTCACAAAGAAAGGGTTACTGGTCGGAAGCTGACCACATGTTTGGGAGGGGTTGTATAATTGAGTGTTGCAATGTAGAGGGCGCGGTTTGAATATATAATTTTGTCTATAATATTAATATAGGTATAATGGTGTTCCTTTATATTGGTTTATTTTGGGTTTAAGTTGTTGTATAAGTAAGGCTTCTTTAATTTTTCGTTTGTTTATGTTTGTTTCTTTATTTAGTATTTTAGTGTTTTCTATGGTTATGTTGTGTCCATTTGACTTGCAGTGTTCGAAAACGTGTGAAGGTGACTTTTTATGTTCTTTGAATCTGGTTTCCATTTTTCTACTTGTTTCTCCTATATAGAAGTCGTGGCAGTTATCACATTGTATTTTATAAATAATGTTGGTGTGGTGTTTGTCAGTGTAGTTCTTACATAGTATAGACCTTAGTTTTGTGCCTGGTTTTTGAATAAATTTAGTGTTAACTGGAATGTTATATTTTGTTACTAGTTTTTGCCAAATGTTGGTTATTTGTTTGCTGATGTCAGGAATATATGGTATACAGCAGTATATGGTTTCGTGATTTTTTGATTCGTGAGATATATTTATAAAAAAGCCAACACAATTTCACAAACACTTTATTCCTACCTACGTAAAACCGACTCACGCACACCGCAAATATACGGCATCCCCAAACCTCATAAACCAGATTGTCCATTACGACCAATAATGTCAACATATGAATCGTTTAACTACAATCTTGGTAAATACATAGCATGGGCATTCTCCAAATATGCAACATCAGCCAGCTCATTCATCAAAGACTCTTTTAATTTCAAGTCCAATCTAAATCAACTTAATCATAAAGCCTTAATGGCCAGTTTCGATGTTATATCCCTCTTTACAGAAGTTCCAACAACAGAAGCCTGCAAGATAGCCTTAGAACTCTATATTCGAGACCCTAACCCGATCATAGACATTCCCAGTAACCAGTTAGCAACCCTCATAGAATTCACCACAATAAAGACAAACTTCATGTTCAACAACCAAAACTATATACAAACAAATGGCCTAAGCATGGGCAACCCAGTATCGCCAGTTCTAGCCAATATTTTTATGACACAAATTGAAACACAAGCAATTAATACAGCATTACATCCACCACTATACTGGTACAGATATGTAGATGACACGGTTGCGGGATTCGAATCTACAGAACACATACTTAACTTTTTCACTCACATTAACTCTATACATCCCAACATTAACTTCACATGTGAACAGGAAGAAAGCAATCAAATATCATTTCTTAACCTCAAAATTATAAGAACCGACACACAATTCAAAACAGAAATCCACCGAAAAATCACCCATACTGGACTATACATTCCTTGGGACTCAGCACATGAAACAAAACAAAAACTCAACATACTAAGAAACCAGATAAACACAGCCATAAAACTATGCTCACCAGATAAAATTAACGATGAATTAGATAAATAAAACAACACTTCATCAACATCAATAAGTTTCCTCCACAAACCGTAGAAAACATTATACGCACACACCTAGACAGAAAGCAAAATCAACCAACAAAAGTAAATATATCTCACGAATCAAAAAATCACGAAACCATATACTGCTGTATACCATATATTCCTGACATCAGCAAACAAATAACCAACATTTGGCAAAAACTAGTAACAAAATATAACATTCCAGTTAACACTAAATTTATTCAAAAACCAGGCACAAAACTAAGGTCTATACTATGTAAGAACTACACTGACAAACACCACACCAACATTATTTATAAAATACAATGTGATAACTGCCACGACTTCTATATAGGAGAAACAAGTAGAAAAATGGAAACCAGATTCAAAGAACATAAAAAGTCACCTTCACACGTTTTCGAACACTGCAAGTCAAATGGACACAACATAACCATAGAAAACACTAAAATACTAAATAAAGAAACAAACATAAACAAACGAAAAATTAAAGAAGCCTTACTTATACAACAACTTAAACCCAAAATAAACCAATATAAAGGAACACCATTATACCTATATTAATATTATAGACAAAATTATATATTCAAACCGCGCCCTCTACATTGCAACACTCAATTATACAACCCCTCCCAAACATGTGGTCAGCTTCCGACCAGTAACCCTTTCCTTGTGAACCTGACGATGACCGAAGAAGGTCGAAACGTTGTTCGCTCTTCTATTTGAAGTGTTTTCTGGGCCCAGAAGAGCCGTTTTTTGCATATAAAAGTGATCATTTGTTTCGTTACTTTTCACATCAATTTTCCATGAAAGACCAAGGATAGCATGCATCAATCTACCTTGAAAGACCAAGGATAGCATGCATAAATCTACCTTAAAATACCAAGGATAGCATGCATCAACCTGTATTCAAAGACCAAGGATAGCATGCATAAATCTACCTTGAAAGACCAAGGATAGCATGCATCAACCTGTCTTGAAAGACCAGGGAAGGGATGCATCAATCTGTCTTGAAAGACCATGGATGACATGTATCAGTCTGTCTTGAAATACCAGGGATGGCATGCATCAATCTACCATGAAACATCACGGATGGCATGTATTAGTCTGACTTGGAAGACCAGGGATGGTATGCACAATCTGCCTTGAAAGACCATGGATGGCATGTATTACTCTGCCTTGTTATGCTCTATTTATTTGTTAAAATTTACTTCATGCAAACTTTTGATGAATCTTACAAGTAGTTTATTCTTATCCAAAGGGAACATCACATAAACAAAAAGCCTTATTTTCTCATGATAATAACTTCCACATAACTTAAATCCAAACTTATACGTCATAACCATGTTTACTTCTCATCAGTATACAAATATAAATATATATACATTTTTATTTTAAGTAAAGTTGAAACATTAAGAAAGGGAGAATAAACTGTATTTTTATTGTTGTATTATCTCTTCTTACAGAATTGGCCCGGCGTGCCCAGGTGGGTTAAGGAGTGTGACTCGTAATCTGAGGGTCGTATGTTCGCATCCCCGTCGCGCCAAACATGCTCGCCTTTTCAGCCGTGGGAGCGTTATAATGTGACGGTCAATCCCACTATTCGTTGGTACAAGAGTACCCCAAGAGTTGGCGGTGGGTGGTGATGACTAATTGCCTTCCCTCAAGTCTTACACTGCTAAATTAAGAACGGCTAGCCCAGATAGCCATCGAGTAGTTTTGCGCGATATTCAAAAACAAACCTATATAATTTCTACAATCATAAGTACAGAATCACAAATGTTCAATGAGATAGTACAACTAGCTTGTCAACAATAAGTAATTCTTGATACACTTTCAGTCCCCCCTAATGGGTAAAGTTAACATTAAGGATTTAAATTGCTTAATTTTTGGGTTCGATGCGTTTTTTGTTTTTCTTTGTTTTTGCTAGAACGCAGATAGCCTATTGTGTGGCTTTGTGCTAAAATAGGGCATAAAATGTATTTCATGGTGTTCGTAAAACTGTGTCATCTGGTTGCTCGTTAGCAACTAAGTTTAAAAGTTATAATTCGGATCCGAGGTTCGGTCCTTTTGCAAATATAGTGCAGCTATTCCATTCAGCAGCTTTGCGCTATAACACAATGAAACTTGACTTCACAGCTCGTAACAATTTTGTTTTTTGATTGTTTCTTAACCTAAACAACATACTTACATGCGTACGTCTCAAATTCCTGAATGAGTATCAAATTCAATATTGTGTTTATTCACCATTATATCGTATTTCATACTATCAAGCTAAAGCTTCCTTTACAGTAGTTCTTTCGATAACTCAGAGGGGATCTCGAGAGCTCAAAACGCTAAAATTCGGAGATAACAGATATATCATACCCACTTAAAATAAAACTATTACCAAAAAGTTTTTATGATGTTTTTGAGTTTGTTTGTTTTTTTAATTTAGGTATGAAAATAACATCATAACATTGCGACTGATTTATTATTTGAGATTATATAGTGAATCATTTGTTTGATTGTTATATTATAGGGTTCATCAAAGCTGAAGTTGAAAATATTATCCATGACTAAGAGCCCTAATGCGGTCCTTGATTAACCGTATCCTTTGCTGTGAACTGCAGTTTGGATTCTCCAAGACTCATCATCACAGCTTGGGTCAGCACACTAGTTAGGTCTCTTATCATTGTGTTGTGTATATAATATTTCAGTCCTTTTCAACTCACTGTATAGTAATCTTTGGTCACCGTCAGATTCACAAAGAAAGAGAGAGGAAACTAACCGGAAGCTGACCACATGTTTGAAAGAACATAAAAAGTCACCTTCACACGTTTTCGAATACTGTAAGTCAAATAAACACAACATAACCACAGAAAACACTCAAATACTAAATAAAGAAACAAGCATAAACAAACACAAAATTAAAGAGGCCTTACTTATACAACAACTTAAGCCCAAAATAAACCAATACAAAGGAACAGCTTTATATCTATATTAAAATATAATATAATGACGTGTTTATGTTTTCTTATAGCAAAACCACATCGGGCTATCTGCTGAGCCCACCGAGGGGACTCGAACCCCTGATTTTAGCGTTGTAAATCCAAAGACATACCGCTCCACAGTATGTCTTTTCAATATTGGTACATTTGTTGTTCTCTTAATGCGTGTTAAGATAGATAAATAAAAGCGCAATTTCATATCCTTTGTTGCAAGCAAGATTTTGTTTCCTCTATCAAATGAATAAGTATTTTAGCTATAGAACATGCCATAAACAGTGTCTTTGATTATAAGAGTCCCTCAGTGGCATTTCCACAGACTTACAATGATGGAAACTTGGTTTCAATACCCATGGTGGGAAGAGCACAGACAGCCAGTTGTGTAAGTTTGTGCTTAATCACAAAACAAACATAACTGACTGTAAGAGTGTTTTTTCTTCTATATCGGTGAAATGAAACAGAACTTAAAAAATAACAAAAACCAAAGACTTTATATGTGTGAGAAGAAAGGGGGATAGGTTTAAAGAATAAAGACAAATGGATATTGGCAGGGTAATTCGTTAAATTATCATAGATTTAATGATAACAATAAGGTTCCGTTCTACATAACATAAGGTATATACGGTTATATCACAAAGGTTTTCACGGCTTTTATTAGTTTGAATACAACAAGTAATTGATTCTGTTGATCTAAGTCAGTTTATTTTAGCACATAGTAACGCTAAGGGCTCTATATGCTTGTTTTGTTTCCGGTCGTGAAGATCTAGTCCGGAATTCTAGCCTCAAAAAGCCCTGAAGCTTATTGCTGAGCCGTCTCTGTCATTTCGCTAATAATGTTCATTTTCAGTTTAAAACTGTTATTTGATAGTTACTTTTGCATCTTTATTTACAGCAAAGAGTACTACTGATTAGTAATTAACGGATAAGTCATTGTGCGTGAACACTAAGAATAAATGAAAAATTATGAGGACGCCTAGCACTTTTGTTTGCATGATTCAATAAAAGAAACAAAAGAAAATAGGTTTTATCCGTTATTTTTGTGGCTTAATAAGAATAGGAAACTAGACTTAGCCATTTTATTTGTATGGTTTAATAAGAATAAAATAGAGGCTTAACCCTTTTATTTGTAGGCACTTGATTCGTAATCTGAGGATCGCGGGTTCAAATTCCCATCGCACCAAACATGCTCGCCCTTTTAGCCGAGGGGGCGTTATAATGTTACGATTAATCCCACTATTCGTTGGTAAAAGAGTAGCCCAAGAGTCGGCGGTAGGTGGTAATGACTAGCTGCCTTCCCTCTGGTCTTACACTCCTAAATTAGGGACGGATAAAGCAGATAACCCTTGTGTAGTTATGCGCGAAATTCAAAAACAAACAAACAAATTATTATTTGTATGGTTTAATAAGAACAAGAAGGCACTTCCAATCAGGGAGTAACTTAGATTTGAAAAATATATGCTTTGCAAGAACACATTTTGTGGCTCAGTGTATACTATTGCTGTTGAAATGTGAGAGGACATGCCTACTCTGCCTCCACGCCCGTGTAAATGACATCTATTATTCTAAGACGTCTCTTTATCAAGTGGACGAAGTGATACTCTTAATGTTTGGCCGTATTAAAGGATTTTGTTGCGGAGTCCCGTCTTTCTAGTTTACACAATCCCTCTTGTAACAGCAACTGAGGATTGTGGGAGTTTTCCCTCTTATATATGACCCCTACTTTGATCTGCCCGCCAAAATGAACTCAGTATTCCTCTGGATGTCGAATAAACGGTTTACTCTCTACTTCATTTTCAATACGATGATTCTTTTGAAACATTTACTTTGTAAATTATAAGTATTTATGTATACTGTAAAAAAGTGTTTCCCATTATAGTTTCATATATATTTATCAACAGTTATATAAGCTATACTCTAGCTGTCTTTGTTTTTTGTATCATAAGTTATTGAAGCTCTACATTTCTTGTCTTTTTGTTTGTATCATAAGTTATTAAAGCTCTACATTTCTTGTCTCTTTGTTTGTATCATAAGTTATTGAAGCTCTACATTTCTTGTCTCTTTGTTTGTATCATAAGTTATTGAAGCTCTACATTTCTTGTCTTTTTGTTAGTACCATAAATTACTGAAGCTCTATATTTCATATCTTTTTTGTACCATAAATTACTGAAGCTCTATATTTCATATCTTTTTTGTACCATAAATTACTGAAGCTCTATATTTCATATCTTTTTTTGCACCATAAATTACTGAAGCTCTATATTTCATCTTTTTTTTTGTACCATAAATTAATGAAGCTCTACATTTCATATACTTTTGTAAGTCTTACGTTGTGCATTAAAATATTACACTTTCCCTGGTTTAGTTCGATACGTGCATATGTTACAATGAAAAATCGTTGTTTAATATTTACGGCATCACCAATCTAGGACACATTATATCGAGAAAAGCACGACAGCTAGTTCCTAGTTAAAAATGTTGACAAGGCTTCAGTGATTCTGTCCGTTGACAGCAACCTTTATTGGACGACCCGACATATTTCTTTGACAGGCAAGAACTGGAATGGTTTATCTTTCTTCTTTTAAACTTAGTTTTCAGGTGCTTACACGAAATGTAAATTATTGTTATCCTTGTTGCAGTATGATCTATTACAGAGTGTTTCAGAAAACTACGTGGTGAATGTGCTCTTACTTTACAAGATTTTGTAAGCTTACAGATGAAGTATTTTCATCGTCTGGTATTGTATTGAAATTCATTTGCATTTTTTTCGTTTACACCTTTTTTCATATCAGTAACATGTTGATGACACACAAGAATACCATGACAACATATGAATGGTTTTTGTTTCCCAATTAAGCTAATAAATTTATATTTAACAGTCAAATAAAAAAATAATTGCGTAGTTAGTTGAGCAATTATATCTTTGCTTCGAAACCTTAACAAAGTTTAGAGCAGGAGTTTATTTTGTGGTGGGGGAACAGCGTAAATTCATGGAATCTCTTGGGTTTTTCTGAAACAAAAACACAATAACATGCTACTTGACATTGGATTTTACTGTAGTCCTTCAACAGATAGAAAAAACATAAAACTGTTACTTTATTGTCATGCTTTTGTAATGTTCTTGGGAGGTGCCTTACTCTTCTGCCCTGCACAGCTGGTATTTCTCACTTATCATGCTAGTTTAGAAATTATTAGGATAAACAGATACATGCAAGACAATGAGATATTTTATTATTTGTTTTTTTTTAGAATTGAGACATATACAGTAAGTGCGTTTAAGAGATTTAAGGTCATGGTTGGTTTATTCGATTTAATTTTTGGAATTAAAAACAAAGCAACAAGATGGGTTATCTGTGCGCTGCCCACCAAGGGTATCGAAACCCTGTTGCTAGTGGTGTGAGTCCGCGAACATACTTTCGAACCACTGGAGGGCAGGATCATGGTATACACACAAAACTGTAGTAGTTAACAGAAATAGTTGCCACATTTTTTTATTTACCTGTTTTAAGTTGATGCCTCTAACAATAGGTAGACGCTATTAGTCGTGGCCACACAAAATATCAGTGAAAAATGTTATTTCATGTTTGTCCACGTGTGTATTTCTTAATCCCGAGATGGTAATGGCACGAATAGCATTGTTTCTCCTTCAAACAGAACATACATTTATGACTTAGTTGTAGAACGTTTTCCACTTTACAGTTTTCATTACTAACTCTTTTATTTACAGTATACCGTGATCTTTTAACTTCGGAACCAATCGTGCGAGTCCCCAAATTTCCTTTTCCCCCTCCCCAATACAAGAACTCCTATTACAATGAACTTTATTTGTATTATAAATCTAAACAACTTCTTACATGTTGATGTTAATTTTAAAGTAAATCGGTTAATGGAATCCTAAGAGATCCTAAAATCCTTTGACATCTGTTTCTGGGTCCCTCAGGGCTTGTTCAGTAATTTTATTGTTTGTGGGAAGTTCAACGCAACAATGAGTCATTTTCAGTGATGTCGAGAAAACCAACTTATAGAGAAAATATACATGTAAAAACAGCTCGATTTTACCTCTTTTTTTTCCTTTGTGATCCTGACGATGACCGAAGAAGGTCGAAACGTTGTTCGCTCCTGTACGTGAAACATTTTCTCAACCCAAACGAGCCGTTTTTACATATATAATGAGTCATTTTGTTAATAATTGTGGGAAGAGTTCAAAAATAGGTGCTTATGTAGGTATATCTAAAACGAACCATAAGAAGAATGTTTATAAACATTTCAAAGTCGATATAGTATTGAGGACCATAAAAAACTATGTAATAAAACAAGAAAAAACAATGTTAATTTCCTCTTTATTACATTACAAAGAAAACCGACTTTTGGGACACCCTGTAGATAATTAGGTGGGTTCACGTGTATAGCCTTGAGGAAAGTCTTGTTACAAGTGTTGCAGCTCACGTATGTAGCTCAATTCCGCAGCAACTGGTTACACAACATTTCTATTCAATCAAGCCGCGCATGTTTAAGATGGTGTATAATTTTGTTAAGATATAACAAGGTACGTGGTCATTTTTATCTATAAAACTAACTTTAAAACTTGTAAATTGCAAAACACGGGCATGTGTATTCCCTTTTTTGCCTGAAGCAAAAGTAGTCATTAATCAGATGACCAGGGTTCTAAACTAAAGCAGGGGCAGGTTTCGGAGTTACACAATACACCACGGCTGCCATTCAGATTACTTATAAGTGTCTTGTCAGCATGAGACCACTCTCGTCATTAGTGCTTCGCCCTTGTCTTGATGTCTTTATGGAACACCACATAACTTTCTCACTTGTTTCCATCGTTGTTACCTTTTACCATTCCTCTTGCCCTACAAACCAAATTTTTCGTTAAACCTAAATCATGCATTAAGTGAGGAGGAAAACTTTGTTTTCAATAGAAATTCGGGGTTTTAAACAGAGTGATACACGGGAAAACAACGAGATAGCTATCTATAGATCTAACTTGTCATTAAACTTCAACAATTCATACATGTAAGTGCGGCAAAAAGGCCTTATTTTCAATGGAAATTTGTGATTTTAAACAGAGACGACAGGATATCCATGTTTCTATTTATCAGTGACTTGTTTGTCAACCTACTCGCTCTACTTTTTACTCAGTTATGTCAATTTACATTCTCTTTAACGAAATATTTGTATCATTTTATCCAGAGCAATTAGCCTTCCTCTCTCGTTTATAGAAAACTCAAGTTTGTTTTAAAGGTAATACTTTCCATCTTACCTTCAATCACAAATTAACAGACTATACAGATGTTACCATAGCTACAGCATGCATAACTTGATGTATAATTTTGTAAACGTATGATTCAATAGATGATTGAAAATAAAGTTAGTTTTTAAATTTCAGGCAAAGCTACACTAAAGCTATCTACGCTAGCCATCCCTAATTTAGCTGTGTAAGGCTAGAGGGAAGACAGTTAGTCACACTAAAGCTATCTACGCTAGCCATCCCTAATTTAGCTGTGTAAGGCTAGAGGGAAGACAGTTAGTCACACTAAAGCTATCTACGCTAGCCATCCCTAATTTAGCTGTGTAAGGCTAGAGGGAAGACAGTTAGTCATCACCACCCACCACCGACTCTTGGGCTACTCTTTTAACAACGAATTAACCGTCACATTATAACGCCCCAACCTCTGAAAGGGTGAACATGTTTTGTGTAATGGGGATTAGAACCCAAGACCCCCGGATTACGTGTCGAGCGCCATTCATTTAAAGATATGCAGGAATATCCTATATATTGATAAGTCCAGCGTCCATGGATTACAAGTTAGGTGCTGGGGGGGGTTCATTTACTTCAAAATCGTACTTTCCTGTTTGGGGCCATGGATGCGTTATACGAATGAGAATCGAACAAATAACTCGAATTACACGTTTCTATTAGAGTAGTCCAAGAGCTGATAGTGAATGTTGTTTTCCTGCTATTCTAGTCTACCATTTCAAAATTAAGGACTGTTAGCTCATTAAAGACTGGATAAAGATTGCTAGCACAAATAACCACTGTACAAGCTTTACGTGATTATCTGAAAACAAACTCATATTTTTAAGGTCATCTCTTAGGAGAGGGGGCTGATGTAGAAGCTTTTGCCATTTCGTTATATTACAGCAAACCTTTCTCTGTAAATTGGTGGAACATTGTGTAATTCTTTCTTTTGTGATCTAGAAAATAATGTTACCTTGACACACATTAAAATACGTTGAAATACAACGAGAGAAAAATCGTTTTTCTTCTCCATGCGGTAAATAAAAACGCTTTTCATTTTAATGCTGCGGCTAATTTAATATAATTTAATTATGTTTAGAACCAAATATTTTTACCAATTCTCTTAATTATTTGAAATTATTGAGCATTATTTTAATTTTATCTTTGCCAGAAGTAGATTTTAAAGACATTAATATCAGAAGAATGTAATAAAACAAAGCAAGGACAGAAGCAACGGGGAAATTGCTTGGCAACAGATCGCCGTAGATGGTGAAAACTATGTTATACCAGTTTCGCTTAATTTAAAGGAAAACTGGAAGCAATTTATACATGTATATTAACTAAAATTACAGCACCACAAGTCTAGGGGGCTGATGGAGCTACAGGCTCCACCCTCTTCTTATATAACGTTCAAAATAAGTTTTATTTTAAACTAATTAGCTAATAAACATACAAAAAATCAGATAAAGGAATAAATTGGAGCCGACATCACACCACTATAAACTGGGATTCGATACCTGTAAGGGGCACAGCACAATTTGGTCAATCTGTAGCTTTGCGTTTAACTACAAACGGACACACACACACACATATATATATTGCTGTATCTCTTATAACATGTTCCGTAGTACTACATCTCGAATCCTAGAATCCTCAGTCTGAAAAATTATTGTAGAGCAGTATTTCTCCCATAAAAACATACTATGTGTAATAGAATTGCATAAATAGAGTTGGTTCAGTCCAGCGACGAAAACCAGCCCGCTACTCACCGCTTCTTGCTCTATATACATGGGTGAAGGGACTTCTAAGAGACGAAACACGCACACACTTGACATGAAGCTGTGGACGCCTGGAGAAGTACTTAAGACAGGAACTTTACTCTCAGTGATTCAGTAACGTGTAAGCTTTGGCTGGCGAGGTAGTCCGGTTTTCGTGCTATTTGCAGTTTGTGGGTGTTATGTGTGCGACTCATTATGATAAATTGTTTGGATTTAAAGTGAGTTTAAATTATCGTGGGTTTGCGGAACTCTCAGAGCCTCAACGAGCAAGGTGAATTTTCTCGTCACATAGACTTAGCTAATTAGAATATCCCTTTGAATGTTCTTTGCGGCGACATTACTGGAAATGTTTCAAGCTGTACTAAAAAAGGCCCACTCACACCAGTGGTAGATGGTTTTTCTATTCTTCGTTGGAATCGCCACTTGTGTTGAGAATTTATAAGCTGCTGTAGCACTAAGGTGACAGCAAAAATTCTTTATGCTTTTACAGTTATGATAGTACGTGTATGTAATATATCAATATGTAAAAGTAATTTTTCTATCAATTGGTATTTATAATTAATTACTTTATATGTTGAATATCATGCCAGAAGTTTGCGAACTTTCTTATTATAATACAGGAAATTAATTGTTCTTACAGTCAGATCTCTTATTTTAGTTTGGGATTACGACCGAAAGTATTGTTTACAGCGAGAATGCCTAACTAGTATTTGATGTATTATTGGCTTATGTTATGATAGTATATGACATTTAATAATATCTCATTAGTTGTTGTAAAGCACTATTTTAATTAGTTTATATATATATATATATATATATTAAATCTATATACGCCGTTGACTGTTGATGTAAATTTATATTAAAGTAAATATCACACGTCATCTTCTGTCTTTAGAATTCTTTCATATCAGTATCTTTTTCTGTACAGCTTTTAAGGGCAAAGTTTGTTGCAGCTAGTTGATGATGCAAGACTGTACTGACGGCTGAATTGTCGCATCCAACTAACAAATTGACAAATTACCTAAGACATATTTCTCGTGTGTTCTAGGCGGCGTAGTAAACATGCAACGTATAACAAACTGTTTTAATATTTTCATAGACGGTCCAGTGTGTTGGTTGCATTATGTCACGTGACTTTTTTCATGCACAACTCTATTTACTTTGAATTTTTAAATATTCATTCGAAACAAAGTCGTGCTGGGACTTCATATAGTAACGCGATTTAATAACAGAGAAATAAGAATTTCGTACATTTATTACACAGTGTTTGGTTGTGTACTCTAAACATCGAATGTAGTGATGAAATGTTTTAAAAACGTGTATTTATATATAAAAAATATATATATAAGAAAACTACGCAAGTCTGAACTGCTTTGAATGGATATGATGTCGCCGGCAAGGATAGTGCTGTATTTATTCCCCTGGTTATGGACAGGCTTAACAGCTTTAAGCTGGACAGTACAAAGATTAGGAACTCTTATAACCTATTACGTTCTATTCATTCTTATCTTTAAGGGAGCTCTTCAACAGTTGAATATCTATAACAGTCCTGAATTAGCAGAAGTGCAGTGTGAAGACAACCTTAAGGTAAGTCAGTATTTTTGTTTGTATTCGGTTATACGCACACCCCTATCCATTTAGAATTTAACCATAAAAATGAAGGTTGAATTTAAAAGAAACCTATTAATTACGTTCTCTGAGAAAAAAAACCAAGTGTGTGATAAGGCCTAAACACACCTTAGGAGAAGTGTTAGTATAAAAATGAAAGTCTGCTTCGATATTATTTTATTAAAATTTGAGATCAATCTTTAAAGATTATTAGAAAATATTTATGACAATTGTACGTGTTTACTAACTCGCTACTACTCATTACTTCGAAAATATGTTTATCTAATGTTACATTTTTATTAATTGACTGAAAGATTATTTTATGAACTCGAAGCTCAGTTAAACGTATAGCGATTCCTACCGAACCATGCATGCGTGGTTTATACCACATATATTTAAATACCTGACGTATAAATTTGTAGTTATGCCTAAAGGTCGTAAACGACCTTACGGTACCAGTATTCAAGGTCAAAGACGTTCGTCATACATGACGTGTAAAGGTAATATGGTGGTTTCTCGTGCAGGTATGTTACATGATATATCTGAAGCTTTCTTCAATTAAACAGAAGTTATTACTTTTACAAGATTTATTATTGAATTAATTAGGTGTTTGGACCTTTTATACTACTAGGGAGAAACTACTTTTTTGTTGATAATTAATGACACAATATTATATTTATTATTAGTTATTTTCATTTATTGCATCACTGATGTTATTTTTAAAATGATCTGTTGGTGGGCACCAAACGGAAGATTCATTTCTTTAATAGTTTTATTTACAATGGATAGTGGACACGGCGAAAAACTTTACTCTTAAGCCTACACTATACAATCATTACACTAACTTAAGTTTAACTAAATAATAATGGGACTATTAAAATTTTATACGTATTTTGAAACACTGTATTTATGGGAAGATTTGGCTTGTGATAAAAAGGTAGTTTGCCTAGCTGGGAAGAACAGCTGTTAAATCAGTGTGAAAGCATGATAATAATTATGTAACACGTAAACTTCACGTAATACAAACCTTGAGCAAGAAGCTAAAGAAGCCCTCTCAGTTAATTAATTATTACCAAATGTTTCAAATTTATAATAACTAATTCATAGAGCTTTTTGTTCGTGATTAGTATTACTAACTTTGAAAAATATTAGTGAGTAAAAAATAATTATATTCTACAGTTATTTAAGCATTGATATTTAAAACGCTAACTCGTATTTGCTTACTTCTAGGCCCGTCATGGCCAAGTGCGTTAAGGCATGCGACTCGTAATCCGAGGGTCGCGGGTTCTCATTCCCGTTGAGCCATACATGCTTGCCCTTTCAGCCGTGGGGGCGTTATAATGTCACGATCAATCCCACTATTCGTTGGTAAAAGAGTAGCCCAAGAGTTGGCGGTGGGTGGTAATGACTATCTGTCTTTCCTCTAGTCCTACACTGCTAAATTAGAGACGGCTAGTACAGATAGCCCTCGTGTATCTTTACGCGAAATTCAAAACAAACAAACACTGAACGCGTGGTTTTGCATTAGCGTAATGAAAGACGATCCGAGTGCAAATAGCATACAGGTGCTTTTCACAGCCAATATTCGATTTACAAGTCGCAGAGCATCTGTTTAAAGTAATTCGATTGTGAAGTTTTGAACATCAGTTGTTAGAATGTCACGACAAACTCCTGGCCAAGAATAAATTATCCGAAAAAAATTCATTCGTCGCGAGAATTAACTCTAGCAACAATTATGTAAATAAAAACCGTCCCATTTTACTTGACCTCATTTATTATATGCCTAATTGTTTACATTTATCCCGGAGCATGGAGCCCAAGTTTTAA
Source organism: Carcinoscorpius rotundicauda (assembly GCA_011833715.1). NCBI lineage: Eukaryota > Metazoa > Arthropoda > Merostomata > Xiphosura > Limulidae > Carcinoscorpius > Carcinoscorpius rotundicauda. Next base: position 19,752,471 of record CM022402.1, on the reverse strand, counting down.
GATATGAAAATCCGTGTTTGTCCCGCTTTTATAATTTGTGAGGCTGGTCACCTTAACATACTCTCGTCTTAATAAAAATATGTATAACCGTTATCAGTCTAATTGTTATATTATGCTTTCAGTAACTTAGCAGGAGAAAGGCTTTGAAGTATCAACTTGCATACCCTCGTTAAAAAGACAGTATTGCGTATTCTTTTATACACTAGGAACCAATAAGAAATGGAAAAATAAAGGGTAGAGATGAAAGAACGGTATAAAAAACGGTTCTACATACGTAACGAAATGCTCTTTATCCATCTCTGATTGTCGTTCACTGTTCGTTATTTCTACCCTTTCAATTTGCTACAGTTGTTTATTTTGTGTTTTTTTTCTCTATGCCTAACTTGTTTAATCATGTTTGTATAATGTCGCAATTTTTGTTACATGATTTTAAAAGTACTAAAAATAGGTTATTGTGGTTTCCTCTTTTGTCGTGTCACATCTATCCATCTCAAAAGCTGCTTACGCGGGATTTATGCCCACTACCTTCCGTTACATAATTGGTTTATCCAGTATTGAAAAACTTGTTTGGGATAAATATAGGAATTTCTCCGATATTCATTGCTTTGGTATTTTTTCTGGAACAAAAGATAGGGAAACGCTTAGCACAAAGAGTCTGAAAAATCTGGTTCTAGACTTTTCGGACACACAGTTGATCCTGTTTTTTGTGATTTACACAAGACGTAACCACCAGTAAACGTGAGGGGAGGGTCTCTTAGGGTTCATTATATGCGTAGTCAAGGCCAATACATTGTCCCTAGAGCAAAATAAGATTGGTATATGCACAAAATTCTATAGTGCAACGTGTTACGTAGTATAGTTAATTTCGGACGAGTCTGATTTATTATGTTACGTACGTTAGGTATTACGATTTCATGTAGTCGGAAATTGTAATTTAGAAGTTAATTAAATGCTACTATGTATCAAATGTATGATATTTGTCAACAAGACTGATGCACACAATTTTCTTTTTCAATACAAATGTATTTTAATATACAAACATAAAAACCATACAGTTTATGATAACGGTTATTACTAATAGTTATTACAAGTGATGGTTTATATACAAGTTTTACAAACAAACAATACTGAGTATTATATCTGGTCTAAAACTGAATATCTTATCCAAGTCCACGCCGAGTAAAATAATTCTGATACTGTTGCGCCTCGCTTAAGCTAACGCCACCTTTTCTTAACTATCCTCACACCCTTAGTTCTTACCGAAGACAATATTTCTCTACTTCTTAAACACTGTAATTAGACAATTTTCTATAAAAAGTTTTAATGATCAGGTCTTCGAAAATTGTTCGCCTGCTTGATCCCTGGAGAGTGGACACACCACTTTCAGGTTTAAACCTTTTAACTTTTATTAATGTGTAGAACTATTCAGTTTAAATGTTGGTTAATGAAAGACAACACATGGACCTTTAAGTTGTGAAACAAAACATTTTTCTGTTCCAAGTTTTTGAAACAATTTTCTTGACGATGCTACGTCAATTAAAAAATATATTAACATTTAAAATTTTTCATAAAAGAAAATCGTTGTATATTCCAAATTCTAGTAGCTCTTACCTACACATCATGCATTTGATTGTTGTTGTTTTGAGCCTTCAAAAGATTTCGACCTTATCAAATGGCTAAGCGTAATGCGTTAGAAATATTACAACACATGTGCTTGTTTAAACATTTGAAATTTTCTGAGTTTTGTATTAAGATGCTTAACTCAGTTCTCATTTCACAAAATACGTATTTGCGTATTCATTAATTAAAAAAGTGTATATGAACAATACAAAAACTATAATTTTTTTTGATAATGGTTTGTTTGTTTCGAAACTACACGAGGGTTATCTGCGCTATCCGTCCATAATTTAGCAGTGTAAGACTAGTTGTTTTGAATTAAGCACAAAGCTATAGAATGGGCTATCTGTGCTCTACCCACCACGGGTATCGAAACCCGGTTTTTAGCGTTGTAAGTCCGCAGACATACTGCTGAGCCACTGGGGGGTTTGTGTAAGACTAGAGGGAAGGCAGCTAGTCATCATCAACCCTCCGCCAACTCTTTGGGCTACACTTTTACCAACAAATAGTGGGATTGACCGTCACATTATAAAGCCCTCACGGCTGAAAGGAAGAGCATGTTTGGTATAACGGGGATTTGAACCCGCGACCCTCGTATTACGAGTTGAGTTCCTTAACCACCTGGCCATGCAGGGCCTTCTTTTGATAAATAGCACAAAATGCAAAACTTCCGCGAGAATTATTCACATGACCACGTGTGTTTTTAAAAGCAATAGTGACACTTGTTAAATACATGTTAAGCTTAAAAAACAGTTTATCATTGATGATGTTTACTTCATATGATTCCTTTTCCAAAATGTACAGACTATCCGATCATATTTCTAATTACCACAAATATTTTCCTTCATATCCTGCATTTGCTAGTTAGCCAAGTAATCAAAGATTCCATAAATCTGATCTCTCTATTCGTGCAGCCGCCTCTTGGTTGGAGTAAAGTGGCTTCTTTTACAGGGAGCGTAACGCGATGATTATATAAACACAGTCTCTTCATGAAGAATATTTTTATACTTCAAGGCCTAACGTTTATATTCATTTTAAAAACAAACATTCAATGATGAAGCCTAGACGCAGGTTTTTGTGCATGTTCACTCACACCACTTATTTTAACGAAATGTACGGTAAGAGAAATCAGACACAGTTTATAGAGATATTTTAATTAAAAAAACATAAGAAATGATACATGTAATGATCAACAGACGTTATAAATAGCTGTGAATTAATTCTTTCTAGAGTCTAGACTACACGGTATAGGTAGCTTTAGAAAATTACGTAAAACAAAAATGATTCTAAATATGTTTTTTCTCCATACACCATAGTTTGGTTATCTCGCTCCAAAGACTCCGAATGTTTTTCTCAATATTTTTTTACTCTATTTCTGAGTCTTTCCAAAAACTTGCCCAGAACCGAATAGAATAATTAGTTGAACTTAGCTCTAAAATGTTGCATTTTGCTTGAACAAGAAATGTCCTAACAAGAAACAGGTTCTCGTTATGATTCATCTCATTCTCGATTGTTTTTATTTTTGTTTAAGATAGTATATTAAATACTCAATTAACAATATATTTTACAAACGACTAATATTTTAGGGGTAAAATAATATAACAAATAATATGTTATTTTGATGCTAATATTTTAGACTACTTCTCTTTAAATATTCTCAGATGTGTCAATGCGACATGAAAGGTAGAAAAGTACTTTTTAATTTAAAGTTGATTTTATTGCGCACGCACGCACGCGCACACATACATACAAATAACGGATTTAGAAGAATTAAATAAAAATTATCTATTATTTTGAGAAAAAGAGAAGTAAATAAAACGTAATTTTATAAAAGAAATTACTGTAGAAGAAATTCTGCGGTGCGTTACTCATTCGCATTATTGTTTTTTCTTTTGTTTTTATTTTAGTGCGTCCTTAACGGCGGGTAACTATGAATCTGTGAGGAGACGGGGAGTATAACCAGTTCAGATATTTCATAATATTCCAATTATGGAAGTGTATTAATCATTACAAATATGTTTATAGCCTAGATATAATTATCCGTTAAGTGAAGAACATTATAACATTTTGATTAGGCTAAACTTTAACTGTTAATTTATCAATGTGACATAATTCTGGACAGACTTTATTGTGCAGCAGATTTGCCATTATACATTTATTTTAATATCTACGTTTATTTCAGTTCGCGTGTGACGTATTTTATTGGATGTGCATTGCGCAAGACCCGCCTGCTCTTTAAATTTGTAAATGATTATCAAGAGTAAGAATCAACAATATTTGTTGTAAAAAATACGCTAGCGTGTCTTTGAACATTGTTTACTATTCGAGAATCTCGTCTTAAATTGTATGAACGACGCGCTGAGAGACAGGATAGAAAATATTGTTTAGCCACTTCAGTCAGTATAATATAAGCTTCGGAAGCTATAATTGTGATGCTCGCTTATTAATCGGAAAAACTACAGTATTTGACCAGGAACTTTTATATATTTTGAACATTCCAAATCGTTCGACTCCAGTAAATTAACTTCGAACGTTAGTATTTCTACGGATACATTAAAAATCTTCGTCGGTAAAAAGTTAGCTTGTTAGCAGTGTGAGGTTCACCAAGAAAAGAGAGCAAGTTAGCGTGAGCGACTCAAAATTAATTTGCTCGTCGTGGACCTGAACCATTGATAAAATATTCATTTCTAGACAGATAAAATACTCGGTATAATTTGTAAGTCTGTAAAACTCTTGTATATAAACCAATATTTGTAATAAATAACCGTTATTGTGAACTGTATTGTTGTTTGTATTTTAAAATATATGTGTTGAGAAAGAGAAGTGTGTGTATCAATTTTATTGACAAATATCATGAATTTGTTACATATCGAATTTTAATTAACTTCTAAATTAAAATTTCCGGCTGTTTTGAAATCGTGATACGTAATGAATAATAAATCAAAGATTTTTCGATATAAATCATAATACGTAACAATTAAAGGGTTGAAATGATGTCTTGATAATCGTATTGAATTTTAGCTGTACGAGCATTCGTAATGACGTGTTCACGGAGTCATTATATAGTGCTAATGAAAGTGTTAGGCTACATCTTCCACGCGAAATTATTACCAACCGACTAATTTGATATTTCATAATTTTTATTTCTTCTTTACAAGTGAAAAAAGTAACATACTTCATACCATAGCGAAAACTTTCAGTTGCACGAAACTGGTTATGTCAAATGAAACATAAAAAAACGATTTGGAAATATAGGGTGTTCTGAAAGTCACTGTGCAGTTTTGAAAGCAGCGATAACAGCATTCATTCGGTCTATTTCAAGCCAGCAACTGATAGCGGTGTTTAGAAACAAATTAAGAAAGAATGTCAACGAGGATCACTTTCAACAGTATTTATAATTGTCATTCATATTTACCTCCTGTATTCTATATTGAAACATGTCTGTTAATAAATATATAAGTGCGCAGTGACTTTCCGAACACCCTGTATATGCATGACTTTTAATCTTGCTTGATGCCCAATAAATCCAATACAATCCTCTAAGTATATGTTTATAACATAGGTCTTACAATTCACAATTTTATAAGCTAAAGGAAAACCATAATTTGTAACGTTTAGTTGTGTGTGTAAATAAAGTCAACTGGATGTCAGAAACATAGAGAATGTAATGTAATAGATTAGAGGGATGTCCGAACGAGAATTTTAGAGATTTGTAGTGTGAATACCGTCATCCAAAATTAAAATAAAAAAAGTTCAGTTTTATTAAAATCGTATTTTTGTATAAAAGGGGCTAATCGTGCGATTTTGTTTCATGTAAAGGTAATTTGAACGTTTCGTAGTCTGTGGAGTGTACCGTAATAAAACTCTGATATATTCTCTTACTTATTCTACAGTTTCACCGGAGTACGAATATAGACATACGAAGTGGTTATAAAATTATTATGGCTTGCTAAATTATCTTACATTCAATTTACCACCTGATGATAGTGGTATAGATGGTTGTTTATAACCTGGACGTTTAAAGAAGCACCACAGTCATTTGCTGGTATAAAATAAGATGGTAACCTTGATTGAACAAACCGTGGACAACACTTGTTTTTTTCGACATATGCCCTTTTTTATTATTATTATTAGCGCTGTAATACGCATGTGCTCAAAAGCTTACTCCTTGAGTCCTGCAAAATGATTGGTCAGTTGAGTTTTGTGAGGGTGTGTGTGTGTGTGTGTGTGTATAACTGAGATGCCGCTCTCACAGTATTGTAAATTGGTTTTGTGTATCTGTTGTTTTCGGAAGGTTAAGAGTTCAGGTATATTGTCTTGATTATTTACATTTTTTTTACATTCGTGAAAGCTAAGATCTTGTGCAAGAAGAGTTACACACAGAATAAATGTGTATAAAATGAAATTCCTTAATTATTGTGACTCGAGCCTAGTCAACAGTGATTCAAAAGTGCTTTCACTTGTCTGACACTGTGTAAGATAATCATTTTACTGTTTCTTTAGCAAACTAGAAACTGTCACAAATCACTCTCATCAATCCAGTTGTGCTACTAGTAAGAGCTGAAAATTCTAGAAAATGCAGTCATCAGGATCATTGTTTGGGTTTGGTATCCAGATTGTAACTTTCAAACCACCAACATCATGAGGCGTCCAGAAATATGTCATTTCACTCATCATTTATTCATGAGAAAGATCATGAATTAAACTTTATTTTCGCTGTCCTTGTTTAACAAGATGTGTGGCCGGTGGAAGGGTTGGGTGTTCAGTTGAAGCTCTTGGAATATTTGATGGTTAAGGGTTCGCGGGTATATTTGAATCTCTTTTTTATTATTATCAACATCATGCTGTGAAAATCGTAAACAATAAGAAGTGCTTTCCTTGGCACCACAGGGTAGTCATTAGCAATGACTCCAGTAAATCTCTACTAGGCTAGTGAAAACTCCTTGCCACTGAAACCAGTGTTTAAAATACCAAAATAGTGTTTTTGAAGTTATTTTGAACCTCCGTCTTTGAACGTGGCCTCCTACTCAGCCGTAAAAACGTTTTAATATACGGTCAATCACACATTCGTTTGTTTTAAAAAAAAAAGGCCAAGAATTGGCAGTAGGTGTTGCTGACCTCTAGCCTTCCATCTTGTTTGTCACTGCTAAATTGGGCACTGGTAGCGGTGATAGCCCTGGTGTAGCTTGGTGCAAATTTATAAATAAAACAAACCTATCTTCGTGAGTCCACGAACTGTTGGGCTGAATAAACTCAATCATGTGGTACTTTGTATACAGAGTTGGGTAAAATATAGCGACATCACTTGAAACTGATTTAATTCTTTGTTTTAGAGCAATAGTTTAATTTTTAATCATGTCCTAGATAAAACAACTCTGTAACGACTTTTTCCCTATCCTGTGTGTGTGTATAATATTTCATCTAAAGATTTTATTAGAGTCAAAAACACACAAGTTAGGAAGCACACAGGTGTTCAAAGGAGTGATAAGTTCTCGTTGTTCCTTATTAAGCACAAAGGGCTATCTGTGCATTGACAACTACGGGTGATACCTGGTTTATAAGCGGTAAAAATTCGCAGGCATACCCGTGTATCGCTGGGGGTGTGACAAAAAGTATTAAAGACATAAAGTCTAAGTTTCTGATTAACTATGTAGGATTGTCAAAGATAATTTTTATTAAACAGGTTACACATTTAAATGCCCCCCAGTGGTATGTCTGCGGACTTACACGCTAAAATCTGGGTTTCGATACCCGTGGTAGGCAGAGCACAGATAGCCCATTGTGTAGCTTTGTGCTTAATTCAAAACAAACACATTTAGATTTCAGAACACTTCGTCATAAGTTAGGAATTAGTTCTTAATAATACATCAATAGGGTATCGGTTGCCACGTTTCATATTGTTTGTTTGAAGTTAAGTACAACACTTCACAATGGGCTATCTGTTCTCTGTATAACACAAGTATCGAAACCTGGTTTCTAATGTTGTAAGTTTGCAGACATACTGCTGTGTCACATATGGGCACGTCACGTTTTGCTGTTGGTTTACTTTCTCATAATATAATAATACGTCAACAAGGTAGCGGGCCCAATGTTCTCCATTAGTGTACTGTTCTCGTATTAATACATCAGTATGGTATACGATCCAATGTTTCTTGTTGGTTCCTTTATAATAAAATTAATAGGGCTCGTGACATCTCTTGTAATCTAATTAATGTATATTAATATTGATAAGGTTTACCATTTCTCATTGCCAAGTGAAATTTTGTAAACTGTTTTTGGAATAATGAGTAACCTTTATTGAAAACTTCGATTTTGATAGATTTAAATAAAAGGATAGTGTGGATTAATAAAATTATTTAAGAAGGCGCCTTCGCATAAAATCAAATAGGGCTAACACTTGACAGGGATTTGAATTTGCCCAGCCTTTGTCATTTACTAGTCAGTACCTTACAAGTTAAATGCAGTCTATTTTATTTCGGGTTCCTTCTGGATAATCTGGAAAGACTTTTCACTATCTTGTTAGTTGTAACAGCGAAGGAAATTTTGTCACTTCTGTATTTTTTCTATATGCCATTTACATAATTTTTTCATTACTTGTAATTCATTATATGTTTCAAAATAGTGAGGGATTTGGCAAAGTCGCAGTAAACTTTCAGTAAAAGAAGAAAGCTTAGATCAAGTATTATTTTATAGAAAGGAGAGGGAAACAAAATTAATAGAAATTATTTTAATGTCCCCATTAAAATGTCCCCTACATTTATTTCCGTATAATTTCTGTTACCAGTTTTGGGAATGATATCATTAACTTGACAAAATAATACAACCACCCTTTAGTTCAAACATTAAATTGTAGGTGTCTCACCTCATTGGCAGTTCTTAAATTAGTTAGGCACTCTAGCGCCCCACACTGAAATTAAATGGGAATGTAGTGACGAACTTCGTCTCTGGAGGTGGCTCTCTGTGTGTGTAAGATAAGATACATCATTGTGTAATCCCATAGACATTTGAATTGCGTAAATACTACGATCAATAACATTTGTTGTTTCGTAATTACCTGAATAATAATTTCACAGTTCGAAAGTTATGATATTTATACCCGTGTTTTTTTTTCTCTCTCTAATATTTTAACTCTCATGTTGCCGACTTAATTTTGTGCTGTTCAACATATCTTGGGTCTACTTGTACTGTATTCATTCAATGACTTCTATGTTCTTCCCTTTAAGCAATCGCTGTATAAAACTAGTTTCAAATAACTGGATAAAATCACTCATTTTCGTTGTCAAATACATACTTTCTGTAATAACTAGTGGGAGTAATTGTTCTATAGGAGCTGGGGTTGACGCTGTGGAAGAGAGTTCTGGATTTTGGGTATTGAAGCCAGTTTCCTAAGCCGTAACAGCCGTTGTCGATCTTTTAGTATGGATAGCCACAGTATCTTCACTACAAATACCGACTGTGAGGGCACTCGGCAGAGCGCATATATGCAAACTTAAACATGTTTGTGTAAAAGTACGAAGACGAGCGTATATATATATGTGTAGGAGACTGTTGGTAGAGGAGAAATGTTGATAGATTTCAGACTTGGCTGTGTGCCAAGTGAATACATGTTTTTTGTGTGTGTATGTGTACAACTAACATTGTGCTTCTAGATCAGCAACATAGACACAATATGCTAAAAGTTACGTCACACATGGCATCATTTGGTGGCACGCTAGTCACTAGAAATTGATTTTTGTTGTTGTTGTTGTTGAAGAATCATGTTTTCAAGTGTAATTTCAAGAAACCGTTTTACGTCGACAAGTCTTGTGTATCCAGCCGCTAGAGTACCTTACCGTTGCTCGTTCCGGATCTTTCTAACCGTCACTGTATCTGATCTAATTCAAATTTTATGAAATTAACTGATGATCTGTTTAGTGACACAGGTTCAATAACTGTGGTAAAGATAGCTAGTGTATTACATTTCTTACGTAATCACAGCTACCAAAATACAGGGTTAACAAATAGAAAAAGAAAAGCATTTGAAAAGTTACAAAAACTTGGTGTTAGTGTAAAGAAATATACTGCTATTTGCAATTACGCCGAACGCAAGTTATATAACCCATAGTATAGTGTAGTAATTATGCTTTGTTCTCTATTATAGTTAGTGTGCAGAACTGGAAATCTTGACATCTAAGGTTCGAATCCCCGATATTCTCGCTATGCATGTCCCACACTTTTTATTTGTGGTCGTATTATAAGAGTAACATGAATTTTCGATATATTTAGTTAGAGCAGCTATGTGGGCGGCGTGTATTTTTTAGTTCTAGTCAGTGGTTTTAAATTTTGAATGGTAATTTGCAACGTTGGAGTTTCTGACGTCAGCGTTTAGCCTAAGTATCTATAAGGTGCTCTTTAAGCTTAAAATACCAAATATAGAATATATTAATGGTTTTATTAAGTAGTTCTAACTTTTACAGATCAATTGACTTCTAGTGTTTAAATATTGAAAAAAAATAATGGCAGGAACATGTTATTTGTTACATAACTGTATTATGAGAAATATCTGTTATAACATGATAAAAATTACCCTTCGATAATTATAGCTATTGTTACGTATTTTTTAATGTTTTATGTTTTTCGTAGACTAAACGCAACAGAAAAACACAGATAACAGCTTGTATAATTTATTATGCTAAACTATTAACAACTATAACATATATAAAATTAATTATATAATAACAGTGACAGATATTAAGTTACAACATTCGAAATTAATTACAAAACAAAATAATACTAGTTTCAAACTTCAAAATTAATCACAATACAAAATGGTACTGGCCTGTATCTAATATAATGATCTAAAATGAAAGTCTCAAATTCCAGTCTAGGGTGTGAATTTGGTCCCACGAAGAAATTCCGAAACTTAAATGCAGAAGTTCTGAAACAGTTCACAGTTCAATAAATTCGCCGACTCTCAGCACAAGCAGTAATTCAGATGAATCGTAGAGATTGACGAAATAAAATCACAGCTTCCGTAGATCTAACTTTAGTCACAAATCCAAGTTGAATAATCACAGCAAACACTTAATCTTTCTCAAATAACTGACTCTCTTCTTTTGAAATAAAACTGATGTCTGAATCTCACTTTTCTTTCTTCGAATAAAAACTGATGTCTGAATCTCTCCTTTGTCTCTCGCATCTTCGTCTGTTTATATATTGTAGGCCTAAACTCCTCGAAACACCACGAAAATTCTACAGGTCTCCAGAGCAATCCGCGCATGTCCGTTCTTGCACGAGACTACACGTCTAGACACGAAGTCACCAGCACCTCATTTACAAACATATGATTGGTCTATTTAATTCAAGAAAATTCTAAATGTTACCCTAAATGAATAACAAAATATTAGTTTAAACTTCGAAACAATAATATAAATATGGAAAAATGAATAATAGAAATGAAAATTTAAACACAACACGACATGTTGTCGTTTACAAAATATTTACACATATACATAACACTATCCATTTATAGTCAGAGCTAGTGCAGTGGAATTTGGAATGCTATATACGTTGCGTTCAGTACACACATACTTTGTATGTCATTAAAACCTCGTTTGTTACATAATGTAAAATGTACTGAAGTGATAAACCTTTCACTAACTTTTCAAATTATGAAAGAGATATTCGAACACAAATGGATTTCTAAATCATTATCTTAAATTTATAGTCTGTCGACTTCACATCCCAGTGGGACGTTCGTAAGCAGGTATCTGTTGACTTTTCCAGTAGCCATCTTGTAGCGAAAATAAAAATTCTTCACAATGTGATACACTTTCATTCATTACAAAAAAAAAAGGAAATTCCTGAGGCATCTTGAACTGGTGGCTTTCTGCATTTAAATGTTTGAGATAAAAAGAGTAGCGAATCCGATAAGGCGAAACGTTGCAAATAAAGGGAAATATTAACTGAATAAAAGTGAAGAATATTTCCTGATATTCTCGAATGTATCACTTCCACGTTTACGTTTAGTTGTTTGATGCTATTATCAGTGTTGGGGTTAAGAGTCATTCCTGATAGTTTGATTAGTTATATAAAGAATTGCATTTTATTTATATCCCGATAGACAGAAATTCTTGCATAAAAATTGAGTATTTACAAGAAAAGTAACAAGTCGTTATTCAATCACAACTACAGCAGTTTAAACAAGCAATCTGTGGGCGTGGTAACAAACCGTACAACAGACGGTGAACAAATTACTTTACGAAACTTCATAAACACGTAAAAATATTCTCCTTTAAAGTGAAAAATATGGGTGAATACCTCTATGTATATATTTTCAATTATTTTCTTTTTGTCTTAATTTGAAGTTAATCTCAATACTGCACTTTTAAATGTAATTTACAAATCAATATTTAAACATTTCTGTTGCAACTTCGATCTCGCTATAGATGATCGTAATGACACTGAGTGAGTTGGCAGCTATAAGTAAACTAGTCTTTAGTAAAAGTGTACATTATCTCATACATATCTCACCCAGTTTTATATGGCTAATTGTACGTTTTCAGTAACTAACGTGAGATATCACTGGTTGTGAATTGTGTATTCAAAAAGATAAACTGATAATGCTCAGTCTGTATGTTTTTCTTAAAACGTCATTTCTCGTTTGTACATTTTTACACTTGAATTGTTTGTATTTTATGAACCTACATCTTGTTCTCCTAATTTCTATTTCTATATCTATTGCTACTCCTTTATTTCTTATTTGAGACTAGCGAATAGAGGTTAAGACTGATAGACGTTGTATCCCCATCGCAATGTGGGTCGTATTTCAACAGTCACCTCCAAAACCTGAGTACATTTTATAATTCCACATTACAGTTTGTACCTTGGGAGCTTTTCAATTAATGCAGCGTTTTTGTTTCGCCTTATTTTTTAAAAATAAACTACTTTATTTGCTTGGTATTTGGTAGCGAGTCCGCGTAAAACTCGCGCTCTATTTATTTGTACTTTCCACTATACACTCCCGGTGATTTTTGGTCCTTCGGTCTGCGGTGCAATCAAACTATTTGTTGTAAACTTGAGATTGAAAGGCTGGTTTTATTAGAAGACATAAAATTTCATTGCCGTTACTGTTTAGACTGTGGTATAAGTTGACTAATAGGTATCCAAAGTCTACTGTCGCGACATCCCAATGTAACAATTATGGTGGATCCTCTGTCTTTATGTGGTGAAAGAACTAATCTTTGGATCATTAAAATGTTTTTTTGTGGTAATAACGACTGTAATGTGTAGCATTAAATAGTTTGTCAAACTGCTTGCTTTTATCATTTATTTTACCTTCCTGACATTATTGAAGCAGAATGATAACACCCGTTTGTTAAGATAACCCTCAACATATCAGTCGAGTTGTCCCCATACTGGTTATAATATGATTTCTGCTCGTAAATTACTCCATGAGAAGAAAGGTACTTTATTGCTTGAAGTTCATACTTGAAAATACAAAAATTAATATAATTTCGAAAAAGGACCAATAAGATTAGCTTTCCTCATGTATTCGTGTTTCATTGAGTGACTTTGTCTATTAGTGATGTTTAAGTATCTGGATTGGAAACGTAAATTCTAAAGAATCTATTTTATTGCGTATCTAATTTTAATAAAGCCGTTTATTCAAACACATGAATCTCTGTGAGAAAATTAAAGATTAATTTTTAAAAAACATTGTTGTAATCTAAGTTTGTCTTCACACGAGGCTCAGCATGGCCAAGTGGTTGGGACGCTTCACTCGCTATTTGAGGGTCGTGGGTTCAAATCCCCATCACACCAAACATCCTTTCCCTTTCAGCCACGGGGTTATTACATGTTACTGCCAATCTCACAATTCATTTGTAAAAGAGCAATACAAGAGTTGGTGGTGGGTGATAATAACTTCCCTCTAGTCTTTCACTGATAAATTAGTGACGGCTAGCGCAAGTAGCTCTCGTGTAGCTTTGCGCGAAATTCAAACCAAATCAAAACATTCTTAACCCCTCCCCTTAGTGGTGGTAAGTATCTTAGCATCCTACGCTAAAAGTCTGGCTTAGATACACGTGGTGGGCATAACACAACTACGTCTTTGTGCTTCATAACAAACAATCATTATAAACGATAACGACATTATTAATATCTAACAGATAAAAAATTAAAACTTGTTAATTTACATGAATTTCAAACAGGATTTTAAAAGTAACTTTAAATATGGAATGAGTTTCAAATAAAAACTAAAACAAATTTTTATTTTTCACACCAGATATCCTCGCAAATAGTTTGTGTTTGTATGTGAAACTGAAAATGACTGTGTAACATAAATGTTCCATTTGGGTCGAACATTTTTTAATTGGCATAAGATATCACTTATTTGAAAAGAAAAAAAAACGTCTGTGGCCCACTCCATGCGGATTCCTGTACGTGGTGAGGGGACCTGGGGTCCAAACATCCACCCACGCACGGGGAGGAGAGGATCCTGGTGGTTGAGAGGCCAACCCTAACACACCACTTTGGCCTTGAATTAATGTAGACGGGCGGCCTTAGAGTGGCCCCCTAAGATTAATCGCTGGTCCACTTTGACTATGCTCAACCAAATACCAGTGTTGGATGTTGTCAACAGGTGTTGTGGACATTGTATGTGATGCTGGTGTTTGGGTATAGTGCTCACAAAACCCTGGCATTGCTGCAGTTTTCTTGTTTGGCATTGTAGTTTGTCCCCTCCTAGGGCTCCAAGGTGGGTGAGATTAGTGGTTACCGAAATTTTTTTCCTATGGATCCTCCAAATAAAATTTTAAATAAAATAGTGAAAAACAGTCCATAGGTAAATGAACACGTCGTGAAGATTCTGAGCAGTAATCTTCAACATATGTACCACCTGTTGTACCCCATTTTCTAATCCTACATTCTATTTCAGACAAACCTTTAGGGCAAATGTCCCCCTATTATATTCAGAAGGGACTGGAGGGACTTGCTGTCTCTCCAAAGTCAGTCAAAAAGCTTCAATCTGGTGACATGTTGGTGGAAACATCCACATCTTAACACAGTGAATTTCACTTGCATTCAAATGCGATTGGGGATATACCTATTGAGGTATGAGGTTACACCTCATTCTACTTTGAATTCATCACAAGGAGTTATTGTTGAGAAGAATTTGAAGAACATCCCCGAGTCAGAGATTCTCGCTGGTTTCTCCACTCAAGGAGTTTCTACAGTGAGGCGTATCTCCACTCGCAAAGATGGAATTACGATGCTGACCAATATCCTCCTTCTGACATTTAGCTCATCACGTCCACCTGCCACCATCAAGGCAGATTATCTTCATTTCAGGGTGCAGTAATACATTCCAAACCCTCTCCAATGTCTCCAGTGTCTCAGCAGTTCGGGCTCTCAGAGCCGTCATGTCGTGGTTCCTTGACGGTGGCAAGAACTACGATGCCTATGACTGTGAAACGGATCCTCAATACGTCAATTGCAATTATCTCACTTGTTCTGCTTTCGTTCTTGTCCTAAATGGTTGGAAAAAAGAGGTGTAGTGTTTGAAAACGATTCAGAACATTACTTACAGTGAGGCTTAAAAGTTGCTTCTGCACTTTGTTCCACTACTACAGTGGGATGCAAATGGATCTGTTTGTGCCTCCAAAAGAAAAATTCTTAAACCAAATGAAAAGTCTTTTAACCTCCCAAGGTAGTTGATAAATCAACTTCAACACCCATCTCTATCACTAGCATACATTCCAGCACACCCCAAGATCCTCTTCATTTGGTTCTGGGTTCGGGAATTTACTCGGGTTCATCTTCTCCCCCCCCCAAGATGCAAAACGATCATTCATTCACATCTTCAGTCACTGAAATCCTCTCCCACAACAAAGACCTGTCTAATCGACCCAGGGACAATAAAGAAAAAGATGTGGTCGTAAACAGAAGGGCTCTCGACCCAATTCGCCTACACGTAAATAAAAACGACCACCTTGGTACAATAGGTTTACATTTTAATCTAGAGGACATCAAAACACTGATTGCTTCTTACCATCCTCTATGTCTTTCCTTACAGGAAACATTTCTGGAATTTGCCGACCCATCATCTTTTGGCAGTTTTCTTTCTACAGAAATGACAGGCTGTTTGATGGGCGAGTGCATGGAGGGGTGGCACTATTGGTTGATTGGCATGTGCCCACTCCACATACCCTTGGAGGTCGTAGCCATCCGTGTTTCCTTGTGTCGTACCATTGCTGTGTGTTCGCTCTACCTGTCTCCTGGAGAAACTTCTGATCAATTAGACCTTGATGCTCTCATGGAATAGCTACCGTCTCCATTTTTAATCCTGGGGAACTTTAGTGGACATCATCTTTTCTGGAAAGTGCTGATATTGATGGGAGGGGTCGCTCCGTAGAGTGTATGCTCGCTAATCACAACCTTTCCCTTTTCAATACTGGTTCAATACTTATTTTCATGCACCTAGTCAGACCTTTACTACTACTGATCTCTCAGTTTCCTCCCCTTTACTATTCTTCCACTTTTCATGGAGGGTTGACAGTAATCCACGAAGCAGTGATCATTTTCTTATTATTTAAAAAAACTGGCCGTGGTCGATGCCACTCGACCCGCGTATTTTGGTGGACGCTGAATCAAGCATGCTGGCCCTCTTTCACTGCTCTCACAGAACTTAATCCTGCCATTGCCAGTAAGCTATCAGTATAGGACTGTGTGGCAGCAGTAACTAGGTGTATTATACAGGCAGCTGTTCAATGTATTCCTAAAACCACGACACGTTTTTCACGATATCCTAGTCCATAGTGGAATACTGCCTGCCACGTGGAACAGAAGGCTCAAAAATGGGCCTGGGATACTTTTTGTAGGTATCCCACACTCTCGCATAGCATCGCTTTCCAGTAGGCCCGTGCACATGCTCGGTGGGAAAGACGTCAAAGCCAGAAGGACTCTTGGATTAAGTTCACGACCAGCATATCTTCTATCACCAGTTCTAAAGTTATAAAGGACAAGATTCGAAAGGTCAGTAGACAATTCTGTCCCCTCTTTCTCATGTTTTCTAATGGTCAGGAAGTCGCTGATACCTGGAGCATTGCTGATACTGTAGATGAAAGCTTTTGCAAGGTATCTAGCACTTCTGTTTTTTCTTCCACCTTCTTAGCCATCAAGACTCGAGCAGAACAATCACCTCTTCCCTTTCGAGATGATTGTCTCTGTGACTATAATCGTTCTTTTATATTGGTGAAACTCAAACTAATCCTTCATCAGTTGGACCTGATGATGTACACTATCAGGCAGGAGAATGTTTTCCTGGTGCCTAGCGCCAGGCTATTGACCTACCTTTCTCTAAGCCTGGAAAGGATCCCAAAAATCCTTAAAACTACTGCCCAGTTGCTTTGACGAGCTGTTTTTGTAAGACCTCAGAGAGAATGATTAATGCTCGTCTTTTATGGTTTCTCGAATCAAACGATTTATTCTCGCACACCCATTGTGGATTCCGACTACAGCGCACCACCGTGGACCACCTGATTCGATTTGAAACGTCAATCAGAGAAGCCTTTCTCAAACGCCAACATCTTGTTTCAATATTCTTTGACATGGAGAAGGCTTATAATAGAATTATGGAGGTATGGCATTTTGCGAGACCTCCATTTTTGTGACTTACGTGGAGATTTACGCATTTTTATTTAAAAAATTAATGGGCAGGCGATTCCAAATTCTGAGTTTGACACTTTCTCATTCTTTTCTCCAGAATCTTGGAGTGTACACTTTTCGGTATAAAGATTAATACCATCACCAAATAACTTCCTCTTACTGTTGCAAACAGGCTCTATGTTAATGACTTTCATATTTCATGTGAGTCGTAGAACATGAGTTAGATTTAGCAGCAGCTACAGAGTGCCCTCAATCGTTTAATGAAGTTGACAACAGTCACCGTTTTTAATTTCTCTCTTTCTAAAACCGTTTGCATGCATTTTTGTCATCAATGAGGTATTCATCCTGATCCTGAACTCCGTATCAGTGAAGTTGTGCTGCCTGTGGTTCCTGAGACATAGTTCTTTGGGCTTATCTTTAGGTGTAAGCTGAACTTTACATCACACATCAAGCAGCTACGGGTCAAATATATAAGAACACTGAACATCCTCCATGTCCTCTCTTCCACCATTTGGGAAGTGTTCTATGCTAAAGATACATCATGTTTTATTTGATTGAAACTAAACTACGTGTCACTGATCTATGGCTCTGCCAGGACCTCGGCCTTAAAGATGCTGGACCCCGTTCATCCTCAGAAACTTTGGCTCTGCACCGGGGCTTTCGACACTTCATCAGTTCAGAGCTTACACATAGAATTTATGATCCTTCTTTGCACCTCTTCCATTTGCAACTGTCTTTACTATAAATTTTGAAACTTCATTCCTTACCAAAGCATCCCACCTGAAGTTTTGTTTTCCTTTCTCCGTGTGCCATGCCTTTTTAAAATGGATGGTCTGTCATTGCTCCTTTTAGCCTTTGTATCCACTTGTCAGCCCATCCCATCATGGATTATTACAATCCCCAAATGTGACCTATATTTAAGTCATCTGAAAAAAGAAGACACTCTTGATTGCAAATACTGTTGTTATTTGCTGAACATCTTTTGAACCATCCTTCCATTCCTATTTATACAGATGGTTCGAAATCATGTTTTGTTGTTGTTTGGTGGTTGTGTGCAGAATCCCCTCTACAGCTTCTGTATTCACTGCTGAACTGTATGCCATTTTACTTGCCCTGGATCACATAGAAGCTAATCAGTACTTGAATTTATACTGACTCGCTTTGTTCTCAACTGGCTCTGGAATCGCTCCACGTTAGTTCATACCCTGTTATCACTGATATTCAAAACCGACTGGCCTATTTCTCTTTAACATCCACTTTTATTCAGTTTTTCTTGATGCCAGGCCACATTGGTATTCGCGGGAACAAGCTTGCCGATACCGCATCCATATCTGTCTGCAATGGCGCTGCCACCGCCGTGCCTGTGCTATATCAGAACCCGCGACCCTCGGATGATGAGTCGAGCGCCTCAAACACCTGGCCATGCTGAACCTGGTATCATTTGTAACTGGTTAAAGATGGCGTATTATTGGTTCGTGTTTGCTTAGAAATTTCTCATCTATGTTTAAACGTCACCGTATTATAATAAGCATCGAGTGAAGCTTCATTAGTCTTATAAAGAAATTAGCAGCTTACAAAAGAAAATTATCCCTGAAATTATCCAGATGAAATAAAGTATTTGTTAACCTTTTAACACATAAATTCTGGGAGCGTTTATGACAAGGTTGTCTGCTGTAATCCCTAATTGTAAAGTACCGACCAGAGAAAAACTATCCATCAGAACTTTACTGCTTGCATGCCACGCTAAAAGACTAATTGTCACTATTATAACACTCCCAAAGCTGAAAGTGCGTGAAGTATTTGTGGTATCGCATCGATTCTAATATGACTTCCGAAATCCAGAGTTTTACTTGCTGCAGAACCAACCCTTTCCTTCATTTATTAAACGTAAACACGTGAGAAGTATATCTTTTTGTAGTCTGCGTTCTTTCATATACATGCCAAAACGTACAGATATTACCCATTACTATACTCTTTAAAAAAAGAAACTCAAATTTGAGACAAGTTGTTAACAAATTTATTTCGGGTAGTCCTGTATGACATGTGTAAAACTTTGCACATTCACTGCTGAGCATCCAAAGTCTGCAAAGGCGAAGTCCACGCTCACTAGTTGAAGTTTAACTTCACTCAACATCAATAACGAGTATGCCCCCCGTGAGCATCAATAACTGTTTGGCATCTTCTGCCCATGGAAGCGATGAGATGACGAATCACATCCTGTGGAATGGCTGTCCACTCAGCTTGCAAAGCTGCTGCAAGCTGAGGTAGAGTCTGCAGTTGAGGTTGTCGTCGTCGCAGACGTCGGTTCAACTCGTCCCAAAGATATTCGATGGGGTTTAAATCTGGTGATCTGGAGGGCCAGGAAAGAATGTTAATGTTGTGATGGCTCAAGAAGACAGTGTGTGAGTCGGGCTGTGTGAGGACAGGCATTGTCATGTTGAAAAATGTCGTTGACGTTCACCATGATAGGTTGCAGATGGGGTGTAAGAATCTCGTAGATGGTTACGTACGGTCTGATCGGAAATCCTACGCAGCCCTGGTATGGTTGAGGCAGTAGACGCTGCAGTGATGGCCCTATCCTGAAGGTGACGTAACCGAATGTAGCAATCTTGTACGGGCGTGGTCACACGAGGTCTGCCAGATCGTGGACGGTCACGAGTTGATCCATGTGACGATTCCATAGCCTTCTGATGGTGCTTGGGTGGACATTCACAGCTCTGGCAACATCTGATCGAGATTTGCCTGCTTCCAAGCGATCAATGGCGTTGTTGCGTTGTGCTTAAGTCAGTCTTGGCGTAACTGTATTGCGTGTCGGTGGCTTAACACTGAGCTATGGAAACCGAGAACCCGTCACTTTTATAGGGATTTTGCACATGTTGCACTTGCAGAACATGCAGATCTCTCAAACAAATTTATTGAACACAAATGCGTTTTGGCGAAAAATCCGTTGTTTTCCTCCGTTTTCAAAGTGCACAACTTTTATTGTCATTTTGGTCTGACAATCAGTGCCTTAACACGTGTGACATCACATACTCTGAGCTTGTAACGTTATTACATATATTTCTCTTTAAAATAAAAAATATCCCTTTTGCGTTTCTTTTTTTGAAGAGTATATTACGATTGGAAGACTTAGAAACTTGAATCATATAAAAATAATTTGATTGAAAAGGGGGTTCGTTATTATTAGTAAAACATTATAAAATTTGATGTGTTGGTAATAGCTTTAAGTTGAATCGTTCTACCAGACGTAGTTTCTATACATTCAGAAAAGCTTTTAATTTTTTGTTTAAAAATTTGTTTTTTTTTAGCTTGAGGACCTCCAGTACTTTAAATACCCTAGTTAAGGACCCCAACCTAAGCATTTAATATAAATCTTTAACTAATAGTTATTCTGGGATATCGTAATTTAATTGCTGTTTCTTTGATTTTTAAACAATTCTTAATCATAATTAACTTTGTATATTCATTTTTATTGTAATAAATAAAATTATTTCGTGCCCGGTGTCGGGATAGAGATTTCTCCTGAAAACGTTTCGAGGATTATTGGTTTGATTGAATTACATTCCGACATGTTGACTTGAAACTGTCAGACATTATTCACTATATTTTTTACTTCAATGTTGTCACAAAAAACTATTTACGGTTATGTTGCCAATAAAAGTCCATAAGTCAACTAGATCGAAAACTTGCTTTATACAACGAATTTCCTTTTTAGGCTTTACTTTAAACCTAAAAAGAATTTACCTGTGTACAAACGTCTTATAATACGAATTAGTATATTATAAAGCTTTAATTCGCTGATAGTGGCTCTGAAAAAAAAGTATTTTGTTAAGAACGATCTGGTATACATTAATTTACTTTTGCTTTTTTGTTTGAAATGTAGACAAAGCAGTTGTCGACCACGAGAAATTGTTTCACTTTCTGGTTTTTGTACTTCATTGAAAACGTGTAAATCCAAGGAGAATCCAAATATACTGCAAAAATAAGATATAAATAAGGCACTCATTTCTAATTGCAAGTCTACAAAGAATCGCCGTATGTAACTAGTAACTATTTCAACTGCATAAATAAAAGCTTTCATGTGAAATATGATAGAGGTAAGGCACCAGATGGCGTAACTCTTCTGTCACAGACTATATTCAATCCAATCAGTGATGTCGAGAAACCCACTTGTTGAGAATTTTATATGCAAAAACGGCTCGTTTGGGTTCAGAAAATTTTTTTAAATAGAAGAGCGAACAACGTTTCGACCTTCTTCGGTCATCGCCAGGTTCGACCGAAGAAGGTCGAAACGTTGTTCGCTCTTCTATTTAAAATATTTTCTGAACCCAAACGAGCCGTTTTTGCATATAAAATCTATTAAATCCAGCCCTCAAGTATTATCAAGATACCTTGTGTATGTGGGTAAAGGCTTTGTGTGATGGGCGTTTTAGCCCTACTTTTTATATCCTAATCTCTCATTTATTTTTCACCATTTCTTTCAGTCACGTTATCCACCCCAAATCTCCCTCATTTTACAGTAAGAACCACCTACTAACATATTGTTAACTCTATGTCTACACCACAAGGTCATGTTGGCAACAGAATATGGAACAAAAAAAGATAAAGAGAAAAAAGAAACATCTGAAATTCAAAGCTCTGTGAGATCACCATTGTGCCACCTTGTACTTACATTAACAGTCGTCAGATTAACAGTACGACGTGATTTCTATTATGATTTAACGCGATGACCACACGTAGTTGACGCGTATTTATATATCATCAATAAACTGTAGGAAGAATTGTGAGGTAAATTTAATGTAAACCTTACGATCCAAACTCATGTTGGTAATCATTATTTAAAAAGCATGCGTTCGGAAGTTCTCATGCTTTTTCACTTTCCTGTTTTTATCTCGATCTAATTGAAGCAGTGATACTTAAAGATATGTAAGAGAAACAATGGCTTTAGTCACACAGTTTATCATCCTCGACTCTCTGCAGCTGGTATTCAGTAATATTATAGATATGTTTTCTTCCACGTGCTACAGCATATACCTTTTGTTGCTTTACTTTTAAAAATAAACAAAACAGAAACTGTGCTTTTGCCTTTTTCGCGAGTACGAAAAATCGGGAACTATACGGTGGTAGTTCATAAAGTCTATTTTCAGCCTTGATCGAACAACTTTAACTCCTACCATGGGAATTTGTATTCAGTAACAGTTGACAAGGCCTTTTTCGCTGATTAATATATGAGTTATGCTTAACAATACCTACGTCAGGAATAAATAATAATAAAAACTATGAAAAATACGATTGAAGACGTATGTATCAAACCATTTTTCTTTAAGTAATTTGTAAAATACGGTGAAGCTCAAACCATTCACGTTGTTTTGTTTGTTTTTCGTGAAGCAAAAAGCTACGCCGTGAGCTATTTACTCCCTGCCCATTGTAGGGACTAGTCCCGAAATAGTGTTAATACCCTTTACCATTGTACTGCGGGATGGGTAATTACATGATGCTTCAACATTTGGAATGTTCATGTTGAGATCACGAGTGGAATTAGGTCAGATAGGGCGTGGTAAAGTACAATATCACTCGCCCCGCTCCCACCACCAAAAACATTAAATATAAATTCATACACTGCATACAAATATTATGTTTTTATTGCTGGTCCCAAAGTGGTCGAGACCATGATACAATGGGTACGCGATCGCGCGTGTGCTGGTTTGCAATGCACGGAAGTATAATACAATTTTTGTGGTTCGGTTTACTTGATACTGGCTTAAAAAAGGATGTCAACCGGTTTTTGCTTTAAATAATTAAAACCTTAAAGTTTACCTACCAAGGTTATCTGTTACATTTACAGTCCAAAAAGAAAATTCATAGCATTTTTCATGTTATGATTTACCCTAGTCTCGTCTATGAGCTGGATTTGTAAGGATTTTTCCTTCTAATATCCAGAAAGTTTTTAACCGTGATTTTTCTAGTTACAGGATTCTACGTGTTATCCATAAGTATACCGTTGGAGAGAAAGAGAAATATTGTTACTAGGCTCAAATTAAGTTAATTGCAATTTGGAAAATCTATGAAAACTGTGTGAAAGAATAATTACATAGTGAACTAACACTGTTGGTTGTCGACTTTAACAGACTTCTAAGAAGTCCTGTAACTAAAAAATCATGGTTAAAAACGTTCTGGATACTAGAAGGAAAAATCCTTACAAATCCAGCTCATAGACGAGACTTGGGTAATCATAACATGAACAATGCTATGAATTTCCTTTTTGGACTGTAACTGTAACAGATAACCTCAACAGGTAAACTTCAAGCTTTTACAGTCTTTAGTTTGAATTCTTTGAAGTACAGTTTTCCAGAGCTGTCCAGATCAAAATATGTGGTAAATCAAATCTAACACTCGCTTGGTTCGACAAGGAGTGTACACCTTATAATGATAGAGTGGTAAGAATCAGTGGTGACGAAAGAACCAACTTGTAAAGAAAAATATATAAACGGCTGGTTTGATTTGAGATTTTTTTTATGTAGAGGAGCGAGCAACGTTTCGACTTTCTTCAGTCATCGTTAGGTTCACAAAGAAAGAAAGAGGTAAGTGACTGATAGACCACAAGTTTGTCTTCATCGTGGTGAATTCTATGAGGGTTGCTAATTGGTTGCTGGGTATATTGTATATGTATATTGATGGACTAGGGTCTCGGATATAGAGTTCTAAGGCTATCTTGCAGGCTTCAGCAGTTGGGACTTCTATAAAGAGGGATATAAAATGTTCAACAACCACAACTACATACAAACAAATGGCCTTAGCATGGGCACCCCAGTATCATCTTTTCTAGCCAATATTTTTATGACACAGGTTGAAACACAAGCAATTAACACAGCATTACATCCACTACTATACTGGTACAGATATGTAGATGACACGGTTGCGGGATTCAGATCTAGAGAACACGTACTTAATTTTTTTTCAATCACATTAACTTTATACAGAACACGTAATTAATTTTTTCAATCACATTAACTTTATACATCCCAACATTATCTTCACATGTGAACAAAAAGAAGGCAATCAAATATCATTTCTTAACTTCACAATTACAAGAACCGATACACAATTTAAAACAAAAATTCACCGAAAAATCACCTATACTGGACTATACATTCCTTGGGACTCAGCACATGAAAGAAAACAAATACTCAACATGCTGAGAAATCAAATAAACACAACCATAAAACTATGCTCACCAGATAAAATTAACGATCAATTAGACAAAATAAAAGAATGCTTCGTCAACATAAGTAAGTTTCCTCCACAAGTTTTAGAAAACGTTATATGCACACACATAGACAAAAAGCAAAATCAACTAACAAAAGCAAATATATTCCACGAATTAAAAAATCACGAAACCACATACTGCTGTATACCATATATTCCTGACATCAGCAGAAAAATAACCAACATTTGGCGAAAACTAGTAACAAAATATGACATTCCAGTTAATACCAAATTTATCCAAAAACCAAGCACAGAACTACACTAACAAACAGCAAACCAACATTATTTATAAAATACAATGTTATAACTACCACGACTTCTATATTGGAGAAACAAGTAGAAAAATGGAAACCAGATTCAAAGAACCCAAAAAGTCACCTTCACACGTTTCCGAATACTGCAAATCAAATAATCACAACATAACCATAGAAAACACTTAAATACTAAATAAAGAAACAAACGCAAAATTAAAGAAGCTTTACTTCTGCAGCAACTCAACCCCAAAATAAACTAATACAAAGGAACACCTTTATACCTATATTAATAAATATATTCAAACATCTAAGCACGCCTTTTGCATTCCTACACTCAGTACACAACCCTCTTCAAACATGTGGTCAGCTATCGGTCAGTTACCTCTTTCTTTCTTTGTGTACCTGACGATGACCGTTGTTCGCTCCTCTATATTTAAAAAAAAATTCTTAACCCAAACCAGTCGTTTTTACATGTATAGAGTAGTAAGTAATTTTCTACTGAACGTGAACGCATGGCCTGAGGAATTCCGTTCGTCTTGTATCGCCAGACTTTCTATATACCATTAGTTGGTCGAAATACCAAAATCAGGGTAAAGTGATTGTTCTCTAAAACAAGCCTTTAATGTTGTCTTTTACCGTTTCCGTTTGTTCATTATCACACATGACTATGGCTCAATAATTGTCATAATAATTGTGTTTTTTGTGGGGGGTTTTTTGTAAGCATTTTCTACAATAAAGGCTTCTTCATACTGTGGCTTGACAGCACTGTAATCATATGGTAAATCTGAAAGTCGGCCAGTTTCTTGTAAAATTGGTAGCAGCCTGCGAGAGTTGGGGGGGGTACATAGTGTCATTTACATTCACGGTGGCAGTTTTAATGTTTGCCTCTTCTGTGAAATGGAACAGATTTATTTACTGGCGTTAAACAACGAGAAGTAAATGTATTGGTATTAATAAAAAGACTCCAAGAACGTAGTTGTAGCACAATGTTTTTTGCTTGTTTACTCGCGTCTCCAGGAGCCGTCATATTAAAATAAGCAGGTGTCTGAAGCTTTAGAATTCCACTTTCAGAATGTGCTAATTGGTTTTCTGTGTAAAGTTAAAGGTAATACAGCGCCATGACGAGCGTGATGCATGTTGCTGAGGGGGAATAATATTTTAGGCCTGTTGACTTCACAAATCTGTTACCTTGCTTTATCACCTGTGCAGTCGACTTTCGTGCTGGAATGCAGCTATACAAATTTATTTTGCTTTTACCATGTTTTCAAAGGTGTCTTTTTTAACAACATGGAGAGAAAAGGTTAATCGGTGATAGTTTTTTATTATTCACCAGATTAAAAAAACTATTTGAAATATAGATACGAATAAATTGATTTTGTAATTACTGATTTCTTTGGATCATTACCTTTCCTCCCGGAGAGAAGGGGAGTTTATTACAATCGGGTTCATGTGTATGTGTCTGTGTTTCAGCGTACGTTCCTCGAAAACGAATAGGCCATTGTGTAGGAAAAGTTTAAACATGATTGGAAGTCATTGTGGAACAGTTTACCCAAAATTTAGTTCGAACACTTAAGTTTTTTGTTTTGTTTTTTCATAAAGGGAGGGGGCGAATAGGTCTTTTTTGCATTTTTGAGTTGACAACCCTGTAAAGTTCGATTGAATTCCCAACAAATTTCATCACACGATAAAAAATAATCCAAATCTTTCTGGATCTCAGAAGGAATTTCGGAATTTTCGAAGGTGAAAATTGACGCTATCAAATACAAATGAATGTAGTCTGTCTGATTTATTTTATTTCTTAATTTTACATATCAAACTGCACGTGAATTCAGTGTTTGCTGGTCCGGTATGGCCAAGTTATTAGGGCGCTCGACTCGCAATCTGAGGGTCGCGGGTTCGAATTCCCGTCACACCAAACATGGTTGCCCTTTCATCTGTGGGGACGTTATGACGTGCGATCAATTTCATTATTCGTAGGTAAAAGAGTAGCCCAAGAGTTGGCGGTGGGTGGTAGAGACTATGTGCTGTCCTTTTAGTCTTGGCCCGGCATGGCCAAGCGCGTAAGGCGTGCGACTCGCAATCCGAGGATCGCGTTTTCGCGCCCGCCTCGCGCTAAACATGCTCACCCTCCCAGCGTGGGAGCGTTATAATGTTACAGTCAATCCCACTATTCGTTGGTAAAAGAGTAGCCCAAGAGTTGGCGGTACGTGGTGATGACTAGCTGCCTTCCCTCTAGTCTTACACTGCTAAATTAGGGACGGCTAGCACAGACAGCCCTCGAGTAGCTTTGTGCAAAATTCCAAAGCAAACAAAACAAACCTTTTAGTCTTACACTGCTGAAGTAGAGACAGCTAACGCAGATAACGCTCGTGTAGCTTTGCGCAAAATAAAAAAAACACACATGCATATGAAGCAACTGCCTGTATAGGGGTTCAAGTTTTAAAATTAAATGCACTATTTTCTTTGTGTTTCTTTGTGAAAGCGACAACTAGTGGAACAAGAACTAAAATCATTACATTATCCAACGTCATTGTTCTTTAACTATATTTTCACAAAAGATTGCGTCATTTAAAAATTTGTTTTCCCAGGAACCCCAAATTCGTTCTGTGTGAATGATCCACGTGACCATCAACAAAGGAAAGTAGATCCATACTTCTTGTCTCCATAGAGTTTCAGTTTAAGCCTCACCTACTCTGTTGTCAGACATTCCGAAGATGGAAATTTAAGATACGTGACCCACTTAAATATTAATAGAATTCCAGGAACTTCATTTTCTACGCTTTGCAAACCATCATAATATTATTTTAACAATTTCTTTAAATATGACAGTTGTTTATTAAATGTTTCCATTAATTCACGACATATTTTACATTTTACTGTCAAGTTTGTAACGATGTTTTAGGTTTAATTTAGATCGATTAGGCTACGTGAAACCTTTCCAAAGCTTACAAGGTGCCCATGGGTTTAAGCTAGAAGCACCACCTCTTGTCATGTTGATTGCACATAAAATTTTCTAAAGATAAGTTATTAAGGTCTATCATCTGTAAATTTATATCGATACCAATAATTAATGTGAACTGAGCGATTAAACTTCAATTGGGGCCCAAAGTAAGGTAAAAAAAATAATAATATGTTTATAATATTACTAAAGATACAAATTATATTTATTTTTTTAATATTTTGCCTCTTAGTAGCTAAGTAGGCTTATGACGCCAAAAATCGGATTTTGATACCCACGATGGGCAGAACACAATAGCTTGTTGTGTAGCTTCGTTCATAACAACAACATTATTACATCCACAGTTTCCATAATGAAAAGTCGTACGAAAATCAATGAAGTCTGATTTATCGATGAGGGATCTCCTTTTCAGTATATTTATAATAATGTTATAATTTTCATATAACGTGTACTTAACAATGACCACATTTTTGTCAACATAAATACCTAAGTATTTTATTCTCTGTCACTATAAAAATGGTCCGGCATGGCCAGTTGGTTAAGTCACTCTACTCGTAATCTTAGGGTCGCGGGCTCGAATCTCCGTCACATCAAACATGTTCGCCCTTTCAGCCGCGGAACGTTATAATGTGACGGCCAATCCCATTATTCGTTGATAAAAGAGTAGCCCAAGAGTTGGCGGTGGGCGGCGATGACTAGCTGCCTTCTCTCTCTAGTTTTACTGCTAAATTAGGGATGGCTAGTGCAGATAGCACTCGAGTAACTTTGGACGAAATTCAAAACAAACAAACCAAAACCTCCCGTAGCTTTGCGCGAAATTAAAAAATAAAGAAACAATCACTGTAAAAGTTGAATTTCTAATCATTTGAAAGAGCCACACTGAATTTTTTCATCGTTGAATTATCTCAATATGTCACTTTAAAAAAGTTTATTTAGTGTGATTTTACTTTTCGTATTTTGACGATTTTCTTCTGTTGTTATCTAGCTGCAAGTTTTAGTTTAGTTGGTGTATAAAATTTGAAAGTAGGGCTAAGTTTTATTAAAAGTTAGTATTCTTTGCGAGAGTAACAAGCTTTTGAATGTCATATATTTATACTTTAAAAAAAAAAACACGCCTGTTTCTTTGTAGATTTTTTATTTCACTGCTGTGTGTTTCCCCCCGCTAGTACAACGGCAAGTCTACGAACTTACAACACTAAAATCAGGAGCTCGATTCCATTTGATGGGCTCAACAGATAGCCTGATGTGGCTTTGCTATAAGAAAACACGCGCACTGTTGTGTAACTGAGTTTTAGTTTAAAGAGTTAGTTTTATTGTTATGATAGTTTTGGTTGCAATCGTTAAGCTAAATTATTTAACTATTGCTGGTCCCAAGTTTGTCAAATTTCTTTGTGACAAAACAATCGAAACCTTCTACATACTATATTAATCCTTTAGATTTTAGTCAGAACGACTAAACCCACGTTTGGAAAACACCTATAAACTGTAGAAACAGCTTTGTATTGTGTTTTATAATTTTAGTTTCCTAGTTCATGGCGGTGCCACAAGCTACCTATTTTTTTATTATTATTATTTTGTAAAGTGGCATCACTTGGAGGTCACATGTCCATTATCGAATATGTTCACTCTTTTAGCTGTGAATGCATTATAATATCACGGTTAATCCACTATTCGTCGGTAAAAAGTAACTTAAGAGTTGGCGATGGGTAATCTGCCTTCTCTCTGATCTATCTCTTCAGAATTAAAGACTGCTGGTGCGATATTCACCGAAAACAATTATTTCGCGAGACACTCCGTTTACTATCTGCGACGATCGCTGTTTATAAAGGTCATGCAACAACGCGAAGTTTTCTGTCATAAATGTGCTATAAATAAGCTCGGGAGTTTCTAGAGTTTCTATGAACTCGTCTTAAGAAATAAATACTCCCAAGTTATTTAAAACAAACAATTCTTATAACACATCTTCCTGTCTAAATAGTAAGAGAGTGTAGTGTTTTTATTTTCTTATAAGCAAATGGCTTATACCTGATCTATACATAGCACATTAGTTTTAAAATCGGGATAAATGCAAAAGTGAAATTTTCTTACTTGCAATGGTAAAGCGCATGTGTCGAGTTGTACAATGCCTTCTCTGTCTTCGTTATAGGCTTTTGAAACTCCCTCTTGGAATTTAATAAAAGTACTTTTGAATTTAAACTCACAATACCAAAATATATTATAGTTATAATAGCAGTTTTCTTCTTTAGCAGCTTATTTCTCACCAATTGTTCAATAATTAGCAGATTTTGTCACATTATGTAGGAAACGTAAAAGTTATAGAAAATAAAAAATGTAATCCTTTCAGATGTACGGTACGCCAAAGTAAAAACAAGGATGAAAAGTTTTGGTTTGAATTTTGCGCAAAGCTACACGAGGGCCACACGCACTAGCTGTCCATAATTTAGCAGTGAAAGACTAGAGAGATGGTAGCTAGTTATCGCCACCCACCGCCAACTATTGGGATACTCTTTTACCAACGAATAGTAGGATTAACCCTTATATTATAACGCCCCCACGGCTGAAAGGGCGAACATGTTTGGTGTGACGGGGATTCGACCCCGCGACCCTTGGATTACGAGTCCAGTGCCTTAACCACCTGACCATAAAAGGGAGGGAATGAGTTCATAGAAACCCAGTGCAACTTTGTCTCATTAGTTTATTACTGCATACAGAGACTTCATTCAATGTTCCCGAAAAGAAATACGTCATTATATAACGGATATTAAGCAATGCATACAACATTAAGATAAAATATTCAGAAATCAGCTCAAAAATGAAGCAAATATGCATCAAAAGAAAGCAGTGTTATTTTACTTAATATGAAAGGTTATTTCTGACGAAGTAAAGTCCATTTTGACGAAGGCGCTTGAGTAACTAACTGGGATGTTTTTCGGAAATTGTACAAGTTAAATAATTTACATTTATATAAAAAACAAAAACACATTGCTTACATTTGTTTTGACACCGTTTAAAATAGCATCAGTGTTGTACGTGAAGGAACCTGTTTTTATTCTCATATTCTTTATATAGGTTAGTATGTGATGTACCTCATTACACTGTGAATGTGTCGGAAGAAATATTTGATTTTGTTGATATAGAGAACTTATAGACTACATTTTATGTACTAGGCTGTTTTAGATTTCATGTATGAATATTTATTTAAAGGATAACTGTTGTAACCAATACAGAAGACCCCACCTCCACTTCAGGATCAAAGTCCCCATTGTACTAATCAAGTTCTCCCTTTTATAGTCATTTCAATTGGGGACTGTGTCCTTTTCATTGTACCTGAACACATTTCCCACCACTATGATAAGGGTATAATCATGGTACCCCGGAATTTAATGTATGCTTGTGAAATCCGTATCTAGCAACTTGAAATCCAATGTAAGACCCTATGCCGGGTAATCTTCTGGGCGCGTTTCAGTCACAACTCCTCTCGGTACTCTTTTGCTATTATAGATAAGGACATCTACAGGCTATCCCGAGTGTGCCTGCCAAGTTTGCCCTTGTTAGCTCGAAAACTGTGGGAAAAGGATCGTAGACAAATTCACAAACGATGAGAAATTAATATAGGCTAACTGGCTTTCGAACGTTTCAGGTCAACTTGCAAAATATAACCTGTAAATAAGTTGATATTAAAAGTGAACAATTTAAGCAATTGTTGTTAATAAACATAAAACAGTTTTATATTTAAGTCCATTACAATTTTTATAATGGTCCCTTAAATTTATTACTCCAATTTGAGATTTCTCGTAGTAATTTTCTGGGTTTTTTTGTGTACTTTTTTTCGCATAAAACCAGACTAGCTCAGACACTTACGCCAGGTTAACTTGACACGTTGTGCACGTTTTTTTATTGTTATATTTCTGGAAAGACAATTACATAATCTCTCAAAAACATGTTGGTAATTTAGTTCGTGTTTCAGTGTTCTTAAAGATCTACTCATTTGTTGTTTTCCTTCGATGTTCATTTATTTAACTAGAATAATGACTTCGCGTAGGACGTTTTGAAGATTGAAAAATGTACACATTCAAGACATCTTGTACACAATTAGTCTGAGCCATTTGTATCGGTTAAGTTTCAAGGAATCCTCTTGTTCTTCCCGAACAGACTTGTTACTGTTTATAGGATACTTCAAAATTAAACGTTACTATTTGAGATGTAATACATTCTAGAAAGTTATTGAGTTTGTATTACGCAAGTGCTTTGAACACCGAAAAATCATAATTTCAGAGTGGAAGGATGGAAGAGCTATTTCGACTTACTTTCATGTATCTATTGTGTAAGTACGCGATTGACTTCAATTATAAATTGACTGGGAGGGAGGAGAAGCTACTCAACAGTACACATCTGTTTTACTAGTGATTAAAGTATTTAAATATTGTATTTGTTCAGCATTTTATCTTATTTTTACAAATAGGGCTGGATTAACATATGAACTAATGATCTCACAAGGCAACTAATTGCCATATTGTAGGTTTCTAAAGAAACAATTGAAACGGGCGAGTCGTACTTTATAACAAAGCTTTCAAGGCTATTTCTTGCAATCCCTAATTTTGAACTACTGACCAAAAGAAAAACAATTGGTCAGCAACGACCCTGTTACTCACTATCCATGTTAAGGAATTAACTGTCTCTCTTATAACGCATTAAAAACTTAGTGATATTTATTTTCGCACCGACTTGAAAACGCAAATTAGCTCAGGAATTTAGAGTTTTAGCTAAGGCTACCTTGTACCCAGCAAGCGGGCTAGAAAAAGAAAATATTTTGTCATCATCACTAATCAAAACACATTTGTTTCGCATGTCTACTATTAGACAGAGGTAACATTTCTTTATAGAATTTATCTTAGTGGAACTTTCTGCAAGTGTTCAAAGCGGTAAATTTAATAATATTTTACTGTCGTTGTGTTCGCCTGTATTGTTCTAACTCTACTTTGTAAAAAAAAAATTTCAAGAAATTTATGTAAAGCAACTTAGCTACTTGGGAGTCGCTTAATATTTTTTTAATTCTTGTTTTAAGGGTATATTTTGATAGTGTAAATGACAGAATTTAACTCGTATAGTGTTTCAAAATGGGAGGCTTCCATATCTCCTGTCTCCAGGGCTCCAAATTTTCTTTACTCTGTCCTGGTTTGAAGATATCTGATTTTGGAATAGTTAATCATAACGTTCAAACGCCACTTGATATTTTCTACTTTGTTAATGCTGTTATTTTGTAATCAGACTAAATTAAAGATAAAATGTTGCGGTGAAGTAAAATTATTATTTCTGATATTAAAATATTAATGCACAGAATGAATTAAAAATGTATTACATTTTAAAGAGAGAGAAAGAAATTGAATAATTTTTTTTTCATTTGACAGATAGAAGAGCATTAATTATATCGGGTGTACCAAAAGTTTACAAATTTTAATATGCTCCAAAACCTACAAAATCTGGGGATTACCAAATAATAAAAATACATTGATAGGTTTGTTCCCATAATTTTTCACACCATATTTTCAGCGTAGTCTCCACGTATACCGATACAAAACTACATTCGGACTGCCATCTTGTTCACTGTTTCAGTGAATGTTTGTAGGTGGGTGAGTGGGAAAGAATGTTCAGAATCCTTCGGAGAATATTGACCTTGAGCTCATTAAAATTTCGAGGTTGTTTGGGATTAGCAAAAATTCTGTCTTTCAGATAACTCTGTAAAGAGCCTAGAGATGGCAAATCAGGTGGAAGCTATTACACGTCCTCATAAAGATAAATCAGTTACTGTTAATCAGGTTAACTGTCGTCAAGTCTTTGAGGAACTTTGTTGTGTAAAAAGTCATGGAGAATAAATAGTGGTTCCAGCGGAACATGACAACAACTCGTACATCGAGGTAAACTAGATGTTATTGCTTTTGTAAAAAATTGCCAGTCCGACATAAATGACAGAATATGAACACACACACACACACACACACACACACACACACACACACACACACACACACACCTGTACAAACATTCGAATGTTTACCAGTAAATGTGGAGCACACGGTGAATATGCGGTTTAAAAAGTGATTATGGGAACATACTTTCATCAGCAATCGTTAAATAAATACATTCATTGTTTGGCAATTACCATTTTTTGTTGTGCCACATTGAAATGAATAAATATATTTGGGACACCCTGTATATAATATACGGGCAAACCAAAAGTATGCAAAAAGAGGAAGTGTGCTCTATTTCAGGTTTTGTCTTTTATGTTTTGTTTTTTTGTCGCAATTTTCGGACAAGACATCCTAAAACACCATTAAACAGCTTTCCGTTACTGTACAATAAAAAGTAATCAAGTTAATAAATTTTGATCTAATGAATGCTAACACACACACATACAAGATCATTTTCATAGTAAGCTATTAATACCCCTTAGGGTGAACTGTAGTAAATCACTGGGTACGATTCTGTTCCCGAATTTTCAGCATGTTGTTTGGGGTTTTAGCCTGTATTTGAAAGAACAGCATAAAACACCGAGTAAGAGGGTGGAGTTTACTTCTTTGCTATCTTAAAATACTAAATGTCAAACATTGGCTTGCAGCTCTGGCGGTCACAAGGGGTGGGTTGGGAGTGCCCAAAATATTATTTATAGGAGATAATAGATGCTTACAAACTACAGTTTGTTTATTCAATGTTACTATAACGTTAATTCTTTAAGACTATACTTAGCATGATTGGAGCTTATTCTTTGTCTAAAAACTGGAGGTACATAAGAACGGTCGGTTGTTATGAAAAGCTGAAAGAAATTTATTATCTGTAGAAATAAAAGACACGTCAGTTACTAACTACGAGCTTTAGTTTGTAACCGTGTTCCATAAACAGGTATATATTTTTTTACTTTTGATGACGTACCTAGAGTTCAACTGATTCCTTAACCATATACGTACCGACATCTTTCTAACAAATCGTTTCACTGTAGTACAACGTTAAACAACTTTGTAACAGCTTCTTAATGCAATTCCGTATTTTTTGCGCTCAAAAATTATGTAAGAAACATATACCTTTAATAAATAATTTGATGCTTTTAGTGACAAAAATTATAATTTTGTTAGGCTTATGATCCACAAATTGCATTGTTATTTACATGAATTTGGGAAAGATGCTTAAACTTCAGATTTAATATTACCGTGAAACAAAATAATTTCTAAGCGAATGAAATGAATAACAGAAGATGATAGTATTTTAATATTTATAAAATAAGTATTCGATTCGTCAATGCTTGTTTAGTAAATTTTGTGGCCTTCTATGATTTCGGTTTCCCATACTTGTGTGATATTCAGGTCCAATGATATATATTCTAGCATATAAGTTTAGAAATATTTGCAAAATTCAAATACCACAAAGTTTGTAGGGAAAACAAACAGTTGATCCAAAACTATACCTAAACTGGCTGGTCTCTGGATGGTCAGGTGAGGACCAAAAAAAAGAACAAACTAAACTGACTGCATCACAGGACAGGTACTTACAATCTAAATTCAAATTAAATGTTAAAAAAAGGGACATACCATATTCCAAGACTGCATACTTAGCCGACTATTCTAAGTAGCTTTTACAGGGGAGAAAATCTAGCTCGTACCAACAAGTATCTGTTCTATCCCTTGAGATAAGCTTGTCCATTCGCAAAGTAGCAGGGTCGAATGCATGATCAAATTAATACGACTTTCTAGCTGTTTACATGTGTAATATTTATCTGACTGAAGGGATTGGTACATGTTTATGACTTTTAGACATTTGATTAACTACAATTTGACATCATACTACTTAGGAAAGTATATACATATATATAAATAACACGAATATGTCACTTTTAAGATGACCCCGTACTGAAAATCCTAAGTTTTCTGTTTGAACATATCTCTATGATCTGAGGGTATGGCAAGAAAAATGATTGATTTCACCATTATTTTGGGTCACTTCTTTATAGCAATTTTTTTGACAGGTAAAAAATGCTGGACCCATTGTTAATGGAATATAAATATGTCTGAGGACTGGCTTGGCCAGGAGGTTTGAGCACTTAACTCGTAATCTGAGGGTCGTGGATCCAAATCCCCATCCTACCAAATATGCTCACTCTTTCAGTCGTGGGCTCGTTATAATGTTATCATGAATCCTACTATTCGTTGGTAAAGAGTTAGCAGTCGGTGGTAATGACTAGCTGCTTTCTCTCTAGTCTTACCCTACTAAGTTAGGAACGGCTAGCCCAGATAGACCCCCTGTAGCTTTACGTGAAATTCATAACAAACAAACAAACAATTTAATAAATACATCGGTCATTTAAAGGTTAAAGTGGAGCATTGCCTGATTTGTAGTTATAATAAACGTAGCGTGATTTTAAATTATGCGGTTACGTCAGTGATGTCGAGAAACCCACTTGTTGAGAAATTTATATGCAAAAACGGCTCGTTTGGGTTAAGAAAATATTGTTTGCTCTTCTATGTAAAATATTTTTTCAACCCAAACGAGCCGTTTTTGCATATAAATATGCGGTTACGTATTTCTGATTGCATATGTGAAACGCAAGTTACTCTCAAACTACCATAATAATAATAATAATAATGAAACGCAGCTCTGGTGACTCAGATTCCTTTTTTTTTTCTTCTTCGAAATAAGTGATTTTGTTTTAATAATCGTCTAAGTCTGTGTGTAGCAGTTTCTGGAAAACTAATAAACCTGAACCTTCTTTCTTTTCTGTTGGGAAATTATTCATTGGACTGACATTCGTTAGGAGCATGCTTTATATAGCAACTAAATAAATAATTCTCAAATCATAAAATTATTATATAGTTGTTAGGCACCTGAACTCCATTGTTTCGAGGATAAAGGAAACTGAAAATTCAGATTAAAAATTAACAGCTGTCTGACTCGAGCTTTGTCTTTCAGAATGTATTAAGGCCGGTGTCTCAAGAGTTGAAGTGGTTACAAGTGTTCTTAAGAGGAAAGTCCACTTTTTGTGTTTAAACAGCTTCTACATAAATGAAAGCGAATGTTTGTTCTTAACCCTAAATGACAACAACTTCAAAGAGTCGTAAGGGGATGACTCCCAGAAAAGAAAGATTCAGGCCGTTACAACAGTTTCAAATGGGAGTTCCTCTTTGTTGTGGGCGGGGCATCTATTTCTCGGAAGAAATTCGTTAAGAATACCATTAATACGCACTTTATGCACATCAGACAGTTGCGATGGGGGAGGGAGGAGAGACTGGGCATTATGTGTTACTCCTTATGAACTGATCTTCATTTGATTTTGTTTGAATATTTATTAATTTATATTTCGAAATTAAATGTGATGTAAGTTGTTTTATTACAACTTGTGTAACTTTACTTCTGGAACTCAACTTGTATATTTATAATGTATATGGTAAATGTTTTATCGTAATCTATTCGATATAATTTGTGAAAACATCCCTTTTAAAGTTTTATCCAATAGCAAAATTAATAGGTGATGAAAAACACAATCAGTGAAACACTGTTACTGTATAATTAAGATTTCAAAAACGGTTGGAACGGGTGTGGTCTCGAAGCTAGCGTGCTTGGTTGCGGATCGCAAGGCCCAAAGTCATGAGTGGTGATGTTGCTTAATGCTACACGCTTTTAGCTATGGGCGTGTTAGAAAAGTGACAATTATCCTTGTTATTGTATTTAAGGGCCAGACTGCTGCTTCCCATCTAGCCAGTAGATCAAAATTAGAAACTGTCCTACTTGAACAATAGGAGAAGTCTTTGATGTAGCCCTTTAGCACGTGCATGCTGTTCAAATTGAAAGTTCCAATTTCAGAAAGTACAATTTTAGTATTGGAATAAAATTCGAATCTTATCACGAAGTGAATGATAAAGAGTTATGTCGAGATGGTTATTTCAAAATTATTTCATGATAACATTATAAGTTAATGTACTCAGAAAAGCAAATATTAAAATGAGTCCAAATGCTCTAAAAAAAACAGCGAAATAGGAAGAATTCAGTTTCGAATAGAAAACTCCGAATCAAAGAGAAATTCAAATTAACGAGCTGCGTATTTAAATATCAACATGAGGGCGTCAATATGCGAAAAAAGTTTATGTTAAAGAAGTTACATTAAAGCGAAAGAATGTTTATATGAACTAAACACATCAGAATTTTAAAAAGTGCGCAGTAATATATAAAAGAGGCAGAAACTTTCTTCAATACTACATTTTTTTGCTATCGTCAGGAGTAAAACAACCCACTTGGCATTATTCTTTATTAGTTAGTGCGTAAAAAGGACCGGGTTTTATTTCAATAGTATAAACATAGTTGTTGTTAGAATGGGAACTTTTAACTTCAAGCTTATTTTATTATGTTGATGCTTTGTTTGAAAGTTGTTTGTACAAAGATTGAAAACGTTACATTGTAACAAAAGCTACATTTTAAAGTATTTTATGTACTAAAAATGTCATTCTTTTCTGAAAGCCTTCCATAATCCATTAATATACAAGGACAATGGCTTCTCAGCGCCTGCCTCAACTGACTGATCGCACAAAAATCTATAAGCGCTACGTTTGGCCATTTAACCGGTACGTCTCCGTGTGTTATGAATGCCTATTTTATTTTCCAACAGCTTGATGTATATATATTTAACTGTTGAACGAGAGGTATGGCTGGGAACCTTATCATTATGAACCTATGTCCTGTTGGCCTCCTTTCCAGACTGAGACCCTTCTTGATCATATTGCGTACTGTTGCCTCTGGTATGTACGTAGGCACCAGAAGGTAGGAAGGAGCAAGAGGGAGGATCTTTGCCGCCATTACATTGCACGTATTATGATGTAAAGTGAATATCATACTCAAACTAAATACGTTTAGTCAGTTTTATTAAATCTTTTAATAATAAAAGTTTTATTAAGCACATTTGTGTTTAAACAGATAACACACACTTGCTTAGTCTGGTGGCTTAAACTGTAAAAGCTGATCCTCTCCGTACGTGTTTTGTCCATCCTTCCTGAAAATATTTATGTGGGTGCCCATGGGTATGTGGATGTATTTTGCCACTGACCTTTGCATTCGTGAATTCTTACCATGGCTAAAATACTATTTTTTCACGTCATGTTCTGGATGATCTTGATCTCCTAGTTAATCCAAATCCATTTGTTTTCTAATGTCATTAAGTAGTATGGATATCCCCGTCTTGAATATTCTATATCCCCAGTCTAAAAACGCATATTTATAACCCAAATATACAAATAATTTGTGTCGGAAAAGCAACTAATTTTCGGTAACATCACACTACCCAAGTAGTGCCAAACGATATAAAAATATAGTTCTAACCTATTCCATTCTTCCACAAATTTATATCGACTATGGTTGTTGTGTGATTTATTGATTTCCATGCTCAAAATCGTTTTAATATAACGTAATCCACTTTGATCGGTAATCATATCGAAAATTCAAAATGAAGATGTAAAATAGGTTGTATAGCTTCTAATAATCATACCGAAAGTTTAAGGCAAAAGTGGACAGTATGAAAATAGCTCGTAAAGAGAAGATTTTAAAAATTGTATCTGAGGAAGCAGGATATACAGCTGCAATCTGATTATCAGTGGATTAATATTGTCTGTTTGATATCTGAGAACACAAAAGTTTTGACTTTCGCTAGTCGACGATTTCTTAAAAACGTTTTGTAAACTTTTGAGATACAAGCGAGCAAATCGTAAAACCTCTGAACTTTACATCGCTACAAAAAATTAATTTATATCTAAAAGCAAATCATGTTTATTTTTATTATGATATAAATGCCATTGCTCAACTCAGAATATGCTGTTTTATATATATTTAAAAAAGTTACTTTGGCATTTGTATTGAACAGTTTGACATTTAAACAGTTTTATTTAACAGTTTTTCTTTTGTTATTGTTTTATAATTTTTGTTAGTTTGAATTAATATAAACATTAACATCGTTGACAGTTGTCGTGAGTTCATTACGTTTATCGTTTAGAGTTCGTTCAACCTAGTTATATGGTGCTAAACTTTATATTGCTCGAGGCTGCCAACATCTGTGAGACGTCTTATGTCTTCACCAGCGGGGTCGAGTATCTCGTACTGGAAAACTAATTCCCATTTTTGCGAGTCCATTTTAAAAGGGAAAAATAATACATGCAGCATCAATTATTTAAAAAAAAAACTTGCATTAGTAATAAATTGAATCAGCAAGAGGGGAAAAAAACAACTGAATCCCCCCCCACACACGACACTTTGTCTCCATCAACTTTGACTTTTGTAATGTTTTGAATTTTCAAACTCGAATAACTTGTAGCAACTTTCGTTGTATATTTTGTAAGTAATAAGCCTTTTAAAAAATGTGTCCGTTTTATTTACACAGTGTATGTAAAATGCATTAACATTATACTCGTATATTTTAATACGCGTACGAGACGTATGACAAAAAAATTTCGCCATTTTAATACTCTGACAAATGCTCTTGAGCAGGGGCAGTTATCCGGTGTTTGAAGCCAACTCCTGGGGGAAAGTGACAGAATATATACTGGACGGTTTGAGAGAGATCTGCCCTAGAACACGGGAGGGATCATAAAGAGTCGGAGTGTTCTCTAATGCTCCGAGAGTTTGATTATGAAAGATAAACTTATTTCATGTGTAAACCAAACTCCAAGAATGGATATATTTATTTTAAATACATACATTTAGTTTTTGAAGTGTCTGGACTTAGATGTAATTTTAGGTATCT
Source organism: Carcinoscorpius rotundicauda (assembly GCA_011833715.1). NCBI lineage: Eukaryota > Metazoa > Arthropoda > Merostomata > Xiphosura > Limulidae > Carcinoscorpius > Carcinoscorpius rotundicauda. The sequence goes on along the minus strand of CM022402.1, from coordinate 19,711,964 downwards.
AATTTTAGGTTTTTTCTACCATTTTGTAAGCAAGACATGAAATTTATAACTATGCGCAGCCATTAATAATTTTCTTTCATCACTTTCTCATATCATAATACGATAATGAAGTCAGTTGTATCAGAACTCATTTACACTCCTGATATGTGTTTTCTCCATCAGAAATTTTACAATTGCAGTACGTAGATACTACATAATTTATGCTTCTAAAACGTTTTGGTCCGTTATGGCAAGGTAGTTAGGGTGCTCGTTTCATAATTTGAGAGTCGTGTGTTCGAATCCCCGTCACACCAAACATGCTTGTCCTTTTAGTCATGGGTCTGTTATAACGTGTCGGTCAATCCCACTATTTGTTAGTAAAAGACTATCCTAAGAATTGGTGGTAGGTGCTAATAACTAGCTGAATTTTCTCTAATCTTGTACTACTAAATTAGGATCGGCTGATTCAGATAGCCCTTGTGTAGCTTAGCGCGAAATTAAAAAAATCAAACTTCCAATTTATACTATGGTTAGAATTTTTAGGATATTTCTTGTTCTTTGATGTAGAATATAGTTTTCTGTAGAAGCAAAATTTAAAACACCAGTATTAAATTTAATACATTAAATGTACTAAATTCAGACAGTAGGAATTTTAATCACATTTATACTGTGAAACTGATTTTCCGCTGGTACAGCGGTAAGTTTTAGGGTTTAAAACCCTAAAATCAGGGGTTCGATTCCCCTCTGTGGACTCAGCAGATAGTTCGATGTGACTTTACTTTAAGAAACACAGACACTGAAACTGGGATGCTTTGAACAAGAAGTGAAGTAACTGCTGCGTAATCTCTTCGAAATTTTGTGATTCGACTTCTATGCCTCCTCACTTCAGATTCACTTCTCTTTCTTGCCTTACAACAATTTTCTCAGTAAATAAACGCTATTGAAGATCTTCGCAAAGATTTTGTTCATTTTTAGCAAATTATGTGTGTTTTCAAGAGTATAAATGGAGAACAGTCCTTTTAAAATAACCATAAAAGCTTTTAAGATAAGACATTTAAAGTGCATTACAAGAGATTAAAAAAACCCAAAAGAACACGTGCATCTATGAGCTTTCACCAAGGGCAGAGCTGAGTATGCAATTTGCCTCTCAAAAAGTTAGTCTAATTGTACATCTACTTTATATATTTCAGTTTTCTTGAGGAATAACCTTATTGGTTCCCGTAGTTACATCTAAAACTTCTCACTCCTAAAAAAGTTACAAGACCTACCTTTCTTGTTGGCAGTGTAAGAACTCGAATGTTATTACGACAGATGTTTTAATTATGAAAGAACTAAATTTTTGTAAGGCCCGATTTAAACTTGTAAGGTAAAGAAACTCCCACTATCGTGCTTTAACTTAAAAGTCGTGTAATGTAGTCAGAATATCTTTCATGCTTCAAATTACGAATTCGTGTAAATCTTAAATTTTAGAGTATTTTAAATCGCAAAGTTGCGGGATGACAAAAAAAAATTCATTATAGACGTCTTTGACATCTTTTTCACATTTTCAAGGGTTGGAAGGTTAAAGTAAAACAGTTATTTTAGTCATTATTATACAGGGTGTTCGGAAAGTCACTGTGCAGTTTTGTAATAATATTTTATTCAGTTTATTTCAAGCCAGCAACTGATAGCGGTGTTTAGAAACAAAATAAGAAGGATCGAGGCCTGTATTGATGCTAACGGGGGTCACTTTCAACATTGTTTATAATTCTCATTCATATTTACTTCCTGTATTCTATATTGAAACATGTCTGTTAATAAATATATAAGTGCACAGTGACTTTCCGAACACCCTGTAGTATTAAACTAAATGTTCATTTTTAACGTCGTGGTTAACCTCGTGTTTATTTTTGCTCTTAATCACTGTTTGTATTGTGTCAAGGTAACTTGTAAGTTTGTTATTAGATGTTGTTGTTGTTTAGAATTAAGCACAAAGCTGCACAATTGGCTATCTGTGCTCTGCCCACCACGGGTATCGAAACCCGTATTTTAGCGTGTAAGTCCGCAGACATACCGCTGAGCCACTGGGGGGCAATTGTTATTAGAAACGAGCTCAAGCGACTCTTCTGGTTATTTTTATCTGGAATTGTATTGATTTCCAACCATTTTAATTTTTTTATATTCCTTCGACATTTGTACTATCTGTTTAATTTGTAATATATATAAAAATCTGTCTTGCGTTATTCGGTTTTTCTCTCGTATGAACAGTATTTACTTAAAGCTGCAGCTACTACGAATCATATTCATTAACAGAAAATCGCAAAGTGGGAGTAAGAAAACAGTCATTACTGGGAATAATGTTACACATTATCGCTACATTTGTGTTTGATACTCGTATCGTCTATTAATTGATACAAAATTTATATGAAAAAAACGGAAGTGTATAGTTCCATGTTAACAATAAAATATCATTTGCTTTTTCCAGTGCCGACGAATCATTTCGCACGATACCAAGGCTGTTCGGGCTGGCTTAGATACGATATCTATAGTAGCGCTATTTGTATTAGTATATCGTTTTGCAACAATTGTTGCAATATGAACTAGATTGTGTAAGAATCAGTGATGTCGAGAAACCCACTTGTTGAGAATTTTATATGCAAAAACGGCTCGTTTGGGTTCAGAAAATATTTTAAATAGAAGAGCGAACAACGTTTCGACCTTCTTCGGTCATCGTCAGGTTCACAAAGAAAGAGGTACTGACCGGAAGCTGACCACATGTTTGGAAGGGGTTGTATAACTGAGTGTCTACAATGTAGACTGATTCTCACACAATGTAGACACTCAGTTATACAACCCCTTCCAAACATGTGGTCAGCTTCCGGTCAGTTACCTCTTTCTTTGTGAACCTGACGATGACCGAAGAAGGTCGAAACGTTGTTCGCTCTTCTATTTAAAATATTTTCTGAACCCAAACGAGCCGTTTTTGCATATAAAATTAGATTGTGTGAGGTTTGTTGGGTTTTTTTTCAGAAATATTATTTGTGTCGCAGCAAATTAGAACTATTGGTAAGGTTTGTAACTATATTTTTCCCTTTTTTTAAATATAATTTATTGTTTCACAACTTAAAACACTGTAAAATATTAGGTTTCTGTTACCTAGGATTTGAAAACTGTTTTTCTTGCATGAATGTAAATAAACATTTTTCTTCACATTTCAGGGTTTTGGAAGTGGCGACTTCTTTGGACGTGGAGATATAGATATTGATGAATTTGAGGACGTAAGTTTCTCGATATTTACAACATGATTGGTAACTTAGTCCTGGCACACCAAAATTATATGTTTAAAAGAATTTTAGTTTAATTACACTTGCAGTCATTACAGTCATCATTGATGGTATTATTCTAAAATGAGTTAATGTGTCATTAAACGTACATAAATATCGTACTTTTAAGATTAAGGTAAATAAATCCTGGAGTAAGAGCCACGAATTTGTTGAATGATAGAGGTTGTCATGAGACATATATAAAGTACGATGAAAATTATAAATATTGGGAAAAAAAGGAAAGAGAATATTACATGCTAAAAATTTTATCACCTGGTAAATGTAGAAGAAAGAATAAATTAGTAACATCGATATTACTTATTCATATATACACACACATTATATATTCAATTTTAAGTCAGGATTATAAATCATAAAGTTCGTGCTCTGTTTTTGGAAAACGTTCCAAAATTTAGGACCATGGATGTGACGGTTAAATCCTACTGTTTTGTCAGACATGAACAACGATGAGTTGTATTTGATAAACTCTTTTGTTTATTGATCATTCTTTGTATAACCTTGCGCAAAAGTTCTTAAACAAGAAACAAGTAGTAACTGAGCTTACTAAAGAATAACTCAAACACAATTGATTTTTTTTAATGTAAGCATTATTCTGTTTTAATTTGTACTTCTGATCGCATATTGTGTTTGGTCAGATTTTGGCTTTGAATAAAAGAAAAGTCGTGTGTAACACTGTTGGCAAAACGATAATTTACTTAGAAATGAAAATAATGTTGCTACATTTGTGCATCACTGAGTAACGCTTGAGACGTAATAGCAGAAATTAAATTTATTCTATTTTCTGCTATAAGCCTCAGTGATCGCCACAGATAAGTAACAAAGTCGTAATCATTCAAGTGATACGTGCAATCGTTAAAATATTTGAATAAAACTTGTTTACATGACCATAAGAAATCCGTCAAGACGTTTTGTCGAGCTCGAAATTAATAATGAAGACGAATCACATTTTATAATTCTCCTTTTTATTTTCTGATGCATTGGTATTCCAGACTCGTACTAGATTTATAATTATTTTTTACGATTACTGTTGCATAAAATCTTAAAATTATTATATTATATTTAAACAGTCATTTATCTTTGAACACTAGAAATTTATAAAATAGTAGTTTTTCCATTTGTATCTCTTAATTTCTTAAATAGCTGTTGCCTATAGATAATTCCAAAACCGGCCTTTTCTTTTTAATTTTAACAATGTATAAACAAATGAATATTGATTTATAATCCCGTTTTTCCGGCAGATTTTTGATGATGATGATGTATCACTAACTCCTGAAGAAGGAAGTGGATCTGACTATCAAGGTGAGTCATGAAATCAGACTGCATAACGTTATTTAAATAGTAAAGTGCATCTAATTATTAAATCGAGGCGTTAAACCAGATCAGCATAACAATGACGAGAAACCCAACTGAAGTAAAAATGTATCTCAGAACGGCTGGTATAGGTATTAACACTTTTACTGATAAGAAGAGAACAACGTTTAGACTTTCCCTGGTCATCTTCAGTTTAAGATCTAGGAAAGTCAAAACGTTGTTCTTTGCTTTGTTAATAAAAGTGTTAATACCTATACCAGCCGTTCTGAGATGCACAGATCAGCATAACGCTAACAAAAAGTTTGTTACATGATTTATTAAATTATTATTTTTATATATGTATATTTTAAGTAGCATTTCAAAGATATGTTTTCTTTTATTTTAAATTGAACCAATGCTGATGACGTATACGAAATTAAACTTTAAAATGTTTCACAAAGTTCTGCAGATCCATAGAGAGTACAAATATACTCTTCAAAAAAAGAAAGGCAAAAGGGATATTTTTTATTTTAAAGTTTGTTTTGTTTGTTTTGGGAATTCGCACAAAGCTACTCGAGGGCTATCTGTGCTAGCCGTTCCTAATTTTGCAGTGTAAGACTAGAGGGAAGACAGCTAGTCATCAACACCCACCTTCAACTCTTGGGCTACTCTTTTGCCAACGAAAAGTGGGATTGACCGTCACATTATACGCCATCACGGCTGGGAAGGCGAGCATGTTTAGCGCGAGGCGGGCGCGAACCCGCGACCCTTGGATTACGAGTCGCACGCTTTACGCGCTTGGCCATGCCGGGCCATTCTTCTTGAGACACCACAACATCAACGTTCTTCCCTGGCCCTCCAGATCACCAGATTTAAACCCCATCGAACATCTTTGAGACGAGTTGGACCGACGTCTGCGACGGCGACAACCTCAACTGCAGACTCTACCTCAGCTTGCAGCAGCTTTGCAAGTTGAGTGGACAGCCATTCCACAGGATGTGATTCGTCATCTCATCGCTTCCATGGGCAGAAGATGCCAAACAGTTATTGATGCTCACGGGGGGCATACTCGTTATTGATGTTGAGTGAAGTTAAACTTCAACTAGTGAGCGTGGACTTCGCCTTTGCAGACTTTGGATGTTCAGCAGTGAATGTGCAAAGTTTTACACATGTCATACAGAACTACCCGAAGTAAACTTGTTAACAATATGTCTCAAATTTTGCCTTTTGCGTCTCTTTTATTGAATAGTATAGGTGCATATATCAACTATAGTATTATTTTGGGACGTGTTATAAAATTATACACATTTAAAACATAAACAGTGAAGACCCAAAAATCTTGAGAATAATTTAAATATCATATAATTTCAGGGCACCTCCTGAATGTGGAAGTAGAAAAAAAGTTTACATGAATTCACACTATTTCTACCACCATTAAATACAGTTTTTATTCTTTTCTTAAATGATACTATATTAAAGAAATTTAGAAGTACAGTAACCAACAAGTAGGAAATAGAAGTTCAAACTTAGTATCATTTTCAGTATAATTGTTTTTCACAAAGACATGACCATTATGTAAATTATTACTCATTATAGAAGTTTATAAGATTTCTATAATACTTTTACTTTCATAGCAAGGTGTGTTTAAAATAATGTGATTTTTTTTTCTTCTAACAACTGCATCGGATAATTATGTAAGTGATTTCTATGGATATTTTGATTTTTCCTTAATGAAAACATAACACTGAAATTTGTACTTTAGAAAACATTTTATTAACGTTTTAGTAAAAGGCCATGAAAAAAAAAAGTAAATAAAAGCATGAGATAAAAGTGCAGATTTGAGTTACCCCAAGATCAAATTAGAAGTTTATTTCTTATGTTGCTAAATAAAATGCATGATCATAATAATATTAACCTTATGAATTACATCTTTATAGGTATATAAGATTTTTAAAATTTTTTGTACAATTTATGGTAACATTTAGGATTAAATTGTTGCTTTCACAATATCTTCCAAAATAAAATGGTAACTTAAAGGGACAAAAAGAAATACTGAATGTAACAAATGTAATTTAATTTTAACAAACAACTCCTCACAGGAAAAAAAAGAGTAAAAAAGATCAACTGATTACTTCCTTTTAATTAATTACTTATTAGTAAAATTAAAGTAATTTCTATCATAGTATCCCTAAAAGTTGATAGTAGTTAATTTTATTATGATTTGTACTCAGTTTCTTTTGTAATTTGTATGTAATGAATTTAGTGTAAAGAAATGTTTCTGGTTGACAAATTCAATTTCCTTTTTATATTATTATTATTTTTAGTATTTTCCTTAAATGACAACTCATTTGAGAATTTCAAGAGCACACATGTCCAACAAGTATAAAATAACAGAATTTCAAATTCAATATTCAGTAACTTGCTAGCAAAATTTTAATTATATAATTTCAGGTCCTCCTCCTCTAATTACTCCACCACCCCCAGGACCGGGAGTATTAGGTATTGGAGGTATGTTGTTTTTTTTTATTATTAATGGGAATTTTAAATTTTCAAAGTGAATAGTGTATGAGTTTTTCACTTATTTTTATCCCAAAAACCAAAACTGACAAGTCAAATGATCTGGTATTGTATAAATTAGTGTTTTATGTTTGTTTGATGTTAAGCATAAGCTACAAAATGAATAATTTGTTCTGCTTACCGTGGATACTAAAATCTGTTTATAATGCTAGAAGTACTTCATATTTAACTCTGAGCCATCTCCAAGTATGAGAAAAGGCTTTTCTAAAGGACTATAAAAGCATGAAATATGTTACCATTTGATTGTATGGTCCAGGACACATTTTCAATATTGGTAAGGTTTTCTTGCCCTTGAAAACTTGCCCTTGGAGAAGGAGGGAACTGTTTCAAAAACATTGGAGTAACGAGTTTTTCTTTTGTGATTTATCAAGTTTTGATGCTTACATGATTTCTTGGCATCATGAACAAGCTTTTTTTATATTTAACTGATAATTTAAGGAATGTAAAAATATATAGTAATGTTTTAATTATTAACATTTGTTTAATTATGACATTTTAATTACAAAATTTAATCAAACATTGGTTTATAATGCATATTTTAAAGATTCCTTTACTTATCAGTAAAATATACAATGTAAAAAATTATTTATTGAAAAGTTAGGAAGTGAATTTAATATTAAATTTTTCATTTTGTTTTTGTGTTTTAAGTGTACTTTGTGAAGTTGTTACATTTTGAGTTTAGTCAATACTTGGTGTTTAAAATTAAATTTCTGCTTTTTGCTTAGATGTGTGTAGTACTTTGTGTTACATGTTATTTTAAATTTTTTAAGGCAGCAATGTGTTTAACATTGTTTTGATTGTTTATGAAGTTCCAAGAAAAATCCTCAACCATGCATATTGTTTGTTTCACTAAGTGTTTGTATTTGATGTGCAATTTTTTTACTTGGTTGTTTAAATTAGAAACTTTCTAAAAAGTGTATAATGATATGATTCACAAAAATGGTCCACAAAGTTATTGATCTTCCACCAAGACATCAGATGTGTCTATCCATTCAAAGCAAGAGCTATCCTGTTTCTTTTATAATAAAAATCTAAAAAAGGTTTATTTTAGTAAAATTCTCTCAATGCATTGCTTCATAGGTATGAGAAGAAGTTATATTTAATAGAAGTTTATTAAAATCTTTGGGCTTAAACCTTATCTTATGTTGCTGTAGAACTGTGTGTTATTTTTTTCAACCTTGACAAGTTATTTTATGATGAGTAGAGCAAGGCTTATTTAATAAACAGTGCAAAAAACTTGTAATAAATGTGTAGACTTGGTCCTAATTTAAATGCCATTTATTATGAATTTTGCATCAAATAATTTTGCAGAAATTGGGCAACCTGGGCCACAGGGACCACCAGGTCTTCCAGGACCAAAAGGGGAACCAGGAAAAGATGGTCAACCTGGTGAAAAAGTGAGAATTTTTTTCACTGTACACTTTGCTTTATGTATGATCAAAAACGTCTATAATCTGAACCAAAAAGTAACAATTACTCAGACAAGAAGTAGTTCCATTTCTTTAATGCTCTATGAAAAACTACTTTTCCTAGATGTGTGAAAGATGAACTTGCAACTATTAAAATGTATTACTAATTAAACATTTTACTGTATGAAAGACTACATATCACTCTTGCAATAAAAAGTCTTAATATAATTGGTTAAAACACAATTTTCTTATAAAGAATCAAGTTGGATACTTGTTTGAGTGTATTGTTTACTTGTTTGAGTTTGTGTTTAAAAGATCACTATTAAAGCAGTGTTAAATATGTAACAATAAAAACTTCAGTTTTCAGTCATACAAATGGCTTATTACAGTATTTCCCAGCCATTTGGGTCCCCTATGTCAGGTGGTTAAGGTGTTTGACTACACAACCTGAAAGCTACAGGTTTGAATCACCCATCCCACCAAAATGCGCTTATTCTTTTAGTCATAGGGTGTTATCACACTATTTGTTGGTAAGAGTAGCCCATGAGAAGTGAAAGACTTAGCAGTTTCACAGAGCCAATAAATAATAATAGAAGGGATTTAATATGCTAGTTCCATGAAACCAGTCTTCTAATCACTTTTAGTGAGTTACCAGGGCATTTTACCAGAATAAATTTTATATATTAATAATATAATTTAAGCATAATTATATATATATGTAAGTGAATCTAGAGGGATTTCAGTGGACAAGTTGTTTTCATTTCACAGGGGGAACCTGGACAAGTGATCAACAAGTATCCTTTACATAAAGTTACAAATGGGTCTAAAGGAGAAAAAGGTGAACGTGGAGATATTGGTTTACCAGGACCACGTGGACCTAAGGGTGATAAGGTGATATTTGTCTTTGTCATACCCTAAAATTGCATTCTCTATAAATATATAAAGCAAATCATATTTTATTTTTCTTAATGAAATAATTTTATTAAAGATAACTCTTTGCTGGTTCTTAGCTCTTTCATTTAGTCTGTATATCATAATACATTTTTAATTTCAACAATTTTTAGAGATAAAAACTTTTTTTACAAAAGATAATCAGGTCGATAGCATTTAATTACTTCCAATTCAGAGTATATATTTTGTAAAAGTGTTATGCTTTTCATAATTTCCCAGTTTGTATTAAATGCACCTTAATTTCTATTGGTTCACAAAATAGTTAGTAACCAGTATGGCTTCTTCCTTTTAGCACAACATGGTCAAAAAACTTGTAAGAGAAAAATATCATGAGGTCTTAACCATCTTTATTTATCAAATTGAAATTGTACTCATTATAAGCAATTCACCATGCAAGATTTATTTTAGTAGATAGATGCAAATTGTCATACAAGACTTGATTATGACATTTAGATTTTACAAAACTAGTAATGAATATCTAGGGTGAGTGCTTGATTGGACCACCAGGCCCTCCTGGACCACCTGGATCATCTTTCACGTATACAGATGGAAGTGGAATTGGAAGCTGGAACCCCATAGATTTAGGATCAGGAGAGCAAGATGGCTTTGTGAGTTCTAAAAATCACCATACATGTGATTTAAAAATGATCTAAAACCTCAGTGTTGAATGACTTCTAATGTTTTTTACTACAGTGCATTAATAACTAGTGTAGTATGAAATTCTAGAATTTTTTAAAGACTTTTTTAAATATTTAAATAGAATAATAACTATATTGGAAATGTATTTACTATGTTATTGTTAAGTGAATCTGTAACAAAGATGTCATGTAAAAATACTGGCTTTGTAATAAAAATGTCTCGAAATTGTCTTACACTTCAGTTATAAGTTATTTCACGTTTTTTATCTTTTCCTTGTCAAATTAAACTGTAATGAATATTTGGTAACTAGATAATAAGAATTATATTTTGTAAAGAAAAGCATCCTTTTTCTTGTTTTCAGGGATTTATAAGAAGGATAGAAGGACCACCTGGACCTCCAGGACCTCCAGGTCTCCCTGGTATTCCAGGTGTTTGTACTAACACATCCTTGAATACTATACTTGGCCCTCCTGGACCTCGTGGTCTTCCAGGCTCCCCTGGTGCAGATGGTCGAGATGGAATTCCAGGGACACCAGTATGTTCATGAGATTTTGACCTAATTATACAATGAAGAATAGAAACAATGTGGTATCATATATGATGCAACTTATCAAAGGTTGTAATGATAGGGTATAGTTTTATTACACTCTTTCCTTCTGGCTTACTCATCTTTTTATATATCAGTTAAAAAGGAAATTAAAGACACACTACTTTTTCCATGTTACTTTCTAGCTGTTGTTTTAATTGTTAGGCTAAGCAATGATTGAAATATGAACCTTTCAGTTTTTTAACATGATATCTACTTTTATTATATTCTGTATTGCAGTTAAGTAAAATAAATACTTATCAATGCACTTGAAAGATGTTTAAGAATTATTCTATGAAAAAGCCCAGTGTATTTGATGTACAATTCATTTCAGTGTTCATAATACTGTCATTATTAATATTGCTAGGAAATGTCTAAACATTTCTGTTTGATAACCCTCCCACATTTTCTGTTAATTAAAATTCTAATTGAGCAACATGTTATCTGTGGATCTTTTTAGCCACAACATAGAAGGTCATGGAATGGCTCTAAATGTTTCAAGTGTAAGCTTTTAAGTCAGAGATTCTGATGAGTAATAAAATCATAGCAGGTATACATGTGACCCATGCTTGGTATTATTGACACAAAAAATGTAACTAATAAAAATAAAATAATGTCTTGTAGTCTAGTTTACTCTAATCCTACATAAAAAAAAATATTTCAAGTACTGTGGTTATTAATGTTATTTCTTCTTGTTTTTATATTTCTATTCATAATTAGTTAATATTAATTTATTTCTTATATTTGTTTGAGTTTCTAAGCCTCATTAGGGCCCTTAAATTATAAAAAAAATATAAGCTGTAATAGAGGAGGTTTAAATTCTATTTCTTCATTTTCTCTGAGTAAATTATTACTATTTACATCAATGGTAGTTCAAAATGTCTTCTAAATTACTGTTTTGATTAAAAAGAGTTTTGAAAATTTTTCTCATTTGAGTTAGAATTGTGGTTTGAAATGTTCTATTTCACTTTTTTATTTTGGTAATGAAAAAAACATTTTATATGTAAAACTTGGAATTTAGATACTAGATGGTGAGATATCTGCTCACTGTAGTGCCTACAACCTATTTTTCTGTCAATGATAACTTTTTTTTTAGTTTCTTTATTTTATCAGATTATAATTTATTCATGTGATTTTTTTGTCTGAAAAGGGAATGCCTGGCTTTAAAGGAGAGATGGGACCACCAGGATCAAGAGGGATGAAAGGGGACATGGTATGTTGAAATTTGTTGTTTTTCTAATGATAGAAGAAAACAAGAAACAAATTAATCATCTGAATTCTGAAATACAAAATATACATATTGAAATAAAAACTATAGACACATCAGAAATGTCATACATTCCATGTGTATATTCACTAGTCTTTTATTTGATAATCATAGAAAAAAGTAATTATTTCTAATTGAAATATTACTTTAATTTTACCAGATGATAATGAAATGTTTCCACTTTGTAATCCCTGGATCTCTTCTCAGGTATTCAGTTTGTGTTAAGTGAGATGTGCCTTTAATTTGAAGAACCCTTTAGTTCAAATAACGTGTAACTAGTAATGAGTGTTTCAAAGTTTGCCTATTCAGATGAAAAACAGCTTTAAGTAAATAATTATGTAGATAAATATTAACATTTGTGGTGGGGATGGGCAGTTTTATTCTGTATCTAAATGCTTAAAAGAGATTCAAACTCTCTGCAAATGATTAATAATATAATTCTTCTTGTGGGGGTGTGTGTCATATTTTATAGATAAAGACTGTTTCTTTTTGTGGAATCTAAGGTTTTCCCATATTTGTTAAATTCATTTGTGGAAAATTCTTGTCTTTGCCAAATTTTTGGCTATACTTGAACAAGAGCAAGTTCTTTTAAGTGGAGGCTAATAAAAACTCCTGTTTTAGAGAGTGTCTGTCTTTCCAAACTTTAAATGAGTTAATTGTGAAGAAAGAGTTGATGTGTAGATTATGTAACTACACCAATATTTATTAATATAATCAACATGACAAACACAGAATGAGTACAGGTGTTGTCTATAATGAATGTTTGAATGATGAAAGAGAGAGAGAGATGAAATTTTATTGCAGTTTCTTACAAAAAGAAAAGATTTGACGATTTTCTAACTTCAGAATCTTTCAGTTTTTGCTTATTTGCATAAATACTGTTACTTTTCTCATTTAATTGCAAAAATAAACATGAAAACTATTTAAAAATTAAATGAGTGCTTTATATAAACTATTCTCTAAGATACTCTTTATAATTTTGATGTGATATAGAAAATTTCTGAAACAGTTGCTCCAACATGAAATCAAATAGGATGAAAGTAATTTTAAAAATCCAATAAAAAGTTTTACAAATTAATTCTTTTATTGTAGAATTTATACATAGTTTGAGTGATAAAACATGGGAAGATCACAGATATGGCAATTTGTTAAGACTACAGATTTTGTTTTGCAAACAAGTAATTGTGACATCTTCCTTACATTTATCTGTTAGTGGAGAAATCCAAGAAGTATGAACATACAGCACAGTAATGTAAAAGAGCAGAAACCATTTCACCAGAGACTATTATATATCATTATTATTGTTCATAACTCAGATTTAGATCTGTTTCCATTATATATGAGATGTTTCAAACAAATTTTGTTTTTAACTACTGTTTATAAAAATTGTGCATTTTCATAGTTTGTTATAAGTTTTAATTTATAGGATGATTGTATTATTCCATCATGTCACATATCAATTATAAGTGAAACAAAAAGACCACTTACCTTCTGTAGTCTTTGAAATATTTTGTTTTTCAAGTAACTTAAAACTACCATTCACCTCTGTAGTTAAGATTTCAACATAATATCTGTGAGATAAGAGAAGGTTAACTGTTAGTTTGATCAACAAGTGTAATGACCTAAAGGTCATTGCTAGATACCTGTTTAGTGGATCATGAAAAGTTAAAAAAAAATTGCATCTTTGTTCTTGTTTTTACACCATTCTGAAGATACAGAGAATGATAATAGTTGTTAATTTAAATTTTTATTTGCAAAAATACAAAGATACATTTCTTCTAAGCAAATAACTGTTTTGTTTTTCATGTTTGACATTAATACTTTATTCTGAGTGTGAAGCTGTGGTAGATAAAGATATTATTTCATTATTTTGAGAGCATTCAAAACTAATACTATATATTTTGATTAATAGGGTGATTCTGGACCTGTTGGATTACCTGGAATACAAGGTAAAAAAGGGGAACCAGGTATGGATGGGATACCTGGATCTTCTGGACCTCGAGGGTTTCCTGGACCTCCCGGCCCACCTGGACCACCTTCAAACCCAAGAGGAAGCATTTTTGATGTAAATTTGTTGAATGTTTTGCAAACTGTCTTCACTTGTCAAATTCGATAAATTATAGAAGTTTAAATACATGTTTAAAAATATGTAACTGTGAGTTTCTCAATTTGATTTCAGTAAGAACATTTAAGGTAAAACACACAAAACATTTAAAAAACTATTTAATTTCTATGAGTAAAATTGAGAAAAAAAAATCCATGATATTTCTCGAGACGGCTGGTAGGACATTAACCTGAAGATGAGCTAAGTAGGCTAAATAATTCTCTGCTTTATTATATTAGTAAAAATGTTGATACCCATACCAGCCATTTTGAGATATATTTTTACTTCAAATAGGTTTCTAATCATCATGAAAAAAATTAATTGTAAATTATCAGTGTATTTCCCCTGTGTATGATACACAAATTGATTTCTCTCTGTTTTTCTTTCACTAGTTGGATGGGTCTTTTTCTTCTGGTATTTATGGAGCTTCTGGTGATGGTTTATTGGGATCCTATGCAGAGAAACCTGGGCCCAGAGGTCCACAAGGCCTGCCAGGAGTCAGAGGCCCTCCAGGTCCAAGAGGAGAGAGAGGTTATCCTGGTGAAAAAGGAGAGCCAGGCATCCTAGGAACTAAAGGAGACAAGGTATATTAGGATTTGTTTCGTGATGAGCTAAGAATAGTTGTGAAAAGTATATGTTTATCTTAATGATGTCAACATTTTTACATACTGTAGTTGTGGGTTTTTTTGTCGTATTATGACATTGAGATTTTAATTACTTTAAATCAAGACGCTACTGAGTGTATGTGATGCAAGTTGTTACACTTAATGATTCACTTAAGTGTTTGTATTATTAGGGATCTATTGGTCTACCTGGTGAAAAGGGAGACACAGGACTTCCAGGATTTGATGGAATGCCAGGTCTCAAAGGTTCATCTGGGGAAAAAGGACAGAAGGGAGAAAAGGTGGGATAAATAAGTATGAAATACAGATAATGAATACATAAAAAATGAGCACTTCTTCACTTTGTTTATTTATGACAATTTCTAAGCTCAAACCTCTGTTAATTATACTTTTTATATGCTAAATAAGTCAGGAAAGAAAATGCTCATAAAAAATTTAGTTAAATTCGTTATTAGTCTGTATAGTGAAATACATTAAATGATGTGAAAGATGTAGAACCCATACTGAGCCAGTAATACAAAATCAGACATGAAAACAACATAAAGCTTGAATTAAAACATTACATTTTGCTGAAAAATGATGCTCTTTGTATTAAATATAGATACAATTAATTTTCTATAATGATGCTCTCATGCCTTAGTTTGGTATACTTGAAAGTGAAAAAATTTATGCTGCATTATTCTTTAATTGTAAGTACATAGAATTCAAGTTCACACTTCACCAGCTTTGGTGTTATTTGCAATAATTTTTTTTATGAATAAAATGTTCAGAACATTTTTCTGTTTTGATCTGTTTTAATTTTTGCTATGTTTTATGGAATTCTGCATGTTAAAATTTTATACTAAAAAACAAATGTAATGCATGGTGAGTTAAATACTTTAGATTTAAAGTTCAAAGTTAAATCACTATTATTAGCATTTTATATACAGCAAAAATGTGTACCTTTAACCTAGAATTTATAAATTTATAAATGCTGATGAAAAGGTTAATCTGAGGATTTTCTTTGTTGCTTGAAAATTTTAGGGAAATGTAGGTCCTCCAGGAGAAGGGGTCCCTGGACCACCTGGTCCACCAGGATCTAGTTTTTCTGAGGGTGATTTAGAATCTGTTATTGGGCCACCAGGTCCAAAGGTTAGTGTTTGTTTTTCTTAACACTTAAATGTAATGTGAAATAGTTGACGTAAAACATGAACTCTGATTGCTTAATTTGTGAAACATTTGTGTTATAATGGGATTTCTGGATCTTAGTTCTGATTTGAACCTATTGTATCCTGAAACTGTTACTGTGTGGAACAATTACTGATTGTTTTCAAGATGGAAAAATAAAAAAAGGGGTTAAGAACAAATGTTGACAATTTTTCTGTATTTCATAGTAGAGTTGATCAATCTGATAATTCATAAAGAAATAACTTGTTTTAAAATGTCTTTAAGAGCCACAAAACAAGTATATTAGCTAGTTGGTTCTATCACTGCTGTACTTGTAACATTTATAATCATATTTATTTTGCTTGATATACATTACTGTCTACTTATGGGTCATTCTTTAGTTATTTTATGGTATGTATAAACATTTTTTATTAGGGTTTTGAAAGAATGGTGAAGAGTATAGTGGTATACTTGAATGTGAAGAATTCTATGCACTTAGGTTCATACTTCACCAGCTTTGATGTTATTTACAATAAGTTTTTTTTTAATTTTTGGTTTCCCCTATCTAAATAGTAATGTACTGAAAACTTCCATACAGTCTTTTAGATATTGTAAAAGTTGTAGCAATATACAGTTTTTAATATCTAACATATATTACTATGAAAACTGATTTTTAGTGGATTTGGTGAAAGAAAAACATAATCATTATATTTTAAATTATTTTGTAATGGATATAAAAATTATTTGCATGAACTTGAAGATTATGGCATGAATAAAATTATAATATATGCAATCAAAAATAACTTCTAACATTTATTGGAGGGGAAAATAATTCGATTGCTTTTTGTTTGTTTTCTTTTGTGTTTAGAAAATTTTATATCTTGCACATGTAAACTAATGTAATTGTATCGATTTTCTTACATAAAGCCTATGAATGCATGATCCTCTTTAGGACCATTGAAGATCCAGATAGTAACATATGAAGGGTGAGACCTATTCTAACAGTAAAAGGTTTGGGTTTTGTATAATACCACCTTGACATGGTATTTATTTCCAAGCATCATACTGGGGGCTGGAATAATAACTTCAAGGACAGTTTTGTTGTTCCCCCAGTTTGTATATAGTATTTTAATCATCTTCTTTACATTTTTAAGTAACCACCTTTCTGCTTCTGACTGAAGATAGTGGAAGGTGGTAAACATGTGGAAAGTTGTGTTTTTGAACACCCACATCTGTTCTTTTTAGCTTTTTTTCAAAGGAGGTGAAAATGACAAAATTGAAGCTAAACTGAACATGTGGTGTACGTTCAGTGCAATTTAAGTCTTACTTGTGCTAGTTTCTCAGAAACCTAAGGATATAACCAACCCTAAGATTTGTGCCCCAGTGTAACATATCTTCTTTGTGGTTGTGGCTACATTTATATTTTTCCAAAGGTATGTTTTTGTTTATTAATTTAACTTTTTCTCTTTCTTGTCTACGAAATTTAACTAAATTATATATTCTTAGGGAGATAAAGGAGATGTTGGAGAATCTGGCAAACCTGGACTCCAAGGAGAACCTGGACTTCCTGGACTATTTGGATTAAAGGTAAAAAAAAATATATGCTGTAGTTCATCAAACTATGAACTTTAGAATTCTATTCTACATCTATGTATACTTTCACACTTCTTGCCATTCGTCATACATCTTTTTGAATGCTTGTGATTTTCATAAACCTTTAGTCTTATTCCATTATTTTCTGGGAACAGACTAAGTTGATAGAATCTGCATTTAATAATTACTAATAACTCAAGAGATCTCCACCCAGTATTGACGTGAGAACAAAGTTGACCATGAGGATGCTTTCAAAATGCATATTTAAAGAAGTGATTGAGCAATTAATGAAATGTATTTGTTCTGTTTATTGGTGTAATATATAGCCATCATTGACTTAAAAGGAATGCATGGGAAGGAAGTTTAATTTCTCAAAAGATACCTTATGATATCCAGTTGAATTATTTTATTACTTTATCAACAATAGCTATTCGTGTTGAAACATGTTTGATGTTGTGCTCAACTTTGTTATAACCTAAGCATTATGTGACGTACAGTTGTTACTAAGAGCAGTATTACTAATTTATACAAATAAATAGAAAACATTATTGGAAAGCCAAGAGATAATGACACCAATTATCTCAAGCTCATCTTGTACCTTATTTTATAAATTTTTCACTGTTAGATTTATATTTTCCAAACAAATGGTGAATAACACCTATTTTTGTTATATAGGTTCTTTCATGTTTTATATGAAATATTTATCTCTCCAAGTTCTAGGGTAAATAACAGCTTACCTGCAGCAACTTTGAAAATTTATCATTTGTTTAACAAAAATTTGTTTTTTGGACACAAAATCTGACTTGTTGCTCAGATTCTTACAATTATTTTGTGGAAAGTATGTCTATAGTTACTATGTTCTATGGTGTTGAAGCTTAGAAACCCTAATTAAATGATTTCTAAGATGCTGTCTTTCAGTCTGCCTGCATTTTAACCTTCCCGTTCTCACCCAGTTTTAAAATAAATTTCACAAAGCCACATGAAGAATGTTTGTTATCATGAGTACTTTCTCTTAGGGTGAGCCAGGGCAAAGAGGATTTCCTGGAGAATCTGGACCTATAGGTCCACCTGGAGAACCTGGACCTGTTGGACTCCCTGGTCCACCTGGAAAGACTAAAGTAGTAACCATAGATGGAGTTGTTCAAGTAATTGTAAGTGTAAACAGTAATCTTGTGTATGAAAGAATTCAGCTTTATGTACATTATTGTCAGTTTAGTGTTAACAGCCAATGTTATTTTGGTGCTTGTAAAATAACTAGTGGCTCTTTATGTTCTTAGTAATGAGATATTTGGAGTTGATGAAGTATTGAATATTTATCAAATAAAGAAGCTTATGTGATCTCTAGCAAGAAAAAGGTGAGAAAGGTGATCGTGGCAGACGAGGAAGGAGAGGAAAACGAGGCCCTCCTGGGCGTCCTGGGTTACCTGGAAAACAAGGACCAATAGGAGAAATAGGGTTTCCAGGTTTTCCTGTAAGTTAATTAATCTAAGAAAATAATTGTGTATAAACTCTTTTAAGCATCATAATAGATCAGATCAAAAGAATATTGACTAGGAATTATATGCATTATGTTGTCAACGTAATTGAATACAGAATTATTTTTTTTTGCTAAATCTATAATGTTTTGAATAAAGCAGTTACTGGGAAAGCGCTGTAATAAAGAATATTCATTATTGATATATACACATAGGAACATGATTTCAGCAGTAACATTTGAAAGCATTTGTTTATTTTATGTAATTATGAAAAAGGGGCTAAGCATGACCTAGTGATTAATTTGCCCAGACTATGAACCTTACTGTTTATGCTTCACATTTTATTGCTATAAAAATATGTAAGCCCAGCATTAAGGCACTTGACTCGTAATCTGAGGGTTGCAGGTTCAAATCCCTGTCACACCAAACATGTTTGCTCTTTCATCAGTGGGGCATTATAATGTTATGGTCAATCCCACTATTCATTGATAAAAGAGTAGCCCAAGAGTTGGCAGTGAGTGGTGATGACTAGCTGCCTTCCCTCTAGTCTTAAACTGCTAAATTAGAGATGGCTATACAGCTCTGCACAAAATTCAAAACAAACCAAACAAAAATATGTACCCTACACGTACTTCCTGGATACACTGTAAAAGAAACCGTCAAATCTCATCATTTGGTCAGACAAGAGCAGTTCGGGAGTGGGTGCCAGTTGACTATCTTCATTCTTTTTAACCTTTTGTAGCCTTTGTGTGAATGTTCTAAAATAAACAAGGCTATTAAAAATAAAATGGAGCAACTTCATTCTGGATAATTAATTTCATTCCCATTTGGAATATAATTTAAAATAAATTATAAAAAATAGAAATTTGTATAAAATATAATTTTGAAAACTTTTTGTGCATAATTCAAACCATATGTTGATATTTTGAAACAATGTATCTCAGGTTACCATTCATAATAAAAAATATAGTTTATTATTGGGTGATTAGAATGTGCATTAAAAAGTATTGTTGCATTTAATTTTTACTTTTAAGTTTGTGTATAAATTTATAGTTTATTTCATTAATAAGATTTATTCTGAAAATATGGACAAGTATATCATTTCAAATGGAATTATACAGTAAATTTGTTTTTAATTAATCATGTTTTATGTGTTTCTTATCAACATGCTTTCATTCTCCATAGGGAGATGAATACATACAGGTACAGGTATATTACTTTCATTTATTTTAACTGTTTATAGATTCTCAAATGAATTTAATACCACTTATTTAAATACTACTCAAATTGGGCTAAATATTAGACTGTGTACTGTTAGTGGCTGTATAAGTATTTCATAATATATTTTCATACTGTGACTCATGAAAGCAATAAATTGTTGAGCATTTAAAATAAATGAGAATAGTCAAAACTATCCTGCAGATATGCAAAATCTTTTCCACTTATTACTGGAAAGCCTCCAGAATATAATAAATTGCCATAAGTTTGTGTTGACTGATAGCCTTTAAAATATGTTTAATATAATGCTCAGAGACAACCAGGGGTACAGGGGTAATTCTGCTAGTACTCACTGGTAATGAGTTCCATAATTTATTTTTTTAGGACATATTTGCGTTGCTCTGTCATTTTTTTAGGTTTTTATGTTTCTTTCTTTTTCTAAAACAGGTCAATTTGACCCAGCATCAGTTCATCTATTTCTTTTTTGAGAATTTTACAGTAAGGGTTCTTGGTCCATGTAGACTGATCCATCCTTTAAATAATCTAATAGTATTAAATAAAGATGAAAAACATCAAGTCAGCCCTAATTGTTCATATGGTTAAACTTTCTTTTAAACGTACTTAAATTTACTGTTTCTATAACATCAAAGGCAACCTATTTCAAAGGCCAATCATCTTCTTATGAAAATAAAACTATCTTAGCTGAAGATGACTTGTAACTTACTAATAATTTTATTTTTGTCCCCTAGTTTTTTAATCTCATCATTAATATAAAAAAATGATCCATCAACACTATCACTTCCATTTAGAATGTTAAACATCTCAATCAGACTCTGACTCTTCTTTTATCAAGATAAAACAATTTTAGAGATCTTAACCTCCTCATGAGACAACTCCTTCATTCCAGACACCACTCTAGTAATCCTCTTCTGAACTCTTTCTAACAATTCAATGTCCTTCATAAGGTAAGGAACCCAAGTCTTAACAAAATACTCCAAATATGGCCTAAACAACGACTTGTACAATGATGCGATAACCACTTTTAGACTTGTATTCGATATGTGAATAGATACAACCTAAACTCTTATTTTCCCTTACCACTAGCAAAAACACATTATTTGAATGATTTAAGAGACTGATTAATCATTAAACCAAGATCCTTTTCTTTCATAATATCCTAATTATGTTTAAAATTCAAATTATGATAACCCACCAGCATGATCTTGCATTTATTATAATGAAAACCATATGCCATTTATTTGTCTAACTCACTAAATAATCTTTTGTAAATCAGTAGCTTCTTCACAGTTACCAGCGATCATTTTCCTGATGTTCCACAGTTTCCTCACTCTTGATCATTTCTGTATTAAAAGCTAACAATAAATCTATAATAAAATTGGCTTTTGTAGGTTCCTTGATGAAGAAATCAATCTTGCACAGTTTCCAAAAACCTTCCTCCCTCATTATTTGATTCTTGCATTTCACAGTCAATATTTTTGAAATTAAAATTAAAAACCCATAATTATGATAGCTAAAATCTATCCTCTGTGTAAAGTTGCTCATTAATTTCATCATTATCATCTGGTGATCTGTAATAAATTCCCACTAAACAGAAATTCTTAGTTTCAATCTTCTTATTATTATCTTTTGATATCCATAATCTCAAAAGGATGTAACTTGCATCTTACATATAGAGTCACAAGTATTCTCTTTAGCGATCTATCCCTATTAAAGAAATTATTATCACCAAATCATCTACATTTCACTGTGTTTTAGTTATTCCTATTATATCAAATCCTTCATTCCTACCGTGAATTTTATTTGTCATACTTTTAGCATTACAATAGTAATAATTAAGCCTACCCTTAGAATAACTACTATACTTATTCCTATGCCAAACGTTTCTATACATTTTTATTTGTTCACATTTAGTTTATCCTGGCCCTCACTGTTTAATCTAGTCCGAATTTAAAGTTTTCCTTATAGCTGAGCTAATAGCTCTTTCAAACAAGCTGGTCTACATTTAAATGTAAATCACTCATTCCAAGAAGCTCCTTTCTCCCAGTAAATTGATTCCACAAGTCTAATCAGCTTATCTGCCTGTCCTTATGTATTAAACTAAGCCTAGCACTTATTCCTAGTGATATACTCATAATTTCATCTCATCAGTTAATTCTCAGCAGCATTCCTAACATGGTTAAGTTATGACCATTTGTTTGTGTTTTTTTATCAATCCCTCGTACTTATCACTTAGCTCCTTTGATTTACCTTTCTCTACATTATTAGACCATATGTACACAACAAACACTGTATCACTGCTAGCCCTCTTTATTATATTTCTTGCTCTCTCAGTTGTATCCTTCACCCAGGCTTAATTTTTTATTAATGTTTTATACAGTGAGATACCCAAGTGTGACTGCATAAAAGACCACTCACATGCACCATTTTACGTGCATTTTTCAAAATATGTTTTCCGAAGGGTCATACTCCAAGACTTTTTATGATAGCTTAGTGCTTTTAGTACTTGTCACAAGTATATTCATCATTGCCACCTTGTTATCTTAACAGTTTTTATATTCATGAACCAAAGTGATGAAACTGATGGTCACAATTATGATATTTTATTATTGATACTACCTGTATTTTAGGGAAGGCCTGGTTTGAGAGGAATGCATGGACAAAAAGGAGAACCTGGTATTGGTATGAAAGGAGAAAAGGGTGAAGGAGGACAACCTGGACCGCCAGGACCAATAGTATATGCTGGAACCTTAGAAGAGGTTGTAAGTTGTTATTTTTAAATTCTTTTTTCAGATATTCATAATTTTTCAGTATTTTGCTCTCAGCTGGTTATTTTGGATGTTATCTTGGTTGATTTTAAAATCTCAGACTCTTGTTCAAACTATTAATATAATATAGTAGTTTTGCTTTTTCTTTCATTCTTCTGAAACAAATATCTAACTGTTTATGCCACATTTATTTAATATCAGTAATTTTGTTGATGTACCTTGTACATTATGTAGTTTGGAATTACTGGGCTTAATAAAGGTAGTTATATTCACTCTAAATTAAAAAAAAATAAATTAAAATCTGTTTAGGATGGGTGTGATCACCTGGTTTCACTTGTTACTTAACTACTTAACTTAAAAGGTTAAGTATTTAAAAAAATGGATCAGCTAAGTGATTATAAATTTTAATAGGATTGTGGCTTAAAATCATGAATACAAAATTATACATCTGTTTGATAAAAGTTAAGAAAATGCATTTATATATAGCAGAATATTTACCATAAGCAAAATTGAATTTTTTTTTTTACCAGTAAATATTTTGTACGAGCATGCCTGTTTGAAAAGTACACAGTAATATGTCAGTATTTAACACTTATAAGAATGGTGTTTATGTAATTCATCATAAAAACTCATGATGAGAATCTTATAAATATTTGTTACATTTGATCAAATTTAAATAACATTAAAATCTTTGAGTGAAACAAGAGTCTTAAAGTAAATAGGATGGATAATTTGGATTGATCTTAAAAAGTATTTCAACTTTATAGGGTTTTGGAAATGGAATTGGATATGATAGTAATAAACTTGCTGTGAATTACATTCCAGGTAAGACCATTTCCTTAAATTTGTAGTTGTATTCTTGAATGTGAGAGTTAATAGGTTATTGACCTGACTATTGTTTTACTCAGGAAATTAATATTTAAGACATCAAAGGTTGTGTTGTATACATTTTTCCATCCAAAAGGTTTGAATTAATGATGCCAAAAAAAGTGAAATTTACTAGAAAATTACTAGTTAATTTTTTGTGAAAGTGTAGAACTGTAACGAATATATTGTAATAAATGTTTAAAATATTTGGCACTTTAATTTTGTATCCTTTCCTTTATCCATGTGAAGCGTGTATTAACATTTTTGGCAGAAATTGTATCGAAGCAGTAATATTTTTATGTCAATTTATTTGCTTTATTATAAACAGAAATTGCATACTGCTCTTTGTTGCATAATGTAAACATGTTTGTTGATATTAGTTGTTGTTGTTTTGAATTAAGTACAAAGCTACACAATGGGCTATCTGTGCTCTGCCCAACCACGGGTATTGAAACCCGGATTTTAGCGTGTAAGTCCGCAGACATACCGCTGAGCCACTAGGGGGCGTTGATATTAGTATATTTGCTCTTATTGTGTTTGAATTCAGTAATTATATTTATCACTGAGTCTGTGGACATTTATACAGAAAATGAGCAGTGAAATATACTTTCTTTGATATGTTTTACCTTTTGAAAATAGAGCATTTAGTAATTCTTCCCACTTCACTGTGAATTATCACAATTAATTTCATTCATTATGTCTACTGCAGTGTATACAAATTATATTTCAGAAAGAGAGTTCAGTTAAAGGTCAGTCTTTCTGTAAATAAACTAAAATTCACTTTAAACAACGTGGCAAGAACATTTTGATGGGATTAGTTTTTTTTTTTACAGAAGAATATTACTTTAAGTTATTAAAATATCTTAATATCTACATTAAATACACAAAGCACTTATTAATGACTATCTAATAACTTGGAATCTTGTGGCAGTTATCTTTAACACTGGTTTGATGTAATGAAAAGAAATGTAATACAATCACTCATATTTTGTTAATGGAAATTTTGTCTTGCTGAGAAATCTTTATATTTTCCTTCAGTAAAATTTTTCACATTTGGAACAAATCAAGGGCTAATAATTGGGTAAATTACTATTTCTAATTTATTATATAAGTTAATTTATAACATTTGATATGAGAAGTAATGATGATGTTTAAACATTACTTGTAGGGCCCAAGGGAGAAAGAGGTGAAACTGGTCTAACAGGACCAGAGGGTCCACCTGGACCTCCAGGACCTCCTGGTCAAAGAGGACTTCCAGGAATACCTGGAATTGATGGTCTGAAAGTATGAATGGATAATTATTTTACAAAATAATATTTGTAAGATTTTGGTCAGGGCTGTTTAGAGCAGGACATGAAACATTATTTGTTATTACATTTTATAACATTAACAGCAATATAGTAACTATAATCAGCACACTAGGCTATAATTATACTTAACACAATTTGTTAATTATTTAAGGTAACAATGCTTAACTACATATAAATATGAAACATTTTCAACTGTGATTTTTTTTCTTTAAGTTTTAAACTTTTATAATAAGGTCGGACTAGTGGTAAGCATGCTGATTTGTATACATCTGTGGTTCTGTAGCTCACACCCAATTACCAAACAAAATAAAACTTGCTTTGCACTTTGGGGCTATGGGTATAAGAGTGATATCAAATCCCCCTGTTCAATATGCCAGTGGGTGGTGTTGAATATCTGCCCTCTTTTTATTCCATCATCTAACAATTAGGGAGATCTAGTGCATTCAAGTAGCTTTACATGAAACTTAGCAGACAACAAAACTGCCTTTGAATTATATTTGCCACAGCATGTGTTTGTGCAGAACAAGTTGACAGATAAGATTTTTGGGTATAAAATTACCTGGAATTACTTTCACTTCAAAATGCAAAAAGCTGATCAAACATACATGACCCAAAATCAATGCCTATGGGAACACACTCATCTTGTATATAAATCTCGCAAACTGTGGGTGGTAAAAAAATATACAAAAATGCAAAAAGAACTCCTTGTGTGTCCTAAATCATTCATATGTGCTAATCTTTTTTAATTTAATAATACATATTATACAGTGACAGGGTTAAGTTATGAAACTAGTCAAGTTAAAGATTTTATACTACAGGGTGTTCGGAAAGCCACTGTGCACTTATATATTTAACAGACATGTTTCAATATAGAATACAGGAGGTAAATGTAAATGACGATTGTAAACAGTGCTGAAAGTGACGCCAGTGGTGTAGCTAAAGGGGGGGCAAGGAGGTACATCTGTTCTTATTTTGTTTCTAAACACTGCTATCAGCTGCTGGCTTGAAATAGACTGAATAACATATGATTACAAAACTACACAGTGACTTTCAATCAAGGATTGAAATGTTCTATTATTCATGATATATGCATTTAGCAATTACACAAGATTTCTTAAAAATAAGCATTATAGGATGAGGTTTTTTTCTCAGTTTTTTGTACTTTTATGATATAGCAATTTTTATATGTTAAAAAAGAACGTTTTAATAATATGGTGTATGCATGTCATTTTTAGGGAGATGATGGTCCACCTGGACCACCTGGTGGACTTTCATCAGAAGATGGATTCAAGAGTTTCCTTCCTGTTCCTGGGCCTCCTGGACCAAGGGTATGTGTTTATGCAATTTATTCCAAATGTTATGTTGTAAAAAATAAATATATATATGTTTTATATTACATCCACTTGACACTTGAACATTAATCCTTTTGCTTAATTGTGACTAGGGCCTGTGGCATGATGTATGATTGTATATGTATGTGTGTGTGTAAAACACACACTTCTATAAAATGCATAATTAAATAAGCTTAAATAATAAAAAAAAATACTGATTCCTAGGGTCCCCCTGGAGAGGTAGTTGAGGGTTTACCTGGACCACCAGGTCCACCTGGCATAGGTAAACCAGGGCCTCCAGGTCCACCAGGACCCCCAGGTTTATCTTACAATTCTCGATGGTTGCGTAATCCTGACAGTATAGGTGGAAGAGGTAAATATTCTTAGTAAATAATTTAATTTTAGTTGTTAATGATGTGCTTCGTTTACTCTCCAGTAAATAAGGTTTTCTTTAAGCTGATTGTTTTCTATGCATGCTTTGTTCTTAAAGTAATGTTTTCTGCAGACAGACCTTTTGTCTTTTCATTATTGTAGCTATTTTTTTCAAATGTGATGCAGTATTTACTGCATTCATTTACATAAGTTTCATTATTTAAAGAGTTATTAAATTTGGATGTTGGTTTAACATAAATTGTTGTCTTTCTGCAAGCTTACAGAAGGAAACGAGCTTTTAATACCAAAGGTGAGAATTGCTTCAGTTACCAAACTGTTTTGTTTGCTGATAAAAAAAAAATAAGTTACACAAAAATCCACATAAATGATTTATTTAGATGGAAATCTACACAAAGTTTAATCTGAATCATATTTTTATGCATTTCTAAGTAAATGTTTACATATATTTCAAAATACTTTAATAACTTTTATCAAAATAAATTCTATGTTTAAGCTACAATATCTTACCTTGGACTTTTAACCTCTTGCACTTACCACAAAACATTAAATTTCTATTCTCCTGGAGTTATTTCAGCATCCAACTATTCATTTTATTGTAAAATTACTCCTGTAAAATACTCTTCTAATATGCAAGCAAAAGCTTTGAATAGAAAATTGTTTATGAACATTTTTAGAGAGGACTTCTTTTTGTGAAATTTCAAATATGATTGCAAAAAAGAGCCTGCTAACTTCCATAAAACTGCTCTTCACTAGATGGAATTATACAGTGCAATACAGAAATATTTATACTTGTATATTTATTTTGAATTATCTTTTGCAGGATTTTTCTATAATCAAGGTCCACCAGGCCCTCCTGGCTCAACCCCTGTGGTGGATGATTTAGATTTATCAAACATTGTGTCTGGGGTAAGTTTCATACAAATATTAAAGAAATAGATTTACAGCATATTTCAAAAATCACAGATAAATGAATAGTCTTGTTTATTTGGAAATCCTGACAAATTGAATCTAGAATATAAAGTGGAAGAGAAAATACAATGCTGAATAGCCATTTGCATTGTTTCAAATGGATAAAAAATGCCATAAGTTATAGCTTATTTCCTTTTGGCAATTAAGTTGTAAATAAATATGAGGTTTTAATTAATTATGAAACACAAAAATTATATGTTTTGTATTTGAAAGAAAAGTTAGACTGAAGAGGAGAAGTGGAAACATCAAAACTTCTTTACACATAAACTTCTTGTTCTGACAATAGTGGATTTAAAGTTTATTTTATGTTACTCTACACAATACTGTGTATTTACTTCCTGTTAAACTTTTTGTTCTTTTGTTGGGAATGCACTGCAAAATTACCAAGGACTGCTATTATGGCTTCCAGTAAACGTTTTACTTTTGTAATATCTTTGATTAAATGATGCTACATAATAGATCTCAAGGTTTGAGTTTTATGATGTTCTGGCCATAGTTGTAAATAGTCATAATTGCTTTGCCTCACAACTTTGTAAACTGAATTCTTATCATATAGCAATTCCTGCAAAGGTTTGGAGGTTTGGTTCCATTCAACTGGAAAATAGAATTAGCAGTAGTTTCTGTCCTGGGTTTTTTACTCATAATATTCCCTTTCAGGCTGTAACATTCAGCAACCAAGAGCTATTGTTAGAAGCAGCCCATAAGAGTCCACGAGGAACTCTAGCATTTCTTCTCGATGAAGATGCTCTGTTGATAAAAGTGACACAAGGTTGGCAGTATATTGGAGTAAGTCTTTTAGAATATTTTCTTTGTGTAATAACATTTCTAAAGATAAGTTATTGTGTAGGAGTTGCATTTACTTTAACTATTTTCCCAGAACTTAGGTTTTTGTGAACAATAGTTATAATGAAATGAAAAGCCTTTTTGAGTGATAAATGAAATCCTAACAGATATATACAAGCGCATATTAATCTACAGAGTATTCTTGATGCACAGCACTATGTAAATGATGTACTTGAGTCGAATATAGAACAATAAGTCTTTATTTACACACAACAATTAGTGGGAGCATACAAATGATAATCACTGGAAACCTGATTGTATCAGTCCAGGCTTTCAGTAGCTGGATTACCAACACATCTGTTCAGTTGCACAGCACAATTGCAAAAGATTATAGTACGAAAAATGTTGCTTATAAAAACAGAATAACATCTTAATAACTTTTTCTACATTTATTTACATATAAAAGAAAAAAAAATTAAGATGTCATTTTGGTTTTATAAGCAACATTTTTCATAGCATAAGCCTTTGGTAATAAAGAATTGATGCATTTTAAATGTTTCAGTGTAAAACTGTGAAAGATAATTCTCATGAATAATAAATAAACTATAGTAGTTGTTTTATTACCTCAAGGTTCCTTCTCTGTAAGGAGATTCAACTCAACAGTGAGTGTAACATTTATGTTATACAAGTTTTAGTGTTTTGGTTACATTGTTTTTCTTTCATGTTGTAAAAAAGTAAGCTTGTCTGAATGTTTATAAAAAGAAAAAAAAAGGTCTTTGTGTCAAACCAACAAATAATTAGCTTAATAAAATATTCATTACGGCTTTAAGCCTGGCTTATCTTAGGGATTTGTGTGCTATGCTGTAAATTTGAAAGTCCAAGGTTTGAGTTTATGATTTACTGCTGAATTTACACTACAATTTCAGCTGTTTGCATATTATAGAAGTGACTGTGAATTTTGCTGTTTTGTTAAGAATGGCTTTGTCAGGGGCTGATGCTTCTTATGGTTTACCTTAATCCTTATCAGCAGTTCAGAGATGGCTATACTTGAACCTTGACCCATTTGTCTTATATGATATCATACTTTATTATTTTAGATTTTTTTGTTATTGTAAAATTATTGTTATATTTTAACCTCCTTACAGTTTCCTAGTCCTTTGTTAGGTTTCAAAAACTTGCTGTTTTTATATTGTTTGTGTGTGTGTGTGTATATATATAATTTTTTTTTTTTATTACAGCTTGGTCCCATTCTGCCATCACCTAAATTAACAACACCATCAACAACAGTAAGTAAAATAGATTTTTTGTTATTTTCTTCAGTGTTTAACTAAATACTACATATTGCCTGCATTACATTTTCCTGTATCATGATTTCTATCTTCCATTAGGCCAGGTTTCAGTTAGGATACTATTAATATTTCAAGACCGTTCTTTATTTCTACTTTTTTTTTAACCCGAATAACTTTTATTTTGTTTCATTACTTTCAACTATTAAAGATAGTGCAGCAAAGTTTTTAAAAGTTTATTCAGCCTCAGCAACTGACAATTAAAATACACCAGTTTTTAAATTCCAGTGTATCCATTTTGCTGATGTAAGATTATCTGTAAGAAAACAGAATGAAAACCCCTAAATAACTTAAAATCACCATTATTTCCAATAACCATTTGTTTGAATCTAATACATTGGCTTCATTATATTTTGCACAAGGTCTGGTAGATAATTATCATGATATCTACTGCACCATTTTAAATCTAGCAAGTACTGTAATTCATACAAATTGTGGTATAAAAACTTGATTTAAATTATGTAAATAACACTAATTGGTTCCTTTGTCTTTAGACAACTGCTTCTTCAAGAAACCCAGGTCCAATACATACCTATAACTTAATAGTTGAGAATAGTCAACGGGTAAGGTACACTTTTTTGTTGTTTTTGCCCAGTAATATCTTTTTTTTAAAATTAATATTCCTCTATGTATTACCTAATTTAATTTTTTATTTATAATTAAGAAAGCTCAATTGAATTTGTGATGTTGCAACTTTCAAAATTTCTTGTAACTTAAACAACAGTGAGTTTAATTCCATCTAATATTCAACTTGAGACAAATTATCTACTTTATAATAATACTGTTGTTTCATTCTGTACATTCTAACACTGTTTTATAAACATGAGACCACAGAGTATGTAACGTCACTAATTTTGGCACTTGTACTGTGATATGAAAACAAAGTATACATATGCTCAAGAAGCATACCATGGTAAATAAGTGCTTTACTATATTTTCACTTGGTCATTACATTGAAACTGCATTTATATGTATGATAAATATATATTCTTTATGGCACATCACCAGCTTGCTTGCAACACACACTTTAAGAAACACTGTTCTTGGAGCAATCTCACAGCTATGGTATCTGATTTATAACTGCCTTTTAAGAGAAAAAAAAAAAAACGTTTGTTATGACGTAAGTAAAAAGAAAGAAATCTGTGTTACAATTCACAATCAAGCAACATTCTTTTAAGAGGGGGGTGGGTGTTGGACACTTTTCACTATGGTTATATGACTACATCTGCTTCAGTAACTAGGATGAAGTGTAGTAGTGAAATGGGTGGTAAGAACAAACTACCAAAGAAAATAGAGCTACTTAATAAAACTGACACACACTTTCTAACATGCTATGAAGAAAGGGTCTTTTATATATAAATTTATCAGAGAATGTTTGTGATATAGGCTTCTAAGAAAGAAAACAGGATAAGTCATATTTTTAAGAGTTTACAGTTTAAAAGGTCATTGTTACATTATTTTTTTTATCTCTAGCTAAGAATGGCAGCTCTGAACCAACCGTTGAATGGTGACATGCATGGAGTGAGAGGTGTGGATTATAAATGCTATCACCAAGCTCGGAAAGCTAATTTACAAGGCACATTTCGTGCCTTCTTGGCTTCAAAGGTTCAAGATCTACACAGTATTGTTTACTATAAGGACAGGAAATTACCCATAGTAAATATTAAGGTACAGTAATGTGTTAACATTTGAACAAAAATGAAGATGCTGATATTTTACCTAATTGTCCTAATAATTATACAGAATGGAAAACATTAATAACCTAAATTTTCTTTTGGAAGATACTTAAACATGTTTAAGATCATATACTTTGTTATGTTGAGAATTAACTCTTAACTGTAGACACAGATGTTGTGCAAGAACATGTTTTGCATTAATTTACACTTCATAGATACAACTAAAATGTTTTTGGGACTTCTATATACAGACTGTGATTTTAAATAGTGAAACAGAAAGATGATTATTGCTAGAAAGGGGGTAGTAGTGACTGGGTGTGATGCACTTCAGCAACTACCAGAGGTGAAGTAAGAATTATTAAGTTATAAAGTTAGAGTAAATTGCATAATAAAACATGTTTGAAACTGATTAACATTGTTAGGTACAAAAACAAAAAAAGAAATAACTGTTTGCTTTAGGAATATTATAAATGATTACAAAAAAAAACTAGGTTCTATATATTTGTCTGATATAACCTGCATTTTAATCATAATTAACTTATACTTTGTGCATGTGTACTTAAATTATTGACTTTTGCCCCATGCATTAGATTCCCCTTGGTAAGTATTATGACCTTCTCTACATCAGCAATACCAAAGTTTGTCATTAGCATGCCTAACGTGTAAATTAATCAATAAACTTAACCAAATGAAACTATATAATATCATGGTACTTCAAACAAAAACATTAGATTGGATTAATACTTTAAAATTTACCTAACTTTAGTTACCATATGATCACCATTTCACTCTCTATAGAAGAAACATTCTTTGGAGTATTGGGAGAAATAGGTATCTCCTGTTCTTGTCGCACCTCATAAAAAAAACTAGTTTGAAATAAGATACCCCAGATCAATGAAAGTCCCTTGTAGACCTAACAAGCTAATTCAAGGCTCATTAAAAACAAAAACAATTTGTCATAAAAATAGTTGATTTGGGTTTCATAATTACATTTTATTATTGTGAAATTTGGAGAAAGAAACTGTTTATTCAAATTCACATTATCCATTTTTATATATAAAGCCAGTTTTGTATATAGTTTAACTGAGAACTCTTTTTGCAATGCATGTGGTTTTATAAGATTCGTGTTTTTCATGTGCTTAAATGTCAGATTTTAACTCACCTTAAAATTATTTAAATATTTTAGCATAAAATAAAAACATCCAATGAACAAGGGGATTAATAATGTGATATATATTAAAACGTTTTATGTAAATTTCTATTCTTTGATAGAATGTTTAGGCAGGATAAGTGAAATGGGCAGCAACTGCCTGTTACCAAAAAATGCAAGTATAGAGTATAATGTTTGAAAGCCTCTCACCTTTGGATGAAAGAATTTTGAAACATCATCCCTACACTTGTATTTTTGTTCTACAACCAGGTGTTGGCCATTTCAGTCTACTCAGCCACTAATGAACTGAAAATGTTTAGTGCTATTTATTAAGGGAAGTAGATGAACTGCACATTCTAACAACCTGTGAACACATTTTAAGTTGTACTGTGGCTGGTTCTATAGGATGAAGTGCTGTTCAACTCGTGGAAAGACTTATTCATTGGAAACGGAGCTTCTTTTACCCCCTTTCCTCGTATTTATTCCTTTGATGGAAGGAATGTTTTACTTGACAACTCATGGTATGTAAAAGTGTACTTTAAACTTCGAATGTTTTAACTTGGCCATTAACATACTCTCATATGTTTGTCATCAAAATCCTTGCATTTTTTACTATGAGTTTTTCTTTTACTGAATTGGTTAAAGATGATTTTAGTTCTTTCTTTGCATGTAAAACAGCTAGCATTCCCAAAGCTATTAGTTGCAAAAACAAAATTTTACTGAAATTTATTTTGTGTGAAGTATTCAGATTTAAGTAATATAAGTACATCACCATATGGCAGATTGGAATGTAATTATTTTTATAACTTTATCATCTTAGGCCACAGAAGATTGTGTGGCATGGATCAGATCAATTTGGAATTAGAGATACAGACAGCTACTGTAATGCATGGCACAGCAGTAGTTTAATGGAAGAAGGGCTGGCTAGTTCACTCTTACAGAACCACCTCTTGAAACAAGAGAAGTATTCTTGTAATAACTCTTTCATTGTTCTATGTGTGGAAACCATCAGTAGCAAAGACAATCTTCATAGGTCAAGAAGGTATGCTGACACTAATAACGTAGCTTACAAAGAATTCACACTGGAAGAATACCAGCAAATGTTAGAAAATATGGACAGCTGATGGCCATAAGTTAAATGTCCTTAACCTCAAAAGATAAAGTTCAGTTTTCTAATTAAAAAAAAAAAAAACTAGTGATACTGTAGCTCATTCACATCTTTTGTTTACTGGAAGGACTAGGTAACATTGACTTCAGAACTTTGGTATAGTGGAAGAAAATAGGTTTTAAATATAGCAAATTTAAAAGGGCGAGCTGTTCAATTAGTCAGGAACCAAAGAGCTTCAAACTTGCTGCATAGTTCATCAGCTTCACATAATAGGTGTTCATTTTTTTTTTAATACCTACTCTCACCTTCTAAAATGGTGAAAGGTCCAAAACATCTGGTGTTTGTTTAATTATAGTGTTGAGAGAAATTTTAGTACTCAGTTAAACACTTAAGGTTTCACTGTTTGGTGTTATAGGACTACATATTCATGCAGTTAGGAGAGAAGTTCACGTTTCAAATTCATCTTCACACCATAGACAATGTTGTGATCTTACAAAAGGTTTTAACACCTGTTGAGCTGAGGGATAACTCCCACATTAAAAGTATTATACAGAGGTTATAACAGAATTTGTCAGTTTCTGACTTTCCCTAGGATGAAGTGTAAAAGGTACCAATAGTGTGCATGTGTCTGTGTATATATATGTTACAGAAAAAGTAATAAAGGTCCAAATTTATTTTGAAAGAAATATCTTAAACTTTAAGCAAATGCTTATTTTTTAATCGTATCTTCCTAATTATGATAGCGTATAATTCTGAACCAAACTTAGATCTGTTACCTATTTTGACTGTAAATGCTCATTAGAAAAATATACACATTATGCTACTTTCATTACAACTTATAGAACTACTTAATTTAATAGTAAATTACACTGGCTTAACAATTATGATAATGTTCTACATCCCTAGATAAATTTTATGTAGCAGTTTGGGTCTGTTTCATGAACAAGTAGATTATATTGGGAAAAGTTTGGTAATTCACAATATATCCAATCTCCACTTTTCATATTGTATTCTGACAAAATGTTTGGAATAATTTACTGTAAATTATTCCATTCTTCTGAAGATAAACTGCCACATGATGTACTTACATGTGGTGCTGAAGTTTGGAACATTACTAATACATAGTTTGATAAATAATCTGACAGTAACATAAAAAAATGTTCCTTGTGTGCAGATATTTTGGTTGGGTAGTTGTTTAGTTTAAAGTGCAAAATTCATATTTATGAGGGAGATCATTGCCTTTAAGACTAGAATTTTCACATAGTTACAATAACATTTAGGACTCAAGCACCCCCAACAAAGTTTTGCAGAAAAGAAAAACAGCATGCCCAGTGCACTTCTGATCCTGATCAAAGCTGTTTTACCCAAATGCTCAGTTACTATAAAACTGCTGCAGAGAAAGAAGTAATTAAGATCAATACAATCAACTGTAACAGTTAGGTAAAATATAATTAAAACATCCATACATAGGTTATGTGTTTTGTTATGCATTGCTACTTTCTAAGATTACACAAACTTGAGTTTGTGTATGAAAAACAGCACTGAAGGTACTAAACAAACTACTGTCATATGTGAACTGATTTAGTCTGTGCCAAACATAGTCATGTATTTCTCTAATTGTAGTACAATGATTGAGAAAAAGAGAGAAGTTTAAGTATACTTAACCATTTTCACTGACTTTGTTTTTCAAGTATTAAAGCACAGTGGCTCTGAGCCTCAATTTCTTATTCAACAAATAGTTTCATGTAACTGTATATGTAAAGAAAGTCATTAAAACTGTTTTGTCACCAACTTTGTCTTGGTAGATTATTTTCATCTAGAAAGTACCTTGGAACATGATAATTTATTTTTTCATACTTCTGTTAAATGCAGCCTAGAAACGAAATCTGACTGTAAATCTTGAAAACGTTTTAATCAATATACTCTTCCCTGTACCATACATTTTATTGAAGAGAATCAAATTAGCTGTCTTTGATATAGTTTCACAATGCATGTTACTTACACAGCACATAAGTCATCTGAAAGTGGCCATAGTTGCATTAATACTGCATTTCAGGATATGACCCTGGAAGAGGGATGCTATGTTAAATTTAAACCAGTTGCACATAGTAAAATTTATCTGTTTACATAAAGCCCTAAACTCTTAATCCAGTTGATAAGTTCATCAATAAAATGCTATAAAACTTTATTTTTCTTCCAATTATTTTCTTCACATTGTACATCATAAGAAACACTTTCCTTAACAAGCATAATTTTATTTCTACTTCAAAAAACACAACAAAATTGTTTTGTAACCTTTTCAAGACATTAAATTGGAGTGATATATTTCTTGAAAGCCAGAGCTTCTTTATAGTGAATAAAGTTTTCAAACACAAGGGTGAAATATGTATGATTTAGCATGAAGATGGTGTTATTGGATGCTAGTGGAGAGAAAGCTGAAATAAATTCTGATTTAAATTATATGCAAGATCACAGGTTGCCCTCATCCCTCCCCTCCCAACTTAAATACAAACACACTGAAATGGACGGCTCACTTAACCACAATACTGGTGTCACAGTGTTTACAACAAGAAAACAAGCTATACAAAAAAAGTGTAAATGAACTTTGACTCTTAAAACAATGTAAAGATTTTAAATGGAATACCCACTGAACCATTAAGACTAAAATGCCTTGAACCTGTTTCTTGGCACATGATGGAGTGGATATTCCAACCAGCCTTTGTTTAAAAATTTGATTGTAATGTAACCCTTCTGAAGGTTTTATGCAATTAAACATCAGATACGAAACTAAGAATCTGTAAACTACTTAAACTGCACAAAAATAAAACCCTTATCTGTATAGTCTCTTTGACATTACAAGACTGGACCTAAAAACCAGGAAATCATTTCAAGACATTTTGTATAATAAAGTAACCTTAACCTAATCTGTTAAAAAGAACATGCAATTTACACTGTTCCAGTATTCATATATATCCAAAATGCCTGAGCAACCTCTCATTATTTACAATTATTAATGGAATGTTGTTTGACCTGTGTTTAGTAGAAAAGATTCATTGACCATAACCACTTCTACAGGTTGATGATAACCTCCCAAAACCTTCTAGTGTTTGTATGGAAGTTATGCCAGTTTCTGGCTACCACTCGCAGAGCTGAACATACAATGAGTTTAAAGGAAGGGATGGTACTTATGGTGTGAAGGAAGTTTTAAAATGTTTTAACATTCAGACTTATCTTCTTCTACCAACTTTTGGGTGTCTTTGTCTGTGTCCACAGACGTAGGGTCCAGTGCTGTCTGTCGAACCTGGACCTGTGGCGAAGAATGTTGGATGATACTAGATGGTGACAAAACAGCACTCTCTGTGTTGGACTTACTGTTAGACTTTAAAGGTAATTTATTGTTAACCACCTCAGCTGGTACCTCATAAAGCCCACCCCCTTTACCAGCCTCCAGATTCACAGCATCATACATAGGATTACTAAAATCTGTAGGCTTATTAACATCACCAAGGTTAAACTCTGCATCCAGTGGCTCCTAGAATAAGATAACTTATTGATTAATATCATAAGTTGTGAAAAAAACAAAATGAAATATAAACTTAATTGTATTTTATGTAAAACTGTGTAAAATATAATAAGGATGTTTAATGTAGGGTGATGGTTTATAATCACTCACATTCTTATCTTTGTAAAACAGGTTAATAGGAAAGTTATATTTAATTATTTCAGAATAAAGTTTAATAACTCCTTACACCTGAGCAGGTGCATCCAGTAGCCAGCAAAGAATGTCAATTTACCCACTGGACCTGATAAAATGTATCTTTGGCCAACAACTGGCCAAAACTGTTATTATCAATCTTTAATAAATAAATCAAATTTTTATAAGGTAGGGCACTTTCAGGATGTTCTAATTATTAATTTAAGAGCAAGAAAAATATGGGGTTAAAAATTGTTTTAAAAATTGCTATAAGAATATTTGTTTACATAAAAATATCAACAACAGTAAGATTAAGTAATGAAAGGAAGGTTGTGTATTTTGTTTCAAAAGTTTAAAAACTTCTCAGATGAGGCCAAAAACAAAAAAGCATCATGTAAAAAAGATATGCAAGTTCAAAGTGGGAAAGATAAAACCTAACTTAGTAAGAGAAATAGATTTCAGATTAAATTAATAACCTATATGACCAAGTAGAGTGGTTGGATATATTTATTTGACATACAGATTTGAAGAGAAAAGCTCATGTTTGAAGAGAATGAAATTAGTAATTTTTGTATCTGAACAGTTTAGATTTTATTATGCTATTCTCACAGCAGCAAAACAGTGTATGAGCTACAATGAACTTGTTCCACTCCATAGTCCAACTGTATTTTGTTGTCATTCACAGTGGTATGGGATATTGTAGACTTTTGGCTCATATGTGCTCTTAAGTGTTTCATCCTTCATACCCAAAGTTTGTAAACAGAGGTTAAATCTCAAAAATGGCCAATTCCTACCACCAACTTACTAAATTTTGTTTCAATAACTATTTGTATTTGATATGCACTACCTTTTATTTATGGTCTTGTTATCTGAAAAGTTGCTTTAAGTATTCAAGATAAAAATATGATGCTTTTTTTTTTTTTATCTTCCCTTGCCTTTAGATGTTAAAACTGATATAAACTGTATGCAGTTTTTATTGGTTCTAACACATTTTTATCACTGTTAAGTAGAATATAACACTGCTTTCATAAGCATATTAAGTGAACTAAAGTACAACTCTGCTCTAATTTTGTATTCAGCTGAATAGTTTTCTATAAGAACATACTTAACTGATGAAATATACTTGTTTGGAGGCATTAATTGTGTTGACTTATTTTCTGACTTTCTGCACTTTATAATGCCTTACTCTGAAGACCAACATTTATATGCTCATGAAAAGAATTGCACAAAGAATGACACAAAAACAACACACTAAACGTGCTATTATACAATATCTACACTTACCCCATTAGCAGTATCCTGAGGTCCATTTCTCATGAAGGTTGGGGAAAACTCTACATTTGTGCCACTTCGGAAAGATACACTTTGG
This sequence comes from Carcinoscorpius rotundicauda, assembly GCA_011833715.1. Classification (NCBI taxonomy): domain Eukaryota; kingdom Metazoa; phylum Arthropoda; class Merostomata; order Xiphosura; family Limulidae; genus Carcinoscorpius; species Carcinoscorpius rotundicauda. Next base: position 19,673,002 of record CM022402.1, on the reverse strand, counting down.
TTGCTACCACTTAAGACACCTTGTTTACTAAAGATTATATCATAAAAGCATCAGAGAAACAAAATGAGACCAGTTTTTATTCCTTTACAACTACAGTTTGAATATTGATATAAATATAATATGACATATGAACAACAATACCAAACTTCCGAGTCTTTTTTGAAAATACAGTAAAGCAAAAGTAGTTATTATACACAAGAATTGTGTGGACCCTATCAGTTTTAAACACACTTTTCTAAACCTGTTCATACAAATATTTTAGTAACACTTGTCTCATGAAAAAAATACTAGCAGTGCTGCAGTTAGATCAATTAATTACTACTAGGTTTGAATTTCATGCAAAACTGCACTAAGGATATCTACATTGGCCATCCTTAATTTAACAGTGAAAGACTAAGGAGAGTCAGCTAGTCATCACCACCTACCACCAACTTTTGAGATAAATGTTACCAATGAATATTGGGAATTGACATTACATTATAACACCCTCCTGATTAAAAGGGCAATCATATTTAATGGGATAGGGATTTAAACCAGAAATTCACAGGTTGCAAGTTGTGTGTCCTATCCAATACTGCTGAGATTCCAAATATTTTTCACAGAAAAAATGACTGATTTCAATCAATGTTTTTAGTCAGTTTTTGTGTTACATGCTTGGATTTGTAACAGACAGAAAATACAAAAAAAAAAATTAATATTTTGCAATACTTGATCTCTTAATAGTAAATGGCATGTGAAAAAAATTAATAGTTTGATGGTTAAGTAATAAATTATATAGCCAAAAAAAGATAAACAAGAACAAAAAATTTGCATTTATGATGCTTGTTTGTTTTGGAATTTTGCACAAAGCTACTCAAGAGCTATCTGTGCTAGCCATCCCTAGTTTAGCAGTGTAAGACTAGAGGGAAGGCAGCTAGTCATCACCACCCACTGCCAACTCTTGGGCTACTCTTTTACCAACGAATAGTGGGATTGACCATCACATTAAAATGCCCCACGGCTGGGAGGGCAAGCATGTTTGGCGCGACACGCATGCGAACCCACGACCCTCAGATTATAAGTCGCACACCTTAATGCGCTTGGCCATGCCGGGCCCACACATATGATGCACTTTCTTTTTTTTCTTTTTTTTGACTTACAGTAAAATATAAATGTACAGAATAAATCTGCTTAACATCAAACCAATAAAATATGATACATTTTAAAACAATAACATTATTCATTCTCACAGTTTTAACAAACCAGTTTACTAGACACCTCTACAAAACAGTAAAATCCTTCATTTCTTCAAATGTTATAATGATACAAGTGAAACAGAGTAAATGCTAAAGAATTATAGATATATTTAAGAAATCTAAAACAATGCTGTTAAGTAGAAGTATTTTTTTCATTGTTGTCAACATTTGTGCACTGTTGAACTGACAGAGGAGATAGAAGGGATCCAACCAGAACCAATGCCTCACTATTTTATTTGAACAAAAGTGGTATTTCTTTCTCACTCATAATTCTTATAATGCACCCCACAGTCCTGAGATGCTGTGGGACATGAAGCAGGGCCCCTCAGATTTATGATTCAGCACAATAATAGCAGGATAATTTAAACTGACTTGCAACTGAAAATATAGTTAATTCTTGCCTGTATTCCTATGTATAAATGATGCTAATACCATTCTTACTGTCTTGTTTGCATTCTTTTTGAAGGATTTATATTATTAGCCAACCCTATGAAGATTTGTTTTTTCCTTTCCTCACCTGCTTGGATTTTGTTTCATTTTATAAACAATGTTTCAATAGACATAGGAAAGTTGTAGTTATAACCAAATTCTAAATACATTGAAGGTACAACTGTAATATTTATTACTGGATGATAATTCCTGTTCCAGTCTGTATTTAAGTTTGTTTGTTTTTTTAAGAAACAACAAATTTCTGTATAAAAACAAATTTCAAGGGGGTAATAACCTCAATTACACTAAAGTTATGATTTTTAAAAAATTATTTCTAGTTATCAATAACATTTATAAACAGATACTCCATTTGAAACTGTCACTTCAGTGAAAGTGGTTGCCATCATTGTTTGGATTTTTTTAGTTGTAATGTAATAAAAAGAAGCAGAAGAACAAAAAATCCAATCTTTATGGTACGATATTTACAGACATTATCAGAACTTGTGACTTAGCCATTACAAGACCTGTTGAAGTGATATTTAAAATGCCAATTTAATAATATGAGCCATCCATGTGCTACTGCAAGCCTGATTAATATTTATATTTTAATGCAATATTTCACTATCTTTAATATGTGTAGAAAGCTTAAGAAAATAAAAAGTTTAAAAATATTTTACAATCTAGAAGTAACAGATGCCTAGACATATTTAGCACGCACCATTTTTAGTCTTAAAAAAATAAAGTTATAATCACAACATAAATAATGCATTTATTACTTACAAGTTACTTCTACGAAGGACAAGAAATATTCCGATAGCTAACAGCAACACAATCAGAATGACAAAGATTGGGACAATGACAGCAGCAACATCTAACAATGAATAAAAACATTGTAAACTGAAGTACAAATATTGCAGTTTCACTATAAAAGTATCCCAATGCCATGTCAAGCACAACAATTATGAATTAAAACAATTATCAAAACACATAATGAAGACCAAAAAGTTACAAGATATGAATCTGTAATTCTTTGCTATGTAAAACAAGGAATTATAAAACCAAAAAAAGTCCACAAGTGTATGCAAGTCTAAAAATTAAAACTATTACAATTAGATTATTTTAAAATACATAACAGATATTTTAAAAACCAAACTAAAATCCAAAACAATTCTTTTTTTTTTAAATAGATGTACTGAGATTAAAAAAATATATATAAACCTAAAACGTTTTTTCTTAAAATTTCTACTTTCAATATAAAGAAAGTCACCAATACACAATATTTGCTTATAAAGTAAATCAAATCAGGATAGATTGAGTGACTAGCAATACCTAGAAGAAAGTTTACCAGGCAGAGTTCAAAGTAATTTGCTTCATATGAAGCACCTCAGCAGCGCAACTTCAGGATTGTAGAAAGCAGCAAGGTATGGGCCTGAACACCTTTTCAGGGAATGTATAGCTGCAACTTTTTTCTCTAACTCAATATGCTACATTAAGTATTCAAGTAATTAAAATGGGTTAAGCTTCAATCTTGCAGCATAAAATTTTTTGTTAAAAAATTTCTGTGTGGTAGATTATGTCTTCAGACCTCTCTAGGTATGGCAGTGGTCTGATTACTCCAAAACTGTTTCTTACAGCAATGAAATTGGAAGTTACAACTATGCCCATATTGACAAATGATAGTATTGAACAAGTTGCATGCTATTACACTGAAGGATAACCTCCTGAGCTTATTGGACCTTGAAAGATATCACTAGGATAAAAACTAAAAAACATTAACACTGCAGATACTCAGATAACACTGGGGAACACTTTTTCAGTAACTTTGAGTTGCATTGGATATTTTAACTGATTCTGAAGGAGTTTTAGGCACTGATTTTAAATCTGAAATTAGTTTTTCTCTACAAGCTCTAGTTTGTATGCAACTTGAGGTTAATGAAATTGTACAAATGTGAACTTGCATAAACCATGTATAAGCATTTTCACGTCCATATATATAGATAGCTTCTAATATTTTGATCATTCTTCTTTTGTTTAAGATCAAACATGGCTTCCAAAAATAGATATCATTGCAGAAACAAGCCTGATGCCTTCTGCTACATATGTGGATGCTACACACTCAATCGTCAGAGACGTAACATATCCTCGTTCGTCAAGCGTGCCTACAAGGCATATTTTGAAGTTCATCTTGGTGATCAAGACAAGCAATGGGCTCCTCATGTTGTGTGCCACAATTGTGAAGAAATTCATTCGAGACTGGACCAAAGGAAAACGCAATGGTCTGCCTTTTGGTGTTCCAATGATTTGGCGCGAACCCACCAACCATGTAACTGACTGTTATTTCTGCATGGTAAACACAACGGATGTTGGGAAGAAAAAACGACATAAGATTACGTATCCAAACATTCCCTCAGCTATTTGGCCTGCTCCACACTCTGAAGAAGTTCCTGTTCCAGTTTTCAAAGGCTTGCCTTCATTGGACATGATACAAGCGAACAAGACAGTTTTGACAGTGAATTGTCAGAAAAGTGTACACAATCGAAGAACTGTTCTTCAGACACTGAACCTTTCCCTGTCCCCAAGCCTCTTCCCCAGGCTGAACTTAACTTTCAAAGAAAGCAGCAGAGCTTTTGGCATCAAGATTACAAGGCAGAAATCTTGTTGATCACTCTGTTAAAGTGTCATATTTCAGAAAGCGTGACCAGCTTTTTGTGACCTTCTTTTCAGAAGACAGACAGTTTGTTTACTGCCATGACATCCAAGGGCTTCTCAAAGAACTGGGTGTACCTTACTATAGTCCTGCTGAATGGAGACTCTTTTTAGACAGTTCAAAATGCAGTCTAGAGTGTGTTCTTTTACATAATGGGAATGTTTATGAAGCAGTGCCTGTCGGTCACTCAGTGCATTTGCGGGAAGACTATGATGATATGAAAATGGTCAAGGACTTATTAAAATATCATGAGCACAATTGGATCATTTGTGTAAACTTAAAGATGGTCGACTTTCTTCTTGGACAACAGAAAGGTTTCACCAAGTTTCCATGTTTCCTCTGTATGTGGGACAGCCGAGCACGAGACAGACATTTGGTCCAGAGGGACTGGCCTATTCGTGATACCCTTGAAGCAGGCACGAGATCATCTTTCCTCCTCTTCACATCAAATTAGGTTTGATGAAGCAATTTGTCAAGGCACTGGAAACCGAATGTGAATGTTTCCAACACATCATCACAGCTTTACCAGGGTTATCATTTGAGAAGATCAAAGCAGGCGTGTTTGATGGCCCACAGATTCGAACCCTAATTCGTGATGATCAGTTTGTTGCTAAGATGACCGCTTTAGAAAAGCATGGTTATCCTTTGTGGCAGTCGTTCAGAACTTCCTTGGAAACAATAAGGCGGAGAACTACAGTAAACTTGTGAACAGAATGCTCCTCGCTTTTCGTGATCTCGGGTGCAACATGAGCATCAAGCTTCATTTTTTGAACAGCCACCTTGATAAGTTCCCTGACAACCTGGGGGCTGTGAGTGACGAACAAGAAGAACGATTCCACCAAGACCTAAAGGTCATGGAAGAACGCTACCAAGGGCGCTGGGACAAAAGTATGATGACTAACTAATGCTGGAGCATTAAACGAGATTGTCCAGATGAAGTGTACAAATGCAAATTCCTACCTGAATAAAATACACAAATAAATTGATAAGCTATTCCTATAATTTCCTATGATAATGAAAAATTAAAAAATAAATAAAAATGTCAAATTGCATAAAATCTGTAGCTTGCAGACAAAAACCGACTTCAGATTTGAAATCAACACACTCAAATTGACTATAGAAAGGTCTTTTATTAAATGCAACAAAATGAGTGTTCCCCAGTGTAATGAAACTATGCATTTAAAAATGGACAGATGTATAAGAAATATACTTATTTAGCTTTACTGATTGCCAGGTTGGGTTTTAGTTCAACCCTTAATAACATAGTTTATTCTGATCACAAATAAATGTCAACAGGATAGAATTTGTACATTTCATGAAAGCTTCTCACGATACACATGAACTTCCACACTGAATATAAGATAAAATTCTCAGAAATATTTTATTATTTTGAATGCAATAAGCAGAGGTTTTGCTGTAGGGCAAATGACCACTGAAACAATTGTTCATTGCTGTCATTATGCTGGATTCATTGAAATTTGTGATCTTTGTCGCTCCTATCAACATACGCCACCTTGAATTTGACTGATTTAACCACACTAACAATCAAATTAACACTTTCATGATGCAGGCATTCTTCAAGAAATGTGAATGATAAACATTAAGCTAAAAGCCTGTTTAAGAAATATATTGCATGCTCAATTTTCCAATCATCATTCTGAGATTAGAAACTTTCTCACTGAGTGCAATTTTGTTAAGCAGTCTTTATTTGAATCAATTTGTCAGTTATATTTGTTACAAAAATCAAAGCAGCAACGTGTCATCAGATCATACTTAGAAACACTTAAAGCAATTTTCCTAATTTATAACTGGCATTACAATTAATAGAAATTTTGTAAATTTATGTCAGAAAATTCTTACTTTTATAAAAAAATTTGAATCTGGTCCTTTGTTTCTCTACTTAAGTTTTATTTTAAATGTACAATTGTAAAGTATTTAAAAACTAAATAGGTGATCTCATACTTGGTCATAAGTTTTCTGAGCACTGCTTTATATACTGTGGGATATGTGGAAGTTATGTGAAGGGTTGTGAGAATGGGCCATTACTTCATACAAAATTAAAATTGCTTACAGGCAAGTTTTGTACTGGTACATAGAACTTCATAGATATGAAGTCAGTTGTGTTGGAAAAAGTGGGAAAGATACTTAGAGTTCATAGCAAAATATTAAGCACATCAACAGATCCTTGGGAAAACATTGTTCTCAAATAGCAATTTCTTTGAAGATATAATTTTGAAGAGTATAATTTTGTTAACACCATATTAAAGAAAATTTAATACATTATCAAACATTTGTTTTATCCTAAAAGAAGATTTTAGAATTTTAAGAAAAACTCAGTCACTGCTCTTTTCTTACCTACTGTAGAAGACTTAGTTGATACTGGTTCTCGTCCTAGATAGTTTTCACAATGGATACCATTGAAATGTTTTTGACATTTACACACAATTTTCTGGGGACCTTGATGACACACTCCACCATTCTTACATGGACAGTGATATGGCTGAGGTTTTGGAACTTCCATGGCTTTAAATACAAATGGATGCTTGGTTTTCAAACAAATAAAAAAATAGTTCATAAACTGTCTAACATACTGCTTTCATGTCCAATTGAAAACCATAATGTCCTAATTAAGCAACTGAAAAACCAGTATAATAATAAGACCCAGGATTGAATCCTGGCTACTGGAACTGCATATAGCTCTTTTTAGGACTTCACTGAAAACAGTGGCATATTTGTAGCTGACATGAAGGATACAAGATAATATGTAGTATTTAATACTAATAGATTAGATAACTTGTAACTAATTAGTACTTAGAGTTAAGTGACTGTATAAGCCTCTAACCATTTTAACAATTCAACACGACTATCATTAGTATTATGTAAAAACATCAACATCTAGACTTTTTTTTGTGCAGTAAAATAACAATAAAAATGTTTCTTTTCAAGCATCTTTTTTATTTCATTTTCTTTAGTTTTGAAGTTACTGTTTCCAGGGGTGGCTGGATATTAGCTTTTACAAATCCCATATTTCTAAATAAAAAAAAAAGTTTTTCATACAACAGTTTGTTTTTTTTTCCAATTTCTAATGCTCATTCTAGAGTTGAATAAATTTAATTAAAAGTTAGTTAAACTAATACTAGCTCTAATGGTGTAATTAACAGCTTAAATTATAAGCAGCCTTCCCTTCTTTATTTAAAGGTTAAACTGGTTCTCAGTCAATTTGTGAAGTATGTTTTATTGTTACTGCCTGAAAAATTTATTCTACTAATGCTACACAATGTTAAAAAACTATTTTAGAATCTCATGCTTACTAAGGTAAAAAATACACATTACCCATACCTGCATTACAAGACACCTGCTTTGATTCCTGAAGTGCTGAACCATCAGGACAAGCACACCGATGCCCTCTTGGAATCAACAAACATAGGTGAGTGCAACCACTGTTCTTGCAACGGTTTTCAACTGAAAGTGTTTCCCCAGTGTTTATAATTAAAATAAATGTATACAAATAATAATGTTAAAACTAGTAATTCGAAAATAGTTCTAGAAAATCTGAGAAGTAAAGAACTGAGCTGGCTGTTTACACAAGATACATTTCTTATAGCCAATGGAAGAAAAATAATTTTAAAGTAAACAGTACTGATGTGGCCATATAGTTGTCAAATTTATATGAGGACTGTAATTTAAGTTTCTCCTCAAAAGTATATAAAAAGTGGGTACATGCTCAAAATTACAGGTGAAACAAACATGCAGTAATTGAAATGTTTTTAATTGTATACTTCTGATGTAAAACACAAACAAAAAAATTCTCTCTCTCTCATCATAACTATCAAACAATTCATCAGCTGGATATTTTAATTTTAAAAAATACTTTAAAGTGAAAACTAAACATTTTTAAAACAAATAAAGCACATTTTGTTTTTTTATTTCTTTATTAAAACATAACATTCCTATACAAAACTAGAGAATTATAAATTATTCAGTCACTAAAGCCTCTAATTAAAACTAAATTATTCTTGATTTTCACTAACAGTAAATCTTTGCAGTAGAGAAGGTTTTATAAAAGACCTCTCATTTCCTACCTGAGGTGTTATATTTGCTGGGTTGATAAATTTTTATATCAGTGGGATTCTCAAGTTCTCGACGAACTCTGACCTTAATGCCCCTACCAAATTTATCCTGCTTGTAAATTGCTCCAGATCGTGTTACCCAAAACAATTGGTCTTCAAAGAGGTCCAAACTGATTGGGTGTAAAAGGTCTAAAAAAATATTGTCTCAAACCATAAATAAATAAATATATATATTACACACACACACACACACACACTTTTCATTAGTTGATATAAAGTTACTAGAGCAATAAAATATTTTAAATTTCATTGAACAGGTGGGACTGTTGTAAAATATCTTATTCTTATATCCACCCACTCACGCATATGACCATGTACAATGTTTAATGCTATGAATTTCTTTAGAAAAATATGGTAGATAAGAAAATCAATTTTAATACCAATGGAAACAGCAGAGGTTATATCTTGTTCTAACTACAAATTCATCAAAACACACCACTGTAATTATAGAAATGAAAAACATCTGGAGAACATTTTAAACCGTTCAATAGAGAAATGTTACTTTTTATACCTCCACTAATCACAGTCACCCTGTCACTTCCATCAACTTTCATAGACTCAATAGCATTCAGCTTTGAGTCACACCAGTATAATCGATGACCTCCTTCATAGTCTATTGTTATCCCACTAGGGTATCCTAGTTTGTCATTCACCAGCATCTTTCGTTTAGAGCCATCCATCCATGCTGACTCAATCTTAGGTGAAGACCCAGCATCAGTCCAAAAGAGCTTACTAGAACAGAAAACAACTGTCAAAAACAAGAAAAAAACAAAACTGTTTTATGAAAACAAATTCCAAAACTTATTCAAACTCCACTAACATAATCGTAAATGATGAAAACCCAACAAAAAATGGATAGTTTTAAAACCTGCCCTGAACAATTTGTAGACAATAATGTATGGTAAATAGCAGTTATACAGTGTGTTTGGAAAGTCACTGTGCACTTGTATATTTATTAACAAACATGTTTCAATATAGAATACAGGAGGTAAATATGAATCACAATTATAAAAAATGTTGAAAGTGATCCCTGTTGTAATAAGTACAGGCTTCGATCCTTTTCATTTTGTTTCTAAACACCGCTATCAGTTGCTGGCTTGAAACAGGTCAAATGAATGCTGTTATTGCTGCTTTAAAAACTGCACAGTGGCTTTCCAAACACCCTGTATAAAATTATTAGAAAAACAGTAGATGCAGACAGACATTTTTTTGAGAAAATGAAAAAATTGCATAGAATAGCTTTTAATGCATTGAAATTATTGCATGTGTACTGCCAGACATCTACATTCATCTATAACATGTAGAAATAAATATATGCTATAATTCTGTATTATAATTTTACTGTTTGTATGAAATATTTTTTTATATTAAAACAAAATAGCAGACTTACAGAGGTAATCATAAAAACCAAATCAAGAAAAGAATCATACCCAAGTTCAGGGTCCAATGCTAATGAATCTGGGTGTTCTAAACCTGTAGAGATGATGGCCAGCCTATATCGTCCATCTAACAAACTGGTAAAGATCCTTCCATGAGGACGATTTCCAGACAAATCTGTATCCATCCAGTAAAGGTTACTGAAATTGTGAGGAAGCTAAAGTTTGTTGTATAATATTTTTGTAACAATTTCTCTCATCATCATAAGAGAAACAAGAATATACAATGTACTTGTAACACTTTGAAACCAAAGTCAGGAATGGATTCATTAAAACAAATTATAATTATTACATGTTTCCCCCCCTCATGACAGAGTTAACAGTCATGAATATGGATATACAATGCTATGAATTTGTACAGAAAAATATGGTACATAAGACAAAATCAATTTTAGTATCAATGAAAACAAACATCATGTTTAGATACTGGAAGATCTTGAGAAAAATATCAAAACATTGTAATGGTCTACAAACCAGACAGACAGTTCATGTGAGATTCACAAATGATAATTTCTCCTAAACTTCTTACCATGCATGCTTCCAATAAAAATTAGGAAACAGTTTGTTACAGTAGAAAAATACATTGTACATATTTGATCATTCATTAAGGTTTAAAGATATTTTATGCAGATGTTATCTGTACACTAGAGAATTATCCAGCATTTTACACCTTCAGAAAAATCTGAAGTAACAAAAGATTCAAAGAGTTCAATGATAAGAGATTTTTAATAAAAATAAGAAATATCACATACAACTCACTAACCATCCACAACCCAATTACAATTTATTTTTTTAATAACCTATGAAATAGCCTAACTGCTATGGGGCCACAGTCTTACTAAAAAAATGCTGTACTGTGTACAGAGACAAAGCATCTATACTGAATATTAAGATTTTGTGATCAAACTAGATGTTTAAAAGCCTTCATGACCCTAAACACAAGACTGATAAGCACTTTCATAACTGTGGCAGAGGTTTGATTACAATAAAAATAAATTTTTACATTTAAAGTTTAAATATTAATTCAATAGTTCTTCAAAGCAACCTCTTAGTATACCAGTACCAAAATACATTTATCTTAGCCAGTACTCTTTCCTGTATACCAGTACTCAAATATTTGTTTTGACACTTTCTTTGCCAGGTAACTGTGCTCCCTAATGAACTATTTATCATGTGCTGAGTGCAATCAAGTGTTCTTCATGAAAGATACCTTCATGATTATGTCAATGAGACTGCATTTCGGGAAACAATACTGAAACCACAAAGTGTGAGTGCTAAGCGCCACTGCATACTTTGTCTTTCATTGTTTGTTTTATTTAATGATAAATATAAATTAATGCACCAAAGAAACAAACAAAAAAACCTTTAAAACAATTTACAGCCCTGTTTTCAAAGATTACCACCCTGATGTTATATTTAAAAGTTAAGTAAACCACTTTATTATCAATGTATCTTAAATTATAAACTGTTTGATTCCAAGTTCATCAAGTTTCTCATTTTCAAAAGGAAATAATTCCCAACCTGCACCATAATAATCCTCTGATTTCTAATTTATGCATTTATCTTCTTGCTTTCCTAAGATATTGTTATGTGTTCAACCCACAGAAGCACTCATCCAAAACTATCTTTCAAGTACTGAGTATCATTCTGTTTGCCAGTGCTATTAGAGAAGTTTTAGAAAGATCATATTCTGATTCAGATAAACCAGTTTTATCAGTGAAATTTTATTACATCTCAAGCATTTAAAAATTAAACTTTAATATTACCCTGAAGTCCAGTCCACAGCCACAGCACTAGGCTTTGCAAGACCTTTTACTTCTAAATTCTGTGGATAACCAGTTCCATCATTGGGATCAGTTGGATTAGGAATGAATGACCTTTTAATAGTTTTATCAGAAGTATCAGTCCAGTACACAATAGCTATAAAGGTGGAAGGAAAAAATACATCCTTCAATTTAACATTATAAATGAACAATTATGGACTGAACTGATGAATACTTGACAAAAAAATTAAATTGCACCTTACCAATATATACAAGATTTTAATCAAACTAAATATTATTTAAAGCTTTAATAAAGTATCTTAACAGCAACATACAGCACACCAAATACAGATGATATCTTGATTTGATTAACATTAAATCAATTGTTTTGGACAAGCATTATTACCATACACTGGTTCAAACATATATAATAATTAATATTTTTACTTTCCCATACTGCAACCAAGTTTACATCTTCAAGTGATGTTGAGGATTAGTCTCATAAATTACAGTAATTATGAATTCTTAAACAACCCCACTTCATCAGCTTAAGAGGAAGTATAAGCTTACTATGTATTGGATCATAGTCAATAGCAAAAATCTGACTCTCTTCTTGGATCAAGGAAGATTGTCTCCCATTTTTTTCATCCAACATACGGATTTCTGAACCACTAGCTATCATTACAACAGCTGGAGGATCTAAACCAAAACATTTTACACACACAAAGCAGAATTAGTAAAAAACATACATACAATGAAATGTAGCAAAGAAAATTTCTTTTGTGATTACCACAAAAACCAATTTTTGAAAAAAATAAATTCACAACATATGAAGGAACATGTTCCAAGTATAATGAGCACAAACACTACAATCACTATTCAATTTTATGAAAAGCAGCCCTTTTATGAATCTGGTAGAAATGGATATAGCTTTCTGATTGCATGATGCGAGTTAAACTTTTGATACATTATCAACCATCATTTCTCATCCCACAAACCATAATAAAACAAACAACAAAAAAGCAAATAAAGAAAAATCAGTCATCCAAACAGTATAAACATTTTAACAAATGTACACTATTACTTACCAGATACTAAGAATGTTCAACATTGTTTTTCTGTAATTATTTTATTTTAATGTCAGAAATGTATCAACTTTTAATTGTCATTAACAAAAACAAAAATTTAATATTCTATTATACATAAAGTATATTTAACACATGCTATAGCTTAGTATCATGTTATGTGGAAGTTGAATCAAGCAATACCACCTCCAGTTACACATCCACCTAGATATGCCTTAAAACCCTTCTTACAGGAACAGCTATAAGTTCCATTGTAGTTTATGCATATCTGGGAGCAGTTGTGACCAAACTTTGCACATTCATCAATATCTAGAGAGAGAAAAAAACAAACATAATTTAAATAATAATTTAAAAAGTAAAGGTTATAATTAGTCTGGTTTTAAAAGCTTTAGAATGATCATATCTTCAAGTCTTATGAAATTAAAAAAAATTAAACTCAAGTGTCAAAACATGCATCATTAATAGTGATATTAAATGGAAAACAAGCACTGCAAGCAATGAAAATGCTGATAATGCCTAAATAATACAATTTATACAATTTATTAATTGTATCGCAACAGATCAGGAGTTCAAAGGCCATGTCATCATATTTGTTGATCTGCATTAAAAAATTTATGGAACTACTATTTTACGAATTTATGTTTGGAATCAAATTATAGATTATAATTTAAACTTTAATGTTACATACAAGTTAATTTCTTAAAAGTTAATATTAAAAGAAACAAGGAACCACCTAAATAAAGAGTTTAGTATTTTCACATCACAAACATCTAATTTCATCCAGTACTACATACAACATATCTCGTGACTCGCATATTCTAGCTTGTCAATATGGGTAACTTATGTTTAAGTCTATAGTTTCATACAAATTAGGAACTCAAGAGTCTTGTATCTTTTTATTTTACTAAGACATGGCCTATGTACTGAATCAAACACAGTGACCCCATTACCCTGTTTCTACTTTTAGAAACAGACATGTATAATCTTACTACAATATACAACATGAATAACAAATAAACAGCTCAAAATGTCCCCAAGTGGTTTTTTTCAGCCACTTTAATTTGTGAAAAGGCTACCACTTTCTTTCGATCAAATTTCAGTCTGCTCAAAGTTTCATACTTTTATTTAGACTTAAACACAGCTTAGTTATTAAGCTTAATAAATTATGACATCAGTTACAATTTTTTTGGTTATTCAACTGTATATATATAAATCCTAAAAAAAAATTGTTAAATATCCTCTACATGCAAAATTTAGAAAGGCTTAGCAACCAGTATCCAGCAGCAATCAAGTTCAAAGGTCACAGCTAGAAGATACAACTGTTTGCTTTATGTCTATTTATTGTTCTGTATTTTAAGAAAAATAAGTTTAATAACTTATTTCTAAATAGTAATTATATATATATAATATTATATTATATAATATTTTAAATTTTAATGCATAATACAAAACATTAGCCCCCTAAAACAGTCAAGACCAGGTCAGTTTTATATTATTGGATACTGTAACATGAGTGCACATACCCCAGATCAATGCAAGTTATGAAGTGTTAGCTAGGCATAACTAGAATGCCAATATATATATCATTATGAGACTTAACCTACTTGGACTAATATGTAGTTATTCTAGCATGAAAAGTTTTTTTTAAATGATGGTTACATGGTTAGTCAAGTTAACACAACTCACAGAGTAAATAGAAAATAAGAAATATAAAGTCTTACTAAAAAGAAATGTTTATAATGTATTTAGGAGGTTTTAGAGATAACACAAATAACATTTGAGGTTATAGGAATGAATAAGTTTTTAATCATAACATGAAATCACTTCGCATTCAAACTAGTAATCAAACAGACTCAACAAATATTTGTGTACAAACATCTTGTAATCTTTACTGGTATGCCAAATTTTGTGAAGGTAGACATACTGTATCAAAGGTTATAGGGTAAGTACTTAGTATGAGAATGTGCCCATAGGTATGAACTTGTGTACATTATACAGAGCCTATTGCAACAGGGTTAGAAAAAATTAAAATACCAGTTTGTTCAACATAGTTATGATCAGATTTTTCTTCTAGTTCATAGTTCAAGTTAGTTATGATCATATTTCTCTTCTACTTCAACTTACCCTCACATTTCACACAATTAAAAACACATGTTCAACATATTTAAAAATTTATGACACACACAGATCTGTGGGTATGAGAGAGATAATGTGTGCTTATAAACTTGTATAGATGAGATTAAATCCTTGAGCTACCACACACAAAGCATGTGAGATCCCTTAACTACCTTGACATTGTTTGAAGGTAACTGGTTTGATATTTGGGACTACTTACCTTCACATTGTTTGGGATTACTTTCCATAACTTTATATCCTTTAGGACACACACAAATATAACCTCCTTTTTCCAGAGCTGTACAGTTATGTTTGCAGCCACCATGGGTTACTGTGTCGCAAGTACCTGTGTCTAAAATATATTTATAAAACAACAACATGGCTTTAACCTTATCTTAACAAAATAAACATATATAACCGACATTGCTAAAACTTAAACCATTAACACCCTCACATACAATTCATTATTATGATGAAGGTAAAAATAAATTAGCTTTTGTTGATACCCAAGTTAACCAACTACACAATTCAATGTCAAAATAAAACATCTATTGGCCTCATTGACAGCTTTATATCATTTTTAAAGCATAATATTTTACTGTCTCCTAAACAGAACTTACAACATCTGTTCCAGCTATTTCTCCATTCAATTTAATATTACCTTTTTATAAATAAAACTAAGCTTACTAGAAATCCTGCAGATTGATCATTTCATGAATTCTTCCCCTTCCTTTTCAAGAAATTTTCAAAAGAACACAACTTCATAAGCTAATCTATTATATCTATTCATGTATTAGGTTATGTATTCATTTCAAATTCACAATAAGTTTCAAACCTTCATTCTGTATTTCTGCATTAGTGATTTGTCTACTAACAACTTTATTGTAACTGCAATGACATTTATATTGGCAAAACTTTAAAACCACTTAAAAATACTTGACTGACAGTATAGAGTATAAAATTTTAACTTCTTATGCTTCTACAGTATGTATACACAAATAATAACTGCAACATTGTTTTTGTTTTTATAACTTATTTACTTCACATTCTGCATATGTAAAACGAAAATAAGCTCTAGCAATTATGAACAATTTTTTTAAAAACAAACAATGTTAGTTAACTTGCTTTCCCATGCTGGAGGTTTTCTTATTATTACTTCCATTTACAGTACTAAACTAACTGTCCACAACAAGGAGTCATTAAATTAGGAAAGTTTAAAATAATTATTAATCTTGTATTCCTGGTCTTGTTTGATAAGTGCTATTCTCCTTGCTTAGATAGTTCAAAAGAGGTGGTGGTACCTTTGAAGCAAGATAAACATTAAGGGCAACAAACTCCCAGTTAATTAACGAAATATCTAGGTTATACTTTATATTATCATAGATGTACCCAAAAATATAAGAATTCAAGCCCACAAACAATGAATAGGTAGATACTAATTAAAGAATTAATTCCAGCTTTTAGATGATGCAGAATGAGCACTTGGTTGTTTAAATTTGGAACATTGTTTAAAAACCCAATGATAACTTGTTCACCTAAGCAACAAAAATACTTACGACATCCATTTTCATCAGACATATCCCCACAGTCATTTTTGTGATCACATACTTTGGAACGGGGGATACATTTTTTGGTCAAGCACTTGAACTCTGTATTGTCACATTTAACAGGTGGACTGTGACACAAAGTGTGATTATTTTCATCTGAACCATCACCACAATCATCATCCCCATTACATAACTTCCACCTTGGAATGCAGCGATGGTTCCCACACTGAAACTGTCTGCTTGTGTCACACTTGTAATCTCCTGAAAACACACAAATGTAAAGATTCCATATATTTACTACTATTCTCGACAAGATTTTCCATAAATGGATTCTGTCAAATATAAGAAAAGCAAAAATGAGCTGCTATTGTATATTTAACATCTCAATGACACAATTAGCTCAAACTTCTTTATAACTTAATATGCACAAAAACAAAATTATTTTTTCAAATGTTCTTAGTTTCAAAAGTTGAAATTACAGATTCTGCTTTTCTTAAAGCACCATAAAAACAATGTTGTGTTGGCCTAGGAGCTAAATTTGTGTAAGCCCTAAATCCCATGTAATTTTACAAGGAATAAAATTACCAATGAGCCATAAGGCTAAGCTTTCTCTAGCCTATAACTAAATATCCCACTGTTATTTCCAATTATCTTAGCTATAAACAACAAATAATAATAAAAAATATTATAATGTTTAGGACACAGAATTATTTTCTTGGATATTGACCCTCTATGGTTCAAGTTGTAAAACAGTCTCAAAGTACCATGGTGAGAGCAGATTTCCTTGCAGTTGTTATGCAATTATTATTCAAGATAATAAAACAACAAAAAACAACTTGTACACACAAAACTACACAAATTAAAATTATTTGTACAACAATAACAAAAAATTTAGTTTTTAGAAGCTAACAAGTCAAAAACTAGAAATTTGACAAATAAACAAGAACTTTTTCATGTTAATACTACCCCTCTAAATTCAGTAAATTTCAATGATAGTTTTTAATGTAATCAAATGTGTTTTATATTAGCACTGTTCCTTTAAGATTAAGTACAAAAAAAAACGAGAGAGACAATCATGAATTTTAATATTTACATTAATGCAGTTATGTTACAAAAACTTAGAGTGCTTTATTAACAATATTAACAATACATTTTCATTTCCTATACTGAGACACAATCTATGGAAACATCTTTGTGCATTTGAAAAGTTCAAGTATGTTAGTACATTCAGTGTAAGTGTTATTTATTTTGTAAGTTAACATTTAACAACTATTTAGTTTTCACAACAGGGGTATTAAAGATTGTTTGTCTTAAGTGTTAGCTGTGACAAATTTCAACATGTAACTTTGTACTAGTTTTATGTCGTGTTGGCTTTACAAATTGTTGTTGTTGCATTACTATAATCTTCAGTATTTTTCTTGTTACCTTAACCGAGTATGTTAAGCTACTGTATATCTCAATTTAGAAAAAGTATATGACCTCAATAAAAAAAAAATAAATAGAAGTGGCTAAGCTACAATAAACAAGTAGAGAGTAAAACTGAAGAGAAAAATCAAGTGCAATCCAGCAAGAAAATTTGTTTGAGAAAAAAAACAACATGAAGTTAACTGGCATGAGTGACTAGCCATGGTGAGCAACATTTTATATCGAGTGCTCACAATTTATTAGAGGTAAGGGAAATAATATGTTTCGTCAAAGGTTAAAGTAATTGAACCTGTTTGTGTAAATTTTCATAAAATGAGAATTATTTGAAGTTCAGGATACAATCCAAGGTAGCATAAGTGAATTATTCACTGATACTATAAAAAGAGTAGATTGAATTGGATTCTAAAGTGCAGGTGTTTGTACATCATTTATTTTTTTTAACACAAGTCTGACTTCTTTTGAATACATTATTTTAAAGCAAGCGAGTTGTGTTCTGTCCTTTTGTTGTTGATATTTACCAACAACTCATAGAACCTACTGTCACAGAATCCTCAGCCCACCAACATATATTTAAATTGGACATTAAATCCTATACTGTAAATGAGTTTTTCTCTCTAAAACTTGCAGAAATTATTTTATTCACCATTTCCTATTCTCTTGAATTTGTTAAACTCAGATATCTGAACAACTGTTAATTCTCTTGAGAATAAATTAAAATGGCACTTACTGCATATGTCCTCCTTTTCATCTGATAAATCTCCACAATCATCCTCGCCATCACAGACAAAGTCAAATTGTAAACATACCTGTAATGACAACTGCTATAAGACGTGAAATACCAAAGTTCTTTTTTTCGTGCATTCACAGAATAATTATTCGGATTTCACAAACATTTTTTTTTCCTTTTCACTGTAACTTAATAGTACAATGGTAATCTTTTTTTTTCCTCCATTAATAATCAATACAAACTTTATGCCTGTAATTTGTTATAATATTCTGGATACGAAGGTCATTCACACACAGATTCAGTAAACATGGTCCATCTAATGTGAAAACTTTGTTTCTACATGCTTACAAAAAACAAGTAATAAAAAAAAGTGCCTAAAGTACAACAAATGAAAATACTTACAGTATTGTTACACTCAAAGTAAATATCTTGACAATATCGACCTGCAGGGTATCTAGTTGGACAGTTCTGTTCATCTGATATGTCGTGGCAGTCTTTTCTCCCATCACACAAAAGCTTGGAATCAATGCAGTGACCACTCTGACATTTGAATTGGTTTTCCTAACATGGGAAAAAAAAATTCAAATAAACTTCTTCAGAAGATATACTTATTCAGCTTCTATTGCTATAGTAACATTTACAGCAGTTTTAAGTGTAGATTTACAACTTTTTGATATTTACTGGTTACTGGATAGCTCCCCCCACCTATTTTTCTGAGTTTACCTATTCCTCTCAAGCTCATTCAATATTTTTTTTAAAGAACATGGAAATATGATTCAAAAGCAAAAACAAAATATAATACAGCCCAGAAACAATAATTTCTGAGGTAGATAAAATACTACTGTGCAGTAAATTTGAAATAACATCTGATTAAATATGCAAAGAAAAACACATGAAAAAAAAGTAGTATTAAGGCCTTCAAAATGACCAGCTAAATGTCATAGCAATAAAAGTATTTCCAAACTAAAAAAACATTTACAACCAGAAAATAAATTGATGAATTTCCAATTCTGTATACTTAGCATACAAAAACAGATAAAATGGTGAAAGTAATTAAAAAAAATAACTGAAGAGTTACACTTGAGAAAAATATGAAACAACTGATATAATTATTAGGAAATACAGTAAAACAACTTTGACTTTTTTTATGAGCAAGTTGAATGAAACAATCAAAGAGCAATTATAATGAAAATACATCACAGAGTGTGGTACAATTTGATAAAAAATGGACATTGACAGTGTACTGCATGTTAACCTGCTTAAAGAGAAAGTAGTAACAAAAGGATCTAAAATTTAAAAACATTGAGTATGTTTATTTCTAAATCATATCAAACCAATTCTTCAGAATACAATTACCACTAGCTATTCATAAAGTACTAAACTATTAACTTTATAATATTTATTTAGTAAAATATTACTCCAAGAGCAAAAGAATTTTGCCATACTCATTGTATTTATTTGCCAGAAATATACTAATTTATCTTTAATATTCAAGAATAAACTTTTTAACTATGATATCATGATGCAGCCTACTTTTACTGATCAAGACTGTATATTACTATATAATAATGTGTATTACTTAGATGTCTCAACAATCACAAGATACTCCAACAACAGTACCATCAGAAAATAGATCCTCAAACCAAATTGGTTACAAATTAGCATACAGTTTCATCCTACTTTATTAAATATTGTTACTGAACTATTCCGTGTAGTCCCAAAGTCACTGAAATATATTTTAACTTTCATAAAGACCAATACAAGTGTTATGATTTCAGTAGCCATGATACCATCTCACCTTACACTGATAATTCAGACAACCTTTTTCATCACTTCCATCATCACAGTCGTCATCATGATCACACCGCCAGCGCGAAGGAATGCATTTCTTGTTATCACACTGAAATTCACTTTCTGAACAATCTCTATAAAGGTTTTCTAAAAGTAAAACAAAAATAAGCAACCAAACTTTTTTTTTTATTATTTACCACAAATAAATTCTGAATGTTTTAATAACTGTTACATCTGCAGATTTTAAAATATATAGTATACTGTAAATTAAAATAATGTTTTTCCTACTCTATATTTAATTTCATTATGATCATAACCAGGCTTCATCACATGGAAGGTTTTTTAGGTTTTCTATCCTACAATTTAGAAAAGCTTAAAAACTTAGAAGCAATAAAGAAAATTAGCACTTATAAAACAGGTTTTTCTCTTTCTGTAAAGGTACAATATCTCTAACTAACCACATATGGTTTCATCCTCATCTGATTTATCTCCACAGTCATCTTCGAAATCACAGCGCCACCTCAATGGAATGCATTTCTTGTTCTTACACTCAAAGTCGCCAGTTTCATGACACTTAGGACAATATTCAGTATTTGTCTCATCTGAATTATCTCGACAATCATCTTTTCCATCACAGAAAAGCCATGTAGGAATGCATCGATAGTTACTGCGAGTTGGACACTTCTGCCAGCCTTGTGTACAATTACGGTTTCCTACAAATAACAAAAGGAAAGGTTTTTCCACTCGAGCAATAGAGACCTCAGGAAACTATGATGTTGGTTGATGAAATTGATTTTTGCAATTTTTATATTTTGGTTTCTTAACATATTATAGCCAAGCTAAAGTGTTGATATACCTTCCCACAACCAACATAATACATTGGTGAGCAAAATCAGTTTAAAATAAATAAATCTGTTCACACTTAAGAAAAAACAGTCTTAATATTTCACAAAAACTTACGGCATAAATGAGCTGGCTCATCAGAATCATCACCACAGTCATCATCAAAATCACAATACCATAGCTTGGGAATACATTTTCCATTTTTACAATGATACTGTGTTTCGGGGTCACACTCTTGGTGATCTGAGGAGAAAAACGTTTTCACACTTTTAGCAACACACAGTATAAACTGAAATATACAACAGAATATTTCAGTTTGAATTATCCCATCAGATGAAATTGTATTAAAGTATTCTTGATCAAATATAAAGACTTATTTTAAAACTAACACACTTCCACAACACACTAAATTTCTTGTTTACATTCAAAATTACCCAAATACAACAGTTGCTGTAACCACTACATTTTAATGGACTAACACTCCAAGAAATACTATCCTACTACCAATACTACCCAATAGTTAATTAAAAAACAAATGTTAAGAAAACTGCAAATATTTAACATAAGCACATTTTTCTTTAAAACTAATTTTACTAGTATTTCGTAGTATTATTGTGATTTTTGATCAAACTGTTTCTTTGGTGGTGTTGTAACACAATATATGATTCAAAGGTAAACTTAGAAACTACAGAAACACTAAATTACGTTTTTGTTTGTAACTTAATTATAAAATTAAACACTAGTACTACATTAATTTTTTTTCTACATACACATAATAAATATAATTATATACAAATAATATTTCCCCAAAAAAACCAAGTACTTTCATTCTGTTAAACAGTAAAACCACATGGTAAGAGCTGCTCTGACCAAGAATTTATACACTTACGACACACAACAGGATCTTCATCTGATCCATCTGAACAGTCATCATCTCCATCACACTGCCAAGACTGAGGAACACAACGGCCAGTATTGTTACACTTGATGCTGTGTTCCCCACAGGGAAGGTCTGTTGAAAATTGTGAAGTTTCTTTGTGTAAAAATATTCAGTATATTTATCAATAAAAACACAGATACAATTTTTAACAATGCATACAGTAAAAGTGTAGAAAACACACTTTATCTTACAATGAATGCAATCATTGAGACATTTGAAAACATAATGCCTATCTTGCTACTTAAACCCAAATTTAAGCTTACAATGTAAATACTTCAGTGAAAAAAATAAATCTACCAGAAAGTGATTAAAAACTAAACATAACAGTACTTGTACACTCACTGCAATATTTTTCATCAGAGTTGTCTCCACAGTCATTATTTCCATCACAAACCTGGAGCTGAGAAATACAGGTCTGATTATTTTGGCACTGAAACTGGCCTACTTTACAAAAGAATGGAGCTGCAAAACAAAAATAATGGCATGCACAACATGAAATAGTATGTCTTAAAAATCTCTGATTGTAAAATAGTAAAACAAAAAAACTACACAACAGCATCAGTAAGAACACCTAAAATATAATTTAAAGTCTAAATCAGAAGTAAAAAAAATGACATTGCTTTTACTTCATAACATATGTTAAATAGGATTAAATTGCTTTTATACAATAATTTAAGTATATAATTTCAAACCTACATAGTGAAATTAGATTCAGTGAAACATCTGTTTCAAGTTGAAGAGAACCAACTTGGTGTAAGCTAGAAAACTTGATTTAAAACAATACAAATAAACAATTTATCACCACAGATAAATGAATTTCTAAATACTACAGTGTTAACCAAAATTATTTGCTCAAATCCAACTTCCTCAAAGGTAAATGGAATATTTTTTGACAAAACCAATCTGATTTGTTTATCTTTCTATCAAACTGTGTGGAATAGTTCCATATACAGTTCCAAATTAAAGCTCAAAGCACATTCTGAAATCTGAAAGAACATACTAAACAAGGGTGTATTGAGGTACACGAGATATAAAGATTATGTAAAAAACGATTTTTAGGGAAATTTTTTTTATCTGGTTAGCCTGATGAAAAAAGAAAATTCAATATAATGAACATAAAGATTTCTCCCTTCAACAAACTTAAGGTTCTTTTAATATAATCTTTCCAATCTGAAACAATATTTTACATGGTGTTTAACATACTCTCGTCAATCTTAAACAATATTTTACTGGTAACAGACAGACATACAAGTACATTGCAAATACACTTACGACAATTCTTTTCATCAGATTCATCCCTACAATCATTTTTACCATCGCAACGCCAGATAATAGAAATACATCTATCATCACCACCACTACAGCGATGTTGTCCACTTGTACAGTTGGCTATACAAGTTTTACCATTACTGAGCAGAATGAACTGATCAGGACAAGCACAAGTGTGACCACCACCAGGTGAAAGTAGACACAAGTGGCTGCATTCTCCGTTATTTGTCTCACATGGATTAGGATCTGAAATCAATAGAATACAAGTTTATTTTATGTTTCATCACTCTTAACTGAAGGAAATCAAAATTGCCATAACGTAAGGGAAATAGTGTAATTCACAAAACACTTTGTTCCTTGTGTTGATCAACTATTAATGTTTTCTTTAGTATTTGTTAATTGATTGATTGATTTAGTGTTTTATGGCACAAAGCAACAAGGCTATCTGTGCCAGACATCTGGTAAAAATGTAAAAAAAAATGTAGTCAAAGACAAATGGAAATGAAGGTAAAACAAAAAAGTATAAAACCAATGTTGACACCTAGTCTACAACGTTAAGATAAAAGGCAGAGTGTAAAAAGTTGTAAAGTATTTACACCAGCAAAAAGGTAATGATCATAACCCGCCAGGAAGACTAACAGGTAAGTTCAAGACCCACTGTCAGTCACCTGAAGTTGGTCTTTCCAGTCCTGGTTCCGGGTTATGAGTCAATATGGCCAGTACTAAAAAGTAAAGTTGTAAAGGTGATATACGTTATGCCGCAAAAGTATAATAACAACTCACCAGGACGACTAACGAGTAGTTCAAATGGATAGTTCAAACAGTAGCGTTAATCACCTGAAGTTGGCCTTTCCAGTCCTGGTGTCGAGTTATTTAATGTTCTGGCCATTGTCAAATGTCAAATTGAATAAGAGAGATTAAAACTGTAAAAAAGGAGCCACAATAAAAAAGGTGTCATGAATAAATATGCAAAACTTAAATGAGATGAAAAAGATAAATGGCCATTAAAAAATTAAAAAGGTTATCAAGGTGGACAGAGTCACCATCACCAATAACTCTGTCCAATGTTACAGACTGACCCTGGGAAAAAAATGTTTAAAATATTGCCCTCGTTGAGAATTGTAACGATGGCAAGAAAGTAAAACATGGCTGACAGTGATTTGAGTGTTACATAAACTACACATTGATGCATAAAAGAAAATGATGAGTTAAAAAACTGTGACCAATGCATAGCCGAGCGAGAACAACTTCCTCCTTCCAAACTTATGGAAGCTAGATGGCCAAACTCCAATTTTGGGTTTGATTTGAAAAAGTTTGTTGTTGTGCTGCTCACTCCAAGTGGACTGCCAGCTGGCATGGAGCAGAGCTTTGAAGACAACACCATAGACCACATACAGTATAGGCATAGGGGTGATGGTGCTGAAGCAGACATATTTAGCTGCCATGTCTGCAAGCTCGTTCCCGTGAATACCAACATGGCCTGGTATCCAGAAAAACTGGATTGAAGTACCTGCTAATGAGAAATGGGCCAGTCGGTTTCGAAAATTAGCGAGAATAGGATGTGAGCTAACGTGTAGAGATTCCAAGGCAAGTATAGAACTAAGCGAATCAGTATAAATAGTGCAGTTAGAGTACTGCTCAGCTGCAATATGATCCAGGGCAAGAGATATGGCATACAGTTCAGCAGTGAACACAGAAGCTGTAGATGGGATTCTGTGCACAACTACTGACCCATAGCAAACCATAGCAGAGTCCACTGAATTACCTGATTTGGAACCGTCTGTATAAATAGGAACTGAATGATTGTTTGAAAGATATTTATTGAATAAAAGACGGTACTTCCAATCCGGAGTATCTGCCTTTTTTGGGTGACTGAAAGAAAGGTCACATTTGGGGGATGTAATAAGCCATGGTGGGATGGGCCGACCTGTGGAATCTGCAATGTTATCCAAGGACAGACCAATTTCATCCAATTGCGCCCAAATGCGAAGACCAAACCGAGCAATGACAGATCGTCTGTTCTGAAAAAGTACTGCCCACCGAGGAAGGAAAACTCATTCCCAGGTGGGATGCTTTGGTAAGGAACGAAGTTTCGAAGTATATTGTAAAGATAGCTGCAAACGGTGAAGGTGTAGAGAAGGTTCATGAGATTCAATGTATATGCTTTGAACTGGAGAGGTACGGAAAGCCCCAGTGCAGAGTCGAAGTCCTTGGTGTTGAATGGGGTCCAGCATCTTTAAGGCCGAGGGTCTGGCAGAGCAATGGACGATTGATATATAGTCGAGTTTCGATCTAATAAGAGCACGATATATCTTTAACATTGAACAGCGATCTGCCCCCCAATTGGTAGAAGAGAGAACACGGAGGATGATTAGTGCTCTTGTGCATTTGACCCGAAGCTGCTTTAAGTGTGGTATAAATGTCAGTTTACGATCAAAGATAAGCCCAAGAACTTTGTCTCCAGGACCACTGGCAGCAAAACTACACCAACATGAAGTTCAGGATCAGGGTGAATACCTCGTCGACGGCAAAAGTGCATGCATACAGTTTTGGAGAGAGAGAAATTAAAGCCATTCGCCAGAGTCCACTTCCGTACACAACTGAGGACAGTTTGTAGTTGCCGCTCAATACATCATGTTTGACGACTGACATGAGATGTGAAAGTTGTCACCATTCAGCCCATTCGCAACAGTGAGAGGGAGTTGTTCAGTGATGACATTTATCTTTATACTGAAGAGTGTGACACTCAAGACACAGCCTTGAGGGACTCCAAGTTCCTGTACAAAAGAACGGGAAAGTCTCGAACCCAAACGAACTTGGAATCTCCTGTCCATTAAAATTTTTTTAATAAGCAAGGGTAGATGGCCACATAACCCATATGTATGGAGGTCTTGCAAAACGCCATACCTCCATGTTGTGCTGTAAGCCTTCTCTATGTCAAAAAATATTGATACAAGATGTTGGCAGTTAAGAAAGGCTTCTCTGATAAATGTATCAAGACAAATAAGGGGGTTTGTAGTGGAGTGCTGTCGATGGAACCCACACTGGGTGGGCGAGAGGAGGTTGTTTGATTCAAGGAACCAAACAAGACGAGCATTAACCATCCTTTCTAAGGTCTCACAGAGACAGCTCGTCAAAGCAATTGGACGATAGTTTGAAAGTATCTTCGAATTTTTCCCTGGCTTAGAGAAAGGTAAAATAATAGCCTTGCACCAGGCATCAGGAAAAACATTCTCCTGCCAAATCCGGTTGAAGATAATCAGAAGGACATCAAGAGAAGCAGAAGATAGATGGTGCAGCATGTCATAATGAATATCATCAGGTCCAACAGACGTACTGGCAAACCAATGAAGGGCCATTTTTGTTCCACCAGAGTAAAGGGACAGTTATAGTCAAAGAAACAGTCAGTTCGAAAGGAAAGAGGTGATCGCTCTGCCCGAATCTTGATGGCCAGGAAGGTGGAGGAACAAGCAGAAGTGCTAGATACCCGACAAAAGCTTTCACCTAGAGTGTTTGCAATGTTCCGGACATCAGTCACTTCTTGACCACCAGAAAGTAAGATTGAGAGGGGAACAGAATTGTAGTGCTCATTAACCTTTCAAATCCTGTCCCATATGATCTTGGAACTGGTGGTAGAAGATATGCTGGTTGTGAATTTAATCCAAGATTCATTCTGGCTTTGAAATCTTACCCACCTAGCATGTGCACGAGCCTGTTGGAAAGCAACCCAGTTTGAAAGTATGGGACATCTACAAAAAGTATCCCAGGCCCGTTTTTGAGCCTTCTGTGCTAAATGGCAAGCAGAGATAGGTGTGGAAGTCGATTCATCAACTTTTTTAACCACGGAGGTCAAAAGGCTTTTCATTTGCTTTGAAAATGATTCTCTTGGAGGCACAGAGAGATCTGTCTGCACTCCCACTGTAGTTGTAGAATGAAGTGCAGCAGCATATGTCCGAGATGGAGTTGTGGACAGCAATTTCCGAGCCTCAGGATAACTAATGTTATGGGTCATTTTCAAATGCTGCACCTCTTTTTCCTCCAACCATTTTGGGCAAGAATAAAAGTAAGAGGGGTGAGAAACATTGTAGTTGATGCAATATTGCTCCATGTCACAGTCATAGGCATCGTGGTCCTTGCCTCCACAACGAGCACATGTCAGGGAACCACAACAAGATGTCTTTGAGTGGCCTAATCTCTGACATTGGAAACATCGAAGAGGGTTTGGAACATATGGCCAAACCCTGCAAATAAGATAACCTGCCTTGATGGTGGCAGGTGCATGTGGTGGTGAAGTAAATGTTAAAACGAGGGTATTTGTTGGCAGTGTAACTCCATCTTTGCGAGTGGAGATGCACCTCACTGCAGAAACTCCTTGAGTGGAGAGACCAGAGAGAATCTCTGATTCGGGAACATTCTTCAAATCCCTTTCAACAATAACTCCTCGTGAAGAATTCAAAGTAGCATGGGGTGTAACCTCAATAGGTACATCCCCAATTGCCTTTGAATTTAACAGGAGTTCACTGTGTTGGGATGTGGATGTTTCAACCAATATGTCACCATATCGAAGTTTCTTTACCGACTTTGGCGAGCCAGCAAGTTCCTCTGGTCCCTTTTGAATCAAGAAAGGGGGCATTTGCCAGAAAGGTTTTTCCGAAAGAGAATGTAATATAACAAAATGAGATACGTGTGTTACTGATGTTGAAGATTGCTGTTCTGAGTATTCAAGACGTGGTCGCTTGCCTATTGACTGTTTTTTTGCAATTTTATTTAAATTTTTGGAGGATCCATATGGAACAGGAAAAGTTTCGGTACCCACTGACCCCACCCACCATAGGGCCCTACAAGGGGATGCACTACAAAGTCATGCAAGGACAATGTAGCAACACCAGGGTTTCGTGAGCACTATACCCAAAGACCAGCATCAGGCACAATGTACACAACACCCATTGAGAACTTCCAACACTGGTACTTGGTTGGCTTTAGCCCAAGTGGACCAGCTGACTGACCCAAGGGGGCCCACCCAAAGGACACCCGTCTACAGGAATTCGAGGCCAAAGTGGTGTGTTTGGGTTGTACCCCTGAACCACCAGGATACTCTCCTCCCCTTCACGGGTCACCACGCACGGCAAACACGTGGGTGGATGTTTAGATCCCAGAGAAGGTAACCAGACAGAACAGAACCTTCCCTGGAAGGTTCCCTTCACCACTTACAGGAATCCACACCAAGGGAATTTAGTATTTGTATTTATGACAAAGGTATTCAAGGCTATGTGTTGCCATCCACAATTTCAATGTATTGACAACAGGGAATTCTGCCAGTCAGCAGCATTCTATCACCCATCATCCATGCTTAAAGACTGGCTGTCCCTCGTATAATATACAAACTACTTAGTGTTAATGTTATTCAGTTGCATAACACAGATTCAAACTTATCTACAAATTCCAGAGCTTTATTATGGGTCAAATACATAGTCATGTTCTTAAAGTGCCTAATTTTCATGTACCTCTGTGCTAAAAGACTGGCTGTCCCTCGTATAATATACAATCTAATTAGTGTTAATGTTATTCAGTTGCATAACACAGATTCAAACTTGTCTACAAATTCCAGAGCTTTATTATGGGTCAAATATATAGTCATGTTCTTAAAGTGCCTAATTTTCATGTACCTCTGCATGTCCACACCTGTCAACTCCTAAAACTCCTTTCAACAATATAAAGAAGCTCCAATTTAAAAGAAAATTCTAAACTGTTAATTCTGATTATGGTATTTGAATGGCTCCTTGCATAATAATTTTCAAACAAATCAGTTCAAACCTGACATAATTTTCCTTTTCTACAAGGCGTTCAGAAAGTCACTGTGCAGTTTTGCAATCATATTTTATTCAGAATATTTCAAGCCAGCAACTGATAGTGGTGTTTAGAAACAAAATAAGAAGAATCCAGGCCTGCTACGATGTCAATGAGGGTCACTTTCAACATTGTTTATAATTGTCATTCATATTTACCTTCTGTATTCCATATTGAAACATGTCTGTTAATGAACATATAAGTGCACAGTTAATTTCCAAACATCCTGTACTTGCAATAGGTATCAAGATCCCATTTACAAAATTAAGTCATTCTTTTGAAAATTTGGAAGTAAGGTTCAATAAATCAAGTAAATATACATATGCACAAGTTACATTAAAAATAAATTATACAGGTGCTTTAAAAAAGTGTCAGTAATGCTCTTTTTTTTTTTTGTTTCATGATAAAATAAGCTGAAGTTAGAGAACATTGCCCTGCTTTTCTTCTAATGTTTTCCTTATATGTTACAGAAGCTTAAGTAATATGATGCATGTGCTTGCAAAGAAACTCTTATGTTAAGCAAGTTCAAACAGAATTTCAAATTCTGGTATACACAGCTTTGTTAATATTTACTGGAAAAATATTTCTACGTGAACAGCAAAGAATAATCCCCTTTTATCTGTTGTAGTTTAAGTTTCATGTGAGCATTATGATACAAAATCTTCACTTGAATATGATTTAGATAGCTTGTACAGCATTAGGTGTTATATATTTAGTTAATTTTAAAAGTATTTAATGGCAAGTTTATGTATTATACATTATGTAGTTATCAATTAGAAATTGTTCATAAGAATATTTCACCTTGTTGCTAGAACTTTGAGTTTATTGTATCTCTAGTATTATTGCATCATAATACATTGTATAGTTTAGAATGTTCTAGACTTCTGTTGGGGTATATACATAAAATATATCAATGAGTTGTGATCATACAGTTTATAACTCAAGTTTCAAAATAACGATTTGCAAAATGAAATTATCACAGACTGTACTGTAATAATATTGTTATAAGAATGATTCATCCTGTCAATTTCATCCTAAAATAACTGACCCAGCCTGTGTGAACTTCAATGAAAAATAATTATTTAAAGCTCTGGATTAAACTGTGATAACTGGCAGTGTAATGAAGATTTGTATATACATTTGTTTTTGGTTGTTATTTTTAATACATTATTTTTAAAATTACTAACTGGATTTATGTTTGTTTATAAGTTAAATTAACTGCCAAGATGTTGAAAACACTTACTGCAAAGAATCCAGCATTACAGAACCTGACAGTGTAATACAAAATAAATACTCTCAAACATGTTCAGTTGAAATACCATATTTTTGTAAAATATTAACTTGAAAAAAATGTTTTGGATAGCTGTACTTTGCAACATACATTCCACACTAGATTTTAATGTTATAGAAATTCAGATACATTTAATACATATTTTCCTTGAAAGGACAAAATATCAATTTCTCTATGCAAGAAGAAAGAAAATTGCTATTGACAAAACTTCTTGATGTTCCATTTCAAAACTAATTTCTGAACACTTCTAGAATACAATAGCATTGCAGCATAAGCAATCTAATATTCAATAAAAACAAGCAACTTACACGGTAGTTGTCTCAATGGGTGATAAATATGAATGTCATATGGCCTATGTGATGTATTCCTCAGGATCTGAATGTTCTCTCCAGTGAACTTAAGAGCTTTGTAAAGTCCCTTCATGTTCCAGTCTGTCCAGTACATAAAGTCATCAAATATCGATAGAGAAAACACATGAGGTACCTTTTTTCCTTGGATAACTGTGTGTCGGTTCTTACCATCCATGTCAGCAAATCTTACAAAAAATTTCAAACAAAGTTTAAGTTGAGACCTACAAATGTTTTATCATTGAGAAAACAAAAGTGAAAGTTATCAAACTAATGATGACTTAATTCAAGATATTTACTATTCAGTGTTGCATTATAATAATAATAATAATAATAATAATAATAATAATAATGAACACATTTTTTAAAAATTTCCATAAACTTTTTTAAAGTGTTACTTTCTTAAGTCTGATATTAAAATATAATTTCAAAACACACCACAATCACTGATTAAGTAAACTTACTCAATATAGTCTAAGTGAGCATCTGCCCAGAAAATTTTGTTGCTAAAATAGTCAATGGTGAGAGCATTTGGCCACACCAGCTTGTCCTCATAGGTTATCAGTCGAGAGAAATTGGACCCATCCAGTCCGATTCGGCCAATGAAAGCATGATGACCCCAGTCAGTCAAGTATAGATACCTTAGGGGAAATTTAATTTATTAATCACTGCTATTTTTGAAATGACATTAGTTAACAGAGACTCCTACCTGTTCTCATATCATGTCACTTGAAATTAAATGATTGTGAGCACCTAACTTTCACAATCTTTTTTTAAATAGGACTTCATGAATTTTCCTACAGTTTTTAGTTAAGTTATCAATATTATCATGCAGCATTTTTTGTTTTATTTTTCAGTTAAATGTTTGGATAACCAAAGTAAACCAATATGGCTGATCACACACACCAGTTATTTCAGAATTGTATCAGTCTCCCAAAGAGTATGAACAAACCTTACAAAAAAAAAAAAAAAAAAAGGAAATTCTAAAAAACAAGCAAGCACATCAAACAAGAAAAACGTAAAAAAATTTTTCTTCCAATATACAAGTTTTTTAAATATAAAAAAATAAAAACTGTTTATCAACACCATTGCAGAGATATGTACATAGGATATCAAAAAAGTAAGTATGTATAATTTTTACATTCTCTTTCAATACAAAACTTGTATTTTCATCTACCACTGAACTTTATAGCAAGCTTCATACTTACTAATTATAAACAAACAACAAAAGAAATTTCTAAACCACATTTAGAACTCTAATTATTACTTTCATATATATAGCAAATTAGCACCTGGAAATTACAATAATTTTAAACAACTTGAAACTTTGTACATCTTCATAAAATCTAAAATTTATTATGACAGTAAAATTTAGCTTGCTTGAGTAATCTTTTCACAAAAATGAAAACTGTGGCAAAAGAGGTCTAATATTATAGCCAACAACTCAGTATTAAAACATAAACTAAGAATAAAACAAACCTCAGCATTTCTTAATTTGTTCACTTACCAAACCTTGTTAATATGTTACATGCTCCATTACTAATCAAGCAATAAAGAAATGTTTAGAAAATTCAGAAAACATTTATTTAATAACACATCAGGTATAATTTCAGCTACTGTAATCACACTACACAACAACTATTTTGGGAAGTTTTGCTTCCTGAAAAGTTTTTGTTGATTGTGTCAGGTATTTGGTGGGTATGCACAAATATAGTTTAAGTTTTGCTTCATCACGTAGGAACAGTTTACAGGCAAAAACGTATTTAATTGCGTTTATGTTTCTAATACGCTATTAAGTTCAACATAAAAGTGTTTTGCTCCTGATTTTCGTTTGTGTTCAATGTTCAGTGCATCACGTTGCAGAGTCCCACAGTAGTCAGCAAGCACTGACAGATTCCAGTTACCATGATATCATTTTTCCATTATAGCAATGTCCTGATGAAACCTTTCACCGTGTTGGTCACTGACAGCACCGAGTTTTGTGGGGAAGAAGTCCAAGTGTATTTGTTTGTTTGTTTGTTTTGGAATTTCGCACAAAGCTACTCGAGAGCTATCTGTCCTAGCCGTCCCTAATTTAGCAATGTAAGACTAGAGGGAAGGCAGCTAGTCATAACCATCCACCGCCAACTTTTACCAACGAAAAGTGGGATTGACCGTCACATTATATGCCGGCGAGCATGTTTAGCGCGACTCGGGTGCGAACCCGCAACCCTCAGATTACGAAGTGCACGCCTTAACGCGCTAGGCCATGCCAGGCCCTAAGTCCAAGTGTAAATGGAGGAAATGAATCTTGAGTGACATGTTGCACTTCATTGTTTTGTATGCTTTGAGAAGTTTGCCTACCAGCTGAATGTAATGTAGGGCTCTGTAATTGCCAAGAAAATTGTCAACAACATCTTTGAAGGCTTTCCAGGCAATCTTTTCCAGTTCAACTAACAGATCTTCGAACCACTTGTCACTCATAACGTGTCTGACCTGAGGGCCAACAAAAATGCCCTTTTTGATCTTGGCCTCAGTTATTCTTGGGAACATCTGTCTTAAATATTGAAAACCTTTGCTTTCTTTGTTCATTGCTTTCATGAAATTCCTCATCAGTCCCAATTTTATGTGAAGAGGAGACAAAAAAATCTTTGCCAGGTTAACAAGCGATTCATGCGCCACATTTTTTGTCCTGGAACTAACTTTTTAGGGAGTGGCCAGCTCTGTCTAGAATAATGCAATTCTTTGGCACAACTGTCCCATTCACAGATGAAACAACAATACTTCGTACAGTCAAACTGTAGTTCCAGTAACAGAGCAATGACTTTCAGATCTTCACAGATATTCCCAGTTGTACTTGCTGTACTGGATATGCTTCAGCAACATTTCCATGTTCTCATGGGTTTCTTTCATGTGTGCTGCATAGTCAACAGGTATTGAAGGGTGAACTATGTCATTGTGTAATAGAAAAGGCTTAACATCGATGAATCAATAAAGAGATGCCACTCTTGCAAGTCATGGTCATAATCCAAAGCAAAGAACAATCCTTTCATGTCAACACAGAAACAGACTGTCAACTTTTGCAAAGAATTTGGTTATATCATCTTGGCAGCTTCGAAAAACAGAAATTTTCGTACCTGGTGACAGCAAACGCCATTCCTGCAATCTCAAACCTAGCAATTCGGCTTTTGCTTTGGACAGACCCAAATCTCTGACCAGATCATTTAATTCTGTGCTATGAGATGTGGATCGCCCGAGGAGAATGATTCAAAATCCAGATCAATGTCACTGCAAGTTCCCTGCATTGCAGTTTCTTCATCTGGTTCATCTACAGTCCATTCCTCTGGTGGTTTCGGAATTGAAAGACTGTCATCATGTGGTGCGGGTTTCATTGCTGAAGGCAAATTAGAGTATTCAAATGACTTGTTTTTGGCAGAGAAACTAGGCACATTAGTCAAACAGAAGTAACGGCCTGTCACATGGTCTTTCTGTTCTCGCCATATCATCGGGATAGCAAATGGCATTGTATTTCGATTGCCTCTGAGACAAGCTCTCAGACAGACAGCACATGTTGCACAACAAATCTGAGGTGTCCATTCCTGTTCTTGATCACCAATTTTACAGCCAAAGTACAGATGATATGCTTTCTTTACAAGAGCAGTCATTGAGCATCTCTGATGAACAAGCATGTACTTGCCACAAATGTAGCAGAATATATTGCGATTGTTATGACATTGGCAAGACATTGATCGACACCAATCATACTGTAAAATGTCTATAACATCAAATTTATTTGTTACAGTACTTCTGTGGCAATGCTATATTCTGAAACAATACGTACACACTACAAGATCTATATTATTCCAAGGAGCAGCATCAGTGTATGCAAGCCACAATTATAGCCTGCTGAGACAGTGTCAAGCTGGCTCCGGCCTGTCTGGAGCTGTATACTTTTACAGAACAGCTTCCAACCTGGTCTGATTTCATGCCTGGATATGTCCAGACTGCACAAAACATTGTTCATGGATCTCTTACAGAAACCAAAAGTTTTTGACACAAATATACGAAAAAAATGACAAAACTGAAGATTTCAAAGAAACAGTTTGTGATGGGCAAATTTGGATTTGATTTTCGTGATCAGCAGCCAAAAATCTATAAGGAACATCCCCCAACAGTGTTCAAGAAGCAAAAACGTTGTTGTGCAGTGTAACATGCATTAAAAAATCATAAAATGTACAGCACTTACAACAAAATTAGGAGAGTAAGAAGAAATATATCACAAACATTATAATTATTATACATTACCCAATGCCTGGATGTACAGTTAAGGCCCGAGGGTCAGAGATACCTCTTCCAAGTAAGGTTTTCCTATTAGTTCCATCAAGTTCAGCAACATACAACTGTTTAGAGGTCCTATCTAACCAGTAGATTTTTCTGAATTCCAAAAACAAAAAACAAAACAACTTGATGTTTTTTTGTATTTATGTTAGCCAGATTATGTTGTACTTAACATAATTAGAATTATGAACTGTACATTTGTATGAAGAGTAAACATGAAAAATAAACTGGATGGTTAATACTTACAACTAAAGAAACAGAAAAGTGAATAGGAAAAATGAGGTAAATCTTGGACTCTTTTATGTAACAATAAAAATAAATGATGACTGAATGGTTCATCTCAGTATGATAATGATTACAAGAAAATAAAATATATAGTCCTTAAATAAGTCAAGTTCAACATTAATAGGCCAAGCCATCTATTAAAATCTCAATTCACTGAAGTGCACAATATATCATAATGATCAAACAAAGGAATGCCATACATAAAAATATACACAGTAATAGGCATACAGTAGTTTACAGTTCTAATTTCTCCTTTTGGTATTTAAATCCTCCAATATTTCAATACAATGTTATCAACCTCTACACTCATTTATGTGCCTCATGCTTTATACTGTGAATTTGAAAATATACTTCATTTCCTATTTACTTTGAAATGATTTTTCACTTGCAAAGTGTGACATCCAATTATGACAATAAAAATTATTTTACTCAATTCCTCTTACAGATGTTGTTGCTGTTAAGTAATCTACTACTATGAATAGTTAAACTCAAATGTTTGAATAACAAAAAATTACATTAAGAATGCTTTATAATTATGTATTTTTTCATAATAAAATTATTCAGTTTTCTTTTAAGAAACTTCATAGATTTAAAAACTACATTCTTTGCATGTTTTACACATCTATAGATATCTAATTTTAACATAGTCTTCTCACCTTCCAATCCAGTCTACACCAAGACCTTCTAATCCATGGGTATTATGATGGATAATTGTCTCTACATTTGTTCCATTGATAAACATTCTACCAATTGTTTTATTTCCCACATCACAAAAGTACAACCTTTCTTCCAGATAATCAAAGTCAAGAGCCACCGCATTACGTAGGTCCATCTTGATAAGATTGTACTGTGAACCATCAACACTCATGTTGCGAAGATAATAACGATTACCAAAGATAATCCAGGGGGTGATGTCTGGTGTTGGGGAATGCACAGAAGGAAAAAAAATAATAATGAGGCTTTTGTAACTTCAAAAACTTCTTCTAATTATTTAATTTTAGTATTATGCTTTTATACAAACATACACAAACATAAGTAAATCAGAGTTATGCTAGAAATTATTAAATCATCTTCATTTTTTAAACAATACTTCACATTCTGTAGTAGAACCTACCATCTTTCCGTTTGCACTTGTGAGAATCTAATTCTCGTTCGTAGTATGTATCATTGCACTTGCAGTAATAGGATCCTGGTGTATTAAAGCAATACTGAGAACAAATGCCCCCTTTCTCAGTACACTCATTAATGTCTCTACAGGCTTTACCATCTTTCATCAACTGGTAGCCTTCATTACACTCACAGTAGAAACCAGTAAGGGTGTTTACACACTTGTGCTCACACTGATTTGACTCAACCTTAGCACATTCATCAACATTACAGTGTGGAGGTTCATCAGAGCTATCATCACAGTCTTCCTGCTTGTTGCACACTCGTTCATAGTCGATACACATTCCACTATTACAACGAAACTGAGCTCCAGGACAAGTTGGTTCTTCTGTGGTGCACTCATCTGCCGATTCATCACTTCCATCTCCACAATCATCTTCACCATCACAATGGTACGTCTTACGGATACATTTTGCATTACGACAAGAGAATTCCTCAGCAGAGCAAGTAGGAAAAGCTGCATATAAAGGTTCAACTTGTATAATTTTACAACTTCTGAAGACAATATATATCATACAGGTATTTAAATACTAGTAAATCATAATTTTAATTAGATATTATTATTTCTTATTAGTTTCACATTTAGAAAGATTATATGACATTGTTAGCTTTGAATATAGATTTGAGACTAGCATAAATCTTTCAAGTTGGCCAAACCTCACAGGGCATCATTGGATTCATAGTCCAAATTACTGTTCACATTGAAAGAACCAAACTGATGAGTCAGTGCATTATAATTGTTTTAGATGTTAGTTACTATTCACTGATTTTAGACATTAAGTATTTCTGCTTGGATTGTTAGATGGAATAGGTTTATTAATTTTTAACTTAATTTTTATCTGTCTTTGAATCAGAAGCTTTTAATAAACAGCTAGAATTAAAATAATATTTGCATTTACCAACATAGCTTTCATTTTCAAAAGTTATTAAAAATGAAACTCAACCACTTGATTAACTTGTATTTCTTCAATGAAATATATCAAAAGTTGTGAACTGTGCCATATTACATACTGTATAATTCATATAAATAATAACACAGCAAGAACCAATACATTGTGACAACCAAATATCTTATGAGAAGCAACAGAAACAACTGAAGCACGTGCAATCGAATACATACTGCAATTTTTAGGTTCATCAGATGCATCCCCACAATCATTGTCATGATCACAAACCCAGTCTTTGCTGATACACCGGTAGTTACTACACTGATACTGGTTAGCCTCACAGGGTTCAGGAGTTGGGCAGTTGTTGTGTGTGACATCTTCATCAGCCCCATCAACACAATC
The DNA here is from genome assembly GCA_011833715.1 of Carcinoscorpius rotundicauda. Lineage (NCBI taxonomy): Eukaryota > Metazoa > Arthropoda > Merostomata > Xiphosura > Limulidae > Carcinoscorpius > Carcinoscorpius rotundicauda. The sequence goes on along the minus strand of CM022402.1, from coordinate 19,635,017 downwards.
AGGATCTCCATCACAGACCCATCTCTTTGGAATACAAACAGCACGACCCCACTGTTTGTTCTGGGCACATGTGAATTCTCTCTCAGAGTCGCATTCACGAGTGTCTGAAACAATTTACATCCACTACAGCTCTTTACATGAACTACAGATGTGTACAAATGAACACCAATGAAAAAACATACAAATACAGAAGTAGTCGAAAAATATAGTTTGAATGTTTTTTTTTTTTACCTTCCATGTCTGTAGACAAATGACTCTCTCAATACAGTTTATTTACTGATGCACAATAAAAAAACAGGAAGACACTTGTTCTAATATTTTACTAATATTACTTACATGAAACACGCAACTTTTAAACTTTGGGATTTTTAAGGGAATAAACCACAGCCTTGAAGTTGCACAAATTTCCAAACATACAAAATAGTTAACACTACATTTTTGAAGGTTAAAATAAAGGTTATATATCACGTTGCATACAGTTGCTCATAAAAACACAAAATAATTCAAAAGAAAAAATAATAATGCAATTATCAACGTGTACTTCTGCAACTATGTTACCTATCAGTATGTATTGGAGATACGACATAAAAATCCTGTTTTAATTCTTAAAATAATATACAAAGTAATTTTACATTTTGGATTTCACTTACATTTTCTGAAAATTAACCTTTTTAATTATTTTTAAATAAACAGTCCACTGATCACATCAGAAGACAAAAATTCATATTTTGAAGAGAAAAAAAACATGTTCAGTTCATAAATTTCAAGAATTTACTGCAACAATAAATAAACTGCTCAGTTTTCCAAAACTATTACAAATAATTCAAAGTCCATAAGTATTTGAGGAAACAGAATCCAGTTTTATTCATCTTTCCCACTTAACATTATAATATATGCAAGTAAAAAGACCTATTACAAATAAAATTCAATAGCAACTGATATTTATAAGTTGAACCTGAGCAGGTAAGTTTTATTTCAACAAGATGTTTGGGGCAGCCAAAATTTAGAACATCTGTAAAACGAATTTCCTTGAGCTAAAGTTATTTTGTTTTGTTGATTGGTTGGCTGATTTAGTGTTTTATGACACAAAGCAACTAGACAATCTGCACCAAACATCCAGTAAAAAGGTGAAAATAAAGTAAATGTAGTAAAATACATAAAAGAAAATGAAGGTAAAACAAAACAGCACTGAAAAACAGAAAAAGCAAAAGACCAATGTTGACATCCAGTCTACAATGTTAAGAGAGAAAGAGTAAGAGAAGTTGTAAAGGACTTTCTGTAGCATAATGGTAATGATCATAACCCATCAGGAAAACATACAGGTAAGTACAAGAACCACCGTCAGTCACCTGAAGTTGGCCTTTCCAGTCCTGGTTCCAGGTTGTGTGTCATAACAGCCATTATCAAAAGGAAAAGCAATAAAAATTTTAAATGATATGTAGCAAAATTGTAATAATAATTTGCCACATGTCCAGTAAAAAGGTAAAAGTAAAGTAAATGCAGTAAAATTCATAAAAGGAAATGAAGGTAAAAACAAAACAGCAATTAAAAAACATAAAAAGCATAAAACCAATGTTGACATCCAGTCTTCAATGTTAAGAGAAAAACTACAGTAATAGTGGTAATGATCATAACCTGCCAGGAAGATTGAAAGTCCTGGTTCCAGGTTATGTGTCATTATGGCCAGTATCAAAAAGTAAAGTAATAAAAATTTTAAAAGATATGCAGGAAAACTGTAATAATAACTCGCCAGGATGTCTGACGGGTAGTTCAAACAGCAGCGTTAGTCACCTTTCCAGTCCTGGTGTTGAGTTATTTAATATTCTGGCCATTTTCCAATTTCAAATCGAATAAGAGAGATTGAGACTTAAAAGGGAACCACAATTAAAAAGGTGTAACGAATAAATATCAAACAGTTAAATGACATTAAAAAACTAAAAACATTATCAAGGTGGACAGTGTCACCATCACCAATAACAGTCTAATGTTATGGACAAAACTTGGGATAGAACACGTTCAAAATAGTGCCATCATTGAGAGTCATAATGATGGCAAGAAAGAAAAATCTGACTTACAGTGTTTTAAGTGTTACAAAAACTACACACTGATGCATCAGTTCCAGATAAAAGAAAACAATGATTTAAATAACTGACTAATGCATAGTCCAGTCAGAACAACTTCTGAACCTAATGGAAGATAGATGGCTAAAGTCCAATATAGGGTTTTATTTGGAAAAGCTTGTTGTTACGTTGCTCACTCCAAGTAGACTGCTAGCTGGCATGGAGCCAAGCCTTGAATACAGGACCATAGTCCATGTATGAAATAGGCACAGTGATGATAGTGCCAGAGCACACAGATTTAGCTGCCATGCCTACAAGTTCGTTCCCACAAATACCAAAGGTGGCCTGGTTTCGAGAAAAACTGGATAAAAGTAGATATTAATGAGAAATGGGCCAGTCAGTTTTGAATAAATAAAAGACGGTACGTCCAATCATGAGTATCTGCCTTTCTCAGATGACTTAAAGAAAGATCACATTTGGGAACTGTAATAAGCCACAGTCGGATGGGCTGACCAATGGATTCTGCAATGTTATCCAAGGACACACCCAATTCGTCCAATTGCACCTGAACGCGAAAGCCAAAAGGAGCAATAGCAGATCATCTGTTCTGAAGAAGTATAACCCACCGAGGAAAAAAACATCTCCAGGTGGGATGGTTTGGTAAGGAATGAAGTTTCAAAGAATATAGTAAAAACGGTTGCAAACGGCAAAGTTGCAGAAAGCCCCAGTGCAGAATTGATGTCCTTGATGATGAATGAGGTCAAGCATCTTTAAGGCCGAGGGTCTGGCAGAGCCATAGACCATTGATCCAAAATTGAGTTTTAATCAAATAAGAGCATGATATACCTTTAACATAGAACATCAATCTGCTCCTCAACTGGTCGTAGAGAGAACACGGAGAATGTTCAGTGTTCTTGTGCATTTGACTTGTAGCTGCTTTAAGTGTGGTGTAAAGGTCAGCTTATGGTCAAAGATAAGCTCCAAGAACTTCGACTTAGGGACCACTGGCAGCAAAACCGAGCATTCAGTATCAGGGTGAATACCCCATTTGCATGCAAACAGTTTTAAAGAGAGATAAATTAAAGTTGGTCACCATGGTCCACTTCAGTACACAACTGAGAGCAGTTTGTAGTTGCTGGTCAATATATTTCATTTTCGACGACTGATACGAGATGTGAAAGTTGTTGACATACAGCCCACTTGCAACAGTGAGAGGTAGTTGTTCAGTGATGGCCTTAATCATACTGAAAAGTGTGACACTCAAAACACACCCTGAGGAATCCCAAGTTCCTGTAGACAAGAATGGGAAAGTGTCAAACCCACACAAACTTGGAATCTCCTATCCATTAAAAATTTTTTAATAAACATGGATAAATTGCCTCATAACACACATTTACATGGAGGTCTCGCAAAATGCCATACCTCCATGTTGTGTCATAAGCCTTCTCAATGTCAAAGAATATTGATACAAGATGATGTTTGAAAAAGGCTTCTATGATTGATGTTTCAAGTTGAATTAGATGGTCCATGGTGGAGTGCAGTCATCAGAATCCACACTGGGTGGGCGAGAGGAGGTTGTTTGATTTGAGGAACCAAACAAGACAAGCATTAATTATCCTCTAAGGTCTTACAAAGACAGTTCATCAGAGAAATTGGATGGTAGTTTGAAGGAATCTTGGGATCTTTCCCAGGCTTAGAGAAAGGTAAGATAATAGTCTGGCACCAGGCATTAAGAAAAAACATTCTCCTGCCAGATCTGGTGAAAAACAATTACAAAAATATCAAGAGAAGCAGGAGAGAGATAGCGCAGCATGTCATGATGAACATCATCAGGTACAACATATGTACTGCCAGACAAATAAATGACAATTTTCAGCTATTTTTGCATATAAATATCCCAGGCCCGTTTTTGAGCCTTCCATGCCATGTGGCAAGCAGGATTCCACCACAGACAAGGATATCGTGGAAAACGTGTCAAGTTTTTAGGAATACACTGAGCAGCTCCTTGTATAATAGAGCCAGTTACCACTGCCACACAGTCATATATTGATGGCTGACTGACAACGACAGGATTAAGTTCTGCAAGAGCAGTGAAAGTGGACCAGTCTGCCTAATCCAGCTTCTACTGGGGCAAGTGGGCTGGGTGGCATCGACCACAGCCAGTCTCTCTCAGAATTATAGAAAAATGATCACTGCTTCATGGATTATTGTCAACCCTGCATGAAAAATTGGAGAATAATGAAGGGGAGCAAACCAAGAGATCAATAGTGGTAAAGGAATGACTTGGTGCATGAAAATAAGTGGAAGAACCAGTATTGAAAAGGGAAAGATTGGGATCAGAGAGCATACGCTCTACAGAGCAACCCCACCTATCAAATACAGCACTTCCACAAAGGGGATGATATCCATTAATGTCCCCCAGAATTAGAAAGGGAGATGGCAACTGTTCAATGAGAGCATCAAGGTCTGATTGATCATATGCCTCTCCAGGTGACATGTAAAGAGAACAAAGAAACACGAATGGCTACAGCCTTCAAGGGTGTGTTGAGTGACAAAGACAGGGTGGGCACATGCTCATCAACCAACAGTGCCATCCCTCCATGTACTCATCCCATCACACAGCCCATCATTTCTCTACAGAGAAAACTGCCAAAAGTTACTGTATCAGAAGGTTTCAGAAATGTTTCTTGTAAGGAAAGACTTAAAGGGTGGTAGGAAGCAATCAATGTTTTGATGTCATCAAGATTAGAACGTAAACCTCAACAGTTCCATAGTATCAAGGTAACCTTTTTTTAATGACTGGTAGGTGAAGTGACTGGAGAACCCTTCTGTTTATGACCACATCTTGTTTCCTTACTCTCCTTATTCAGAGGAGGTCTACCAACCTCCATGGATCCTGTCCTGGGCCAATTTTGCAGGTCATTGTTGTTGGAAGGAGATTCCAGTTACTGAGAATGCAAAGGAATGATTGTTTTGCATCTTGGGGTAGGAGGAGAAAGATTTATCTGAAGAAATGCCCATATTTGAAACAAAGGATGTGGATCTTGGAGTTTGTTGAAATGTATGGAGGAACAGAGATGGGTGTAGAAGTTGATTCAACCTTTTAACCATGGAGGTCAAAAGGCTTTTCATTTGTTTTGAAAATGATTCTCTTGGATGCACAGAGATCTGTCTGCACTCCCACTGTAGTTATGGAACAAAGTGCAGCAGCATATGTCCGAGATGAAATAGGAAGGGTGGTAACCATTGCAGTTGACAAAATGTGGATCCGTGTCACACTCATAGGCATCATGGTCCTTGCCACTACAACGAGAGCATGTTAGGGAACTACGATATGATGTCTTTCAGTGACCCAAACGTTTGACACTGGAAACATCAGAGAGGGTTTGAAATGTACAGCTGTACCCTGCAATTTAGATAACCTGCCTTGATGGTGGCAAGTGCACTTGATGATGTATATGTCAAAACAAGGAATATCTGTCGGCAGTGTAACTCCATCTTTGTGAGTAAAAATGTGCCTCACTGCAGAAACTTCTTGAGTGGAGAAACCAGCAAGAATCTCTGACTCAGGAACATTCTTCAAATCCCTCTCAACAATAACTCCTTGTGATGAATTCAAGGTACCATGAGGGGGTAACCTCAATAGGTACATCCCCAATTGCCTTTGAATTCAAAAGGAGTTCACTGCGTTACAATGTGGATGTTTCAACCAATGTCTCCAGATCAAAGCTTCTTTACTGACTTTGGAGAGCCAGTAAGTCCATCTAGCTCCTTCTGAATAAAAAAAGGGAACATTTGCCCTAAAGGTTTTTCTGAAAGAAAATGTAATATAAGAAAATGAGGTACGCGTGCTACAGATGTTGAAGATTGCTGCTCAGTCTTCAAAACTTATTGACTGTTTTTCACTATTTTATTTAAATTTTTCGTAGGAGCATTCATAGGAAAAAAAGAAAATTTCGGTACTCACTAACCCCACCCACCACGTCATGGAAGGACATCTCAGCAATGCCAGGGTTTGGTAAGCACTATACCCAAACACCAGCATCAGTCACAATGTCTACAGTGCCCATTGAGAACTTCCAACACTGGTACATGGTTGACTCTAGCCCAAGTGAACCAGCCAACTGATCCAAGGAGGGCCACCCAAAGGCTGCCTGTCTACAGAAATTCAAGGCCAAAGTTGTGGGTTGGACCCCTCAACAACCAAGATCCTCTCCTCTCCTTCAGGGGTTGCCATGCACGGCAAACATGTGGGTGGATGTTTAGATCCAAGAGGAAGTAACTAGAAAGAACAGAACCTTCCCTGGGAAGTCCCCTCACCATGTACAGGAATCCCCACTAAGGGGTTTTGTTTTGTTTTTAAATCTGTGTGTGAACTTGTGTAATATATTCCAATTCTCTTGAGAAAGCCTAATGTAAGGAGAAAACTTGTGTTAACATACTCGGAAAACCAACTGTAATAATGCTAATATTTGGAAGAGCAGTACCTATATATGGCAATAAAAATAAGGGTATATTTATTGATTCCAAAACTCTGTCCATCTGTGTGTGAGAGGGAGGGAGAGAGACAGAACAGAAATAAAGCACTTGTTAAGTTATAATTCATAATTTTTAGTGCACTTCCATGTGAGGGTGGGACTTTCAAGTAGCCTAATCCAAAATGCAAGTACCTGCAAATGTCATTTTTGTCCATAAATATAAGAAACAGTTTAAGACCAGAGACAAATGTAAACTTCGGCCAAGACAAAAACTTACCACACTGATGACGTTTGTCTTCATCAGAGTTATCCAAGCAGTCATTATCACCATCACAGATGTAGATACGAGGGATGCAATTTCCATTATCACAAGTAAATAAGTCACCAAAACACGTTCTCTTTTCGCTCTCACAATAGTCACTTGGCTCATCTGCACCATCTCCACAGTCATCATCCCCATCACAGTACCAAGTAGCAGGGACACATCTATGGTTGGTGCACCTATTAAAGAGTACACAGCACTCCTAAGTAAGCACAGATTTCATGAACCTTTAGATCATTTATTTTAAACACAACTTCTGCAAAAAACAGTGGGATAGTAGGAACATATCCAAGATTTTATATCAGATCATTAAACCTTCTGAAAACTTACTACTTTTGAAATTAGGTCTATGGGCAATTTTATAACTTTTAGAAATATTTCAAAACACATTTTACTTTAAGAGTTTACAGCACTGTTTGAAGTGTTTATTGGGTTTCTAATATGCATATGTAGAAGAGAATCCAATTTCCCCTGTTAACTTTTGGATTAGTAGATCTATCCAGTCAACATTTTAACAGTTGTTATAAAGAGCAGAAAATTTGATACCATCTGTCGAGGATATTTTATATAACTTCACCTGAAACTGTTGGCAGGGCAAGATCTCTGGGAACAAAGGAAAGAGTTCTCATCTGAATTGTCACCACAGTCATTGTCTCCATCACACAACCAATAAGGCTCAACACAGATGTTGGTTGTCTCACACTTCATGTGGTTTCCAGGACATGTTCTGTTGTTTGGACAGTTACTATGATTTTCATCTGATGTCTTGTTGTCTTTGCAGTCATTGACACCATTACAAACTTGAGACTGGGGTATACAACGGAAGTTGGCACAAGTGAACTCACCATCAGGACAAGGTGGATACTCTATAAACATAGTTGTAAAAAAGAAAAACATTAGTGTACCAACAAAGAATCAAAATATTATTAACAACTGAAATAATACAACGTTTTAGTACCAGTCCATGATTTTAATATATGCTGCAACATTAGAAAAAATAGTACCATAAATTCTTAAAAATAATTCCTCATTTACGTTATTTGCGTACATGGGTATGTTAATTTTTGTACTGAACAAAATTTGACTGAAGAAATAAAAGATCAAAACCTGTCACTTGTTGCAAGGCCAGCAGCTAAAACAATCCAATCAACCTTCTCAACAACAATAAGATTGAATTAAAATAGAGAAGTTTTCAAAACTTTACCCTTTCACTAGTCTTTATTACCATTAGTTAGTAGTAAATTAATATCAAGTATAAAAAAATATCAATGCTCATAATAATACACAAAATAAAATTAAACAATTATTTACTAAACAAAATGAAAATAAAAACAAAAGTTAAAATGAGAATAATTTGTAAAACTCAGCTAAAGTTTTTTTGTTTTTATTAGAAACTATTATATAAATAATGATGAATGGAGAAATGTCATTTCTGAATATTAAAAGATGGAAATTATTTGTGTCTGAAATTCTGAGAAACAACATACCACAGTCACGTTCATCTGTGTTATCTCCACAGTCATTTTCATGATCACACTTCCAAGTCTTAAATATGCATCTGCCATTTCCACAACGGAATTCTGATGGACTACACGTGTGAAGAGCTAGTCCACAAAAAAATGTGCTATTTAGTAAGCAAGCTCGATAAAAACTTTCCTTTTCATCGCAAAAATAACAATTGTTTAAAAGTTCATTTAAAATACTGTAATACTCCTGAAATGTTTGTTTCAGATTTAAACTTAAGAAGACTGTTTCGAATGAGGTTTCATTTCTCCAATGACACAAAATAAAATATTAGGTCATAAAATGTGATCAGCATACACAAGTGCAATTTTATAGAATAGGTAACATGAAATGCAATTACAAAATGTGTCATTTATATACCCCCTATATCAGAAAAATGTAAATATATCTCCCTTTCCACTGTTTTAGGAATTTCAAGGATTTTTTTCATTTCATTTTTTTTACTTCAAAGATGCAACATTTTTAAAAGCAGTAAATCTAGAATTTTTACCAAAATCAAATGAATCTGTGCTTACAACAGAACTTTTCATCTTCATCGGTGTTATCGCCACAGTCATCATCTCCATCACATGCCCAAAGGCGAGGAATACATTTCCCATTACCACAGGCAAACTTATTTTCATCACAGCTTACATTTTTTGCTAAATATACAAAAACAACAAGAATGTAAAAAAGCAATAATCACAAATAGTAGTCAATTCAAAACACTGCATGTTTTGTTGACTTAAAAATATCAATTTTAAATAAAACACTACAAATGCCAACTTCATATTCCCATGTATTAACATTTAAAAAATTAAATCGTAAGGTAGAAAATAGAATTTACAAAATAATTTGCCATTTTTAGCATGAAAAAAGAAATGAAACATTTAGATAAATGCCTACCAACACACATCCGACCCTCATTAGCAACTCTGTGGGTGGCATTACACAAACATTCTACTGTACCGTTAGGAGCCTGATGGCAAGAGTGTGCACATCCTCCATTGTTCAAACTACAAGGATTTTCTTTACCTAATATAAAAAAAGACAACAAATCCCACGTATTTTGACTAAAGCTCTCAACTGAAAAATTAGAATCACAGAAACCCAACTGTACAGATAAACATAGTATTTGTATTAAAATATTAAAAATATGTAACATTTGACTCTCTCCATATGGCTCAGTCAATGTGACTGACCATGTGATATTTTGGCATTCATATAGTCATTATAAATTTGGTAGTACTAACTTTGACACAGTGTATTTTTATGAAACTTGGAAATTTTTCAGGAAACAAGCATTTCAAATACTTAGATCACATTTTTAATGGAGTTTTTTCATAAACTAAACAGATTTGTCTTAGAATATAAAGTATTTGTTTTGAATAATCTGTGTAAAACGTAATTTTCATGTTAAGATTGTAAGTACTTTTCTTTATCTCAAGAACCCTAAATTTCAATTGTGTACCTCAAACCTCCTAAACACATTTCATGCTTCTTTTCAATTAAGATTATTTTCTCAATCCAAACTTTATATAGAGTTGATCAAACTGACAGACCTTGTAACGCATCCAAATAAGTCTAAGTTACACTCTTTTTCTTTCTAAAATCACTTCAAATGTAGTATGAAACTACATTCATTTATCTTAAGTAACTTTAAAATTTTAATAGTATACATTCTAATTGTAATTAAATTTTAAAGTTTTACTTTCCTTTGAACTATATCTAACAACCATTTGTACCATTATTAGTTGTAAATGTGGCGAACATACAACTCTCATTATGCTATTGAATTACTTTACCAACGTGCTACTCTGAGCTGATCACATGCATACCTCAAAATATTTTTGTTATATTAATGTCCATTTCACCTAACAAATAAAAAAGTAGTTTGTCATGTATATTAAAAAGTACCCAGAGTGAGAGGGTTAAAATAACATTAATTTCCCTTTGAGCACTTTTTCATAACTTGCAACAATTTATTTGAAATAATTTGGTTTTAATATTTTTATTTTGTAATTTGAGAGTACACATTGGCTGTCTCAAATATTGTCTTACATTTCTGTCTGTCTGGTGAAAAAATCTGAATATCTCGTGGTGATTCTTCTAGACGTTTTACCATCTCTATCATTCCAGCTCCAGTATATTTGTCAGCTCTATAAACTCCTCCTATGGAGTAAAATTAAAAATTTTCCAAATTTTAATTAGATTTTGAGAAAGAAAAAATTGACATTAATCAATAATATTCCCTATTCTTATAGTCTTACAACCATACAAGAAGTTTGAAAATAAATTATGCAAATGTAAACTCAAAGCACATAACTAATGACAAAGCAATGAAAGTATATCAAGAAAAAAATTAGTGCCAACTGTGTCATCTGTGCAATACATTAATATATACATAAAAAAAGAGAAAGAATGAAGAAGGATACAGAGACATGCATTCTTTGTTCTACTTACTCAGTTGAAGATCTGTCCAATAAATGTACTTTCCGAACACAGTTATTGCAAATGGATAGATAGTTGCAAATACCAGTGTTTCTCTGTTGGTCCCATTAAGATCAGATCTTTCTATTTTCTCTCTTGTGTGGGAGAAATTAAATAAGAAATATTATTTAAAAATGTCAAAATAAAAATATAATAGCTGTTATAATACTAATAACTAGCAGATACCTGCAAAAACATTTGCAGTCAAATTGATATCTTAATTACAATGATACCTTTAAACAAAAGCTTTCTATAATAATAGAAGTGAAGTAGGAAGACAGACATTGAAATTTGCAAGCCCACTTGTCTAAGACCTAAATATAAAAGGTTTTATAAAGTATGGCTTATATTCAATAAACAAATTAATACTAACTACTGTATATTTTTTACTTTAGTTCAGTTAGAACTACTTTACTATACTTAATGCTGTGGATAAATTAACTTGTGATGTTATTCTACAACCTAATGTCAAACGTTTTTGAAAAGTAAGCATCTAATGCTGTTATAAAAACAAAGTAGTTAGTAAAGTATATTTATATCCAATTTTGTTGTTATTCCTTCATCTACTGAGCAATTCTTGTGACTTGTCCACTGAGCTTTGCAGCTCCCTGTCACAACCACACTGGCATGTTATCAGATGAATAATGCACCTGCACTATTTGTCTTAAGTAATATTCTAGCTGCATATGCTTATCAAGTAGAAGTATGGTACAAGTGTTGGGTTCTTTTCTCTGTAAGGACTTTAGAGGGAACTATAATTCTCAAACAATCCAATGGTTAAAAAAGTGATCAATTTTTCATAAAGATGCATGATTTTAATTTTCTTTTTCATTTAATAACATAATAAACAATAAAATTTAGCATCATTTTACAATATTATTTGATAAAAGACATTATATATTGTGTACAGATTTTAAACACATTAAAAAACTACTTGGAAAGAATATTTTTTGTGTTTGTGGTACACCCCACATAGGACAAGGATTAATAAAAAAAAAGTAAAGAAATATAGTATAGTATTAAGGGATAAGATTTTTAAGTTTGCTAATCTGAATGAAGATTAAATAAAATTATGTAAACAAAACATTTACAATAGCTTCCAGTCAAACAAACACAGTAAACCTCACATCATGCTAACTTGATTGGAAAACAAGATAAATAAAAAAGTAAGAAAATAAGGCTGGGGATATTGTAGACATTTTTTATTTAAACACTTACTTTGGTTCCATGCTATTTTTTTTTAGAATTGCATTTGGTGGAATCAAGTTAGGAATTTGTAGTTTGAGTAAATAATGTCTACAGTGTCTTCAGTCTTACTTCCTTATTCTTTTCATGATCCCTATCACAAGGTTCTTAAATTTCCAATTATTTGTTTGCTGGTTGTTTTCTTTATGCTCAACTGTTGGAAAAAAATTATTTGATCTTATAACTGAGTTTATATATTTTAATGATAGTAGCCATAACTAGTAGCCAGTTGATACACTTCATGATAATTCACTGTAGCTATTGACTACTTTATCACATTGGTTTCAGATGATCATTATTGCTGTAGTTAAGTGCAGAACTACAAAAATGGCAATCTGTGCTTTGCCAACTGCAAGTATTGAAACCAGATTACTAGTGATACACGTCTGCACACATTCCACTGTACCACTAGTGAGTAAGTGTGAGATATAAAAGCTAAAGATGGAGATTGTCATGGAGACTCATTTGGAGACTCAATATAGTGAGGATTTATAGTTTCCGTCAAATTCTCTACATATGATACACAAAAATGTGGCACATTATATATATTCACTTAGACAATCCCCACTGAACACATACAATTTTACCAACAGAAAAGTACTATTTTCAAATAAAACATATTTCAATATCATGTCAATCATATCAATTGAACCTTTGTGTCTTAAATTAATGATTCTATGAAAGTGTGAAATAAAATGTAATATTGTGTGTATATTGGTTTTTTCTATTCCTTCACTTCATATATAATACAGAGAATGGTTTACTAAAGACAACTGTTGAATAGTGTACAAATCATTGAATACTTGCACGTTACAATCATCTAATATATCTGTTTCACCCTGTACTTGGTCATACATTTGCAAAAAAAACTAACTTTATGGGTTATAACATTATTTACACTAGCATCATTATATAATGTTTTTCACTTTATATACAATATAAAAAACAAATTGACTCTTCAACACCTCTAACATATCAAATTTTTTTTTTGTAAGCTAGCAAGAGAATAACAAGAATTACAAACAGGCTGTTTTGAGGCAATTTCCTTTTCTGTGTAGGTGTTTCTTTGGGCATGTTTATCTGTGTACAACAATATAAATCAACAGTAAGGATTTTAAAGTGTTGTTTGAACTGAATCTTTACTGTTTAAGGTGCTTTTTGCCTGTTTGACTAGTTTATTTCAATCCCTATGATGAAATAGAGCCAAACAGAACATAGTAAGCTAAACAAGTCAAATTGCTTGGAATACAATATTCACAATCAATTTTAGCCAAAGAGGGGTAGAAAACATCCAGTTAATCTGCTTGAAAAACAAGATTTCCTGAAATTCAACTCAATTATTAGTTCCTAATTAATAACAAATTGACTAGATCTTATAACAGTATTGGTGACAAAAGCAACAATGATTTCCTACTGAATGTATGTACAGGGGTATTTATCTATACAAGCATTACCTTAAGGCATTATTTAAGTTTTTAATCCAAATCCAAAACAACTCATAACTTTAGAGTAAAAATTATAATCATTTTATATCTGGCTTAAAGTTTTTATTCAAATCGTGGCAAAAATCACACCTAAAAGAACTAAAACTGAAGTAAGCGAGAATCCGGATCAAGCTTATCACATATTAATGCATCTTTATCAGGTTTTACTTGCAAAGTTCTAAATTATTTTATATTTTGATGAAATGCCTCCCATATATCTTAGAGTAAAACTATCAGAACAATTGATTTTATGTCACATAGTGACATGTCATTACCTTAGTGCATCTGTCCAATAAAGTTTATTATCTTCATAATCAATAGCAAGACCACTTGGCTGAATAAGACTGTCTTCCACAATAGTTTTTTTCTGGTTTCCTGCCAGTGTGGCTCGATAGATTTTTCCAGTATTTCCAAAACGACCCCAGTCAGTGAAGTACATGTATCTGGTTTAAATTAACAGTACATTAACTTGACATAATCAACACAACCATTATAATTATTCAAATAGAAGCAACTGGATATACAATCATATTTCACTCGCTTAAAGCACGAGACTAACAACAGCTACTGAAAGAAATAATTCTATACATCATACATAAAACCAATAAAGCATTCCTAATCCACTGAGTACTGGTGAAACACTTTCAGTTTAAATCAACAAATGATTTAAATCCACAACCATTTTCAGACGTTCTAATTTCTCATTTCGTAACGTGTCTGACTTTTCATCAAAAAGCTCTGTCACTATCACAGAGCAATAGTATAATTAATACAATATTAAATCATGTTAACACATCTTAACTGAGAAACACAGCCAACTTGAGCACATGCACGTATGCAAGTTTGGAATATTAGTGATTTATTTCAGACTTTCCACTAACTCCTCCACCATGTCAGTACTGGCTATGATACAACTGAGAGCATCTTAAATATGAAACAGTAAATATAACTTAAAATGGAGCATAATTCATAGTATACCTTTTTTACATTAGATTTTTTTAAGCAATAACCAATATTTTTTTTCTGCAACATATAACATTGTTTACTAGTTGTATTGAACCTTATAACCAGAATAGGTAACTTTATTACAAATTGCACAATTTTCCTTCTCAAAAGTAGCTGTCATTACTAGCTTTAAGTTGTAAACTAACATTTCTCATTATTACCAATATAGTAATTTTAAATTTATAACAAACACATTCTACTATCTGTTGTCCATACCCTTGACAAGGGTCCAAAACAATAGCTCTGGGTCGTTCAACACGAATTATCATTACAAGTTTTGACCCATCCAAATCCATAGCATAAATACTGTGATTTCCAGAATCAGTCCAGTAGATCTTCTTGCTAGTCCAATCAAAAGCCACACCTTCGGGATTAATGCCCTCTTCCAATAGTGTGTAGCTAGCATTGAAATCGCCCATGGTAACCCAGGATATCCTACCATCAGGACGTATCTCTACATAAGAAAAAGATTTAGAACATCACTAAATAACATCACATTCATTAAGAAAGTATACACCAATTAATTCACATAAAAAAAAACATTTTAAACAATGTAAAAGAAAACTGCAAACCATAAAAGTAATAAGTAATGATAAAAACTAAAAAAAATTTTTATGGAGAATACAACTTATTTACTTTTATTTCCCCCATATACAGATCTTGCACTATGGCAATGTTTGTCTTTCATTCTGCAAGTTTTACAAAACAGATTTCAAATGACCCAGAAGTTCAACACTTTAAAACAAATGACCAACTAATCTTCAGGAAGAACAATTAACTGTTTGAAATATGCTTTATTTTTTTTGGTGAGCTTTTCTCCTAACTCTTTCATCCTTTTTACACACTATTAGTATAATTAAATAATATACACAATTGAAACAAGTTTAACAGAAAAGCTGTCTCAAAACACTGACCTCCCCATTTTCTTTTTTAAATTTAATGTTTGTTAAATTATATATCACATTATTTGCTGTAATCTAGATTTCTAAAAAGGAAGAGATAAAAAACAAAGCATAAATGTTCTTACGTGTGTAGAATAGCCTTTCATCCTGATAATCAAAGTCTAAGCCCACAACATTAGTGAGGTTTGTTACGGGAGGAAAAGGGACACTCGTTATTCTAGGATCCAAATGTAAACTTCGGACTTCTTTCCTAGTGGTGAACACTAGGTACTCTTTCATATCTAGATGCAAGTAAATAAATAAATTAACTTTAATTCCTTACTACAGGGACTGCTTTCATAAAACAATAAATGTCAATAATATCTAATAATCATGAACACTTTTTGACATGTAATGAAAGCAAAAGTAAAAAGAAATGTCAAAGTCTTCCTAAAATTGAACATACTTTGTTAGAAAATATCTAAGATTTTTCCCAGTTTCCATTTAACATTTGTCAATACACTATAGAAATACAAGTTCAATACAAAAGCTGTCCTATTACAGTACTAATTCTCCCTTTTACTTCTTTAAAAAAATGTTTGTTAGATTATATATCACGTTATTTGCTTTAACCCAGATTTGTAAAATCACTAACTTCATTAGGAAGTATCAATAAAACTTCAGTTTGTATTTAATATTAGTCAAATAACCTGCAAGTGACAAATTTTGCTTGATTAATTCTTAAAATCAAATAAAACTGTGCATTTATGACCATAACTTAAGGTACAGTACAAAACATTCATGAAAATAATTTTTATGAACAGAATTATAGCCACAAAGGAAAAACAAAAGATAATACCACACAAGAAAGTAAGTACCTTCACACGAAAGACCATCAGCAGCCAAAACTCCAGAGGCACAAGAACATTTCCTGTTGGTTGTTTTAGTTCCTTCTGGCATTGCAAAACACAATTGTTCACACATTCCACTTTCCTGTCTGGAACATACATTTTCACCTAACAAACACATTATTTTAAATGACTCATTCACAAAATCTTTTTTCATTCTATCAACTTATTTTTGTGAACATTTTTTTCATAACATTATTTTACTATAAAATCAGTGTAATTCCCAAAATCTTTTATTGTAAAAAAACAGTTCTCTAACTTTCCATTCTTCACCACAGAACAAAATCTACACTTGTAACAAATTATATCTTTATTTTTAAGCACTTTTCTGGGCATAGTTTTATTTATAACTAGATATTGTTAAAGCTTCTACATTATAGATTTTATAATAAATGAACATTTAATGTATGTATACTGTGTAATCACTATGTTTGGAAAATCTTCTACAGACAATAAAAATTAAAAAATAAAGAAAAACTGATAGTTTAGATTCATAATAACCATTACAAGCAGGCATTGTAAGACAGTTTACAGATACAAAAGAAGAAAAGGAACTAATGGTACAATTCAATTAAAAAAAGACAAAATTGGAAAAGTATTATTAACACAAAAAAGGATAAATGATGAGCAAATGTTAATTTCAAATGTTCAACATATATTCAATAACTGCTATATCAAACCTACTGTTCCATCAAAGTTCAACTAAACCCAATCCCATGTAATCAACAAACAGTAAATTAATAAAATTTAAAAAAAAATTAATTTTCACTGACATGTTCATAAACAACTCTGATTTATCTTTAGATTCCTAATAAAAATAAAATAAATATTTCATTATTTACCTGCAACCACAAACTTTCTAAAGTTTAAAGGAAAATATCCTACACTTCACAGTACTACAAAATTTGAAACTTTTCTGTCTTAATATCACAAAATCAAAAACAAACATCACAATGTGTTCTGCATATGTACTCTTATGTTTTTAAAAAGTAACTAAAACTTACCACCAGGAGGCTGTGCATTCTTATCAAAGATTGCAATATCTCTCAGTGTGTCTAAATCAGATTTGATAGATTTTGGAGGTGATGTATCTCCTGGAAATTTTGTAGCCTTAAATATTGTACGTAGGTTTCTATCTACCCAGTACACATTTAACCCAAATACTGCTACACCCATTGGATTGGGCAAGTTTCGTCTGATGTATTGTCTTCTGCCTCCACTGAAGGACACTCGCTGAAAAACAAAAAGGGTCAGGTAACTAACAGTCCTGATAATTTTATTTCAATGTGTTTAAAAAGTTTGAACACTCTGCAAAAACACACAAAAATAAACATTAACACAATGTTATTTATCAAATTTTTGTACCACTGTATTAAGGTCACAGGTATTGTAAATACAGTTTAAGAGATGGATTACTTTATTTTCTTTTTAACATATGTAAAAACCCTAAACCCACTTCTTTACCTGAATGGCATCTTCCCTGGAATCAACCCAGTACACATTATGAGTTGTAATATCAATTGTCAAGTCTCGTGGATTACTTATACCAGAAACGACAATTGGAGTGCGATTTGTTCCATCCAAGAGTGATTTTTCAATTTTAGGATATTGTCCATAGTCAATCCAATACAAAAATCGTTTAATAGGGTTAACAGCAATCTCTCGTGGTGAGTCTGTTGTAGTTTTCAAAAGGACAAGGCGATTGGAACCATTTAACCAACAAACTTCTACATAGGTCTCATGTGGAAAAACATTGGTGAAATACAGATTTTCTGTGAAACAATAAATAAGTGGATAATGTGTCACAGATTTCACAAGACACAACTAATATACTTTATTTGTACAATAATAAAAGATCACACAACAATTTAGTTCACTTAAAATTATTTCTTAATATTAAAAAACCAATGGCTGGTAACTGGTATTGTAATACCCTGTAATAACATATGAATAATTATTATACATAAATGTTCACATAATATTCCTTTCTCTATCACTTTCAGATTTCTGGAGATAGGCTAAATTAATTTGTTCAATTCTCTTAATGTCTTTCTATTACACTTATACACCCACATATATAAATGTATTAAAAAATAATTCTGGAGTAAAAGAAAGGGTCCCAATTTCAGCACACACAAATCCATCTGTAAGAGAAATCTTGAACTACAAACTACATACATAAACACACACATGTAATTTACCTGCTAACCAATCCACAGCAATACCACGAATTCCATTGCTTCCAATTCCATCAGATATCACATGGGTAAGGTCTGTGCCATCAGGTGTTATTCGATAAATTCCATTTCTATTCCCTTGGTTAAATTCCACCCAATAAATGTGATTTTTCACAACGTGAACATCCAGATGTAAAATATTGTGGCCTACAAAAAAAATGTTATTTTTGTTCTTCATTACATGTTTGTAAATCAAAATATGAAACATGTAAACTACCAATAATTATGATCAAAGCTTCATGCAACAATTTAGCTTTTACTTAAAGAAAAATTAAAATTAGTTTTCATTTAAACAAGAAATAGCTAATTTATTTATTAACTACTAACAAGTTAGTTACAAAGTATTATATACGGTTTTTGTGTTACATGCTATAACTATTTGTAGTATGTTCTCTTGCAAAAACCTTTCTTGTAGACATTACTAAGACACTTCAACACTATTTTTTCTTAAAACAATGCACCTGAACCAGCTATAGGCTGCATGGCTTCACCATGATCTTCCAAACTGTATCCTCGAACCTTGTCTAACTCTGAAACTACAGCAAATGATGTATATGCTTCACATTTAATAGTCTCTTTCTGATGGTATCCCGTACTACACAAACAAGCACGTTCACTGGCTGTTGTAGAAACACAAATATGCTGGCATCCTCCATTACCCTTTTGACATGGGTGACTTGCCACACCTGATTACAATAAATAAAAAGCCACATCACCGTTAAATTGCTGATAGCCCATTACTTTTAACACTGATACATTACAAAGGTTTGTCTTCTGAAAAACTACAAAAATTTATTTATTATAAATAACTTATTAAATTTAGCAAAAGTGTTTTTTGTATCTGTTTTTATTATAATTGCATTACAGAAACTTATATCATAAACTCTGAAAATTAAGATATTCACATTTCCAATAAATTAATCACTGACCAAACTACTGAATTCAGTTTAAAACTTCACAATTAACATCAGATATAACCAATTCATATTCATTTTTAAGGGAACTTATGAAGAAAATCTATGTTAGTTTCAGAATTTGCAATTAACATCAGATTGGGTTCATAGTAAGAAACATCAAAATAACCAGTTCGCTTTAATTTCAAAGGGAAATTATTAAAAAAAAAAAAAAATTATGAAAATATCTTAGAAACCAAAAGTAAAATGAGAATTGTGAAATACAAAATTTGTCAATGTATTAAGATGTTTTAAAATCATACTATATACTAAATCACTTTTCTTTGGAATTAATACTACTTTTCTTTCTTCACTTTCTCTCTCTCTCTCTCTAGCTCAATAATGAAAGGTTGGCAATACATATACCAATGTGTACTTGATATTGCAATGATAAATTAACACCAACCAGATAAAAACTATGCTTGCAGCAGTTTAAGTTAAGGATAGGCCTGATATACAAATTTAACACTAAACAACAAAAAAAACTTATTAGTATTTTTTTAAAAATCCTGTATCTCTAGTGAAAGATAGTTACCTAACAATAGTTTTTAAGATACAAATATTTTAAATATAAAGTTTTATCTATTATCTTCCTGTACAATCAAGCACAAGATAAGAAACTTCACCTAATAAAAAAGCTCAAATCCTTATAAAAGTGTAGCACCATTCAGTGAAACCAAACAAACTGAAAGAGCTGAAACAAGAAAACAATGACAATTAAAGAGACCATGATAAATCTATTGATCTATAGGTAATTACCTTGAGTATGAAAAGTTACACTCAGTGTTTCACATTCATTTAATAACAGTCATCATCAACTCACCTGATCTCTTACTGTAGACTTTCAAGGTACACAAATCATCCATGTTTTCATCCAAGACAGTTGGATTGCTGCCATCTGGCAGGTTTAATCTCATGATTTTTTCATAAATCACATCAATGTAAAACAGTCTGTTGTTGTAGATTGCTATACCTTGGGGTTTTGAAATACCCTCATTAGTTGGAACAATAGTCCTTCGGTCATTGCCATCAAAATCGACTGATTCAATCTACAAACATGAAAATGCTATATTTTATTTCTTCTATTTATCACAATAAAAAAAAAACACGTGATTTTCTGGAAATGATATGAAACTTAACCAATAGTAGATAATCTCTGTTAACATTAAAAGTCTTAAAGGAATATTTTAATGATTATTAAACCCCAAATAAACAATAAAATTAAAATACAAAAAATCACTAAGGATTATTTAGTTGAACATGAATTTGACTACAGTATTTAGAAACCATTATTCAAAACACATAAATGAATGATATCGAAAACCTTATCTAACAGAGTTTAAAAACATAATAGCTCTCTTCAGAATAACCAGCATGGTGCACAAAGCATATTTGGAATTTCCCGTTTTGTTTAGCAAGATGTACGTTCCACGTTCACAAGGAATCTGAAAGATTTTTCAAACATACACATTTCTAGCTGCATGCATAAATTTTAAAATGCAATGTGTATTTTTCTGGGTCACTACTTGTTGATATCAGACAAGTTTCCTCCAGGGAAAATTTTTGTATGCTAGAATATGCTTTATAAAGGAGGATAGCAATTTTTACAATAGTAGGTCATCCCTAAGGCTATATTCTTCCTTATTTTAATATTGAAATAACCAATTTTATAATTGCACTGAGATAAATGATTTTTGCACTTTCATATACTTATTGTCCTTTTCTATCTAATCTTACAAATAATTTCTTCAGAACTCTACATGATTCAGTTTGTCTTCAGATCTTGACCTTTCCTCATTCTGGAAAAGTACATCCATGTGTAGTGACCAGTTTTCTCATTAACCTTCATTTATGTTGTTGTTTAATAAAAATTGTTCAGTTTTTGTTTTGTTTTTTTTACAGTTTTTACAGTTTTTTTACAGTCAGGATTAGGAGAATTCAGATTTACTCTGGCATGACATTTCCAGAGTTTCTTTTAGATTACTGTTACAGTTAATTTTCTTATGTAAACTGGAAAACTGTATATCTGGAAATTATGCAACAGTTGATACATCAAAAGTACATTGATCAAGCAATTAAGAGAATCTTCTACACGTGTAATTGCTAGCTTTGATTATTAGGAGATTTGGACACATACTAAGGCATCCTGCAGTTTTTAGCAAGTGAAAGATTTTGTTTTTCTATATTAACTTATTAAACCATTAGTCCAGAGAGATATGTAGTATTTTCTACTACCAATGATATTTCATTAAACTGCCTACTAATAGTTTGATTAACAAAAACACCATTAACCCTGTAATCTCAGAATTATGAAGTCACTGTTTTTAGTTTAAATAACTAATTGTTATATACAGTACTAAAAAATACAAACTTTAATTATGCCACAGCTCTAAGATAATTTTGATAAGCTTAGCATTGTTAATATATTGTTTAAATTATAAAAGTTTTCATCCATTTTTAAAAAACTTTTTCTCTGGAACGGAACAGGTTAAACAGAAGAATTAGGACCACACCAGAAGAGTAAAAAAATGATGTACTACTTTGTTTTATGTATTTCAAATAGGCAGTAAAATTACCAATACATTATTTAAATTTTACCTCTATGGATCTGATAACATTTTTTTCCTTTAAATTTACACTAACTATTGTTAAACATATAATGTAAATTTTATAAAAAATAAGTTTCTTCCACAATTGTATGAAAATGTTCATATTGCCAAATGGCAGTCAGTGCTTCAAAATACGAAATAATCATTTTATACACTAAAGCACACTTACTGTGAAACTGGCTGCATGTGTCAGTCGAATTGACTGCTTTACTACCAACATCTTATTCTCAAAGTTGAGACTACAGATTTTAAACAAAAATACACTCACCTCACCTCTTATTTCCTGTAGTTAGCAGCATAATAAAATAAAAAATTACATTTTATCACAAAAATTAAATCAGGTATTAGTTTCTACAAATATATTCAGCATAATCTTTAAAGAACCAGTTATAAAACCAAGTGAAATTATAATCTTAAAGGCAATCCATATAGTATTTATATCCATAACAGAGGGTGCCCCATCGTCAAAAACCACATGCTCAAACAGCACTTGCATTGCAAGTAGGCAAAATATTAGCACATGCATATTGTGTCAGGTTAAAAACATTTTACTCGTATCATTTTTGTGGTAAAACTGTAAATATCTTGCTATTCATATAAAAGTTTGCTTAGGTTATAGGTAGTGAATGATCTGTTTTCTAAAATCTTCCATCTATAACTTTTATTCTACACTCTCCTTTTTATTTTAGTTTTTACTAAAATCTTATCAATTAGCATTATCAGAGAGTATAGTTAGCTTACATCCCCAAATCTGCAAGTAAATCTTAGTTTAAAATTTCATTCATGATGTCATTTCAGAAATCAATAGTAAATCAACAAGATTTAGAAATTGTTTAATTTAAAATATAACAATTCAACATCATGAGATCATACTGATAAATGTATAAAGTACACACCTGTCTAACTTAGGAATAAAAAAAATTAACTATAATACTTCACATTTAATAGTTTGTCTTAAGTTAATCAGTGTGTTTTCACAAGGCTTTAAAATAACGTCTGCAAAGTTCTTTTGTTGTACAAATGACTCAGTAACTCTTACAAATAACAAAGCTTATACAATGTGTTCATATTCCTTTCCTAAGTTTGAGTAAATTGTTTGTAATTAAGCCTAAGCAAATCAGCATATTTTAGCTATGCTGCAAAAGATGATCCTCTACAAAATTTAGTTGTGACATCACACAGGTAAAGGCAGTGAGAACCAAGTAACGTTGATACAACTTACTGATTGACTTTTCAACACAATATTTCAAATATTTAATACCAAGTGATATACTCTCAGCCAACAGTAGGGAATTCATGCTAGGAGTAGATTACATATTGTTTGAATATTTATGATGGGTAACAGCCAAAGGGATTTAAAAGCATTGTTGGTCTGTTGAGTACAAATGTGTGCGGCACCAGTAAGAAAATGATGAATGTAACCCACTGCAGTTTTCATATTGTTTCATTTGTTTCTCAAGTTTATCAGTACAAAACAGCCACATGCAACATTGTAGTCAATATCCTAGATACATATATTTCAAATTTAAAGATATAATAATTTCAAAACAAGATAAATGCTATTAAACATAACAACAAGAAGGATTTACACTTTTAAGCCATTATACCTCAAATATGAGTTGAATATGGTTCTCCAACTCAGATACTTTGATGACATACTTGAAAAACACATTATAAAAAGTGGGACTCATCTGGGAAACCACAACCATTTATATTTTAAGAAATTATATAAATAGTTATTGGTAACACAAAACTTAACTGAAGTCACCTGATTACGTAGTTACTTACAATGCCAGGAAAACTTTGACTCCAGTACAATCTCTTGTTCACCAAATCAATAGAAAGAACCTCCAGGTGATGAAGTCTTTCCTTCACAAGAACTGTGCTGTTTTCTCCATTCATGTTGACTCTTGCCAGTTTAGGGGGAACACCAACTCCACCTTCATCCAACCAGAACAGCTTACTGCATAAAAGACAAAAAACATTCATTAGGATGCAAGAAATTAAGAAGCACTTTTCCAAATTTTTCATTTTAAAACAATTCATTGTTAAACCATTAAGTTAGATTCATTTATTACTTGTACATTATCACCAAATTTAGTTTATCTTTTAAGAAATAGTGCAAATACTATCAGTTGAGTGGAAAGTAAAATACATTTGATGTTTCCATTGAAATAGAAAGAGAATTCAAATGTATATTCAGCTATAGATTAAACTTTTAAATATCATAATGAATCTGTGGAGGAGAAATCATGCTTAGAAAAAAAAAACAAGTAACAAAGTAGCAATGCATTTTGCAAGAGTAAATTGCAGGTTTACATACATTTTAAATATAATACTTTTAATTTAATATGATGCAATTTAACACTTTCCTTCCTAAAGTAACTCATTTTTGAAAACAAATTTTGGCAAGTATATAGTGAAAAAAGCATTGTATATTTTTAGAAATATACTTTGTAATAATTTAAGACATTTTTAACAAGTTCATTTGTACAAATGGTAACCTTAATTGTCCTTGAATATTTTAATTTCACAACATACTAGCAGGTTCAAAGAAAATACCCAAAACATGCATCCTGTCCAATACTGTAGCTAGGAACAGACACTAAGTTTCATTACACTGTATTACCAGAATCCATTAATTAGAATTTTGAATTTGTTTTGGAATTTTACACAAATCTACATGAAGATTATTTGCACCAACTCTGCTTAATTTAGCAGATATATATTATAAGGAAGGCAGCTAGTCAACACCACCCACTACCATCTCATGGGCTTATCTTTTACCAACAAACAGTTAGATTTATCATTACATTATAATGTACCTACATCTAATAGGGTGAGCATGATCATTGTGACAAGGATTCAAGCCCATGGTCTTCAGGTTGCGAGTATAAAACCCTTATCACCTGGACATGCCAGGACTAGCACTTTCTACATTACATGCATTTAACTACAGATGGTAGAGAATACCTATATTATTTAAAGTTTTTATTAAAAATAATTAAAAACAGTTGATTTATTATGTAGAAAGAAACACCAAACCATACCAGACCAATTAATTAGAAAAGATATACATTGGGCTCCAACAGTAATATAAACTAAAACCGTATACTTTGATGATATATCCATAAATATCATAAAATATGATAAGAATAACAGAGTGTAATACAAAAATTGTGCATCAAAGTTAAAGAGCAGACACTAGTGCACCATCTATAAACCATATCTTTTTAGACAATAATATAACAAAACTTCTACACAAAAGGATTATAACAGAAAATAATCACTGCATTTGGAAATGAAAGTAAATGCTTAAACCATTTTATAATAAATCTTACCCTTCTTCAGGATGAAGAGCAATAGATTTTGGCTTTGCAACTCCATTTTCTGTTCCATCATTTGTTAAAATTACTGTTCGGAAATTTTCTTCACCATCAGACTGTAAAATTTCAGATTTAGCACAGACAATCATTTTCACCCTAACATTTCATTCTTTACATTATATTTAAAAAACTACACTTTAAGTTTGGAAATAACTATATTATGATTTGACACTTATTTTTGTAGTCAAAGATTATAATGATTGTGAGTGGTAAACAGTAGGCATTGGGACCTTTACTAGTATAAAACTATTTAAAATTACTCTTAGCTTTTTGAGAGGGGCATACTTATAAAACTACTCATTTTATTAAGAAAACAGCCTTTTAAAGTCACTTAGCTCCTTGAGATTTTTTTTTTTTTTTTTAGGGGGTCATACCTATAGAACCATAATTATTTTACAAAATCAGTTTGAAAATATTAAACCTTCCATTTATTCGATTCAATACTGCTTGTAAAAACAATGCCAATAAAAGTTAAAATTCTGACAAGTTTATAAAATATTTTTAACTTCAAAGTTGTAAAAGCTAATTTGAAGTGGATTATTCTCAACTGTTTTACAAACACCTAATGTATGGCATTGACCCCTCTCAAAAGAATTATCCAAGTTCTTGATTGAGTTACTAACAAGACACCACAAATAAAAAAAAAAAAGGTTTTTTTGTAAACAAGTATGTGATGGTAGCTTTGCAAGAAGTAAGCTTTAGTTGATTAAGTTAGGCAAAAACAAAGTATGCTTTTATCTTTAATAATAATAAACTTACCTCATTTAAAAAAAAATAAAGTTTTTCTGGAAGTTACTCTTCAGTATATTTGAAGAGATTCTTTTATTTTAGTTTAATTAAACCTAATGCATATTGTGATAAACTATTATGTGCTCACTTTAAAAATTTCAATATTTGAGGCTTTTCTGTTCCCTATGTAGAGGTTCCGACCAATCCAGTCATAAGCTAAAGTATAAGGAGCTCCAACAATTCCATCAGGCAGAAATTTGGTCCAGTTTCCACCATTCAAACTTACTTTATACACAGTTCCCTACATAATATGATCATAAAACTAATACTATTTAGTCATTAAAAGATAAGAAACAACAAACAGAGAAAAAAGAGAAATCATAGTTGTTATGCATTAAAT
Source organism: Carcinoscorpius rotundicauda (assembly GCA_011833715.1). Classification (NCBI taxonomy): domain Eukaryota; kingdom Metazoa; phylum Arthropoda; class Merostomata; order Xiphosura; family Limulidae; genus Carcinoscorpius; species Carcinoscorpius rotundicauda. Next base: position 19,608,327 of record CM022402.1, on the reverse strand, counting down.
ACAGCAAACAAATTTATACAATTTGAGATTGATGCAATTTCACTTAGAATAGGTCATACATATTATTCACATTAATCATAAAGTTTACTCACCCTTCGCAATCATCTTAAAAATCACAAAGAAAGGTTTGCAACGTTTCATTTTGCTGAAAATACTAATCAATTTCAGTTCTAGTTTTACTAGCATTTGATTTTCTCTTTTTATTCGAAACAAATGGTAGTAGGTATGCAGACTACCTAAGTTAGCTTTATTATATACTAAAATGTTGCCAATATTTGTGTGTGTGTGTGTGTGTGTGTGTGTGTGTAAAAAAAACCTTACATTTTCTTTATCATCCACTTCCAGCTGAATCCAATAGATGATTCCATCTTTTCTGTCAAAATCAAAGTCATAACCATTTTCTATTCCAATAACAGGAGTAAGTTGTCCCAGTGATCTGTCATCTGGTGTGAGACTCCTGTCAATAATCTGGGTTTTCTTCATTATCATCAGGTAGGGTGTATCAACTGCAATAAACAATATTAATGAAATGATTATTTCTGACAGAAAAAAGTTAATAAACAGAAAGAAGTAAGTGCTTAGTGTCTTATCACACACACACACACACACACACGAAGGTTCTTAAAATATCTGATGTTCTTATGTATATGTAGATGTACTGACAATGCTTATTTTGATTTTTGCACATTTTGGAGTAGAAGAAAATTTGTGATTTGCTATATTACAAGTTGTTCTTCATACAGTTTCCCACCTTTTCTCATGAAGCTACAATAAAATTAGCTTCAAGTTGTTTTTAAATGTAGTGACAAATCTAAGTGAACAGGCTTGAAATACATGTAGTTCATGTCGCTAGGTATGAGATGGGTTTAGTATATATCAGTGAGTTTAAAATAATTTTTAATACTGGACTCATCTAGTAAATATAAAAGTAAAAGCTATAGTTACCTGGAATACATGTGCTACCAGTTGCTCGATCTTTTCCATAACCTGGAGGACAGAGACAAGAGAAACCACTAGAGGATGTAGGAGATAACAGACACAAGTGGCTGCAAGGTGATGAGTTGCAAGGATTGATGGCTGGAAGAAAAAAATCTGTATGAACAACTAGTATAACAGATGATTATTGCATGCAAAGGTGGTTCATATATTCATATTTCTCTAAAGAATAAAAGTGATTTCTTCATACATACTCCCAACTTTCATTAGTAACTGATATTAAAATATTTATGTCTTCAATTCTGGATTTTAAACAGTTTCCAAATTAAATATGCATTTGAAAACAATTGTTCATGAATGTTAAATATTTTCATTTGGCAAAACCAGAACAATTTATTTGAAGTCAAAAGAAAAAAAAATCAAATAATTTACATATTTTGTTAGTCACCTTTAAGATATTCTTATAAAGAATTTCTATCAAGTTTGTTAATCATAACCACCACATATTAATTCAACTAATCCTTTAATGGTTTCTAATTATAAACATTATATTTTGAGAATTTAAGAATTAACACAAATTTAAAAAGAATGTTCAAGTCTTACAAGGTGGTTGCAACACTGGGTGGTTGGCATGTATACCAAGAGGCTGACTGACCAGGTGAGAGACAACTGTTTGATTAACACCATGAAACTTGTTGCAGGATAGTACACGATTGAGTTGTCGATCTGTCCAGTAAAGAGTGTCTTCAAACACAGTGAGTGAATGTGGATGTAGTAAGTACTGAAAAACATAAATTTGATGTTTACCTTTTTAACCCTTCCTAGAATTAACAAAAATAAAAATAAAAAAATAACATTTATTCAGTACATCTGCTAGAACAAAACTGGCAGACTTACCAGTGACAAATGACTTCATCTATCTCAAAACAAGTCACCATTACCTTTATCAAGCACAATTTTGGCAACATTAATTATGGTTTAAATCAATATTTAACTAATAGTTGTAGTTTGTTTTGTATAATAAGATACTGCATTGTTGTTTTGTTGTTTCAACAAGAAAAACATAAAAGTATGCTTAATTACACACACACACACACACCAATGCAAGCTCAATCTCACAAACTCTTTAAATGTAAATAACCTTATCTGTTGTGTTGCCATAGCTTTCTAAGTATATAACATAAATGTTAAAAAACTAATTCATTTTGTTGCCTTTGACCCTCCCAACTCCAAAGTTGATCTTTTTACTGTAGTTTTACTTTTGTGTTCGAAACAGTTTTAAATATTGTAATATCCAATTTACAATATTAACTTATTTAAGCCAATAACACTTTTCATTCTAGAGAAACACTTAAAGTTGTCAATTCTATGCAAGTTCCTCCAGTAATTCACAGCTGAATGAACATAGTACACGAATAAAAGGACTACTCAAAAATACGTAAATTTTGTTGGAAAAAATATACAAGCAGAGCAGCCAGCAAAAAACTCAGACAATTTAAATAAACATTACATAACGCAAAAGTATCAATTCTACAAATTTTGAGTTAAAAAAAAACCCTTATTTTATATAAAAATAATTAAATATTTCATTATTAATCTTTCTTATTCTTCAAAACGCATGATCTTGAATGTACAACTATATCTTGTTACAAAGTTCAACAAATGCACCTGACTTTTTAAAAATGTTAACACATTGAAACATAAAATTTGTTTCTGCAAATATAAAAAATAAAAATACTAAAACTTACAAATAAATGTGGAATATCAATTTCCTTGGGATTTTGTTCAACTAAATAGAGCCAGTAATATATTTCTGATATATTGGACTAAAAATTCAGCATCACCCTACTTTGAAGATGATTCAAACCAATGTAGCACATAAATGATTATACAAAAACTAATTAAACATTTGCAGTAAAAAAAATTCAGTTGAACTATGATTACTTACATGATTATGGGCAATAACCTGCTGACGCCCAGAACCATCATAATTGCAGAAATCAATGTAGTCTAGTTTGCTGTCAGCAAAATACACCCGTTTGTTAGGAATGTCCAGAGTCAAGCCATTAGGCCAAAATATTTTGGTATTTATAATAATCTCTCTCTTGGAGCCATCCAATCCAGAACTTTCAATACGAGGGTTCTCTCCCCAATCAGACCAGAACATCAGTCTAATCCTGTTGAAGAAAAAAGTACCTTGACAAACATTTCAATCCATTATCTTTCTTGAAACTTGAAAAAATATTATTTGTGCATTTTCTAGATATGTGTTACATTCAAATATTTTAATACGTCTCAATGTATGGTCAAATAAAATGAATAACCGTTTTCAGAAATGAGAATTTAATTACTGTAAATAAGTGTAGTTTGAAAAATCTGCCATCATGTGATACTGCAATGCAAAAACAAGTTAAAGTACTTAACACAAAAAATACAAGAAATCCTACATTTATAATATGCAGAGAGATTAAGTAGCTTTCAAAGTTAAAATTAGAAATTTCATTCTCATTATTGCAAACATATACAAAAGATACATTGTTTTCCTATTTGTCTATAATTTTAGTGATAACATATAAAATAGATAATCTGTACAAGATGCTGAGAAATATTCACTGAATTATGTTTTTTTCAGTTTCAAACTCGTATAATTTTTTATGCAAACAAAAAATTCTTCTAAGTTTCATGAAGTAAATTATTTATTTCATTCTAATGAAACAAAACCGCAGTATAAATCAAAGTTATGAAATTTTAAAAAGTCAACTTGAAATTTCATAAAAAATTTGAGCAAACAACAAAATATTTCTATGAGATTTCACATTGACATTAATGAAATATTCCATACAATTTTTGATATTGAGTAATGCAAAATAAAATCAAGTTCTGTTAAATCTTAATCCTTCTCAATGGTTAAAAAGGAGTCCTATGAATTATTTAACTATGAAAGAAACACCAATAATGACATTTAATCTTGACAGCTTTCAATACTGACTGATATAAGAATGGCATACATTTCACTCTTTCTTTCTTGGAATGTGCACGAAATCTTTAAATTATAAAAATACGTTCATACCCTTCTCTGGGATCCAAAGAGAGTCCTCGTGGTTGAGTAATGTTCCCTGTTAACAATACTATATGATTTTCACCATCTAAATTTGACACTTCCATTGTCTTCAACTTGGAATCTACCCAGTACAGGTTTCTACCTACCCAGTCTACAGCCAGTCCTTCAACCAGATCCAAACCACTACCAAGAACCTACATAATTAGGAATAAAAGTATATTAATTTTTTTTAAAGAAGGAATGACAAAGAGCGAGCATTTACAGAATGGTTTAAGTTTCAGAAACATTACAATTACATGGTCTCCTACATAAAAAGTCTTTATATTTCAACATTTGATATTCATTAAAATATTTATTTTGATATTTCACTTGTTTGATGCCATCCTATTTATCAAACAGATTCCCTAAAACGTTCACTCTGTAACATTATAATGTTCTGTTGACAAATACTTATCTTGTTGCTTCAAAGCAAGATCTATTTCCTGAATTGCATCATACAACTTATAATACATTACATTACCCATAAGCAATATGGCCTATAATTGAACGACATAAATCTCAAAATTGTGTCATAAAAGCAGATAGGATCTCTTCAAGAAGTGAGACATGGATACCAAATGGCATATCAAAAAATGTGAGAAACTTTTTGCAATTACTTTTTTGTGACAATTTGGTGGAAAAAGAAAAATCACTGTTGTGCTTCTCTGTACTATGAAAATAAAGCATCTAAACTGACACTTTTTAAACTACTATAAATCAATAGTGCTGCCTCAAGGCTACAAAATATGAAAATTAAAGGAGGGAGAACTGCTAAAACATTGTCTTTAATATTCTTAAAATGAAAGATTAAATTAATAAAATGAAAACCTTCTAAAAAACAATCATCAATCAGTAGAAAGGTAAATCATTTTGGTAATAAATTTTTAAAACTTCAAAACACTATCTGATATCTTTCAAAATATAATTTATTACTTGATATTCAAATGGCTAATCTTGGATGATGCTTCTGGGATCATTCTCCAGGCAATTAGCTACATATTGAGCAAGATTTGACACAGTGGTGTTAATGAGAAAAACAGTTATAAAACAAAAAATACAAGTGTAAAAAGTAAAAGTTTACAACTAATATGCATAATGTTTCCTCATAATAACTGAACAATAAATGGTTTTAATGCTTTTCTGAGAGAAGAGAAGGTTGTTGTTTTTTTTTTGCTTTAACTGTTCTGGCTCAACATTTATGCTGTTCTTACATGTCATAATATTCTAAAACAAGTATTTATTATTCAGTATTCTGTTATAATGTGTCAATCACTTACCACTTCTGGTTCACCACCCTTCTTCATACGATAGATCTTCTTCAACGTCATATCTGACCAGTAGATAGTTCCTGATGCCATATCAGATGCTGTTGCAACAACATTTTCAACTTGAATAGGTATTCGCTCAAGGTTTGTGGTATTTAAATTTGCCATCAGAATAGAACGGCGGTTGGATATAACCAGAAAAGCACTGGTCCAATCTATCAAAACAGTAAACAATATTACAGCCACTTGTAACAGTAAACAACATTATATCATTTTTGGGACTCATTCTAATAATCAATTACGTACCTATAAAAAAAGTATCTATTTGAAAATTAATAGCTAATTTAAAAATTTCAATGATTATTATAATGTAGTAATTTAAAATACTGGTGATATAAACAGAAGTACTTTATAGGTGTTTTTTTTTTTCTTTCTACTTCATATTGATTTCATATTTGCACATTTTTATACTACCAAACAAAATACATGTGCAGATATTCAAACAAATCACACAGGAACCCTAAAAAACTTTCACTAAATCACTTAAAATCTGATGAATCCTTAAGGAATTTTACTTCCTTTGTTTTCGATAATTTAAACATTTTGCACATTTTCAACTTTAAATTGATAACAAAACTTAACCAATCTTATAACACACCCATTCAGCACATTTAGGCAGCAGTAGTTCACAAACCATGAATTAACAGGAATACTAGCTACTAGAACATGCCAGGTTCCTTCTACATGCTAAGCATGAAATCATTTAAGTTAATATATTTGTTGACCATTTAGATTATTAAAAAAACGACCAAGGCAAAAAAAGGATTAAAATAAGAATCTCTTAATGAGTTTTGTTTGTTAAAAGTTCAAAGAGAAATCTAAATATAGAATTTAAGATGGCTGTTGCTTGCTTACTGAGGATGTATTTAGTTATCTGAAAATTAATTTTTAGACATACAAAATTTTCCCATTCATTTTCAAATATGTAAACTGTGCTGACTGTATCAAAATCACAGTTATGAATATGACACAAACTGATTAATCTTTTACATTAATGGAGTTGCAAAATTAATATTCTGAAAGTTACAATTGAATTACTGACACTATTTATCATCCCACCAAAGGCAAGTTTTATCCTAGGTGTACCATTATACTGTACAAAAATAAACACTTACTAATAGCTTTACAGGTCTGGTGATTACTAGCAAGCTTATAGCCTTCTTGACAGGTACATTTAAAAGATCCCTTTGTGTTGATACAATCTTGACTACAGCGGCCAGGTGTGACACATTCATCTAGATCTATAAAATAAACAGAATAGCAAGGGTTTGTCAACGTGAAAAAACAAAGTAAAATTTTACTTCACACCGTATATTATGATAAAATAAATATTCCTGTTATTGACAGAAATGACTGTCACTAAATATCTGATACTTATTTACAGAAATGGCAATATCAATGAATAGGATACTTATTTACAGAAATAGCAGTGTCACCAACTTTCTAATACTTACCTACAGGGTAGCAGTTGTAGTATTAATATTCTTCTACAAAAATAGCAAAATCATTGAATCTGGCACTTATTTACACAAATGGTAGTGTCATTGGGTCTAATACTTCTCTACAGATAAAAACTATAAAAGTCCAATAATCAGAGAACCATTGATATACAAAATTTATCAATAACAGAAACTTTTCCAAAGAAACTCTAAATGCTGTAGTAACTGTAATGTACAAAAACAGTGAAGAGAATAATTATAGAATAATTTCACCATTATCAGTATGTTTTACAATATCAGAAAGCACTGAAAAGCAGGTTTACTAAATTTTTCTAAACAGATATTTTTCTTTATAAATCAATATGAATTTAGAGAAAAGATAAATACTGAAGATGGACTACTGAACTTCAAAAAATATTCACTAGTCCTTAGATAATACTAAAATGAAAAATGGTTGACCTTTTGTAACTAGAAAAGACATTTGATACAATAATACATCAAATATTGTATAAAATAAAAATTAGAGGGATAAGAGGCGTAGCATCATTTATTTCCGATACCTGCAAATTTTGCAATATACACAGAAGCTCTATTAATGTCTGTAGTAATAAGCAGCCATATTATTATATTACATGTAGTGCACTTTCAGTAAATGAGTCTTATTTACCTATACAGGTGGTAGTGTCATTCAACACCTCCCCCTGTGGACAAAGACAGATTGGCCCTAAAGGAGTCTGAGTGCAGTTATGACTACATCCATTATTATCTACTTTACACTGGTCAAGACCTAAAAGAGAAAATGTAAATTTTATGAATTATAATATACCAAATTTAAGTAACTTACTATATTTCTCATACAAGATAAATATCAGATTCTTATGTATTTAACTCAAAAATGAGAAATGCTTAAATTATTAATAAAAGAACAAACATTATGAAGTTATTTTAAAGTCAAAGTTCTTGCACATTATAATCACTCTGAATAATTTCTTATGAATAAAACTAGTGCCACTCTACCCTTTAGGTTCTATAAACATCAGTTCCCTTTAAGCATTTAGTATTGCTATCACAGAAAAATAAATAAATACAAGCATTTACTATTCAAAGAATGCTGAACAATTACAATTAATTGATTTACTTACTACATGTGGGGCCTTCATCAGAATCATTAGGGCAATCTGTTTTGCCATCACAAACTTTGGAAATTTTAATACACCTCTCAGTGATGTTTGGGCACTGCCACTGACCATAGGGACAAACAAAAGATGCAGGACCTAAAGAATTTGAGAGAAATGTTAAAAGGGACAAATGCATTGTTATAGATGTCTTTCATATAAAACTTTAATAAATGTTAAAACTGCACAGTTGAAGCATAAATAATTTACAACTGTCTCATAACTAAATCTAACCTAGTTTGGTCAAAACTATCACTAGTAGCAAGGGTAAGCAACTGATAAAACAATGCATTATAAGCAAGATTATAAAAACAGTGCATTAATTTAGCTATACTTGTTACTTGGTAGATTCTTTACATAATAAGTATCTCGCTTTGATAAAATTTTGGTATCAGTTTTCTTTTCTTACTACCAAAATAAGAAAATACTAGTTCAAGTACATCAAGTTTATCTGATGGATATAACAGGAAAAATTTTGCTGCAAGATCTCAGTAATCTTAAAATCTTATATAAGATAAAAACAAAATAAAATATACAGCTTTATTAAGGCCAAGTAAATTTTAAAAATGTATACATAAACTACTTAGGTACTTTATTTATATGTTTTTAAAAATTCACATGGACCCACAACTTTGTTGGTTATAGAGACCCTAGAAATACAAGTCAGATATTAAAAAAAAAAAAAAATGCTAATAAAATTTTGAGCAATTAGTCCTAAGTAGCAGGGCTTAAATAATAATTGATTTCTATACATACAGTGATTATTAAATAGTTACTTTTTTTAATTTCTTTGCACTAAGTGTTACAAGTATAATAATACAAAACTACTCAATATGATACAGTATCTTAACCTTGTTGGTAGGTGAGCATCATAAAACAAGTTAATAATATTAGTTAAAAGTTTAACTAATTTTAAACAGGTTTAAAAGTAATATTTACTTTTTAACAGTGGGAAGGAAGAAACTATGTAAAAAATACATAAAATAATGACACTATTCAACCACGTATATTTGTACAGCACCCAATGGAATTTCTTTCAGAAAAAGTAGAAAATAATATGCATTAAATGTCTCAGTTAACTGCTCTGGATAAAGATTTTGGATCACTGATATAAGAATGTTTCCTTTACTCACCACAAGCATGCCTATGATCTTCATCAGACCCATCACCACAATCATCATTGCCATCACAGATCCAGGACTTAAAGATACAACGAGAGTTATTGCACCTGAAGTTGTTCAGAGGACAGTGAACCTCCCCTGCAAAAAATCAGCAACACAGTATAACGGAATGATTCAGCTGGCTAAAGACTATGGGTATAAAGTGAAAATGCAATTTATTAAAAATAGAAAGTATATACACTACTGTTTGTTATAGTACATAATGAAACATTATTGCTGTTTATTTACTATGATTGATGTTAGTTGAATATCAAAATATTTCTTTTCACTTTATGGCCAATTACAGTTGTAAATACTGGTTTTTATAACAAAACTGCTTACTTCAAAACTTAACTTATATTACATTAAATGAAAATATTGAATTTATTGTAAAATTAAAAAGTATTTAAATAATTTTCATCAAAAGAAGTTACTGTTCCAGTGTTATAGCTAAAACTTTATTAATACAATTTCTAAAAATAAAAACCTTTTTACTTGTTAATAAAGATTATTATACTTGATTTACTTTCAAGAATACAGTAATCATTGCTTTATGAACACTCAATATCCATTCTTTGAGGGTGTAAATGCTGATATAAAAGTTCAGTTATAAAAATAAAAAAATATAATGAATATCAAATTTAAAAGAGAGTCAGTAACACCTTTCCACCAACTACTCATCTTTGCTCTATAAAACTCAAACACAAGGCCTTCCAAATCAATAACGTAAGAAAAAAGTAAGCCACACAATGACCAAGCTAAATACAAACTATTTAGTAGAATATTACAGAATGAAAATTATTACTATAATAACAAGATTTAGCATATAATCTTTCATGATGCTTTGTCAGTTATTCCAAGCTTATTATTAAGAGAAAAGAAAACAATAAAATAATACAGCATTCACACAAAAGCCAATTTCATCAAAATTTTTAAATAAGAGTAAATATTTAGCTCTAACAAAGTTGTCAATCCTTCACGGTAATCTGAACTTAATTTATGTTAAAACTACAGAAATGTAATCTCACCACAGCTATCTGGTTCATCACTCCCATCCTCACAGTCATTATTACCATCACAATGCCAGGAGTGGGGAATGCAAATTCTTGAAGTCTTGCACTGAAATAATTTTTCTGGATCACACTCATTTGGTGAGACAGATGCTACAATTGAAAGTAAAACTTTCAATTTTCATACATGTTACATACACTGTCAAGCATTTGTTATAAAGTGCCTTAAAAATTAAATATTATATCTATAAAAGTGTAAATATCAATTTAACAAACACCTTCCACAATCATATTTCAGGAAACTGTGTTTATGCATTGTAGTTACTTTTACAATATATACATTATGTTAAACTGTTTAAAAAAGTGATTTATTAGCAAGGGATAAAAGAAATAAAGTAAGAGAAGTATGCAATACTGAGTCATTATAATGCACATAACTTCAAAAAAGTTCTCAATAGCTCAACTGGTGGAGCACTCAATTGGCAAGCAGTAGGCCTTAGGATAAAATAAAAAAATACTGATTACCATATACAATAATAAACATTACTCACGGCATCCTAGTTCATCTGAGCCATCTTGACAGTCAGACACTCCATCACAATGGTAACTTTCATGAATACACTGTTTTTGATCCCCACATTGAAACTGACTTGATGTGCAAGTAATGGGAGGACAATTCTGTTCATCTGCTTGGTCAAAACAGTCATTGTCACCATCACAAACCCAGCTCTGTGGAATACAATGTCCTGATCCAGGACATGTGAACTGGTAATACGCACATGTCTTTTCCACTGTAATAATTAAGGAAATATTTATACAGTATTCAATGAAAACACTTCACACAGTAAAGTGAAAAAAAAAAAAGAATTACAAAAAAATGTTACATGCTTATTGCAAAAAATGATGCATATTAAAGATATAAATACATATTTATTCCATTAACAAAACCTTTTCTAAAAACAAAATGCACAATTTTAGAAGGTACCCATTGATAAAACTGGGCTTAAAGTATAAATTATTGTTAACAAGATGTATTACTGACCTACCGAGCAAGTTGTTGTACTGACAGTTTTTTTATATATTTATTGCACATTTTAGTCATTTTTCAGAAAAAAATTTTTAACCTCAAGATGAAATATTTATTTTTAAAAATCTAAAATTGTGCTGTATATAATAGTGAAAAACCTAACAAATGGTTTCAACATAAAACTTAGGGCAGTATTCATATACACATTTATGAAAGAAGATCATTAGTTTTAAGCCTCACTTTAATTAGCAATTAACTTTGTATAACAACCATCTATACCATTCAGATGAAATTTTAACTACATCCAATATAACCTACCACAAAAGTCTCCTTCATCTGAACCATCCCCACAATCATTCTCAGAATCACATTTCCAAGACTGGGGAATACAACGACCATTATCACAAGAAAACTCTGTTGATTCACAAGTGACATTCACTGCAAATTGAAAAAGTGAAATGAAACTATCAATGCATGGTTATTTCACATTTGAATATGAATTTGGTATCCTCTCTTGATTTTAACAAACACCACAATATCTTATGAAAATATTTTAATTATTTTACTCCAACTTAAATAATGTTTATTCATGCATATACATAATACATATACTGACATAATATAAAAATGAATTTCCTCATACTTGTGTACTTATGCTTATTCATGCATAACAACTTTTTACAAATTTGTATTTTATACTTCCCTGTAACAGATTGGTAAAAAAAAAAAAAAAGACGAAAAATTTAAAATATCTCCACTTATTCTAATGTTTTATTCACAGCAGGGGAGGGGGAAGCAGAAAACAAATAATAAAAATAAATCTCACCACAACCAGTTTCATCTGAATAATCGCCACAATCATTATCAGAATCACACTTAAATGACAATGGAATACATCGTCCACTACTGCACTGGAATTCCCTTGTACTACAGGTTGATTCTAACAAAAAAAAAAATTTAAAATTTGAAAAAAAAATGTTTTTAGTAACTAAGAACACTGAACACAAATCTCTAATATTTTAGTCAATTCAACTGTTCTTTTCAGCATAACAGTAATATACTGAGTAGCACTCACAAACCATCTCCATAGTCTTAAAAGTTAACACTAGAAAACAGGAAATGAATAAAATATATTCTTCATTACAAAGGTTTCTATTTCTCATAACTCAACAGGACCATTCTTTATATCTAACTATTAACATGAAGCATAAAAAACTGAATATGTGTAATAAACTTTTTACTATAATTTTACATATGAATGGAAATTTAGGCAAAACACTAACATTAACAAAACAAAAGGAATAACATGTTTCTAAAGTGGACGTCAATGTTTCAAATGGCAAGCAATAAAGATCTGAATAATTACCAAAGAACCAGCTATTGTACTACAAAATAATAATTATTTTTCACAACTCATAAAATATGCATAAAGAAATAATATCTACATATATTCCAAAGTTTTAAAGCAGTTGTTTTAAAAGAAACTTACGAGTGCAGTTCTGCATTTCATCAGAATTATCCAAACAGTCATCATCACCATCACAAACCCATGTGTTTGGAATACAACGTTTGTTATCACATGTGAAATCCCAAGAGTTTGGACAAGCTTTAACAGGTGGTTCAGCATTTGGGTCAGATGTACACTTTCTACCATCTTCTTTCAGTTTTTCTCCATAGGGGCAACCACAACGAACCTCTAAATCTAAAACTTCACTGTTATTTGTTGGTACAGCAAAGCAAAACTTTTCACAGTTACCATTGTTTGCACGGCACGGATGGTGAGCTGAAAGGAAGTAAATGGTCTTCCCTCAATAAATTAAAAAATTACTTCAGAATAGTCAAGCAAAACTACAAATCCAATGTTTACTTGAGGAATTATTGTTCTTGATTAAATTAAAGATAGGATGGTAGTTACATCATCATAACTTTGTTATTTTTACATAGAACACGGATCTTGTACAGATGAAAGTGAATTAACATTTACAAGATAGTTTAATGAGAGAAGCAAGACATACTAGACATTTTGTATGATTTCTTATTTTGTAATTCTGATATTCATTAAGAATGAAATATTTCATAAAAAATTAGTTTGCACACAAACTATAAAATACTGTTAACTGTTGAAAATGTCTAACTAGATATATCTTTAAGGTTGATTGTAGAGGGGAAAAAAAAATCATCTCTATGGTTAGCAACATTATCTAAATGAAAAATACCCACTAAACCTAAACAGCTTTTGTTGCATAATAATATCTTGTTCAGTACCAACATATTGCTGGGTGAGAAGTTCTGGCCAAAAAAATTTCTTGGTCAGTTTATGCAATATTTACAGCCTTCTTTCTTTCAAACACTTTAAATACAACTAAAAGACATATAGTAGAATTTCTTACAATCTATCTTCTGGTTTTTTGTGCTATAAACTTTAATTCCATAAAGGCGACTTCCTTCCTCCACAGCAGTAACTATCTGCTCATCTGCCCCTGTAATTTTATTCATCTTCAAAACAGCATCAAGTCGCCAATCTGTCACATACAGCCACTCTACAAAAAACAATTTCAGATTAAATATTTTCAAAATAGAAATGAGAAGACAACTGCTGAAGGTACTTAAATTTGATCACAGATTACTTTTACATATTATCTTGAGACTAGTTGCAATATAAAACAACTACTAAACCAAATTGATCTCCAGTTGTTAATAAATATTTTTTCTTGTCAAAGCATATCACCACAAAAAGTATATTTAATGACCAAAAATTTTAAATAAATTTCATACATTAAAATATAGATTAAGAGAATATTTTTGCTAACTTTATAAATCCTAACATTAGCCACATTAGAAAATATCAGATTGAATAAATTAACTCAGTTTAGTTTTAATTTTATTCATCACTTTTTCTCATTTGTACGCATTTTGATTGCTAATGTGAACATTTCTGCACAGTTTTTTTTAGGAATATAACTAAAAGCTACATATTATATTGATAATAATTTCATCTTTTGGTTCCCTGTTAACATTCTGGTCCCACAATAATAATTCCTGGTGTATTGACATCCTTTTTAAAAGAATAAACTTGAAACAAAAAACTGATTGAACACAGAAAAAATTATCATTATGAAGCACCTATAAATAAACCTTGACTCCTTTTTAAAACATTTAGAAAAGTATTGAAAATGATTAAGTTTCACTCACCATTGTGGATAACTAGGGAAAAAGGATGTTTGATTCTTGGAGAATTTATTGTTTGGACATCTGTGCCATCTAGATTAGCATGCTGGACATGATCCAATAAAGCATCACACCAATAGAGACGATCTTTCGAGTAGTCAATACTCAAACCATTAGGCCAGCCCAGGAGAACACCACGGAACACCATGGAGTTTGTTCCATCTAAAAATGCTCTGCTAATGTTTGCTGGTCGATCCCATTCAGAGTAAAAAAGATAGCTGTAGGGAATTAAAAAAACTGTATTAACAAAGCTAATATTTTTGAGACCATAAATAATACATATCAAAATAATTTAAAGTTACAGGAAAACATATGACAAATCCAATGACATAAAATGAAACAGATAATAACTATCTCCCAACCAACTGATACAACTACACTACCAACTGTAAGCTAAACTTTGCTTTGAAATAAAGTATACATATAATTATTTAACACAAACAAACACCAACCCCCTATTGGGATGAACTACAATTGCACGAGGACGTTTCAAGTTGCTGATCAAAGTTCTTCTGTTTTGAAAGTTGTTCACACTGATCACATTCAAAGTTCCTTTTCTGCTGTCAATATAGTAAAGATTGTTGGACACCCAATCAAGAGCAAGTCCTTCCACACCTTCATTCTGAGATGCAAGTACATTCTCTTTTCCTGAAAATATTACAAACATGTAGCAATTAAACTCCAGCATTCAAACCTTATACAGTCTATATTCTCTGGCATCCTAACTTATGGTTTTTCATATTACTTTTCCTTCATTACACATTTAACAACCTACTAAAAGTCATCTATTCAACAACAACATTAGGTCTTGTCAATCCTCTTCTGTCTGAGCACTTCAACTCTCATTAATCTTTTAACAAATTTTAAATCAAACTCTTGAAAATGCTATTTATAAAATGTGTGTTAGAAGTTGAAATAATTATGTTAAGGTAAATAATAAAAGGACATTTAATGACTAGTGTGTGCATGCATGCCCAAATGTCATTTCAATCCCTGTCATGTCATGTTTTTAGCTGCAGTGTAGCAACTTACAGAATGGCTCAAACTTTTTTTTTTTTCATAAAAAAAACCAAGTGCAAACTTTTAGCTCATAGCTCTCTCTTTTGACCAATTTCAGCTCTAATTACAGTCACAGTTATGCTTTTTTGGAAATGGGCTAGACAAAATGACTTTTTAACTTAAACTTATATCCTAAATGTTAATAAAACAAAAGCTTTTTATCACTTATTATATTTCTGCACATAATTCTAGGAATGCTTTTCTTCAATATTTATGAATGACACATAATCCAGAATAAGCATGATAGAAATCAACATAAACAGCATTTCCAATGCTATTTAGGAAGCATTATTGTAATCCATGATAACTGTGAATAAATTTAAGCAGAAAAGTAAATATACACTAAGAAATAGTTTGCTCACGTTAATTTGAGAAAATATTTTTGAAACATGGAAGGCACTCAAGTAACTGCCAATAAATTACAAGCAATTAAAATATCTTCTGACAACTGAATTGTTCAAGTTAAAGATACCAAAAACTATAAATTACAAGCAATTAAAATATCTTCTGACAACTGAATTGTTCAAGTTAAAGATACTAAAAACTATAAAGACAGAAATAGAGAACCAAAAGGCTTAAGATATTTTTAAACTGTTTATATTCATATTATGACAGGGTGATATAAATTGCATTAATATTCTAGTAAAGACAAATGAAGACTCACTACTAGTACACTGTTACTTGTTCCATAGTTGTAAAATATCACATCATAGAAATCTTTGACATTTGCAAATAACTGACAGAGATAAATTTACACAATTTTCTTTTCAGATGCATTGTTTCAAATTACTTGTACAAATTAACTTAAAAAACAACACTATTTAAAGCAACAACTAAACCAAGTTGATCTTCAGTTGTTTTAACATTATTTTTCTTGTCAAAGAGTGTCACTACAAAAAGTATATTTAATTATCAAAAATTAACTAGTAATTGATATTTCTAATAAAAATTTTATCCTTCATTCTGTTAAAATATTGTTTTTGTTATTTACGCTTACTAACGCTAACATTATGTACCGAGAATGTAAGCAAAAGATAAGGAAATTGTTAAACAATTACATTTTCAAATTTTGCAAACTCAGATATGAATTTACATACATCAGATACACATTAAGTCTTAAATCAACAAAATATCAGATAATAAAAAAACCCACTGTTATTTTACCTGTTCCATCAGTGTTGATTCGATAAATTACATCTAAAATCACATCAGAGTAATAAATGTAGTTGTGACGAGAATCAAAGTCAAGTCCAACATAGCGGGCAGATTTGCTGACTATTGGTACTATGACATCAGTAAAACCCTCATCCACAGGGTTAAGGATGGATCCTCTGACAAACTTTTGCTGAGAGTACAAAAGAAATTCTTCCACACCTAAGTAAGAAGAACATTCTCTTTTAAGTGGTAAAGTTAAAGTATGGTACAAAATTAAAATCAGTTAGAGAATAAAAACAGCTAATATTAGCAGTTGCTTGATGAAAATAAAGCATGAAGTAAATAATTATGAAAAGTTGAATCTAAATTTCTTTAGTCTTTATGATATGGAACAAAAGTAAGATACTCCTGGAATTGTAAATAAATTAAATTTACCACAAAAAATCAATTTCAGGCTCTGTTAACACCTCTTACACTATTAATATTACAAAATCTAAAATTCAATATGCATAGCCTAATTAAACAAGAAAAACTTAATCATTTATTAATTAATTACAAGCAGGCCTATACTAATACAGTATAGCATAGTTCCAAAATAACAACTGCTGTAACTGATAGTCTTGTCATACAAAAAAAGCAATTTAAAATCACTAATTAAACAGAATCTAACACCTGTCAGCTTAACAGTGTCCACTGACAGTAACTTCAGCAATAACTTGTGTAACTACACTTAACTATGGGTTTAAAAACAAATTTCACAATAAATTCTTTTTCACTGTTCATCTTGCTAAAACTGATTTAAAAAAGTAAGCTTTTGTGTAATACGTTAAAAATCTGTCAAATAAGAGATACCAGTAAAAATTATTCCAAGGTGTTCTTAATATGGATCAATTTAAAAAAACCTTTTAAATCAACATTTTTAACAATAGATATTAAATAACTTTCTTTAAAAAAAATATCTCATCCCTAAAATACTTTATAAAAGAGACTCTTAAACTGTGTCAGTGTCAGTGGTATGCAGAAAAATTAATGTTCCAATAACAAAATTTGTTAATAATGCTAATTTGAAGTTCTTATGCACACACACACTATCCTCCTCAAGTGTAAAATTACCCTTCCCTCCATATAGACTAGCTAGTGTTTTCTTCCCTTTGAGTTGATAAAAACTACACTACATATTCTCCAATTGTGCCAGAAAAAATAATCAGAGCATTTAAATTAGTGGAGAAGTCAAAAATATTAATTATTGATAATAAAAATTAGGCTTGAGTTCACACTTTAAAATAAGAAATAAAAGGTGGTACATGAGCCCCTAAAGACTGCTTTATAACAATCTTCTGATGTGTTTGACAATACATAACTATAAAAAGAAAAAACAAAAGGATAAAAGATGACCAACACTTACCACAAAGAAACCACTTAGGTTACAAAATGAATTAATAAGCTGTGCTTCCTTTCTAGATATTTGATTTAACCAACATTTGCAAAAAACTGACGTAAATGAACTAAATGCTTGTAATTAATGTACATAACTTTTAATACCTAAATTTGAATCAATTTTAGTTAATATCTATAATCATTTTAAAATATATTTTGTTATTTTACAAAGAAATATTAACAGTATAATATTGCACAATAGTCACAATATAAACACTTACGGCTGCAAGACTTTCCATTCTGTGAGAGTTCATAACCAATACTACAAACACAGCGATAACCAATACCATACTCCTCTGCACTCCTTGTCACAACACACATATGTTCACAACCTCCATTGTTAACTCCACATGGATTGGTCACTAAAAAAAGAAACAATCCATATAAAACTCATGATCACCCCTTGGTCATTTTTCACACAATATCTTATAAACTTTAATATTCACAATTGTCTAAACATATTTTCATAATGAACTTGAGAAATCTCTAATTTATGAAAACAAATTTCAAATTTTTATATAGGTGTATTTTTATATTATAACAAGTTTTACCAAGTATCTAATAAAATCAAAAACTTGTTTAAAATTTGTATCTAAGGTCATTTTGCTCACTTATTAATACCTCTCAGGCAATTCTTTCATTATTTTATTATTTTTTAAGAGATTCTAGTTACTTAGTAAATATATATAAAAACATTTTGGAAGATAACTGATGCTTTAGTTACTGGATCATCTACATACTTGCTTCATGATACATCCTGGAACTCTATGGATCACCAAAAGAAATGTGAGTAATTAATACCTTCCAACAGAATTATGTTTTAAAAAGTCCTAGAGTGTGATATTTCTAAACTTATAAAAGAAAGGTTACAGTCAGTATGCATCAACCAAATACATTATTTGTACTTTTTTTATAAGAAGTCACTTTTAATATGTTGAGCAAAGGATTTACAAATGTTTGTAACTGACAAAATATACCTGGTGGTTGGCGAACTGGGTGGTACGACTTAATAGCCTTAGGCTCCTTCAGAAGCGTACGATCACGATAAATAGGTTCAACAACTTCAGAATTGTTGAAAAGGTGGGTTCGTAAAATACCCTGTCTGGTTCCATCAGTCCAATAGACATAATTCTCAAACACAGTCAGCCTACTGGGAGAAGGGACCTTAGTACTACCCCTAATGATTGCATGCCTGAAAAATAAACACCAATTTTAATGTTCACAAGTTCTTATAATAACTCATTTACAACACATATCAGCTTCTACTCTGTCTTACATCATAATTTCTATTTGCTACATTTTTTAAAATTAGAATTGCTATTTAAAATTGCTAATTCTTCCTGTTGGATAGAAATGCTTACTGCAGAACAATATTATTGAGTTAAAAAAAAAAAAAAACTTACAATACTTAAACCAGCATTCAAGCCAAGTTTATATTTAGTTAGTAGAAATGAAATATGAAAGAATGACTATGGAGCTTCTTAAAACAACATAACCAGATTCTAACAAACAAATCTGTATCACTAAATATAATCTTGTATTTAAGTTTTTGAAATATTGATATATGATAAAAAAAACATTGAACTACAAGCAAATAATGAGCAATAACTAAAGTAAAATAAATACTATTAGAATAAAAAATGCAGAAATAAAACTAAGATTTTTGTTAGTTTAATAAGAACTTTTGGCTTCTATAAATTTAATATTAATGTATGAAAATAGATTTTACTTAGAAACAAAATAATTCATGCCTGTTTTTCCCATCATAGTCAACAGCAACTATCTGATCCAGCTGTGAGTCACACCAAATAAGCCATTTGTTAATGTAATCAACAGTAAGACCAGAAGCTTTGTAAATCAACGAGTTGACAATAGATTTTCTGTTAGAACCATCCATGTGTGCTCTGTCAATTTTGTCAGCATCACTGAAGAACATTAACCTAGAAAAATCCAGAAAAAAAATATTGTACTTAGAAATAAAACCTTGTAAGCTAGGTCTCACTATTAGGCACTAATATGCTAAAAATGTATGAAGTAACTTCTGATAAAACTAACGTACTAAAAGAAGATGCCCAAACTTTTAAACTGATAATTAGAAATTAAAGAAGAAATCCAGAGAAGAGTGAAACTATCTTTAATTAGATCCTCATTCTCTTGTACAGTTAATTTTTATGATAACACTTTTTATCTATCTCATCAAAAACTGGGCATCTAATAAATCTTTCCATTTATGAGAACAAGAGTAACTCACCCAACTGTGGGGTCCAGAGCTATATCTAATGGTGAGGAGAGATTCCGACTGATGATGATAGCATGACGGTTACCCCTGAGTTCCATGAGATCTATTTTCTGACCTAAAGCATCACATATGTAAAGTTTATTTGCCACCCAGTCCACAGCCAGGCAAATGGGACTCCAAGGAAACGGGACACTGAGTTCTCCAGACTGCTTCATATCACTAGCTCTTAACTTGTAAACCTATTGAAGCACGTTATGCTTTTAAAATGCAAATCTTAAAAATTGTGAAGTTATTTTTAAGTAAATGATACAATATACATGTAAAATGCTTTCTTTGAAATAAATTCCACCATGAGCATTGTTTATAAATAAAAGAAATATAAATGATGCACATCAAATCCCATGTTCTTTACACACAATCATCATACACTTGATGCAGATAACCACTTAAAAGTTGTAGAATAACAAAATTAGAAAATAACCCATAGTGGAATATCAATGTTAATTGGATCTTACCTTTCTAGTTTCTGTATCAGACCAAAAGATAAGACCTTTATTGTAATGGAAATCCAGTCCACTAGCTGCTGTAGTGTTGGTTATAACTTCCAGGTTCAATCCTTGTGCATCACTTCTGTATACAGCACTATGATGCGTGAATAGTAGCCTCATCTGTGTACCTAAAAAACAAATATACGATGTACATTGAGCAAATATTCCAATAGTTGTGTGAGGTATCTATAATATTTTGTACGTTGACAGATTTATTAAGAGTATGGGAATTTTCAATATCACAAAGAAGGCTTAGAAGTAAAATAAAAGGAAATAAAATGACATTTTATCTCCAAACTAAACATCAAGTTGAATTTAAAAGCAAAAGTGTAAACAAGTTAATGTCACTCTAACCTAGAAGAATAGGCAGAGATGTGCATAATATCAATTAGTTCCAAAGTTTTTACTTCTCTGTACCTAAAACTAAAGGACTGTATTATTACCCCAAAACTTATAGATTTTAGTATCAGTTATTAAGCAACATATTAAAGGAAAGAAAAACTCACTGTTCTCTGCACGACAGTGTCTAGGAGGAACAAGCTTGTATCCAGCTGCACATGAACATTCAAAACTACCAGGAATATTGACACAAAGTTGGTCACAGTAGCCCCACTGAGAACATTCATCAAGATCTACCCAACAAAAAAACAATATATAACAATTGTTACATGTCTATACCTAGAAGTATTTAAAACCAGATGTTCCCAGTGAACAAAACTCAGAAAAGTTAATTAAGGAGCTGTTGCCTGATGGCTATGTGAAACCAAAAAGAATTTAGTTTTTGTTCCATTTATAAAATCCCACAAAAAATTTCACTTACAAACATCTAAACACATCAACTATTCTCAATTTTGAACAAAATACATACGTTTTAGATAAATTT
This sequence comes from Carcinoscorpius rotundicauda, assembly GCA_011833715.1. NCBI lineage: Eukaryota > Metazoa > Arthropoda > Merostomata > Xiphosura > Limulidae > Carcinoscorpius > Carcinoscorpius rotundicauda. The sequence goes on along the minus strand of CM022402.1, from coordinate 19,586,606 downwards.
TTATTCCCAGTCATACATTGTCATGCCCACATTCTCATTTAAATACTAAATTTCTTTTTGTAAACATTCTTCCAGATTTTCAAAAATAACAAAATTTATACTGTGTTTCTGAGCATTGATTTTTTCCCTCCTAATTCTATTTATTTCTTATTTTTAATGTATTTATTCTTGAAAAATGACCTAATGTTTATTCAATTATAGTAATATGAAAAACACAAAAAATGCAAGAATACAGAGATAACACTCATGAACAACTTACACACAGATGCAAATAACTAGCATGTTGCTAATCTAATTTTACATCACATTCAACAAAAATCATTAATAAACCTTACCTATACAACTTCTTCTGTCATTTGGATTGACCTGCATTCCAGTTTTACAATAACACTCTCCACCTTCTAAAGATGCCCGGCATCCATATTCACATGACAAGGAGGGACACAGGCTTGTTGCTAAAGTACACAGTTAATCAGTATTAAAACTTCCAGGTTATACAGATATTAAAATAAGCAACAAAATGTGCAATTTCATAGTTTCAGTCAAATATTTTTTAAACATATGTTTAAGTTAGAAAAAAAAGATTATTTTAATTGTTTTAATTAGTTATCAATTGTAAAAACATTATTTTGAAATTTTTTTCTCTCCTTATGTCTACATTAAAAACTGGTAAAGTTAATAATAATAACAATAATGAGCACAATAACAAGATCTATGTATACAGAACATATACCTACAGCATGCTTCTCTTTCATCAGACCCATCATCACAATCTTGAATTCCATCACAAAGTTTTCTTTTTTCAATACATTTTTTCTCTGATAGGCACAAAAATTTTGTTTCGGCACAGGTAATTAAAGCTGCAATACAAATATTTAATGATTAGCTGAAATATTTTCATTTGATTAAAGTTTATCAAAATTAGCCCAAAATACAATAATATCAGCAAACAGATAATCCCTTAACTTTTCTAGCTTTCTATTGCATAATGTTTGCACGCATACACAACATTCAGAAAAATGACGGCTTGTATTGAAAAAACAATTGTTATAAAACATTTATCACAATACAAATTCTTTAGTAGCTCAAGCAATAAACAAATACTTTTCTCTGAAAATAAATTGCAGAACTATTTGCTGAGATTTTTCTTACAAAGTGACAAAGGGCTGTCAGCATGTTTCTAGCTTAAAAATGATAGATTAAATGGAAAGTCAGATATAAAAAATCATCACTTTGAGTTTCTTGGATCATCATGTCCAACCAAATAATGCAAACTGACTGTTATACTCTTAATGCACTGATAGCCCAAAATTTTCAGAATACCCTTTTGTAGCAATGGACAAATGACCTTGAGTTATGAATCCTCAGATTCTCAGCCAAAGCAGGCTAAATACTTGGCCAAAAAAAGCCTAAAATAAAATTAAAGAACAGTAAGTTAAACTGAGTTACAACAAAAAATGGCAAAACCAATCGCACACAAAGAGCACATTCTGATAGCAGCAACCTGATACCAGACATGTTCTTACTCAAGAGAACTACATTTAGATTTATACCACTTTAAATAATTATATGATCACACTACAATATTTTGAACAGATCAGTAAAACCATTGTAATTATCCAACAACCCATCCATTACTTTGTTCAACATACTCTTGAGACATTTTAAAAAATACACTGTAAATGGTAAAGAAATTAAAAATATCAGGTCAAACAAAATTTTTGTAAATTAATTCTGTTGCTAAATACATTGACCTTAAGTCAATAATACAAGTTTAGTGTTAACTACAAATAGTTAAAAATGTATCAAAAACAAGATAAAAACTACACACTTCAAGGTTAACCACTTACTGCAATTTTTCTCATCAGATTGATCTGTACAATCTGTATGACCATCACAATGCCAGCCGAATGGTATACAAATTCCATTATTACACCTAAACTGATCACTGTGGCATGCTGGAAAATCTGAGAAAAAACACAACATACATTTAACAAAATAATGTTCAGGAAATTAAACAAGCAGTATATTAAAAGATACTGTAAAAATGCTTTTTTTTTTATAATAGAAATTTACACTATACACAATTATGGAACAAACTAAGTAAAGGTTCAGCATCACAGTAAAACAATGTTAAGTAAAATCAATTTTTACTTATTTTTTAAAGTAGTCCCAATTTTCAGGGGAGCTGTAAGAAACTTCATGAAGAGAAAATATTAATAAGGAAATAGGAATGGTTAGTAAAGCAAGTAAGCATTTGAAAATTATATACATTGAAACTGATGTTAAAAAGATCCAATTAATAAATAGATGGTATTTATTGTAATAAAGAGTTACATGTTTACTATTCAGGTTCTATATTGCAACCAGTATGTCTCTGACACAAAAAAATTATAAACTTAATCTTAAGACTTGAGATTTAATCAAATACTACTGCAAATATTTCATGGTGGGTTGGAAGAACTTCAAAGTGAGCTTAAGAGAAGCAATTGAGTGGCATGCAGAAAGAAATCTCTATTCATTCTTTCTTAAGATGAATCTCCTCTTTCTAAATAACAAAACAAGTACTCTTCTGTAACCTTGAGAAAGTATGACCCTACTTAAATATTATATAATGAACTGATATTGAACCTGGAAAAAGTAATAAAGCAGATTTCTCCACATTGTTAGACTGGTTGTTTTACTAATAATGCTAAACAAACAGTTATACAAAATTGTTAAAACTTTTAATAATCACTTCAAATTCTCTAGTTTATTGATTGTCTTTTTAGAATTATACATATACTCTTCAAAAAAAAAGAAATGCAAAAGGCAAAATTTGAGACAAATTGTTAACAAGTTTACTTCGGGTAGTTCTGTATGACATGTGTGAAACTTTGCACATTCACTAATGAACATCCAAAGTCTGCAAAGGCAAAGTCCACGCTCACCAGTTGAAGTTTAACATCACTCAACGTCAATAACTAGTATGCCCCCATGAGTTTCAATAACTGCTTGGCATCTCCTGCCCATAGAAGCGATGAGATGACAATCACATAGAATGGAATGGCTGTCCACTCAGCCTGCAAAGCTGCTGCAAGCTGAGGTAGAGTCTGCAGTTGAAATTGTCACCATTGCAGACGTCAGTCCAACTCGTCCCAAAGATGTTCAATGGGGTTTAAATCTGGTGATCTGGAGAGCCAGGGATGAACGTTGGTGTTGTGGTGTCTCAAGAATACAGTGGTGAGTCAAGCTGTGCAAGGACAGGCGTTGTCATCTTGAAAAACGTCATTGATGTTCACCATGATGGGTTGCACATGGAACCTAAGAATCTCGTCGACGTATCGTTGAGCTGCAAGATTCCCTTGAATGTGCAAAAGGTCTGTTCTGGCATTGTAAGCGATAGCAGCCAACATCATAATGCTGCCACCACCAAATCTGTCAACTTCCTGCACACAGTTTGCTGCAAAACGTTCACCTCGGCTGCAGTAAACACAGGTTCTTCCATCCTGCCTACAAAGCCTAAAACATGATTCATTGCTGAACCAAACATGCCTCCATCATTGATGAGGCCATACCCAATATGCCCGAGTCCACTGCAGCCATGCTTGACGATGTCATTGGGTGAGGATGATGCCTCTGACTGGACGTTGAGGTCGGATTCCTGTATCTCGCAGACGGTTGTGTACTGTCTGATCAAAAATCTCCTACGCAGCCCTGGTATGGTTGAGGCAGTACATGTGGCAGTGGTGGTCCTATCCTGAAGGTGATGTATCCAGATGTAGCGATCTTGTACGGACGTGGCCTGCCAGATCGTGGACGGTCACGAGTTGATCCATGTTGTTGGTGACGATTCCATAGCCTTGTGATGGTGCTTGGGTGGATATTTACAGCTCTGGCAACATCTGATTGAGATTTGCCTGCTTCCAAGTGATCAATGGCGTTGTTGCGTTGTGCTTCAGTCAGTCTTGGCGTAACTGTAGTGCGAGTTGGTGGCTTAACACTGAGCTATGGAAACCGAAAACTCGTCACTTTTATAGGGATTTTGCACATGTTGCACTTGCAGAACATGCAGATCTCTCAAACAAATTTATTGGACACAAATACGTTTTAGCAAAAAATCCGATGTTTTCCTCCGTTTTTAATGGGCACAACTTTTATTGTCATTTTGGTCTGATAATCAGAACCTTAACACATGTAACATCACATACTCTGAGCTTGTAACATTATTACATATATTTCTCTTTAAAATAAAAAAATATCTCTTTTGCGTTTCTTTGGAGAAACTTGGTTACTTTAGAGAAATGCTTTCGTAGTACACTAACTACAAGTATTCTGTCGAAAATGTTTTTTTTTTTTTTAAATAATCAAAAGTGAATCTTTAGTGACTAAATTAAACTTTTAAGATTCTACCCACCACATTCCTTTTCATCAGAATTATCTCCACAGTCATCCCAGTGATCACATTTCTTGCTCAAATCTATACAGCGAGCACCATTAGCACATCGAAACTCATCCAAAACACATGCTGTTTCATCTAATGAAAAAATGTACATTATTTCTTTAAAAAAATAAACCACACAAGTAACAAATGGCACTATCAATTCCAGTTAGAGCTATCCAAGGATTAAAAATCACATTTTATATTAATTTCAATGAAACTTTGATGCAAATTTTGAAATTACTGTTATTCATTTTTTACTTAATCTTTGATAATACATTTAATTGCAAATGTATTACTATTTATGCTGTTAACTATGTTGTTTTTTTAAAAGAAAATCTTGCAATCACTCATAAACATCATACTGCTACTTATTGGTTTACCTCAGCTATCTCATCCTCTAAACTATTAAATAAATGTTAAAAAATCTTAATGCCAGTTCTAACTATTCATACAGTTGCAAGGTTTACCTTAGACTTGCTTAAATTTACTACTTCCACAACATCCAAAAACAACTTGTTCTAAAGGTTAACCAACCATCTTGTTAGAAAAATAAAACTTTCTTAGCTGAAAATGAATATTACCTTGCTAAGATTTATATTTGTGCTCCCTAGTCCTACTGTTCTCACCATTTGTATGAAAAATGATGATGCACCAACACAAGAAATCCACTTTATAATCTTTAAACATCTCAATCAGATCCCCTTAACTTCCTTTTTCAAGAGTAAAGGATTTCAGAAATATTAACCTCTCCTCGTGAATAACTATTTCCATCCCAGGTACCATTATAGCAGTTCTCACCTGAACCTTCTCCAGAAATTCAATATCACTGCTAAGGTAAAGTGCCCAAAACTGAACACAGTACTCCAAATATTGACTAACCAGTAATCTATACAATAAAATTATAGCTTCTTTACATGTTTTTCCAATACTTCTGTAAATACAAACCTAAAATCCTATTTTTTACAACCACCAGCAACAGCATACTGCTTAGATGGCTTGGGAGATTAATCAATTACTGGATAAAGGTCCTTTTCTGTTATAACACTGTTAATGTTACTTCTATTTACATTATACTTACAATTCAAATTATGATAATTCACATGCAGTATCTTGTATTTATTATAATTAAAACCATTCTGCCATTTATTTGTCAACTTACTAAATGATCTAAATCCTTTTATGAAACAGCAGCAGCATCCTCACAACCAGCAATGCCCAAGATCTTAATATTATCAACAAATTTAAGTAGCTGATTGCTCATTCCCTTAATCCATGTTATTAATGTAAATCAAAAAGAGCAATGGTCCCAGCACTAAACCCTAAGGTACCCTAATGTGACATTAATCCAATTTGACAATCTGTTTTCTTCCATCAAGCCATTCTTGTATCCAGTTAGCTACTAACTTATCTCCTGCACCTGTAATATTTTTTTCCAAGCCTTTTATTTGGCACCTTGTCAAATTCTATCTCAAAATTCAAATAAACCAAATCCATACCTTTACTCTCACCTACACATAAGCAGTAACATTTTCAAAGAATATCAAAAAGTTTTGTAAAGCAAGATTTTAAAGACCCATGTTAATTTTTATGTCAAATTAATGTCAGATACTATGTTAAGAGAAAAAGAATATCAGGGTGGTCACACATAAAATTGTTTTCTTCACCAAGTACAATTCAAACTTGAATTGAACATGCTTCCAAAACGAGTTTTCATCTTTTCTTAAAATTTAAAAAAAATAAACTTAGGAAAGGATGTTAGCTTAGCTTGATAACCAACCTAACTTCATTTGAAAAAAAACAACAAAAAAAACTGGTAATGACCTATTGGAACAATCAAGAATTATATACCACAAACATTTTTTATTATTTCAACAGATTATAAAACAGGACACAGTGTATATATTCACCTTGAACATTAAACTACAACTAGACTTGACTCATGTTGGTCAGAAACAATTGTAATAAGTTCTAGTCTGAAAAGCACTTAACCATCCATTTATTTCTACTTTGCATCAGTAAAACAATTTCAATTATGATGTAAAACCATTTATAAAAGGGAAAGTAATAACAACAACTTTAGATTAGAAATCCATATTTTGCTCTGAGCAGGGTCAAAGCTCCACCACCTTGGATTCAAGAGATAATTTAGAAGCTTTGGACAATGTATTGTATTGTTAACTTGTATTTATAGCATAGCTATAAAAGCTATCTACTAGCATCATTAATTTTTGACAACTGATCAGAGGGAATGCAGCCAGTCAGCAGCACCTTCCACCTACCATCCTTACAAAGAAATTGACAAAACTTACAAAACTAATGTTTGAGTTTGTTAGTATATAATGAGTGTTGCTACAAATACAAATTATATCAATAAAAAAATTAATTAATTAATGAAAATATCACAGGATGGACACCTTCCCACCTTTAACAAAAACAAATTATTAGTAACGTTTAAGCTGTAAGCTCACACCATGCAATTAACAAATGGTACTGTCTGATGTTGGCCAAAAGTACAAATGCTACTAATAAATTAAATCCTCTAAATTACTAGAATATGTCAAATTACTTTTTTTCAGAAGGATCAAGTTAGATGAACATATGTTATTCTTTAAATACTTTATGTTTTTAAGTAACAAGTCAATAATGTCATAAAATGAAACCTAAAACTTTTTAACAATGGGATTTTTGTTGTTCTTGTTATTAAATGTTCAGAAATATAGTTTATCAGCTCTTGTTACTACTTCAGACTTAGTTCTTAAACAGACCATGTGGAAAACAACTTACTGTGGTGACACCCTTTCTCATCACTTTCATCTCGACAATCATGGTAACCATCACATTTTTTATTGCTTGGAATACACAACCCACTGCTACACTTGTAATCGTCTAGAAGGCACTGCCTATAGTCTGTTAGTTGGGGCAAGATAAAATCTTTGTTTAAATATGTTTATTTTCAATTTATTGACAAAATACAAAACATGATAAAAAGTCAAAGCTAAATTTGTATCTCTTATCCAAAATATTTTTTCTACCAACAAGATAATGTTGGATATGATTTCCTTCAACATCAGATCTATTCAGTACACTTTCCTAATGTGTAACCATTGTGTTTCTTTCATACAATAACTGCACTGTTTGTTGATGTTTTTATAAGACTTAGCAAAATACTGATTAATCACACATTTCTTTTTCTCATGCAAAAGAAAGGGTAGTTAAAACAGCATGTAGAGGAACAGAAAAGTCACTTTGAAAGAAAGTGTCAATACTTTATTAAGAAGCATACTTAAGGCACTTGAAAACACTTCTTTTTGAGATAAAATACAGATCTGATAATGTAATATATTCTACCTGTCACCATATAATACAATACACAAACCTTCCAGTATAAAAAAGCTCTAGATTTACACCCCATACACGATAAATAAGGTCATTCAAATTGGTAAATATCCACTAGTAGTTACCAAACACTAAAAGGGCAAATCTAGATAATTACATGAATCACACAATGCTTGTTCACACTATTTTTCATTAATACATTTCTAATTAAATAATTAATTGCATCAGTGACCCAGTAATTATTACTTGAGTGACTGACTAACTGTCAACTCATTGCAAATCGTGTTATATCCCACTTTATCAAGAAATAAGATTTAATATCACAAACCATTTACACAATCTTGGAATATTACATAAGCTATTTACTTTTTTAATGTAATGAATACAACACATACAGCAATTAATACATGACACAGATATTTCAATCATTAGTAAGTGTGTTTTTCCTACAGTGTAGCCTGGTATATCTATATTCACCTTTGAATCCCATCTGCTGTTTTATACATTGTAATCTTAAAGGCTCACATTTACTTTCCATTTATGGAGTGACATGAATTTTCAAACAGAAAAAAAAAAATTACTTTTTTTTTAAGCTAATAAAAAACAAACATATCTCCTATAAAAATTACATTGGTATACTGGAAGCTTTCTACATTTAGCCCAGTTTCTGTTGTCTGCAAGTAAGTTAATCTTGTTCTTTAACATTTTCTGCATTACAAAAGTGATTTTATTTCTTGATTTCTTATAGAGTATGCTTTATAAAATACATATAAATTCATCCCTTATTTTAAAAGTAGTTTTCATAGGTTCAGGCACTATAAAAAAAGATCTAAGCAAATCACTTTTGGATATCAGATATATGGAGTTTTATAAGTATGATAATAGAATAACATTTGTATAAATCTAAAGCATTTACATTTTATTTAAGTTTGCAGCCCAAAAATGTAGTACATTTATGAAAGAAATACAAAAAAATACACATGTAGCTTATCAGATGTTCCTAGATGCAGAAGCTAAATTTCATTCAATTTTTATCAAATCTAGGCTTGAGAAGAAAAAATACATCAGAATTAAATTACTTATCACTTTAAATTTTCAAATTATTAAGATTTTAATAAAATCAGGTAATGACTTGGATGAGAGAAAGGAACTTACCTTTAACATTTATTTTTTAATGGATGCTTATTCATGCATTACAAAAATCACCTTGCACTCAGTTTTTTTTTAATGTAAACTACCTCCAAATTAAAGGAACTTAATTATCTTTCTTCCTGTATTTTTCTTTCAGATACTTCATTATTTTGCTAGCACATAACTACCAGTTACTTCCTATGAATGCTTTCACTTTTTCCTTTTGAACAATCTTTCAAAGTTAGCATGAGACAATCTTATTTCTAATGGTGTATTAATCTGCATAGCTACTACCAAAACATAATTTCAAACCAATTTCCTTATCTAGAGCACAGCAGCAATAAATCAGGCAAAAAAACTGATGTAACTTTTATATCTAGAGCCTACATCACTCCCAAAATCACCAACTTGTTTTATACTGTTCACTACTGATTGGATTCATCATTTCACCATGGTTAATCACAATATTGTTTGCATTTGTGGTTAAACTACTCATTTTGTATGTGAAATAGATAATTAATTTAATTAATTGCAATACTGATATCATTTGTTTGATCTTGTGTGATTAGCAATTCTGTAAATAAAAATATATTGACTCATGAGCAAGTTAAAATTAAACAGTTGCACTTGAAACAGCCACTGAGGTTCATATAAGCCCACTGTAGTTCAAAAATTAAGATCCTAACAGATACAGGTGTTTCTACCACCTGAACCAACCAAACTAGCATACCAACAACTAAGTATTTTGGTATTTGTGCTATCTTAAATTAACTTTTCAAATTTATAAACCTATATGATGAGCTTTATCACCCACAACAGCCACATCTTTGTATGCAAAAACAAAAAGATAATAGTTTACCCTCCAGTAGAAATTGATAGTAAACACGACAGTTAAACATTTAGTGTTAACTGATAAAAAAAAAAGAAAAAAGAAACTAGATTCAAAATATCAAGGTGTACTTACTGCATGTTCCCCCTTCATCTGTTCCATCTACACAGTCCACAACCCTATCACAACGCCAATGTTTTGGAATACAGTATGACTGGTTGAACACATACTGTCCACAAGAAAACTGGTTAGCATTGCATTGAGGTGGAGCTAGAATTTAAGAACATGACAATTTAAAACATGTAAAACTTAAAACATTCGAAGAAATAAAACCAAATGCATAGCAATACGGGCGCATTTGCGACCGGGGCAGGTCCCTTCGATGATAATCCAAAATTCAGTTAATATTATTAGCATTACGAAAGCACTAATAATTCTATTTTAATTTTGTAATGTTAATTTGAGTAACGTGAGAAAAGTTTGTTTATCAGTTAAAAATTACTATTTACACAATTTTCGGAACAATTTCGACTGAAAATATTTGTCTAAACAAGAAAATGAGACGAAAAAAAAACGTTATTCATAACAAGCCGAAGGATTAACGCGAACTCGGATATGTTGTATACACGTAATGTACTCAGTGTATTGTTTAGCTTGGTTATTTGTTAATACTTATGATTTTTAATGAACAATGACAAATCACGATTATCGACGTGATACCGCAAATAATGGGGAGATGAAACGTGAAGAAAAACTGCAAGGCCACAGTTAATTGAAAATAAGAATGAACTAATTCTTCCGGTAATTATAAATAGTATAAGAATTATGTTGGCCAAGGCTTACGAAATGCTGAGAATATGCCTCAGTGTGGTTTCGAGAAAAAGAAGAGGTTGAGAAAAGAATACAACCATTAAATGTTACTATTCTATTAATTCAGTTGATAGCAAGTATTCATCTGATAAAATAATTTTTTCCGAGATTTCAAATGAAAACTAAAAGCGTTTTAAATCAGGTCCATCCATACCGACATTCGCATATGGCATTAGATGGATGAAACAAAAGAAGTTTCGTTGCTTGTTTCTATCAGAAAATGTCTAAAGCTCGTGTAATATTACGACGTACTTGAATGTTTCTCATAGAAAATAAATGTTACTGCCAGCCCTACTGACTTTCCGAAAACAAGATAATAATAAAGATTGGGCATTTTCAAATTTGCAGCACTTGAACAGAAATTTAGAAAGATGTGAACTGTAAGCACTTCATAGAACTAGATGTAATAAAATGCGCATGAAACATTAGAAGGAAAGCTGGTTGGAGAAATTCCTTCTCAATTGTTGAACTCTAAGGTGAGTATTATCCTAATAAAACCTAAAAAAAGTGTTGTTACTTATCTGAACCCTATAATACAAGATACAATTACTGAAATGTCACTATCACGTTCAGGAAAGCAAAAGAAATGATGTACAGAGTGCACTGTTTTAGTTATACCACGCAAGACATTAAAAAAAGGTTTACTTACGACAAATAAGATATTGAACAATGATAGTTAAGAACTTGAAATTTAAATACATGAATCATTTCTAGGATTTGATGAAAAAAGGGACTAATATGGAAAAGCTTCTTTGTCAACGTGCTACAAATAATAGTGTATAGCACTAAACTTAGTGCTGAATGACAAAAGGCTTGTGATTTGTTTCAGTCACAGTATCAGAAGGTTCGCTTTAGTCTCAGTGGAACCTAAGCCTGGTGTTCAAAACATGATTGTTTAGTAGCTTAACTTTACATTATAGGTTTATAATAAGTGTGATAAAAAAATCACCAGAAATTGTAGTTAAGTGAAACATATGCAGTTTGTTTAATATTGTTTCTCATCGTAATTGAAACATAAATAATACACTTTTACAGTGTACTGGGTGTAGTATCTCAACTGCTCTAATCAAACATACTGGAAATAAAGCATTTCGATTGCTATTGAACTTATGGTTAAACAACATATTTCAGAAGTAAATCCGATGAACTAAACGAAATGGACACAACTTAATGTGCTGAAAAGAAGTTTCAAGCCAAGCGAACGTTTTCTATTTTTATAGCACATTCTGATGAGTTAGATGTGACCAGCGACTTAGTGAGGCTGAAAGTAACTGCATTTTGTTCCAAACCTCGGATATATTATCAACACAGCTAAAACAAATTTCTTTAAATGACTTGGAAAAATAGTCAATTTTTGTCACATTCTGTAACTTGGCAGGTGGTGAACTTTACAGTGCAAGAACATCCCTATCAGAGACTTATAAATATTATGTAAAACACTACCAAAACTAGTATCATCTTAAAAAGTACGAATGAAATACGAAATTTCCGCTCTGTGAAGTTGCTACACTATACACTGTAGACCAGGGATTCCCAACCGATGGGTCGCAGAGCCTTGTTAGAAGTAGCTTGGGATAACATTCATCAATTACATTTTCATGCTCTTACATTTTTTTTTTTTTTTGTATCGGTGCAAAGCAAAACGTGTGCTACGTTAGTTCAATGACATTAGGTGATATTATGGGTGTATGTATGCGTGCCTGTGTGAATGTGTATGTGTCTGCAACTGTACGTATGTGTGTACCAGTGTGCAGCGAGTAAATGAGTGCACGCGCATGTACGTATGCTTGTGTGTCTGTTTAGCTGTGTGTGTGTGTGCTCGCTGTCGTCACGTAAGTCACATGTTCGTTGCTGATTGGTGGATGACGAATCACGCGACTGGCCACGCTCCCTTCCCTCCCAGTACTTACCCCATCATTACTCTACCTGCACCCCCCCCACAAGTAGTCAGTGTAAAATCTACAGTTTCCAAAGCGTTCATTATTTAACATTATTTTATTTTAACAAGGAGATAAGTAAGCAGTAGAGGTGAGTTGTGTCCATGGCTAAACGGCGCAGATACTCAGAATGCTACCTCAACATTGGCTTCACCACTATGCTCGCCAACGACAACATCAAGAAACCAGTGTGTGTTTTGTGCCATGCTGTCCTGGGTGCAGAAAAACTGAAACTTCAAAACTCAAGCGTCATCTCGAGACGAAACATCCAGAACGCGCAAAGAAGGGTTTGGATTTCTTTCAAACGGCATGAACGATGTCTTAAAAGCCAAAGAATCGATAGAAGTGGGTCGTTTCAGCAGCAGAGTGCAGCCGTAGTGGAAGCTTCATATGAGATTGCATTCGAAATTGCTCAACAAAAAAGGCCTCACACGACTGGAGAAACACTTCTTAAACCATACATGATGAAAGCAGCAAATCTTATTCTTGGAGAAGCCAGTGCAAAGAAGATGCAGCAAGTATCCCTTTCAAATAATACTATACAGAGGCGCATTTCTAAAATATCTATGGATGTGAAGGAACAGGTTTTTGACTGAAATCAAGGGTTCCCCTTTGTTCTCCTTTCAGCTTAACGAGTCAACAGATGTAAGTTCATGTTCTCAGTTGCTTGTCTTTGTGAGATATATTAATTCAGGTGACAAAGACGAATTCTTATTCTGCAGTGCACTTGAAACCACAACAAAAACTGATGATGTCATGGAAAAAGTTTCAACTTTTTCTCAAGACGAAGATGGGAAAAAGTGTGTGTGATTTGTACGGATGGGGCACCGGCTATGCTGGGATTGAATTCAGGATTCCAGTCGAGAGTGAAGAAGCTAGCACCTCAAGCAAAGGGCATCCACTGCATGATTCACCCATATGCTCTCGCCAGTAAGACTCTCTTTGCAGAAAATGCTTAAATCTGTAAGCAAAATTGTAAATTATGTGAAGACTCAAGCACTCAACACTCGCCTATTCAAAGAACTATGCAAAGACATGAATGCTGACCACGAAGTCCTTCTCTTCTACACAGCAGTACGTTGGTTGTCAAAAGAAAACGTTATTAATCATGTCTTTGAAATGAAAGATGAAATAAAGCTATTCCTGTTGACTCAAGAAAGGAAAGATCTTGTAGCTCACTTCGAAGATAAAGCATGGAATAAAAGTGTTGCGTACCTAGCTGACATTTTTGACCAGCTGAACAACACGTTCTCCTTTTTCAAGATAGTCTTCGGGCCTTTGTTTCCAAACTGCAGAACTGGCGTTGGAAAAACAATCTTGGAAACATCGCTATGTTTGAAAAACTTTGTGGAGTGACGGATGAGTCTCAGATCCAACTTGATCAGTTCCTCAAAAATGAGATTACCGAACATCTTCAGTCTCTGGAAAATATTTGACTTAGTGTTCGAAAACGTGTGAAGGTGACTTTTTAGTTAGTTTTTAGTCAGTTACCTCTTTCTTTGTGAACCTGACGATGACCGAAGAAGGTCGAAACGTTGTTCGCTCTTCTATTTAAAATATTTTCTCAACTCAAACGAGCCGTTTTTACATATAAAATTCTCAAGAAGTGGGTTTCTCGACGTCACTGATTGAAATAAGAAACATGTTTTATCTTTTTAAGTCATTGAAGAAACTCAATCATTGAAACTAAAATGACAAGCTTTGATACATAAATCTGTATATCCAAATTTATCCAGAAGGAGCATTCAAGTAACTTACAAAATATAATAATGTTCTTAAACGAAGAATTACCACAACCTCTAAAATTAGTAGTACTATTCAGCCTAATAACAACGTTTTGCTTTCAGTTCAATGACACAGCTTACTGCCAAATTGATGTCCTATGTGGTCAGAAATATCTAATTCGTTAGCCAGTCTTTAAAATTGAAATAGACAGGGTCCCGGGCAAGGCAAGATGATTAAGAGCACTCGACTCCCAATCTGAGCTTCGCTGGTTCGAATCCCCGTCACACCAAACATTCTCGCTCTTTCAGCCGTGCTGGCGTTATAATGTTACGGTCAATGCCACTATTCGTTGCTAGAAGAGTGGCCCAAGAGTTGGCGGTAGGTGGTAATGACTAGCTGTTTTTCCTCTTGTTTTACACTGTTAAATTAGGGATGGCTAGCACAGATAGCCCTGGAGTAGCTTTGTGCGAAATTCAAACAAATAGACAGGAATGTCTTTAATAGTCATTCATGTTTTTGTATACTAAATGAAGTAAAATATAAGCATTACCTTTTGTATTTTGAGTTTTTTATTTTTTGTAAATAATTATTGCCACCTATGTTAAAAATATTCGTAATCGAAAATGTGCATTGCCGGGAAAAAATGTTACACTTTGAGTTTGTAATTACTTTTACTCATACAGAAACCAAAGAGGGCCCCATTCCTATGTGCTAAAACGTAGCAGTCTTAATTACTTTTTAAAAACCTTTTCACTAAAAAATCTTATAACGATATCAAATTATAAAACGGAGTCGCAAAGAAATTCTACAAAATTAGCCGATTACTTGCACCAAACTACTAATTAAAGCATTAAAAACAAAAGTTTAAATCGCAAATTTAGGTAATATCAGAAATGACGAATATTTGATATTCGAAATATTGAGAAAATTGAATAAGTAGGATTTGAGTTACAAGCTACGCTATGGTTGTATTTATTATCATGTTATAATGGAACTCTTGCTTATATGATACGCGATATGCAACCCCCAACTTCACAAAATTTTTCTTCTCCATGCGTGTAAATTTGTAAAAGGAATCACAATTTCCCCGTCTCAACTTCGTTTCCCATCGCGAACTTTATTTTCTCCATTCTCGAGGTGTAGATATGACGTCATGAATACGTACCCTCAGGATGGCTGGTGTAGTATTAAAACTTTAATTAAAAACAATGTTTTAATACCCATACCAGCCGTCTGGTATTTTTACTTCAAATGGGTTTCTCGTTATCATGAAGAGCGCAGTTCTAATGCACTGACGCCACAGGTAATCGGCTGGTTTGTTTTTTTAATTTCGCGCAAAGCTACACGAGGGCTATTTGTACTAGCCGTCCCTAATTTAGTAGCTTAAGACTAGAGGAAGGGCAGCTAGTGATCACCACCAACCGCCAACTCTTGGGCTACTCTTTTACCAACAAATAGTGGGCTTGATAATCACATTATAACGCAACCAAGGTAAAAGGGCGAGCATGTTTAGTGTGACGGGATTCGAACCCGTGACTATCATATTACGAGTCGAGTGCCTTAACCACCTGGCCATGCCGGGCCTAATCGGCTAGTAATAATAATGATTAAATACATCTCATTCGCTTATTATTACATGAAGAATAGGTTAAGAAACTTAAACTTTTGGCGACTGTTTTTTGTTTTTTTTTAATTTCGATATCTTTGTTACCCATACGATTAACTACATATTTTATTTATAACACACAATAAAAACCCTATAAACTGACAGCTTTCGAAAAGTGAACCCTTCTTCAGGTACAAACTCATTTGATAATGTGTGACTAACTACCTCTGTGTAACTGTTACATTTACAACAGAACTTGCGCATTCGGGTTACTTAAATAACATCAAGAAACTTTAAACACAAGTTAAACCGGTTATTGTTCATTTAAAGTTTTAACATTCAATAGATAAAAGTGTGCGCGTCTTTTTTTTTTTTTTTTTTTTTACTATAACTTGTTTCACTACCCAGTAAAACAAAACAAAGCTTACGACATGACTGGTGTTCGTCGTCTTCGTCCTCGCAATCTTTCTGGTAATCACACACCCATCTTCGAGGTATACAGTGACCGTTGCTACAACGGAAGCTGTCTGGTGAGCAAGTCACCTCTTCTGTAAAATATAAACAAGAAAAATATATCAACATGAAACTGTGGTACTCTTGTCCAAATTATGGTTTTCTTTTTGTGGTTTCAATGTTGTCAGTAACAAAATAATAGCAGAGGTTATGTTTTGTTACGATGTATTTCCGATAAGTGAACTGCATACAAACTCGTTTATTTGAAAACTGAACGCACATTAACACATCATAAATGTCAATACACTATAAAGTTAATAATGATAAAGGCAAAATAATCTCTTTTGAAAGAACGGTGACATCAATAATGATATACATCTTTCAATCTTAACGAAAGAATTGCATAATTACCTATTTATCCACAAGAACTGTGTACAATTCAACTATTATAGGGTAGAACATCAGAACTGCTAGAAAATGTTTAAAAAATGTTTTTGTTGAAACTGTCATTGAACGATTAAAACGTACGATTAAAAGCAACCTAAGATTCGTGACATCTACTTAAAAGAATTGGTTTGGTTTGAATTTCATGCAACACTACACGAGGGTTATCTGCGCCAGTCGTCCCTAATTTAACAGTGTAAGGTTAGAGGGAAGGCAGCTAATCACCACCACCCACTGACAAACTCTTGAATTGTTTGTTTACCAACGAATAGTGGGATTGACCAAACATTATAATGCCCCCCACGAGCATGTTTGGTGCGACGGAGATTCGAAACCACGACCCTCAGATTACGATGGTGCCTTAACCACCTGGCCATGCCGGGCACCTTAAAAGTAACATTTTAAATTGTTTTCTTATTATTTACTTTCAAAAAAGTGTTAATGTTTACATCTGTTCGTACATGTTACCTTTCTTGAAGAGATACCGACACTTTAAGTGTGCGTTTTGGCAATCAATTTATGACCTTTGAAACGAATGTTTTTAAAAAGCTGACAATTCATATTTTGTCACCACAACGACACTGGCCTGCATTGCACCAAATACACGTTTCTTCGTTTATTTTTTTGTAAAATTTAACAACTATTGAAAGCGTTGATAGTGATATTTGACATTAATCATTCACTAATGGCAACTGTGGAGTCTGTCAGCGCACATCCCACAAGTTCCAGAGCGGTTATATGTTTTATTGAGAATTAATCATTTTATAATTGTTTTACACTATATTCACGATACTTCAGAACAGTTGTAATTTACTAAGTTACGTACTAAAACACACCTAAAGATTATTTTTTAAAAAAGGAACTTAAATGTACAACAGTACGAAACTTTAAAAGCGCTCGAACATATAATTTAATTAGGTTAGAATAATCCATCTGCGTAACAACATCAAATACAATTTCCGTTTAAATAACGTGATAACCATACATCATATACTACGACATTTAGAACCGTGGCTATTACTTTCAGTAGGCCTACTTACACAAGTCACGACATGCGGTAATCTTTTCTTCAGAACGACGACAATTAATGCCACTATAACGTTTCTCAAAAAATGTTTTTATCATGCTCGTGGTCTGTGACAAAGTTCTGCAGTGGGTCAGCGATAGGTTAGTAACTTACAAAGCCCCAATTTCGAGGTTCGATTCCCCGTGTGGGAAGAACGCAGACACCCTAATGTGTAGCTCTGAGATAAAAGAAACAACCGACTAAGAACAAGCATATTCTACTACTAAATTAATTCATCATCAACCTTCTCCCCCCCGATTATATTTTATTTTGTTATTTTGAGTATTATCTTTCTTACGAAGTAACATTATTGGAAACACAAGCTGCTACACTTTTTGTCAAGTGTATAAAAGCAAATATATTTAATAAACACTTGGACAAAAGCCAGCTGGAATTGTTTCATTAAGTAGTAATGGGAAAAACCGTAGTTTAGAATACACACGTCTAAACATTATACATTTTTACCGTTTCATAACAAAAAGAGGTTCAACACATTTATATCGTATTTTATGCCCATAAATGTTAAAAAATAAAATATTACATGTGAAAAAGTAATATTAAATCTTTAACTGGTAATACAGTAAAGTAGGCAAGTTATGATTTTGAAAGAATATTATCCATAAACTGATTGTACTTGTATGAATAATAACTACGAAACAAATATGTATGGTATAATTTTCCACAGAAATGGTAAGACAATCTCAGACAAACTTTCGCGAAGTCCATCGTAGTAATGAAACAAGTTATTTACGTATGACACTTTTTTTAAACTAGTTATTTCACGAAATTTTACACACACACACAGTGGAACCCCCTCTAAAGCAGCCACCTTCAGGACTGAGATAAACTGGCCTGATTAAAAAAGTTCCACTGTACATAATTAGGGATTATGTAAACAAAATAAGGGACTGTGATTGAATGACCGCTCTCAAAGGGATTCCACTGTATTCACATCAAACTATGATTGATATTTAAACACCAAGTTCTGTTTGATATGCAATTCAAATTGAACATTTTAAAATTTGGATTTAATGTAAACTTTTTGCAAGTACCCATAAGCTTCTGTTCTAAAAGTTAGGGATTGTTGGAATACAATATTTTGCAAGTTACAGCTTTTAAAAAAGTACATTTCGACCATTCTCAAGTACCAAAGAAACGCAATATCTGGTATTTCAACAAGTCAAAAATATCTTATTTTCATTTATACCATCCGTAACAACTTCTAAGGGCTCTTACACGAATATCATAGAACTTAATATTTAAATCGTTTTAAATTTCTAGACCCGATATTTACGCTTTCCTAAGAGACGAAGCTCAAATATATCTCCTGCCCCTGGAACCCTAATAAGCACATTCTGTTAATCTTTGTATTGAATTACACGAAACTGCGAATAAATAAAATCTGGCTGTTATCAGAGCCAAGATACCTTATCTTTTTCACCTTTCTTTTAGCACCGCTTCCCAGCCCCTGATGGTTCAGCAACAGATTATAATTATAGCACTGAACACTGGATTTCAGTATTCGGGATGGCACAACACAAGTAGTGTACTGTGTAGTGTATATGGTCAGTTACAAAGAAAAAAAACTATCAGTAAACGTGACACATTTCTATCACCCATTACAAACGAAGAAAATTCAGAGGTTCGATTCCCCTCGTTGAACTCAACAGATAGATTGTTATGTAAATGTCGTGTAAATATTTTGTAAGCGACATGTCGTGTTGTGTTTAAATTTTCATTTCTATTATTCATTTTTCCATATTGATATTATTGTTTCGAAGTTTAAACTATGTTGTTATTTATTTAGGGTAACATTTAGAACTTTCTTGAATTAAGTAGACCAATCATATGTTTGTAAATGAGTGCTGGTGACTTCGTGTCTAGACGTGTAGTCTCGTGCAAGAACGGACACGCGCGGATTGCTCTGGAGTTGTATGGAAATTGCAAGATTGTTCGAGAAATAGGCCTATCGGTATAAAAGACGGTGACGCGAGAGAGAATCGGTCATCAGTTTTATTCGAAAAAAGAAGATAGATTCAGTCATCAGTTTTTATTCGAAAAAAGAAGATAGATTCAGTCATTAGTTTTATTCGAAGAAAAAGAGAGATTCAGACATCAGTTTTATTTCAAAGGAAGAGAGTTAGTTATTTGAGAAAGATTAAGTGTTTGCTGTGATTATTCAACTTGGATTTGTGACTGAAGTTAGATCTACGGAAGCTGTGATTTTATTTCGTCAATCTCTACGATACATCTGAATTACTGCTTGTGCTGAGAGACGGCGAATTTATTGAACTGTGAACTGTTTCGGAATTTCTTCGTGGGACCAAATTCACACCCTAGACTGGAATTTGAGACTTTCATTTTAGATCATTACATTAGATACAGGCCAGTACTGTTTTGTATTGTGATTAATTTTGAAGTTTGAAACTAGTATTATTTTGTTTTGTAACTTAATCTCTGTCACTGTTATTATATAATTTATGTTATATCTGTTATGTTTGTTAATAGTTTAGTGTAATAAATTATACAAGCTGTTATCTGTGTTTTTGTTGCGTTTAGTCTACAAAGAACATAAAACATTAAAAAATACGTAACATAGATGGATGTGGCTTTGCTATATGAAAAACAAACATGCAAACGAAGAAACTCAGCTAACGTCACACATCATAATCAGCTACGATCTTATGATCGGAGTTAAAACTTATTTTTTTCTGAAACTCGTAGCCATGTATTTAAGTACTTTAGATTTTTTTAATGTTACACAAGAACACCATACATATAATATAAACATTTATCTGCAGTTCGCACTGAAACACACAAGCGTGGTTGAAATTGTGGAAGTTGAAAGGGATACAAGCTACTTTACATCAGTAAGTAGTTCCTTTATGCCTTAATCTTGAAATTAACCTACCTGCACTCTAGTAATATTGTTTCAAGTTATATCTGCATACAATTCACAGCAAAAGTCAATATAATATCATTCCTTCTTGATACTGGTTCTTCCAGAACACTTTCCTCTTCGTGCAATTTTTTTGTAATGATATTAAGATTACCACCACGATCTCACAGACGTACTTGAAATTGCATCGCTTTAGTCCAGTCTACAAGCTAGACAAAACGCTTAGCCTCAGGGTGCTTTGATCGTGTAGTCTTATCGTGGACTCGTGATCACATACCAAAAGTCCAATCACCTTCGAAAATGGTTACGACCCATCTTTGTTGTAGTAACTATACAGCAGTAAACATCCATGTTCTTAGCTGTGGAAGGTTGTTCATGCTAATTCGTATCTCAATAGAACATCAATGATATTCGACTTTTTTGCAGGTGTTGTTTTGAATATCTCAAAGTAATCACTGCGACAATGTCCCTCTCTCTCTCTCTTTTTTTTTTTTTTTTTAATAGAGAGAAAGCTGTTTGTACAGCCAACTTGGGGTGACTCCGTAAACGGAAATAAATATACCTCTAATGTGTTATGGCTTTATGATAATTACATGCAATGTTCAATTAAAACAATACATTGTTTGAATATACTTACTTTTGTTCCCAAAGGGACACAAACTATTTTATTAATTCACTCCCATTTGATAACGAACACTTCTCTCAGTCGGCCGTATCAATTTGCCGTTATTTGCATATTTACCCCCCCCCCCCGATTACGTTTCAATACCCGTGGTGGACAGAGCACAGCTAGACATTTGTGTAGCTTTGTGCTCAACAACAAACAATCTTACAAAATTATATAAATTTTTCTTACATGAAAGTTTACACTGCAAATGCGCAAGTAAACTCGCTAATGTACTTGTTTAATGTACAGGTCATACCCTTTGCGCAATTCTATCGTTTACTTTTATTTCATTACACAATAATAAATAGGCGTGTGTGTGTGTGTGTGTTTTAAGCAATTTTTTTTTTACCTTGACAAGCTTCCACAGAAACAACACCAGACGTCTCCACCCTTAGAAATCAAAAGTTCGTAAAATTATAAAAATTGGATTTGACGATTTCAAGCTGTAATTTTTGACGCCTGTTTTAATTAATGCAGTTCCCCGACTTTCCAGTCCCGTACTGATTGAATTTGCTGTTTAGAATACATGTTTAACCACATTAAATTGTAACTCATGAAACATGTTACGATTATTTACCACTAACATAATATCTAAAAAAAAAAAAGAAAAATTGGGGTTGGAACTGTAGTGTATCGCCGGAAAATAGTAAAAACTGTTGGGCTAGTTGTTCATAAAACCACAAGTTATTTGAAAACAAAATACATATTTCTCATTATTCAATAACAAACAAACTCTCTCCAGTATAGGAAGTTTACTATATGAAAAAAACAAATAGATCGATATAAGTGGTGTTTCTTCACTACAAACTTTTATATAGCTTCAGGCATTGAAACATGCAATCGTAGTTCGGGAAGATAAAGGGGCAACACAATGGTTGTTTCTAAACTACTAATATTAAAAAATAAACTCCAATCAATCGAACAAGCCTCTACTCGAAAACGTGCCTTTACACTTAAAAGATCGAAATGTCTAAATATCCATGTTCGGTACATTTTGAACTGGCCGCTTCCAGCCTGATTCCAAGCTTATTTACAAAGTGTTCCAAAAACATGAATGAAAGCAACGGATATGTCAATGCCACACCTCGTGCCGATGAGGCCTTTCGCAATATAATGACGGCTGCGAGATAAAGATAGTGCCTACCTTACTGCTACAAGTTATTTTTGTAATTACAAAGGAAGTCATTTATAAATAAAAGTTTAAGAATGAATAACATTAAAACCGATTATATATATTCATATATCATTATTATTTTAGCTTTATTTAACTTTACTATCATTCAGAAGAACTAGCGAAACAAGAAAACATGTTGCTACATGCATCACACATTCTTACATAAAATATGTAACTTACCGTTGTGTTGTAACGTCCAAATAATAGCAGCTGGTAAACAGAAATGCCTTAGAAAAGCGTTATTCAGATTATAATGTATTTCTAGTGTGATGACAGTTTTTCATAGCTACACTGGTTAAAACGGTTATGTCGTTGGAATTTCCTCACAATGTTACTCTTTCACTCAATAAAAGTGGTTAGCGCGAGACTGCGATATTTGCTTTCAGTTGTCGGTCTTATGCGAACAATAAATCCTTTAATTACAACTTCAGATTATTTTACGTGGACTCTCATATTTTATCGCTAAAATCATTGGAAATAAAGATTAATTATGCATTACAATCTGTACAAGTCGAGGGCCACATTTGTTGCAGAGTAATTGTTTGTCGTTGAATTTCTCGAGTAGCGAGTACAAGATTCGATCCCATGACCCGACGACTGCAAGCTGAACGCCTTAACCACCAGGCCATGCACGATAATTCATAATTATAATGATACATCAGAATGATTTTCGGTATATTCCATACTGAATAACCTCTCATTTGTGTGGTATATTTAACACGAAGTGATTCACCAATCACGTCACAAGTTTGGTAAGCTATCCTACTAGCACTACCTACAAGCAACAACAAACCATTTGTTTTAACTTCTTCACACAGATGAGTTGCATTTGTTTTTCTTATGTCTTATACGCATGTCAGAAAACAGCAACTAAGCAATAAGTACGCATTATTAGCACTGTACCCTTACATTTCATACCCCCTTCCAAAAAAAAAGGGGGGGGGGCGTTTCGTTAAGTATGGTATATTAACTCATTACGAGAGGTATCAAATACGTTTTTTTAAGTAAGCCACAACAAGTGTATTTCGACTTGGAATCAATGCTGAATATCTGTGTACGTTTTTATATTTTGTTTTGTTAAATGTTAAGCCCAAAGCTGCACTAATGAAATATCTACACTGTGCCCATTGCGTGGATAGAACCTTCAATGTTGGTCTTTTAAGCCGACAAGGTTACTACTACTGAGACAGTGAGGGAATTCGTACTTTTTAAACGTTATGTATATTTTATCGAAATTCATATGTTCAGAAAAGGCGCAATTACAAAGTTAGTGAAATGTTTCACTACTATCAAATAAATGTCGCAACAGAATGCAGATGTTTAAAACATCTGGCAAATGCATCACGTTACTACAATTCGTTGGTTTACAGAAATACCTATCAGAACAGCTTTCCAAACAGCAGTAAATCTGAATTAGCACTAACTGCATAAACTTTCGTAAATCCTCTCACAACAGAAACTTTTACGTGAGAATTCAAACATCACGTCATTTAAGAGGCGTTAGTTTCTTTATATGTACGTCTGTATTTCAATTATTAGAAATTGAGCATTTGCTTTCAGAACTAATAACAAACTAAAAGATGAAAGTAGGATAAACACAAACTTTGGAAAAGTAAAGCATTTTACATAATATTGAACATTATTGTGTACAAAAAAAAAAAAAGAGTAAAACTGTATAATACACCAAACTAAACTTTGTAATGAGTACTGTATAACAATGAATCGTCACTTTTGTTGCTAATGGTATTATCGGTCATAATTCCCGTAACAACTCATGACATTCTCCAAACTACGGTTTGTCGTAAATTCATATGCTTAACGATCACACAAAAGTCTTCACAGATGCAATACTAAGTTATGAAAGTAATCAAAAACCTAAGATAAGCCAGATAAGACTGGATTATTATAGATTCGAACCTCGTCTTTCCTTGGCAAACCTGCAAGTTTAAGAAAGTCTAAGGATCATATAACAGTTGCTATGTGAAAGTGGTACCAGAGTTGCAGCCATTTGTGATTGCGAAATCTTTGTTTCTCAATTTCGCTCAAAGCTACACGAGAGTTATCTTCGCTAGCTGTCCCTAATTTTTCAGTCTAAGACTAGAGGAAAGTTAGCTAGTCATCACCACCCACTGCTAACACTTGAGCTACTATTTTACTAACGAATAGTGGGTTTGACCCTAAATTATAACGTCTCCAAGGATAAAAGGGCGAGTATGTTTGGTATGATTCGAACCCGCAAGCCTTAGAGTACGAATCGAGGGCCCTTATCACCTGACCATGCCTAAAGATAATAAACACAAAGGTTTAACGAGATTAAACATACAGTGGTATTGTGGTACGAGTTATCACTTTTTTTCATTTCAAAATTCTACAAACCGATTAAAGAAGTACAACAGTGAGAATAAATAAAGCCTGTTTTAAATAAATTAAAGTGGTACAAGTAGCTACGGTACTCGTTCTGAAATCACTTTTTGGCATCACGAAACTACGCTGAATATCTTAATACAATGTACTCTTCTGACATTCAAAACTTTTGTGATCGACTTCCCAACTGATCACGGCAATCTATCAAAGTACCACTTTATTATAATTACAAAACTGGGTTTCATTGCAAAATATTTGCGTAAAACTTCACAAAGGGTGTGATATAATTAAAGGGAGATAAATGACGAACATTACACACGGCTCACTCTTTTTTTGACCGAAAAGTGGGGTCTGACTGTCACTCTTACAGCGCATCTACGGCTCAGCGGTACACAGCGCTTTTTATGGCAACTGGTCGGGAGATACGAGCCCCGGACTTGCACTTGTAACACGTTTACCATGTGGCCATACCTGACCAATAAGATTTAGTACAAAAGCAATTTAAACTATCAGTAAACTTTTTTGAAACATTTGGTTATACATAAAATGCTTTAATGATGGAAAAATATCCAATTTGTAATTGGATTGAAAGCACAAAAACGACATTCAGTGAAACAACGCTTCGATAAAATAGGAAATAAAAGTCGTACGACTAGTGTATACTTGCTTCACACTAACAACAATTACCGAATTTTTGAAAAAAAAAATATTTGTTTGGGAAATTCGCACAAAGCTACACAAGGGCTGTCTAACTCTAATCTTGAACTGACAGACTATAGGAAAATAAACTAGTCGAATGACCAACAACTCTTCGACTATTTTAAACGAAAAGTGTCACCACTCGATCGATTCTCTTACCACAAACCCAAAGTTCCAGACCGTACTCTGGTGGCAAGAGGATGTAAAACAGTTTGGTTAGGTAACTACCTACTGGGCCATGCCCACTCAATGACAAAAATTTTTTAAACCATAGAACTGATAGTAATAGCACTGGTGCCCCCGCCCCCAGCCGCAGAGAAGCATGTCTGTGGATTTGCAACGCCAGAAACCGGGTTTATATATCCATGATGAGCTTCGTTCTCAACTCTAAACAAGTAAACAGCATTACTGTTAGAAGTCAAGTAACCACCAATCGATAAAGAACTATTGTAAGACTCGTGAGTAGGCATTGTGTGACAAAATAAAATACGTATAATTCTCTTATTAAAAAATGACATTTTAATGGTCTGATGTAGCATTACCTACGGAATAATACTACCAGGAAAGCTAAAAACGTCTCAGTCACTATCTCTTCCACGCACATAACGAGCTATGGAAAAATAGACTGTCTCATATGAGCCGATAGACTGCCAAAATTGTGAAAATGACAATTACCATAGGTTTATGAGGTTTGCTTGCAAGCAAACTTAAAATTCTATTTCGTGTAGGAAATCATCCCGATAATCGAAAATTACGTCTTACGCAATTTAGCTCTTGTACCCCCCTCCAGTAGAACATTCTTAACGCAATGGTTACATTCCATCTTGTTCAGTTTAGATACGGCATCGTTTCTGAGAGATGTTCGTGCCAAACGGAAGAGCCTCACAGATGCGTGTTTATTGACACGCTCGATGTTTAACATGTTTTTTCAAGCACTTGCCAACTCGTTGGCGTAAGATGCGAGCCATATGCCTAATTTATGGCTTCGTAAAAATTCAAAATATCAATCATATAAAATGCAAGTTAAAAACTGTTTCGGTTAAAAAAACAATAGAACGAACAAAACCCAATTTTTGTTTTCCTTTCGCGTTCTTACAAGTCTATCCCGCGAGGTTTTATCTTATAAACTGACTTTGAGAGTGAAGCTAACATGCTATCTCACAAGTAAACCTCAGTAAATATCGTGGTACCGATAATTGTATGACACAATCAGGCAACGAGCGATCATTCGAATATTCTGCGATTTTGCCTAGGTGTACGTGTTTTATTATAACAAAGCCACATCGGACTATCTGCTGAGTCTACCGAGGGGAAACGATCTTGCCTAGGTGACACAGAGCCATTGTTTTATAAAAATGATACTGCCAGCATCAAATTAGCTTAAAATATGTAAAGATAAAACAGGGTTTTATTATACATCCACCACGTTATTTAAAATAAAGAATCTCTTAAGTATGGCGTTTTGATGTCTTTTACTCGGAGTGATTCTTGAAATTACTATATAGAAATTAAGCCTAATCCTACATTTTTGACCTATCCGCGTCCAGTCACTGAAGAATGTAACCCCCTTAAATAGGTGTAATTCAATAACGAATTATAAATATTTGGCTTTTATTGTTGTTTTTTTAATGTCTGTAGTTGGTTCAGCATACACAGGAGTCTGTTTCAAACTGTTCATTCAAATATGCACGAGAAGGGCTGAATTCACTTGACTACAGTGGAATATAGAATTCAAACTGTTAACTTGATTAGCTGGATGTACACGAGAGGGTACCTATAATTGAATATTTACAAAATTTAAAGTACGAATAATGTGTTAATATCGGTTTATTCTGTACGTAGCTTGATTTGCTAGGTATTGTTCGGGTTGTGGAATTTGTTCTAAAACAATTCAAATGATACACAAATACATGCACATCCAGTAGTTAAAAGTTGGTACTTAACGTATGTGTACAATATATTAAAAAATCAGACCAAAAGATAGGGTGAAGACAAACCTTACACGCATAATTTGTTGGAATATTATTCCACTGTGCGTTGGGTGGATATAAACATGAAACAAGCAAAATAATCGCATACCATCACTTACGCTTAATCACCGACTATAAAAAGCAAAGTTCCTATGTACAAAAGGTACTCAAACATAACTCTAATAACAATAATAATGTTGATACTTCTTATTAAAAATTGAACTTTAGAACAGTCTACTCCACTTCCCTATCCTCAAACATATATTTTATCTTAAAAAAACTGTGTATGTTCCCAAAAGAAGATCGTATTCTACGCTACATATTTTACTAAATGATGTTTTCTATAATAAAACTACGTATTTTTTCACACAAAACTATGTTGTTAATAGTATACAAGTTAGAATATCGTTAAGCTAGTGCGTGTTGTTACTTATTGTGATTTAACTCGGAGACTCGTCCGAGATAAGTACATACCTAAAAGTTTAATTTAGAAGTTAATTGTTGTCGGTATGTATTGAATTTATATTTTCCAACAAAACTGATACATACAAATTTTATCTCTTAACAAATATATTTTAATATACAAAAAAGGTTTATAATAACCGTTATTACAAATAATTATTTGTATACACAAATTTTACAAAATCAAAAACAGTATTCAGTCTTCTATCTCATCTGAAATTGAATATTTTATCAACAGTCCAGGCACAAATTACTTTTATGTTGATACAAAGACACACTTAGCTTGACAGGAACGGTAGCCAGCTCGGTTCTTCACCCACGAATTTCTTTGTTTTAGTTACGCGATAGCTTCGTGAAATAATAACATTCGAAATTAATTCTCTAGAGTTGAACGGTTAGTGATGTTATAAATCTATAAACGTTCCTAGTCAAACTTTACCTGTAGTTTTCCGATTAATAAGAGTGTCACAATTATAGCTTTCGTGATTTAGTACACTGACTTTAGCAAGCCCCCCAGTGGCTCAGCGGTATGTCTGTGGACTTACATGCTAAAATCCGGGTTTCGATACACATGGTGGGCAGAGCACAGATAGCCCATTGTTGTTTTGAATTAAGCACAAAGCTGCACAACGACTTTAGCAAACCAACAATTTTCTGTTACTGTCTGTCGGTGTCCTGCGATGACTAGCTTATATACTTATTATACAAAATTCTCGAAAATTAAGCTAGCAATAATTCTGGCAGTCACTAGCATTTTACACACACACACACACATTGTTAATTCTTGTACTTAAAAACCTTTTACCAATTTCGAGATCAGGCGAGATCTGCGCAATACGGATTTAGCAGTACCAGTTACATACATTTCAAATACATATATTAAACTGAAACATAGACATTAAAATAATATTAATTGGTAGGGGCTCGTTTTGTTCATTTAAATATGTAAGAATGTAGATATAGATACCAGAAAAAATTCAACGATTTGAAGCATAAAACACTTAAAACCATTCAATTTACCACTCACCCCCTAGGGTAGTGATACGCGTGATGTCAACAGAGCGGTCATACTGTGGTCATTTTTTATTCACCTTTGTTGGCACTAATCAAGGATCTTTGGGTGACAACAGTCTTCCTTATTCTTGTGCCAAAAAAAATCGACTGTTACATGCTGCAACGGTTGGTGTGTGGCAGAAAATCGTGTTTTGTTGCAATGTTACCTGTTCGGTGTCTTGAACATACAATAATCCAGCACGTTACTCTCAGTCTTGAGGATTGGCCACGCCAGCGCGGTAAATCTTTTCATCCGTTCTCTTATCAAAGTGTACACTTATCACGTGATGATTATCAACACGAACTGGTAAAGCCACTTTTTTTTTTTTTTTGAAGTTCATGACATATTTTGCCAAGAAGAGTGAAAAATTCCTCAAACATTACTGCAGTTGAATAAATAAGTAAACCATACTACGTAATTATTATAACTTAGATAATTTTTTCTCTCCCACAAAAGGGGAATATTGAGTAAATATAATCGAGTTTTTTTTGTCTAGTTCGACATCCTTGAGGGTGAGTTTTGTTTATAAACAAGGAAGTTACGACAAATAACCAAGTTTCCTTCCTGTATTTTTCTGTTGTAAAACTGTAAAGGAAAAATACAGTTTATAATTCACGAAAGGTGAAAGTTTTTGTTGTGTGTGTTTGTGTTATAACTTTAAAAAATGCCAAAATAAAAAAGAAATTAAACAAAAAGCGTTGCACTAATTACAAAGATCCCAGCGACAATGTGGAATTATAAAATGTACGCTAGGTTTTGGAGTGTAGGCGACTATGGAAGTAGAACCACAATGCAGTGGAGATACACCGTTTATCAGTCTTAACTTCCATTACCTAGTCTCACATAAATAAAAGTAGCAATAGATATAGAAGTACATTTAAATTAGGAATGCGAGATGTGGGTGCTTAAGCCCACAACGTCCCATATCTATATTACCCTTCAATGCCTGCAGACAGTTGTGGGAAGGTGACTGCTCTCCCAAGTAAAAAAAAATATTAAAAATAAGAAAAAGGTAATAAGGTACTACAATTTGGAGACAAGCAAGTTAAAAACTTACCTCTTGAAGTTAGCATACTAGCTCCCAATATGGAAGAAGTCAGACATAACTTGTACCCTGGGATATTTTCATTTAGTGCAGTTTTTTTGTTTCGGCTTATTTTTCAAGTTATAACAAATTAATATAATTAGTCAAAGGTTTTGATTTTCCGTTTTTAACACAGTTCTTCCTCGTGATTTTGCTTATTTAACTTCATTAAAATGTATTCTTTTTCATTAATATCTATATGGAATCTTAACTGAAAATTATAAGCGGTATTTAGAACGAGAGAATTGTGGTGAATTTCTTTTTTAAAGTTTATAAAACAAATATTGTTAAGAATTCCTTAGCATTTCGAAATAAATGAGTGGTAGTAAGATAGTATCCCCAGGATCTGTGAAAACCCTCAAATAATTTTACAGAAATAATATATACATGAAAACAAGATATTTTAATAAGCGTATGGTATCGTGCAAGTGTATTTAAAACTTAATGTCTGTTAAAAAATTAACAGCCATTTCTACTTTTATTGTTAAGATTATATTAATACATTTGGTGGTCTTGATAATTTTGTAATAAATTTATATTTGCTTCACTTATATTTGCAAAAACAGCTCGTTTGGGTTGAGAAAATAATTTACATAGAAGAGCGAACAACGTTTCGACCTTCTTCGGTTATCGTCAGGTTTGGAAGAATACAGTAGTAACGTATCGAATGTGGTAAAACACATGAAGTGTATTCAGTACGAAAAACACGTGCGTCATATTGTTTGCCTTCTCCCGAAATTCAAAGTTCTACCACAGAGCCAGCGTTTCTTCACGAACTACTACCGTCGTAAGTATTATGGTAAACAGCTTAATGGGTTTATGTATTACCACGGTTGTTAGCAAAGTGGAAATCCTGTCTATACCATCTGTATTTGCAAGTTAAAATCTTGACAATTAGCTAACATAAAGGATCATTAGAGTTAAATGTCGAGTGGACGTCTTGATGAAACCTTAAAATCAGTCGATAAGTGCTGGGCAGACAAAGGAGAATTCAGAAGTAGGCTAATTTTACAATAAAATGTTATACTTCGTTTGTTAATTGTCAATCTTGCAGTGAGAAACGTTTGATGTAGCTCACCCAAACTCCAACACAAGTAATGTAGGTACACATGTGTATTTGTAACTTCTTTACTAAATCAAATACAGGAAGATTTGACGCTAAATCCTCGAATCACAGAACCCCTTTCATTCGAGGTCCCCACCCATCTTGGTAGACCAGCGTTAAGTTAACGGATTCAAAACGTTAGAACACGATGGACTAAACGCTGTAGTCCATTCTGTATTTCTGTGCTAAAATCAACATAATCCAAAATTTGGAAAATTGAACAAAGATTTCTACTGAGAAAATTTAAACAACAAGAACTGTTTAGTAAGAAATTCTCATTCTGATAAACTCAAATAAATTAGAAATTGTTAAAATATTATAAAAATGACTAATTTTAACTCCTTTTGTCCATCGTCTAAATTGTACTTCAACATATCCATTAGCAATGTACGAAATCTTCCTTTCATAAATTCATAAAAGAAAAAGAAAAAAGAGGCCTGGCATGGCCAAATGGTTATGTTTTAGGAATTTCGCACAAAGCTACTCAAGGGCTATCTGTGCTAGCCGTCCCTAATTTAGCAGTGTAAGACTAGAGGGAAGGCAGCTAGTCATCACCACCCACCGCCAACTCTTGGGCTACTCTTTTACCGACGAAAAGTGGGATTGACCGCACATTATAACGCCCCCACGGCTGGGAGGGCGAGCATGTTTAGCGCGACGCGGGCGCGAACTCGCGACCCTCGGATTACGAGTCACACGCTTTACGCGCTCGGCCATGCCAGTTAGGGCATTCGACTCGTAATACGAGTGTCGCGGGTTCGAATCCCCGTCGCAAACACGCTCGCCCTTTCAGCCTTGAGGGCATTATAATGTGACGGTCAATCCCACTATTCGTGGATTTAAAAAAAGCCCAAGTGTGGGCAGATGGTGGTGATGACTAGCTCTAGTCTTACACTACTAAATTAGGAGCAGCTAGCGCAATAACCCTCGTGTAGCTTTGCTCGAAATTCAAAACAAACAAATCTTTTCAAAATCAAACACTTTACTACCTTCGAATCAAGTGGTCTATAGTAGAGCGCTGTCGTCGAAACCAACACTGGATGAGTGAGAGAAGGTTGTTTGATTCGAGGAACCAAACAAGAAAAATATTAACCATCCTCTCTAAGGTCTTACAGAGACAACTCTGTAGTTTGAGTGGACGGTAATTTGAAGGAATCTTTGGATCCTTCAGTGGCTTAAAGAAAGGTACGACAATAGCCTAGCGTCAGGGATCAGGAAAAACATTCTCCTACCAGATACGGTTCAAAACAATCAGAAGAAAAGCAAGAGACGCGCAGGATGACGCAGCTTCTCGTAGTGTACAACATCAGGTCCAACCGATGTATTGTCCGACCGATGAAGGATTAGTTTAAGTCCCACCATTGTAAAAGGACGATTATAGTTATAGAAACAGTCATCTCGAAGGGAAAGAGGTGACCACTCTACCCGAGTCTTGACGGCTAAGAAGTGGGAGGATGAAGCAAAGTGCTAGATACCTGGTAAAAGCTTTCACCTAGAGTGTTGGCGATGCTCCGGGTATCAGCTACTTCCCGGCCAGAGAGCAAGATCGAGAGGAGGACAGAATTATATTACTCACTGACCTTTCGAATCTTCTATATGACTTTGGAACTGGTGGTAGAAGATATGCTCTTTGTGAACGTAATCCAAGGTTCATTCTGGCTTTGACGTCTGACCCGCCGAATATCTGCTGGAAATCGAAGCGGTTCGACAGTAATGGATACCAACAAAAAGTATCCCAGGCCCATTTTGGAACCTTCTGTTTCATGTGGCAGACAGTATTCCACTATGGACTAAGATATCGTGGAAAACGTGTTGAAGTTTTAGGAATAAAAAAAAAGTTTTTGAGCAACTGCCTGTACTACACAGTCACTTACTGCTGCCACACACTCATCTATTGATAGCTTACAAAAGATGGCAGGATTGAGTTCTGCGAGAACAGTGAAGGAGAGACAGTTGACTTGATCTAGCTTTCACCAGGAAACGCTGATTGGGTGTCTCTCAAAATCACAGGAAAATGATCACTGCCTCGTGGGTTATTGTTAACTCACCATGAAAAGTGAGAGAATAGTGAAGGGGAGCAAACTGAGTGATCAATAGCAGTAAAGGACTGACTAGGTGCATGAAAATAGGTACAAGAACCAGTATTGAAAAGAAAAAGGTTGCGATTAGAGAGTATAATGAAGCGACCCCTTCCATCAATGTCGATACCTCTCCAAAAGGGAGACGGCAACTGTTCAATAAGAGCATCAAGGTCTGATTGATAATATGTCTCAAGGTGATAGCACGACCAAAGGAAATACGTATGGCTGCAGCCTTCAAGGGTGTGATGAGTGGTAAAGATATGGGTGGGAACTTGCTGATCAGCAAACAGTGCCACCTTTACATGCACTCGCCCATCACATAGCCTCTCATTTCGGTACAAATAAAACTGCTGAAAGGTGGCTGTATCGACAGGTTTCAGAAATGTTTCCCGAACAAAGTAATCAGTGCTTTGATATCATCGAGATTAGAACGTAAACTTCGACAGTTTCATTGTACCAAGGTGGCCATTTTCATTGGTATGGGAGAATTGGGTGGAGAGCCCTTCTGTTTTCAATCACGTCTTTATTCGACCTCTATGGATCCTACATATCCTGGGTCGATTGGGCAGGTCTTTGTCGTTGATTGTTTTGAATTTCGCGCTAAGCTAATTTAAGGCTATCTGCGCTAGCCGTCCCTAATTTAGCAGTTTAAGACTAGAGGGAAGGTAACTAGTCATCATCACCCACCGCGAACTCTTGAGCTACTCTTATCAACGAATTGTGGGATTGACCGTAACATTATATCCCCACGGTTGAAAGGGTAAGCATATTTGGTGGGACGAGGATTCGAACCCGCGACCCTCAGATTACAAGTCGAATGCCTTAACCATCATAGTGGAAAGCAGTGCAGCAGCATACCTCTGAGACGAAGTGGTGGACAGCAACTTTCGAGTTTCAGAGTAAATAATGTTTTGAACAGTCTTCAAACGCGGCACCTCTCTTTTTCTTCCAACCACTTAGGGCAAGAACGAAAGTGAGATGGGCGAGTCATTGCAATTGACGCAATGAGAGTCCGTTTCACACTCATACGCGTCATGGTCCTTGCCATCGCAACAAGTATATAAAGGAACCACGACATGATGTCTTCGAGGGACCAAACCGCTGACACTAGAAACATCTAAGAATGTTTAAAATGTATGGACATACCTTGCAACTAAGTTAATCTGCCTTGATGGTGACAGGTGGGAGCGTGCAGGATGCAAATGTTAAAATGAGAACACTGGTCTGCGTCATAATTCCATCTTTGCGAGTGGAGGGAGATAAGCCTCACTGCAGAAACACCTTAGCTGGAGAACCAGCAAGAATCTCAGACTCGGAAGTGATAATCAAATCCCCCAACAATAACTCCTCGTGACGCATTCAAAGTAGCATGAGGTGCAACTCAACAGATGTATCCCCCATCGACATTAAATGCAAGAGAAGTTCACTATGTTGAGATGTGGATGTTTCCACCAATATATCACGAAATCGAAGCTTTTTGACTGACTTTAGAGAGCCAGAATGTTCCTCTAGTCCCTTTTGAATAAAAAAAAAAGGAAGACATTTACCCTAAAGGTTTGTATGAAAGAAAATGTTGTAATATAAAAATGAGGTACAGGTTTTTCAGATGTTGAAGATTGCTGCTCAGAATCTTCAAAACATGGTTGTTTACCTATGGATTATTTTTTTTCACTATTTTTATTTGGAGGATCCATAATAAAAAAAGGAAAATTTCGGTGCCCACTGACCCCACCCACCATGGAGCCCAACGAGTGGACGCACTACAATGTTAAACAAGGACACTGCAGCAACGCCATGGTTTCGTGAGCACTATACCCAAACACCAGCATCAGATATAATGTTCACAACACCTGTTGAGAATATCAAAAACTGGTACTTGATTGACTCTAGCCCAAGTAGACCAGCCAAATGTCCCAAAGGGGGCTACCCTAAGGCCGCCCGTCTACAGGAATTCAAGGCCAAATTGGTGTGTAAGGGTTGGACCCCTCAACCACCAGGATCCTTTTCTCCCCTTCACGGGTCTCCATGCACAGTAAACACGTGGGTGGATGTTTAGATCCCAAGATGTAAACTGAAAAAACAAGACCTTCGCTGGGAGGTCCCCTCATCATATGCAGGAACTCACACCGAGGGGATGTATTAAGATACAATTGGTTTTGCCTAAAAGATGTCTGAAGAAACAAGCAATATATTATAGTACACTTACTCAATATGACATCGTAAAATACTAAACACTAAAATAATAAAAAATAATAACAGTTATAAATAAAAAGCGAACAGAAAACAAATTATGACAAAACTGTCACCGCTAATTATATCTTTATTCAACATTTCTAACAGGACTTCATAATATATAACTTATAAATTACCTTCACATTCGTCGTATCCAGGTTTGTTAAAAATTAAAAAGTTAACAAAAAATAGTAATAACTTTAATAGTAATTAGTTGTTTGTCTAAATTACAATATCAAAATGTCGTAGCATTTGTCAATTGCAAAATACTTCGTCATATTTATATTTATCTGCTTTCATTCTCACCCGCCCCCCAGTGGCTCAGCGGTATGTCTGCGGACTTACACGCTAAAATCCGGGTTTCCATACCCGTGGTGGGCAGAGCACAGATAGCCCATTGTGTAGCTTTGTGCTTAATCGAAAAACAACAACATTCCCACCGCTAGGACTGATTTGAAACAAAGAAACATTGTTGCACTTAAAAAGAGTTGTGATTGCATTGGAATAGTGATTCATGTATCGACCGTCCATTACATTTCTTGAAAGAAATACGTCGATATGTGTGTGTATATTGCAGGTTTATAAAATAAAATATATAAAAATGAACTCTCAATCCACTCATTTAACCTCTATATCTAACTATCTTGTACTTGCACGCGCTCATTCATTCCAAAGTATTGCAATTTTGTCAACATAAAACTTCTGGTTAACTCAAAACAAAATAATGAAACAAATAACACTAACGATAAAATATTAACGAGTTGTGTCCAGCCATGACAATAAATGGAGGAGAGAGATGTGGTTATAAAAGCAAGTTCTAAAAAATATATTGAAAGAGCATATCATCAGACAAATTTCATAAGGCAAGCGGTAGTACTGCTTATGTTGGGATGGCTCGTATTATCTGTGGAAATGGTATTATGAGTATCTCTTCAAGAGATCAGAACTCTACATTTCTATACAGCGTTTCCTTTTATAACAATATCTATGTAATGACTGAGTCACAATCTCTGATGTCTGTAAATATCATAACAAAAAGATTGGATTTCTTGTTCTTCTGCTTCCATTTTATTACAAAACTCAAAATCCAGAACAATGGTGTCATCTAATTTCATAGTTTCAAACGGAATATCCGCTTTAATAATAATAATATTAATAATTTAAATATATAATTCTAGTGTTACCAATGTTGTTATAACCCCTTGAAGTTAGCTTTCTTACAAAAAGCTGTTTCTTTAAAAACGCTTAAGTAGATATAAATAAATATTACAGTTGAAACCTCACTGTATTTAGAACTTGGTTTTAAATACAAACTTCCAATATCTATTGAAACGATTAAAAACTAAACAAGTAAAGAAAAAACTTTTAAAAAAGAAGTAAATGTAGGGAAGACTAATATTAATTATTCAAAAAACTTCTGTACTTTCTTTACTTTAGTTACGACTAAACTATCATGCTTAATATTATCAATAAATAGTAATATTATTCTATGGCATAACGTTAAACCTTTCTAAAAACTTTGATAATCTTTCAAACATGTTCAAACTATCTGTTAAGTATATTTACACCTGCCTTTTGTTTACATCCGTTGAAAAGAGGGCGCGCATAAGTATTTAAAATAGATAGCTGCGCGCGCATTTTCAGGGCAGACAAAAACTGAATATTATTTGCATAAATTAAACACAGCAACAGCCTCAATAAACTTGCATGTGCGACAAAGGCTACCACCAAATTTTGGTAAATACTCCAAATAAAATCAATGTTCTATAATCAGTAATGTTTTATACACACACACACACACTTACACATCGATATTATGCCACAGGTTTCTCAAACATGGGTCCGGCATGATCAGGTGGTTGAGGCGCTCAAATCGTAATCTGAGGGTCGCAGGTTCATATCCCTGTCATACCAAAGATACTCGCCCTTTCAGCCGTGGGAACGTTATTATGTAACGGCCAATCCCATTATTCATTGGTAAAAGAGTAACCCCAGAGTTCGCGGTTAGTGATGATGACTAGCTGCCTTTCCTTTAGTTTTATACTGATAAATTAGTGGCGAATAGCGCAGACAGCCCTCGTATGGCTTCGTGCGAAAAAGAAAAATCAAACATAAATACTAAACTAAACTGAGGTTATGTTAGAGCTACCAGGGTCCACGATTGGTTTTATGTTTCCACCATACAATTTTCTGATCATAGAATTAAACAAACCGGTCTCAGTCCATCAACCAAAACAGATCAATTCATTCTATCTAGAATAAAAACACAATTACATGGCTAAATAAACACAAAGCCATCTGGCAGGGCGGTAAATATAAAGTTACTTGATTTTGCTTCGGTAATAACATGCTAAATTTCGTTAATACTTTATAAGATACATTGTTGTATGTGTTATGTTATATATGTACAGCACAAACGAGTCCAAAATTTCCAACTCGGTAAGCATAATAAAATAAAAACGATAATTCTGTCATAACTTGAGTTTGTTACTGGTACGTCACGTAAAAGCTATTATAAACGAGGTCAATTTCCGGTTCCTTCATAACAGTTGTAGCTTAAACTTTGCTTAGACCATCAACCTTTAAATAATGTGTTCAGCGTCAACTGTATTTGCGCAAGAAAATGTATATAGTAGAAATATTCTGACGACATTCATAACGTGTCTCAACTTAACGTAATATTATTTAAGTCCTACCTTATTAACATTTCATTCGACTCGTTTTTATACGTTTCTAACGTTGTCCGATAACGTTCGAGTTAAATGTTAGCAACCTGAGCTCATAACTGTTTTACTTCAATTACATTAACTTTCCAATTACTTGTTTTCGTCTTATTAACACATCACACTTATCTGTAATGGGCCTGACTTTGATAACAAGTCATCCTATCTCAGCAGAATGTTAATCAACTTTACTTTCTCAGAAATATGATGTATTGTCGTAAAACTTATCAATAATAGCTAGTATTTTCTTGGTATAGTATGTCGTTACTTAGCCTTACCCGTTTCTTTCTCACAAAACAGTTCAACTGCAACACGTGTGTTTGACCGATAGCCTTGAATATTAATACGTTTATCTCGACCAAAATGTAGTTTTATCGTTCAAGGTGTGCGTCTCTTTCAGTGAGTGATTGGTTTGGTTTCAATTTCGTGAAAAGCTACACGAAGCCAATCTGCGGTAGCAGTCCAAGATTTTGCAGTGTAAGACAGCTAGTCATCACCACCCACCTTCAACTCTTGGGCTACTCTTGTACCAACGAAAAGTGAGATTGACCGTCATTAAAATAACGCCCCCACGGCTAAAAATGGCTAGCATATTTGGTGATCGGGATTCTAACCCGCGACCCTCTGATTACGAGTCAGTGCCTTAACCAACTGCCCATGCCAGACCATTTAGTGAATGATGCCATTTTCTATGTAGAGAAACAAAGTGGCTCTTCTTGAGGTTAGGTTAAAACTACAGACGCACTTTATAAAATGTATCTTAGTAGACGTATACATTCAAATGATTGAAATATAACCAAACTAGATTAGCCCTATATAACTTAAGACGACCAAGTATGAGCTTCCTACATGCAACAGACAACTGAATATACTGTTGGTAAATGTCATTTTCTCTAATTAAGTCTAAATAAACACACAAGTATCACACTTTAACAAACTCTGCACATCTAACTTCCAAATGTAACTAGATCTAGACTAACACTGACGCACCTTTAGGAAATTCGTCGATCTTGAAGAAAATTATAAAATTTTAAAAGTAACACTCATAAAACTAACGAAGCGTCCCAGTCTCAAACACACCTGAACCAAGAAATATAATAGTTACACACAATTGGTTAATTCTATTACTTCGTATACCCAACACCTACTCAAAATACACACATCAATCCTCCGACTCCTAAATATAAACTTCTATCCAATCAAAATTATAAGAGCTCTACGTACGCCTAGATTAAATAAATTATCAATAAATATGTATATACGTTGGTTCCGGCCTGACCACACCACCCTTGTCAACCTTGAGTGATGTGAAAACAACCAACTATATTACACTGAAAAATAAAATACATTAAACCTGAGTGTAATCTCAAGTGACACACACACAGGTTGCTACTTTGAAAGGGGCTTGATGTTTTAAGAGTCAAGTGAAACTTGTATGTACTGATCCGTCATTTTGATGTGCTATTTTCTCTTTATTAATAATAAATTAAAATTTCATACAACCAAAGAAATAATATGCGTGAATGCTCTCAAACGAGTGAGAATTAATAGGTTACCCATCTCATTCTCTACTACTGTAATATAAACAAGTAACTTAAATGTTTACCCATCCCATTGTGTACTACTGTATTATATTAAAATACCAGCCTCTTAATTATGTACTCATAGAAATAAATCTAAAAAAAATCCCCAATACCTAGGAAAAGCCAGGTCCTTCCCGAGAATAATTTTATATTACGAAATCGTGAGACCTTGGTTTCTGCCTTTTACACACTACTAGGGCTCCCTTACTGAAGTGAAGAACTTTAACTAAAAACCGTCCCCACCACCGAGCCTCTTTGGACAATAAAACTTAAAAGTACGGTATAGAAATTAAAATAGGAATCATTAAGAAGATAGTCATTCACATAATAAATTATTTCTCTAACACCAGGATTTCCAATAGGTTTCTATATGCTACTGAACAAACACGTACAAAAGCATGCACGGTACTTGGAGATTGCAACCTGTCAAATTCACCATTACGAGCTTGAAGTTCAAGATTATTGGTAAACAAAACCTTTTTTTTAACTTGCGGAGATACTGAGTTTCTAAACTTCAACCACACTCCAAAGAACTTTGTGCATTTCACCCGTAACAAAAACAAAATGAGGGATTGACTGCCAATCCTATAACGCACACACAGCTTAAAGTGCGGAAAATAGTTTACCGTACCACAGAGATTCAAACAGTTATGTTTCGAAATCCAGAGATCTACCAAAGAGCTTAAATCAAGTAGATGCACCCAAGATAGCTGTTTTATGTTTCATACCATCGGTTGAAGTTAAGTGTTATCAACCATTACCCTAATTCTGGTTTGTAAATGACACGTATGATCGATAGAAGTAGTGGAAGTTAAAACGTAATTTATATTAACAGTTATTGTTAAGATGTGAACTGTATTATGTTGAAGCAACCGTATCTGTCGTATCCCAGCTGGCCTGATGAGCTCTGGTATTGGATGCAAGACCTCGTCAATACTGGATATAGTAGATAAGAGTCGTTGACGTATTGTTATAAATTTTAATGACGCCACCTCCACAGTACAGTACCTCAAGCACACAGCGTCTTTTGTATTTTTCTGCAACTAGCATTCTGATGACTAAAATAAACTTTGTATTTATATTAGCCGAGAACTGCTATGGCGTGTTTGTTTCGTAATTTCACTTCTCAGATTATCACATCATAAGCTTTGTTGCCTGGTGTAGCAGTCTTGTATGTTGCTATATTTCTTCAACATATAACATTCGTAGGATTAGTACTAGAACTATACTTCACCAGCTCGAGCCTGCATCACCAAGTGCTCATCTTTTATGAAGTGTCATACATCAAGTACCAAAAATATACAGTCTAATGAATATTTGTTTTCATATTTGTATTGATAAAATTTTAAAACCACTGGATATTGCAGGTGAAGAACTTAAACCACGCGTCATTAAACCAGATCACTGAACCGTAAACATCGTCTACGCGAATCTCAGGTGGAAACTAAACAATATTTTTGTTTTCCAAGAAACTTATGTGTTTTTAAATCCATAACCTAGTTTGGAACAAGTTTAATCCGATAAAGTTCTTAAAAAACATACACGCAAAGTTTATGATCATGATCAAACGATGCTTTTATGTACTGGTACAACAATTTAACCTTGGACAAACACAGAGATGCGAATTATGAAATACAAACAGAAACAAATCCTCGGCAATTGA
This sequence comes from Carcinoscorpius rotundicauda, assembly GCA_011833715.1. NCBI lineage: Eukaryota > Metazoa > Arthropoda > Merostomata > Xiphosura > Limulidae > Carcinoscorpius > Carcinoscorpius rotundicauda. The sequence goes on along the minus strand of CM022402.1, from coordinate 19,545,026 downwards.
AGGAGCAAAATATATAAATTGGCACTTCTATAGTTCGAATTTAAAGCCAGCTGTGCCAACGGTTTCAACCCATTGGTTTTCCAAGAACATAGACGAATCCGATTGTTGGGTGGCCACGCAACAGTTAGTTTCAAGGTAAACTGCGTTGTAATGGATAAAAAAGCCGGAACTTAGACCTGATCTTCTGTTTTGTAAATTTTTGGCTATCTTGTGCAACACATTGGTTCTGTTCTACATTTACCTTCAACTCGAGCGACAGTAGCTTGATTACACTTCTCTAATATTTTAAGTTTTGGATTACACATTCACGTTGTAGTCTTCATGACCTATATCTATCATAATTAGTTAAGAGCCAGAATTATGATTCTTATTAACAGTCGAAGTAAAATTATAAGCATTAACCATAGTGAAAAATTCATTTTCACCCAATACATTAGCAAGTTAGTACCTGATTTTAACCTATATCAGTGAGGTGCAGAGAGGAGTTTGACTCAATTTTCTTGCCCTTCAAAAATACCTTTTTAACTTGTAAAAACTTTAACAACTACTAGTTCAACATCTTGCATGCTGCGAGTTAAGTTAAAAAATATCAACTTCAAATTCATGAAGCACGGGAAGTTACGGGTCTTTACATTAAGAAAATAAAATTGTAATATGCTATTAGATGTTAATACACAAGAATTCACTGCTTTAGTTTTAAATTATAAGCCCTTATGAGACCAATTGAACAGGAAAATTGTTGATGACGAGAAACCCACTCGAAATAAAAACGTGCATCTCAGAACAGGTGGTATAGGTGTTAATACTTTTACCGATAAGGAGAGAACAACGTTTCGACCTTCCTAGGTCATCTTTAGGTTAAGGAAAGATGAGCTTGGAAGGTCGAAATGTTGTTCTCTTCTTATCAGTAAGTGTTAATACCCATACCAGCCGTTCTGAGAATAAAAGAATTGTTCCTCGTGACTTCCTATACTAAGTATGTAGCAGGCAAAACCCACAGTCCTCACAGTGTCCCCCCCTACCTATCTACTCCTACCCCAAAAAAGGGTTGCTTTATGATTCTCGAAGTGTTCTTTTTTGTCAATGAGTCTCTCCCGTTTTAAAGTTTCCTACACGACCAAACAAGCATAAGAGAAGGTGTTTGATCTGTTATAGTTTTTACTTTATTTATTGTTTATCATTAGTATTATATACGTGATACAACTGGTTAAGGATATGCTAAACAAAGCCTAGCATCTGCAGCGTTCAAAGTTTCGTTTGTTCACGCATATTCGCGCAGAGCCACACATGGGTATCATCTATCTGTAGCCGTCGCCTCTCAAATATACTATAATTGAGTAAATAGTTTCCATGACCCAAAAATGAGGAGCACAATTTTGCGGCACCAAGAAAACGAGCCTTGGACCCTTGAGTTCATGGTCTGGCACACTAACCACTGTACCACGCACTGGTCCACAAAAGCGTTCTGCTTCAGAAGTAAACAAAACCAAAATTACGTTTAATAAATAATTTCATTTATTGAATTTAATATGACATGCTGAGTTGTAACTTACGGTGAATAAGCTTTCACGTTATTCATTGCATGCATACATTTTACGGACGTCACGACAGTATAAACTGGAAAGTTAAGCGTCTACTTATGTAATGTTGTTTTAATGTATACTAACCGATTGAGTAGCAAACACACTACTGTAACTGTTGTGCGAATGATTAAGATAGGTGGATCCTCCAGTCGTTGTTAGGCCTCCTTTCGAGGAAAAGAACTACCATATTAACATTGTTTTCTTTTTCTGTTCATGGAGTTTAAGTAATTGTTGTCTAAGACGCTAAGAATTATTGTAGAAAATTAACATCTGCGAAATTATTTCCAAAACTTACACTTCATTTAAAATATTTATAATAGTTGATTAAGTACAAAGTTAATTTTCTTATAGCCTATTTCTTAGAAAACATTTACTTAATCTCACACTTGCCAGGGATAAAACGAGTGTTGTATATCGTGTCCCCTATATGTGTTAAGGACAAAGTATTTAAACGTGTTAGCCTGACACTGGTTGAAATTATGAGCCCTCCGAATTAAAATAATTTCACGAAATTTAAACTATTCAATATTTAATCCACGATAAACAACGTATTCCAAAAGTATTAGTTTTAAACGTAGTTACTGTTCTAATAAATTTAGAAGAGCGTATCAAAAGAAGTATTTAGTCTAACAAATGTAAAATTTATGTCATCCAATATTTATTATTATAAGTTTGCAGCTTTCACAGCAAGGAAGAATATTTTTAAAACTGGCACGACGTTTCGATAGCCAATGCAATCATTATTAGCTAGTACTTGAGAATGATCACACAAACGATCGAAACGTCGTCACCGTTTTAAAACTATTTTTCCTTGTACGGAGTTGTAACTTGTAATAAAATACTCATCAGTAAGAAAACTGAAGATGAAATTATTCAGTATTTAATTTGTGACAAAAAAAAAAGGATTTACGAAAAGTTTTTTTCACATTTCAAAAGCATTTGAGGACGTGCTGTAGAACGTTATGACAGAGATACAAGTTGTTTGGTTAAACACAAATGCCACGAAATGGGATATTTATGCTAGGCACACCAGGAATACAGGTTTTTGTTTGATTTTTTTCGCATTATAGGTTTCAAAACCACTATTAAGCCACTAGAGGGCAATATATTACAAGTAATCTAGATTTTTTTAAAATGTTATTAAAATGGATGAGTAAATAACATAATGCACCAGTGTTATCATTACTCGGGTTTTATTTCGTTTTTTGTAAGAAATATGCTGGTTCGTGTTTGTTTAAATCATCCAAACACCCAGCAGTCTTAATTATAACTATCATGCATACAGATGCATGCAACTGCCCGTTAATCAATCGACACAAGTTTGTAGAATTAATAAAAAACACGTAACTACTCATTAACGCCGCACCATCGACTATTGTGCCTGTAAGTATTTTATATTAATATTTGGGTTTTAGAGATTACGTATACTTCATGAGCATTTGGATAAGATAACGCGATCACCATTAAGTAAAGACAACTTGGGTTAAAAAGAGTTCCCAGACAAACAACTCAAGTAAGTATGTAAATAATTTTAAAAAACCGTTTGATATAAGTGTACAAGGGGAGAGTAACTTTATTATATACGGAGCTTCTCAGTCCACAATGCCCAATAACAACATGGAAACGTACGAGAATGAAGCGATCATACAAAGGATACGAACGACACGAGATCAAAAAACCTCCAAATAACTCGTAAGTGAATAGCCATCTTAGACAATAGAGAAAATGTTTTCCGATTCGGAATGAAACGCGTCTTGCAAGCATGCATTAAGTAATATACAGGTTTAATTATAATTTGTCCAATAGTAACAATTCTTACTTAAACAGCTCCTTATACATCTGTTTGCAATGACTGATCCAAAAGCAATCTTGCTGAAAACAAAACGTATCAGAAACCAGATTTTATCTAAAACGAATTGTCTGATGAAAATTAGAATTTTTTCGAACATTGGAGCGATAAGAGAAACAACAGGAAACCTCCAACAAAACAAAAATTTATTTCAGTTGAATAAAAATACATTGAATCATCGAGAAAAAAACCCAACAAAAAGTTTTGTTTTTTTAGTAGAAAGACAACATGAATACCTGCAGCTCTGGAGAAAGAATTTGTATTTTACTAGTCAACTGTTTGTTGGAAACGGTATAGAATAAAAAAAAAGTACTATTTTACTTCATCCTTCTAGGGATACAAAACTATTTCGGGTTCCTTTCCTACTGTATGCAGTCCTTGTTGTTGATAGCTCAAAGATTTAGTTAACCTTTTTCAATATACGGAAAAAAACATTGTTTTCAAACATCTCTTGAATGTTGTTACCCCCTCTATTGTTTCGTCATGTAACAGCTAGGTATATATTTCATGCTTTATGTGCAAGTACGTACTGCAGTTCGACATTCCTTTTGTCCACACAGCTAATTGGAGTATTTTATTTCAGAGGTAAAGCACCAAGTGCTGATCCCCACCCCCACCCACCACCTCAACTGTGACTGGCTTTCCCTTCGTGGTACATAGTTTAATGTGATGTCATATTTTACATACATTCGATATGGTCGTGTGAATGTATATTCATTGCACTTTGTATTCGGAATTAACAACGACTGCTGTATCAGCGTAACCTGGAAATACACTCAGAATGGTCTGTGAAATTCCTTTAACGACAAAAAAAACAACTTACGCCAAGCATAACATGTGTTCCAACAAGAATTAAAAAAGAAAACAAGTATTCTACATCAGTCAGCAACTGATTGAAAGGTGCCCTCCCCTTCTGATCAAAACTCCGCTGGTATTTCAGTAAACAAGAAAAAAAGGTTAAAACCCTTACATTGGAAACTTTTCAACCTGAAAATGCTTTGTTTCTGACAGAAACGATGTAGCTACCATGAGAAATATTGCATAACGTGGTCACCGTGAAATATTTTGAAAATAAAAAGACGATCCTTTATTTTCTGACCAGTTTTGACATTAAATGTCCTATAATTGAACATGCAAAACACGAAAGGTGCAACGCCCTCTTGAAACTTTGTGGCAGATACGTTGTTTCTAGTGTTCTCTCTCTCTGTATATACTTGCCTGTACAGAAATTACAATCCCGTGAAACTTTTTTTTTTTTTTTAACTAAGCATGTCCTGAATACAGTTTGATATTCGTTCCTAAAAATGGATACTCCATTTGAAAGATTTGTTAAATAAACCTGGACAAAAATACCCAATATCTTCTATACTCGACTTGCCGTTTCTCATGACACGCTACGTCATCCTGAAAAACCAGTTCAAAATATTTCATACAGCCTTGATAGTTAGGGAAATTAAAAAAAAAAAAAAAATGAAGGACGTCATATGCCATCAAATTAATACCTATGAGCAACTTCAAAACCACACAGACCTAGATTAAGATCTGGGCCTGACGTCATCTTGTTGCAAAGACTGGAAATTAAGATATTTCCTGACAAAAATACAATAAATTGTTTTCGACACTTTAAACAAATGCGATTTTACTCGCAAATATTATCACAAGTTTAAAAAATAATATTCCACGAATCGTGCAATGATTGTCGAATATCGTATAGTACCTTAGAATAACCGATAAATAAAAACAGCACCCATGTGTACATCGCAAGAAAACTGATCTAATAACAAGGTTTGGTATAAACTTTGGTACGACTGATCGTTCGTCGACGTACTTTGTAACCATAGTGTTTGGCGAGTTATAATAATTTTTTGTTTTTTTAGGAATTTCGCACAAAGCTACTCGAGGGCTATCTGTGCTAGCCGTCCCTAATTTAGCGGTGTAAGACTAGAAGGAAGGCAGCTAGTCATCACCACCCACCGCCAACTCTTGGACTACTCTTACCAACGAATAGTGGGATTGACCGACATTATAACGCCCCCCCCCCGGGTGAGAGGGCGAGCATGTTTGACGCGACTCGGGCCCGAAACCCGCGACCATCAGATCACGAAGCCCACGTCTTAACGCGCTAGGCCATGCCGGGCCGAGTTATAGTAAAAGCCGACTGTTAGTATACATTGAAACGCATTTGTGTAATACGGTAAGAATGACCGTTTGATGGTGATCTTTGTCCTTAATTTAATACTATACAAACGGTGTTTGTAAAACTGGTTGTTTGTTGGTTTAAATATAATAATATATGTTTGGTGTACGATAGTAAGACATTTGTTGGAGTATCTTTTGACCTTTGCGTTTAGTATTACTATGGTATAACTGATCGCTTTTTGTGAACCTGTGGACGATTATACTTTACGTACTATGGTGAAATAAACCATTTGATTGTGTACCTCATAAAACGTATTTGAACACATAAGGAATTTTATCATTTTGTTTAACTACCTCGTAATGATTTTAAAGTACTGTGGTTAAATATGTTTAAAGGAACACAAAATGATAGTGAATTTGGAAAACGTTAACATTTTAATGGTGTACTAAAACAACACGAAGGAAAACAACAGCTTACAAACAAATAGTTTTATTGATGGAACACTGGACTACCTTATTCAAGTTTGCGGAGGTTTATATATCGTTACAAAAGTATAGGGATTAGATGCGATGGAATGATTTCACCAGGTGACAGGATATATAAATCTTGTGTTGTTTAATAATGATGCATACCTGAAGAAGAGACCAATGTTCTGTCGAAATACGTATTACGTTCCACCATCAATAAAACCTTTCTTTATGCTTATAAATTACCTATTATTATAACAGCATAATGTGCTTCCTTACTCAAGCATCAAAATTTACTGAAAACTCGTTCTAACTGAATTATAGCAACGTTATTGGAAGAATTAGAAGTCAATTTAAAACATTAATACTGCAAATACTGAAACCATATCAACACTGAATCTAAAGCCAATTACTTGTCTGAGTATCACGTGATATGATGTAAAGAAAAAAAGATTACATTACACACACAAGATCTTCACTTTATTAGATTAGGTTTTCACTGAAAAAATATTAAAAATTTGTTTTTAATGTACTGATCTCTGAATATTGTTTAAAGCTCTGATGACCCACGACGTATGGTAAGTTAGTTTCTCACAGGACAGCTACTGACCAATGTTCGTGCACGGATCTGCTTGACAAACAAATTTACTTAATTCAAATCCTTAGTCAATAAAAGTTAACGACGAGTGTTCATTAATCTCCTGCATAAAGTGAATTACATTTAATTGATACGAATTTCATTCAATAATGTCTGGATATTTTGTCTAAGTTTTTATATAATAGAATCTTATTTCGAGTTATAGTCTCACGAAATTCGTTCTTTAAAAATGATAACAATAGCTTATTGAGATCACTAACGAAACAAATTTAATTTGGCATTAGCCCTAGATACAACAAAGATATTAATAAACTAATTCAGAGACTTTGATAAACTAATTCAGAGACTTTGATAAACGTATTAAAAATCAACGTTTTGGAGTACATTAATATACATTCATATTCCCGCCACTCACTACGTGGTTCACGGATTACAGAGAGATGTTTTAGAAAACACCGGACAAAAACAAACAGCATCTGAATATCTAATTATTGTGTTTATTTTCGACCATTCAGAAATCGTAAAAATCATAAAGAATAATGTGTTATTGAAATAATCTAATCGATTACTCGCTTTGTTCCGCACGTCTCAAATCCAGATTGTCTCACATTTGTCCACAAATTTTGTGTGTTTTTGTGTTTTTCTTATAGCAAAGCCACATCGGGCTATTTGCTCAGCCCACCGAGGGGAATCGAACCCCTGAATTTAGCGTTGTAAACCCGGAGACAGACCACAAATTTTGTAAATTTGTTTTATAAATATATGTGGTAGTCCAAGAGAGTGTACAATAAAAATCTAACCAGTATAAAAAGTTCTATTGAGCTAAGCTTAGGTAAAATATTTTGAACAGACACTTCCATAAAGAGTTAAGAGAGACTTGGAAGTTAAATTTTTCAACTGAATCTATACATTTAAAAGGTTATTTCAAAAACGAAATGCACTGCTCACAATGAAGAACTGAATTTGTTGAAATAGCTTAGACTGCTATGAAGAAGCATATATAACCTTTTCAATTTTTTTACGCAAGTTAACCATCTCATGGTTACTCATGTGGTCTGAAATACAAAAGTAAGATAGTTTTACAGTTCGTAACGCATCACTTCAATAGTGAGTGCAAGAAAACCTAGCACTAATGTTACATGTTAAGGTCCCAAGTTATTATTTACAACCTCTCTGAAAAAGTTTTCATGCCTGATGTCTGCTGTCACTTAATAGAATGTGTAACATCTCTCAGAAACATCCTATATTTCCACACACAAGCTGAGCATCTCTCCAGAATAACATAAAAAGATGAAAAATCTGAAAATTCCTCAACTGCCTAAGTCCCTAAGTCAGCAGGTCTAGGATCAACATGATGAACGAGTACTTAAGTGAACTCGTTATCTGCAAGTGCAGTGAGAGGAAGATGATTCAACATCTATTTATCTGCCAGTAACTCCAGTTCCTATGCACAGAAGACCTGGATTTAGCCAGTGAACATGCAATCAGATGTGCACAACACTTGATGGAAACCTTGTAGAGATAAGTGGACATAAGAAGATTGATTCATGCGTATCAATTGCAATGAACCTGAATGACATTAAAATCATTCTAAGGGAGATATATTCATAGAAAACGTTGATCAAGTTAGTTGTGTGTGGGGGGGATCCCCATTATGGTGAAGCCAAGGCCAAAAGCATCGATACAAAAAAGGTCATAGAATGAAGTCCACATCACTTATATTTTAATGGCCACAAGAGATAAATATTTGCACGCCCAAAGATTATTCATTCTCAAATCATACTTTATTGGATTTCGCAGAAAACTGCACGAGAGTAATTGAACCAGCAATCTTTAATTTTCATGTAACAAAACTGGAAGAAAGGCAGTTAGTCCATACCACTCATTTCAGACTCTGATGTTACTCCTGTCAGACAAAATAAAAAACATTTTTACAACATACCCATAACCCCGAAGTTCTGGGCATGAAACAAATTTTGGCGGTTAGGGAATACGACCCATGGAACCTTAGCTCCACAGACCGGCACAGTAACCACTAGGACGATTTCGACCCCCCATACGATACCTCACCCTCGCCATATGCTTTGCGTTTCCGTATAAAACTGGACTGAATTTGGCTCCAAGCTCCTTCCAAATAAAGGTAATCTAGAAAGCACTTCATGTGTTGCTTGTCAAATGAAGTATCCAAGTACCACCACAATAAAGATCTTTCATGCTTTGCTATGAGTGAAATGCAAATAATTTGACATCTGACAAATCTATAAAATCTCTTTTAAGTAATAAAAGTTTTAAATGTTTATAAATAATAACACAGAGCTGCGATGGTTTTATTGTCTTAAAATTTTTCCATGTTCTATGGTTGTCCGTGCTTTTCTTATAACAAAGCCACACCGGACTACCTGCTGAGTCCACCGAGGGGAATCGAACCTCTGATTGTAGCGTTGTTCTACAGTAATTCCTATACATCGAATCCAAAAATATCGATTTTTCCATCGCGTACAGATTCGTCAAAGAACGTCATTAGTCTTTTACATACAATAATTTTCCCTGAAATCATTTAACATTTTATGATCAAAATGTTGACAACCCCTGACACGAGTGTTATCGATCGTTCTAGAACCCACGAGAAATACACCATTAATATATAAACGGTTAACAGCCCGCATTACGAGTCATTTTTTGAGAGTATTTGTTTGTGCGTGCACTTTCGCTCTTTTTAAGAATATTTCTTCATCTCTAGAGCAACAAGAGGTTATATAAATGACCAACAAACATATGTTCTGTTATATTAGTGGTAAATTTGATAAGTAACTTTCCAATTTGTAAAAAGTTCTAACGTGGTAAAAAAAAAAAAAAAAAAAAAATTGAGAAGCTGAATCGTAGAAAATCCGTTATTAAAACCAAAACTTTTATAAAAGTTTAAATTAGCAGGCTTGTGTTAATATTTATAATCGCTAAACACATTTTTTCGATGACGACGAAAAATATACGTCGTCAAAACATGTACGAAAGTGTTTTGTAACAATAAATAACTGCTTTAAAAAGTTTATTAATTGAATAGCATAAGATAAAAATAAACTAGTCATTTCTAGTTATCTCAATATAGATACGGCTGTAAAGTTTGAAGCTGCAAACACTGTCTCAAGACCGGTAGGTTACTGTGGAAACGAATTAAAAACGAAATAACACCAATCGTATGCTTGTTCAAATGACCTGGGAACAGTTTCAATTCTATTATTTACACGTCAAATCACTTAGAACCATCTAGTAACAGCATTTTTACGATTGACAAGTTTCCATTTGTCTGACGTCTTACAACATGAGTAAAACATCTCCAAGTATCTTATCTGAAGTTTAACTCACTGTTCACGAAGAACGTGAAATCCATTAAATTCTGCGATTCACTTCAAACTGAAGACTGACAAGAGAGTGTACGATACCATAACATAGTGAAAGCTAATAACCAATCATTTGAATATCAAACATCCTATTTTCGTAGCAGAGTTAAAGGTTAGCGATTAACGTAACATCACTGGTCTTTCCTTATAAAAATCAATATTAAAAATATTATGGCTTCTGTAACGTAATTACCCTGCAGTTAAATTTAACAATTTTATTACAAGCAATATAATAACTATCTTAATTTTCCTTTTCTAACTTAAAACAGGAGAAAATAACTTCAAAAGAAAAAACACACCAATCGCAAGGTTTTTTACGTTCAATTAAACATTTCATATTACAATTAACGAACGTTTTCCGTTCTAAAACATATTGTTCTCATTAAAAACGATGCTTTTTTTTCCCTCTTTGAAACTGCGAGGTTTTCTGTAACAAAGTTTATTTTAGATAACACGCAAACAAAAAATGTTTAATAACAAACGCTTTTCAGTCACAATTCGCACATAAATTTACGGTATTTTATAAAAGTATGTTCAGTTTTAATGTACCAGGCGGTGTTTATTATAAAGAACTCTTATTCAAAATTTTTATAAACGCTAAAATATTTATCATTTCTCTTCATTACTCAACATTTAAAAAATAGCGTATATTATCATGCATTTTTTTACGTAATAGAACGATAATTAAACAAATGAATAATACTAGATTTTGGGTTAGCTTTAAAGGAAAAGGTGTTTAACATTAGCAAATCGACTGAAATTTCAAACTTCTATTGCTCAAAACTACAGTAGTTCATTTCCAGAAACGCTTTAAAAATGTCTTATTAGTCTGACAAGATGAATGGAAAAGTACCGAACAATAGGCAGATCATCCGTTGCATAGGATACTTCAGATGGTTCAATGTAATGTACCTTTCGTATCTTTTTTCAGTAACATACAAGTTTTTGTATGAAAATGACCATTTCTGTGTACAATAGAAACCAACTTCAAACGCTCATCAACTACACGGTTGTTTAAAGTGTGCTGTTATGAACTAAACATGTTATTCTCACCTCAGATACTTTATAGCGTCATTTATTCTCTCGATTATTTTGATTTTGTTTTTCAGTATGAGTAAAAAAATCTAACTAAGTAGTTACCTAAAACTGGTCTATTTGCATACAGAAATGGGCAAATTAATCAATACAATTACACATTCTAATACAAATGGATCATCGAATAGTTGAAACACTATACATGTGCGAAAGATGATTAAGGAGTTATTAAGACACTACACTTGCACATTCTTATTTCTGATATAACGAGTCACTGGGTGCTTCACAACTATTACATTTTAAATTTAAAACCCGAGAACCTGGCATAGTCTGGTGGTTGGAGCATTCGACTTGCAATATGCAGAGCCAGGTTCGAATATCTTCAACGAACATGCTCGTCCTAACAGCTATTGGGGCGTCATAACGTAAATCCATTGGTAAAAATAGTTCAAGAGTTTACAATGGATGGTCTTAACTAGATGTCTTTCCTCTAGTCCATAACTTCTAGAGTAGGGGTAATTGACGCAAATAGCTCTCGAAAAGCTTTGTTTCCATCTACTTGGATTGTGAAATCCCGGTTCTTCCCATGCTTATCCATAAACCAGAGTTTCTTGGGTGAAAACTCAGGTGCATGTTATCATCTACTTTATTGTAAAATTAAAGCATCTCCAAAGCCATATATTAATCTATCTCTACTGCAAAATCCAGGACTCCCATCCCACCAAACATGTTGTTCACTTACAAATATTTTATGAAGCAAAAGCTTTTCCCTTAAAGTTTACATAATTGTCAGTGTTACAAGATTTGGACTTGCTTTATGTAATATGGATAGATGTGCATTATTTATAAGAAAATACCTCCCACGCAAGGAATTCGAGTTACAAAACCTTTTCCGCACAGGTTACCCATTTTTCAGTATTACACAAGCCAGCTCTCTTCCATCAGGTTTGCTAAATGGATTACGAAACCTATGTATCCAACTATAGCCATTACATACGCCGGGTCACTTCCATCAGGTTATTCTCTCGCATCAATTATGAAACTTGTATATCCACCTGTCTATATTACACAACTTGGGTCTCCATTAGATTATTTGCTAAATAGATTATGATACCATATATCCAATTATCTGTATTAAATAGATTACAATAATTAATTCAATAGGATTTTTGAATCTTTAGGTCTTCCACATTTTTTTTAAACATGTGCGAGCCTTTAGCCCCTGATGATCCTAATTATGATTTTCCACATATCCAAGACAATACATCCTATTTTCACAATTTACCTATCTGCATTACGAATTCAGGCGCAACCGAAATGTTTTTTGATCAACAATAACGTGACATTAAGATAACTTAAGTTTACTTAAGTTTACTCATCTATTTGGGTAGTGAGATCTGATATTTTCCAACTAAGTTAATCAACCATCTCTGTGTATTGAAGTTGTTTCTATCTTCTATTTTGAATGACAAGCCAAAGCATCTCACATTAATTATTCTTTTAGATCTGAAACCCGAAACCTTTTACTCGTATTCATTCTATCGTATTCATTCATTTTCGCTCAAAGCTGTGAAAGGAATAATAATTCGCGACTTAGAACTGGCAGGTTAGAAGAAAGGCAGCTAAGCAACGTCTACAAAAGCCAACTCTTGGATAACTACTATCTTATTACAAGGTAGGATTTGATCACCATTCTTGCAACCCACCCATAGCCCCACAGTGCGGAGCACGTTTTAGCAGCAAAAAACAGCCAACAATCTAAGTTACGCCTGATCCATCATGAGAAATACCCACTATACTATCGTTCTTAAATGAGACTCCTAGTAGTGCTCTTTTCCAAACATTATCAATGTAAGATTGGTTGGTTGGTTCATTTAGTGTTTTATGGCACAAAGCAGTTAGGTTATCTGCGCCAAACATTCGGTAAAAAGTTAAAATTAAAGTAACTAGTAAAATTCACAAAAGGAAATTAAGGTAAAACAAAACAAAGTTTTTAAAAAAAAATAGCATAAAACCAATGTTTACATCTAGTCTACAATGTTAAGAGAAAAATTACTGTAATACAAGTTGTAAAGGACTTTCTGCAGCATAATGGTAATTATCATAACCCGCCAGGAAGACTAACAGGTAAGTACAAAAACCACCGTTAGTCACCTGAAGTTGGCCTTTCCAGTCCTGGTTTACAGTTATTTGATGTTACAGCCATCTTCTAAATTTCAAATCGAACTAGATATACTTTGATTCTTAAAAGGGAATCACAGTCATAAAAGTTTAATGAGTAAATTAAAAAAACTTAAATGACATTGAAAAGATTAATGACCTTTAAAACGACTAAACACATTTCCAAGGTGGACAGTGTCACCATTCCCAAGAAAACTAACGTTATGGACAATCCTTGGGACAGATCATGCTTAAAATGGTGTTGTTGTTGAGAGTCGTAATGATGACAAGAAAGTAAACTGTGGCTTATTGTAATCTGAGTGTCATACAGACTACACTGGTGCATCAGTTCCAGATAAAAGAAAACGATGAGTTAAAAACTGTGACCAATGCGTAGTCCAATTATAACAACTTCCTCTTTCCGAAGCAAAACAGCCAAAGTCCAATAAAGGGTTTTATTTGGAAAAGCCTATTTTCGCAACGCTCACACCAAGTTGACTGCCAGCAGGCATGGAGCCCAGCCTTGAATACAGGACCATAATCCATGTATAGCACAAACCACAGCGGTGACAGTACCATAGCAGATAGATTTAGCTGTGGTGTCGGCGAACTCGTTACCGCGAATATCAACGTGGCCCGGTATCCTAAAAAAAACTGGATAGAAGTAGATGTTAAAGAGAAATTGCCCAGTCGGTTTTGAATATCGGCGAGAACAGGGTGTGAACTAACGTAAAGCGATTCCGGGCCAGTAGAGGATTAAGTGAGACAATATAAATAGTGCACTTTGAGTACTGCTTAGCTTCTACGTGATTCAGGGCATGAAAAATGGCGTACAGTTCAGCAGTGAACACAAAAGCTGTAAAGGGGATTCTATGCGCAACCCCCTAACCACAACAAACCATGGCATAACCCACACAGTCACCTGATTTCGAACCATCTGTATAAATAAGAATGGAAGGATGGTTCGAAAGACATTCAGCAAATAAAACTGTTTCTAATCGGGAGTGCTTGTTCTTCTCAGATGACTTAAAGATATGTCACATTTTGGAATTGTATTTAGCCATGGTGGGATGGGCTGACCAGTGGAAACAGCAATGTTATCCAAAGGCATACTCAACTCATCCACCTGTGCCTGGATACGAAAACCAAAAAGGAACAATAGCAGATAGTCTGTTCTGGAAAAGTATGGCCCATCGAGGAAGGAAAACAACCCCAGATGGGATGCTTTGATAAAGAACGAAGTTTCGAAGCAAACGGCGGAGGTGCAAAGAAAGTTCATGAGACTATGTATAAGCTCTGAACTGGGAAAGTTCGAGAAGCCCCAAATGCAGAGCCGAAGTCCTTGATGATAAATGTGGTCCAGCACCTTCAAAGCCGAGGTTCTGGCAGGTTCAATGCTCTTATACATTTGACCCGTAGCTGCTTGATGTGTGGTAAAAAGGTCAGTTTAAGTTAAAGATAAGGCCCAAGAATTTTATTTCAGGGACCATAAGCAGAACAACTTCACCGATATGGAGTTCAGGATCAGGATCCCTTGGTGGCAAAAGTGCATCCAAACGGTTTTAGAGAGAAATTGAAGCCGTTTGCCGTTGTCCACTTCAGTAAACGACTGAGAAGTCCATAGTTGCTGCTCAATGAACCTCATGTTTGATGACTGACATGAGATGTAAAAGTTGTTGACATAGAGCCTGTTTACAAAAGTGACAGGGAGTTATTTGGTGATGGCATTAATCTTTATACTGAAAAAGAACATGAAAGTGTCGAACCCACGCCAACTCAGAATTTCCTGTGCATTAAAATTTTAATAAAAATTGGCAAATGGCTACGTAACCCACATATATGGAAGTCTCGCAAAATGCCATACCTCCATGTTGTATCATAAGCCTTCTCAATGTCAAAGAATGCTGAAACAAGATGTTGGCGTTTGAGAAAGGCTTCTCTGATTGATGTTTCAAGTCGAATCAGTGATCCACGGTGAAGTGCTGTCGTCGGAATACACACTGGATGGGCAAGAGGGAGTTGTTTGATTCAAGGAACCAAACAAGTCAAGCATTAACTATCCTTTCTAAGGTCAGCTAGTCAAAACAATTGGAGGGTAGTTTGAAGGAATCTTGGGATCCTTCCCAGGCTTAGAAAGAGATAAGACAATAGCCTGGCGTCAGGCATCAGGTAAAACATTATCCTGCCACATCCAATTAAAAACTATTAGAAGAATAGCAAGGGAAGCAGGAGATAGATGGTGCAGCATTTCATAGTGTACATCATCAGGTCCAACCGATGAATGACCAGTTTAAGTTCCAACAGTGTAAAGGAATGATTATAGTTAGAGAGACAATCAGCTCGAAAGGAAAGAGATGATCGCTCTGCTCGAGTCTTGATGGCTAAGAAGGTGGAGGAAGAAGCAAAAGTGCTCGATACCCGGTAAAAGCGATACCAAAAGTATCAGCAATGCTCCGGGTATCAATTAATTCTTGGCCATAAGAGAGCAAGATCAACAGGGGGACAGAATTATATTGCCCACTGACCTTTCGAATCTTGTCCCATATGACTTTGGAACACGTAGCAGGCAGAATTCCACCATGGATGAGGATATCGTGGAAAACGTGTCGAGATTTTACGAATACATTGAGCAACTGCTTGTATAATTCAGTCAGTTACTGCTGCCATACAGTCGTCTACTGATGGCTTACCAACGATGGTAGGATCAAGTTCTGCGAGAGCAAGGAAAGAGCCAGTTTGCGTGATCCAGCTTCCACAGGGGCACGCGGGTCGTGTGGCATCGACCCCCCCAGCCAGTGTTTCTGAAAATTATAGGAAAATGATCACTTCCTCTTGGATTATTGCCAACCTTCCATGAAAAATGAGAAAATGATGAAGAGGAGCAAATTTAGAGATCAGTAGGACGGGTGAGAGTCATTGCAATTGACGCAATGAGGGTCCGTTTCACTCTCATACGCCTCATGCTCCTTGCCATCGCAACGAGCACACATCAAGGAACCACGACATGACGTTTCTGTGGAACCAAACCAATGGCACTGAAAACATCGGAGAAAGTTTAGAATGTATGGCCATACCCTAAAAATTAAGACAACCTGCCTTAATGGTGGCAGGTGGACGTGGTGATGTATATGTCAGAAGGAGGATATTGATTGGCTTCGAAATTCCATCTCTGCGAGAAACCCCTTAAGTGGAAAAACGAGCAAGAATCTCAGACTCGGGGATGTTCTTCAAATCCTTCTCAACAATAACTGCTTGTGATTAATTCAAAGTAGCATGAGGTGTAACCTCAATCGGTATATCCCCATTCGCCTTTGAATGCAAGAGGAGTCCACTGTTTTAAGATGTGGATGTTTCCTCCAATATCTCACCAAATTGAAGCTTTTTGATTGACTTTGGATTTCGTCAGCATGTTTCTCTTGTCCCTTCTGAATAAAAATGAGTTACAGGTGTTTCAGATGTTGAAGATTGCTGCTCAGAATCTTCAAGACGTGATCGTTTACATATGGATTGTTTTTTCTTCACTATTTTAAGTTTTTATTTGGAGGATAAATAACAAAGAAAAAGAGAAATTTCGGTGCCGACTGTCCCCACCCACAATGGAGCCCTACGAGGGGACGCACTACAATGCCAAACAAGAATAGTGCAGCAACGCCAGTGTTTCGTGAGCACTATATCCAAACATCAGATATAATGTAAATAACATCTGCTGAGAAAATCCAATACCGATACTTGGTGAGCCAGCCAACTGACCCCATGGGCACCTGTCTACAGAAATTCAAAGCCAAAGTGGTGTGTTAGGATTGGACCCCTCAAACACCAGGATCCTCTCCTCCCTTTCACGGGTTGCCACGCACGGCTTGATTGATTGATTGATTGATTTAGTGTTTTATGGCACAAAGCAACGAGGCTATCTGTGCCAGACATCCGGTAAAAAAGTAAAATAAAAAAAATAAATCTAGTAAAAGACATAAATGGAAATGAAGGTAAAACAAAAAAGTAGAAAACCAATGTTGACACCTAGTCTACAACGTTAAGATAGAAGGCAGAGTATATGAAGTTGAAAGGTATTTACTCTAGTAAAAAGGTAATGATCATAACCCGCCAGGAAGACTAACAGGTAAGTTCAAGACTCACCGTCAGTCACCTGAAGTTGGTCTTTCCAGTTCTGGTTCTAGGTTATGTGTCATAGCAACCAGTATCAAAATGTAAAAGAATAGAAGTATTAAAAAACACACAGTAAAATCGCAACAATGAGTAGCCAAATGTTCAGTAAAAAGAGAAAAGTCAAGTAAATGGAGTAAAATTTGTAAAAGTAAATGAAGGTAAAAAACAGCAATTACAACAGAAAATGGTGTAAAAACCAATGGTGACATCCAGTCTTCAAAGTTATAAACTATTTACTCTAGCAAAATAGTAATGATCATAACCCGCCAGGAAGACTAACAGGTAAGTTCAAGAGCGTCTGTCAATCACCTGAAGTTGGCCTTTCCAGTCCTGGTTCCGGGTTATGAGTCAATATTGCCAGTACTAAAAAGTAAAGTAGTAAATGTGTGAAACGATATGCAGCAAAAGTATAATAACAACTCGCCAGGACGACTAACGAGTAGTTCAAACGAATAGTACAAACAGTAGCGTTAGTCACCTGAAGTTGGCCTTTCCAGTCCTGGTGTCGAGTAATTTAATGTTCTGGCCATTGTCAAATGTCAAATTGAATAAGAGAGATTAAAACTGTAAAAAGGAGCCACAATTAAAAAGGTGTTATGAATAAATATGCAACACTTAAATGAGATGTAAAAGATTAATGGCCATTAAAAAATTAAAAAGGTTATTAAGGTGGACAGAGTCACCATCACCAATAACTCTGTCCAATGTTAGACTGACCCTGGGAAAAAATGTTTAAAATATTGCCCTCGTTGAGAATTGTAACGATAGCAAGAAAGTAAAACGTGGCTGATAGTGATTTGAGTGTTACACAAACTACACATTGGTGCATCAGTTCCAGATAAAAGAAAATGATGAGTTAAAAAACTGTGACCAATGCGTAGCCTAGTGAGAACAACTTCCTCCTTCCAAACTTTACGGAAGCTGGATGGCCAAACTCCAATTTTGGGTTTGATTTGGAAAAGTTTGTTGTTGCGCTGCTCACTCTGCTCACTCCAAGTGGACTGCCAGCTGGCACAGAGCCGAGCCTTGAAGACAACACCATAATCCATGTACGGAATAGGCATAGGGGTGATGGTGCTGAAGCAGACATATTTAGCTGCCATGTCTGCAAGCTCGTTCCCGCGAATACCAACATGGCCTGGTATCCAGAGAAACTGGATTGAAGTAGCTGCTAATGAGAGATGGGCCAGTCGGTTTCGAATATTAGCGAGAATAGGATGTGAGCTAACGTGTAGTGATACCAAGGCAAGTATAGAACTAAGCGAATCAGTATAAATAGTGCATTTGGAGTACTGCTCAGCTGCAATATGATCCAGGGCAAGAGATATGGCATACAGTTCAGCAGTGAACACAGAAGCTGTAGAGGGGATTTTGCGCGCAACTACTGACCCATAGCAAACCATAGCAGAGCCCACTGAATTACCTGATTTGAAACCATCTGTATAAATGGGAACTGAATGATTGTTTAAAAGATACTCATTGAATAAAAGACGGTACTTTGAATCTGGAGTATCTGCCTTTTTTAGGTGACTGAAAGAAATGTCACATTTTGGAGCCGTAATAAGCCATGGTGGGATGGGTCGACCTGTGGAATCTGCAATGTTATCCAAGGACAGACCCATGTCATCCAATTGTGCCCGGATGCGAAGGCCAAACAAAGCAATGAGAGATCGTCTGTTCTGAAAAAGTACTGCCCACCGAGGAAGGAAAACACATTCCCAGGTGGGATGTTTTGGTAAGGAACGAAGTTTCGAAGTATATTGTAAAGATAGTTGCAAACGGTGAAGGTGTAGAGAAGGTTCATGAGATTCAATGTATAAGCTTTGAACTGGAGAGGTACGGAAAGCCCCAGTGCAGAGTCGAAGTCCTTGGTGTTGAATGGAGTCCAGCATCTTTAAGGCCGAGGGTCTGGCAGAGCCATGAACCATTGATCCATAGTCGAGTTTCGATCTAATAAGTGCACGATATATCTTCAACATTGAACAGCGATCTGCCCCCAACTGGTAGAAGAGAGGACACGGAGGATGTTCAGCGCTCTTGTGCATTTGACCGGCAGCTGCTTTAAGTGTGGTATAAAGGTCAGTTTACGATCAAAGATAAGCCCCAAGAACTTTGTCTCCGGGACCACTGACAGCAAAACTTCACCGATATGAAGTTCAGGATCAGGGTGAATACCTCGTCGACGGCAAAAGTGCATGCATACAGTTTTGGAAAGAGAGAAATTAAAGCCATTCGCGAGAGTCCACTTCCATACACGACTGAGGGTAGTTTGTAGTTGCCGCTCAATATATCTCATGTTTGACGACTGACATGAGATGTGAATGTCATCGACATACAGCTCATTCGCAACAGTGAGAGGGAGTTGTTCAGTGATGGTATTTATCTTTATACTGAAGAGTGTGACACTCAAGACAGCCTTGAGGGACTCCAAGTCCCTGCACAAAAGAACGGGAAAGTGTCGAAACCACACATCCTTGGAATTTCCTGTCCATTAAAATTTTTTTAATAAACATGGTTAGTGGCCACGTAACCCATATGTATGGAGGTCTCGCAAAATGCCATATCTCCATGTTGTGTCGTAAGCCTTCTCAATGTCAAAGAATATTGATACAAGATGTTGGCGGTTGAGAAAGGCTTCTCTGATAGATGTTTCAAGACGAATTAGGTGGTCTGTGGTGGAGTGCTGTCGACGGAGCCCAGACTGGGTGGGCGAGAGGAGGTTGTTTGATTCAAGGAACCAAACAAGACGAGCATTAACCATCCTTTCTAAGATCTTACAGAGACAGCTCTTCAAAGCAATTGGACGATAGTTTGAAGGAATCTTTGGATCTTTCCCTGGCTTAGAGAAAGGTAAAATAATAGCGTGGTGCCAGGCATCAGGAAAAACATTGTCCTGCCAGATTTGGTTAAAGACAATTAGAAGGACATCAAGAGAAACAGGAGATAGATGGTGCAGCATGTCATAATGAATATCATCAAGTCCAACAGACGTACTGGCAGACAGATGAAGGGCCATTTTTAGTTCCACCAGGGTAAAGGGACAGTTATAGTCAAAGAAACAGTCAGTTTGAAAGGATAGGGGTGATCGCTCTGCCCGAGTCTTGATGGCCAGGAAGGTGGAGGAACAAGCAGAAGTGCTAGATATCTGGCAAAAGCTTTCACCTAGAGTGTTAGCGATGTTCCGGACATCAGTCACCTCCTGACCATCAGAGAGTAAGATTGAGAGGGGGACAGAACTGTAGTGCCCATTAACTTTTCGAATCCTCTCCCATATGATGTTGGAACTGGTGGTAGAAGATATGCTGATTGTGAACTTAATCTAAGATTCCTTCTGGCTTTGACGTCTTACCCACCTAGCATGTGCACGGGCCCGTTGGAAAGCAACCCGGTTTGAAAGTGTGGGATGTCTACGAAAAGTATCCCAGGCCCGTTTTTGAGCCTTCCGTGCTAAGTGGCAAGCAGGATTCCACCATGTACGAGGATATCGTGGAAAACGTGTCGAGGTTTTAGGAATACACTGAGCAGCTGCATGTATAATACAATCAGTTACCGCTGTTACACAGTCGTCTATTGATGGATGATTAACATGGCAGGATCAAGTTCTGCGAGAGCAGTGAAAGTGGACCAGTCTGCCTGATCCAGATTCCACCGGGGCACGCGGGTAGGTTGGCATCAACCACGGCCAGTCCCTCTCCAAAGGACTGGAAAGTGATCACTACCTAGTGGATTACTGTCAACCCTCCATGAAAAAGGGGAGAATAATGAAGGGGAGCAAACTGAGAAATAAATAGAGGTAAAGGACTGACTAGGAGTATGAAAGTAAGTGGAAGAACTAGCATTGAAAAGAAAAATTGTGATCAGAGAGCATCCGCTATACAGATCGACCCCTCCCATCAATAATAGCACTTCCCCAGAGGGGATGGTGTCCATTAAAATCCCCCAGGGTTAAAAATGGAGATTGCAACTGTTCAACGAGAGCATCAAGTTCTGATTGATCATATGTCTCTCCAGGGGACAGGTACAAAGAACAAATAGTGATGGTATGACCCATGGAAACACGGATGGCTTCGGCCTCCACGGGTGTGTTGAGTGACAAAGACAGGTTGGGCACATGTTGATCAACCAACAGTGCCACCCTTCCCAGTACTCGACCATCACACAACTTGTCATTTCTGTACAGAGAAAACTGCCGAATGGAGACTGTATCAGCAGATTTGAGAAATGTTTCTTGTAGAGAAAGACAAACAGGCTGGTAGGAAGCAATCAGCGTTTTGATATCATCCAGATTAGAGCGTAAACCTCGACAGTTCCATTGTATCAAGGTGGCCATTTTTAAGAACGGGTTGGTGAAGTGGCTGGAGAACCCTTCGGTTTACGACCACGTCTTTTTTCTTTACTGTCTTTAATCGGAGGAGGTCTATCAATCTCCATGGATCCTGCTCTGGGTCGAGTGGGCAGGTTTTTGTTATTGGAAGAGGAATCCAGTAACTGAGGACGTGGACGAATAATTGTTTTGTCTCTTGTGGTTGAGAAAATGATGTATCAGAAGAAATGCCTGTATTTGAAACTGAAGGATGTGGATCTTGAGGTTTGTTGGAAGGTATGGGAGGAACAGAGATAGGAGTGGAAATCGATTCATCAACTTTTTTAACCACGGAGGTCAAAAGACTTCATTTGTTTTGAAAACGATTCTCTTGGAGGCACAGAGATCTGTCTGCACTCCCACTGTAGTTGTGGAATGAAGTGTAGCAGCATATGTCCGAGATGGAGTTGTGGACAGCAATTTTCGAGCCTCAGGATAACTAATGTTATGTGTCGTTTTCAAACGCTGCACCTCTTTTTCCTCTAATCATTTTGGGCAAGAATGAAAGTAAGATGGGTGAGAAACATTGCAGTTGATGCAATATTGCTCCATGTCACAGTCATAGGCATCGTGGTCCTTGCCTCCACAACGAGCACATGTCAGGGAACCACGACAAGATGTCTTTGAGTGGCCGAATCTCTGACATTGGAAACATCGAAGAGGGTTTGGAAGGTATGGCCGAACCCTGAAAATAAGATAGCCTGCCTTGATGGTGGCAGGTGCACGTGGTGAAATAAATGTTAAAACGAGGGTATTTGTTGGCAGTGTAATTCCATCTTTGCGAGTGGAGATGCACCTCACTGCAGAAACTCCTTGAGTCGAGTGGCCAGCGAGAATCTCCGACTGAGGGACGTTCTTCAAATCCCTCTCAACAATAACCCCTCGTGATGAATTCAAAGTAGCATGAGGTGTAACCTCAATAGGTATATCCGCAATTGTCTTTGATTTCAAGAGGAGTTCACTGTGTTGGGATGTGGATGTTTCAACCAGTATGTCACGAGATCGAAGCTTCTTTACTGACTTTGGAGAGCCAGCAAGTCCCTCTAGTCCCTTTTGAATAAAAAAAAGGGGACATTTGCCCTAAAGGTTTTTCCGAAAGAAAATGCAATATAAGAAAATGAGGTACGTGTGTTATTGATGTTGAAGATTGCTGTTCTGAGTATTCAAGACGTGGTCGCTTGCCTATTGACTGTTTTTTTGCAATTTTATTTAAATTTTTGGAGGATCCATAGAAAAGAGGAAAAGTTTCGGTACCCACTGACCTCACCCACCATGGAGCCCTACAAGGGGACGCACTACAAAGTCATGCAAGGACAACGCAGCAACGCCAAGGTTTCGTGAGCACTATACCCAAACACCAGCATCAGGCACAATGTCCACAACACCCGTTGAGAACTTCCAATACTGGTACTTGGTTGGGTCTAGCCCAAGTGGACCAGCCGATTCACCCAAGGGGGGCCACCCAAGGGCTGCCCGTCTACAGGAATTTGAGGCCAAAGTGGTGTGTTGGGGTTGGACCCCTCAACCACCAGGATCCTCTCCTCCCCTTCACGAGTCGCCACGCACGGTAAACACGTGGACGGATGTTTAGATACCAGAGGAGGTAAACTGAAAGAACAGAACCTTCTGTGCAAGGTCTCCCTCACCACGTACGGGAATCCACACCGAGGGGATCAATGTGAGGAATTTACTGTCAAAACTCAATAGTGAATTGAGATAGCATTTTTTTTCACTTTGCTTGTTTTTTTATATTACTGTTGATGTTAATTTTGTGTACAGATTCTCGGCGTTTATGCACGGCAATCACCCCTAATTTTGAAAAGGTAGATTATATTAATACGCATGTGTTGATGCTTTTCTCTTGTATCAGAGCCTCATCGGGGAATCTGCTGTTTGCACCGAAGGGAATCAAACCCCTGATTTAAGCTTTGAAAATCTAGAGACTTACCGCTGTCCCAGTGGGAGACGAAATGATAGACAAAGTAAACATCACCAAAGTAAAATCCCGAGATGATTTAATGAGATAGTGATATTTGAACATCACCGTTATTAAACAAACTCAGCCTTAGAAACTTTTTTTTTTTAAAGGTGCGCGGACTACAGTTATCACAAATCTACAGAATGGTAACACTAACCACTGGTCCACGTTCGACCCAGTTAACTTATTTCATTATTATTTGAATAAATCAAAATGGTCGTTTAATGATGTTTGTAAAACTTGTGGAGAAAATGGCAGAAAATACGTTTGTTGTTAAACACAACTTTTTAAAGAAAAATTTTTTGTTTGTTGCTAAGGAAACGTGGGCACTGAAACACTATTTTAGCATTACAAGATTTTACAGCTACCGCTCAACCAGCGCACAATTATCTTAATCACGGTACTATATCATAAATTCGTTTTCCATTTTAAAAATTACATGTTCGCGTTTATTAATTTGAGCTTTAATAATAAAGCGCCTTTTTTTCAATAACAATTATATTTTTACAATCAACATCCGATTGTACCTTTTTCATCAACAGGTGTACACATTTAATACATTGACAAATCATACTGTTAGTCGTGAACCCTTGTAGAATTTGAGAGCAATGTTCACTATCTTATCACAGGCGGCTTTCGGGTAAACGCTTCTTTTTATCAAAGAACAGGTTTTTGATCTACATCTTGTCATCACTGCCAACGACCTGCTGAAGTTAGAACAAAAACTGGTCGATGACAAAAATTAAAACAAAAATGTCACGACTGGCTTAGTTTAAAACTAACCTTTCGGTGGTTATTACGTTCATTTTAACCTATTTGTGTATATACATTTGATTACACTATTTTAGATATAAAGTATACGTACTGACATTTAAAGTATGTAATAAACTAATATTTTCTTTATTTGTATATTGTTTGTCTATAGTTTCCTTATTCATAGCTTAGAAACAAGTTTCCTATGCTACAAAAAGTGTACGTGACATGTTTTTTTACCATCCAAACTCTACAAATTACAAGTCACACCTAAGTTGCTTGGTCATGCACTCTAGTCGTTTCCATAATAAACAGCTAAGTTACTTACCAACAGGGTTTATAGGGAGAGTTTTATTAAAGTTGTACCGCAATGCTCAGTAACTACTCCACTTATAAAAAGTGACAGTGAACGCCATGTACAGACTGAGCAACACTGAATGCTAATATCTATAAAAAAATCAGGTAAGCTAATGGTTACGGCAGTCACACTCCGCAAGTGAAATTCAATACAAGAGTGTAAATCACCTATTTCTATATCTGTCGTGGTTTGCTTCTTAAAAGTAAAAGTAAACATTTTCCCCCCTCCCGAAAGTTTTTTTGTTGCTAAGGAAATCAAAGTAAAACTTTAATGCAAGAAATACGAAATTAATCTAACACATTAACACAAATGTGAAATTTTCGTTTCACACATTAATGCAACATCAGAATGACATCTATCGACAAGTACGAGAAAAAAATGCTACCATATGATATCCCGTACTTCTGCGATTTTGCCAAGTTCGACCTTACAGCTATTCAAAGTGTTGATGTCACAACAGCACCATTTCCACACGTTCTCAGATTAATGACACAATACGAATAAGAAAACTTACTGAAATCATAATGGTGTGATTCTGACAGATAGTGGTTTGTGACTTTTGTAGCATCCTGTACCGTGCATAAACTAAAACCAACAAACATTAAATATTGCTAAAACCATAAAGACACTAAAAGCTAAAAATGTACCATACAAGCAATGAAATATACAGAGCAGTAACAAAATCGTACTTTATGTAAAAATGTCAAGTTTTAGCCTATACACGTGTACTTTAGGCTTAGCGTACAAGTAAATAAACCGATTCATCTGGCCTTCTCCTTGCACTCAGGGTTTCAAAAAACGAAATTGTGTGTACTGAATGATGTCACAGCCAATCAAATGCGTTACAAGCAGGATTTAATCAATGTCGAACAAATAATACAAAGTTCAAAATTAAGTAACTAATTTTAAATGAGAGTGGAAGAAAAACTAATAACCACTTTGTAAGCTGTATTCGAGCTTCAGTCTGTGCCTAGCCAGATTTAAGTAATTTTTCGAGCGTTTAAGTAATCATCCATAAATCCATTTTATAGAAACAAACAGCATTACAAAGAGACTACTTCAGCATCAATGAAACGAAATCTGTTACCAGTTTATCCAACAAGAGGGATGTACCGACTTATTTACAAAATAATGTAGATTAAC
The DNA here is from genome assembly GCA_011833715.1 of Carcinoscorpius rotundicauda. Classification (NCBI taxonomy): domain Eukaryota; kingdom Metazoa; phylum Arthropoda; class Merostomata; order Xiphosura; family Limulidae; genus Carcinoscorpius; species Carcinoscorpius rotundicauda. Next base: position 19,519,037 of record CM022402.1, on the reverse strand, counting down.
AGACAGCTTCAAAGGAGAATTTGAAATTTAACCTGTTATCAATTTGACCATGACGTAACTGGCATAATACAATTCATGTTTTGGCAAAAACTTGAACGTTCCGTGTGGCGCCTGGTCCTCCCCCCCCCTCCATACATTTTATAGCGATTATTTTTGCTTCCTCGGAAATTTGCCGCATACATTTATATCAGTTTCCTGAAGAAATTATTAAAATTGACAAAAATATCAACATTACAGCCCCCATGACTAGAGCCTATCGGTTCACTGCAACCGTCTCTAATTTTGAATTACCAACTAAAGGAAAAACAGCCAGTAAGCAGTATCCTACCACATTTGCTACGAGAATGACTTACACTCTTACAACGCAGCCACAACTGAAAGTAACATGGCATGCATTCATATGTGGTTCACCACATTCGAAATCCAAAACTCGTATTATCGGGCCACAAAAAAGTGTCTGACTTAGCTCATTTGCAGCTTTCAATCATTCCCACACCCCAAAACAGCCTAATTTCTATTCACCTCTGACCTTTAGTTCACACAATCAGTGTCCGCCAATTCTAGATTCAGAATACAGAGAAACATTTCCCCTGGAAAATAGGTACATAAAAAATTCCAACACGTCACCCATGTGTAATACAAAAGCATTAAGTGATTTAAAAATTTTTCTGAAGTGGGAAGACAGTACGGGAGTACGCATAACAGTACTCTATCAAAAAAATATATATATATCTTTAACAAAAATGCAAGGAATATATTCCCTGTGAAAATTATGCCCATGTGACACACGTATTTTACCTCAGCTCATGGCATTTAAATGAGCACTCACTAAACGTTATGGGTAATTTATTCCAACATGCATAGATTCCAAGTTACTACACAAACATCTTCTAAAATAAACAAAACTAGTGGTTTAGTTATTTAACCATTTAGACATGATGAAAAACTTAAGTCAACAAAGCAATTGCAAATATGCCTACAGGTGTTAATTGACTTGCAAGCAAGTCATTGATGCACATTTTAAAGTTGAATTATAAACAACCAAAGTAACACCTTTCATCCTGTACCACTTTTAACTTTAGTTGAATGAACATGCAATGAAAATCCTGTAATATCATACTAATTATAACAGAAAATATGTTGCTTAAAGAAAATAATCAAAAAAAGATAATTTGTCCTTTCCTTGTATATGTTTGATACATTAACTTTCATCGTAAAGCATATTTTGATTAATTAATTTTTTAATTTTGCGCAAAACTACACGAGGGTTATCTGTGCTACTTAATTTGTTAACCCTAACTTCACACAATGGGGACATGCATAAGTAACTCGTCACTGACCCCTGACTTCAATATTATTAAACCAAGTCACACATACACACCTCGTTTTATTCTTACTCAAACCAGTGACGCTGTGGTAATTTATAACGACTCTTAATAAGAACAAGGATGAAAGGAATATTTTCGTCGATATTTTTGTTGTTTGCTCCATTTCGAAGCTTAACGGATCAAATTACGCATAGTGAAGATTTCCTTTCTCAGATTATTACCACTCGCACAAGATTGTACGACAACAGTCTGAAAGGTCAATCGACCCTATTTTAATGCAATAAAAACAACTATTAGTGAAATCTGAACTGTATTTTAGACAAAAAGTATCCATTGCTAACGACTCCCAAAGCAGTTGTTCAAAATAAAACAGGAAGTAAATCGTCGTTTTCAATGAAGCGACATCTACCTACACAATAGTAATAACCATAATAATAATAAAAACGACTATTTTTAAAAATTCATACAAAAGAAGGAAAAAATGTTAACACCTACTCCACTAGAACATGAAACTTAAATGGGAATCAAAACCGTAAATTATAAATACAGTGACGTAACATTTGCAGCTCGTAATAATAGACGCTAAATACACAACTTAAAAAGGGAAGCTATAAGAGAAGCTGAAGGCTCAACGTATTAGGCTGCACCTACAAATAATCTTCACTGTTCTTTCCTAGCAGATTATTTGGTATCGCAAATAACTACCCTCTATATATATTCCCCTTTGTTAGAGTAGTTACAATTGTGATTACAATTTGAAATACGCACTTATTAGGAGGAAGAGGCTTAGAAGTCGGTGTGAACTCGCTTATTACTTTGTTTTAAGAAAAAGTCTGAACAGTCCTTTTGGTAATTTACCATCAATTTTAATAACTTGTTTGTGCGTGTTTAAGAGCGGAAACATACCATTTTGAATCCCATTACGCACCTATAGATACGTTCAAAGCAACTAAACATTATGTCAAATATACATTGTTACATTACACATGATAAATCAAGTGAAATCTTTGTCAATTAACGATAATGTTCCAAAAGTAACAGATAATCAAGAACAGAAACTTTTTACAAATCTCAGCCTAAAGTGGATCGAAACGCGTTTCTTTGTGTTACAAGGCTCACAAGGCCCGGCATGGCGCCAGGTGGTTAAGACATTCCACCCGTAATCTGAGGATTTCCGATTCGAATATTCTTCATACCAAACACGTTCGCCCTTCCAGCCGAAGGGGCGTTATAAAGTGATGGTCAATCCCACTATTCGTTGGTAAAAGAGAAGCCCAAGAGTTGGCGGTAGGTGGTGTTGATGACATTGCTAAATTAGGAACGGAATTCAAACCAAACCAACCAGACTCGCACACCTGTCTTCAAGCTACTTTTGTTTATGCGTTACAAACTGTCCGCACACAGACGTGGCGCTTTTTAGACACGAAGAAACATTTGTTTCAACACTAAGAATGGAGGACAGGAAATGTCAACATATATTCTGAAGACGACTGGTATGTCAAGTTAACATCAGCTTGATAAATGTCGATTCTGAGGAATGTTGGTGGTTATCTATCAGAATAGCCAAGGTTAAGTGACTACGGATTAAAACAGGCTCCGAATGGTCGATTTCATTCATAGAGGTTAATCTTAATGGCTGTAGGTAAATAAATATTAAAAATATCTTAGTCTGCGAGGCTGTCGGTCGGTAGATAATGCTTAAATAGCTCAGTTGTTGAGAGGCTAGTGGTTAACTGATGTTGCTTAAAATAACCAGGTATGATTGGCTGTATGTCGATAGCGCTTAAAATTATAATCATGAATAGCTAATAAAAATACACAAGTTGTTTCTCAGAATACAAAGAAAGTCTGTGTTAAATAAGAAAAACTGTTGAAAAATTACGTCAGTCAAGATATGTTTTGACTTCAAACTATCTCATATCGGACACCAAGAATTCCTGTTAAAACCCTACAAGAGAGCCAGTTTAGTAAACCTTTAAATTTCATAAGGATTTCAACGTCAGAAGTGTACTAATACCTACATGCTATATGTTTCGACTATTTTAGTTACGTTATGTGAACGTGATTCTTAAAACGTCAATAATAAATAAATTTTAAAATGTCTGCCCAACAACTCTATGTCTATAGTGGGTGGACCAACCCAGAGAAGATATTAAACCCAACACCTATGTTTATACAGGTCAGGCCAAATCAAATTCACTACATTTACACAGAGTTGATTTGCAGCCTAAGCTAGATCGTACATCCAACACTAACGTTCGAGGGTCTTTAACCTCAACTCAACTCAAATAGAAGGTCTCTCATGGCGGCAAGAGCGTGATGTCAAGTCGGTTTAATGACGTCATAAATATACCCTAAACTACAAACCAGCCACGGTTGTGCTTTGTTCCTACCTACCTTCAATTTCCTGTCAGTCAACCTTTAACCCTCATAAACAAGTTTCGACTCCCTTGCGTATAAAAAAATTCAAGGATGGTAGTGTATTTGTTTGTTTTTTTTCACCAACAGTCCACTCAACATAATTTTTATTTTACGGTTTAAAAAACAAACAAACAACATGAACACGTCTTTTGTGTTCCTACACGCAGCTTCTGTGTAACTGCTCACTAATCGTGATAGCCTCCATTCTAAGAAAATAATTAAGAAAACAAAGTGTTTGTTATAATGCACTTTAAAGTACTTTACACTTTTTTTGCACACTGCATGTAATTCTTGTAGGACATTAAATCATATAGCTGAATAACTGAGTTGTAGGGTAACATGCACATCCAATCTTTGTTTTAAAAGTTTAAATACTAAATATTCCTACGAAGAAAATGTTTCAAAATGTTTATTAAGTACCACAAACAGATTCAGTGATGTGCAAGTAAGCTATGGACTAATTTGTTTGTTTTCAAAAAGGCGAAGATTAGTGAAACTTTTGTCGAATTTCAGTATTGAAATGTATCTTTCAAAAAAGCATCTAAACACTTTCTTGTTGTTACTCGTCAATCCCATTTATACTGATAACAAAAATCTACTAAACTGACTGAATGTCGTGAGATTAGGTTTACGACTAAAAATACTGTCAATACTAATAATGCCAGACTGAAAAATCTACACATCCTAATCATTGTAAGCTTTGCTTTCCTAGTATATTAATTTATGCATTATAATTAGCTTGTTACAAATAATTGGATTTATTAACTTTAAGTTACTTTAATTCAGGCTTATGAAGTTCGGTTACTTTATGCGAGTCAAAAGATGTCGCTATTGGATAGTTGTGATTTCCCCCCCCCCTCTTTCTTTAAATTATTTTATGCCAATATGAAATCGGTGCCATTTAGCACTGTGGACTAGAGTTTACCTTCATTTTAACGAAAAAAGGTTAAGTTCAACTTCCCATTAATTTTAATAAATAAAAATCAGATTATTAAGCATTAAAAAATTCAACATGGTCATGTAATAATTGCTGACGTAACTTTGAATAAACAAATATGCTTACGTAATCATATAAACTGCTTAAGCTAAAGCTTGCTCTCTCAAACAGTGTAAATAAATGTTAGTCGTTATAATTCAAATCCACTTCTGAAAATAATACAATTAGGAGCAAATACCAGTGTTTGGAATAAATCCTGTTCGCCATATTAGTGCCAATTTCATAGCTCACCATTTTTTATTTTATTTTTTAAACACGCAGCATCCCCACTCTATTTACAAGGGAATTTTGTTTTATTCAAAAGAAAATGACTCAATAAAAGTTTCAGTTAACGCCGCTGTCCTCAACTGGTACCACACGAAATCACGTAGTTTATACGACCGTGACAGGACATTCCAATCATGACACAGAAGAGATGTTTACCAATTACGGTTACATTCAAATATATATATCTCAGTCGACCAACCGAAACATTAATATATCGCACGAATAATCAATCCTATTACCCATTAATCCCCACAAGAGCAACATTTTATTGATTTAAGTAAACGTTGGATTAAAATAGTCAATACTATCAGTATCGAACATTTAAACTTACTCGAAGTGTTTGGATTTTGTTTTACTCACTACATAGACTATACTTTACACCGAATATTAACACCAATAATTTGTTTTTCTAAAGTCCTCGGTAGACAAGCTGTGCAACATAGCACCTTTATAAGTATATTAAAACCAAAATACTGAGGGGATCAGCCAGTTTGCCTCTGCGACACCTTAGTTTTGAATAGGTAATTTCAATCTTATAATTCAGAATGGGTTGGAAAAATCCAAGATATTTCTGAAACTTGTTTATGCCTAACACGTAATGTAACATGTAGATTAAACTTAAAATTAGTCTTTATTTACCATTCATTACTGGTGGAGTCCACATTGTATCATATTACGTAAATTTATATTTTTGCATGTTATAACAATCAAGATAAGGGGCTGACCAACTCTTTCGAGTGAAATTACCATTTTTCTATGTAAATACAATACTGACAGCAGTTATACACACAAGTTAAATATTATAAAGATTAAATTTAACAGTGATAGTATATTTTGTTTCCTTTTCCTTTAAATTTTATATAAAACAAAACTTTTGGTAACCCGAGTAATCTCGTTGCTATCAGAAAGTTCCAGAAAAGATTTGATTCGACTTTTTTCTTTTTTTAGTTCTGATTAGCTGTTATTCAAAATTCCAAGCACAGCTCTGAAATATGACAAATAAAAACAAACCAATTATAAAACTCTTTCACACAGTTAAAAAAATTAACAGGTTTTCTTATTTAGACAATGAAACAGCGATGTACAAATGCAAGTAAATGTTAATGTAATGTATCGTGTAGTAAACTGAAACAGCGAAGAACAAGAGCTCAAGTAATAAGTGCCAAAAGACGTCTCACCCAGATTTAGGAATTTGAACCTCGTATATCAGGTACTTCAGTGTGATAAACAAATGCTTTTCTCACCGCAGCATGTCGAAAAAAAATCGCAACGTCAAGTGAATTTTAACGTGAAGCCATGTGTTGTACAAAATACCTTTGTATAAGCTTTTTAAACAGATTTAATGACTCCAGATTCCCATTTTCCCTATCACTTCCGCTAATAAGATTACCATCACAGTAGCTTCCGTTTATAGCAGTGAAAAACAAATCACATGCTTTGCTAATAACAGCTAAAACAATAAAACTTTAGAAATAAAGCTGCTTAACTATCAACAATAAAGTGTGACTACGTGTGATACGATTACAGTAACAAATGTAATGTGAATACATGTGGCTAGAATACAATATAAAAGATTTATTTCTAAAATACAAAAATAGCAGCATTATTCATAAAAAATACTTAAAATGTGTCCAATAACATATACTGGGTGGGTTCTGTACAGTCAGGATCATTCATATGGTTTTCTATTATATATACATGGATAATTGTTAGTAATCGCAGAAAATGACTACAGTATATAACGATAATTAATCATTCTTTCTAGACACAACGACCCACTGTACTGTTTGATGTACATCTATAAATTCCGCTGTGCCTAGCTTAAATTTAATAACGTGGCAAGGAAGTAATTGCTGTCATTAGCACCAGGAGGTATGATTAACGCGTGATTACCGAAATTCGAAACCAAGATATTCGTAGATCTATAATTTTAATGGTTACAGAGTTCCAATGGTATACGTGTCACACACAAAATTGTAAACAAAAATACCTTTAGTGTTACAGTTAGTCCCACCCATTCTTTCCAAGGTCCTTTATGCGTGTTATGTAACAAGCGATTGGTTTTTACCCACCTCTTCTGGTCAGTTCATTACACTGACTGTTTTAAGAGACAAAAACATCAAATCTGTCAACATGTTGCAATAGGATCCAACCTGTAGTGAACAATATTATTACGGTAATGATTAAGACATTTCAGGATTAACAAAGTTTTACGTTTGTTTTTATTATTAAATTTCATTTAGACAACGAGAAAACAAAAATCATTGTCACTTACATCCCGGGATTCTTAGTTCCCAATCACAAATGTTCATGCATTCTTGGAATTTATTAAACATTCCACTTATTAAAGAGAAAGGTGAAACAAACTTGACAAATTAAAGTAACTAACTGACGGAATATTCAACCAGGTCAAGAAAAAAGAAAAATTACTCTCGGTTGAATTAAATATTTATGAAGAAATTTACACGAAAAATGTTCAAAAGCCATTCTTATTCTAGTTAACGAGATTATATTTAAAAGGTTAATGAGACAATTTTGAAGTTCAAGTGAACACATTTTACGTTTACGGTCTGTTATTATTTCCAAGTTGTTTTTTCTATACACCATTTTCGTCACTGGAAACCATGATTCTCTTCGTATTTTGAACAGGTATGATCACGATAAAACAGAATTCGACTACATGTTTGTAGTCGTGCCTTCCAAAAATTCACACTTCATTGCCTGACTACATTCCACTTCACAAAACATGTGCAGGTTGTTATAAACCTGAATATTCCGTAAGAGAGGCCCTTCACCCCGGCCGGAAGTTGGACTCTGCAAGTGTATTTTGAACCAGGTGTATCGTAACGAAACACTGATATATTTGTACTCACTGCTTGCAACTTGATTACAGCTTATACTTGTAGTCACTACTTGCAATTTGATTAAAACTGTACAGAGGAAAAGTGTTAAAAACATGCATATGGACACAATCAACAATGACCGATCTTTGACAAAGACGCACCCGATCTAAGGACTGAGGAGTAAGGTTCATTGCACTACAGGTGTACGTTACTCCCTTAAGTTACATAAAACACTAGATAATCAAACAGTTTATCCTTGTCTAATTAGGGCATATATTGCGATACTTAGTGTTCGTAGCACTGTTTTTAACACACCAAAAAATAAAACTGCGTTTTCAAACAGCTGGTATCCAAAGCCCCTGGCAATACTTACAATCTTTTAACAAATGGAGACAACAGTGCAATGAACACTAGGAAAGTATCTATTAAATGTTGGATATAAATATTATACTACCTGAAATGTACCAGGCTAATATACAGGCCCCCAAGGCTGGGTCTAATGCCCCACTAAATCCAACTCTGACCCTTAATTAATAAGACAGATCCATCTTTCGTAATCACAAGGGTTTCAAAGTGTTTAAATTACGATTTTACCATTTTTTATGTATTTATTCTTCGTGTAACACTTTTCACACATTCACGCAATGTAATAAGAAATTAGTTGAAGACAACCTGGTGATACCCCCTACCAGGCTAAATATACCAGATGGCGTTAACTTCGCCTCTTTAACGCATAACAAAGCGGGTACGTGTATGCAATTTTACAGAACGGAGCACGAATCCTATAAGCTGAGCCAAGGTCGGGTACTATGCAGAATACCTATGATTCGTGACAATTTTTGTTTTCTAAAGGCGTTAACTCTACACAAAACGTGCATTTCTGTTGAACAAAGAATAACAAAAGTTTCAAATAGGTTGATATTCTGCAATCGCAACTTGAGTATAATTATTATTATTATTCCTATATTAGACCCTGTGAATTCTGCAGTGGCAGACATTAGAAGGTGAATGCAAATACAGTCTCACCCCCGATACTTTAGGTACCCCATATGTTAATAGTTTAAAGTTAAGTTGTACTAAATATATAATCAAAATGTCTCAGTTCTACAATAACATTATCGAATTACATGAAAATCAAAAACGTGACCTTGGTACTTCTGTTTACGTCTCACTAATTACATGTTTGTCCATTACCACTAAGTGTCCTCCACGCCACCGTAAAAACAGGTTCAGTAATATTTCTTCGAAAACTAAGAAAAAATATTTTTGTCTCGTGTGTTTCTGTAACTCTGTTTTGCAAGTTGAGGTGATTAACCTCAGCTCAACCTCGAGGAAAGGTGTCCGTTTTTAGTCTGACCTTTCTCACCACCCCTTCCCTTGAACTGTCCAGCTTGGGTGGTCATACCAGGAGCTACGACTCCACAGTTCGTGAGGTCATTAATGCACACAAGCCACCTCACCACCACCAGTTCTCATAATGAATTTTTATCCTTTTAATGTTGTTTCTAGTGCCATTATTATCAGTGTGATATTATCATATTATTTGTACCACTATACTTTTAATGTTGTTTCTAGTGCCATTATTATCAGTGTGATATTATCATATTATTTGTACCACTATACTTTTAATGTTGTTTCTAGTGCCATTATTATCAGTGTGATATTATCATATTACTTGTACCACTATACTTTAACAGTGGTGCCCATTTTTATCGAACACCTCAAAGCGCAGCACTGTTTGTTAAATACAGTTAGAGGTCCGATTACCGAATTCAAAATAGCGAATGGATTTATGATAATGGCGTCCAGTTGTACTTCAGCAGTAAAATTTATATTTGTACAGAACAAACTTATTACATTTAAAAGAACGTGTAGATAAACGAATGAATGAGTGTGAAAACGTATTTTTCTAGACGAGAAATGTAAAACAATAATAATTTCAAGCAATTCGGAAAGATACCACACTGTTCGTCGCTTAAGAAACATCAACTGTCAATTTCTCCACGTTTCTACGATTACCCCTTTAGTAAGAATAAAATGAGCGTCGCTGGAATCCTCAATTTCAATTACGCCTACAAATTACGGAAGAACGAATTACCACGGCTAAATAAATACATTGGGGAAGACGAAGTAAGCCAATACTTGCATACGCTAATATGCATCTGTACAAGTCAATGAATAATTCGTAATTTATACTGGCAACAAAATTAACTATACCTCAAGGATGGGGAAGCACGGGTTATTTCGTATCCAATTAAGTTCGACTGTCTGGTACATAAAATCAACACAGTCAGACCACATTCAAAGCGGTTATTTTGATTGTTTACCCGGTCTTTTCAGTTAACACTCCTACTAAAATTGGGGCTTAATAGGCCCCAGAGCAACTTGAAAGGTGATAAATATTAGACTAATAATTTTGTATTTAAATGAAATTGCCATTAACTGACCCTATCCCTTTATATTTTAAGGAGCAATAATATTTTGACTTTTCAGACATTTGCGAAATAACATTTAAATTTTTTTAAAACATCCACTCAGGGTATCACTTTAGTGGATGTAAATATTTTTTTCGTAGGAGTGTTAACTCATTAACTGTAGTATAAAAAACATGATTACAGTAATTGATTTTTGCACTTTATGCAAGTATAATGATATTATTTGAAATGTTTCACGTGCTTCGGGAACATCCGATGTTTTGTTTTTATAAATATACTTACATTTTCTGGGTTTCCTCTGTCAATATGCATTTTCTAAAAGTTAATGGTTTATTTGTTTAAATATTTAATTAAATAAAAATAATTATATTGCTATTTTGTAAATAAAACCCGCTTCAAATACATGTACTGTTAAATATTTGAAATCGTAACAAATTTAATTTACTACACAGGAAATAAAGAGAAGAGTAAATTCATTAAGTCGTGACCCAGAATATACGAATTACGTTTGTTTGTAATAACAATCGGTGGTATGTTTACCATTAAATCTTGACCGACTTCTTTCGGCCAACGATGGTTTAATGCATCACGAGATTAAGTAAGTTCTGGTTTTAGTTTTCTCAGATGGTTTCTCCTTAAACATCTTGAAATTGAGTCAAAGCAAACAATCCAAAAATTTCGGCATTGTGTTGGATCAGAATCCCCAAAACAAAATAAAACAAGGTGTCCAGTGAAATACAAAACAATTTTTAAAATATATGCACACCAATATATTGACAAATCCTTAGTTGATTATTCCGTTTCTGTAGCCTCTTGAGAGATTGTAATAAACCACTTACGAGCTCTTAACACTGACAATAATATATTAAAATTATTTCTTTAAACGTGTTTTGTTCTCTATATTTACTATGGGAACTATTTTCTAATGTTCACTTAGTATAAGAATTAAGGATTAAAAACCTTTTTATGTTGGTCGAGCCTCCAATTACTGGGAATATGGCCGAAAATATCGCCGACAGTTTAAGTGAAAAGACGTTAATAACAATAACAGGAAACAAACAACAGAGCTTTACCTATAATTAGTGATGGTTGTAACTCAAACTTCATTACCTGAGAGTATTATACATAACACGAATACCTTGACCTCAACAAATAAACGTGCGTGAGCTAAGAAACCGACTTCGTTTGAAACAACTCGGTTCTGAGAAGCAGTAAATCTTTCCAAAACTAGTCTGTAGTCTAAAAAAGAACAACCGCATTGTATACAATCAGAGCTCAAGAATAGTCAGGAAATTCGGGTTTATCGTAAGATACGTGTGGCTAACTATATATGCAAATACCTTGTCACAATTGTTTTAACGTCACAAACCAAAACTACTCAGTATAACAAATTTATTCGATTCAATATTCATCTTTTTTTCTTTCAAAACAAACAATATATCAAGATACAAGGTTTAACAAATATAAAAACTAGTTCATTTTTCAAATATCCAACTAAAGAAACGCAATAGATGGTGTTAGCAATTCATGAAATACTAAAAGATAGCACATGCTTTGAATAGAACTAGTTATCCCTTCAAATATTATATAAAAGGGTTACAATAGTTTGTTTTAAATAGGAAGGTTCTGGATATTTTTCTTCTCTTGAAATTCAAAGCGCGCGGACGAGCACACACTACTTATACAACAGCCATTTTCTTTTATTACCATCTACTAAAAATGGTCTCGTAACTTTACAGCGATAAATGCCCTTTTGTAGGTTATTACGAGATATTTAAGTTTATAATAACAAAAAAAATATGTGATAAATATTTTAAGCTATCAAATAGCAAAACGTTAATTAACATTAAACTGGACAATGAAATTCTCTAATACAGCCGAGATAGCATAGCTGTCTTTATAACTTTCGTATACTTCTCTTCCGTTCGAAATTAAATTTTAATTGAATGTCAGATACCAAGTTAACTTCTATAAGCCCAATGGAGCCGTAAAGAAACCCTCTAATCATGCGAGATAATCAATTAACATGCAGTTATGATCATGCAAAAATATTTTACCTGCAAAGCTGGGTGTGGGGGTGTAAAAATACCTAATTATCTTTGTTAAATACGACACAATCAGGAATATATTTTGTGGTATAAAGTTTCTAATACTTAAGACAAAAATGGAAAACCGCCGTGTGCCGTGCAGGGTTTCCAAAAAAAATACTTTATTCAAAGCAAACAACGCCGTGTGCCGTGCATGGTTTCTAACAAAACACTATTCAAAGCAAACAACGCCGTGTACCTTGGAGTATTTCTAAAAAAAAATTAAAAAAAAATACTTTATTCAAAGCAGACAACGCCGTGTGCCGTGCAGTATTTCTTTAAAAAAAAAAAAAAAATTACTTTATTCACATAAATAACGCCGTGCCGTGCAGGGTTTCTAAAAATACTTTATACAGACAAATAATGCCGTGTTCTGAAGGTTTTTTAGCAGACGTTGCACAAATGTAATAGCAATGTGTTGTGAAACTTCTAACAGACTTTTAGCACAAACAAACAAAAATTAGAGGTTGTGTACGGTTCATAAACTATTTTCAAACATGAATCGTCGTCATGGTTAATAGCCTACAACGACCGCAGTGAAGTAACAGCTAAAGCTTAGGTTGGAAACTAGCTAGTAACTGGTATCTTGTAATTAAAAACTAATTAACAATTAGACTTGGGTGGCTGTACAGAATATTAACTGTGATATCAAACTAATTCAACTATCATAAATATTCAATTTGAAGAAGCAATCATAGACTAACATTTTATTATTATTATTATATCACAATCACTCCTTTTACCTCGGTTAACCCCTACTAGCTTCAACTATCCATGAACTCTGCCACACGAGTAGCGGCTTAGTTTGACAGTATAGTGTCTAATACTCAAGACAAAAATGGAACAACGCTGTGCATACATAATAAAATGCTTTTTTTTGGAAAGAGGCCAACAACAGGATTATGTAACGCCACCTGGTCTGATAACATCGAATCAACATTCACCGAATTATACACCAACTCAAACTTAGGTTTGATTTGTGTTGCCTTCGCCCAGTGGCACAGCGGACTTGCAATATACACCTGGTTTCGATACCCGCGGGCGGTAGAGGATAAATAGCCCATTGTGCAACTTTGTGCTCAACTCCAATTTATGTTGAATTCTAAGTAAAATTGTGCAAGGGCAATCAGCGCTAGCGTTCCCTAATTTGGGGACAAAATGTCGTCCTTCCTGGATGAAAAATAAAATTAAACCTTTGTCCTATCCATTAAGAATATTTTTATCAGGCCTTCGAAATACATTTACGAATTTAGCAGACGCAGTATTTGTTCTACCGAAGTACGTTCATTGTTCCTACTTTATTACGACAAACATGAATAATACGTCGAAGTGTAACACTTCAAAACTACAAAAACAGTCGCTTACGTCAACTTTAAACTTAAAAGTTGGTTGAAAGGTTTATGACAAAGAGAAAAATACTGACGAAAACATATTTACAAATTTACAACTTCTGTTTCCATTGCTATACGTATGCACAGGATAATAAAAATAGTACATTCCGAATCAGTGAAAAATTACATGCATTCCTAATAAAAGTGAGAGTGGGGGATTCCATAAAACGGTCCCTCCATCCCCTCCCTCGGAAACTGGAGACAAGTGAATTCAGCGGCAACGCACATGACAAGCATAACAATTGGTTGAATGTATATCGCCAAGGTTGAAACTCCACACGCTATGATCAAATGTTACTGTAACAACCAAGATTTTCATTACTGACTCCAAAGTTTCAAAACTGTGTTTGTATAAGTATTAAAACGTGTCGTAACCACTTATTATCCGATGCAGTAAAATACCACTTTGTATCAGGCGCCTTTAAATGGGTTTTAATATGTCATTGGTTAATACAGTGTCAATCAAAAAATTTGTACATCTAATGTAACTCATACTACTGACGTGTGTATGATCACATAGTGGCCAGAACTAAAATCACAAATGCTCAGAGTATTACATTTCAGTTATTTATTTCAATAATAGTATGATATACAACATTGCACTTTTCAACCATACACGAGTGGAGTAATTCAATAAATTTACTTATATGAACTTACAAATACTCTTATTGTAACTTTCTTCTTTCATTCGCCCACGTGGGAAGACACGATATTTTCAACCCGAACGATACCTTACGTAAAACATGAACTCAACAATCAGGTCAAAAGCCCGAGGGATGAGGCATAACCATTATTAGCTTCGGAAAGTCATCCAGTCAGCAGCACCTGCCGCCTACACTTAACAAAAAGAACAGAATTGACTGCCATGGTTATCATACTCCCGCAGCTGAAGGTATACAGCGTGTTTAGTGTTCGTGATTCGAGCCTTTTCGGTTCTCAGTCCAGCACTCCACTTGGCCACGTACGTGATAAGAGACTACAGACCTACAGCTTCTTAATAATGCATAATGCAAAAAATATTCGCCTATGAATATTGCCCAAGTACCACTTTGTTATTTTTATTGCATTCTCTGACAGCTGCTATGTCTAGAGGCTGCTACTTAACATCACCACAAGTGTGGAATATTAACGCATAACGACGCTTACAAAATGTTAATATTGGAAACGCAAGCTATCAGATACTCAAAAAAGTCACACTAGTTCGTCATCCACAGTACAGCGTAACAGAGTGACCAAACCGAAGGTCAATTTATATGTTCATTGTCACTCAAATTATACTTTAAGGAATATTTAAAAAATAAAAACATTTTCATTGATTCACATTCAACACAAACTTTCGTTAGATACTTCTGTAACCTAACCACTAATTCTTATAATTATGTACTAGTGAAATTAATTGCCTATATTTATTTTAATCCATTATTTTGCATTTTATCCAAAAGAAGAAAGTTAATTTTGATAAATTACGTGTTCACTAGAATAAAAAAACAAAAAGCTGAAAGATATCTTGAAAAGACTAATTTTACAATTCATAAATCAAACAATGTGATAAAAATGGCTTCAATTAACAAGCTGACAAATACGAATATGTAATCATACACAAATAGCATTAACGACTAATCTGAGGATATACAAGTCACTGTTTGCGATTGGAACCTGATTTAACCAGATGTATCTGCGTAATGCCAGACGTGTATACGATCATACAGTATTAGCGTTTGAAAAAATAATACACTGAAGGATACGGGTGATTTCGTACATTCTAGAAGGTTCAAAACAATTCGAAAGAAAATGGAGACAATTTTAATATTATTTTTTCTTTAACTCTTTCTTGCCACACCTTTATAAAACTTTCACGGCCTAGGAGCTGGCTTCATATACAACCCCCTCCCCTCATTAAGTCGTATGTTGCCACGTCCCATGAGCAGCACAGTCTCAACAACCTGTACCAGGTACAAACTGCCGCGGGCTGAGTCAGCGCTCATCGCCTGACAAACCTGTATGGCAAGTGAATACAAACCTGCATACTGCTCTGCACGTAAGCCTACCATGGAGAAGGAAAGGGGGAGTCAAAAAGTAACTCGGATTCGGATGCCTGATGGCTAGGCAACTCCCCCCCCCCTTAACTACTTGATTATTGTCGGTTTCCTTTTACAGGGTCGTAACAAATCCAAGTCGTACTCGCAATGTTCCACAAACACGTGTCGTTTTCGGATAGAAAAACACAACTCGAGTATTCGCTTTTCTAGAAATAACTTTAAGATTACTGAAATTCAATCTTTACAAAGTTAAACATGAAACTTCTGTAGAAAATGATAATTGAATCTTCAACTTATTCAAAGATTTAGGAGCTAACCTGAAACTTATGTTTAAAGTTTTATCTACGAGCGGTCTGGAAAAGGTGCGACTAAACTCGTCTTTTAATGATTATGTTACACTAATTTTGTATAAAAAACATCTCTGAAGTTTAAATCTCATACAACTTTAATTCATATGATGCTGTTATAAGTGCGCAATTCATGCACTAATATCAACATGGTTCTTTTTAGTCTTGAAAACAATTTAAAAATTCTGTGACCAACTTGCATGAGAATTTACTTTGTATTGCCCACGAGCATAATTTAGGGAGCTTTGAAAATGCGACCCATTTCATTTCCGATACCAATACATTTTTAAAATGTTTCTACCAATATTAGCAGTAATTAGGCAAACTTCTGGAAGCAAACAGCAGAAGTTATGAATACACGTAGGTTCGAAAAACCAATTAAAGATAAAAATTTAAAACCCTAAAACCAAAATGCTTTTGCATATGTATCTCTTGTTTAGTACCACTGTTTTGAGTACATTTCATAACTTGTCGAACAGCTGTATTGATTACGCAATCTACGTGTGACCTTTTTACAGCTTTAGTACCTTCCACTGTCAGAGAAGTACTACGCAACTTTTCAAAAGTTAACGAGGTTAAAACCGTAAAATGGCCGATGACGAACGTCCTTTCGGGAAAACAACGTGGATTTCTTAATCCTGCTCCTAATTTCAATAACTAATAAAGGAAAACTTCTGAACATAATTCATCAGGTACATGTAAACAACCACGTCTTTACGAATTATCTAATCTCTTTAACAAATTATTATATGAGGAAATACAATAGTAAATGAATTAAACTAGAAAACGACTCATTTTGTACATAAACCAACAGATCTATTGTTGCGATAAAACTGTATGTTGCAGATCTCGTAAGTTCCATCAAATCCCACAAAAACGCTTCACCCCCGAAAGCTTTCGAAGTTCCTTCTAGCTTTGTTTCAGGCCTATTCGTACAAAGAAACCGGACCTCAGTAATAATAAATACAACTGTGTTACCTGCATGACAAATTTTAGTTCACCAATACAATGAAGACGCGCGATTCCATTGATTTGTGTGACGTCGTATCGCTTTAACTCTCTTTAATAAGTCCTTTAAAAAAAAAACAAAAAAAAAACAATCCTACAGCACAAGTGATCAGGTCACTATCTAACTGATGTTTCTTTAAATATATCACTGTAGCATGTAAACATGGTCCTCTGGTAAACCTAGACTCTTATTAATATTTACATTGCCAAGTAAAATGTATTAAGCCTAACCAGGCTACCAGAATGCCACGTGAGTTACTCAAGAGTCAAGGCAACCTAGCAGTACTACCACTAATTGTAGTGGTTTATTAATGACACTTCTAAGGCCTGGTAATTTTATACCATACATACAAAGAGCCTTGAATAGCTAGTATTTCTTATCCTGTTTCGAAAGCAGTAATCCAAAGCTATATAAATATAAATAATACCGTGAGAAACATCTACGTGATTATTCAATCTTGATACCAACAACATTTTCGGAAATTATTTTAGCGAGAAAGTAACGAAAGAAAATGATTTCGTACCAAAACGACAAAAGTATGACAGAAACAGGAGAGAAAATCTTATATGCAAAAACGGCTCGTTTGGGTTCAGAAAATATTTTAAACGAGCCGTTTTTGCATATAAAATTCTCAACAAGTGGGTTTCTCGACATCACTGATTGAGGAGAGAAAATCATTTAGTTATATGAGGGTTACATATGTCAAATTACAACTTCTTATAAGAAGTAAAATTCGAGCAAGTGAAAAGTTCCAACACGTTTAATTCCAAATAGTAAATCACAGGTAAATTTCAAGTATTAAATTTATACGAAAAGTACGACGAAACCAGAATCACGTGACAGTGTTTGTTTATAATAACTAACATGTCTGCCACGTTCACTATATTCCCCTCGTATTACTATTACTAATACTGTACTACTTTTAGCACTACAGAGATAAGATGTTTTACGCTAACGCATCACATACAAACTTACCTACTGCTACAGACTCTGAACGACCAAATGTTTGTAAACTGAGGATCACAAAAATTACGACAACCAAGTATCTCCTTAAGTACCGATCCATACTTCAACGCTCTTATTGGGTAGCGAAAATTCACACCACCATCTCCTCCTTTTACCACGCTGCTGTTTCTAAAGAATGTCGGGTTCAGAATGAGCGGTCACAACAGGCTCCGATGGCAACCACGCTTTTCCTGCGTAGAGAACACTACGCATTTGGTGGCCCTGTAACATGTATACATATCTCCAAATCTTTACAAATGCAGCCATACAGTTAAACTCACGATGTGATGTTACTTCTTTTTATATTAAAAAAATATTAATCGAGTTCGTGAATTTTAGCAATGCCATTAAAAAAGTGACATTTGAGTCATTCGTCAGTTTGCATTCTGTATTTAAATTAATGAGACAGCTATCCCATAATAACATTTATTAATAACGTTTTCTACATGAACATTTATTTCATGGAGGCAGTCATACCTTTTCTACTCTTCACTTATAAAACTAACTTATTATATCTAAATTTATTTTCATGTAAAATTATTACGCATTTCACGTTTAGTATTTCTACTAATTCTACCTGTTTTCTTAAATATCAGGACATGTGATTTTATATAAGTTTCTTACCAATACACCTGTTAATATACAAGCCTGGCATGGCCAGGTGGTTAAGGCACTCGACTCGAAATGTAAGGGTGGCGGGTTTGAATCCCCGTCACACCAAACATGCTCGCTCTTTCAGCCGCAGGGGTGTTATAATGTTACGGTTAATCCCCCATATTCGTTGGTAAAAGAGTAGCCCAAGAGTTGGCGGTGAGTGGTGATAACTATCTGCCTTCCCTCTAGTATTACACTGCTAAATTAGGGACGGCTAGAGCAGGTAGTTCTCGAGTAGTTTTGGGCGAAATTCAAAAACAAACTAATTTAGAAAATAAAATAGCCCAGCGTACCCTTTCTATGTAAATAAAACACGGCCAAAATATACAATCATTACATAATATCTCTCACAGAATACGGAAAAGTTAAATCATTGAAAATTTTCAGTGTCCATTCGCTCGTAGCGTGTAAGAGAACCGTTAAAGGCCAGACATGGTCAGGAAGGTTAAGGCGTGAGACTCGTAATCCCCGTCGCGCCAAATATGCTCGCCCTTTCAGCCGTGGGGGCGATATAATGTTACAATCAATCCCACTATTCGTTGGTAAAATAGTAGCCAAAAAAAAAAGAGTAAAAAGTAAAAGAGTAGTTGGCGGTGGGTGGTGATGAGTAGCTGCCTTCCCAAAACAAACAAACAAACAAACAAAACAAACCAATCCTTCTAGTCTTACACTGCAAAATTAAGGATGGCTGGCGCAGATAGCCCTCGAGTAGCTTTGCGCGAAATTAAAAAAAAAACTATTAAAACACCTAAAAAATACCTCAAACTGATCGTCGTGTAAAGTTTACCAGTAAAGTTTTTCTGTCCGAATTGATAAAAAAGACTTCAAAATTTTATTCCAAATTCATCCGTTTGTTTTTGAATTTCATGCGAAGCTACACGATGGTTATCTGCGCTAGCCGTCCCTAATTTAGCAGTGTAAGACTAGAACGATTGGTTTGTTTCGTTTTGTTTTGAATTGCACACAAAACTACACGAGGGCTAGTTGCGCTAGCCGTACCTAATTTAGCAGTGTAAGACTAGGGGGAAGGCAGCTAGTCATCACCACCCACCGCCAACTCTTGAGCCATTCTTTTTCCAACGAAACTTTATCCGTAACCACGGTTTGTTTAATTGTTAATAAGTTAGATTTGGGTAACCGATGGATTAACCACGGAGAATCGATACCCGGCTTTCAGCGTTGTATACCCCCCCCCCCCAGAGAACCCATAGCCATCGCGACCGGAACTTTTAAATACACAAAGAACAGAGAGGAAACGCATTTTATTTTTATTATCAGCAAAGGGTTTACTGTAATCTTAATAAAATAACTTCAACATTATTGAAACAAATCATTTTTTATTATTAAAAACAGGTTCTTTAAAATGTTCAATTTTTTTTGCACACTAATGTATGCGTGATACCATCACACATAATTTGTGTTGTCAATGTATAGAAATCATGTATTGTCAGTTAATAACCGATTTGAAATATTTTTTTTGTTTCATAACTTTAATTATTTATGGTATTTAAATAAATTATGATTTTTTTTTCTGTGACTTTATTCCCTCTCACCGTCCAGGCATATTGCTATCAGATTGTTTTTTAGTTTTTAAATATGATGAACTTCTTTTGTAATATTTAGTAAAAAATAAATAAAACCTCCATAAAAACTATTACATTTTATATAACGACCATTTTATTACGGATTCAGATCAATTTGAACTTTTTAATTTATCTTCTACACCTCATGAGAGGAAAACTGGCTACGCCGCTAGTTCCGGCTAAATGCTATTTAATACAAACTCAGTTTCATTAGCAATTACAAAATGAAGCGTTTTTGTCATTGCTGTTCATAAACGCCACATTCATTATTTTTTGTCTTTCGCAGCTCAATGTTCACACTACCTTAATAAAAAATAAATATATACGATAATAAATAAAGCTATAACACAAATATTGTATAAATTTAAGGCCACTTAATACAAGCACAGTATAGCTAGATGGTTAGAGAGCTTCGTTCATAATCTTATGGTTGTGCGTTCGAATCCCCACCGAACAGACTCACCTATTCAGTCGTGGGGTTATTACCATGTAATGGTCAATCCCACTATTCGTTGATGAAAGAGTAGCTTAGATCACGAATTGGTGGTGGGGGTGATAACTAGTTGCCTTCGCTCTAGTCTTACACTGATAAATTAGGGACGACTAGCGCAGACAACCTTCTTGTAATTTTAGGCGAAATTTATTCATAACCAACGCCCCCCGCTAGCAAAAATAACGTAAAACGTTAGAATCAAGAATTTCGATACATGTAGTGAGCAGAACACGAATTAGTATGACACTAAACACAGCCTTTCGTTCTGTATCGTATTGAGTTTTGTATTATATTAAAGTCGCTAATGCTTTAACTTAGCTATTCTGCAATACACAAAGATTAATGATCATTGAGCCCAAACGTTCAGAAGTTAGATAATTTCCCTCTTATCAGAAGGAATTTGCGACTTCATTAATCGCTATCTCCTACAACATACAGAGCACGTTAAAATTAAGCATCATTAATAAGCATAGTCGTGAAACAAGAGCCTTTAATTTTACAAGAAAGATCTGAAGATTTGTGTAATGTATTTATTGCTGAGTGCAAAGCTGCAGACTGGCTATCGCAGGCATCAAGCCTCAAATTTAGCGATATGAATCTTCTAACATTCCGCTGATCAACCTATTCGTGCCGACAATAATAATAAAATAGTAACAGCTCTTCTCTAACATATTAAATGAGAGAATAGCAATGAAAGATGTATTGTTATCGTTTTAATAACTGCAGAAACCAAGTTAAATCAAAAGACATATCATCACTGGAAGCACAACAAGCTAAATCAAAAGACATATCATCACTGGAAGCACAACAAGCTAAATCAAAAGACATATCACCACTGGAAGCACAACAAGCTAAATCAAAAGACATATCATCACTGGAAGCACAACAAGCTAAATCAAAAGACATATCATCACTGGAAGCACAACAAGCTAAATCAAAAGACATATCATCACTGGAAGCACAACAAGTTAAATCAAAAGACATATCATCACTGGAAGCACAACAAGTTAAATCAAAAGACATATCATCACTGGAAGCACAAACAAGCTAAATCAAAAGACATATCATCACTGGAAGCACAACAAGCTAAATCAAAGACATATCATCACTGGAAGCACAACAAGCTAAATCAAAAGACATATCACCACTGGAAGCACAACAAGCTAAATCAAAAGACATATCATCACTGGAAGCACAACAAGCTAAATCAAAAGACATATCATCACTGGAAGCACAACAAGCTAAATCAAAAGACCATATCATCACTGGAAGCACAACAAGTTAAATCAAAGACATATCATCACTGGAAGCACAACAAAGCTAATCAAAAGACATATCATCACTGGAAGCCACAACAAGCTAAATCAAAAGACATATCATCACTGGAAGCACAACAAGCTAAATCAAAAGACATATCATCACTGGAAGCACAACAAGCTAAATCAAAAGACATATCACCACTGGAAGCACAACAAGCTAAATCAAAAGACATATCATCACTGGAAGCACAACAAGCTAAATCAAAAGACATATCATCACTGGAAGCACAACAAGCTAAATCAAAAGACATATCATCACTGGAAGCACAACAAGCTAAATCAAAAGACATATCATCACTGGAAGCACAACAAGCTAAATCAAAAGACATATCATCACTGGAAGCACAACAAGCTAAATCAAAAGACATATCACCACTGGAAGCACAACAAGCTAAATCAAAAGACATATCATCACTGGAAGCACAACAAGCTAAATCAAAAGACATATCACCACTGGAAGCACAACAAGCTAAATCAAAAGACATATCATCACTGGAAGCACAACAAGCTAAATCAAAAGACATATCATCACTGGAAGCACGACATATCACCACCGCGTGTTATAAGTTTATTAACATTCTGTACGTGTGTCGTCAGGTTCAGATCTAAACTGGCTTATTAGACTAAATTTTTAAAAGCGGTATTATTTCACGATAGGCGTGGAACCTGAACCTTTGAATCTCTCTAGAAAAGAATTCATTTGAGACGACAACTATCAAGGTCATAAAACACTGACTGCTGTATACCCAGTGTGTAGGGCGTAAGATAAAAAGTCGAAACTAGCAAAGCATGACCCTTGTAAAGGAACATATCTGAAAACGCTGTTGATGTTTTATCACACTTACTGCTCTAACAACAAGCTCTCTATATAAACAAATCCATAGCACTATATCTTAAGAATTTCACAACTGTAAACAGGACCTTCACGCTAGCTGCTGAAAATAAAATGCTATCGTAAGTAACCAAGGTCATGTGTTACTTGCTGGACATTTTACCCTGCGTGTGAAACCAACTAAATTATACTGTACACCAATGGTACAGTTGCACAGAGTTTAGAACCATTGGGTTTTGAAATCCGTTCAGTAACGGATAATCAATATTCACTTAATTGCACCGTAAGTGTATGTGTGTTTTCTTAGGCCACATCTGACTATCTTCTGTGTCCATCGAGGAATAATCGAACCTCAGCTTTCAGCGTAGTATATCCGAAACCTTACCGCTGTCCCGCTGGTAGGGACACTAGACTGCAAATAGTTTATTGTCTACTGCTATTAACCATTGTCAAGGAGGCCTTTCGTAAGTACCAGAACCGGTTGATGAGCAGTAAAAATTTAGCTGTTGGCATTCAATACGCTCGGTATTTGTGTGGTTAGCAATCAAAACTATATGCTTATCTATTATAAACTTGATATTAAACATAAATACAGCTAGAAACATTGCAAAACAAAAACCTAAAGCCTTAACTATCAAAGTCACACGTAGCTGCAGTAAACCCTAATTATTATTACAGAGACCTTCCAAAATCGCATTTATACTGGGGGGGGGGGGCGGACAAAGTTAATCGTCAATTACATATTTTTAAAGTTATTGCAGTTATACAACAGAAACAATAATAATTCATGTCAATAATTACTGTACTATTAATAAATCCAGAATTGTTTCATAGAATTATTTTGACTGTCCTCGGAATTCACGACATATTTAACTTTTAAGCATCACTTCAGTATCCTGTATTGTTTGTATTTTAGCGCAAAGATACACAATGAGCTGTCTGCATTGTGCCAACCGTGTGTATCGAACCTCGATTTTTTTTTGCATTATACGCCCTCAAACTCACGATATCGAGTAAATAAAAAACAATTAAAATGAAACGTAAACCACTGGAACTAATGAGCGATGGTTTATTTCTGTAGCAACCACGACATGCGTTAATTGACATAGATTTCATTTTAAAACATCGATAATTTTGTTTGAAAGTTAAGTTGGCTGTGTCTCTTTGAAGTAATATGTTACTCAACATATTCGCGTAATGTATCTTTAAAGTTGAAAAGTGGAGCTGTAATAATCGAGGAAACTTATTCTAGCGAATTTTTCCTTTTGCTACAATGAGCATAAAAACAAGCTTTATCGAACACAAAGTCCCAAAAAAGAACACTAGCTGTTAATGATTAATTATAATGGCTATATTATCTCGTTGTTTTTTCAAAGTCGTAAAGCATTAGTTTGTTTTCCCCGTATCCTTACAGAGTTAAAATAAAGAAAATAAGAGATGTATTTGAAATTGAAGTTTCTGATATTCCTGTGAAAGTTTCTCTCTCTTATGTATACAGCCTTACGTGTATAGCGTTATGTATTTCTAAAGAAAAGAACGCCACATTTTTCAGCTTTCTTGTTCATGACGGATAATGAAGATTTTAAAAAATCCAACTTCTGACTTCCACAAACCAATACCATAAATCAAACTGTCTGACTTTTACAGACCAATACCATACAGTTGTTGATAAAATAAAGTAATCAATATTTCTTTATTCTGAGTACAAATTTATTTCCAATTTACAAGAATAATTTCGATACTACAAGCAAAAATAGTTTTATCGACAATTATGAATGGCTCAGCACAAGCCAACTAAGTATTTCGTCACAAGCAAAGTTGATCTGGTAACTTGATAAAATCTAAGTGCAGGGTTAGGATTGGTTTGTTTTGAATTTTGCGCAAAGCTACTCCAGGGCTATCTGCGTTAGCCGTCCCTAATTTAGCAGTGAAAGACTAGAAGAAAGGCAGCTAGTCATCAACACCCACCGCTAACTTTTTTACCAACGAATAGTGGGATTTACTGTCATATTATAACACCCCCACTGCTGAAAGGGCGAGCATGTTTGGTGCGATGGGGATTCGAACCCAAAACCCTCAGGTTATAAGTCGAGTACCTTAACCACCACGCCATGCTAGTCCGTAGGATTAGGAACTTGCTAAATCGGTGTAAGACTAATAATTCACTAAAATAGGGATATGATTGGAAACTCACTTAAATGACATAACTCGGAACTTGATATAATAAAAATTGAACTAATTTACTTAATGAAATTAGAGTAGAAACCAAAACTCGCTATAATCGTTATAGGACTGAAAATTCGCTGAAATGGGAGTTGGACTTGCTATATTTTTATAATTCATTTTAGGTAATAAGTTTACATAATACAATCGATTTTAGTCCTATCTTTATTAAGCTATTTTGTTCTTTAATATGTGTATATAAATATAAAATAAAATTTGTGACAGAATTTTGTACTACGACTACTAGTAATTGGTTTGGTTTGTTTCGAATTTCGTGCTAGCCGTCCCAAATTTAGCAATGTAAGACTAGAGGGAAGACAATTAGTCATCACCATCTACCGCCAACTCTTGGGCTACCAACCACTATTCTACCAACGAATAGTGGGACTAACCATGCTTTATAACGCCCCCACGGCTGAAAGGGCGAGCATGTTTTGTGTGACGGGGATTCAAACTAGCGACCGTAAGATTGGGAGTTGAGTGCCTTAACCACCTGAAATGCTAATTATAATTAACAGTTCATTATTTATAACTAATACGGACTACCATAGGAGTTATGTTAATGTTCTTTTCTTGATGGTAGTTAGTGTTAGTTTTAATTCTGTATTTAGATTAATACTGCCAGAGTAGAAAATTATTGAAAAATTATAAAAAAACTAGTTCGCATTAACATAATTCAAAAATACTTTAGTTAACTGGAAACGTGTAAAAACCTTTTGATATCGCGTCTTGTCGATACAGCAAGAAGCCCCTTCTCAGATCAACAGTAAGTCTGAGAACTTATAACGCTAGAATTATCTTTCGATATCTGCGGTTTGTAAAGCACAGACAGCCTATTGTGTAAGCTTAGAAAAAATTCAAACAAATCGAACTTATAAGCAGTTAAATAATGCACAGCATAACCTTGCCATCTTAGTAGATTAAAGGTAATAAAAATCTTGAAGTTAACTTTCTAATGAAATGGGTTCATTGCAACTTGACTTTTAAGCTCTAAGTTTATATAGTTCTCAGCTAAAGTTACAGTTCAAATATAAAATTAATTTTAAAAGAAACAACAGAAGAAGGTAAAATTCTACTGTAATGTTACAATGTTACTTCAGACTACAGGTACTGACCTCCAGTTGTCTGTTAAGTCTGCAATTAAAATTAATCTGTGAGGAATCTTAGCTTTAGGAGTTTCAGTAACACAAGTAATAAAAAATAATAACCAACATTAGTATTAACAATCGAACACAGGTTAATACTGCAACACGTGACCTTTTTTCATATGTGTATACTACAAATTATTATTAATAATTTTGGATCAAAAGTAAAGAAGGATGTATAACAATATAAAAATACGACATCCACATTATATCTGCACCTGAAAGGACCAGCTGTTTTAACCACTATACAGCAGAGTGTTGTCTGTCAGTCAGTCAGTAGACACTAAATGAAGGCAAGTAAAGGACGCTTAACGTTGCAATTTTTACTATCGTGACGTCAGTAAAACTAGTGCATGCCATGAATCTTGAAAAGTTATATACACTCTGTAGGATATAACACAGTATTATGACTTATATTTGCTCTTAATGCTCTTAATAATGGTTTAACTTTCTCTTGAAACAGAACACTTTTGGGAACACTGCGGGAAAACATCTAATATCACTGCTTCTTAGGATACAATATAGCAGTTAAGATGTTTTTTTCACACGGGCAAACTGCTTGGGATCTACTATTACGGCGTGAATTAAATATTAGAAGAAAAAACTTTGTTTTTAAAATTATTCACAACGTTGACTTGACAGGTGGCGTACAAAAACTAGGACAAACGGAATTTAAATTGTTTTTTTTTTAATTTCGCGCAAGACTACACAAGGGCTATCTGCGCTAGCCGTCCCTAATTTAGCCGTGTAAGACTAGAGGGAAAACAGCTAGTCATCATCACCCACCGCCAACTCGTGAGCTACTCTTTCACCAAAGAATATTGGGAATGATCGTAACCTTATATCGTCCTTATGAAAGGGCATGTTTAGTGCGAAGCGGATGCGAACCCGCGACCCTCAGGTTACGAGTACAAACCCACCCTTAACCCTCCTGGCCATACTGGGCCAACAAAATTTACTCTATAAATAAAACTTATAACAAAAGTGATCTTCAAAACCTATAACAACAGAGATCTACAATATATTACGGTGTGAATTAAATTAAGCTTTCGAAGAGAAAATGTTCATTCATTTTATCTACACTACAGCACTACACTATTTAATTATTTTAGCACCATATATTATTCACAATTATTTACGTGAATTAATGTGCTCTTACTTCATGCAAACTGTTTAACCACTGGTCAACTGGATATGTAGATTGCCATGCTTAAAGAAAAAGAAGAAATAAGTGATAACTCTTTGAGCATTTTCTAGTAGTGGTAAAATACAATAATTGTATTCTTTATCGCTTTAAGTACATGGTTTTATGTATTATAACTATTTTTTATATCAAGGCCAAATCAATCTCTGTTCATCTTATATATATATTGCGAATAATGGTGTTTGTACTAGTGTTCGTCTGTCTCGCGGTTACGGAGGCCATTTCCCACAGTGCGTCTGAAGAACCGGGTGCGTTTATAAAACCCAACATTTACTCTTGAAGTGATAAAAGAATAGGCATGAATAATGTTGGTGCCACATTTTATTTCGGGAACAGAATATTCTACTCTAAATTATAAAGAATTAACGACACTATCATTCACCTTTCAAAATTAGAAAAGTTGTTGTTTTGAATTAAGCACAAAATAGGCTATCTGTACTTTGCCCACCACGGGTATCGAAATGCGGTTTTTTTATTGTTTTAAGTCCGCAGACATACCGCTGAACCACTGGGACAATTATAAAATGTAAATTAACCATATGTTATTGTGAGCGGTTTATAACATGACTGAAAGGCTCAACATTTTCAATAGGGGGCATAAGTAGATTCAGAACTTTTTAACCTTTTTAAAGTCCACCAAATAATTTAAGCTGGCAGATTCACTTCAACTCTTTCTCTTACAACTGGGCAGAGGTATGGTATTTTAGTTGTTACTAAATAGTAATAAAAACTATACACGGTAATAAACTTGATGTTCTTATATTTTTATTTATAATTCTTTTATTGACGTTTGATGGATGGACCAAGATTATATTTTCACTCGATTAAATTAATCAACGTTGGCAAATTGTTCGTTCTACTTTACAGTTTTCCGGAGAAATGAAATCTGAAACCAAATGGAATTCGGAAAACTTCACAATTTCTGCTGCTTTTATATATCCAGTCTGTGACAATTTTAATTAACGTTCAAAAATCACATCTGCAGTACCTTTTTTTTTTTTTTTTTCCAAACGTTAACGGTTCTGTTTCTTACATGTAACTTCATCAATCACAACTTTTAATGGATTTGGAAGACTTTTTGATGCACCTCGTCGTTAGTGAAATTATTGTATATATTTATTGACACTTTAATTTTAATACTATACTTTCGGTATTTCTGTTATATGACTTACTCTCGTACAAGTTTTATAACTTTCACTGGTTAATGTTGTTCAACATTCCAAAAGTCTAAGAAACTCAGCGTTTCTAATTAGAGTCTCTAATAAGTGACACGAGTGAGAAATTGGTTTATAATTAATGCATATGCAGCGTCCCTGGCTCTCTTTTGTCGTTGCTCCTTTAGATAAAGGAAATGAATCATGCCACTATATATCATTTGAAAAAATTGTTCCAAATCTAGTCAAGATAAACTAAACAAAATTACGTGTAGATGTTCACACGCTTTTTGGAGTGATGGTTACTTATGTGGTCAGTAATACTAGAAATCACCAGTCTTGATATATTCGAAGTATCTTATGTTTGGTACTTTGAAAACGATTGCTGATTTAGCATTTCTTTTTTTAATACTTCAAAGCCTAAAGACAAACAACATATTACTTCACAGCAGTTAACCCTCCCTTCAAAATTAAACGCTAAAGAAAGGTAGAAATAATAAGAATTGTGCTAGAAATTAAAAGATAGATATGAAAGCCAATTATTTTATAACGATATCAAGCCACATGGTCGAATATTTCACTAGTGTTTGAATATCACAATTGACAGTCATTTCAGGAGTCCTGGGAAGAGCAAATAAAGGACCTAGATCTGACGTCAACAGTCTTTATCAAGTAGAAAAATGGTTAAAACAGATTGGGCCCTCGTATCCTATGGCTACGAGTGCAAAAAGGTATGCTGTACCATTGTTATCAATCTCAGCTGGTGTTGTAGATATTGATTTCCAGAGCTCTTAGACAGGAAATTACCCAGACTATACACAATGAAACATATAGCCCATTAAGATGTTACATTCACTTTTCTAATGTGAAATGGCAATTTTACTGACCAAGTTCGAGTTTAGACATTAACTGGTGATGCAAACATTGTACGATATATGGTGCCAAGCCAAACAGGATCATCTGGAGCAGAAATTTTGATTTTCTTTACAGAGAATTAACCTGGATATATTACAGCTCTTAAAAGGTAAATAAGATAATCAGTATATAATATAGTCATTATCAAATACTCCACAAAATGGGCTGTGGTTAATTCATTGGTCAATACTTCAACACACGCTGTCACTGACGTGTTAGCAGAACAATGGATGGACAGCACACCTGAAAATATTCACATGGATGACAGAACTAATTTATATATTCATGTATTTTATGAGCTATATAAAGCGTTGAGTGAAGTGAAAGCAAGCACTTCGCCGTAATACATTCATTCTAATAGTTTAGTTGAACAGATTACACAGATGATTTACAGGATACTTGTTGGAATTTAATGATTACAAAGGAATTTACTGTGACAAAGAACTGCCATACATTTTGACGGCAGAACAGATTCACACAGAACAGAGATTACCTGGTTATTCATACTTGTTAAGGAAATACTTCTCCATAAAGATGTGACATACTGACCCCCCCCCCCTACGTGTGCCACAGTGTCTGCAAGAATATGTGGGGTGGTTAAATTCTGCTTCGGTGGATGCACATGAATCCACAAGCCAGCAAAGGGTGGCATACAGTAGAAAATATGTCAGGATAAGTGTGCGTTTTCTGAGAGCAAGGTATCTTGGGCTATCTGCTGTGTCTATCAAGGAGAATCGAACCCCTGATTTTAGCACTGTAAATCAGAAAATTTACTGCTGTCCCACCGAAGGGGTCAGGATAAGTCAGGATTAATATTCTAGTGGGTAGACTAAACATGACTCTGGTAGTACCAGTGCCACAGCAGCAGCTTAGCTGTGTTTGAAGAGGTCTTTATATAATTCTCTGGCAAACTATTTAACTAACTTTTAATATACAATAGTAATGTGGTGCATGTGAAATGTGTTGAAATGCAAACCTAAACCATAAATCCGAGTTCGGGCCTTTTTCACTCCACCTCGACTGGTGAGAAGGAAGATACCAAAATTACTTATTTGGCTGTACAATACGTGAGTTAGATAAGGAAGAGTTTAGAAACGAGTGTTTAGAAGTAGGCGTGTAGTTTTGGTGGTCGATGACCTCTTTATCACTAGAGGTCTGGTTAAGTGCCAGACAAGCAGCTTAGGCCAGTTACTGATTATAATAACTGCAAAGAACTTGTGTTCCTTGCTTTCAGATTTGTCAAATGGGGTTTCATTACAAAACGCATGCACTAAACTTTGTGAATGCCACTTGGTTATTGAAGAGTTTGATTGGTTGGTTGAACCAATAGGGCACGGCAGGCCTTGCTTTCTGAGCAATCGAGCAAAGTTTTCGCAGAATTATAGGTACGGGATATGAGGTGATAACTGTTTGATTATGGCGCATGTAGGACATCTCGTGTTGGTAGAAGCAATGATTATAATATGAATTTGTACTACCGAGAATACTCACTAGAAGTTCAAAATATATCCACCAATTTTCTTAATTTTTTTGTTTATTGGAATACAATAAGGAAACGATTGACTTATGTACATATCGAATATAGATTGATTGTTTTTAGTGACATAAGTTACGGATTCACACCTACAGAAAAGTTATAGTGTGGTTGGAGTCACCTAAACTGAAGTATACTGCTTACAGGACATACAGAGTTCTCTGTCTCTGTTACTGGTAAAGTTTCTTTTTGAGATAATATTTGAAGTTTTAACCTTATGGGATATTAACTGGTATACACGTAATTACTACAGGAAACTGCAACTTGTCTAAGTGTGTCAATGACATTCTTCACGAGCCCTCGCGCCCACGCTGAGAAAACCGGTCACCTGGTGTATGAGACCATGTTATAACATTAACAACTTGTGTAGCTTCAGACCACCAAAACACAACACGATTGTTTGAGTTCTTAGAGTAATATTAGATGTTGTTTTTTTATCTAATGACTTAAATTACAAGCTGAAGCAATTTATTAAATTTCACTTTTGTTTGTATAGCAAATTGGTTATTTTTAGTTGTTTTTTACAAAATTATCATATCTGTTTGTTCCCTTTCGATTCATTAACAAGTTTGTTCAATGTAGTTTTGTCAAGATAACTTGTGCACTTCTTTTTAAAGAGTAGTGAATTGCTACCAGATGTACTCCAGCAAACATTACCTAATTGTGATTAATCGTTAAAACATGCAGTGTTCAGCTTTACAAAATTTACAGTATCCAAACAAACGAATCACAGTTGCATTTAGTTTTTGGTCTTTCCCTTATGGATGGTACCTATGTATGTCTTTGGACTCACACTGCTAGAAACCGAATTTCGATACCAGTGGTGAGCAGAGCACAGATAGCCCATTGTGTAGCTTTGTCCTTAATTCCAAACAAACAAACGCTTATAAATGCAGAATATAATAAGCGATAATAAAGGGGCTGTCAAGTAATATTTTGTTGAAACCTCTGGGAAGATTGTTTCACTTGTTATTTTGGAAACAGTTACTAAATATATAAAAATCAGCATTTGAAATCCGATAGTTCAAGGTCTAGTACGGAAACTCAAACACAACCGTGTTGATATTTCATTTACGCCAAAATAAAGCGCAGTGGGATATCGTGAGATACGTCACACTTAAATCACATTTTAATATCAATTCAGTCATTCAAACGTACTACACTAAACTGAATTGAACACCAATAAAATACTTGATAACCCCTTGAGTTTTTATTTTAAAGGATATAACACGCAAAATGTTTATTTGAGGAATTACATATTTAAGGACAAAAACACAAACCCTATTAATACGGTATACAGAGGTCGGGGCTTAGACTGGTACAAGACGGCACAGCTTCCACGTCAAATACGTGTCGCGAGGTTTTCCTGACCTCGCCAGAGGGGAAGCTTTCTCAGAGTAAGATTAGAAAATTCAAAGAAGACACTTTCTCTCTTCGGTCCCTGAAATTACTAGTCGGTCACTACTGTATGAATATGTATGTAAACATGGCTGGTTTGGGTTGAGAAAATGTTTATGTAAAGGAGCGAACAATCTTTCGACATCGGTGAACCTGACGCTCCTCCACATAAAAATTTTCTCAACCCAAACCAGTCGTTTTCACATATATATTTTTCTCTACAAGTGGTTTTTCTCGTCATTACTAACAACTGTATGAATATATCGAAACGTTTGTAGCACTATGACGAAGATTTGCTCAAAGTACCGGCACGGTAATAATCATATCCCAAAGAAACAGTCGGTTTCGTATCCAACACAGATAAATTACAAATATAAATCAATTATAATGGAATAATCTGTTTAATTGTAAGACGGATTTGAACACTGCTACGAACAGATAGATTGAAAACAGACACGGTGGTTTACAAATGAAAGTTATTACAATTAGGTACATTAAGTTTTCAAATTTAAGATAGAAAAAAAAAAAGATACAAAAACCTTACGATGTTCAGGATAGAGCAAGTAGAACTATAGTAATAGCACTACACGAAAAAGCTCGAGGCTGGGAATTTAGCAGTTACTATATATATATTGTGTTTGAAAGGTCACTCAACTGTGACCGGTTGGGGCGCTTTTGCGGGAAGCACAAAACATTTGGGACTCCTTTTATTTATTATATACCTGAATGTATTAAATGAATTTATGTGTAAGTGTTATGAAGTGTGCCCGTGTGTTTTTTTATGTAAACTACGCTTTATACTTTGAGACACAATAGTTGTTTTTTAATCTTGCTATTATTAACCAATTCCAACTCACTTAAGTGCGATTTCTTTAAGAAAAGCCACATCGGGCTATCTCCTGAGCCCATCCAGGGGAACTGAACCCCTAATTTTAGCGTTGTAAATCCGTGGACATACCGCTGTATTAGCGGGGTGCTCACTCACTTGAGAGACAAGGCATATTGTTGTAAAACTTTGAGCAAATAGTGTTCTGAAAAATGTTAGAGTTTGAAAACTAAATACATAAAGAGAATTTTAATATAAAAGGTTTGCATAGGAATAGCATAGAAATATCAGTTGGCCTCTTACTGTCTGTGTCTCACGTTATATTTAAACAATGTGGTCCTTCTTTGAGGATTTCATTCCAAAGTGTCGCTTGTTATTAATGGTACTATTTTAGTTGACTCGATAGCGAGAGTGTTTACTTAGAAGATAGATAATTTGTTACATCGAAGGTCAAGTTGATGGAGTAGAATTGCATGAAGGTTAGCAAGTAATATCCCATGAAGATCCAGGCCATTATGGTTGGAATGAACGATTCACTTCTCTTTTCGAAACAGAAATTTCGGTCCGAAATCTTTAAAACCACTTAGGTACAAAGTTCATGTACAAAGTAGTATCAAAGACAGGTATCTGCTTGAAATAGCGGTGATAACTTCCAATCCATATTGATCCAGATAAGGAGAAGAGTAGGGGTAAAGGGCTCAGAACTATACACCCCTTTACCAATGGAAAACAAAACAAAATCGACAAAAAACAAGAAAAATTAAATCGAAATAAGGAAGAAAAAAATGTGAGTGGTAGAAATGTATTTAATTCTTTTCTTGGATCAGTTACACTTGTTTTCTTATGCAGAAATTGGGTCTGGACCATTCATAATGCATAAGATGTGGAAGATAACCGAAAAGGATCCTTTCTTCCAAAATATTATTATCGATTTAAAACCCATTAGGGGTCTTTCTTTGTTTTTTTTCTGTTAAGTGTAAAGCTACACAATGGACTATTTGTGCTGTGCCTACCACGAGTATCGAATCCTGGTTTTTAGCAGTATGAGCCCTGAGACTTACCGCTGAGTCACTAAGGAAGGTGCTGAAGTTTTTGAAACAGCCTTTTGCAACAGTATATTCATAAAACTTTCCATAACTCTCTAGCCCATCAGTAAATAATGGTTGATTTTGGAGTTTACTTCAAATATCTACAAATTATGGCTAACATGTTTGTGATAGAAGCTAGCTAGTAAAACGTACTGATTGCTCAGGTTATTTATTGTTTATTCTCCATGGGAATGATTGACAAAACTGAATATCAAGTGTTAGGAATCTGACTTAAAAGAGATTTCATAAATTAAAAACTCTTCACCTTTTCATAGGGAGGGGGAGCCTCTCTATGAGACTCTCCAGTTTTCATCACTTTGAAAATTCTGGATCCGTCCCTGATGAAGCATTTTAGTTTAAAAAGAAACAAGTCTGTTCCATTAGGGGTGGTCCGAAGTTTCAAGAAGGGGTACAAATAATTAAAAAAGTTGACATAATCACGCTACCGTTAGCACACCGTTGACTCTTTTATACGAAACTGGTTCACTTCCTTTGAACATCTGGTACCCTTAAGGCCTTAACATTCTACCATTAAGATTTTATATCTTAAAAAATGTTATGTGACTATGTTTTATGGGATGGACTACTGAGTAAATGTATAACTAAAATTGTCCACCACATTATTTGTGTTCCAAAAATACTGGGACCAACGAAGCACATTGTCAGTTATGAGACCCTAAGCAACAGTTAACCATGTGAGTTCCACATTAAATGTTTCTAGTGTGAAAAACTAGTAATGTAGCCAGTTGTTTATAAGACACTGATGTTTTGATAGAATAACATACAATGAAATGTCAAATCATTAGACATTTCTTTGGCCACAGACCTAGACAGCTTCTGCACTCATACGTATAAATGGATCATACCAAAGTGTTTTCTTTAATATGAGCCCACCCTGCTTGATTTGGTTTTATTTGTTTTGAATTTCGCCCAAAGCTACACGAGGACTATCTGCGCTAACCATCTCTAATTTAGTAGTGTAAGACTAGAGGGAAGGCAGCTAGTCATCACCACCCACCGCCAACTCTTGGTCTACATTTTTACTGACGAATAGTAGTGGGATTGACCCTCACATTATAACGCTCCCACAGCTGAAAGGGCGAGCATGTGTGGTGTGACGGGGGTTTGAACCCGCGACCCTCTGATTACGAGTGCCTTAACCACCAGACCATGCCGGGCCTGCCCTCATTGAATCAGGTTCACTTTAAAGGCTTTTATATACGGCATCATTTTTTTAGTACTCTGTCAACCGTATGGAATCGCACCCAGATTTCAATACTGAAATTCTACAAAGCTACCGTTGATCCACCACGGGACATCTCTGCATTTAAATTGTATTAACTACTTCTTTAACCTCGTTGCAATGACCGAAAACAATCTTACAAACAATGAGTATTATTTCAGAATGTTATTTTAGCTGTTACTGGAATAATTTCCTTATTATTATTTCTGAATGTTAATTTAAACAAAGCTAAAGTGGTTTCTAACTGCAACTGTAGTTTTTTTTTAAATTTGCCACATAGTCGTCACGTCCTTGTTTGTTACTTGATAGACAGGAGAAAGGGAAACTAATCTACAGTACTTACCATCAGTTTTTAAGCTACTTTTTTCAGTGAGATTTGACAGTCAATGCTATAGCACACAAACGGCCACAAAGAGCTGACTGCGTTTTCTTCGGCAACGAGACGCGAACCATAAATCTCAGATTCACAAGCTAGACACACTAGCCTCCAAGCCACACTCAGTCTTTGACTATTTACGGCTACAATACCAAACCAACTAACAGTAGATTTTTCCAACGCCAACTTTAAGTGAAAATTTTAAATCCAACAGTTATATCAAATTGTCTTTATGAATAAAATTTCCACTCTTTTGTGCATACTGTCTATTATGCACAACGTATATTTTATAACAGAGGTGTCCTTAAGTCATATTGAAAATGAAAAATTTTCGTGTTCTCAGATGGCTGGTTAGAGATATCCAGCTGCACGCATTTAAAAGTATTTTTTCGTATCTGTATTTTATTTGCCAAAAACATCTATTTGCCATAGTCGCTGACAGAGGTTTAACCACAAAATTTATTCCCAACCGACACCTTTTTATTCTCATAAACTAACATACTTATTTCGGGAAATACCTGTCATATTTTCATTGTTTTACTTTATCTTATGAACAAAAATGTTTTCACCTTTGGTTTTAAATGTATTTTTAGTTTCGGTAAGACCCATACGCGTATATTCATCAACACAAAGGTCAGCTCGTTTCGGTAATTATGTTCAAAACAAATTAAAATCATGAGAAAATATCTGTCTGGCAAACACAAAAATTGCCACTTTACATATTTTATTAGTGCACGAAAAAAACAACTAACAAAAAACAAATTAAACGCTGCATTCTGTTTAATTATTTTTACGCCAAAAGTAATTACATGTGTATTGCTTATGGGCCGGTTTCCATAGCGACGCGCTAAGGCTTATCATAAATGACATCCTTCACTAATGAACCATTGGGTATATATGACTGATCATAAGAGGAAATGTATATATACATATAAAGATAAATAAATTTATGGATTATATATGAATTAGCGTGATTATAAATTTCTGTGTGCAATTAATTTAAATTGGAATTTTATGTAAGTATAACTCTCATTTAACTTGTTTTTTAAACCAGATGTACATTTCTGAACATCTGGGAAAACTTGACCAATTCAGAGTTAGACTAACATATCACGTAGTCATTACATTTGCCTTTCTAGAAACAATAAATGATTACCCTAAAACTATATACCCGTGGTAGGCAGACCACTGTTAGTCCTTTGTTTACTTTTGTCCTTAACTTCCAGCAAAAAACCTTTCAACTGGGCTGTTTCAAAAAACTTTGAATTTCCCCAGCAAATAAAAAACATTTGTATTGCATTAGGAAGTATTATGCTTAATTGATAGCTCTCATCTTAAAATAATTCTTATCGTAATTATTAACAGGAACATTTCTTTTACAATATAGAATTCTTTTTCTCAAATCTTCTAAAGACGCTTTTATACAGTGAGGATATTTTCCATAGAAGCTTCGGTGTGTCAGCGGATAGCCCACGGACTTATTAACACTAAATATCAGGCTTCGATACGTGTAGTGGGCAAAGTATAGCTTTGTTGTTAACAATAACCCTTTTGATAGTATATTTTGTTAATCGATAATAAACAAAACAACGAAATTAACAATTAAAGTAGATTTGCTACATTAGGTAAATATCGTGTAGGATATGACCACGTTAATTATGATTGATACTCAATACATATGAATAGTTTTCATGAACAAAGATCGTGTGTATACAAGCAAATTGTTGGTATTATCAATCTTATTCAAGTCCTTTACAAATCAGATTTTTAGGGTACAACATTAATTATTAGTTTAATGATGATATTGTATAACGTACATATTGTTTAAATATTTTTTTATAATTAAATGCTGCAAACTTGAGGTGACGGAAGATTCTGTTTTTATTTTTAGCAAGAACAGATAATCCAGATACCTATAAAAGTTTAGTCAGTATTAACGAGTAGAAATTATTTCAACACGATCCTGTTAAATGAGAATATACAACTTGTAAGGTATTATTACCACTGAATATAGTTTCTTTAGCCTTAAGTTTCTACAACTAGATTAGGCCTACTGTAAAGTCGTAACATTTTTGGTAGAATTACTGTTTCTCCGTCATAAAATTTGGGAACAGAAAAATAGCAAATGTAAATTACTGGAATGGTTCTCATAGATGTATTAAGTTTTGTTTGTGCGAAAAGTCTGCGAATTTTCTGTTACTAATAAATGTAAAGAGAACTTATAAAAGCTCTATATATAATAATAATGGTAATCATAATTCGATAACACTTGGGTCTGCACAAAACGTTGATATACTTATTAAGCTATTGTTATGAATGTCGGTAGGTAATATTTGGAGTGTGTCTAGTGTTAACTTATTGTATATTTTCCGTGTACCTGTAGCATCGTGTTTTGTATTTATGCGCTATTCAAAAAAATGAAATAAAATAAAATAAAAATTGTATTAATTGTCTATTTTAACGCTCTCTTGTGACCCAAATATAATGTTTTTTTTATTGGTCTACCGTCTAAACAAATCTAAGAGTAACTGTTATAACGAATGGCTCCTAATATTTAATAGTTGTGAAATTAGAACTACTGTAAACAACACAGCAGTGCCATTAAAATATTTGTAGGTGGCCAGGTGGTTAAGGCGTTCGACTCGTTAATATCAGGAACGCCGGTTCGAATACTCCTCGCACCAAACATGCACGTTAGTAAAAGAGTAGCCCAAGAGTTGGCGGTGGATGGTGATGGCTGCCTGCTGCCTTCTCTCCAGTCTTTCACTGCTAAATTAGGGACGGCTAACGCAGATAGCCCTCTGTGTAGCTGTGCGCGAAGTTAAAAAACATTATGGGGTTCGAATACCTGCTTTGTATTAATATTACTGGGATAAATAAATACAAAAGCATGTGCGCAATAACAATCTACTGTCATAATAAATATTTAGGATTTCGACTGGCTTTCAAAGCATTTCTAGTCTGCAGTGCTATTTCAGATTTCGATTGTATTGACTTATAAAGGTTAAAATGTAAACACCAATCTATTTTGATGAACATTTGTTCTGATGATTAAGCACTGGAAGGCGGAGTGGGGGTTTTGTTTTATTTTCTTTAATTCCAAGATAAGTTGAGCTAAACATGGCAGGAGCAGTTTCTTGACGATTGTTATATATTAGCACTGGTTTCAGAAAGTTTTGGAAAATCATAGTTCATTTAGTTAGATTAACCGAAACCATAGTTGACAGCCCTAACCAAAGCAAATCTGCTGTCACATTATTTCTCGATATAGAGAAAGCATTCGATATTCTATGCCATAGTGGTCTACCATCAGATATTATTCACTGGTTATCTACCTTTTTGTAAAATAGAAAATTTAGAGTTAATATGGGGGAGCATCTACTCAGATACTTTGCTCTTGAGACAGGCATTTCTCAGGGAAGGTAATTAGCCCTATTCTCTTCATCATGTGCATAAGCAATATGACCTAAACAGATTAAAATTAGTCTTATTTCTTAATTCGTAAACGATGTTATAAGCCTACAACCAGTATTAAACCAAATACTGTCAAAAACATAGAATTAAATTACATGTTCCAAATATCAAACCAGTACTATTTTCGAAATATATTAGAAAAACACACACTTAAGACTCAAAGTATACTTACATGAAATTCGTTTCCATATTTCCACATGGCAAAGTATTTAGAATTAACCTATGTTTCCAGATTAACACGGATAAATCATACTACTTAATCAGAAATAAGGTGTGGCGACGAGCAAACTATGCTATGAGACTATAGGGTAAAAATACAGTTGAAACTCCAACAATATGTTATTATGATTTATAAACAATGCATCCATCCATGAAACTATAAACAAGGCAAAATTCAATCATCACCACAACATTTAAAGTACCTAAAACAACAAACTTGACATTAATGAACAAATATGAAGACAATCCACGACAGATTTTTCCGAAATTTTGACAAAATATCATACAAAAAATGTTTGTGTTTTTAATTTTGAGTAAAGCTATACGAGGGCGATCTGCGCTAGCCGTCCCTAATTTAGTAGTGTAAGACCAGAGGAAAGACAGCTAATTATCACCACTCACCGCCAATTCTCAAGAAACTTTTATATAATGTTAATATCTTACATAGCCTTTGTTTATATACTTATCATAAATTATGTATATAACTTAACACTTTTCTTTTGAATGACGGTTGTTAAAACATTTATTGCTCAGTCGAGTAACATGATCGCTTTTCACTTTTCTTACGTTTAACCATATAAGGTTATGCAACTGCCAATCAAGCAGTTTTATGATATTCCAAGTTGAACGTTGTAGTATATTTCTAAGATCCACCACTACAAAATCAGACTACTCTCTGATTCTATACAACCCAAGGTTCCTGATGCCATCTGTGGACAAAATGAATAACTGTATACCCTGCAGAATTATTTGTGTATTTTCACAAATTTCATTTATTTACGAACCAGTCGCCATCTGCGATTAAATTCGAATAATTTACAATTATCTCACAATCACATAATAAATGATCTTAAACACTGTCTCTTTTGTAATTAAAATTCAATATTTTAACCCAACCTCTTCGAAGCTGGAAGTTTATTTGTCGTGAAATAGCTCCAGTCATTTGATCTGTCGTTACACATCGACAGTACGCTTTTGTGTCTTCAATAAAGCAAACTTATTTTGGTATTTTAAAAACTGAATTTTTGCAACATTTAAACTAAATGAAACTTAAAATTATAAGGACCTCAATTTTCCACATAAAACATTTTCGAACAATATTTTCTTCCAATATTTCTCCGAATCAGACATCTTTATCTAGTACAAGAATTTACATGGTTCATCAAAGTGAAATTATACATTAAATAACAATATATAGTTGTTAATAAAAGTATTGACAATTGAAGAAGTAACATTTATGAGAGACTTGTGAACGCACTGCTGTATTCATGTATTTTTATTTCCTATATATTCCCAAGCTATCTACCGCCTTATCTCATTTTGAACTGCTCACCAGAGGGAAGGAAGCAAGTCAGTAAGACTCTACCATTTACGATATTAAGGAATTCACTGTCACTCTTGTAACGCAAGTACAGCTGAAAGTAGAAGGAAGGGTATTGCAGACGTGTGAAACAAGCTGCCAATTAAAAGAGCTCTATCTCAGCATTTATAATTTTCAGAGCGTCTCAGATATCAGTTTGTAGTGCAATAAAGTGAAATAAAAATTGTGTGAACTGAAAACAATGGCATAAGAAAACTTAGCAAGAAAAGCAATTCCAACCTCATCGTTAAATTTGGGAGCTGAAGTTCAGAAAGTTTGCCTAGCCTTGGCAAACAAATTTTGTATAGCACACACACGGCCTCAAAATTCCAATACTCTCAGCGATCACTCTGCAAAGTTTAGCTTTGTGTTAAAATAAAAGAAATACTTTGACTCTGTAATAATGGTATTTATTATTATTAGTGATTCTGAAGAGCACCATTTTAACATACAACGTTTCACTTCGGCTATACTACACCTTTCTAAATTAAGCATGCCCCAGTGTGGACTATAAAAGTAACGATCAAATTCCAATATTCTATCAGACAAGAATAGTCCAAGAGTTGGTGGTGGGTGCTGTTTACTAGATGTTTTCCTACCAGTTTATCAGATCAGTTCAAATTAGATGCATGGGAAAGCCCTTTGTGTAGTTTTATAAAACTAAACTGAATCACCAAATTTGTTTTAAAAAAGAAAACTGAAACCACTTGTAAAATTATCAGCCGTGTTAGAATTATATTTATGAATACAATCCTGAAAAACAACAACAACACACATCTGTATGGTTGAGTATTAATACTTTAAAGCGTATGTACAAAAAGTATTTGAAGTTTTCACCTTTTTAACGGCAAATCATTTAGTACTATTATACGTTTCGAATGTGATTTGTCTTCAGAAGTTCCGCGCAAACTACACTAAGAACTCCATGCGCATGGCCGTTCATAATTTTCAGTTGCTAGTTTAGAAATAAGATACCTAGTCAACAAGAAGCACTGTCAGCTCTTGAACAACTTTCTCATAACGGTCCAGCATGGCAAAGCAGTTAAGGCGCTCAACTCGTAATCTGATGGTCGGGGGTTCGAATCCCCATCACGCCAAACATGCGCGTCCCTTTTAGCCATAGCGACGTTATAATGTTACAGACAATCCCACTATTCGTTGGCAAAAGAGTAGCTTAAGAGTGGGCGATGGGTAGTGATGACTAGCTGCCTTCTTTCTAGCATTTCATTACCACAGTAGGAAACGGTGAGTGCAGATAGTCCTTGCCTAGCCTTGGCAAACAAATTTTGTATAGCACACACACGGCCTCAAAATTCCAATCGATTTTTTCTCTTTCGGCAATGGGACATAGTCTGAGCAAGCTAACTGCTAGATCACATCTTGCCAACTGCTTAGATAAAAATTTCCCCTCCAAACCTATACTATTTTAGCAAACTTTTATGTTTGAATTGCTGAATAGCTGCAACTGATAATTTATGTTTTGGAAAGAAAAAAACATTTTTGAGATTTGTTTACTGTTACTGAACCTATCACGTACTCTTTATAAACAGTAAAAATATCTAATGGCAGAATTTGATAAGTACTGTAGATGACAGTCACATTAAATATATTTGATTATTTATACAAATCGTATTATAAAAAATGAGATTTAAGCTGCAGTAATTTTGCGTTTAATAATTAATTACAAAAGTTAGGAACCCCAAAATTATCTTCCAATTTAAAAATAAGTTTTAATAATATAAAATCCTGCATTTCCCCTGCTGAAAAACGTACCGATAAATTGTTACTTTGCTTTGTTGTTGGTTTTTGTTTGTTTGTTATTCTGACATCCACAGTGAGTTATACAGATACCCGCAAAATGTACAAGGTCAACTTAGCATCTTTATTGCATCAATCCTCTTTAAATGCAGGATTTTTTAATTAAAATAATTCTAATCGCAGATACCGAATTATTCCCTTGTCTTAGGCCTAAAGTCATTCAGGCCTTTATTAAGTACGGTTTATATATGACAAAAAGATAAGCTAATTCTGTAACTTGTGTGCGTTTTCTACTTTTAATTTAGTTAGGGTTAAACATTACTGAACTCAATACTATCGATAAATAAACTTACGATGTGTATTCTGCAATCCAATGTAAGATCCTTTTCAAGAACTTTGAAAAGATTTTTCATTTATTGTACAAAATGTTTATCAATGTATATTTACATCCGTTGCAATGAATGTAAGGCAAGTGCGCATTTCAGGTCAGAGAGCAAAAAATCTGTAATAAAATGATGAAACTTTGTAGAATGGACGGCAACTGCCTGTTGTAGAGACACAAGTGTAGAGGATGACGTTTCGAAGTCTTCCGCCATTCTACAAAGTTTCATCACGAATACTCTGTCTAAACAATCTATCAAGGAATACTGTAATGAAATACTTGGTTGGTCGGTCGCTAGTTGCTATAACCGTTTGTTGTTAAGTGCAAAAATGATAATAATATGCAAATATAGAACATACAAAACTAACTTATTAAAAATTTATGATGGTATCGTAGATTTTGTTGATTTCTTTTGGTGGTTATGAAACCGGAAACTTTATTATTCTCGAAACTAACAATCTATTTAACTTTTACACATTACTTCATATTAAAAGTATTGTAAGCTCCACGTTGTTATTGTTCGTTTTTATTTAACGGCAAAGCTCTG
This sequence comes from Carcinoscorpius rotundicauda, assembly GCA_011833715.1. NCBI lineage: Eukaryota > Metazoa > Arthropoda > Merostomata > Xiphosura > Limulidae > Carcinoscorpius > Carcinoscorpius rotundicauda. Next base: position 19,475,141 of record CM022402.1, on the reverse strand, counting down.
CTCACTACGGGTATCAAAGGCCGATTTTTCGCATTATAAGCTGAAGCAGTAACTGACAGCAACCACACAAGTATTTTCGTTGGAAGTTAAGTTTGAAAAAAAAAAATTAACCACTGAGCATATTTTGTATTTTCTTATAATTTTTGTAAGCATCGATAATTGATGGATGACAATAATATACATATATAGGCAAAAACGGCTCGTTTGGGTTGAGATCGAAACGTTGTTCGCTCTTCTATGTAAAATATTTTCTCAACCCAAACGAGCCGTTTTTGCATATATATTTCTTTACAAGTGGGTTTTCTCGATATCACTGAATAATATACATATGTATACTTTGTTTTGAATTTGTAATATTACGGCATATATATAATATTCATAGCAGTTTCAGTCCTCCAATGGAAGTTCATAAATATTTCACAAAAAATAAATAAAAAAACGTTATTACTTTAAAATATATCTAATGTAAATATATTACACGACTAATTTCGGCATTAGGCTCGTGTCACTTGAAAACTGCTTAATTTCTACCTAACGTACGTAGGTCTAAGTCGAAAAGCACTCGTATTATATATTTATGTTTGAAGTTTTTCTACCTTAACAAAACACTGTCGTTCAAATTAAAAACTCACGACCTGATAAGTAGGTTCGTAAAGATTAAATAATACTTACTAGCTGTAGTACCCGCAACCTGGACGGAAATTACAAACTCTTTATTAATGAAACAGTTATCTCAGGACATGAAAAGTTGTTTCCTTTATATATTATTTAAAATACTACCAAACGCCCAAAAAAACCAACAAAACGCAAAATGTGAAAAATCGTAAATATGCACATATTTCTTCATCTCTCCAATAAACCTTCATGTCACATTTGGTGAAAATTCATCAACAGGGGCGAAGTAATGGTAAAAAAAAACTCATAAAAACTACAAAATGCAAAATTGAACCTAATGAGTTTGTTTGTTTGTTTGTTTTGGAATTTTGCACAAAGCTACTCAAGGGCTACTTGTGCTAGCCGTTCCTAATTTAGCAGTGTAAGACTAGAGAGAAGGCAACTAGTCATCACCATCCACCGCCAACTCTTGGGCTACTCTTTTACCGACGAAAAGTGGGATTGACCGTAACATTATAACGCTCTCACGGCTTGGAGGGCGAGCATGTTTGGCGCGACGCGATCACGAACCCGCGACCCTCGGATTACGCCTTACGCGCTCGGCCATGCCAGGCTTGAACCTAATAAGCCTGCATGTCACTTCTGGTGAAGATCCATGCACATCCTCCAGGAGTATTTACATGGATATACAACAGACAATACATTAATTTATATAGATGGCGACAGTGCATTAGATCCACATGTGACGTATTCATGATGACATATCTCTATCCTGAGAATGGAAAAAAATAAAATTCTCCGTGACGAGAAATGGGAAAATTGTCACTCTATTGGAAATATACATACACACAGGGTAGAAAGTTCGCTAAGACGGGAGTTGCACAATGCGTAATAAAAAAGTTTTTCCAGTGTCATATAAGCAAATGTTCCACTATAGTATGATATCATAGTTTAAGTTTCGTCTGGTAATTTTGTTATTAAAATCTTGCAATTCTATAGATATATTTTATCGTTTCACAAACGGAATTATTACAAAAACAACAACAGACAAAATGTTTACAGTAACACAATTAATTTTTTTATTAATTTCTTTTCGGAGGGCAAGGTGGGAAAAAGAAGCAATCTTAACACGAATAACATAAGCTTGTTCTGGACAGTTTCTATCAGAATTTTTTGGAAGGAAGGGGGAGAAGAGGGTATCTAATACAGTAAAATACAAGTGTTCATGACAGCAACTTCTGCTGAGAAATCGAAGCCCTCTTCTCATTATGAAAAGTATGAAGTTCGAAATAATTCTTATTTTTATATGCAGATTGAAAAACAGAACTCACTAATGCAAAATTTGAAGTATTACAATTTTACACAATGAATGAATGAATACTTATTTATTTCGTGCATATAACAAAGAATTTTCAAATGTGGCTTTCTCTATAATTACAAGGAAATTTGATTTTCAGCGATTCAGGAAGGCAGACAAGAAGATATAAAGAATTAAAAGAGAGAAACTGGTAACGATATTGATTTCTTTTCTCCTTTTTAAAAAAGTGAAACGTAAGATGATATACACGTTTTTAAATATATGATCCCAAGTTCCACGATATATTTTTTCTGCATTACAAACTTTGAAGTTAGCAATTTGTGTTAACAGAGATTTAATTTAATACACACACACACACACACACACACATATATATATATATCGTAAGTATGATATCTGTTTGTCTTTAGTATCAGATATCCCTGTTGTTTTGTACACTTATTCAGTGTGATGTTATGTTGCGTATTTTATAATATTCTAGTTGATGTAACTGTTCAAATTTCGGGGAAGACATTGGGACCTCCAGCTGGGGATAGATTCGAACGACGGCCATTTTTTAAATTTTCAAATCCCTTTAATGTGAGCAACAAATTCTGAAAACAAAACACAAGAAAATAACAACAAATCTTTCTTTGATTAATTTAATTATATAATTTTATGTTTAATTTTCAAGAACTCTCGTTGAATAATAAGAAAACGGAAATACTGAGGTTTTTAATACACATGTTATTGGAAATAATTATGAAAACCTAAAAGCGATATACATGAAAGGGTCACAGATAATGAGAAGTTGCAATTGTATGGTACATTTAATAACTGTACAAAATACAAAAAGATGAGTTATATAACGCACAAGTATTTTTTATGAGTTACTTGATTCATATATAGCGTTGTAGCCTTTTTATGCCCTATATTACTCAGCCAAATTGTTTAATCTTGCTGAAATGTTTACATGGAGTATCACTGACTAGCCGGAAGTTTGATTTCTATACGCTGGACATGAGGTATTTCAGTTCTTGAAGCCTTGGCTGGTTTGCATTAATACTACTATGCATATTACGACTACCTGTACTTTTATTAGCTTTAAACCGTGGAAGCTATCAACTTTGGAGCAGATCATTTACATATGATTAAGAAGTGACGTTCCTGTAGTACTTATACTCCTTTTTCTGAAAACTATTTCTATAAATAATTATTTCCAATACGGTAAATTATTTGTTAAATTCACGTACACAACGAGATATAATTTGTTTTTATCTCGTATCAAGTAAAAGATATATAAACTAAAAAGGCATTACTACGATAACACCAACCTTGGGGAGAACACAAGGCAGAAACATCACAACTTTCGATTTATCGTAGATATTTATTGGAATTGTTAATTCTTACATGATGTATATAGTTGAACACTGAACAACTGTTTCCTATATCTTAAACATTCTTTCTGTTTGTGAGGTCTTTCCGAATGCTAAACTTGTCAGCACGAAATGTTAAAACCAGTACGCACGTTTTACTTCAATGTTCTGACCAACACTATCCTGAATCATGTACATTGTACGCAGAATGTTACTCAGTATTTTTTCAAATTTTTTACAGGCACAATTTTAAACAAGTACCGTTATTTTGAAATTGCTTTTATAGTTTTTACTTTTACTTATAATTAGTTAAAAAGAGCTTCGCTGACTCATATTAGGACATTTTAAAGTATTTTATTGTTTACGTAAAATTATAGAATATTTTCGAGAGTTGACTGATTATTTTAATTCCCAAAAGATGTATTTAAAATTTTGAATAATTGTTACTGCTTTAGTGTAGTTTAAGCATTTGCATTTATGATAAAACTTCCTGCCGCCGTCCCTAATTTTGAACTACCACACGCAGGGAAAAACAGGCAGTTAATGACTCCTTACCGCTCACACTAAAGAGGTGACTGTTATTCCCAGAGGTTAAAGTAGAAGAAATGTATTGTTATATCGCACGGATTCAAACCTAGCTCGATAGCTCTGAAATTTATATATAAAACTTTATTGGAAAACGTCTTTAGCGTTAAAACTGTCTTTACTAGGACGTGAAAGCCATAGTTCGTTTGAAATTGACTAAAACAACTTACTGTTCAAAGCATTACAAACGGAGTATTACTAGAACACAGTTTTGTAAACACATGGTTATATGTGAAGTTAGAGGCGTTATAACAAGAGGCATTTTGAAAGCTTTAATACTAAATTTCACAATTTGACACGTAAGAGTACTGTTTGTTTTTGAATTTCGCACAAAGCTAGTCGAGGGCTATCTGTGCTAGCCGTCCCTAATTTAGCAGTGTAAAACTAGGGGGAAGGCAGTTAGTCATCACCACCCACCGCCAACTCTTGGGCTACTCACATTGTAACGCCCTCACGGCTGGGAGGGCGAGCATGTTTAGCACGACTCGGACGCGAACCCGCGACTCTCGGATTACGAAGCACACGCATTAACGCGCTTGGCCATGCCGGGCCCTAACATGTAAGAGGAACAAACAAAGACAAATCTTTCTCACTGAGGGCAGAAAGTGTTGATGTGTTGTAAACAAACACGCGATAAGAAAGAATCCGTTGTTTGCAGGAAGACTTCGACTCGGGAACTTTCGCGACTTAATATGAAAACTGAAAATATTCACCTGACTCATAACAGTATGCAACTTGGACATTAATATATATTATATTAATATATTTTATTGGCCCAATTTTTAGCTTAAACATTATATTCTTACCGAGACTCTTAAAAATATCATATTAAACTTTCAAAAGTGAGTACATCTGTAGAAAACAAGAGCTGTACCAGAAAATATGTTTTGCAAAACGTATATCTGGGAAGTCTTCAGTGACGGTTTCAGGTTGCAAGATGTGCGATTTCGAAAGTCTCTGATTTTTAGGTAAACTCAACTGTATCCAAGAAAGGTTGGACTTAAAACTTTTGTGACGGAATCAGAAGAGACTGACGTTTAGCAGGTACAAAAAATTCACAGTAGCAATGAAGTAGAAATATTTAAATAGTATTGAAACTGCTATAATTTGGTATTTTAAGGTGCCTACTCATGGACTGTATGACTAAGTCATAGACTTTAAGGTTTAGGCATAGTCGCCCCTCATTTAGAACTGTTGACCAGACTGAATTAAACCAAATCAACATCAATCACCGCAGGCAGTGTTACTTTTGACCAAATAGTTGTAGTGAAAGAGTTATAAAAGCGGCAGTCCACCCAAGTATTGATGATCATGTCCAGAGGAATATTGCGATCTCGAATCTTAGACCTTCCGTTATGCATCCTAGTACACATCGCCCTGCCCAAAATAGTTATAGTTCGAAATGATATTTTACATTTGTCATAAAATTACTACTATTTTGGTCATTATCATCTAAAAAGAGTGGTTTGACCATCTTGATTTTACACATGCCTCCGGTTTTGAGTCTGTTTTCTGACCGACTTAAACAAATTCAATTTAATATGGTACTATTCAGGATGGATGACAGGTCTTTAAGCACCAAATTTAGGGATTAAAAATGAAGCATTTTTCGTAACTTTCAACTTAAAGTTGTAGACAAGTCAACTATTAGGAACGTCTTTGGTAGCTTTTATGACATGAAATCTATAGAAAATCCATCGACAAGATAATTTTAATGAAGAAGTCAACAGTAAATGTCAATTTAAAATAGTCTTCATTAAGTTTTAATTTATATTCGGGTTCCAGAAACTTCCAGTTTATAATTTCCTTTGTGGACTCTGCTCTAAGAAGATCATCAGAGAGAAAAACAAAACGTTTTCTACTATTTGTATTTTAGAAACTATTATTAACTTTTAATAACAGTAATTTTTTTGCGATTCTGTTTTTGGCACATAAGTGTGGCGCTTCCTAAAAAGTAACTGTCGAAAGCAATGGCTAGCTACCAAATGTAAAGTTTGTCCAAAAAGGGAATTTATAAATAAAGTATTCAAGGGAAAAGAGTCTAGGCTTAGACACTGACGAAACTATTGTTTGAACTCCAAAAAAATGTCACTTTCAAGCACACTTGTCTGATTTAAGAAGAATAGGAGAAAAGAGATGAATGGAAAGGTCATAAAATAGACAGTGATGCAAATAACTGGAAACCATCTCAGTTAACAACTATCTTCCTCCTATAAAAACTTTTTTATTTATTTTTTGAAGTCCAGTGTCTTCCTTGCGGGAAATATCGAAACATCGATCCAGAAAAGCTTCCATTGTTTGGTAAAAGTGTGATTGCACATGAGCCAGATTGTGGCTTTCGTCTGGATATATCTGAAAACGAAGAAATGTAGTATTTAAAGAATGCACTGTTGACCAGACAGAAGGGAAATAAACTTGGCATGAAAACAAGTTTACTTTAAACAATATGACCAACAGAAGTTAGTGAAGAAAGCACATTTGGTTTTAGAAATAACGTAGTATGTTTTGTTTCGAATTTCGTGCAAAGCTAAGCAAGGGCTATCTGAGCTAACCATCCATAATCTAGCAGGGACAGACTAGAGAGATGTCAGTTAGTGATTACTATCTCTCACCAACTCTTAAGGCTACTTTTCTACCAATGAATAGTGGGATTGACCAAAACAAGCGAGTAGGTTTGGTGGAAAGGGAATTCGAACTTGTGACCCTCAGATTGAGAATCAAGCACCCTAATCATCTGGCCAAGCTGGGCCAACATAGTAAGTAAAAATCTCACATGTTATTTGAAAGAAATTTCAAATATATATCTTTGATTAGCTGGAAAAGTTGGTTTATGTATATCTGACTAACTAGGGAAGCTGGTTTACATATCTTTGACTCACTGAGGAAGCAGTTTATGTTTACCTGACATAAACCAGCTTCACCAATTAGTATCTTTGACTAATAGGGGAAACTGGTTGATGTGTCTTTGACTAACTAGGGAATTTATTTTATGCATCTTTGACTTATTGGGAAAGCTATTTATTTTATGCTAGTGTCATTTGTTTATTCAGAATTTTTGTACAAAGCCACACAGAAGCTATCTGCTCCAGTTTTGAACTGACAGAGAAAAGGAAGCTAGTGATTAGCACTTGCCATCTACTCTCAATGCATTCTCATCTGATTAGATACTAAGGATTTGACTGTCACTATTACAGAACACCCACAGACCCATAGCATCAGAACATGAACTAATAACCATAGAACTTATATAGCCTGGGAATGTTAACTGATAGACTGTGCCATCAAGTCAGAGATTTTCCTTATTAGACTATACATAACATATAGAAGGCCACATCAGGCAACCTATATCTAAAACGATTATACAAACATGATGGATAAAATGATATTTCGACTTACTTGTGACTGAAACAAAACTCCTGCATCGATAAGTGCTTTCATTAAAATCATCGACTGCTGAAAGTGAACATTATCTAAAGGAAGGAGAGAAAAACACTTTATTAGAATGCATTAGTAAATGCATCATTATTGTTATCACACAGATAAAACATTATAAAAGTCAATAAATAACCCAAAAGCACAAACTTCTTTCAAAAGAGTCGTTTCTTCTTCATCAGAAGAAGAAACGACTTTTCAAAGTCAGAGTTTCTAGGAATTTTCAGTTACTTTGTTGTGCGTTATAATGCAATGTTACTTCAAAAAGAAAAAGAAAAACAACAAGATTCAAAAACAAACATATTTGCGTCTCTTTATTGTTTAGTAAACAAAGAAAACAACAACACCAAAAGATAATAAGTAAGATGCTATGGTTCCATGTATAATAAGTATTTAAACCTTCTATCTACATTTCAGTACCTATTTACATAGTTTTTACGGCAGTGTTAGCTGTTCACTTTTTCAATGAGTGGTTTAACACAAAATTATGTGGGTAGCTACACAACAAATATTTGTAAATAACCATTTCCAGTTTTGAACTAGCAGACTAGAAGAAGAATAACTAACTGAATAGCCAGATTTAACTGTCCCTGCTGTATTACACCTGTGACCCAAAATGATAAATCTCGTGTTTTTTTTCAGAAACGGGTTACGAATCTGGAACCCTCGGATACACAGACAAGAAGGTTGACTACTGCAAGTTACGACCAGCCCTTTAGTGAAAGCAAATACGTCATTTATAGAACTAATGTCACACATTTACGTCACAGGCTAGCAAAAGTAGCATGCTTGAATCCTCAGTTGCATAGCAGTCTAATCAACAGTTTGAGACGTGAGGATATTTAAAGGGCGAGCATGTTTGGTGTGATAGGAATTCGAACCCACGACCCTCATATTGCGAGTCGAGTGCCCTAATCACAGGGCACAGTAATCCAATGAAAGGTAGGGGAGTACATCCTCCGGGATCCTTCAGCGATACTCAATATAATCTGTATGGATCTGATTCTCTATTATTAATCTCAACTAATAAAAGTTTTAATACAAGTCAATGAACAACAGGTTTTACATTTATTAATTACTGTTCCAGTTATTTCACATTATCTACATTATGGAAACTGTGTTGACTTTGATGGATTACCGTCATTTGTGCCGTGAACGAGGAGAAATTTCGTTCCTTTGATGTTTGCTACCTTCTTCAATAAGCTGGACTTTTCATAAGCTAAGTAGTTTTGTTCGGGCGACGGAAGCTGCATGTATCTTTCAGTGTAGACGGAATCTGGAAATAAATTAGATAGCTACAATTGGGAAATAAATTTCACTCTGTAGTCACACAAAGTTTGAACAACAACAAATAAAACTACGAAAGTTTTAGTCTCGATTACTAATAACATGTAGCATTTAAATTAAACTACCTTATAACTTTTGGGTAAAGGACCATTTTTTCAGAATATGTCTAACTACAAATTACGTATTAAAAGTTGTTCCTTTTAATTCGGTACATTACGTTGCGTGAATGCAGTATTTGTAGTGGAGATGGCTCAACATTTAAATATCAAAGCATTAACGTTTTAAAAATTTTATGAGGATCATGCCACAACACCCCATACAAATGGAATGCTTTATAAACATTGTGTGTCATACCGTTTGGTTGTGGTGATGACCTGACCACTCAAAAACTGCTCCGTACAGACATTTCTTTTATTAAAATTATAACTGTAGTTCTTGTAGCTAATAATATAAATAGTTTTTAGACCACAAGTATGTCTGTGGTATCCCAGACGGTGTGATGGACTCTTGACGAATGGATATAGCAAATACAATACTGTTGACACAATATATCATGTTATTGTTTACTTCCATCAAAATTTCTCAGACATATTTAATAAAACAAGATACAAGCTCACACTAGCCATCACAATACAGAGAACTGTAGCTTCCTGAGGTATTGATGTTTATCAGTCGCTAGCAACATGAGACTACTGTTAGGTAATGCTAACAGATGAAGCCACTATGGATTTCAGTAAGGACCATTTATGGGTTAAAGCCACGTATATTATATTTAAACCTTAACGACTTGATGAAGTCTATATATTGCATCACACTAAAGTAATTTTATGTTTTTGCTTGTTGAAACAATAAAGTGGTCTAAATCACATATTTTTCTACATAAAACATTTGGAATCCCATCAGTAATTAATAACACTTGAGTTAAACAAAATATTATCAATTAAATTAGAGACCTTATAATCAAAATATGGAACTACAAGCAATTTGGCTCAGAAAAATGTATTTGAAAACGCGCGAGCGCGAAGATATATCCTCCATCGCTAATTCTCGGGTTAAGCCACGCATATATTTTTCCATAATAATGTTGGGTGGTGACTTTATTTAATGATTCTTTGGAGGGCGAAAAACCGATAAAAACGGATTGGTTTTGTTTCTTGGAAATACATGTATACGTTTCCTAATCTTGGAAAAACACATTAAATGTAGTATGGGTTACATTGTCATGCGTACTCATGTTCCGTTGCAATTTACTTAAGTTAATGTGTAACTGAACCAAAAATTCTGACGTGTCCAATACTACTATGCTGATAAGCACAGATTTGCTGTGATTTGCTGCAGAGATATACGTGATTTGATGAAACTTGATTTGATAGTCTGTCTTGACGAGATGTCTTAGTTTTTGTACTTTGTTTCAATCGATACGATTGTTTTGTGGCTCGTCTTCTACCGAAGTCATACCAAACGTGCTGCAAGCTGCAAACAACTTGAAACTTATTCGAATGCTTTTACTTCACATTTTTAAGTGCAACATATATTTAAGTCCACGGATAATTAAAGGTTGTTAATAATTTGACGTTACTTCTAAGGTTATATGTTTGTATCACTCACGTTGATATACGAAGGGAAAAAAAGAAGTTTGTAATAACCAAGCTGTTTCTTTCCGCTGTTCCTACACCAAACAGATCTAGGGAAAACTGACAGATGAGGATACACCTGATAAAGAGTCCACTACAAAAGTGCACAAAAGCCCCCAAAAATTCCCATTTATTTCACCAACTTCAACACGATATCAAATCGGAAACACTAATCGTAAATCTCACCATAATATCGCCAACTTGTTACCGGAGCGACTGATATTCCGCACTTGAAAACACCAGTGTCGGTAGCAAGAGCCATGGCTGCAGCGTATCCTCCGTAAGACCATCCCCAGATGGCGATCTTTTCAGGGTCAATAAATGGTAAATCATTCTTTAGATATCTAGTGTAGAGAAAACATTAATAAAAAAGAAACTTAACAGTGAAGTCCTGTTTCATCAGAAATTAAGAGTTTACAGTTGTGCTGATGCCAATGTTATGTGTAACTGTTCTAACTTATCATAGATTTATGTTAATATGATGTTTTATATAATATTAACATTGAACGCTCAAGAAAAATAAAACAAAATTAAAAAGAAGAATCGCGTTAAAAACAGTAAATCCATACCTCAGACTAATGATAATTTGTACAAAGAAAAACAAGTCCCCCAGAAATAAAAAATGCTGGATTAATGGAAAGGATTTCCAGGGTACAGGCTATAATGTGAGATATAAAATGTACCTTAGGGTTTGGAGGTAACTAAAAAAGTAGGACCAACACTGCGGTGGGGATACACCGTTGTGGGCTTCAACACCCACCTCAAATTCTCATAATCTGTATTTTTGTTCCTTTGATTATTTAATTAATCTTCATGCAAGACTGGCTAAACGGGGTTATGATTGATAGGCGGTGTATCCCTGTCGCAATGTGGGACTTTCTTTTTCAGTCACATCCAAAACTTAGGGTACATTTCATATCCCACATCATAGCCTGTACCACGAGGATCCTTTTGATTACTGGAACGTTTTTTATTTTAGTGTGGGTTTGTTTTGTTTATAAGAAATTATGTCTTTACATATATATGCAATACACTTATACAAGATAATAAATTTAGAAATATAAAAGTATATAAATAAGAATCATAAAAAGTAAAGAAACTAGGCTGGAGACATCGTGGACATTATTTCCTCAAACTGCAAAACCCTATTTTAGCTCCATACTGTTCCTTATAATTACATTTGGTGGAGTTAAAATAGGGATATGTTGTTTGAGTAAATAATGTCTATGGTTTTACGATTCTTGTTCACTCATTGTAAAATTTCCAATTTTTCATTTTATCTTGTTTGCTGGCTTTTTTTTAATGCTCAAATATGACCAAAGGATTACTTTATTGGTAGCTAACCTTGCACACTGTAATGATAATAACATAGGTGGCACAATTTTTACTTCATACACAATATGATGGTTAGAAGACATCGTTTGTATGGTGTACAAAGCAATGAGTATCTACATATTGCAATCATCCAAATTTCATCTAATATTGACTGGTAACTCCTATTTCACTTCCTATTTATAAGATTTTTAAAGGATCGCCAGATGTTTGTAAGAAAGTTAACTTAAAGAGGTAATGATAGCATCATTTACAGGAAAAACAAAGACTTAAATACCGTTACGATCTTTCCAGTACCTTTAGTATTCTACAAAAGGTTTGGGTACAATATACCAATCCAGTTCAGTTGTAGGCTAGTAATAAAAAATAATTATAAGAATTACACACGCACACACGAAACGTCTTTTAACCAAATTTTCTTTTCACTGTGTTTTTGTGCATTTTTTATAAGTTTACGGCTTAGCAATCAATAGTGAAAGGTTTTAGGGTACTGTTTGAACGAAATTCTTACTATTTCAGTGCTTTTTCTCCCCGAACATTTTATTAATTTTATTTGCAATTCCTTGCTATCTCTATTATGAACCACTATTACTGTTACTCCTGTTATGGTCTGGACGAGTCCTAGGGGTTAAGCTACTGCTCTCCAGATACGAAAAATCAGTATTCAAGCCCGCGATATTCTGCTGAACATGGCCCGTACTTTTAGCTATGGAGACGTCATAAGAGTGACAGTCAATTCAATTTTCGGTTGAGAATACGTTGCAAGTACTTCTGACTAATTTTCCTCTCCCATGATCAGTATTTCTGGATAAGCTATGCCTGAAACTGGTATTCGTGTGTCACACAAAGTAATATTCCTGTTGAAAATGCCAAATACCTTTTATTCTAGAAACATTTGCAGCAGTAATTACGATACCCAAAACTGGTTTAACAAAATGCTCTTGGATCAGTTGCCGACATTAAATATTCACAATTTAAGGTGTCATGAATGACCAGTAAGATTATCACAGTATAAGTTCAGTAAGTTTTGTTTTCTCTAATATTTGAACTACAACAAAGCAAATCTAATGTTATTAAATAATGCTACTGAGTATTAAAAATATATTATAGAAAATACAATTATATCTTTATTATTATTATTATTATTACCGGCAAGTATTTATCATTTAGGATAAGTTTTTATTGTATTTGTATTTATGGCAAAGCTACTGAAGATATCTGCTGTCTTTCCTAATTTTAGACTACTAACCAGCCAGTCAACAACACAATTACTAACCACTATCAATATTGAGATACTGCGTTAAAACAGCGACAGTCAACCATAGATTAAAAGGTGAGAAATACTTTGAAGCAACGCAAAAATTCGGAATTGACTCTCTAGCTCAGAAATCCAGAGGGCCAACATGCTCAGCGGTTTTTATTGAGTCATACTGCAACTTCACAATAAAATGGCGCTACTAGCAGCAAGCACTTGGAGTAAAGATATCTATATTTCCAAAATTTTCTATCATTAAAAAACGGCCCCCCAGTAGAACTGCGGTTCATGTGTGGACTTACTACGCTAACAACTGTAATACACCACATACTAGCTGTAATGATAGCTAACGTTTCTGTACTTTCCCAGGTATCTAACAGAGATAACCTGCAGAAACTGTTTAAGAACGTAATATATTTCTCTCTAAAAACAGAAAATGTACGATTTATTCTTATTTTTGGTTATTTCTACTTCACTTCTTAACTTTTCAAAAAAAAAACTAATTTTACTAGAGTTCCAAGATTTAAAATAGTGTTTTAAAAATATCGTGTTAATACGCATATATCTGATGTAAAAGCTATACTTTTCAAACATCTAATAATTACCTATGCCTTTCTTTGACACTTGTGTGATGCTACATAATGTTTCTGGTGCATATTATTTATTTATAATTATTTCAATTATTGGGTGGTCGGTATTGTTTACTATTATGAAACATAACATGATGGGAATGTTATAAATGCTGAAATTAATTTTGTTTTATGAATGTAAAACTGTACTAAAATCGATCACAACTAACAGAAACTACTGAAAAATATCTGATCATTGATATGATCAGATTTAATTCATCTTTAAAGAGGCAGGCTTCGTAAATTAAGAACGTTAACCTGATTAGAAGTGAAGTTCTTACAGTATTAAGTAACATACTCTAATTACAGAAAAATGGCATCGTAAAGTCTGTAATTACCTTTTCTAAACATTTAATCCGATTAGAACTGTAGTACCAGTAAAATATAGTATTATTCAATTGATCACAACTGGAGGGCTACTCAAACCTAGTATTTATTGATTTAAACAATAATCCAATCAATCAAAACGTGAACGTATAAAATATGTAATCTAACAGTATTATTTGAATTTAGTTAGGGTTAAAACACTACTAAAGCAAACTAGTTACGAACCGGGTATTTTAAACGTGATCAGAACTGGATCACTTATTCTTTGATAGATTTTTCAAGCAGAGTATTCATGATGAAACTTTGTAGAATGGACGACAACTGCCTGTTGTGGAGACACAAGTGAAGAGAACGAAAGGCGGAAGACTTCTGAAACGTCGTCCTCTACACTTGTGTCTCCACAACAGGCAGTTGCCGTCCATTCTACAAAGTTTCATCACGGATCACTGTTATAGGTCAGTATTATTTGAATTTAGTCAGGGTTCAAACACTACTGAAAGTTACGAACCGGATATTTTAAGCATGATCAGAACTGGATCACTAATGGGTCAGTATTATTGAATTTAGTCAGGGTTTAAACAAACACTGTTGAAGCAGACTAGTTACGAATCGAATATTTTAAACGTGATCAGAACTAAATCGCTGTTATGGGACAGTATTATTCGAATCTAGTCAGGGTTCAAACACTGAATCAAATATTTTGCCACTCATAGAAACATGCAATATACTGTATAAACTGCATTGCAGTCAGAATTAAAGTTAAACGTTTACTAACCTGGAAACTGCCATCTGATCCTCTATTTCTACGCTTCCTAACTTTTTGTATATTTGGTGAAGAATTCGATCTCCACGGTTTCCACTGCCTCTACCATCGATTGTAGTGTAGATGAAATTTTTCCGGCTAGCTAGGTACGTACCCCAGTGTATTTCAAACCGTTCAGTGACAAGTTGTTGTCCTGGACCGGCATATCTGTGCGTAGCAAGATAGAAGTTCATGTTTACTTGAAACTAAAATATAAAATAAAAACTTTCAAAAAAGGGTTATTTTTAGGAATTTTTCTGTAACTGCCAAACTTACGAATGTTTTGTTTGATACTCTATTTTCTGTGTTTCTACACTCTTTTTTCAAAGCTGACCAATAGAATCTTGACATACGCTAACTTAATTATAACACTCCTTCAAAAACACAGATTCAAAACTACTGTTTAAATTACAAGTAAAGAAAAAGCATATGAAAGAAATTTATTGATGGTGAAACATATAAGACGATTCAATAAATTACTGGTCTGTAGTCTGTCTTCTAAAAATCATCACCCTTTGAAACATGTGGTATGTTTCATCATGAATAAAATAGTTCTTTGCACCTGTAAATATTTTTACTTACCTGTTATTATATTAGTACAATGTGCTTTCTTAACTTTCTAAACAGTTTAAAAATAATTTGTTTTCCATTTAAAAAAAAAAAAAACATGGACTTGGGGTTTGTCGCTTAATGTTGTCAAGGAGAGAATGAAGAAAGTTCTTCAGGGAAGTAAAATCCTGGACATACTTAGAGTTACAAATCTTTTCTATTGGTGTTATTTTAAATGTTTCTTCATTCACGCTTATTTCCCCACTCAGTTATATTTACACTACGACGGCCATTGCATATTCAGTTATTTGGTCATATTCGTGTAAGCACTACCGTGGGTTATTTCTTCATACTTCGACGTTGACGATCATTAGCTACTAATTGTTTTGGTATACTTTTACAAAGAGGATAACTGATTATTTCATCGTTAGAAAACAAACACAACCACTGTAAATAATTGTTCTTTCACTCTTTCAGACAAGGAAATTGGTTATTTTTCTTATTAATAGAAACGTTAGCACTAGTTACTGGTAATTATTTTTTTGATATGAACATTACTACTTGCTACTAAACTCTTTCTTCCTACTTCTAACTTATTTAGTCATAAATACCCAAACACTACCACAGGATACTGGGTTGTTTCTTCATACACGAACACTATCATAGAGTTCCAAATTATATCGTCACACTTACACAAATACAATCATTGGATATTGAGTTATTTCGTCATCCTTTAAGCCAGGAGGTAAGAGAAGTTGTACGTTTGCATCTAAAAAAAGAAAAACAATAAAAACACAATACAAACAGAAGTTACAATGAGACAGTCGATTACACTTAAAAATGGTGCTTGTTTAAAATATGAACAAGATCCATAATGCCTTTACAGTTACAATCTAGAGAAACTTTAGCCATAGAAAATGTCTATAAAATTATTAATTTACAAGCACTAGATCGTGTTGGGATAAGGTAATGCAGAATCATTGTTATTATTACGATTTTTATGACATTTCAGAGACATTAAAACATGTAGAATAGGTAAAAAAGTTACTGTTATTTTACTTAATTTTTTACTTAATAATCCTAGTAAGTAAGGCTTAGTCAATTTTATCTAAAATACGTTTTGGATTTATATTATTTCTTAGTGAAATTTGTAAATACATGGTTCCGCAACGTACAATATGAAATACGAATGGCATTCATAATTACAGTTCATAAGTTAGTGTGAAATCAACTTACTAAACCCGCCTTCTATTGGCACTTGGAATGTTCGGACTTTAGGTAGCGCCCTCTTCTGGCATAATTCTCGTACCGCATCATTATTATCCAAAACAGACACTACAAATCAAAAACTTAGACATTAAAGTAATTGCAAAATTAAATACATTATTATGACACATGGGGCTGTTTTGAATCATAATAAAAAGGTTCATAATTGTACGCAAAAGTGTATATATAAGAATTAAATAGAGAATTCTATAAGAAACTGACATTCAATTTTCATCACAGAATTAATTTTCGTCAACGACAAATTTTACTTTTACGTTTAAGAATCTTTTTATTAGATGAAAAATCCAATTTTAGTGAAGTTAAACGTATCATATATGAAATTATGGTTCTAAAAAAGCTTTTATTTTCTACGAAACCTCAGTAAAGTATATCTCAGGAAAGGATTTAATATTGTTAGATTACATTTACACTTAAGAGTTTCTATAAGTTTTGCAATAAGTATACTTGATACGAAAGTTTGCTCGAGAAAAAGTAATCAGAGATATACTCTTGTCGTTATAGAAAAAAAAAGGTTAAAAACGAACGATATCTCACACGTATTTCCATCATCATATCCTGAAAGATCTTTACTTTCAGAATGTAATTAAATGATTAACAGCGTTACTTTTGTTTCGATTTTCATCAAGTTATATTACGTTGAGTGAATCTTTTTGTTTTAGCCCTTGAGTTCCATTGTAAATTTCTCTTCTTTAAACAACTTTGTACTTAAATTTATACCAACAAACTGCATGTATATGAATGAAACAAGACGTGACGTTTGTTGTGTAAAACTGAAGTAAAAATGCTGATGACCTGAGCCTGTGTACCCGTACAGTTTGCGGTGCAATTTAATTTGTATAGTTACATGTTTAGATATAAAAATAAATACTACTAATAATGATGGGTACGGCCTGTTATTTTGTTGTAAATTATTCCTAGTTAATTGAAAGATTTCATTAAAAACATAACTTATCAATTTTTCAGAAAAGAATAGCAGAAGCTTTGTGTACTTCTGGTTTAATTTGAAACTAAGCACAATGCTGCACAAGGGGCTGTCCTTGCTCTACTTACACATATTGAAATCCAGTTTCTAAAAGTGTAAGTCTGCAGGCATACCGCTGTGCAATTGGGAGCATGTTTGTTTTGAATTATGCATAAAGATACACGAGAACTATCTGCCTAACTTAGCAGTGACAGATTAGAGGGAAGGCAGTTAGTCAAAACCACCCACCGCCAACTCTTGGGATACTCTTCTGCAAACGAATAGTGGGATTGACCGTTATGTTATAGAGTTAGCCTACAGGGCTAAAATGGCGAATGGAGAGCCTTAACCACCGGAAAACGTCAGTCTGTGTACCATCGGAATTGATTTTAAATTAAATATACTTTTCAACCTAGTTTGTTTCCATCGACAGCTCTCAGTTCCACTTTAGGCACTCCAGGGCCCAAGCAATCCAAAACATAAAATTTGGCACCAGGACTGAAGGTAGCGCTGTTGAATAAACAGTCTTTTCCGATGTCACACGTCAGACAATCTTCTAAGAGATGATTTCCCAAAGTCGTATCAGTTACGCTGAAGAGATGCCTCTGACCCGAATTGTTTGGTAATGTACTGATATAATATCTACAAAAGAAAAAAAAATCGTCAACCTTGACAAGTTTAGCTGAGTATTGCCAAACAAAATGTTTTAAAGAAACACATACGAAGAAAACAATTACAGTTACATAGCGGGTGACACTAAAAGAAGCAAAACAAACTAAACTGGTAGGAAAAAAGAAGTTGATTGTTTTGGTTAAACTATGTTTATCGAATGCCAACGATTATAGCTTTGTTGAACCATTTATTATAAATGTAGCAAACCTATTATTAAAGTACATAAAGTAAACGATAAAAGGTAAATTAAATAAAAGCGAAGAATATTTTATTTTGAAACAAACAATTCTGTCCTTTACGGTTTTAAATCGATGAATTCCAAAACACAACTGAAGAAATCTGTTGAACCTGTTGAGATGTCAGAAGCCATTATGGATGGAAATGGTGAAATACTAATCAATTTGGACAACAGCCTGATTTAACCATTTGGCTGTTTGAGAGAATGGCTGCAGTGTTTCGAAGGGCCCTATGGAATAGAAAATATACTAGTGGAAAGTACAGCATCAACAAGTGCTCATTCAAAATGAAGTCAATGCAGGTATAAACAGTACACGAATGGTTCTAGAAGGAAACATCTATAAGCCAGACAAGAGTGGATTATTCTACAGATTCGGACCTAGTCTTTCTTTGACAAACCAGCAAATTTAAGTCAATCTAATGATCATACGACAGTTGCTTTGTGAAAGTGGTAGCCATTTGTGATTGCGAAATCTTTGTTTCTGAATTCTGATCAAAGTTACATAAAAGCTATCTGCGATAGCTGTCCACAATTTAGCAGTGCAAGACTAGAAAGAAAGCAGCTGGTCATCACTGCCCACTGTCATCTCGTGTTACTCTTTTACTAACGAATAGTAGGATTAACTGCAACATTTTAATGCTCCACGGTTGAAAGGGCTAGTATGTTTGGTGTGACGGGGATTCGAATCCGCGAACTCCAGGTTACGAGATAAACTCTTTAACCACGTGGTCATGTTGCTCACTGCGAAATCTAACTGACCAATACGTCTTGGAAGTGAACCAAATCTTAGTAAATTCATCCCTGTTGACCAAAGAAGATACATACACACGGAACAATAAAATCTGGATGAGATATCCAAGTGTCTGGAGGATGTATTTATGAAAAAAAATCCTTCTTGTGGACTATGCTGCAACAAACCAAGTACTCTCTAATGTAAGACTTTACCTTTTTCCATAAAACACCATGCCAGTGATACAGCCTATGGATGATGACATAAATCAAGTCATTCAGAGTTTACTACAGTCTTCAGATGTTTTAAAAGTACAAAAAATATGCTGAAAATAGCGTTACAGAAGCTGTACAATCACAATGACGAGAAACCCACTTGAAGTAAAAATGTATTCTCAAGACAGCTGGTATAGATATTAGCACTTAATTAACAACCCTTATAGAATTCACTACAGCCAAAACTGACTTTATGTTCAAAGACCAAAATTACCTATAAATAAATGGCCTATATTGTTGGAAAAAAATTGTAACAAAACAACATTCCACTAAACACCAGACTTAGTTAAAAACTAAAGTCCATACTATGTAAAACGTACACCGACAAACAACACCAACATTATTTATAAAATATAACTGCCACGACTTCTATATTAGAGAAACAAGCAGAAAAACGGAAACCAGATTCAAAGAATACACACACACACAAAACAACTTCACACATTTTTGAACATTGCATATCAAATAAACACAACATAACCACAGAAAGCACCCAGAAACTAAGTAGAGAAACAAATACAAACAAACGCAAATCAAAGAAACTCTATTCATACAGCAACTAACACAAAAATTAAATCAATATAAAGGGACACCTTTTTACCAATACTAATTAATGCGCGTTTTTTTTTTCTTATAGTAAAGCCACATCGGGTTATCTGCTGATTCCACCGAGAAGAATCGAATTCTCGAGTTTAGCGTTGTAAATCCGTAGACTTATTGCTGAACTAGCGGAGGACATACTAATTAATAACCTAGCATCTGACTGCCCTATAATCCCCTACACGTTTATGCTCTTATCCCTAAGACTTGTGTCCAGCAAGGATCAGTTGCAAATTCTGCTTTTGTTAATCTGAAGATGACCCAAGAAGGTTGAAACGTTGTTCTGCACTTTATTTTAATTAATGTACAAATGCCCATACCAACCGTCTTGAGAATACATAGAAACTGTAAATGTTCATGAGGCTTTAGAAATGATAAATTTTGCCTAGTCCACCATTACGACAGAAACTACCTGTTGAATACAGAATACTGTTCAGTTTAAGAGTAATTATTTAATCATTGTTTTGTTTCATAGCAAGAGTATTATTTATTAGTTAATTACTCTAAGAGCAATAGTTATGAAAAGTTTGGTTACGTAACTCTACACGAGTGGTACGTTGCGTATGCAATTTGATTGATGTACTAGGCTTTTGTGATATTGTTGACGTCAACGTACTCAAAGTTTCTAATTTTTCTCATTATGTTTAACATTTCCGTTACTAGTGGGCTAGATGTTTCTAGCTAAAAGTAAAGTCAAACTGGTTGATTCTTAGTTTAGTCGCAACAAGCGATTTATAAAGCGAGTTTCACAGTTCCTAGTGTAACAACAGAAATAGAGAAGAATGGTTGATCCCGATTGTGTAGAATTTGACAAAAAAGACACGAGTATTTAAAGCTTTTGATACAACTGTGGTAACCAATGGGGTATTATAAGTTTGTTTGTTTTTCAATTTCGCACAAATCTACGTAAGGGCCATCTGCGTTATCCGTCCCTAATTTAGCAGTGCAAGACCAGAGAGAAGGAAGCTTGTCATCACCGTCCACCGCCACCTCTTAGGTTACTAAAAGAAAAGTAAAATTTATTGTAACACTATAACGCACTCCCACAGGAATATGAATCTGCGACCTTCAAATTGCGAATCAAACACCCTAACCATATGGCCATGCATTGCCATATTGAAGTATTATAATTACAGAGAAAAGAAATAATTCTTTTCGGTTGGACACTAAAGTAATCGAACAAGCCAATGTGACATTTTAACATGAAAGATAATTATTTAAAGCTTTCTATACTGCTGTGTTAACCCACGGGGTGAGGTAAGTGAGCTTATCACTGATTCTAATGTGATATTAAAGTAGGAAGGAAATAATTCGTATTGTCGTATTGGGTTCTGAAGTAATTAAATCAGCCTATTAGGACTTTTGATAAAAAAACAAGAAAAAGAGAAAGAATTATTTAAAACTAAATTCAACCGTAGTAAGCAATAGTATGATGTTTTTTTAAAGATACGTTTGTCTTTTGAATATAAATATTATTTTAAAATAAGTGGAGCCCATTTATAGTTGAGATTTATCGCCAGGAAATCACCGACACCTATTATAAAGAATCTTCACTCCTGTAAAAACCCTAAACTATGAAAAACTGTTTCAACAATGCCAATTTTTGTCCACAGCCTGAATACAGTGAAACTGTTGAACGTGTTGAGAAGTAAGAATGCCATTAATGATACTGGAATTCATATCTTACTCCTGAATAGTAATGATGCTATATCAGACGATCAGTGGCAGAACGTCAACTCAAGGAACCAACTGATCAAGAATGCTCACATGAAGACATCATTTTTATCGTATTTCAGTAAGAGTGCCCACATGAAGACATCATTTTTATCGCGTATCATCAATAATGCTGACATAAAGATACCATTACATGGCGTCTCATCAAGCGTGCTGACATGAAGATACCATTTCTATCGTGTTTCATCAAGAATTCGCACATGGAGACATTTCAACTGCACTCATCCGGAGTACTGAGATGAAGATACCATTATTTCCATTGTGTCTCATCAAGAGTGTAACAACAACAAAAACAGTCCACAGGGTTTGAAATAAACATTATTATTTGTTGCAAACCTTCGAAATGAAGACAAATTGTAAAGCAGACCGTGATAAGATATTATTTTTTACATATTTGACAAATGATATGCATATACAGAACAAGTTCACCAATACAGAATTCATGATCAGGGCGGCAAAAGTGCAAGCAAAAGATTTTAGAAAGAGAGATGTTAAATCCGTTTGCTGTGGTCTACTTCTGTAAACGATTGAGAGCAGTCTATAGCTACCGCTCAATATACTTCATGTTCGACGACTGACATGAGATGTGAAAGTCGTCGACATAGAGCCCATTTGTAACAATGAGAGGGAGTTGTTCAGTAATGGTATTAATTTTTATACCGAAAAATGTGACATTCAGAACACAGCTCTGAAAAGAATGGGAAAGTGTCAAACCCACACAAGCTTGAAATCTGTCTATTAAAATGTTTTCAAACAAAAATGGGAAAATGGCCATATAACCCACATATATGGAGGTCTCGCAAAATGCCACACCTCCATGTTGTATCATAAGCCTTCTCAATGTTAAAAAATATTGATACAAGATGTTGCCGTTTGAGAAAGGCTTCTCTGATTAATGTTTCAAGTCAAATCAGTGATTTACGGTGAAGTGCTGTCATCGGAACCCACACTGGGTAGGCGAGAGGAGATTGATTCCAGGAACCAAACAAGACGAGCATTAACCATCCTCTCCAAGGTCTTACAGAGACAGCTTGTCAAGCAATTGGATGATAGTTTGAAGGAATCTTGGGATCCTTCCCAGGCTTAAAGAAAGGTAGGACAATAGCCTGGCGTGAGGCATCAGTCAAAACATTCTTCGGCCAGATCTGATTAAAAGCAATTAGAAGAATAGCAAGAGAAGTATATCATAGCGTACATCATCAGGTCCAACCGATGTATTGCCTGACCAATGAAGGATTAGTTTGAGTTCCACCAGTGTACAGGGACGATTATAGTCACAGAGACAATCATCTCGAAAGGAAAGAGGCGATCGTTCTGCCCGAGTCTTAATAGCTAAGAAGGTGGAGAAAGAAACGGAAATGCAAGATACCTTGTAAAAGCTTTCATTTAGAGTATCGGTGATGTTCCAGATATCAGCTATTTCCTGGCAATTAGAAAGAAATATCGAGAGTGGAACAGAATTATATTACCCACTGAGTTTTCGAATCTTGTCCCATATGACTTTGCAACTGGTGGTAGAAGATATGCTGGTTGATAACTTAATCCAAAATTCCGTCTGGCTTTGACGTCTTATCCACCGATCATGTGCACGGGCCTGCTCAAAAGTGATGCAGTTCGAGAGTGTGGGATATCTACAGAAAGTATCCCAGACCCGTTTTTGAGTCTTCCGTGCCATGTGGCAGACAGAATTTTACCATGCATGAGGATATCGCGGAAAGCGGGTCAAGGTTTTAGGAATATATTGAGCAGCTGCTTATATAATACAGTCAGTTAGTTACTGCTGCCACAAAGTCATCTGTTGATGGCTTACAGACAATGGCAGGATCAATTTCTATGAGAGTAGTGAAATAGGGCCAGTTTAACTGATCCAGCTTCCACCGGTGCACGCGGGTCGGGTGGCATAAACAATAGCCAACTTCTCTCTAAGTTATAAAAAATGATCACTACCTCATGAATTATTGTCAACTTTCCATAAAATATCGGAGAATAGTAAAGGGAAGCAAACTGAAAGATCAATAGCAATAAAGGACTGACTAGGTGCATGAAAATAAGTAAAAGAACCAGTATCTAAAATAGAAAGAGTGTGATCAGAGAGCATACACTTTACAGACCGACCCCTCCTATGAATATCAGTACTTCACCAGAGGAGATGATGTACATTAAAGATCCCAGGATTAAAAATGGAGATGGCAACTGTTCAATGAGAGAATCAAGGTCTGATTGATCATAGGTCTCTCCAGGCGACAGACAGAGAGAACAAAGAGTGATGGTATGACCAAAGGAAACACAGATGGCTACGGCTTCCATGGGTGTGTCAAGTACATGCTGATCAACCAACAGTGCCACCCCTCCATGTACTCGTCCATCACACAGCCTGTCATTTATGTACAAAAGAACCCGCCGAAAGGTGACTGTATCGGCATGTTTCAGAGGTGTGTGTGTTTTTTTTTTGTAAGGAAAGACAATACAAGATGGTAGGAAGCAATCAGTGTTTTGATATTATCTAGATTAGAACGGAAACCTCGAGAGTTCCATTATATTAAGGTGACCATTTTTATTTACGTGTAGGCAAATTGGGTGGAGAACCCTTCTGTTAACGACCACGTCTTTTTATTTTAGTGTCTTTATTCGAGGAAGGTCTATCGACCTCCATGAATCCTGCCCTGGTTCGATTAGGCAGGCCTTTGCTGTTGGAAGAGGATTCTAGTGAGAACGTAAACGAATGATTGTTTTGCATCTTGGGGTGGGAGAAAAAGATGCATCCAAGGAAATGCCACTTCTTTTGGTTCCACAACTACTGTGGGAGTGAAGCACCATACGCCTCATATGAAGTGGTGGACAACAACTATTGAGCCTCAGGATAAATAAATGTTATGAATCGTTTTCCAACGCTGCACCTATTTTTCTTCCAACCATTTAGAGCAAGAAGGAAAGTAGGACGGGCGAGAGCCATTGCAGTTTACGCAATGAGGGTAAGTTTCACAATCACACATGTCATGGTCCTTACCACCGCAACAAGCATACGTCAAGGAATAGCGACATGACGTCTTCGAGGAAGTGAACTGTAATAACAAAACCTTCCATGGAAGGTCCCCTCACCACGTATAGAAATCCAAACCGAGGGGAGTAACTACTGAACTAAGGGGCAGCAGGGTTTGGTTTAGTTTGAATTTCGCGCAAAGTTATACGAGGGTTATCCGCCCTAGCAGTCTCTAATTTAGCAGTAAAAGACTAGAGGGAGAACAGGTAGTCAATACCACCACCTACTGCCTACTCTTGGGCAACTCTTTCACCAACGAAGTGGGATTGACAGTTACATTTTAATGCTCCTACGGATGAAAGGGTGAGGATGTTTGGTGTGACGGAAATTCGAACCCGCGATTACGAGTCGAATACCTAAACCATCTGGCCATGCCGGACCGGGGTTTGTTTTGATTGGATGTAGTCCTTTACTCCCTGCTAAACAATTTAAAATACTTTATGTATGTTTTGCAAGAGGCGATACACTGTTGCTGTTAATTACAAATTATATTCTTTCGCTTTCTTTTCTTCACCAGAAATCGCATCTTAGAGAATTAAATAGCTGTTGAATAAGAAGCTGTTGGGTTGGAATAAAAATATTGTTATCGGATGTGACTACTTAAAAAGTAACTGTCATTATTTTATTACTTTAATAAAATCGCATGGAATGAGGTAACTAAGTTTCAAATTTGAAAACGAAACTGTTGACAGTGGTAATACACTGCTGGCCAAAATTTTAAGCCCAATGAAAATAAAGAAAAAAAATATACATTTTGCGTTGTTAGACTCAACCACTTATTTGAGCAGAGCTTCGAAAGATGAAATTCAAAATAGGAAAAAATAATAAAAAAAAACGTTTTTAGCATTCAATAGAAAAATGTAAACACTATGAAATTAGCCTAAATACTAGTTGCTCAAAAGTTTAAAACCATACGAGAAAGAGGTCCTAAACAGGGTAGGAAATGCCCAACAAGTGGTCTCAGTAGTGAGCTACAACTTCAAAAATTCGATTTGGCATGGTTGCTATAAGCATTTGCAGAAGGCTGGTTGGAATGTTATTCCAAGTGGTGAAGATGGCTTCACGAAGATCATGCACTGTTTGGAACTGATGTCAATTTCTATAGACTTCCCTTGCCATTTACCCCCAAATATTTTTAACGGGGTGCAGTTTGGACGAACACGCTGGATGGTCTAAAATAACCCCGTTACTTGCCATGAAAAAGACCTTGCGGGCATTGTGGATTGCAGCGTTGTCCTGCTGAAAGATCCAGTCAATTCCATACAAGCGAGAGCCTTCAGTCAATAAGGATGCTCTCTCCAACATGCCAATGTAGTCAGCTGCTGTTCGACGCCCCTGAAGCTCCATTGTTCCATGGAAGGAGAAAACACCCCAGAACATGATGGAACCTCATTCACTGTGTCATGTAGAAAACGTCTCCGGTGGGATATACTTAACGTACCAGTAACGTTGAAAGCCATCTGGACCATGCAGATTAATTTTTTTTTCTCATCAGAGAACAAAATCTTCGTCCACTTTTCTACGTCCCATGTTTGGTGCTTCTCAGCAAAGTTTAACCAAGCTGTTTCGTTGGGTGGAAGGAGGAGTGGCCTTTGAAGACATTTACAGTTTTTAAAGCATTTTTTCTCGTAGATGCAGTCTTATTGTTCTTGAGCTGCATTCTGCGTCCGTAAGGGCCTTAATTTGTTCGACGATTGGCTGGTGTCTTGCCGGACAACCCGTGAAATCCTCCTGCTTAACGCTGACGAAATTTTCTTGGGCCGACACTTGAAATTTTCATTTTGCATCCCTTAAAGTCTTTTAAGATATTTGCAACAGCAGTTTTACTACGCCCAGTCTCACCAGCAATACATTGAGATACAATGATACATTGAGAGAGACTTTGCTTTTGCAGCTCGACAATTCTGTCACGTTTAAACTCTGTCAACTTTTTTAGCCTTGTCATGTTTTTATTCAATGTAACACAGAAGATATCAGTGGGAGATGTACGCTAATGCTTGAACACAAATGACTAAATTTTGTTACGTGTTTACCGATTAAAGCTTCGTTTCAGTATGGTCTTAAATTTTTGACCAGCTAATATTTAAGCTAATTTCATAGTGTTCACATTTTCCCTATCAAATGCTAATAAGGTTTTTTTAATTTTATTTTCCCCTTTTCTTATTTTCATCTGTTGAAGCTCTACTTAAATAAGTGGTTGAGTCTAACAACGTAAGATGCATATTTTTTCTTTATGTTCATCGGCCTTAAGATTTTGGCCATCAGTGTATCTTGAAAAAAAATTGTAAAAAATACACGTATTTAGAGTTTCCTTAATATTTTTTACCTATTTTCAATCAATGGTAGAACGGGGAAACTTTAGCAATTACCCATTACTGATTAAGTAATTTATCCTGAAAACTTACATCTTTCGGACATCTTGGCGATGGGCCAAAACTTGGACGACATCATAAGCTCCCCGAGTTAAAAACTTTCTTCTTTTATCCTGAAACATGTGCGTTTGAGGAATCATTTACAACATTGCTACTTCTGAAACTAGTTTTTTTGAGAACCTGAAATTACAATCTAAGCCGTACGATACACATTATGTTTTAACCATATCTTGTTTTGTAAGGTTTTAGAGTGACTAACGAAGTACCTAACAATTTTATTTTTACTTACTAAGCAAGAACAGATTGGTTATATTTGTTTGGATTAACTTTCGCTTCTTCTGTACTTAATTGTCAGTTAATTTATTAAAGCTCGTTTGCTGTTGCTTTTTTTTTGCCTGCATGTTTCACATTGATGGCCCCCTGTTTTCTAAAATCTTTGAAAACACTTACTTTTAAAACTCCATCCAATTAATACCACATTAGCTTAGAGCTAATAAACAGTAATAAAAACTTCAGAATTCAGAACACACTTACTTACTAGTTCGCTAACATAAAAAGCTTTTTTCAAACAAGAACACTGTAGCATGATTGTACAAAATAAAACAGCATAACACAAGTGACTAAAATTATGTTAAAATACACTGATAGTTGTCATAGCTAGGAAGCATACTTATATGTGTAAGGGTTATGAGTAAAAATGGAGTGCGTGGCTTTTATTTGTTTGCTCCCTGATAGTTTAGCTGTAAGCTTGAGGGGTTAAACGCTACAAATAGGGGTTTAATTCCTGCGATGGGCATAAAACAGATAGCCCATTCTGCAGCTTGACACTTAAAACGAATTCAGTTTCGGTTTCAATTGCATTGAACTTTTCCAGATGTTGCAGGTTCGTGGCTACCTTGGTAATCTTTACTTATCTTCAAACAATACGAGTTTATTTTTATGAATAGGACTGGAAAAAATAAAGTTCCTACAACATGATGACGATATCTTCAACATACTCACAGCGAAATATTTTATTAGTACTTACCTCAACACTGACCATGGCAACGTGGCGGAATTTTCCAGCGTCTCCTTCGTTGGCAGGAAGTCGATAAAAGTAATATTTCTTATCTGAAGTAAAAACAAGTGGTTCGTACATATCCACCCACCCAGTGGTGCTACTCTCCTCCAAATTCTACAAATATAAAATACAATATGTGATAACTTGTTA
Source organism: Carcinoscorpius rotundicauda (assembly GCA_011833715.1). NCBI lineage: Eukaryota > Metazoa > Arthropoda > Merostomata > Xiphosura > Limulidae > Carcinoscorpius > Carcinoscorpius rotundicauda. The sequence continues at coordinate 19,446,902 of CM022402.1, read as the reverse complement.
AATTATTGATGCAGTGTTGTTTTTAAATTTTTCCTTTCTATCTACTGGAATTCTTTCTAGTTTATCCCCGAAAATCAAGTTTGCGTTGATTGAAGCAAAACAGGTAGGTATTTGTACCTCATTACCTTTTTCACTCTCATCATAACTCTGGGCTCGGCATGGCCAGATGGTTAAGGCACTCGACTCGTAATACGAGAGTCACAGGTTCGAATCCCCGTCACACCAAACATGTTTGCCCTTTCAGCCGTGGGGAAGTTATAATGTGACGGTCAATCCCACTATTCGTTGGGAAAAGAGTAGCCCAAGAGTTGGCAGTGGTGACTAGCTGCCTTCCTTCCTTCTAGTCTTACACTGTTAAATTAGGGACGGCTACAGAAGATAGTCCTCGTGTAGCTTTGCACGAAATTAGAAAACAAAATCAACAGCCAACGAAAATCGAGTACGTTTGACGAAATCAGAAACGGCTAGCGTGTAACGTTGCGCAAACTAAAAAAAGAACAAAAAGTAGCAACAAAAATATCAAAGCCTTAAATGATCCTTGTTGAAGTTTAACAGTCATTGCACGGTACAGGAACGGTGTGAAGTTCATACTGCAAAGATAGAAGGAAGACCAGTCCAGGAACATGAGACAAATTTGCTGAAAGACACGTCCCATATCTAAAAATCAGTTCCCTGAGAAACGGAAGTAAAACAGCGAGATCTTGAAGTGTGATGTTGACAAGTTACACATGGATAATGTTTCACGACTCAAAAACACTGTAGAGATGTGACTTTTGTGGAATATTAACAGTAAGAAGCCATTTACTGTGCTTAGAATATAGCGTAAAAAAACTAGGTTTTACAAATATTCTTGTCTTAGGGACAGTGGCACTAAGGGGATGGGACAGATGAATCTAAAGTTAAATTGTTTGATTCAAGTTAGCACGAACATGTTTAGCGAGAGTCAATGTGAGAATACTCTGATGAATTGGGACACAATATCTACTAATGGTGTTCATCGTGTTCAAACTGTTATGATCATGGGTCACTGTAAACATTACAGTATAGTAATTACCCATAGTGTTGTATCCTCCAAAAAGAAACCATTTGGGAAGAATTCCATATTTCCAGGCGGTAATGACCCAAAGTATACGCTTATAAGAAATACAGAGCTTATTGGCAAATACAGATGGTTCAATAGATTTACAGCAAAGAGACTCGCCAACACAAAGTTCAGACTTTAATTCCATAAAACAAATTCGGTGTTTACTGGACTCCCTGTATTTGTTCGTTTGTGTTGAATTTCACGCAATGCTATAGCCGTCCCGAATTTAGTAGTGAAAGACACTAAGCTACTCTTTTACCAAGTGAAAGAGCGAGCATGTTTGGTGTGACGAGGATTCGAACTCGCGACCTTCAGATTACGAGTCAAGTGCCCTAGTCGCATGGCCATGCTGGGTCCAACTCCACTTATCACATGTAGGTAGAGAAAACGTCAAAACACAGCTTTAAGGTAATTAAAACAAACAAACAAAACCCAATCACACAAAAAACTTTGGGAAGATACTTGGAAACACTTTCACAAAGATGCCAGAGGTGACCACGCTAAATATTCTCCTCCTAATAATTTTTCTTCAAGTTAATTTCCATAGGAAATCAATGATATTTTACGTGTAAAACTAATAGAAAAACTGTTAAGGCTCTATAATAAATTTGAACATTATTATGAAAGCTCCTAAAAAAATTGATGTTAAACATAACAGCACTCACTGTTTCACATGCCCATCCGTTTCTTTCATAACAAATACTGACGGTCGAGAAATTCTGGGAACGTCGTAACCAGATGACGGCTATACGGCTTCGATCAATCCACTTAACCTGGGTGAAGTAGTGTTCTCTAGGGAAAGAAAATGTGATAATCACGCGACACGTGATAAAACATGGAAAGTTTATCTGAAGGATCTTTCATCATCTTTGACAGTCTGCATGAAACTTTCAAAGTTTACACTATCGTCCAATGTCCAATAAATATGTTATATTTTTCTGAGTGTTTTTTGTGAAGTTAACTTTCCTAGATGTCGCCTCTTGCATAGTGCTGGCAGTTACACATACGATTTAACAGTAATACGTTAGAGTGTTATTTCAGGTTATTTGAGAAAAAGGAAGATAAAAACTATCGAAGAACTAGTCTGGCCGAATAGCTAGTTAGTTATCTATAATAAAACGTAACATTCAAATTACCTACTTATTTTTTATATCCTCTGCTACTGATATTGAAAAACATTTTTTTTAGGTTTAAAGTGACCAAACCAAGTCATGCCTATTAACTCTTCAAATGAAGCTTCTTTAATGTTTTCAGACCGAGATCCATTTTTGTGAGAATGAACAATCCAAGAACAGTTCTTTGGTAACCAATAATTAAAGTGGAATAAGTAGCATTATGATGTATACATATTAATCTCGTACGCACAGTGTATTTTTAAACTATATTCTTATTCACAAAACTTTCGATCTCTCTCTACATGTTTATATAACAGTCAGATAGCTAGGAGTTTAAGCGGTATTAACACGTTTTTAAATATTATAATAGTTAAAAAAAAGTACTTCACAAAGATATTTCTTTCATTTTACGACTCTTGTATGACACCAGAGGAAGGTTGTGACCCATAGTTTTATATCTTTTGTTGCAAAACATGCACACACATTCATAAAAGAACGGCTATTGTTTCGGAAATGTTCACCCATTTCACTTGGATGAGTTGATGGTTTGAAATTGGGCACAAAGCTACACAATGAGCTATCTGTGCTCTGCCCACTGTGGGTATTGAAACTCAGTTTCTGGCGTTGTACCATCGCTGTACCACAATGGGGTACATCCTGACGAGAGAAGCTTCGATTTCCCGTTTTTGTTATGTTTAAATACATTTTAATCTATACTTACACGATTTACAGATACCATTGGTTATTTCTTGTCTTTTACGAATTTTGTTTCATTGTTGTTTCAGCTTGATTGATGAGAGGCAACTGAAATTAGACCTTTAAAATTAGATCCTTCCCCTTTCTTAAGACGCACTCACTCGCAAGGAAATTCGATCGGAGTTTCTTTAGAAATAACCAAACTTTAACAATTCATCAGGCTCATAAATCACATTTAGTAATAACATTTCTTTGAAATAAGGCTTGGCGTTTAACAACAGCCTTCTCAAATTCTAATAAAATATAATCGATTGACTGTTTCAAGTACGCAAGGGATGTATCCATCAGGAGTCCCTAATTTTGACGTGAAAGTCTATACGTCTAGAAAACAAAACCAGTTGCATCTATCTGTTGGGGTATATGACCAAATATTAGGATCTCACCGTCGTTGTTATAGCGAATAGCAACGGTGCGTGGAACACGAACCCTAGGATTCCCTGTTAGACACACTAACCACCAGGCAATACTCACCTTAGAATTTTTTTTTTTACGTACTCTCATGAAATATTACTAAGTAAAACTAAGGATTTTGTTTATTTGTTTTGAATTTCGCACGAAGCTACTCAAGGGCTATCTGTGCTAGCTTGTTGTTGTTGTTGTTGTTGTTTTGAATTAAGCACAAAGCTACACAATGGGCTATCTGTGCTTTGCCCACCACGGGTATCGAAACCCGGATTTTAGCGTGTAAGTCCGCAGACATACCGCTGAGCCACTGGGGGGCAACTGTGCTAGCAGTCCCTAATTTTGCAGTGCAAGACTAGAGGGAAGGCAGCTAGTCATCACCATCCACCGCCAACTCTTGGGCTACTCTTTTACCAACGAATAGTGGGATTAACCGTCACATTATAACGCCTCCACGACTGAAAAGACGAGCATATTTGGCGCGACGGGGATGCGAACCCGCGAACCTTAGATTATGAGTCGCACGTCTTAACATGTCGAGCCTAAAACTAAGGTTGATAAAATTTATTTTTAAAATTTGTTTATATACGTTTTATTCTAAAGATGGTTGGTTAATTTTAATTAATTAACTTTGAGTAATTCATTATGAAAGTTAAGAATTCCCCATGTGCTCAAATTTCAAGTAATGTTTGGTTGATTTGTGTTCATAACTGAATTAATTTGAATTTTTGTTCTCATTGGTAAAGACACTAATCTCATTACTAATTTTCTCGACCTCATTAATTACAAGGCCCGCCATGGCCAGGTGGTTAAGGCACTCGACTCGTAATCCGAGGGGCGCGGGTTTAAATCCCCGAAACACCAAATATGCTCGCCTTTTTAGTCGTAGGGACATTAAAATGTTACAGTCAATCCCACTATAAAGTAGCCCAAAATCTGGCAGTGGGTGGTAATGACTACCTGCCTTTCCTCTAGTCTTACACTACTAAATTATAAACAGCGAGCATAGATAGCCTTACGCGAAATTCAAAAACAAACTAATTACAACTGAAGACACGTGAAAATTATATTTTATCTTAGTTTATTTCGTCGTATATTAGAAAATAATCGGTTTTCCTGAAGCTATTCTAATCTTATTACTCCTATAATATTACTTTAAAAGTTTTGAAGTGCAAATTCTTGACATACGCACTCAAAGGCATTAAACAACAGAGAAAACGCATAAGGTTGTATTATTTTTAATGGATAAATGAATTATGAAACGGGGAGGTTTGGCCTTCGTTATATCACAAAGCATGAACACCTAATACATAAAATTCACGTTGATTCGTTTATTTATATAGCATTTCATTCTGAGAACTGAGAGATCGCTTATAAATGTCTTTATCCTACTCTTAAGTCGGATTGATGTTTCCAGAAAATGTTCACTTGAATTCTGAAGTTGGCGACAATCCAAGATGGAAACTTCGCTGCCTTTTGTAACCAGCTGACTAAACGAAATAATAAAGCTGAAAACCCGCTGTTAAGGTTTAGGTGTTTATCACAAATTATTCTTATAAAGAAATAAACAGATATTTCAGCTAAACAAATTATCGCTACGACTTTGTTCTTAAATGAAAATATCGCCGCGATTTAAAGTAAGCAAACACAATCGTTATATCTTTGCTCTTAGTACTCTAATTTAATTTGCAATTAAATAGAATATATATAGTTTATAAAATGTCAGTGTATTAAGTCTAGGGTTGTAAATTTCGCCAAGACGTTGTTTTTATGAGAATTTATAGTAGACGAGTCGTTAAAAAGTCCTTATTAAGAAGGGTAAGAAGTCCGAGGCTAAAATTTATTGTGAAAAAATCAAATTATCGCTCATATATATAAAATCAATTCCTTTTTCTATACAGAAAGTTAAGCATGTTTCGTTAGAGATTACGTCGTAAAAAATGAAAGAAAAACAAACACACTCAAGACAATAACCGACAAAAGACGCATAAAAATTGTACAGAAGTATCAAGTGAAACATCTACATATACATAACATCTCACTCTCCAAGCAAATAATACTGGGTAACAAATGGTGGTCATTTACTGTTTACGGTATGAAAACCATTTTACGGTAGAGAAAAGTTGTGTTTTATCAAACCTTATCTAAACAGTCTTTTTAAACAGCTTTAAAAGTAATATTAGTTTTAGAACTAATTTAAACAAAAATCATTGTCGCCCATTAATTTAGAATTCCACTTACTTGGTGACAACTTTTATTGATTGAGAGAGATTTATGTCTAATTGTCACTATGTTTAAAAATCCGATGTTATCTCTCAGCTTAAAAGAAACTAACAATTATGAAAACTCAGCTATTATAGTTGATGTTTCCGAGTCATAAGAAATGCAATAAAAATATTTCGTATATAAAAAACATAGACAGCCATTTACCTTTCTTGTATTTCTTTTGGTGGACGAAGACTTCTGGGAGCAGGGACATTTGACGTAAACGTGACGTCAACTACCCATAGTGTGGCTATTGGGTTTTCTGTGCCAGGCTATTAGGAATAATCAAACTGAGGCGGTTTGCAATTATATGTTTTATTTTACAGTAATTTCATGTTTAGTTTACTATTCTGATTGATAAAAACGAAATACTAATTTAATATTAAAACCGAGAAAGGCTGTATTTTTACCCGAAAAAAAAAAAGAGAAATTTTAGAACACTTTTTTTAGAAAGTCGCTTATATAAGTAATGAGGCCATGATAACAAAACAGCAGCGTCATCAGATGAATCACAGATACTGTTGATATTACAAAAGAACCGGATCTTTTTAAAACTATTTTATTGATATGGTTCCGCGCGGGCCACTAACTACCATTTTTGTAAGGCAATTCTAAACTTTCAATGTGTAACAATCAGAACGCGGATTTTTAACATTTCACTGTTTTATATTATTGGGTGTAAAAGCATTTGCGATAATTCTAGCTAAGTTAACTCCAATACTGACATCCATAATTGAAAATGGTGTCAAAAACAACTCTTCTCGACATTTTCTCCCCTTTTTTATGTACAAAAGCAACAATGTTTACAAACGTTCTGTAAACTGGCCTTACTCATTCACTATTGATACCCCACAATTAATATTTATGTCTTATTTCACTAGTTCGCGAGAAAACAAAACAGTTTTTTTAATGTTCTTAATATCAATAAATACCTTAGGATATCTGATTTTCACCATAGCTGGATAAATGTTGTTTTCATCCATGTAATTTCCATACCAAGGGTACTGGACTTCGGGGACTAAGCTATCATCAAAGGAAGCAAAACACAGTCTTGTACCATCCTCTGACCACCAGATGGGGTTATTTTTGCCCAATATTTCTTCTGCAAAAAACATTAATTTATCGAATGAATACATACATCAGAAAGCGTGTTCAAATTTCACAAAATACTTTTAAAATCATGTTTAATATACATGTTCAGTACTATGCAAAAGTGTTAGGACAAGAAAATATTTTGTTATTCTTTCCATTTTTGAAGCTTATACATCCATGTCATCACAGAATGTAAATTTCAACATTATGGTAATACTTCACATATCTCTGTTGATAATTAAATAAGCCAAGGTGAGAATACTTATTATTTAGAATTCTGGTACACTTGTACCTAGGGCATGTCATAAGAGTTCTGCTACTGATCAAATTTAGGGTCTGAAATTACTGTGTTAACTTTTCAGAAAGAAACTATCAAGGACTGTAATATGATACCGATATATGCTACGAGAAATCGATTTAATAGCACACTTCAGACAAACCATGATGAAAACAGTGTTTAAAACTACAAATGTTAAGTTTTGTTATCATGCCACAGTGCAAAATGCGTATAGAATTGTAAGTACGGTGAAGTTTGCACAAGATATTTTTGTGATGCTGGTTGGACTTTCCAACAAATTGCTGCACATATTTAAAAAAATTCTCTAAACACTGTCAACTACACCCTAGTTGAAACCAAGATAGGTAAATTTGTAAATAGGAAAGGAAAGAGGCAGAACGCATAAATTCAGTAACACCCGAGCATGAGAGAAATGAACATATACCAAACGATAGTAAAGTTTACAATTCTACAGTATCAAGAAGACTCAACGAGAATGGAATATCTGGTTGTGTAGCAGTTACAAATATCTTTATTTCGATCTCCAAATATTATCAAGAGACTCAAATTTGCCAAAAAAGTACAGAACTAGACTTCTGATGATTGGAAAAAGGCGTTATGGACGGGTGAATCCAAGTTTGAAATATTTGGCTCAAAGCGTAGTCTGTAGGTCTGGCAGAAGAAAAGTAAAAGATACTCATCTCACTGCATAGCACCTACCATGATTTGGAGTATGTATTTCTGCTGGGAAAACAGGAGGTATTTGTAAGATAGCTAGAATAATGGACCATTACAAGTACCACAAGATACTGGCCGATCTTGGTATTGTGTATTATTGGTAAATGATTCTACTTCCAAAAAGATAATAGTTCAAACACTCATCCAATCTATGCAGAAGTTAAGAAAGAAACTGCTAAGGTCATTCACACAACCTCACATTGTCAACATTTTGACAAATCAAAAGTTACTTCCAGAAAAACTTTATGTCAGCGTATTAAAAACATTTGAAGAATGTTTGTTTTATTTTTGAATTTCGCACAAAGCTCTACGAGGGCTATCTACGCTAGCCGTCCCTAATTTAGCAGTGCAAGATTAGAGAGAAGGCAGCTAATCATCACCACCCACTGCAAACTCGTGGGCTACTCTTTTACCAACTAATGGCAAGACTGACTGCCACATTATAATAACTCCACAGCTTAAAGAGCAAGCATGTTTGGTGCGACCCTCGGATTAGGAGTCGAGCGCCTTAACTACCTGGCCATGCTGGGCCTCATTTGAAGTAAACTCCCAAAGGACAATTTGAAGAAATATGTTGCAATAATATCTGACAAATTGTCTACAGTTACTAAAGCAAAAGTAGAAACAGAAATTATCAACTGTTTGCACTTACACAGAGTTTCTCTATAGATTATTTTAATGTTTTACTTATGATTTACCTTCCATTGTTCTTTTAAAAAGAGACTAAATCTATTTTTTTTACTTTGTCCTAACATTTTGTACAGAATTGTAGATACTAATGTTTTCTAAGCTAAAAACACTAGATAGGAGTACTTTTATTATCGGTAAAATATGCGAGTTAAAAACGGGTTTAACTGTCGTGAAATCAATACACATTAACAGTTTTCGTATACACGAGTTTTGAGAATGCAGTAAAAGAAAGCCACATGATAAACAGGAGCCTTAGGATGAAGAAATTCGGAATACGTAAAGAATATATCTCTGGATGTAATTTCCATATTTGTGCGAAATGATTAATCAAGTGGTGCTAAGACAAAGAAGACCCATTGAACAAGTCATTCAAGGCCCTTGAACCTTTCTTGTCAATAGAGCAACGTTTCTAAATTTATCTTATGATTGTAGTATTATAGCACAAAAATGCAAGTTTATAAAAAAAAATCACTTTTTATTTACTTTCGCTGCGCTGTGTGTTAAAGTAACACTTACAATAATTATTTTATAGATCTTTCCGTTTTAATACCAATTGTTCTCTAAGATAATTTAGCATATCAAGTGCAGATTAAAAGTACCTTCATACACCCAGTCGGAAATTCCGTTAAAGATCGTCTGACTAACTCCGCTTCTGGTGATACGTTTTGGAGGAATGTCTCCAACATATGCCATGTAATAAATGTCGTTGTTTTGTACATAAACCTGCAAAAATACGTAAGGTAATAAATTTTACCTTAACACAAAAGTTTCCATTTCACATACAAGTTAAGAAAATTCCATGAATGTTCTTTTCGGTTGAGCCCCAAGACCCTATAGGTACTATATATCCTACTAAAAGAACTAGCACTGAATTATAAAACAGCTTGAGCCCATATCAGAATATTAATGAGCTTTTCTTCACTAATCTGTGCATGATTTATGGGATACTTCGTTTTTCGTTTTAAATACAATATACAAATAAAATTCTATATGCTATGCTATAGTTTCATGTTCTAATTGTCTAGTTTTTCATTATTTACCGTTTACTCTGTGCATATGTATATACATAGACACACACACAATCAGAGTTTTATTTTTAGAACAATAGCAGTTCAAAGTAAATTAGTGGCCGAATGGTAATTGAAAATAATATAGTGCAATATGGTGTCTGTTATAAAGGATATGCCGAACATCTTAAAAATTAGATTTAAAACAATATTTTGATTTAATTTTAAATGCAAAGCTACTCGATGGACTGTATATGCTTTATCCACCTATGGGATCTAATTCTGAATTTTAGTGTTATAAACTCATAAACTACCATTTTTCTGTCAAGGGTTATAACAGCAGTGCATTAATATCAGTCCTAATTAAATGTCATTAACACGGGGATCGTAAACGAAACGAATTCCACGATAAACGAAAGGGGAAAAAATATCTCGACTTAGATGCAATAATAGTTCCAGCTATTCTTGTGTGGCAGTTGTTTGAAGTGATTTAGTTTATCTGTAGACTTTGATTTACGTTATGTAGTTTGTCTATAGCCATTGTTTTACGTTATGTAGTTTGTATTCCAACTGTATATACTTACAAGTTGACTACCAGTTGGTCCCCAAGAGACATACTGTAGTTCAGCATTGTCTTCACTTGGTAATAATGGCGAGGTTTGGCTAGCCGATACAGAAAAAAAAAAGACAAAGTTTTACTATTTTATCACCACAGTTTCATAATTATCAGATCATATATCACTAACTTATCACCTTCCTAAATTATTACCGTTACGGGTTTCATTATCAGTGTTTAACAAAAACTCGAGTGGTTTTTAATCGCTACTAATGTCCGAGAACAACAACTCATATTCAATATTTTAAAATATTTTCCAAATTGGAAACCTTTACAATTGGACATTATTATAGATATTAACGAATAAAACATATTCCTTCGCAATCCAATATTAACAAAATTGACACTATTTCAACACAGTAGCAGAACTTCGTTTGCTTCAAACTGAACAAAACAACCACCCCTCAAGATTTAGAAGCGGTTTAGCTAATTGTTAGTTTCCATTTCATCGTATTTATCTACCATCCCTACCCATCATTCCAAATATTTGTATAAACATCACGTGACTTCACTTTATTCACCTAGGAAACGTCTGTACCAAGAGTTATTAGTTACACGCGTAGGAACGTTCGATTTTTAAGAGGTACACAGAACACCGAAAAGTTTAAAAGAAAATTTTTAAAACTGTGAATTACCAATAAAGAGTTTTAATCAAATGTATAAGTTCATGCAATAAATGACTAGTACTGAATTCAACTTACTAATTTTGGATGTCAAAATATTTGTATTTCGCTGTATAAGAGTATCTAAATCTCTAGAAAGAGAGAAAAAACGTATAAAAATTTACATTAAAGTGAATTTTTTTCACTTGTGAATATCAAACAATTAACTATTTTTCATATTTTAAATGACAGAAGAGTAGATATCGTAAAAACACATATATATTTATCTTCCCCAAACAGTTATTAACGTTGAGGTAACTTAACTACACAAACAATGAAAACACCAATGAAAACTTTATATAAATATAATAATATTGTCTGCTATATGTCCACGTAATTATACGTTGCGGGATGAGGATGGATCTAAAATTAGATCCATGCGGTGTAGGTACATTCAAGTTTGCAGTGTTACCTCTGTTCATGGATCTTCGCCAAATTTGTTGCGATGGATTATTAGGTTCACGTGGAGATACACAGAACTATGGGGTTTCACATTTTGTGTTTTGCAGTATTTATGGGCGTTTTTTACGATTTTACAATTATGAATAAGGGAAGTAACTTTTCATGTCATAAGACAACCTTTCATTTATCACTAATTTACATAACTTTCGTCCAGGTGATGGATACTCCGGCTAATGAGCAATAACATTGTGTTTATGTTGGTTTTTGTCGGTTTTTCTACGTGTTAGAGGAAGTGAAAGAAATTACTTATTTTTCTTCGGTTTACAAGAAACAGAATAAGAATGTATGGTCGAATAAAGAGTCATACTATGCAACTATTGTATTCTACATGGGTAAGCAGGTACACTGACGTATTACAAAAGACATTAACAAATATTTACAGATCGTCTTAATATATAAAAATAAGAATAGGTAGTTCCAACTTTATATACCTATAGATCCACTATCAAATGTCATATACGTCTTATGCAGTTGTCTCAGTTCGAGTTTTTCCAGTTATGAACCATAACGAAATATACATTAATTAATATACCATGTTATATGCCACACGCTCCTATGTTTGATAACAGTTGTAAAGTTCTTTCATGGTCTTAGTTTAATAGATAAACATGGACCACAAAAAGTATAAGTTAAATATAATAAGATCCTATATCCTATACTGAACATTATATTTGATACAACTCCTACGGACTGGACGAGAAACAATCACACACATACCACATAAATGCAGTATAGTTGTTTTACACGTGGAGAATACCGGATACATTTTGGACGTACATAAAATGAACTACGTAGTTCCGTTTGTCTCATTATTATATTCTCAAGTTTGTTTTGCTAGATACTTTCTGACCGATTCGAGATGTCCATAAGAAAAAACAAACTAGGGTGGTTTTTTTCCTATACAGTTAAGACATGCGCTCGTAATCTGGGGGTTACGGGGTCGCATCCGAGTCGCGCTTAACATGCTCGCCCTCCCAGCCGTAAGGGCATTATAATGTAACGGTCAATCCCACTATTCGTTGGTAAAAGAGTTGGCGGTGGGTTGTGATGAGTAGCTTCCTTCCCTCTAATTTTGCACTGCAATGGCTAGCGCAGATGGCCCTTGCGAAGCTTTGCGCGAAATTCAAAACAAACCAAACCACACATTACCTCTACCAGCTACTTTAAAACTTTCTAAACACGTTACGAAAATTATTCGATATCTGTGGACAAACTGTACAGAGCTTCATGGAGGTAAGAGGAAGGAGGTAGTTTCCCCACCTCCAAATCCTGAAATATTGTTTCGAAACCAACATTGGAGGAACAAGAAATTCGAAATGAAACAGTAAACCACACATTCATCACAAGAAAGAGTAACAAAACTATATCATGCTATTGATTAAGTTACTTAGTCACTCTCCCATTATGGAAAACCGTCTCTAAGTAATTTTAGTGGCATGACTTGCACGTTGTTTTCAGGAGATGCTTTAAGATCCCACGCAAAAGGATAGAACTTGTTTTATAGTAGGAGTTAAGAAGTGTAAATAACAGATGATCAATGGCTGAACAATATCATCAAACTGTTATTTTTAGAGGAAAACTGACGATTACGATAACATCCATGGCATTCAGGCTTAAGAAGTTACGGGAATAATGATCTGTGAAACAGATAGAAATGGTTATTGAATGTTCTTCCATAAGAATATACATTGATTTGGCTTAAGGTGATAATGCTCACAATACTGGTACACGTACCTTTTATAACTGCATAAATACACTTACTTTTCTGATAGGTGTAATTATACTTACCTTTCCAAGTGCATAAAAACTTACCTTTCTGACTACAAAAATAAACTTACCTTTTCTGACTACATAAATATACTTACTTTTCTGACCACATAAATAAACTTATCTTTCTGACTTCATAAATAAACTTACTTTTTTTACTATATTAATATACTTACCTTTCTGACGACATAAATAAACGTCCTTTCTGATAAAATAAATGCATACATCTTTCTGACACGTATAAATTTACTTAATCTTCTAACTGCATAAACGGACTTACCTTTCTCTTTGCACAAATATATACTTACCTCGCTGAAAATTCGAAAGGGTACACTTACTTTTCTAATAGCATAAGCAAGTAAGACATATTTTCTATCAGCAGACAAACTATAGCTGTAGACATCGTATAGTCTCTGCGAAAGGAAACAAAAAACTTTTGTAGTTAATTTGGAAGTACTATTACTTATCAAATTTAAATATAAAACAGTTTTTAAAGCCACTGTTAAGTCTAGGATATAATTACAATCAAGACTTTTTACAGCACTATCAGTATAAGCTATACATTTTGTATTTGTATTTTAAAAATACTTTGTTACAGCACTGAGGCAACGATTTAATGAAAACAATTTTTTCTTTAAATCAATCCGAGGAGTTTAATGGTATTTTAAAAATAAATTTTGATTTTATATAATAAACTTTTATTTTTTTCACATTTGGTTTTTAATTGGCTTGTTGATGAGAGTTTCTTACTAAACTGTTTCAGAAAAAACGGTTTTTTGAAATTTATTCCAATATATGACACTAAGACTTATTGATTAAAGTATTTGCTTCTAATTACAGCAGTTTTTCCAATTACTTTTCATATTCAATCGTATAGTTTGCAGAATTAAGGTATTTACAACGTCGATTCCAGAACCAAATTTCAGTAACAAGATTGCAGCTAAATAACCATTGAAGTAACATGAAATTGAGGTAATATAACCACTACGGATCAAAAGAAAAGTGTGGAAAAAGGTAAGACTGGTAAGCCATTCCCAGTTTTAAGCTTACGGACTAAAGGAAAGCTTAGCGATCAACAGTACCAAGGACCAAACTCTTGGACCTATTCAGTTGGAAAGTGGGATTTGAAAGTTACCGTTATAAGTCACCGATATCTCCAAAAAAAGCAGTGTTTTTTTTTCAGCAAAGGGATGCAAACCATGAATGCTCGTATATACAGTCTAATACTCTGACTACTAATACCCCTCGGTGGGCTAAGCAAATAGCTCTTTGTGACTTTGCTATAAGAAAAACACACACTACTAATACACGCCCGGTTTCAAACCAGTAATAGAAAGTAAAAGAAATTACAAGAGGGCATTTTTGTGCATCTCATGAAACATTTGAAGAAGTTTATTATTATGATAAACTCTGGTGTCAAAAGTTTTGAATTTAGATAACCATTCTCGGCCTCAGACGATTGCAGAAACATGTAGATAACTAGGCCTTTTTATTTTTTAAACATTTTTTTTCCGTAGGAATTCCTTCAAGCATTGTTTAGAAATAATATTTACCTAATCTACTTTTTCTCAGCTGGCCACGTATAATATTGATTTTATTTCTTGGTTGTGAGATAACTGGATTAAATTCTGATGAAAAAACATTTCATAGAAACTGATCACTTGAGTTATCTGAGAAGAAGGATAGCTCCAAACATCTTTTGAACTAACTTGTATGGATTTATAGTAAAGTTACTAAGAATATACGAGGCCGTCTCTGATTTTTAACCACCGACCAGAGAAAATGGCCGCCAGTAGATAACACTCTATACCTGCCCTACGGGAGCCTGGCATGGCTCAACTCGTAATCCGAGGGTCACGGGTTCGAATCCCCGTCCCACCAAACATGCTCGCCCTTTCACCCGTGAGGGTTTTATAATATGACAAGCAATCCCACTATTCGTTGTTTTAAAATAGTGAAAGAGTTGGCGGTGGTTGGTGATGACTAGTTGTCTTCTCTCTAGTCTTTCACTGCAATTAGGGGCGGCTAGCGCAGATAGCCCTCGTGTAGCTTTGCGCGAAATTAAACAAACAAACAAACTCTGCCATACGAAGTTGATTACTGCCTTTTTAAAATATATTCCAATAGATGGTACTAAGACTTATTATTTAAAGTATTTTGGAACAAGATTCAATAAGTCTGTGATTATTTTATATTTGTTGAGATATACATTAGTGGGAAACATATCTAACATCCAAGACTTCCAAACACACGAACCCAGTACAGATATTTTTAAAGCACAGAAATAAATCTAACTTTCACTGTTTCTCCATAGGCTTTATATAGTTTTTAAACGCATTAATCTAGTAGAGAATATCACAGAACAGCACAGAAAATTGTGAACTAATCATATTGGAATTTTAGACACTTAGTAGGCCGATCAATCAGTGTTTAAGAAGAGAGATCGAAGTTTCGCTCTTATTTTAAATATGAAAACAAAAAACAGCCTGAAAAGCTACTTACAAATGCCGTGTTTAACATGAGTACGGTTTTATTTAACGTTTCAGCATTGTACAAAATAAGGGTTCCATCAAAAGTTCGGTAAATAAGTTCTTTTTCTGAAAAAAACACACACACAGAAGTATCACTTAGATATTGCAATATAAACGAGTCAGTGTAAGTACATTTAGATGCAACCTATTACCTGCGTTAAAGTAGACCAGTAAGAGAAATATAAAAAAATATCAGTGATTAATCAAAATAATTAAGTTACTTCTAAAACAGTTACTCTGTTACAAAACATTAAAAATACAAGAAACCTTCGTAATGTTTTTAGAATTTACCTTAAAGTTTCTAACATCTATTATATTAGGCACTGTCTAAAGTTCAGCGTGCCAAACTGTGTATCGTGAAGTCCAAGGTTCGAGCCCACTATATGCTGCTCAATACATTTCTCACTTTTAGCTAAGGACACGTTAAAAAAAAGTGACAATCGATTCCATTATTTGGTTTGGTGTATTTTTGTAAGCGACGGATACTACTGGCTTCCTTTGGCCAACAGTCAGAGACAACTGTGTTTGACCCACGGAGTTTTAACCTGGCCGTTTAAACCCATACTTCTCATAAGGTTCCATTCTTCTAGAAAATACCATATATTAATACTGGATACGGTGAAACAACATAAATCTGTGGAAAACGTAATTTCAACTCTAGAAATTGGAGCTCGAGTGAACGTAAAGAAATATTTAACGTGATATTTGAAAATTAATAAAATTATGTAAAAACTATGTATAAGGTAAAAGAACGACAATCTTATTTTATGTTCTGTGTTGTTGTAACCTCAGCATAAGACTTGCACTTTAAAGTTCATTTTATGTTTTTTGTGTTGTAACCTCAACGCAATACTTGCAGTTTAAAGTTTATTTTATGTTCTGTGTTGTTGTGACCTCAGCATCAGACTTGCACTTTAAAGTTTATATTATGTTCTGTGTTGTCGTAAATTTAATATAATACTTGTATTTTAAAACTTATTTTATGTTCTATGTTGTTGTAAACTCAACGTAAGACTTTTATTTTATTACAGGCTTGCCAGACAAACAGAAAGGATTCAAATATTTGTTTCAGCTAATGTTTTTTCGCAATTTTCTTTCAACCTTTTGAGCTGAGCGTGGTCTAGTAGTAACATTCCAAGCTGCGTATGGGAAGCTCCAGTGTTCGAGAAGCAGCACACTTTCACCTATGGGGAAGGCAGAGTTATACCTATTACAGTCAATACCATTATTCGATGAAAATTAGCTGTATAGGCAATGAAGGCTGCTGACGAAATGTCTGCCTGTCTGTGATTAGCAGTTCAAATTGAGGATTAGTAATTTTCGAATCCCGAGTTAACTAACCTTGACGTTCATAGGCTTTAGATCATGTTCAGAATGAAAAGACAAATTCTTATTTTGATTTAAGGTTACTTAAATTCAAAAATGATTTCCCGTTTTGTATATGTAATCTATTAATTGTATCAAGTTTAGAACTCTGTATTATACTTTGGTGTTATTTAATAAGTATGCTTTCGATATATTTTAATATTATCTGATTTAATTGATATTAAAATTTTCAAATGCCCTTACCCGATATCCAGGTGCCGTTAAACCTCCTGGGTATCAAACTGCCATCTAAAACCTCCATAAGGTTTAGTCTTGGATTTCTAACCTTGGGCCCTTCATTATCTACTCCAGAAAAGCAGCAGATAAAAACGATAAAAAGTTTCAACATACCTATATACATAAAGTAGCTAAGAATTCTAAGAACTTATGAGTGAAAGCAAACAATATGTGTACTACATCTGCTATATTGAGTGCCGACAAAGACTTTCGCTCAATACCAGGCCTCTTCAAGTTGTCTGAGATACAACAAACACAGTAGTGGTCTAAGTGTTATTTACAGAACCAACTTTCATGAAGAACAGCTGTTATGATGTGATCTAAATTAAATTCGTGAATTTTAGTTATTATCAATTTTATCTAAAATACTTTTCATGTAGACAGCAAATTTAAGGACAATCTTTCATTACATCGCTATCCAAGTTTTCTTTCTCCCAGTATTGAAATTGGATGATAAAATCTTCGTGGTACATTGGGATCAATCTAGTTTATGAAGCCAAACTCTCTAATAAACTTTAGTCCTAACTGTAGTAATTTATTAAGAATCGAACTAAAATATTAACCATTAAGCACCGTTTCTCATGGAGAATGATGTGTAAATTACCTCCAGAAACACTACACTGAAACTCAAGTGTTATTTTTTTTTCAATCGAAGGACAAATGTATTTATAATGCATTTTATTTCTACTACTTTATACAAACACACACACATATATACATTTGTTTAAAAATTAACACTAAACAGAATCATGTGGTCTATAGTTTACTCCGCCATACTGAACGCCAAATACATACATTCGCCTTAGCTGTGCTGTAAATCTGTTTAGTTATGTGCATAGAAAAAAATTTATCGAGATATTGAGAGTAACATCAAGCCGTATATTTTGGCAAACTCAATGTTTGTTTTTGTTTTAATTTTGCGCAAAGCTACACGAGAGTTATCTGCAATGTAAGGCAGCTAGTCATCACCACCAACCGCAAACTCTTGGGCTACTCTTATATCAACGAATATTGAGATTGATCATCACATTATATATAACACCCCCACGGCTCAAAGGGCGAGCGTGTTTGGTGTGACGGAAATTGGAACCCCTTGACCCTCGGATTACGAGTCGATTCCAACGTTTGGAAGAGAACATATAGCCCCCTGTGTAACTTTGTGCTTAACAGTGAACAAAGGGTTTCGAAATTAAAAGACATTTACTAAACTATTTATATACGCGTCTTGACATGCATAACATGCTGGGCCCAAACTCAGTGTTTAGGTCATTGGAAGCGCATTAAGCTTTACTAAGCCTCTTGTATTGATATGGATTACTAGAAGGAAATGTTCGACGTCAAATATGGAGGTGCTAAATTAAACAGAATGTTTTTGTAAAGTCAAGCTTAAAACCTCAGATTTTTACCTTGAAGGTAAACTGCACAGATCGTTGCTGAAAAAAATAGGATAATAATTATATGAATGCCATAGATTAACTGGAATAGACACAATGGCAAAGTTGAGCGACATTTGTTATATTTTCAACCCAAGATTCTAAGACGTGTACAATATAATAAATTATAATAGTACTCAAAATATCAGATATTATTTTAGAACATACAGGAGCATAAAAAATTAGTCAGACCACCATAACAACGTCAGAAAACTGTTTATGTCGAGCATGTTATGCATGTCACGACGCGTATATAAATAGTTTAGTAAATGTCTTTTAATTTCGAAACCCTTTGTTTACTGTTAAGCACAAAGTTACACAGGGGGCTATGTGTTCTCTTCCAAACGTTGGAATCGAGCTCTGAATTTTGATGTAAGAAGCCTTCAGGCTTATCGCAGAGCCACCAGTGGTGGAGATTAGAAAGATCAAAACGCTGGGACAATTTTTATTCTCTACGCTGTTTCTTTTCTTCTTGTATCTAAACTGATGGTTCAGAAATTGCACGAAAAAGTTATTTAATTTTACTTATTAACCGAAACAGTGCTTAATTAATTTCACTAAAGGTATTTGTCGTCGTCTATATGAGTTATTTAAAAAAAACTAAAAATTACAAACACTAAAATACTTCTTGTCTATAGAATTATATATGTTTCGGTCCCCTGGTGGGATAGAGGTAAGTTTACGGACTTATAGAAGAAAAACAGAGGGTTTTCTTCATTCCTTTACAATGGACACAACAGATAGCCCATTGTGGCTGGGACAGAGGTAAATTTACAGACTTACAACTCTAAAAATTCATGGCTCTATTTCCCTGCGATGGACACAGCAAATAATCCAATGCGGTTTCGTTTTAAAACAAAAAACGCACGTTGTTTTGTCATAAAAATGAATGTTTTAATAAATTATCTTTATGATTTTGAGCTTCTAGTTTTACAGTTGAATGATCTGAATTAATAAAACGAAAATCTAATGTTGTTGTATATGCGACACATTCTGGTCAAGCATGCGCTGTGTAATAAGTTATGAAATGATAAACAAAAAGACAATGCAGCTTTTAAAATGATCAATGAGATTTTTCATAACTCATAATTTTACTTACGAAAACTCTATTTAACAGTTACCATCTCTTATCCTTTAACTAAAATACTATACTTAATTAGTTATTTTAAAATAATTAGTATGTGACTTAAAATCTTAACTTACTACGAAATTAATTCAGAATTTTTTAATGCACGATTTTATTTGTTCGTCATAATCCTGGTAATACTGCTTGTAACAGCTGACAACTATTTTAACAGATTATGGACCGATGTAATATGTTTATGATCACATTCTATAGCAATGTACAAATTACACTGTGTAACACAAAACTTTTATTCCTGGGTAGTATGTGTTATTTCTTAATTGCTTATGTTGTAAAAATACAGAAAAATGGCCATTATTCCCTTCAAACTTTGCTTTTATGACCTGGATGATGAAACTTAGAAATTAACCTATTTTCTATGTGTGTGTGTTTCCTTATAGCAAAGCCACATCGGGCTATCTGCTGAGCCCACCGAAGGGAATCGAACCCCTGCCGCAGTGTAAATTCGTAGACATACCGATGTACCAGTAAATAATTTGGTTTGTTTTGAATTTCGTACAAAGTTACACAAGGGCTATCTGCGTTAGCCGTCTCTAATTTACTAGTGTAAGACTAGAGGAAAGGCAGCTAGTTTTCACCACCCATCGCTAGCTCTTGGGGTACTATTTTACCAACCAGTAGTGGGAATGACAGCCATCTTATAACGCCCTCTCGAATGAAAGGGCGATCATGTTTGATTTGACGGATATTCGAACCAGAGACCCTAAGATTATGAGTAGAGTTTATGAAGAACACATTGAAGTTAACTTACTGATTAGAATATTATACTTACGTTCGCACAAATCTGATTTAGTGAATATCGTTATCAGTTTTTGCCCGTTATTTAAGTTTGTTGTTAAGAACAAAACCACACAAGGGGATATCTGTGCTATGCCCACCTAGGGTATCGAAACCCGATTTTGGCGCTTTAAGCTCTCAAACGTACCACTCAGCCAACGAGTTCCATTGCACCATGTAACAAAAATTTTGTTCCTGGATAATATGTACTATTTCTTAATTGCTTATGTTGTAAAAGTACATAAAATGGCCATTATTCCCTTCAAACTTTGCTTTTGTGACCTGTATAAAGAAATTTAGAAATTAACCTACTTTTTATGTAAAAACGGTCAAATTTACACATTTTCATTTATATGAGGTCTGAATAAAACAACATATGAATCAAGATTTACATGTATTTATACTAAAGTTATACAAAAATGTTTAGAAGTGAGCAGTTATTTGGATTTGCGACAGTAATGTAAATCACTTTTACGTATCAGCACTTAAATATAGTCTCCTATTATGTTTTCGTTATATGCTCCCAGATCCCAAAAGCAAAGTGTGAAGATAAAAATAGGTCTTTTTCAGTTACTTTAGGCATAAGCAATTGGGAAATAATACTTTCTGCTCAGGAACAAGAAAAAGTAAAAATTTTGTTACATAGTGTTATTGCTCTTACCATGACTTAATACACAAACACACAATTTGGGCAGTTGTTTTGAAATAAGTTTAATATTTCCTGAGAAATATTAACCCCCGAGAGTGTTTGAAGACTGAACAGTTCTCCTTCACCCTGCTCGTGGTAAAAGTTTTGAATATTATATATGTAAAAACAATTGGTATGGGTTGAGAAAATTTTTATGTGGATGAGCGAACAACGTTTTGACCTCCTTTTTCAGCCCATACCAGCCGTTTTTACACATATATTTTTCTCTACATGTGGGTTTTCTCGTCATCACGGATTATTTTGAATATTAGTTAAGTGGCTATCGTTTGTTTTGGGCCAATATGGGCTGATAAATTTAACAAAATTCTAGTGGGCGCGGGTCCGGTAGACTTGTGCAGGTGGCAAAGCGGAGAGCTTCGTTTGAAGCAAGTTGACGGCAGAAAAGACGAACCATTAACCCAAACGGGGCCGGCAAAGATTGATGGATAAAGTCTAGAGATCCAATACCTCGGATTTAGGTGTGGCGGGAAACGGGAGTACCTCGAGAAAACCTACTTTTACTGCCAGGGCGCCGAATAATCTACCCAAACCGTGCTCGGAAGTTGCTGAAAAGAAAATCAAGGTAAATAATACATGTAGGAATAAAACACATGATTTAAGGTGGAAATGTAGAAGTAGCTAGTTGTTTGGGAAACGACTTGTTCCGTTCTTGCAAAGCAACGAGGAAATTCGGGTTGAATTTGCTTTCCAATTTGATGCTCAGGGGAGTTAGGACGATCGTAAGGGTGGAGGTAAGATCCCTGGTTGTTCTTTGGTGTGTTGTTCTTCAGCGGTCTGGGATAATTTGTCTTCTTGCAATTTTAGTTTGAGTATTCTGAGTGTTTGTGATTGTCTGTTTCAACTGAATTGTCGGTTGTTATACGTTGTGTGTTTTGAGTCTGGCATGTGGTTGTATTACATGGAATTATCGTTTGTGTTTGTTTGTTTGTTTTGGAATTTCGCACAAAGCTACTCGAGGGCTATCTGTGCTAGCCGTCCCTAATTTAGCAGTGTAAGACTAGAGGGAAGGCAGCTAGTCATCACCACCCACCGCCAACTATTGGGCTGCTCTTTTACCAACGAATAGTGGGATTGACCGTCACATTATACACCCCCACGGCTGGGAGGGTGAGCATGTTTAGCGCGACGCGGGCGCGAACCCGCGACCCTCGGATTACGAGTGCACGCCTTAACGCGCTCGGCCATGCCAGGCCCTTATCGTTTGTGCCTGACTGTATTTGTCACTTTTCTTCTTATGGTTGTGTCGTTGTTGAAGGTTAATGTTATCATCACATTGAGTATCAATGTCTTTCGTTCCGGCGGTGAGTATTGAGATGACCATGACTTAATATCGAATTATCATTATTTTCAAGGAATATAGAATAAGCCCCGCATCTTGTTAGACGTAACAGTGTTGAAGGCGGGACTGAATTATGATTTTGATTGGCTGAATGTCGTGTCCTTCATTTCATCTTATATACACTGCTGGCCAAAATCTTAAGGCCAATGAACATAAAAAAAATATATGCATTTTGCATTGTTAGACTCAACCACTTATTTGAGTAGAACTTCGAAAGATGAAAATAAGAAAAGGGAAAAATAAAAAATAAAAAACTTTTTTAGCATTTAATAGAGAAAATGTGAACATTATGAAATTAACCTTGTGTCTGTCCAAGCATATAACGGTCTTCCATTTGGAAAGCTGTGCTCGCAGGTAAAGCTCAACATTCACATTTGAAAAGACGGGAGAAGAGGCATAAATAACTTAATAACAAAATGTTATTTCATAAGCACGATATTCTACATGAATTGTTAGGAATTAAACAAACTATCAGTCACATTTCAAACGTAACATGACTAAATGAATAAAAACGTAGATTTACTGTTGCTATAGTTGAGCAAATGTTAGCAAGACTGAAATGCTCAAAAATTAAATTTTGCTGTGGGTGGTGTTAGTAAACTCAGCTTTAGTTTTGAGTGAATCCAAAAGTACAATACAATTTTAAAGTCCATGAAATAATTTATGTTAATAAATTAATTTGTTTCTGTTACTGTGTTTGGATTGAATTTCTAACAAAGCTACTGGAGGGTTATCTGCACTAGTTGTCCCTAATTTAGTAATGTAAGACTAGAGATAAGGCAGCTAGTCATCATCACCCACCGCTAACTCATGGACTACTTTTTCGCCAACGAATAGTGGGACTGACAGTCACATTATAACACTCCCAGAGCTGAAAGGGCGAGCATGTTTGGTGTGATGAGGATTCGAATGCGCGGCCCTCAGATTATAAGTCGAGTGCCTTAACCACTTGACTATGCCGGATCCTATCACTGGGAAAAGGTACATTTGCTCGTACAAGATGTGAAATAAAAACAAGAGTTCAAGGAGAAATGATGTACGTTGCATGAGTACTAAGGTAAAAATATCCACTAAAATACGCGCAGATGTTGTTGAACACAAATATGATTTAAATATTTGCAATTAAAATTATACATTAATTAACACTGATGTATGACACGTTGAGTATTAATTTTGTTATTGCTATAGTTTTTATCACAAGGAAATATTTAAAATGTATTTTTTATTTTTGAATTTCGCGCAAAGCTACACAAGGGCTATCTGTGCATGCCGTCCCTAACTTAGCAGTGTAAGACTAGAGAAAAGGCAGCTAGACATTACCACTCATCGCCAACTCTTGGGCTATTCTTTTACCAACGAACAGTGAAATGGAATGTAGCATTACAACGTCCCCACAGCTGAAAGGGAGAACATGTTTGGCGCGATCAGGATTCAAACCGGCAATCCTCATAGTAGGAGTCGAATGCCTTAACCCACCTGTCGATGCCGGGCCCTTCAAATATATATAATAATGATTTAATTATTAATAGTTGAGCACAAAAGGGCTAAAAAAATGCTACAGTGCTATTCTGCCCTTAGTGTCAACCCTCTTTGTCTCTATAAAAATGAATTATGCAGAAGAGTTGACGTAAATGAATAAACCACTATTATGAAACAAAGTTTTTTATATGCAAAAATGGCTTGTTTGGGTTGAGAAAATATTTTAAATAGAAGAGCGAACAACGTTTCGACATTCTTCGGTCATCGTCAGGTTCACAAAGAAACAGGTAACTGACCGGAAGCGTAACTGAGTGTCGCAATGTAGAGGGCGGGGTTAGATGTTTTAATATATAATTTTTATCTATAATATTGATATAAGTATAATGGCGTTCCTTTATATTGGTTTATTTTGGGTTTAAGTTGCTGAATAAGTAAGGCTTCTTTAATTTTGCGTTTTTTTCTGTTTGTTTCTTTATTTAGTATTTGAGTGTTTTCTATGGTTATGTTGTGTTTATTTGACTTACAGTGTTCGAATACGTGTGAAGGTGACTTTTTAGTTAGTTTTTAGTCAGTTACCTCTTTCTTTGTGAACCTGACGATGACCGAAGAAGGTCGAAAAGATGTTCGCTCTTCAATTTAAAATATTTTCTCAACCCAAACGAGCTGTTTTTGCATATAAAATTCTCAACAAGTGGGTTTTCTCGACATCACTGATGAAATAAAGTATGAGCACAAAAATAGAAAACTATTTTTCACATGTTTGTTTATCTTTTTCAGTCTTATCTTATAGATAAAATCATAAAATCATATGATTTTTTATATTTTATAAACATTCCAATGCTATCAAAAACTTCCCAGTGACTGAACGACGGGTTTGATATCTTACAATCCCCAAAATAAGGTTTCCTATATCTATGGTTGGTATCTATGATTGCCTATCACAGGCAATCGTTTGTGTAGCTCTGTGCTAAATAATAGAAACATACAAACAAACAATATTGTTAAAAACCTGACTTTAAACAAAACTATCCAAAAAGATAAAATACAGAGTGTCTGTGTTGTTCCATGCCCATCATATAAAAATACAGAATGTCTGAATTGTGACCCTAATATAAAAACGTTTCGGTCACTGTGTGTGACCTTTCTTACAGCAAAGCCACATCGGGCTATATGCTAAGCCCACCAAGGGGAATCGATCCCTGATTTTAGCATTGTAAATCCATAGATTTACTGCTGTACTAGCGGAGGGCTTACGTTAGTGAAAATGAAGAAATGTAAACACAAAAATAACGCAACACGAAACGAGTATTAAAAATAAAAACATAAACATTACAACTGTTCTCAATACAAGATATGCTCTTCAAAAAAAGAAACGCAAAAGGGATATTTTTGTTATTTTAAAGAGAAATGTATGTAATAACGTTACAAGCTCAGAGTATGTGATGTTACACGTGTTAAGGCACTGATTGTCAGACCAAAATGACAATAAAAGTTGTGCACTTTGGAAACGGAGGAAAACAACGGATTTTTCGCCAAAACGCTTTCATGTCCAATAAATTTGTTTGAGAGATCTGCATGTTCTGCAAGTGCAACATGTGCAAAATCCCTATAAAAGTGACGGGTTCTCGGTTTCCATAGTTCAGTGTTAAGCCACCGACACGCAATACAGTTACGCCAAGACTGAGTGAAGCACAACACAACAACGCCATTGGTCGCTTGGAAGCAGGCGAATCTCGATCAGATGTTGTCAGAGCTGTGAATGTCCACCCAAGCACCATCACAAGGCTATGAAATCGTCACCAACAACATGGATTAACTGGTGACCGTCCACGATTTGGCAGACCACACCCTCACAAGATCGCTACATCCGGTTACGTCACCTTCTGGATAGGACCACCACTGCGACGTCTACTGCCTCAACTATACCAGGGCTGCGTAGGATTTCCGATCAGAACGTACGCAACTGTCGACGAGATTCTTAGGCCCCATGTGCAACCCATCATCGTGAACGTCAACGATGTTTTTCAACATGACAATGCCTGTCCTCACACAGCCCAACTCACCACTGTCTTCTTGAGACACCACAACATCAACGTTCTTCCCTGGCCCTCCAGATCACCAGATTAAAACCCCATCGAACACCTTTGGGACGAGTTGGTCCGACGTCTGCGAAAGCGACAACCTCAACCGCAGACTCTACTTCAGCTTGCAGCAGCTTTGCAGGCTGAGTGGACAGCCATTCCACAGGATATGATTCGTCATCTCATCGCTTCCATGGGCAGGAGATGCCAAGTAGTTATTGATGCTCACGGGGGGCATACTCGTTAATGACGTTGATAGACGTTAAACTTCAACTAGTGAGAATGGACTTCGTCTTTGCAGACTTTGGATGTTTAGCAGTGAATGTGCAAAGTTTCACACATGTCATACAGAACTACTCGAAATAAACTTGTTGACAATATGTCTCAAATTTTGTCTTTTGAGTTTCTTTTTTTGAAGAGTATATTTTGACCACAAATGAACAGGAGATCCATCAAAATGATATATGAAACAGAAAGTTATATAACAGGAATAACTGATAAAATCTATATTTTTTAAAAGTGTACTGGATTTTAACATCCTTCAAACGTTCTTATTTTTTTCAGCGCAAAGCTACACAATGGGTTATTTGCACTTTATCCATTGCGCGGGACTAGATATCTAGTTTTAGCGTTGCAAGTTCGTAATCTTACCGTTAGATGTAGTTGCAGTTCTTCTCCCTTGTAAGAAAAAAGGAAGAGAGGAACTTTGGTTGACCTTTTTAGCAATTGTAAAAAATCACACGGTATTTAAAACCTGATAATGTGATTTTACATAATTAGAAAGAATGAAATTGGGTGAGCCAGAATGAAAGTTGTTGGTGCTGGTCCATTCCAACTCACCCCTACTCACCAATCTAACCCCTGTGAGGCAACACACCTTTGAAGGTCACTTTTCTAATCACATGTGCCTATAAAGGAAATTTCACAACCAGGTTTCTTCTAATCTGTGGAACAAATTTTTACCCAGAAGTGAGAGTTTTGAAACTAGGTTCCTAGTCTTTGTATAAAGGTTTTGTTTTAAAAAAATTGTGGTTTGTTATGCAATAAATGTATATGACGTCAATGTTAATCGGCTATTGGGTAATAATTTTTTTAATCTGCACTAACTTAAAACGTTCACGGACTAGTATACTTTTTTCTAGGAATATGTTTTAGTTAGCAATATATTTTGTAGTTATAGATCCAAATAATTTATCAGAGATTCCGAACTAGTTTACGCTTCGCTGAGTTATGAGAAACAACCAGATGAAATTATGTATGCGAATAATTTGTCTTCTCGCTGCCCGCAAGGTGACTCAGTGGTAGGTGTGGCGGCTTATAACGCTAAAAATCAAGTTTCGATGCATACATTTGACAAAGCTAAAATAACTTATTGTAAAACTTTGCGCTTATCAACAACTCTCTTTTCTAGCTTACTTCTTAGAACACAGAAATGACCTGCTACATTTTAATCAATAACTAATGGTTCGTACAATAAACCAAAGGCTTGTTTTTCGTGTTTATCTGTTTCTCGCCACGAGGTCTGTACTCAATCGATTAGAAAATAAAAAAAGCTTAATATAACGAAACAAAGACAGCACCTTCTTCGTAAAAAAAGCACAAAAAATCCACGTTCTGACTTAAGTTAATGTATAATGTTTGCTGCCTTAGAGAAAGCGCTTTTCTTGAATGAAATGCTGAACTTGCTTAAGTGTGCTAGTATCAACTCATTACGAAGTACATAAAATCGGTTAGCCATTCATGAGAAATAAATACTGTTATAAGGTAAAACAAATTACTACACACATACAAACATAGCCTCTAATCTTTATATACAAGAATAAAGGAAAGATTTGTTCCAAGAAGGAGGTAGTTGAAAGGATGGCTAATATCAGTTCTTCCAAAACTATGGAAACAAGATAATAGGGAGGGCATACATTGCATCATTCCTACACAATAGCACGGGCAAGAATTAACATTTAGCAATATATAAAACTATGCGATCACTACCGAGTTTAATTTGCCCTGTTTTATTTGTTAAAATTTCACTATACTGTATGTCTGTGATATTATGTAAAAATGATACACATGCCATCTCCACTATCTAGTTTCTATTGGTTTAGGAGGATTTATATCGGCCATCCCAACGTTTACTTCCGTTTTTGAAAAGTTTTTTTTTTACTTATTTGTTTGTTCTTCAGAGTCCAGTGTTTCAACATATATAGTAAGGTTGTGTTTAAACCTAAGTCCTAAATACAATAAGGTTCTAATTGTGATATTTATTTATTATTGGCTGTAAATTCCTGTTTTACTTATCACACACTTTGAGGTTTTATATTAAAACTAAACGAAACAACCAGTGAAACCTATGATCTGTCTTTTAATTTTTATTACACGAGTTTTAAAGTTAAATCAACTAGACGCACGAGAGTGCAAGATTTAAAGTACGAGATCAGCAGCACTACATGTCATAAAAAGTAGTTTTGAAACTAGTAATTTGTTTTCCACGGGAAAGTAAAATGTGTATTTTTAAAGCAATCCCACATCGGACCTTTTGCTGTGTCCACCGACGAGAATTGGATCTCTAATTATATCGTGGTAAATCCGCAGACTTACTGCTGTCCCAGTTGGGGACAAAAAAAGGACAAAAATTACCACTTAAAAATTAAGATCATATCATAGACTGGAATGCAGACTAAAGCTGTATAATTAAAAAATATTATGAAACTCATACTAAATATAAATCACTGATAAATATAAATCATCAATAAAGGTACTTCATAGTTGTAGTAAGTTAAAGTACAAACAGCGAAACAATTTAACTGTAAGAATATCTCTCCATATGAAGAAAAGTATTGAACTACAAAAAGTCAAAAACGATGTTTTGAAATATTATTGATAAAAGTGGGTTGGCATCCAATAAAGAAATATGTTTATTTCTGAAGTGACGAACACAGAAAAGTAAAGACATAAGAAGTGACTCTGAAATAAACAAATAAAGATAGTATCAAAAATCAGCGCTGATAGTAAAATACCAAGAAGTAACAGTTTCAACGTCAGTACTGGAGTTAAAGCATGAATTTGTGTCCGAAACTGGTATTGAGTAAAACACAAATAAAAACTCTCAAACTCCCACAATAAGAATTCGTTACAGTAAAAATATTATGATGAATCAGTTTCAATATGGAACTGTTCTTGAGTCTTTCAGATAAAAAAGACAAGTATGACTATCTCACCTGGACTAAGCAAGAAAACGGCTGTAACAATGAGCGCACAGACAACTACGATTACAATAAGTGCAATTCCGATTCCCCGCCAGTTTCTCTCGTCCTGTCCTGAAGATACAAGTTCCTGAAAAAAACACACAAAAGTATGTATTAGAATCATAATTTTTCATCAGTTTTTCTCGTCCTTTACTGAAGACGTAAGTTCATAAAAAATATCCAAAATAGGTATTATGATATTATTTTAGTTTTCTATTATTTTCTCTCTTCCTGTCCTGAAGACACAAGTTCCCAAAAAATAGCTAAAGTAGGTATTAGAATATTATTTTAATTTCCCACCAGTTTCTCTCGTCCTGTCCTCAAGACACAAGCTCCAAGAACAAACATCCAAAGGAGGTATTAGAATATTAATTTAATTTCTCACCAGTTTCTCTCGTCTTGTCCTCAAGATACTAGTTCCTAGGACAAAAATACAAAGGAGGTATTAGAATATTAATCTAATTTCCCACCAGTTTCTCTCGTCCTATCCTCAAGACACAAGTTCCTGGAACAAAAATCCGAAGGAGGTATTAGAATATTAATTTCCTATCAGTTTTTCTTATCCTGTTCTCAAGACTTGAGTTCCTTTTTTTTTTTTAAGCCAACACAAGTATTAGAATGTCGTTTCAGTTTTTCTCCAGTTTCCCTTGTCTTATCCTGGAGATGCAAGTTCATGAATAAAGTCTATTTTTCCTTCTTTTTATTAAGATTCTGTCCATGTTTTGAACCAGGAAGGATCAAGTTCAGTGTGGACCTCTTCCTCCTTGACAGAAATTATTTGTTTACACTTACTTAATCTTAGATAGTAACTTTTGTTACGTTCTTAAATTATTTCTCACAATATGTTACATTTTGTCCATTTTTAACAGTTCTAGTTAACACATATTTTTCGTGACAAGTCCAATTCATGGGGCAATATTAACTCGTATACATATTTTCAGTAGCTTTACTTATGCATGGTTACTCTACTAGTCAGTGTTCACAATACAGTTTCGCTTAGCAGTCACACATAATCCTATTTTTAAATTTAAAAAAACAACTGTAAAATAGAGCTACTTTGTATTCAGTTAATCTAGCATTGTTTGGCCTGTAACTTTCTTATTTTTGGTGTTTAGAATGAAGATGTACTCAGGGCTTGGTTTATTATATATATAACATTATAGTTTGATCATCAGTTCACTTTTATTAATGTTTGTCTTATAGTATTGATGAGAGTTTTCTAGGTGACTTCTAACAATCTTGGTAAGTTCAAATAGTTCTGTACATCCCCCTCCAGTGGCACAGTGTATATCTAAGGACTTATACTGTTAAAAATCGGTTTCAATACCCGTGGTGGGCTTATCACCAATAGCTCTTTATGTAGTTTTGTGCGTAATAACAAACAAAGCTGTGTATAAGTAGAATAACGAGTTTATTTATCGTGAGAATTTAAATACAGAAAGCCACCGCTGTTCTCGCAAACCGGTTTTTGGTATCGACCTTGGCGAGCGGGGTCAAATGTCAATACACGTATTAGAATACTTTCCAATTTCCTATCATTTCTATTCTCCTAATGTCCGGATACAAGAAAATGCAGTATTTTAATAGCAAGTTTCACATGGTTTAGATTTCTAAGAAAATATAACGAGTTAAAAATTATATGTATTACATGGTGCGATATTGTATCCATTGAGTTATCGCAATATATATTTAAATTAAATAATGTTGGTATGTAAATATAGTAGTCAAAGCTTAATCATGTATCCTACGAAAAATACAATTAGCGTTTAGAATTAATATAGATTACGTACATCAATATGTTAACATTTAAGGTCACGAGAGATCTACAAGTGTATCGGAAGAAATGGAAATTTCTCAAATGTTCCATTTTAATAACAGTCGTATATTACTAGTTTATTTTACAAAGAAAACTAATATATATAGTATTGTGCATCCTATTTGATTCAAATGTAATTTACATACGACACATCATCATACGTAATTAATTGTTAATGTGTCTGTGTTTAGAAGTACAATATACGTGTGCGTTAATTAATCCATTCACCACACTGAAAAAAATCCCAGTTTATGATTACTATTTCTTATATTTTCACGCTATGTCTCCCACTTTTTGGTAAATATAAAGAAGGCTTAGTTCTAGATTCCTATCTTCCTAACGTGGCATACGTAACATCACAAGCTGGGCTTCTCTCCCGGCTTATATTGATTTATACTGCTTCAACAGTTTATCTGGCTTCATGTCTTTTCTTTCAGGTCTTACTAAAGAAGTGGAAGAAAAAGTCTAAGACGTAGCAGAAGATTCTCGTTGTTTCAACTTTATTTTAAATCAACGAATTACATTTGAATACGGAATGAAACGAGAGTTAAAATACACGATGAGACTTATCAGTTAAGAAGAATCCACGTCGCGAAAGCACATATTACGTGTCATTTAAAGTGAAAACACGTTCACTTTTACCACACGTTCTTTCTTCACCAATAGTCAGCCTCAAGACGAAAACTTTCAACTTATTGCACAAGATTCTTGGTTGGTTAATTATACGGAAAAAACGATACACGTGGATCATCTCACTCTCAATTCACGAAGAAAAACTATAAAAAAATTAAAGTTCTGGAAAAACCACGGTTTATTACGAGAAGCATGATGGTAAAACAACGGTGAGAGATATCGCAAGATTTCGTAGAATTAAAACATATCTATGGTAGAACAAATCAAACAAAAACTGATGCTGATTTTTAGATGAACGTTCACACGCTAGAGGGAGCTATTCAAATGATTATAACAAACGTTTTCTTTTTCCAAGTAATAGTTTTTGAATATTGCAATAATGTTAAATTGTGATAAATAGAATTGGATTTGCTTTTGTCATAAGTGCAAAGCTACACAAAGTGAGAAGTAATGTAAGAACGTAACAAAAGTTACTACCTAAGATTAAGTAAGTGTAAACAAATAATTTCTGACAAGGAGGAAGAGGTCCCCACTGAACCTGATCCTTCCTTCTATCTACACTGTGTCCACCGCAGGTACCGATACCAGGTTTTTTGTGTCACAAGCCATCTGAATTACCGTGGAGCCATTGATAAGCAGTAGTTTCCTTATGATCTTAAAACTTCGCATGAATCAAGTTGATAAAAACACAGAGAAAGTAAATGTTTAAATATTTCTGCATCCTAGCCTCTTCAGTAAATCTGTCACGAACAATAAGTGATGCAGAACACAAAACTGTTATAAGTTATTTGTAACCTTTTTCATTTCATCTTCATGCTCGAAATCAACTTTAATATCCAATTATTATTTAAAAGTTTCATTTATTTTTTAGACGTAAATTACAATCGAAAAACAGTTTTCCGATTGGTCAATTTTTGGGGAGAGGGAGAACAACTAGTTAGCAGTTCGTGCCACCTAACGGAATACTCTGAAACGAACAATTTATTAACTGTCGAAGTTATAGTATTCCTACAGCTGAATATACAAAGTGTGTTCAAGCTTTTGGCCCCCTGATTAG
Source organism: Carcinoscorpius rotundicauda (assembly GCA_011833715.1). Taxonomy (NCBI): domain Eukaryota; kingdom Metazoa; phylum Arthropoda; class Merostomata; order Xiphosura; family Limulidae; genus Carcinoscorpius; species Carcinoscorpius rotundicauda. The sequence goes on along the minus strand of CM022402.1, from coordinate 19,414,126 downwards.
TAGCCAAGCAGACCAGTAACTAGGGAATAATCGGGCGAAAATAATGAAGGATATATTTTTCGTCTGTGGTAAGTTTGACGCACTTTTTCAGGTTTCAATCGAAATTGTTCAGGATAAGATACCACAAAAAAGGTAATAGTGATCTGTTACGAATCAGACATTTCGTACAGGTATCAATTTCACTTACAGTTATGTTAATGTCATAATGGATGCACCAGAGAAGGAAATGCATACGCCAATACCTGGTTTAGCTTTTATGTTGCATGGGAAATAACTCCGTAACGTTTCGCTTATATAAAACAACCTGGGAAAGTTTGTCATAGGTATAATAACACTTCAACACAGTGATCAATGGTCTCTTCAAACTATATACTTCAAAGTTTTCATAATTTGTATAAGTACATATAGAGAAGATCAAAATTAGATGGTTACAACTTGTATGTTCGTACAATTCCAATTTCCTGAAAATAAAACACCACTGCCAAAAGTATCAACAAAATACACAATAATAAATTTGAAAAAAAATCCGCATTTTAGGTAAATATGGTATCAGAGTTAACAAGTCATGAGTTATTGAATATCCATGTATGATATGCATACCACTTAAAGCATTTAAGATAAAATGTGTTTGTATATTTTTGCGAATTATGACTGTGTCTGCTGAGAAGCTCAGTAGAACATTCTTCTCAAGAATTGGTTTGGTCACCGTGAAGTTTGAAAACAGATATCAACAAGAATAATATAATAACGTGATTTATCCCCCCTGTTGAATACTCGCAATAAAGTTTCTATCCGAAGCTAATGATAAATAATAAATACTCCTATTAAACGTTTTTATTTCTACACCACGAACACAAACACTAAAAGTTTCTAATATATATGCAAAAACGGCTCGTTTGGGTTGAGAAAATATTTTACATAGAAGAGCGAACAACGTTTCGACCTTCTTCGGTCATCGTCAGGTTCACAAAGAAACAGGTAACTGACCGGAAGATGACCACATTTTTAAAAGGGGTTGTGTAACTGAGTGTCGGAATGTAGAGGGCGGTTTTGGATCTTTGAATATATAATTTTATTTATTTTATTATATTAATAAAGGTATAAAGGCGTTTTTTTATATTGGTTTATTTTGGGTTTAAGTTGTTGTATAAGTAAGGCTTCTTTAATTTTGCGTTTGTTTCTGTTTGTTTCTTTATTTAGTATTTGAGTGTTTTCTATGGTTATGTTGTGTTTATTTGACTTGCAGTGTTCGAAAACGTGTGAAGGTGACTTGTTATGTTCTTTGAATTTGATTTCCAAATAAACACAACATAACCATAGAAAACACTCAAATACTAAATAAAGAAACAAACGCGAAATTAAAGAAGCCTTCTTATATAACAACTTAAACTAAAAATAAACCAATATAAACTAACGCCCTTATACCTATATTAATACAATAAAATAAATAAAATTATATATTCAATCATCTAACACCGCCCTCTACATTCCGACACTCTGTTACACAACCCCTTTCAAACATGTGGTCAGCTTCCGGTCAGTTACCTCTTTCTTTGTGAACTAAAAGTTTCTATCCGGAGCTAATAATAAATCAGGAATACTCAAACATAAAGTCTTCATTTTTTCACGAATATAACCTCTAAATGTTTCTATTCGGAGCTAATTATTAACTAGGAATACTCACGCTAAATGTTTCTATTCATAACTAAAGATAAATCAGAAATACTTACATTAAAGTTTATATTTGTGTCTTAAGATAACCAGGAATAATCACACTAAAAGTTTACGTTCCCACCTACTAGCCTCTCGCTAGTACAGCGGTAAGTTTACTGACTTACAACATTAAAATCAGGAAGTCGATTCCCTTCGATGGGTTCAGCAGATAGCCCGATGTGGCTTTGCTAAAAGAAAACACACACACACACACACCTACTGATACAAAAAATAAATGAGGTTAATCAATGCACTGATAAGTTAATTGTAACAGTTTTCTAGATAATAAGTGCAAAGTAGCAGAACATTACAAATGAAATGCGAGTAAATCAATTTAGATACGTGACCCCTGACTAACCTTTAACTATCAATCAGAAATTGTAATTCTTATGATTCACCTAAAAAATGGTATAGTAAGTGTGACAGCAGTTCTGCAAAACACTAAAATAAAATACTACATATATATAGTGATATTTTTTCATTTGATCTTTCTGTGCTTTATTTAGTTCATATTCTAATAAGTTTTTCTATGCTTGAGGTTGCATCTGTTCTCAAACATCGAGACATTCAGTAAAAATTACTTCAACAGATGGATTATTTATGATAACAGAAGTCTTCTGTCAGTATTAAATTATTTCTATAATACATAAGAAGACATAACAGCCTTATGACGGGACGTTTTGCAATAACAACTACGTTGCAGAGAATTGTCAGTTGTTTGAATGAGAGAGCATGACATACTAAACCGCTGTATAAGGACTATTATCAGATTCCGACAATGAAGTTTAAAAAAATAACGACTTTTACATTCCAGGTTACTATAAAAGAGCTTTTATTTTAACCAACGTTTTGCCCTTGTAGCTTTTTAAGGGCTAATACAAAGAATCTTTAATTGATAGTGACAGAAACCTAAATTCGATAATTGTTTTATTAGAACTGTAATTCTGTAAGTCTTATGAAAAGAAACAATTGAATATAATAAAGAAAAAGCAGTCACTTCCTTCTGGAATTTGGAGAACTGGACTCCACCGTCAAGAGTCCTTTTATTGTTTTTAACTGCTCAATTTTTATATATCACATTTATTTTTTTCGAACTCTACACTGGACAGATAAATAGCTTGGACTTTTTTAAAAACTGTCACAGGAAAAAAGAAAACAAAAAAGACATGGTATTTCGCATGTTTGATGTTGCTCAATACACAAACATCACAGAACTTTTCAGTTAGTGTCTCCACATGTTACCATAAGTAAGTTGAGGACAGCTTTGGGTTTGTCAGAATTGTAGTTAAAGTTTTTAAGTATACTCATTAAACAGAATAACAGAAGGTTTATGTCACGGATTCAATTTCTTTCTCAGGAGTGTATGTGACGAATACAGTCCTTCTGAAATGTCTTTGTTCTGTCACGTTTGTTTTCTGAAAAAAACAAAACAAAAACTGTTTGACAAACCAGTTATTAATCAAACTAAGTGTCCTTACGTGGATTTTTTTATTTAACCTTTGTAATATGTCTAATTAAACATTTTCATCTTTAGGAGCACTCGAACATAGGAGTCCTAGTAAAGTGTTTCTGTTACAAAATTCTAGGAGCTATCTACTTGTGACGTCAACTGATGTTGCGACAGTATCAAGGTTCCGTTGTTTGAATGAAGTTACCATCTTTAGCTTAACGAAGACAACTTTACTTCGTTACTAGTACCATATGGTATAATTTGTTTCATCTTCTGTTCTTAATGGCTAATAATAACTTAATGTCATAACGTTTTTATAAATAACCTGTTTTACGTGACCAGTGCACAACCGAGTTATAATCCCGTCAACGCAGTAAATACAAGAAAAATACGGAGAAATTCTTTTGATGAATACACAATTTCTGAGCTGATTTGCTCCTTTTCTTAAACGAATAAAGACACGATTATTAATTGACGAAGATTTAAGAACGAATTCCGTTGAAAGCAGGGTGTTTAATGTGATAAGCTAAGCTTTCGTGGTACCTCCATGTAGTGTTTACAGATTTTGACAGATCCAGATCCAGATCCATAGTACAGGGCTCACCCCAGTTTTTTATACAAGTTTTAATAAGCCCATATCAATGTATAAATGTTTGATTAAACGTATTCAAATTATTTGTTCAGATTGGAAGCTATTACGTAAATCAAAATAACAGCGGAACTTTGATGAGAAGACAAGTAAGAGATACCACACTTAATATTGTTTAGATGAATATTATTACTTAACCTTTAGAGGTGAATTATAATTTTTTTCTCTTAAAATTTACAATAGTTTCTTTAGAAACGGCCCCTTATACAATGTGGTGGTATACGGTACCCGGCGGCGGGAGGAACAAGTTGGTGTTTAGTGGGTATGTTTTTTATTTATCTTCTAAATGCGATTTTTATTAATATACCCTGATAGGTAGGTAATTCTATTGATTCTACAGATTTATATCTGGATAAATATGAGCAACGTATGTTTAAAAAAGAACCAATGACATACGCTATTAGAGAGGGTATTTCGCTGTTTGGCTGCTTCTCAGAATGTTGGATTGGTTTGTTTTGAATTTCGAGCAAAGCTACTCAAGGGCTATCTACGCTAGCCCGTCCCTAATTTTGCAGTGTAATAGAGGGAAGGCAGTTAGTTATTACCACCCACCGCGAACTCTTGGGCTACTTTTTTACCAATAAATAGTGGGATTGACCGTCGAATTATAACGCCTCCCTGCTTGAAAAGGCAAGCAAGTTTGGTGTGACGGCGATTCAAACCTGCGACCCTCAAATTACAAGTCCAGTGCCTTAACCACCTGATCATGCAGGACCGCCTTCTCAGAACTACAAGTTTTATCCAAGTTAACCTTCAGTTTGATAAGAAGGGAATCCCTAGTACCATCATAGTCCCCATGTATTAACAGGATAACAATAAATAAAAGAGTACATATCAATTATTAATCAAATTCTGGTGTACGGAGTCATATGCAAGTAATAATAGTGAAAGTAACTCTTTAGTGCTTTTCCTACAGGTAACAATAGTGACATTAAATCACTAGTGATTTGTTCATAGGTGACAATATTGACAATCAATCACTAATGATTTGTTTACAGGTGACAATAAATCTCTAGTGATTTGTTTACAGGTGACAATAGTGAAATTAAATCGTTAGTGCTTTGTCTACAGATGATAATAGTGATAATAAATCACTAGTGTTTCGTATACAGGTGATAATTGTAAAAATAAGTCACTAGTTCATATTCATGTTCATGTTATGCAGTTACACAGCTAAAAAAAATGTTCTTTTCTATATTTAAGTCCTATAGACTCACTGATCAACTGTATACATTAATAAAAAAAATTCCAATCACGAGAAATAAATTACCTTTTTTTTTAGAACAGGAAGTAGTTTTAAAACGCGAAGATTTTCGCTCTTGAGAAACAAATGTGAAACCAGAATCAGAATTATGAGATCAACGTTTCGACTAAGTGACCTTCTTCAAGAGTAGTACTGAATATCCTGGTTCCAGTAAAATTTTACTATTATATTATATATTTCTTTTCAGGGGAGCGGAACGAATATTTTATTCGATTTGTTTGTTTTGAATATGCGCAATGCTACATGAAGGCTATCTGCTATAGCCATCCATAATTTAGCAGTGTAGGACTAGAGGGAAAGTAGCTAGTTTTCACCACCCACCTCCAACTCTTCGGCTACTCTTTTACCAACGAAAAGTGGGACTGACTGTTACATACCGCTGAGCCACTGGGAGGTGAAACAATAAATAAGATTAGAAATGTTTAACAAAATACTCCGAACACGTATTAATTATTATTTACGTGCTATAAAAAAAGCTTCGTTTTGCATTTAGAATAGATTTATTATTTAATATAGTTCAAGTCAATTTTGAGTAAAGTTTTTACCGAATACTTTTAACTGAGCTTTTGACAACCAGCGCTACGACTGAGTTGCAAATAATTGCTTTCACTATGGTGATAATAGACACGTTTAAGACACGTGAAATTTTGAAAACGGCTTTCACTACCTGAGTACATTTCACACACACACACAAAATAGAACTTTCAGTTTTGTATGAAACAAAATTGATGATAAACATTAGTTTTTATGAACAAATAATTGATTTTTAAAAATATTTCGTGCATTCAAAACTAAATCTCTAACAATAAAAACGACATTCCAATTTTCAAGTCTAGTAACTAAAATGCTAGATAAGAAGGTCCAAGGTTTGAGCTTTCAATGTGATGCTGAACAAGTTACAGCTAAACTCTCTATTCGCTTAAAAGTAGCCATGTTGGCGGTAAGGTTAGGAATATTATATCAGATATTTGTTCAAAGTTATACAAAGTCTATCTGTGCTAGCCGCCTTCGGGAAGGCCAATCAAAAGCGCCCGTCTTTAACTCTTGGGATTTCATTATCGAATTTGACGTTTACTCTTACACGTATCACCAGTTACAAGGTATGAAGCATAATATTCTTAGAGTAACGGAACGCAAACATTAGGCCATCAGTTCTTCAATTCGAAATTCTAACCTTTGAGCCATACCTAGCCTAATCAGCGACAGAACATGCTGGTTATCCTATGCGTAACGGATGCTGTCGTTCAGATTGCCAATACAAAACAGTGAAATAGCTTTTCTTTTTACTTACCATAACACTACGCTAGTAAGCCTATTTAGAACCTCAATGTATGGAATTACCCGAAAAACAAGAAACACTTGAATAATCTTATCTTTGTTCTCGCTGATGCTATTTCCTGGATAATATAAAAAAGTGATAAATGGACGGAACTTACTTAGCATATAAACCTGAATTAACTTAAAGATGATTTTTAATTCGTGATATCTATCAATCGCTATAAAAAAAATTGTGTATTGATATTTACGTTACCTACTGTCACCGACTGGGAAGCCCAGAGTGGCTTGGGTCGTCTTTATTTAGTTCAGAGACATACTGAAGACAACAAAATCTTTAAAACAGGAAACAAGTGCTGTATTAGTTGATTTTGTTAACAGGTAGTTTACACACACGCTAAAAATCTTTGTTTAAATTTAGAAAAAACAAACTTGAATTTCGTGAAAAACTCCTTTGTGTAACAGACTAGGAATAAAGCAGCCGAGCAACAACATCCATTATCAACTTTAGGCTATTCTTTACTAAGAATAGTGGTGTTAATTTCAACATTATAATACTTCTATGGTCAAAGAGCGAGCATGTTTGGTAACGAGTTTCAGTCCCATAACACCCGGAGATTACAAGTTGAGCACAACGACAATGTTGTACGATATTGTTTGGTAATAGGAGTAATATTACATTAAACTTCAGTATTATAAATGAAAGCGAAGTTATACATACTTAGAGTTTTTCATTAAGTAAATGTTTTCTGCGTCTGGATCAAACACGAATCTACTGTGTTTTATCTACGTCGGTACTAGATCTTCTTACATTATTAAAACATCTCCCCAAACTGTTTAGTAACGTTTTTACAATCTGTTGAAGGCTTTTTTGTTTGTTTGTTTTAATTTTAATTTCGCTCAAAGCTACACGAGGGTTATTTGCGCTAGCAGTCCCTAATTTAGCAGTGTAAGAGTAGAGAGAAGGCAGCTAGTCATCACTACTCACTGCCAACTCTTGTACTACTCTTTTACCAACGAATAGTGGGATTGACCATAACATAATAACCCCACTTCGACTGAAAGGGCGAGCATGTTTGGTGTGACGGGGATTCGAATCCGTGACTCTCGGATTAACGAGTCGAGTGCCTTAACCACCTGCCATGCCGGGCCTCTGTCGAAGGCAGCATAACACCCAGTTTGATGTTAATACCACAAGTACAGTGTACAAGTTTTAAAACAAGATAACCATGGTTCCGATTTTTACGTTCAACAATTAACACAAAGGTAAAAACGTCAAATATTTTTATCATTTGACCAATGAATGAATAGAAAACCAACTTAAACAGTCAGGAAAATTTCAGTTAGTTAAATACAACGTTCATACTGCTCAGAAATGTCAAAATAGGCTAACAGACGAAAAACGTAGTACCAAAACCGAAACTACCGAAACATACACGGTAATTCTGTTAAATCCAGAACTATAAATAAGCCTCTTATTTCGATTTACTGCTTGGGCGTGTCAATGGGTGACCTAGTGTTCAGTAAGTTCTTACCTTACAACTTTCCCAGAGTAATAACCTTGAACTGGATTCTACTGACGACTGAAGCATATAAGCATATATATAAATGACCTAAATAAATGTTTCGATTAGAACCTCGTGTGTTCTTTAAGCTAAGTAACAAAATGCGCTGAAACGTAAATTTAACTTATTTTATATTCACTCGAAACCAATTAACAGGATGCTTTACGAGTGGCTTTTATAAGCCAGCAGTGATCGGACTAATGCCCTCCACTAATTTGAAGTAAGTCTACTTTATCTCTCATCAGAAAACATGATAAGAAGATTATCGCCTCTGATTCAGACTGGACAGATTAACAAGTCTCGTTAAAAGTGAAGGAGAAACTTCAAACGGATTCAGTTGACTCATTTGTCGAATTTCGTGCAAAGCTACCCGAGGACTATCTGCGTTAGAGGCCCGAAATAGTTAAGTAAAAGTCTAGAGAAAAGGCGGCTAGTCAGTATTACCTACCACCAATTCGTGGGCTACTCTAATTGATTAATGATACTTAACTGTCACACTTATAACGCACCTGTTATTAATTATTGGTTTATTTGTTGAATTTCGCGGAAAGCTACCTGAGGACTACCTCCGCAAGACGCCCGTAATTATTAAGCGAAAAGCTAGAGGAAAGACAGCTAATCAACATCACCCCTCATCGATTAACGATATTTAACTGCCACACTTATAATGCACCCACAGTCGCAAAGTGCGGAGTGCAAGTATTTATCTTTTCCAATAGTAATGGGGGTAGAACCATGAAATCTCGGATTAACAGTTTGGCACTCTAACCAGTGAACCACTCTCAGCCCTAATGGTCAGTAAATCGAGTTAAATATAGGAGGAACAACAAAAGATCTCTACTGTTTAGAAAAATAGTTAATGTTGTTTTTAGCTGCGACACAGCGGCTCATAAAACGGTTCTGAGGTTTTTATATAGTTTGTTTTTAAACCCCAACTTTTAGCTCATTGCTTCATCGCTTGACCGATTTGAAATGTAATTACAGCCTCGGCTAATGATGGTTCTCTCTTGTTTACTGTTACTCTCCATCAAATGAAATTAAGGCTTCAAAATGGATAAAATAAGTAAAATGATAAATTTTATGTTAGGAAATCAGTCTGCAACACAACAAACAAAACGTAAAATAAGCTTCGTTCTAGTATTCTTTTCAAATCGCACAATTATCAAAGAACATGCTTGTCGAAATCCTCCAACATAACTGAATACATAGTTAACATTTTTTTTAAAAAAAGATTAATTAACCATACTGTACTTACACAGATAAGTATTACTGCAGTTATGATAAAAATCTTAGTGATACGCATGGCGACATGTGCATGAAAAAAGAAATGAAATATAAGAAACTAGAGAGACACTCAGTAGAGAGCATACCTCCGCCATACAACGTTCATTATATTCGGCCCTAAAAAATACGAAAATGTATCCGTATATCTATCGTTTTAAACGAACACAAAACATTTTGGGCAAAAAAATGGGGAATAATAGTCTATATAGGACCACCAAGGTTAATCAAAATCTAATAATTTTTGACTGAGTTATAGAGCAAAAACATTGTGAAAAATTAGTTCTCAGTTGTACACAACTGGTTAGAGTGTCGAACTCTTAATACTAGATTTCATAGTTTTCACCCCGTTACCATCGGAAAAAAACAAACACTTGCACTCTGCACTTTGCGATTGTGGATGCATTATAAGTGTGGCAGCAAATATAAAAACATGATAAAAAAAGAGATAGAGATATTTTTGGATTTTCGTGACTTTGCTAAGACCATTGTTTGTTTGTTTTGAACTTTGCGCAAAATCAATCGAGGGGTATCTGCGATAGCCGTCCCTAATTTAGCGGTGTAAGACTAGAGGGAGGGCAGCTAGTCATCACCACCCACCTCCAACTCTTGGGCTACTCTTTTACCAACTAGCCCCTCAGTGGCTCAGCGGCATGTCTGCGGATTCACACGCTAAAATCCGGGTTTCGATACCCGTGGTGGGCAGAGCACAGATAGCCCTTTGTGTAGCATTGTGCTTAATTCAAAACAACATTTACCAACTAATAGTGAGGTTGACTGTTATATTACAACGCCCCTACGGCTGAAAGGGCAACCACGTATTTTGCGAAGGGGATTCGAACCCGCGACCCTCGGATTACGAGTTGAACGCCTTAACCCACCTGGTCATGCCGGGCCGACTGCTAAGACCATGACCATCCAAAAACTAATCACGTCTGAGTTCGGTCGTAGTCCAAATGTATATTGTGACAAACCAAGTTCAAGCTGTTCCTTACGTAGCTTTGTTATTAACAACAAACAGGAAACAAAAATTGCATCAGTTAAGTAGATTTGAGTAAAAAAAAAAAACATAACTATTTTTTATGTAAATTAGTCTTCCCAATTTATTTTCTCATTCACGCCAGTTTAAGTCGGGCTCTGAAGTATAGTGTTCAGTTGTGTTTGATCGGGACCATATTACAGTGTCCAATTCTGTTTGGTTGGATCCTTAGTAAAATCCTTCTTTTTGGTCAGACCCTAAGTATAGTATCGAGCTATGTTTAGTCAGACTCTTAGTACAGCGTTCAGCTATGTTTAATTGGATCTTTAATAAGTTTTCTGTTCTACCTAATTGGGCCTAGAATGATATGTCCAGTTTTGGTTGGTCGAGCCTTAAAATTCAATGTTTAGTTGTGTCTGGCTGAGCAGAAACTAGAAAATCGAGAAGAACAAACATATTTAAAATGTCCAGGAAAAAGTTTAGGCTTCCTAATCTAAAACAAAATCTGGACATAAAAAGGATTCTAATTTCAGGTGTTTAAGTATCAAACGTTAATAGGTTAACTTTGGGTTAAGAGATTAAAGGTCAAGTTTTTCAATTTTATTACAGTATAGTGGAGGGTTGTGCGGGTAGACCCTTAATTCTGAAGCTATCTCTATTTTTTTCTTATAGTTTGATGATTTAACTCATTAATGTGTAAGGGAAATAAAAAAGTCAAGAAAATGGATGCCAAAAACATAAATTGTACTTGATATTTTATGGCAAAATTACCTACAACTAAAGTGCGTAAAGTATATTTTTGGAGTATTATGTGCGCCAGCTCTGAAATCCAGAGCTTTACCATAGAGCCGCGCCCAAAATATAACTAATATCACTTACTCTTCTCTTATGTATTAGACCACGATCTATAATTAATATATTCAATATTTTCAACGTAGTTTAGTTTGTTTTGAAATTTGCGCAAAGCTACACGAGAGCGATCTAGCTAACCCTAATTTAGCGGTTAAGACTAGAGGGAACGCAGTTAGTCATTACCACCCACCGCCAACTCTTGGTCTACTCTTTTCATAACACATAGTGGGATTGACATTATAACACACCACGACTGATAGGGTGAGCATGTTTGGTGTGACGGGGATTGGAACCGGTGACTCTGGGATTACGAGTCGACTGCCTTAACCACTTGGCCATGCCGGGTGTCTGGCAAATGCAACAGAACACCCAGTTTGAGATTAATAGTACAACTACAGTGTAGAAGGTTTGAAACAAGATAAGAATGGTTCCGATTTTCAAGTGTAATAATGATCACAAAGGTAGAGACGTCAAGGGAAAAAATACAAAACTGTTTTAGAGTACTTTTGCTGTTAGGAAAAATTGACATAGTTAAATACAATATTGCTTAGAAATTTTAAAACAATCTAATGCGATGTAAGACATTTATCTAGGGAAAAATTCTTTACTTTATTAACATATGAAGAGAAATCACTTCTTCAATCATTGTGCAGCTTTTGTAACAAGAATACGGAAAACAAACAAGCTGGTATAAACGTTACGTACATGTGAGACGTAATGTACACACATACAACATTCATTGTAACGGAAATTGTGTGTTAGATGTTGCTATAGTAACAAAACCCGATAAAAGCATTACAACGGCCTTTTAAAAGCTGCAGATTAGGTTGTCAAATAAGAAATATATTTTGGAAAAAGACTTGGAATGGGCTGTTTAAAAATAACATACGAGAATCTCAACTTTTATAAGCTAATCGAATACGTCTTATCCGTCGACAAATTTGTTATTGAGCCTTCTACGAAAATCACCAGTCCAGATAGTTCGCAAAAAAAAAAAATTAGTTGCATAATAAAAATGTATATATATATATATAAGTTTAAAACAGCTATTCAACTTAAACTTCTTCTTTTTGCACGGCTTACTACATATTAACCGAACGGCACACATCGTGTTTCATTAAACTATGAATTTATGAGTTTAGCTCAGAATCCACATTAGACTAATGCTTTTGTTTCTTAGCATTCATTTGTGTATTATATGATAATAAACAATCCGTTCTCGTGAGATCCGTTTTAACGCACCTGCAACTGAGAGAGCACAACTTGTTCCATTTCATATGGCGGTCTCGAAACATGGGACCTTCAGGAACGCAGTCCGTCACTCTTCGCATTAGGCTACAGTTGATTTATTTTTAAACTATGAATTTATGAGTTTAGCTCAGAATCCACATTAGACTAATGCTTTTGTTTCTTAGCATTCATTTGTGTATTATATGATAATAAACAATCCGTTCTCGTGAGATCCGTTTTAACCCTGAAACCCAGTAAGCGATAAAGTATTGAGAAAGGAATTAATAAAGAGTAATCTACGTTCCAGCAAGTCAACATGAAGATATGCGATGTGTTTGTCGAAATGGGGCGCTTATTATGGATACTGTATCGATTTCCACCCAAAATAAACTATTTACACGGACAGACTCGACTTTAGTATCGAGTGCATGCGCGTACCGTCAAAATATTTGAATAATATATATATATATATATTTATATATAATGTGACAAAAACATATGTCCTGTACAAAAACTAATGTGATTCGTACACGTGCTCGTAGCGTAAAGGCAATAAACATGTCGTCACGAATACTGAAATTCCAAAAAACTGTGAAACATAATATTTAATAAAAAGCTGTGACATCATGTATAGTCTGACAGTCATAATTACTGTGGCATCTAATACATTGTGTTTCAGACGTGCCCAAGTATGGGGAAAAGATTTGTTTGTTTGTTTAGAATTAAACACAAAGCTACTCAATGGGCTATCTGTGCTCTGCCCACCACGGATATCGAAACCCGGTTTTTAGTGTGTAAGTCCGCAGACATGCCACTGTGCCACTGGGGGAAATGGAGAAAAGGACATAGGTTCACTGACACTCAAGGGCTTTTTGGACACAGTCAATATCACAATATCTTGTGCAGCTTTGCGCGAAATTAAAAAACAAACAAATAGAACACCCATGTTTTATGTCTGCTACAACTGTGCTTTCTGCGGGTTACAGAAAGAGCATTGTGATTTTGTGTGTGTGTTTTTTATCCATTAATTAATTAATAATACCTTGATGACATAAATGAAAATATTTTTGAGGATGATATTTGCAAGTCGAGAATTTTTTGTTTGTTTTAGTAATCAAAACTCAGAGTAGGACCAAAAACAGCCTTTAAACAAAGAGCCTTTTTTTTAACCATTCAAAATTACTATTTTGAGGAATTACATAACACGACTGCCATATTTTTAAACACTTTAGTTTTTGAGTAAAAAATGAAACAAAATATGCGGGTTCTCGAACTCAGTTTCTTCTTGGTCTTTCGGTTGTTTCCGTGACGTTTTACAACTATGACGTAATAGTTGCCAAACACGCTTCGTTGAGCGCCGACCATTGTGTTCCTTTCAGTGCTGGTGTTTTATGTGAATCTATCGGTGCTTTTTTCGGATTACATACTTTGTGAGACCATTTTTTGTCTTTATATTGCTACTTCATGTTTATTTTATGATAACATGGTTTACTGCGTTGCTTATGGTTGTAAAAACGGTTCGGCATCGGGTAAAAAGTTCTTTTCGTTTCCGTGCAAGGAGAAGGAACCGGCAAGGTGGCAACAGTGGGTGCGGATGGTTAATAGGAAGAACTGGACTCCTTCACACCATGAGAAGCTTTGTCAAGATCACTTTGAACACTCATGATTTGTGTCGGATTCTACTGTTTTGGATTCCGTGGGTTTCAAGCCAGGCAGGTTGAGACTGAAAAACCCATCGGCAGTAGACAGAATTGTCCCAACCACCTTTCCTCAGCCTGCAGCGTACAAGTTTCACCCCTCTAAAGCCACCCCTTGCCATCATGAAAAGAACAAACTTAAAGGTATGTGTGAAGTATAAAGCAATAAACAATAACTAGTATAGTATGATAATTTAAAAAGTACAAGTTTTTGAAGAATGTAACTAGACATACACAATTCACATTCATGAGCGTGTTTTGCATTTGTGACACCTGAAAGTCAGTAAAACCATGATTTCCTAGTCTAGACAGAAGACAAATCTATCCAAAATAGAATATATTCCAAGTTTAAAAGCTGTTAGATCATTCTGTAGATGTTTTTGTATGATTTTTAAATATGGAAAAGTTTGAAGAATTCCATTTTTAAAATTTAACATTTCAAGATAAATTAACTATTCAGACTGCTACATCTTGTTTGATTTTATAGACAGAACTATGACTTATAATTAAAATTCATTTTGTTACGAGTCATAAGTACCCAGTACAATGATTGTGAAGGGGTCGAGTATTAATTATCATAGTAGGCAAAATATAAACAAACCAAACCCAATCTGTAATACCAATAATTTATAAACACCAGACAGGTTTCGAGATGCTTAAAATTGAAATAATACAGATCATATTTTTTGTCATGACTTAGGCTTATCATTCTTCTACTGGAGGTATGATCGACTCGCAACCGGTCTGGGCGCTATCAGTATTATTCATAGTTTCGTTACTCTGGCTCGTGGAACTGTCCTCATCACTAAAACGTGTCAGATCTGTGTCGAAAGTAACTGTTCTAGGTTCATTCAGAGTAGGCAAAATGATATGGCGATACTTGACACTGTTCAGAACACAAAGTCAAAACAGACTCCGCCTCTGTTTCTCCGTATGCACTGGCCATGTTTATTTACATTCAACGCGTTGGTGGTTTGTTTGGCAACTATTACGTCACAGTACTTTTCCTAGCGGCAAACGTAAAAACTAAAACGTTTGGATTGCCGCTTGAAAAGGGCACTTTCTGCACCAAGTTCTATGTTTCATGTATTAGCACATATTTTTTTTTATAAAAAAAATGTGAACCTGCAAAATTATTCAGAATGAGTAGTTTTTTGACTGCATAGTTTTATTTTTTCTGTAAAGTTAACCTTTAAGAAAACGTTAAATTGAAGTATTTTTCTTTGAAACTCGTGACCTGTAGATTGATAGTGGAGTGCCCTAACTACAAAGACCCAAAATGAAAGAGAAAGAGAAGCTCACTATTTAGAAATCAAGTTTTATCCTTCGCACTGATTTATATTGTTATATTCAGAGAAAAACTAGCATTTGATTGAATACGATTTTCGCGCATCTAATAGCTTTGCGCACACTCCACAGTTTGAACTAACAGAATAGAACAGCGGTTTTCAATTTCAGAGTTCGTGGGATCTCTTCATGTGGTCAGTGGAAAGGTTGTATAATAATGGAAATGATTGGAATTATAAAATATTTAAATATATTTATATATTTAAATGTAAATCTCCATTACGATGTATATAGGTTTAACAAGGCTTAGCTTCTTCTAAATGAGCGCCATGTGATATAAGAAAGTTTCACACATCATAATAACAATTAATTAATCACTAAGTTGTCAGTTTTTAGGAGATCAAATCTGTAGAATATTAAACTAGCGATGCGCAGTAAGTTAAAATAAACCCCGTGTTTTCAAATAAATTAAATTAAATTAATGAATGACCAGTGTAAATCAAAACATTTTACAAAAGTTTCTTTTCTGGGAAACTGACGTATTAATGTCTTATTGTAGCAAAGAGACTTCTTGATTTTTTGTATTACATGTTGGTTTATCTAAATATTTGAGTGCTTTAGTAAAACTCGCGCTCAATTGAACCAAAATTAACAAATGTTGAACATAAATACCGTGTTTCTCCGAAAATAAGACAGGGCTTTTATTAATTTTCACTCCAAAATATGACACTAGGGCTTATTTTCGGGGGATGTCTTAATTTGATATATTAAAAAAATGAAGTTACAAAGTAAAAAGTATAAAAAACTATTAAACTAACCATTTAAAATAAACTATTATTAAACTATTAAACTAACTGATTAAGACTTAAACAAACTAATTAACTAACTATTAAACTAATTAATAATTTTTTTTTTAATTTCTTTCCTCTTCCTGCCACTCTTAACTAGGGCTTATTTTAAGGGTAGGGCTTATATTAAAACTATCTCCAAAAATCACACTAGGTCTTATTTTATGGGTAGGTCTTATTATCGGAGAAACACGGTATATACCTGATCACGAATACCAGTTTGGAAAGATAAGTACTCAGTGTTTGTATTTAACAGTTTACCAAAAATAAAGGTCCTATTTGCAAAATATCCATCATTACTCCAGGTTTTTTGAGGAAGTTTATCCAGGCTTTCTTTGTAAAGGTTATTTCGATTCTTGTATTTCATGTTGCATACACCGCGATCTTCTAGCAATGAAGTCGCCGTTGTGGTTCAACGAGAGGTGTGGGCTGTAAAACAATAGATTTCGTACATGCCGATCCGGGGTCGATTCTCTACACTACCCTCAAATGTCCTCCGTTCTTTAAACTATGTGGGTGTTATAATAGTTAAAGTCGGTACTCTAATAAGGGTGTAAATGGCAATAGTTTAAACTTAGGGAATAACGACATAGCTTAGGAACTTTACCGTAAAAATAAATACTTCGCGCACAACAATAAACTGTTATTTGCTGTTCGTTCGAAAAGCTACCTTGCACTTTTCAATTCTTCCAAAACTTTCCGTATATTAACAGACGGATCAGCAAACTTAGGTTGAGTGCGTTTTTGTTCTTTAAAACTTTTTGACAATGGTTCATCAGACTGGGAATCAGAAAAGTCTCGGATTCGAGCCGTGATGATACCAAACACTACCCACATTTTCAACTGTGGGTACGTTATGAGTTTTGTTTGTTTGCTGTGTTTTAGAGCAAAGCCACGTTGGACTATTTGCAGTATACATCAAAGGGAATCGAATCCCAGATTTTAGAGTCGCAAGTCCATACATTTACTACTGTTGACAACGGAAGACATGTTATGAGCAACAGTCAGTCCTGCTATTTGCTTCTTATTGCTTGCCTTCTTTTTGGACTATAATTCACAATTAGGGACGACTGACTAGATTTGAATAACAGAGGTCTCTGATCCAGTCGTTTAGTCCATTGTTTGTTAGGTAAGGAAACACACTATATATATCATTTATCATTAGACGGTTAACAACAAAAAAGTTTTGTTTTCCATCCATGCTAACACTGGACATTAGCTTACTATTATGTCATCACATTTCTTGTATGCTGTTTCGATAAGAATAAAAAATCACATGCCAAAAATATTCAGCGAGAAGTACGAAAGTAAACCATCTGTAAAGTTTCGATTTAATAAATTAACTATTTTTTAAGTAAAGCTCCTTATATGCAGCGATGGTAAATATAGTTTTAAAATGTCATGCAATTTCTAGCAGAAACACGGTACCAAAATTCACTGTGTCTTGTATTTACTCAGCTACTTGTTTAAAACATCACCAATATTACACATAAATTGCAAGTAATATTTACGAGTAATATTGTATGAAGGTCACACACATAATCTAATACTTGTGAATCACAGCGACTAAGATTATGAAACTGAACCGGTCGTGAACCGAGTTTCCAACCAAATCGATCAGTGTACAAATTACTTGAATAGGACGGTAATGAATATGTCAGCTTTCAGTTTCTCACTTGAGTAGTTTTCATCTCTTTCAAATAGCATTTAAAGATTTGAATTTTGCCAAAATTATAGGAAACGAAAAACATTCCAACCAAGCAGCCTAGTGAACTGACCATTAAAATAAAACAGTACGAATACTTTATCTAACCTTAGTCTTAACTCTGTTAATTCTATTAACAGGAGTTTCAATTAAGTTAGGTGGCAAAGAAAATGTCGAATCTTTTATGGCCAAAATTTGTTTAAACTGAATTTGTTTTGTTATGGAAGACTTGCATTTCTGTATGGTTTTGTAATTTCACTTTTGCACGTCTTCGATATACAGTTACTTGGCAGTACGCATGTCTTGTTCCTTAACTATTTGTATCTATCATTTTTATATTCCACTTTCTTCAGTATTCTAAATAAATTATTATTAACAAACAAACAAAAAAGATTATAATATCAGACTTAGACCTTCTATTGGGTAGGACACCAGTAACACTTATGATGAGATATCACCTTCTACTAAAATACAAAAAAATCACATTGAAATTTTTCATTTGATTAATAAATTATGTTTTTGTTAATTACTGCAATATTTCTCCACGCTCTTACTTTTATTGAATCAAATTATTTACATTTATCTTCAACCCTTACAGATTTATGTTGTTGAAAGTAATAATTAAAGGCGTTTCTTCACAAGATCAATGTGCACTATGAAAGGTGTAAATCAAAGTGGCAGATTAGAAAACTGTACATACCACTCTAGGTACCACCGTAGCAGACTGGCTTGTTTGCCCATTGGAGGCTTTCTGTTCCGGACTAGCCATAACGTTAGAAACCAAGCAGGAAAAACAGTTCCCCGTGTAGCGTCACGCGCAAACTAGCGTTTAATAAGCGTATGGTGTACAACGTGGTTTCATTGGATCTCGATGTTTTTTTCTTATGTTTAAAATTGTGTTACACTTACTATAAAACTAGTTCAAAGTAGTTAACCTTGATTCCAATATAAATATCACTACAATGGAGCGAGAAAAAGACAAGGATATCTAACACTGAAGGTCTTTCTGCTCTGTTCACGATTTGACTGAACGTGTTTATTAATACCATCCCCACGTTGATAAAGAAACTGACGTAGGCATGCTGCAGTTAAGCCCGCTTGGTGGTGCAGCTGTACAGCATAAGTCAACTCTCGTTTCCGAAAAGAATATCGAAGAATAATAACGGTTCATGAGTTCCTTTGTATAATGGAAGAAAAACTGTATAAAAATTATTTGGATTAGATATATTAATCTGCTTACGGTTAGCTGAATGGACTTAGTTTTGTTAAGATACTAAATTAAACTTGTTAAAATGTTGTAACATCGTGTTGCTGATGTAAAGACATTTTATAAACTGCAGTAGAAATTTTGACATTATGATGTTAAACTTAAAATACTGTATTAACTGCGATTAATATGTATATTGTAACATTAATGTTAAGGTAGTACATTAACTACGGTAAAAATTATTTTGTTTTAAATAGACTACATGAGATCACTGAATGTGTGTTATGCTACAATGGTTTACCTTATATTTTCTATCTCCCTTTGTTTCTTTGTCATCCTATAGAGATAACATATGTTCTGCTCCTGGAAGAATATGGCTGTTACCCTGCACGTTATGCAATGTTAACAGGCAGTGTCCTCCATTGGAAGGCAAAATGATATCTCGAGATTAGAGCCTTGCCTATGTTTGAACGAGAATAACCAGTCACGTGCATAGCCTTAGTCGCTATGGGTAAATTTCAAGTTTTTCATTAGATAAGAAACGTTAGATATAAGTATTCCACCATATCTTGAGTGAATCGGTTAGCAGGAATAAATCTCTAGAGAAGAATGCCAGTTTGATAAATTTATGAAATAAGTGAAAAGCGATCATAGTTGTAGCTAAGTTCAATATCACGTCATGAAATATCCTGCCGATTCTTTCGTTATATAACGAACATTTTTAATGTGTGAAAATACCAAACATATTCTAATGTTGTGCCATGTATTGATATTGCAACTATGTTCTAAGTATTACTTATGACGCAAGTATAAAGAAGATATGATACCATTTTATTAACAGTTTTTGACCAACAAAGAACACAGTGTATTATTAGCTTCCAAAGTAAGCGATGTGTTGACTGCTAGTAAGTAATTATAAAAACTGAAGTTCTAAGTAAAAAACAACTTCTCTCTTCTGGTCTAAATAGAAACAATGAGGAAGATAGAAGTGTGCAACCTAAAGTAAGTGTTTTCCTTGCACCTACTCCATAATGCACCACAGGCACACTACACTAGGGAACAGCTGTCATTATTAAAAATATACGTGTGTAAGCCGTCCATGATACAGATGTCAACTAGAATGATTATTGTGATATCACTTCAGGAACATCCTTGATTGCAACACCGATAGGTGTGATATCGTTTCTCTCTCCCTCTTACAGAACGAAACGTATGCGCCTGGCATGGCCACATGGTTAAGGCGTTCGATACGTAATCCGACGGTGGCGGGTTCGAATCCCCGTCACACCAAATATTTTTGCCCTTTCAGCCGCGAAGCGTTATAAGTGACGGTTAATCCCACTATTCGTTTGTAAAATGGTAGTCCAAGAAACGGTGGGTGGTAGTGATGACTAGCTGCCTTCCGCCTAGTCTTACACTGCTAAATAAGGGACGGCTAGCGCAAATAACCCTCGAATAGCTTTGCACGAAATTCAGAACAAGTTATACATGTGATATCGTATCAAGAAACGTATCTCTGTTACAAAGCTATGGGTGTGACATCATATCAAGAAACGTATCTCTGTTACAGAGCTATGGATGTGATATCATATCAAGAAATGTTTCTCTGTTACAGAGCTATAAATGTGATATCATATCAAGAAACGTATCTCTGTTACAGAGTTATGGGTGTGATAACTTGTCAAGAAACGTTACTCTAATATAGAACTTTGGGTGTGATATCATATCAAGAAACGTATCTCTGTTACAGGGATATGAGTGTGATATCATATCAAGAAACGTATCTCTGTAACAGAGCTATGGGTGTGGCATCATATCAAGAAACGTATCTTTGTTACAGGGATATGAGTGTGATATCGTATCACGAAAGGTATCTGTTACAGAGCTATAAATGTAATATCATATCAAGAAACGTATCTCTGTTACAGAACTATGAGTGTGATATCATATCAGGAAACGTATCTCTGTTACAGAACTATTGTTGTAATATCATATCAAGAAACGTATTTCTGTTACAGTGCTATGGGTGTGGTATCATACCAAGAAACGTACCTCTGTTACAGAACTATTGGTGTGATATCACATTAAGAAACGTATCTCTGTTACAGGGCTATGAGTGTGATATCATATCAAGAAACGTATCTCTGTTACAGAACTATAGATGTGATATTGTCTCTGGCAGCATCTCTTTTTATCAGAGATACAGGATGGATGCCACTGTCAGAAGTGTGATTAAACAGAATATTGAGAAACGAGATGATTACCGAGACAATTTTATAGATCGATATTGATTAGCAACAAAACGAACTTGAAATAAACAGAATGAGGAACAACATCACTGTCCCTCTGTGGGACAGTTTACGAACTTACAACTTTAAAATCTGAGGTTTCATTCAGAGGTGGACACAGCAGATAGTCCAGTGTGGGTTTACTCTAAACGAACAAAGAAAATAATACCACTTACTCCTCATTTTCGTGATGAGATAAGAATATATATAAACTGGTTCTATGTATTCAATCAAATTGGTAGTTGTTGTTAAGTTTGGTGATTCATTTTGAAAAGTACTGCTCTTCAGCAAATATTCTGCACAAAAACTTTTATTCTAACAAAGTACGTAATTAGAAAAAGAAATCAAAAAAGTCTCAGAGAAATCATCATAATATTACAAGTCTTTTGAGCAATTTTATGGTTAAAAAATTGTTTCCTTGTATGTCGAATTTCAAGCATAACTAGCTCTTCGAGGCCCAGCATGGCCAAGTAGTTGTAGTTAAGGCGCTTGACTCGCAAGATGAGGGTTGCGGGTTCTAATCCGTTGGTTGGTTGTTTTGGAATTTCGCAAAAAGCTACTCGACGACTATCTGTGCTAGCCGTCCCTAATTTAGCAGTGTAAGACTAAAGGGAAGTCAGTTAGTCATCACCACCTACCACCAACTCTTGGGCTACTCTTTTACCAACGAAAAGTGGGATTGACCGTCACATTATAACGCTCCCACGGCTGGGAAGGCGATCATGTTTGGCACGACTCGGGCGCGAACCCGCGACCCTCAGATTACGAAGCGCACGCGTTAACGCGCTAGGCCATGCCAGGCCCGGATTCTAATCCGAGTCTCACCAAACATGCTCGCCCATTCAGCCGGGGGAGGGCACTATAATGTGATGGCCAATCCTAATAATCATTGGTAAAAGAGTAGCCCAAGAGTTGGCGGTAGGTGGTGATGACTAACTAACTTCCCTTTAGTCTTACACTGCTGAATTAGGAACGGCTAGCGCAGACAGTTCTCGTGTAGCTTTATGCGAAATTAAAAAACAAACAAACAAGCTACTCGAACGCTATGTCTTTAAATTTGTATGTGGAAGACTAGAGGGAAAGCAGGTAGTCAATACCATTTTTCGCCTTGTGGAATTGAACAACACACTTTAAGGCCCCCATGGCTGAGAGATCAAGCATGTTAAGTGACGGGTTTCGATCTCACTTCCCACTATTGAGAGTCAAAGCCGTAACCACCACCCTATGCCCGGCTCTGGGAAAATGTTAAACAGGTTTAGCTTCTAAACGATGTGTCTGACAAGAAAAATGATAAACAGGATTTTGTTTTGTAAACTGTGTTTCTGGTTAGAAAATGGTAGCAAGGTATTGTTCTCTAAATGATGTTTCTGGGTAGAAAATGTAGCAAGAAAATGGTAAAAGTATGTCTTATAAACGATGTTTCTGGTCAGAAAAATGAAGAAGAGGGTATATCTTCTGAAGGATATATGGGTGTTTTGGTAGTTTTAAAACTATACGGTACTTTATGCAACCTACTGACTAAACGACAAAGTCATTAAACCAAGATTTGGGCGCAAACATTCATAACTTACAAAAACTGAGGGAGGAAATCCAGTATTCAGCATTAATAAAAAGTAGAACATTCTGGATGGATTGACTTTCACAGATATAATCCCTTCCATTCACAGCTGAAAATACGAAGCCTTTACAGCAGCTTATCAAACCTTTCCTATCTGAAACACGAAATGCTAACTAGTAGGTCGTCAGTCTGTCCAAAACAATATAAAAACTTACACGTTAGACAAAAAACATCTTTTAAAGAATAAAATCATCAAAAGAAAAAACAATAAACTATACATGATTTCTCAAAGCCACCTTATTACGTTATAAAGTACAGGTATGTTTTTCTGTACATACCACGCCCATCCTGCACACAGCTCCGTCACACAAACAAAAAGTACGAACTAAACTAACTCCAGACCCACTAGTTTTGAATTTCGAAGTTTATGAAACAACAGCAACATATGTTCAATAGACCTATGTAAGATCCCTTATTCTCTCACTAAGCTCCTGATAAGGCCGAATCTTGAGAGAAGTGACCATTACTTATAGCCTACAGTATACGTGTAAATATATCATGCAAAAAGTCTAATACGTATCTGTTATGCATAAATTTTCATCTAATGCAATGATAAAAGGGCCCGACATGGCCTAGCGCGTTAAGGCGTGCGCTTCGTAATCTGAGGGTCGTGGGTTCGCGCCCGAGTCGCGCCAAACATGCTCGCCCTCCCAGCCGTGGGGGCGTTATAATGTGACGGTCAATCCCACTTTTCGTTAGTAAAAGAGTAGTCCAAGAGTTGGCGGTGGGTGGTGATGATTAGCTGCTTTCCCTCTAGTCTTACACTGCTAAATTAGGGACGGGTAGCACAGATAGTCCTCGAGTAGCTTTGTGCGAAATTCCAAAACAAACAAAGCAATGATAAAAAAGATACATTTCTGAAAGGCGTAGTGTGAACGATGTAAAAGTAAAAAGTAATGTCTAATAAATTTATTGAGATTAGTTAAACTTTCGCTTGACACATAAATTCAATTTTAATTTTGATATATGCATCAAAATAATGGACAGTTGTCAAATATTCAAAGTTTTAAATGAAATAGTCTAGTAAGAAGTTGTGTCAATGTGTTAAAATTTGTTCTAAGAATAGTGTATTGCTCTGAATCCATATTTATGACCATTCAGCATTGGCCATCTGTAATAATAACATAATAAACCCTGAGTTAAGCCGTTTTCTTTCATTTATATTTTTAAAGGGGGGCGATTATCGTGCCAAGCCAGTATTATGCAAATGTTTCTCAGCCAGCTCTAATTTGTTACATATTCCAAAAACTAATCTTATTTAATTGTTTTCAACCATCGTTGTATGTTTTTATCATCTGATGGAAATATCTGGGAAGACAGATTATATTTGCTGGGTTTGTATGTTGTTAAGCACAAAGCTACACAAAGGAATATCTGTTCCATGCCCATTGCGAGCTTCAAAATTCAACTTTTTTCCGTTATATATATATATATAAACCTCAGACTTTTCGTTGAATCACCGAAAGGAGGCGCTTATGTTAAGATCCGGTAGTTGAATATGCTAGTGACTGCGACGTCATTCTTAACAACCCTTGTTATTGACTTAACCAGCTGATAGCCATCAAAATTACAGCTCTCAGCTGGCAATGGCATCTGTTTTGTTTCTTGTTGTGAACATGCATATTTCTTGTGTGGGACATATCATTTAATACGTCCTGTACTGTGAAACATGCTGGATATCGGCAGACCTAAAAATTTTGGTATCATATAAATTGGAAATATTTCTTGTTTCTTCGTGAGAGTCAAGGTACTGCTATTTACCACATGGAAATCACTTCTCATTCTATTATACATTAAGTCAGAGAGCACTGAAATTAATGCGTAGGTGTAATTAGTGTGTAATGTAATTGAATTCAGAAAAAAGGAGTAAAATGTGGTCAAAGTTTTGATCAGAAGCTTCTCTGACTGTTTATTCTTATTTCTGCTTCCTAAACATTTTAATAGATCGATATTATCATTTTAAATATAGATTACATTGTTGTAAAGCGTACTGACTGTATCGATTTTGGTAAGGGGGAATTTTTACGTCATGTAATTTAAAGGGCAAATTAGGTGAGGCTTGGAGATAGTATGGTTGATTTATTAATGAGGCTTGCAGTGGAGAAGTGTTCATTAGTTAGTGAGTCTGTTGGTTTTTCTGTTACTGCAATTCATTGAACACTAAATTTGTGTTTTAATGAACCGTTCTATGAAATTAGCAACTAAGTATCTGTTGAGAGTTATTTGCGAAGCAGTGTTTGTTTTTTTACCGAATAGTCAGAAAGAACCCTTAGAACGATGTAGACTGTTATATAACTGGCGTACAAGTGGGGTTTTGGTAAGCGTAAATAACGTACAGAGTTAACCTCAAATTTACGATAAAAGAAAGAACGAAAATTTAATAGCAATGACGAAACAGTGGAATATAAGATCACTAATACTAATAAGTAAGAATAAACATAAAGAAATTCGAGAAGAAATTAATGAAGTACATATAATTATAAATTAAAAAACTAGAAACCTGTAGGAAAAGTACGAAAGGGCATTCACTTCAGAGTAAAATATCTTGACACAAAATTAGTAAATGCAATGACCTAATCAGTCTTACTTCTCTTTGTATCTTGTTAGAAAGTTCTAACCCGAAACACCAGTTAACTAAACAATACGAAATAACAAACCCATCCGGTCTAAACCTGTTATCAGTACTGCTGCGCCACCTATTATGAAGGAAAGGTACCATGAAAAGCATATCAGATACCTTTGATTGCTTATATGTACTCACCTAAGGTTTCTAACACCAAATACCCGATTTAGATACCTGGGGCGAGCAGACCACAAATAGCCCACAGACAAATACAGCACATCAGATACAGTTTAAAATAATTTACCAAATGAAGTTGTTTTGAATTAAGCACAAAGCTACACAATGGGCTATCTGTGCTCTGCCCACCAGGGGTATCGAAACCCGGATTTTAGCGTGCAAGTCCGCAGACTTACCGCTGAGCCACTGGGGGGCTACCAAATGAATCAGTGGAGTAGCGAACGACAAGCTATTCAGTTTACTGAACAAATATTTAAAAGGACTCCCTTTGAAATCTTCAAGTACCTTTTCAACCGAAAAGCAAAGAGACCACCAAATATTCGTGACCGCTTTACCAAACAGATCTGAAATGTCCATCAGAGGAAATTTCCAAAGTAAAGTTTTGGAGAAGAGTAGGAAGAAAGGACAAGACTTTAGTCGAAATTGCTGAAAATCGGAAAAACTTGCTCATCTATCTGATCTAGATGCTTCACGTAAAATAATGAACCTGTTGGCTATTCTACAGATGCCACAGTAGATGAAGTTCATTAATCAAAGTAGGTGTACATCTCAATCTAAAATAAGCTGTTCAGTATGTGGTGGAAGGCCCGGCATGGCCAGGTAGTTAAGGTGCTCGACTCGTAATCTGAGGGTTGCACCAAATATGCTTACCCTTTTAGTTGTGTGAGTTTTATAATGTCACGGTAAATCTTACTGTTTGTTGGTAAAAGAGTAGCCCAAGAATTTGCGGTGGGTGATGATGACTAGCTGCCTTCCCTCTAGTCTTACACTGTTAAATTAGGAACGGCTGACGCAGATGGCCCTCGTTTAGCTTTGCGCGAAATTAAAAAACAAATATGATTGAACTTGAAAAGATCACAGTTGTAGACAAGTAACAGAATGCATATACAGGACTTTTCTAAACTACTTTGTTATATATGAGGAGTCAGAGTGTGATTGAAATAAATAAAAAAGACAAAAGGTTCGTTCGTTTTTTAATTTTGCGCAAAGCTACACGAGAGTTATCGGCGCTAGCTGTCCCTAATTTAGCAGTTTAAGACTAGAGGGAAGGCAGCTAGTCATCATCACCCACCGCCAACTCTTCTCCTTTACCAACAAATAGTGGAATTAACCTTAATTTATAATGTCCTAACGGCTGAAAGGGCAAGCTTATTGGGTGTGACGGGGATTCGAACCCGCGATCTCCGGATTACGAGTCAAGTGCCTCAACCACCGGGCTATGGTTTAAGTGAAAATACCTCACCGTCTTTACAGGGAAAGAGGATTCGCTAAGATCAATCCTGTATATTTGAGTATAGATTTGATATGTTTTGTTTTTTGCCTTTTATAAAATTGAAAGGAAAATTTTGGTTTCAAAATTTATTAAATATTATGTATATTTTTTGCAGCGCTCGGAAACAAAGTTATCTGTGAAAACAAACAAGCTTACTTATTATTATATTTAGCTTCCTGTTTAGCTGCATTCCCTCTCAGGGACAATTAGCTTTGCGCGAAATTCAAACCAACTTCCTGTTGTAATGTGACCGCATAGTTAGCCTATATGTTTACAAATTTTCTAAATAATTATCCATTATAACTTAAGTTTGTGGTACATACGTATATATATATATATATATATAAAAGAAAAGACGGCAGAAACCTCGCCACACATTCCAACTTGGATTAGTCGAATCTTTTATGGTCTCAACAATATACTTCTAAGACGGCATCAAAAAACTATGTAAAAATATTATGACCACTTGAACATGAAGCATGTTTACTGTTTTAGTTTTACCGACAATGTCTCCATTGATCATTTTGGGTTTTGACCAAAGTGATGAGTGAGGGTCTGGCATGACGCACGTGACCTTTGCCGTAAACTCGTCAGTTGTAACGTGAACTCGTTCAAGACTTCAATCAAAAGCTCATTGATATTGGAAAGAAATATGGTCTATGTAATAAAAAGTCAAGAATTCCTATATAAATATGCGCAGATGTTTTTTTTGTGCGTGTCTTCACAGTTTATGTCAACACTGACATTAAATGACATAAGGATAAATTACGGTTCCGGAAGGAGTACGTAAACGTTACTTGAGAAAGCAGTGAACCAATGTTGCAAAATACATATTTCCTCATCAGCAGTTTGTATCAACTCTATAACAACAACAAAAAAGCCCAGGTTACACAAGCCCAAACCTTGCATACATTTTTAGATGTATTTAAATCATACCTTAAACTTTCAGAAGCTAACATTTTATTTATGCCCATTTGTAACATTATAACCCTCGACTCTTGTAAGAGTACACAAATATTTTTCATAATTTAATACCATGATGGAAAAGGACTATATGTACAAAGACACGTTTAATTTCATAACAGAAGGAAGGCAGATTTTCCGCACAGCCCACTCCAACGACTGTCTGATCGAAAAGGAAGAGTTGACTATCACTCTTATAGCGTTCCCAAAATGCAGAACATGATTTTGTGGCAGCGAGTTGCGAATAACAAATCTTCAACTTCAAAGACAGAGTACGTTATCCGCTAGGCCACAGACGGCCAAGCAGTAGTTAGATATCTGGAATTTTGTTTAATACCTGATTATATATACATATGTGTACCTGTTATATTTGTTGTGACCACAGTGTAGCAAGACAAAACAAAACAGGCTTGGTTAATAGTTTGTGAGGTTTACTGCGGGACCATGGTGTGTTCAATGCTTTTATTTTGTATTTTATTTCTTCTAATTTTCATAAATACTCGTTAATAAAAAAAATCGAAGTGTTGTGGCGGACAACCCTATCTCAGTAACGAGGGCATGTTTCTTTTTCTGTATATCAATATATCAGAACCTGTCTCCCTTTTGGACATTATCACTTGGTAATTCAAAAAGATATTGAGGACAAGTATTTCCTTCTTGTGAAAAAACAGACTGATACGTTGAGAACACGTCTATCTTGACAAATAAAGGGAAACATAAATGCTAGAAATATTCAAAACTTCAAACTATTATTTTTTTCTGCATTGAAAAGCTCCACTTCACTAATTAGATTAATATAACACAAGTTAAACGCCTTAAAGACAACTAACACAGTCATAACAAGGAACCACATGGACCTTTTTTTTAACCATAGTAACTCCAACTGTAACAACGCTATAATGCACCATAATACTTTTTTAAGCTTTATTTTCTTTATTTTTTTCATATGGTGGCTTTTCGCAACCAGGAAAAAATAATTTCACACCGACACTTTTATTAAAAGATAGCGGTTTATCCCGAGTAGAGTGCTGGAAATTTAAAAAAATAATGTTGTACAGCGAATAACCGCGTGAACCTTATTGTTCTACGCACAGTTACACACTTGGCACGTACGTACGTTCCATGGAAAAAGAAATGTATTTGTTAAACACATTTATTAAAAGATAGCGGTTTTTAAACAGGTCTGGCATGGCTAGGAAGTTAGGGCACTTGACTCGTAATTTGAGGGTAGCGGCTTCGATTCTCTGTCACACTAAACATGCTCACCCTTCCAGCCGTGGGGGCGTTATAAAGTTACCGTCAACCCCACTATTTGTTGGTAAAAGAGAAGCTCAACAGTTGGCGGTGGGTGGTGATAACTAAATGCCTTCCCTCTAGTCTTACACTGCTAAATTAGGGACGGCTCATGTTGTTTTGCGCGAAATTCAGAAACAAACAAACAATAAATAAATTTTTAACCGCAAACTTTTTGAAATTTCAAACAGAAGTTTTGAATCACTTTATCAATTTTTCCCCACCCTCATACATGTTCCTCCTTTCGAATCAAGAATTCTTTAGACAGGTGCAGTTTATATGATGGGAATAACGAAATGTATTAGCGGTTCGTTAACATATTAAGGACACTGCTTCTCAAACATATATTGGCGAATTCATTATATTGTGCACTGTTTGTTTAACGAAAACCGCTTTATGTGATGTCTTCGCAAGTTTGGCCTTTTTCTTCGTTTTTCAATCGTTCTAACAATATCTACATCGTTAACTAGCTGTCTGATATCAAATTATGAGTAGTTAATCTAATATAATTGGATATCATATATTAAGTGGCTGATCTAATACGGTTAGATATCAAATCTTACGTAGCTGATCCACTTTTGTAACTTCTCTCTTATAGTTATATATCATATCTTAAGTAGTTTATCATTGTTTGGATATCAAATCTTAATTAGCTGATCTATTTTTGTAACTTCCCCATTTAGTTGGATATGAAATCTTAAGTAGTCGATTTATTTCTGTAATTCTGCCTTTTTATGGCACTTTTTCATTAAGTGACTGATCCATTTATCTTTTTCTTAGTTATTTTTGTAAAGCTACGTAAAGCATACTTATACATGGATTTTTTTTTAGGTTGGAAACCTGAACTAGTTCAGCAGATATAGAAGACTATAGTTCTGTTAGTCCTACTGTGATGATACGTCACACACATTATTAATCAAATGCAAAATAGGGCAGACAGAGTTTAAATAGGGCCGGCCATTCAGGTGGGCGACAGGATTCCTGGCTAAGGATGTCTACCACAAGGGGCGCCAAAAAAAATTGCAATTAGCAATTTTGATCAGTATTACAGGGACACAGATTACCAAGTTCGCATACATCATATTGTTGCCCATGGCCATTTGTGATTTTTTTTTTTCTAGAGAAGGTAAGCTTTCTTGAGAATTAGCTCTGATTTGACATGTAAGTTTGAGTACATTGCATATTAAAGAGAGCGAGCCTCTTAGAAAACTGCAGGAGCCGGGAGTTACTCACAAACGTTGTTTTGCAACATGAAACGATACGGCTATTATAATTTAGCTTGAAAAAGTTAATCCGTAATCTTAATACAATATATCTCAGTAATGTATATTTATGAGAATGGAGGGGCTTTGCCCCCTCCCCAACGCGATTAGCGCCTATGAGTATGATATTTGAAAGCTTACAAAGTTTTTCGGTTGATATTTTGATCATTTTTTCTCTTTAAAGACGTGACTGTAAGTGTTTACTGATAGAAATAAAATAAGAATGATTATGCCTTAAGATCAGAAGTGATGGTTTTTAATCAACTAAATGATCGGATAGGTTTACAGGCTGTAATATTTTAAAGATTAACACAACCTTACAACAAACTTAATGTTAGTTTCTAATAAACCTGGATACCAGGAAGGTTTACAAATTGAGAATGCTTGACGCTTGAGGAGTGAAAATCGATAAATGTACCGATGACATTTAAGAGAACGTTTATTTTCTGGGAATTCTGTGGGTGTATTAAATCCACAGCCTTTAAGACTTTACGAAAAATCCTCACTTAATTAAAACGGATCACAAGGTGTCATTGTGTATTTTGACACTCAGAATCCTTATCTGTCTGTCTATCCATTCGTGTGGTTATACTCAGCTCAGGTAAAGGAATTCTTGTTATATTTTCTGGAATATTTATTTCTCTCTTCTCTCACTCTCCGCGATAAGTGTCTGTGTGCTGGTTAAATGCTCGTGGCCGTCTTTTCAATGCAAAATCAAGGTTAATTCATACACAAGAGTTAATAGAGTGACTAACTTAGTTTTATCTTCTCTCTAGTCTTGGTTTGTGTTACAGTCGAATTGATTCCACCAATTCTCGTGTAAGAATGAGAAACGAGCAACTACAAAGGTTTATTACTTTTTTGAGTAGTCATGAGTTCTGTAAAAAAAACATGAAAAACAGTCATGAACGGTTGCTGAAAATATTGATAAAATCACTCTCTCATACTTATTGGCTGTTCACGAATGTTTGCATCTTCAAAATTAACAATGTTTCGTTAAAGAACAAAGGAAGATTCACAACATAATTTCAAAGTGCAACCAGATTTTTCTAATATTTTTAACTTTTAAATATTGATATATTTGGAAGTCTTCGTAAATTTCATTGAGTTTATTTACTGCTTTTTTATTTAGATACATTAGCTGATACTGAGAAAACTTTTATAAAATCTATCTCTCGAATTATTATATTAATTGACGATATGGCTGAAATAATTTAATGACTTCTAAGTGGTCGTTTAGATAAGCAATACAAATGTGAGATGTGCGTGACACGCAGCCCCCCAGTGGCTCAGCGGTATGTCTGCGGACTTACATGCTAAAATCCGGGTTTCGATACCCGTGGTGGGCAGAGCACAGATAGCCCCTTGTGTAGCTTTGTGCTTAATTCAAAACAACAACAGCGTGACACGAAACTTCGTATTTAAAAAGTGAAAATTAACGTCATGTTTTAGAAATTATTCTGGATTAAAACCTATAGGAACAGATATATATGTTAGACCGCAGTGGATGTTTGTTTGTTTGTTTTCTAAATTTCGCACAAAGCTACTCGAGGGCTATCTGTGCTAGCCGTCCCTAATTTAGTAGTGTAAGACTAAAGGGAAGGCAGCTAGTCATCATCACCCACTGCCAACTCTTGGGCTACTCTTTTACCAACGAATAGTGGGATTGACCATAACATTATAACGACGAGGATGCGAACCCGTGACCCTCACATTACGAGTCGCACGCCTTAACGCGCTTGGCCATGCCGGCCCGGACCGCAGTGTATGTAGAACTTTAGCCAATTAATGAAAGGCTGAAATTAATGTGGGTGAGAATCAAGTAAATTGACAGCTATATAGTTTTATTAATGCATTTTTGAGCCAGACGAGGTTTAGTGGTTAGAGTGATTCCAAAGGTTCATGGTTTGAGGTCCACTGTCACAAAAACACATACTGTACTCTGAGATTATGATTATACTATAGCAATGACAATTAAATCCCACTCTTTGGTCCGACAAGAGTATATCAAATGTTAGCGATGGGTGATGTTGAATAGTTGCCTTCCCTTTAGTTTATCAATTTAAATGTAGTGACGATTATACGCAAAAAATCCTAGTGTATAGCTTTGTGCGAATGTCCGCCACAAATGAACAATACACATATAAAGAATGTTCAAGTATGACGAATTTTACAAAACATTACACGTAACATCAAATGATATAGCTGGACAGAACAACTTTCAATTACATGTATGCAAAATATAAACGGATTTACGTCACTTACGTAAGACAGTCTAAAAGTATAAAAAGTTGGTGGGAAACACTCCACGTTTAGATACTGTGCAATTTTAACGGAAATAAAAACTACACGAATTCCTTCCCTCCTTGGCATTATGGACATGTAACGCTAAAATCCGGGATTCAATTTCCCTTAGTAGACGCAGCAAATATCCTCATGCAGCTTTATTCAAAAACAAAGAAACAAATTTTTGACCAGTATAACGTATTATTTTCAAGTAACTGCGGTGGTATAACTTATTCTTTATGGCAAGAAGCTTGTCTTATACTTTTTTAACAGTCGGTTTGGCATGACCAGGTGGTTAAGGCACTCGACTCGTAATCTGAGGATCGCGGATTCGAATCCTCGTCACACCAAACATGCTCACCCTTTCAACTGTGGGGATGATATAATGTGACGGTCAATCCTACTATTCGTTGGTAAAAGAGTAGCCCAAGAGTTGGCAGTGGGTGGTGATGACTAGTTGCCTTCCCTCTGGTCTTACAGAGCTAAATTAGGGACGGCTAGCGCAGATAGCCGTCATGTAACTCTGCACGAACTTCAAAAACAAGCAAACAAAATATTTAGAATCTCAAGTTTCCCTAATGACACAGTGGTATGTTTGCGGGCTAAAAACCGGATTTTGATACCTTTGGTGGGCAGAACACAAATGGCTTATTGTGTAGCCTTGTGCTTAACTTCAAACAAACAACTGCACATTATTCGTAATATGCAGCATGGTGTTCTCTTAAAATTTCATGTTAACCAACTAAATAATATTCAATTTTTCCACGTTTCATTGTACATAAATTGGTTAATGTAGCGGGACTAAGTTGTATATAAGCTACGAATGTTTGCTATAGTTCCAGTAGGGTCTTGTTGTTGTTTTAAATCCAGGTATTTTTTTCCCTTGTTTTGTCTTCTGCCAGAGAGAGAAAATAAGGAATCTAGATGTGGAGAACCCTAAGAAATAAAACAGTTTAATAGACAGCTTCTGAAAAACAAAAGAGAGATTATAAGGTATCTAGATGTGGATATTACCAAGAAATAAAACGGTTTAATACACAGATGGATAGATTCTGTAAAACAGAGTATATAAGGTACGTGGATGTTGATATTACCAAGAAATAGAAAACGGTTTAATAGATATGTGAGTAGTTTCTGTTAAACAAAACAGAGATAGCAAAGGATCAAGATGGGGATATTACCAAGAAATAAAACGGTTTAAGAGAAAGATAGATAACTTTTGTAAAACAGATTATAAAAAATATCTGGATGTGGATATTACCAATAAATAAAATGGTTTAATAGATAAGTGAATAAACATACGGGCAAGCAGAGTAAGTAATTTATTATGCTGGAAACAAGAAGTAACCACTTGGAAGTCATTGTTTCAGATGACATTTAAATTGTGTGTACAGGTCGATATGAATAAAAAAAATATGGTAAGAAAAAAGGATAGAAAAACAAAATACAGATATAAACTAACAGAACGAAACGCGTACAAGGAAAGACCAGCACAGCCTGGAACCAAATATTTAAGTGTCAGATAAACAGGAAGAAGATATGACACGTGACTTTTCCAGCTGACAAAGTATCCTATTTATAGCTTAAAGATTTACTTGCAGTTTTTCCTGGATAAATTTGTGTCAGTTGCTTCCGTTTGTAATTAAGAAAAATGTGCCGAGATTTTAACTGACGCAACTTGTAATTTCCTATCACTTTACATGTTAGTTATGGGGCTGAAAAGGTATATTCAAACAGAACAACATTTTCTAAATAAATGATAACTATATATACACACATGCATACGTTGTTTATCAAAATGGAGGTACCGCTAAAGCAAAAATAAATGAAATGTTCAAAAACTGGTAATAATCCAATCAGACCAATTTTACTTTTTGTAGTGAAGAGAGCATAAGATGTTGTAACAAAATAAGTTGGACAGGTGACGCTCTCGTAACCTCCAATGTTTATTCAATGTTGTTTTGAATTAACCACAAAGCTACACAATGGGCTATCTGTGCTCTGCCCACCACGGGTATCGAAACCCGGATTTTAGCGTGTAAGCCCGCAGACATACCGCTGAGCCACTGGGGGGCCCAATGTTTATTTTATCGCTGCCCCAACTATGATAATGAGTAGATAAACTATTCAGATATTAAGTAAGTGTTTCTTTGTTTATAATTAAGCACAAAGCGACACAATGAGCTATCTGTGCTATTCTCACCACGGGTATCGAAACCCGGTTTCTAGTGATTACCTATTTAATAAATGATCATTTTCTGAAAATTAGGGATTGTTCCGTTTTTTCCCGATGTCTCTTTATTAAATAGCTATACATTATATATAAATATATATTCAGTAATAATCGAAAGTAATTTGAAACGGTGAAGGAAGCGAATTTATAGTTCATATGACAAATGTGCTAAAGTTACTTGACGCCGTCCCTAATTTTGAACTACTAACTAGAGGGAAGTCATCCAGTTAGAAACACTCTACCACCCGGCATTCATGCTAAAGGATTGACTGTCACACTTATAACACACCCCAGGATTATTTTGTAGTAATACACAGATTTGAACTCGAATCACCAGTCTCGAAAGCTGAAGTTTAGTCGAGCCCATTAAGAAAGAAATATATATATATATATATATTTGAATATATATGAATTATATATTGAAGCATTAAACACTTACAAATATTTTTATTCGAAGAATTTAAGGCTCTATTTTTAAGATCAGTTTTAAATTTGTGCAGTACTTATAAGATTTGAAGATACATTCATCTCTGCAGTTACGCCTCTGTTTTCTGCCATCTAGTGTATGATATGATAACTATATTACTTTTCTTCCTCACAAAGTTTGTTTATTTTAGAGCAAAGCTATCTGTTGTGCCCACTGCGGGAATTCAAACTCCTAATTTTAGCGTTTTCAATCCGTAGACACACCGCTGCTCCACCAGGAAACTCCTTCTCAAAGTTTTAGACAATAAACAAAAGCTAAATTGTGAAGAAATAGCTTTTTTTTTGTTTTTACTGTCGAGTAAACGTAATGTGTTAGACTAAATATTCAGTCTCAACTACTATGAAAATTCTTTAATGTTAATGGATTATGAAATCTCTCTTCCAATTTCCCTAGACAAGAAAATATTATTTTATGCTTTATAGCGGTTTATGAGCAATATTTCCAATCGATTCGTAACAGTGTACTTGTTTACACATTAGTACTGTGTAGAACTGTAAGAGTCGCTAACGCAGATATAAATACAACTTTAGTTGCAGAATTATTTATTTCATCTTGATTTAAGAGATTTAAAATTCATATTAACTCAAATTATAATGTGTTAAAGATTTTTCGAGCAGTCAAAATGAGCTCTCCAAATGGATTCAGTTTCAAAGTTATAGCGCCATCTAATGCATCAAAATCTAAATAATCGTTTAATTATAAGAAATAAGTTTGTTTTTTATTAATGAAATAACATTTTATTATAAAGCAATTTTTATTGGTCAAAACTTATGTTTTATCATCATAAAAAGAAAAAAAAACAATATTATTTTAAAATTAACCATACGAGTAATTTCTAAGTGAGTACAATCTTGGTAGTCACAACTTTCGCATTCTGTTCATTTATATCGAGTTAACTAAAATAGCATCTTTTGGTTCATTGGGCTCTCTGCAAAACAAACATCTATTGAGGAGTTAAACAATAATATAAGAAATACTTGAAATTCCTTTCCACGAAAGTGAAAAACAAACAACGACAACAACAGTTATATTAAGTAAAACAAATCCATTAGACAAATAAAAAAATAATTGAGTAATTTAAAAAAATCAAAACAGAAAAGTTCAAAAGTATTTATTACCATTAATTAATGTTATAAAATAATAGGTGAAGATTTAATAGCATTATAACATAAAAACCACTTTAGTAAAATTATATACATATTGTTATTGGTGAAAGTGCTCTTAACGTTTGTTTATTTGTTTTCGTGCAAAGCTACATAATGGTGAACTTAAGCTTTGTGAGTAAATGTCTATTACTAACCTCATGGCGGAGTGCTCTTAAGAACTATTTATTGATTTTATTTATAATTAAAATTAATAAAATAAATAATTATTAAGATCTACTGTATTTTATACCTCCCATTAAGGCCCAGCATGGCCCGGTTGATAAGACACTTGACACGTAATCCGAGGCTTGCTGGTTCGAATTTCCGTCACACCAAACACGCTCGTCCTTTCAGCCGTATAATATTACAGTTAATCCCGCTATTTGTTGGTAAAAGAGTAGCCCAACGGTTGACAGTGGATGGTAATAACTAGCTGCCTTCCCTGTAGTCTTACACTGCTAAATTAGGGATGGCTAATTCAGGTAGTTCTTGTGAAGCTTTGCGCGAAATTCAAAAACCAAACTAAACTCCTATTAAAAATCACAATGCCAGCAAAAGCAGCTTCGGAAAAATCAGGAATATTTTGCTACATTTAAACGATTTTCACCATAATTATCAAGCCTTAAGTTATACCACAAAACTGTTTTTTTAATTCTCAAGTAGCTAAAACAATTCGTGATAATAAGAAACTCACTTGAAGTAAAAAATGTATTTTAAAGACAGGTAGTATGGGTATTAAAAACTTTATTTTAAATAAGGTTTACCACATGGCTTAGCGTATTCAGTTCAAACAATATGTTTAAATAAGGACAGTTCATTAACACATTCAGTTCAAACAACGCGTATCAACGACGACGTACATTAACATATCCAGTTCAAACAACACGTATCAATACGGACAGTACATTAACATATCCAGTTCAATCAACACATAGCAAGAGACATATTAATATATAGAATTCAATCAAGATTTTGTTATAAATGTATATATTAACATATCCCGTTCAACCAACACACTGTGTCAAAGAGACATATTAAAATATCTGCTACGACCGACATAAAGTAATACAAAAAATAAGTACAAACATACCCATCTCAACAAATATTCTAATATAAAGAGATATATTATTATGTCCATTTCAACAAAGGCATTGTAACAAACACACTGTTACAAAGAAAGCACATTAGCATATCCAGCTCAGAGAACACACTCTCAGAAAGAGGCACATTACAACATTCAGATCAAATATCAGACTGTAGTAAAGAGACTGGTAAGAAGTACAGTGTAGCCAACACTATGTTATGTAAACATATAATGTTACTAAACCTCTAGTACAGCTTTGTTCTCTTTGCGTAATTTATTACTTACAGTTTTCTATGAATTCGATCCTCGGATACTTATATAAAAAGTAACTTATTTTAGTTCCCATTGTAAGTCCATGCTACAGGTATACTTCTTCTTCCTTGGTAAGTCTATGTTACAGGTATACTTCTTCATCCTTTGTAAGTTTATATTACAGGTATACTTCATCATCCTTGATGAGTTTATGTTACAGGTATACTTCTTCATCCTTTATAAGTCCATGTTACAAGTATACTTCTTCATCCTTGCTAAGTCTATGTTACAGGTATACTTCTTCATCCTTTGTGAGTCCATGTTACAAGTATACTTCTTCATCCTTGGTAAGTCAATGTTACAGATATACTTCTTCATCCTTTGTAAGTCTATGTTACAGGAATATTTCTTCATGCTTGGTAAGTTCATGTTACAGGTATACTTCTTCATCTTTGGTAAGTTTATGTTACAGGTTACTTCATTCTTGGTAAGTCCATGTGACAAGTATACTTCTTCATCTTTGGTAAGTCCACGTTACAGGTTACTTCATTCTTGGTAAGTCCAAATTACAAGTATACTTCTTCATCCTTGATAAGTCTATGTTACAGGTATACTTCTTCCTCCTTGGTAAGTCTATGTTACAAGTATACTTTTTCATCCTTGGTAGGTTTATATTACAGGTATGCTTCTTTATCCTCGGTAGGTTTTTGTTACAGGTATATTTTTTATCTCTGGTAAGTGCATTATACAGGCATACTTCTTCATCCTTGGTAAGTTCACGTTATAGAATTATATATTTCGCGCTGAAGCAATGACTTCCAAGAACAAAGTCTAATCATCCCGAAGGTGACCTAAAAAGGCCGATACGTTGTTCTCTACTTTATTTTAATAAAGGTTTTAATGCCCAAACCATCCGTTTTGAGATACAAAGTCTAATCATATCATGCTAAGGTGTTAATCAACGTGCATCGGTGGAAGCTCACTCGCCCTGGGGTGCCAATTTTTAACAGTTATTTACAGAAACTTGCAGCAGATTATATTAGTATTATATACATAAACCTCCGGGTGTTTCTCTATCATCTACAAAATAGCGAAGTTTAACTTATCAAATAGCTCAGAGTTTGACACATAAAGTTTTATGGTTTATATTCTCACTCTATTCTAGAATTTGGTTCATATTAACGCAGTATACAAAAAGGACAAAATATTGAACCTGAGAAACGTAACTTCCCATTTGTTGATCTGATAAGTTAGAGAAATAGTAATTTAATCGCTCTGTTCTTCTGCTCTAATACCTTTTCGTAACTCGAGTTCCAATGAAATTTCTCTACTAATTCATGTAGTTTCTTTGTTGAAAACTCAAATTTGTTTTTACACTTCGCACACCATGATGTCTTACAATTAGAATCACGTGTAAATAAATACAACTGAATTTGTGTGCGTTTTAGTCAATCAGGCGTAACCCAATACACAAATCATTACGTTTTTGATAACAAAAACAACTTTTCATTATATATTCCAAATATTACAGGTCACAGAAAATTTAAAATAATGAATTCCCTTTCCTCATTATTAATATCTTAAAAGCAACGTATGAAGATAAAAAATTACATGAGTTAAGCAGGATTAATTCGGCATTAACAATTCTCATTGGTTGAGTATTTCCACCAATTATTTTTCAAACTTCATATAGTGTATCGTTTGAAATTGTGTTAAAACATAGCACGATTAGCTTTCTAAAGGTTACATTTAGAAACATTTCATATATGTGCCTCGAGGAATTAATAATCGGTGAAAATCCCACGTGAAAAAAAATCACTAAGTGCTTAACGAAATGGACAATAAACGCTATACGAAAATTTCTACATACAGTAGTTTTAAATACTATAACCACTAACGTAGCTCTTGGTCTATATAACATGGCAAGCAAGCTTTATTCTCTTCTTCCTAAAGCAATGTTTAAAATAGTTAATTAATTCTGCCAAAAAGTGCGGTTGTGTTTTCTTATAGCAAAGCCACATCAACCTGTCTACTCAGTTTACCGAGGGGAATCGAACCCCTAATTTTAGCGTTGTAAGTCCGTAGACTTACCGCTATACCAGCAAATAACCTGTCAAAAAAAAAAAGTCACAAATATCTTATTCGGAGCACCTCCCAGTGGAACAGCGGTATGTCTGTGGACTTAACACGCTAGAAACAGCATTTCGATGGCTGTGGTGGGTAGAGAACAAATGGCCTATCGTGTAGCCTTCTGCTGAACTACAAACGTATGAGTAGCAGAACACTGGCATATTAATAACTTAGAACTGTTCTACCTTTTGGCATATAATCAGTATGATATCCATTCTATTTCCAGCTCAATTCTACGAGAAGAAATGTATAATTATTTTAAATAATATCTGCATTTTCTCCAATTTCCTTCTTTTTTTCTCATGAAGAATTATTTAGACTGTAAACAGATAACAAAATAAATCGTATTTCATTCTACGTGTGTTTCTAGACTTAAATTTTACGACGTTGTATCGTTTATTGGTAGGGGAAGAGCTGTGTGTTTCTGTTTATTGAGCGTTAATTAGTCTCGGGTTGTTTTGGAGGTTCTTCTGAAACTACAGAGGGTCGCGATCTTTCAACAGATTCGAAATAATAGATTTTTAGTAAATACGCGTTGACCATGGCTTTCACTACACAAATAAAAAGATAAAACGTTCTTTTATACAGATGTTTGGAATTTTGGTACCCTTTGGCAGGCTCTGTAGGTAGCTACCTAGGTTTTAGTTAAAGTAGGCTCTGTAGGTAGCCACCTAGGTTTTAGTTAAAGTAGGCTCTGTAGGTAGCCACCTAGGTTTTAGTTAAAGTAGGCTCTGTAGGTAGCCACCTAGGTTTTAGTTAAAGTCGGCTCTGTAGGTAGCTACCTAGGTTTTAGTTAAAGTAGGCTCTGTAGGTAGCTACCTAGGTTTTAGTTAAAGTAGGCTCTGTAGGTAGCTACCTAGGTTTTAGTTAAAGTAGGCTCTGTAGGTAGCTACCTAGGTTTTAGTTAAAGTAGGCTCTGTAGGTAGCTACCTAGGTTTTAGTTAAAGTAGGCTCTGTAGGTAGCCACCTAGGTTTTAGTTAAAGTAGGCTCTGTAGGTAGCCACCTAGGTTTTAGTTAAAGTAGGCTCTGTAGGTAGCCACCTAGGTTTTAGTTAAAGTAGGCTCTGTAGGTAGCCACCCAGGGCGGTAAAATTAATCAACATTTTTACAACAGCTCGCTTTGCATCCTATCTTACCAGTCTCGAAACGGTGCCTACAGAGACAAACACTGCTGAAGAAATAATTTAAGTGTAAAACGCGTTTTATAAGCACTTCGAAGTAAGACAGATAAAGCTGCTAAAATAGAATTCACAAGAAACTGCGACATTGAGTTCAAATAATGTTACATATACCGTTGACATTAGAAATTTTGATAGCTTGTCAAATAATGACAGGTATATATGTTTACTGTTGATAATAGCGCTAAAGTAGAGATTTACTAGAAATCCGATACCTTGTTCTTGTGTTGTTTTATATGTAAAAATGTTTACCGTGTATAAAAGTACAGAAATATGTTCCTGAATGGAATTACAAAAACAAAACAATTGACACATATATGAAATGTTTTTAAATGTAACGAATAGAAGGCTAATAGTGCTATGTTTTAACACAATTTTAAACCACATGTGTATGAAGTTTGAAAAATAATCGGTGAAAATACTCAACCACTTCTTTGGGTAAAAGTTTTTTTATTTGTATTCCTCATTTTAATGCAACGTTTCAACAAACATCGGAAGGTTCCATTTATAACCAAGTTCTAAATGCAATGAGGTCTCAACTATAATTATTGTTTATCTATTACTGGTTGGTAATGCCTGTTTCACTTTGTACTTAAACTTTTTAAAGAACACTGCATTGCTTTAAAAAATATTCCCGGAGTAATGATAACAGAGTTGACACTAGAATTATCATTTCAAAATTATAATTAGTTATTAATAGTACTAATAAAAGTAAATTCTTTGTTTCAAATTATATTATCTGAGTGAAACTGACTGACATTACCGTTTTGTGTTTGGAGTTATGAAGAAATACAAGTAGAAGAACAATAAATCCCATTTTTTGTTATAATATTTACAGACATTATCAGAACTTGTGACTTCGTCATTAAATAAATGGTGTTATGCAATGAAACACCTTACAGTACTGCAATGTTTAGATGACCTCATAAGGAGATATTTAAAATACAGTTTTGATGAACAATCCGAGTCATCCCTAGATAGGCTGTGTTACTATCTGCATGATATGAAATTTTAGTTAAATCGCCTTAGATGACAAACAATATCAAAATTTTAAATGTGTTTTCACTGGGTATCATATGTTTTGAGTTGATTTTTTGCAGTCTTTCTAGCCTTATGATAAATATTATATTAAATTTTGTTACTCTAGAGACACTCATTAAAAGTATGGCAAAGATATTAGAAAAAATAACGACCAATTTATTAAAATATTATATTCACCAGAATTTATTAAAATGTTATATCCACCAGAATTTATTAAAATATTATACCCACCAGAATTTAGTAAAATGTATAAACCCAACAGAATTTATTGAAATGTTATTTCCACCAGAATTTAGTGAAATGTATAAACCCAACAGAATTTATTGAAATGTTATTTCCACCAGAATTTAGTGAAATGTATAAACCCAACAGAATTTATTGAAATGTTATTTCCACCAGAATTTAGTGAAATGTATAAACCCAACAGAATTTATTGAAATGTTATTTCCAACAGAATTTATTGAAATGTTATTTCCATCAGAATTTAGTGAAATGTATAAACCCAACAGAATTTAGTAAAATTAAAAAAATGAAATGCTTTCCTCATTTCTCAAACCAAGCTTACTCTTGAAAGTAAGATAAACAACAAAAAACAAATTTTCATACAAATTCTGTCCAAATGGTCAAACTGGATGTGAAAAGATACATGTTGTCTGCTATGTGTCAAATGTCCTGTATCATCAACTGTGTCGCGTATGTCACTGTGTAGCAAAAACACAAGTTAAACTAGGTTAAGAATATTGCAAAGCACCATATTTACAAGAACTAACAAGACAACTGTGGAAAAACATAACGTGTGGTCGTAAATAACCTTGTTTACCGACTGAAGCTATAGAATAACATATTTCCGTAAGCTATTTGATACGAAGAAGCCACCAGACATAGAACCTTTTAAACACGACAAGAAATCACTACCCACTAAAATGATAAATCCATCAAAATTCAGAATAAGTAGAAATCAACTGAGCATTGAAGCGCTTTAAATAAATATAATATAAAGACGGTTATTTA
Organism: Carcinoscorpius rotundicauda; assembly: GCA_011833715.1. Classification (NCBI taxonomy): domain Eukaryota; kingdom Metazoa; phylum Arthropoda; class Merostomata; order Xiphosura; family Limulidae; genus Carcinoscorpius; species Carcinoscorpius rotundicauda. Next base: position 19,370,780 of record CM022402.1, on the reverse strand, counting down.
TTATAGATATAAATGTGTAACATATTTGTAAACAATTATTATCAGATATATATATATATATAATTATACAGGGTGTTCGAAAAGTCACTGTGCACATATATTTATTAGCAGACATGTTTCAATATAGAATACAGGAGGTAAATATGAATGACAATTATAAACAATGTTGAAAGTGACATCCGTTGGCACCAATACAGGCCTAGATCCTTCTTATTTTGTTTCTAAACACCGCTATCAGTTGATGGCTTGAAATACACTGAATAAAATATGATTACAAAATTGCACAGTGACTTTCCGAACACCCTGTATATCTTATAAAAAATGTAACAACAGTTCATTACGGCAAGTATATAGAAACATACGACTCATGGCCGGCATGGCCAGGTGGTTAAGGCACTCGAATCGTAATCCGATGGTCGCTGGTTCGAACCCCCCTCACATCAAACATGCTCACCGGGGGGCGTTATAATGTTACGGCCAATCCCACTATTGATTTGTAGAAGAGTAGCCCAAGAGATGGCGGTGGGTGGTGATGACTAACTGTCTTCCCTCTAGTCTTACACTGCTAAGTTAGGGACGGCTAGCACAGATAGCACGCGTGTAGCTTTGCGCGAAATTCAAAAAAACGAACAAACACACGACCGCCGACCTTAGAGTCTTCCATACCACATTTATAGGTAAAGATAAATCGAAATATTTGTTTGGAAACAGACGTGGCCATGGTTCAGATCCAGACTTTTTTGGAACATTTTCGAGGTCGATATAACTAACTATTGATTGTCATACACCATTAAAGTTTACTATACCAATGTTTTGTGCACCAAGGTAATGTGCATGTAATTTACATGTAATTGACGATGAGGTCCGGCATGGCTAGATGGTTAAGGCACTCGACTCATAGTCTGAGGGTCGCGGATTCGATTTCCCGTCAAACTAAACGTTCTTGTCCTTTCAGCTATGGTAGTGTTATAATGTGACGGTCAATCCCACTATTCGTTTGTAAAAGAGTAGCTTAAGAGTTGGCGGTAGGTGGTGATGACTAGCTGCCTTCCCTCTGGTCTGACACAGCAAAATTAGGGATAGCTAGTACAGATAGTCCTCGTGTAGCTCTGCGCGAAATTCAAAACAAACCGAAAAAATTGGCGATGACATACGAGTTACGTTTGGGTTACATGGAAAGTGTTATAAGCACAGAAACGTTGGGAATGACTGAACACTAAAGATGTTGTGCAGGATGAGTGATCATAACGGGTTTTTCTTTTCACAATACACTATTCAATTAGCGTGAGGATAAATTATATAAGAACATCTTACGATAGTAATACAACGACTTGTAATTATCATATAAATTTTGGTGATTATAAAACAACTAACACAACTTGTGTAATGTCGCTGCTTATAAACTAAGCACTTTAAGAGATAGGGAAATATTACACTTCATTAAACCTTTAATCACTCCGGAAAATGTCTTCTCGCGCTTTACGAGTCCACAAGTGATTTAAAAAAAACAACAACTTATAAACGTCCTGCTGCAAAATAAAAACAGTAAATGTGTGCGGAAAACATAACGGATCTGGTTAATGAAAACTTATACGACGATGTCACATGATGATAATAATCGGATTGGAATAACATGATGGCAATTTTCGGATTATAACTTATATCATTAGACCATCTGAATTATTACGTATATAGTGATAATTCCGCGTTATTATTACTAATACTAGCAGAGACCCGCAAAGCATTTTCGGTTAAATTACTAATGTTAATGCAACAGTACTTCTTACGGCAAGTATATAGAAAGATACGACTCACGGTTGGCATGGCCAGGTGGTTAAGGCACTCGAATCGTAATCCGATGGTCGCTTGTTCGAACCCCCCTCACATCAAACATGCTCACCGGGGGGCGTTATAATGTTAGGCCAATCCCACTATTGATTTGTACAATATTTTTATAATAATACAAAATTATTTTAATCTCAGACACCGAAATCTGCAAAATCACTTGTCTTAAGCCTAACATCAGTTTAGTCTTTACTGAGTACGTTCTATATTCGACAAAGAGAGTACTTTGTAACTTGTGTATGGTTTTGCTTTATTTTTATTAGAACTAAACTTTATCGTTCTTAATACTATCAATAATTTATCACAAAAAGTTGTGAATGAGGTCTGTAATGAAACAGCCGTAAAGCCAAGCAAGTACGAGAGCGCATTACTGTTATACAACGAGTGTGTGTGTGTTTTCTTTAAGTAAAGCCACATCGGGCTACCTGCTGAACCCACCGAGAGGACGTTATACTACGAAAACTAAACTTGGCTGTTTCTATAACTAAGAGAATATGTCTAATTGTCCAGCATATCTCTTTTAAAGATTAGAATATATTAAATGACCAGTCCTTGCTAACGAAACTTTTAGCCGTAAATCCAATAATATCCAAAGAGATTCGGCCACCTTAGGAGATTTATTCATTTGAAGATATATACGTTAAATATATTAAAATGAGTTGGAATATTCAAATCAGCAATTCCTGTGAAAATCAACATGTCAAGGTGGAATGGAATGTATCAGGATTACATTTTGATTTCAGCGTTTCGCACGAAGGTAGCGTGAAGCCTGTGTATTACAAAAATGATTAAGCTCTAAACAATCCACCTTGATGAAAATGTTATCTCTACACTAAAGATTCGGTTGTCAAGACTCAAACGGAGGGCCATTGGAGGGCCCAAATGTTTAAAAGGATCCATATATTGCATATAAGAATTAATGTTTAGTTTGGTCTATTATAATATTCAGCACGAAATATTTATCAAAATGGTTCATTTTCCATGGAAAATACAGAAACTACCTTAACGGCACTTAGCGGAACTAACTGCATTGTTGATAGCATTTTTATTTACTGTGTGATACATGCTGTAACCAACAAAGTTATGGACTCACAAACAAATTGGAACATAATAGTATAAAAGAATGTTTTTAAGAAGCCGTTATGAACCATATGGACAATTCGACTAGTACACCAATCCTTCTGAGAAGACAAACTCAGGATTGAATCCAGTCCTTGACGCCACAGAGAACCAACTATTGAATTCATCTCCGCTACCACTTAAAACAGAGAATTTAATCCAACTCTTACTAACAACAAAAAACACAGGAATGAATCCAGCCTTTGATACTACAGAAAACCCAGGTTTGATCCCATCTCTCCTACAACAACAATAGAGTTGAATCCATCTCCTACTATTACAAAACTTAGTACTAAATCCGAATTTGTTTTACTACAGAAAACTTTGGACTGATTCCAGGTCCTGCTCTCACAGAAAACCAAGGGTTGAATCCAGTTATTTGCAGCATAGAAAATCAAGGGCTGAATTCAACTTCTGCCACCAAAGAAAACCCAGAACTGAATCCAATTCCTGCTACAAAAAAAAACAACAAAAACAAACCAGAATTAAAACAGCCTTTGCTTCCACAGAAAACTTACGAATGGATCCAGATCATCCTTACAACAGAAAATCAAGAATTGAACTCAGTCATTCAGTCATCAGAAACCTAGGATTTATTTCAGTTTTTGCTACCACAAAAAATCCATGGTTGAATCCAATATTTCTAACGACTTCCTTAAAGAAGATAGCAATTAGCATACAAAGTGATCATTAATTTATGTCAAGTAATAACAAGCAATAATTAACAAATAATTACCCTAATGTTGTTTTTTCTATTAACAAAAAGATTTTTCTGTTTTTAAGTCATATGTTATTAGCATTTAGAAAAGAACGAAGTCATGAATTCACAAGCAAGTTATTACATTAAAATTTGAGATACAATGTGTTTACAAAGCCGGTGACGCCTGCATTTTGGGGTGAAGGATGTGGTCCCAGTTCATTATTTGAAACAGTATTAAGATATTAGTCAATTTGTGTGTTAACGGGAGGCGCAGTAGTAACAACTACAAAGAAAGCAAGTTGATAAATATAACGCGTTATTAATTAGTATTTCTAATTAGGTGAATTCTAACTTTAAAAAAGAAGGTTAAAACTACAGATTTTCTTACCAATAAAAAGAGCGCCTTTGAATACCGGCTTCTGTGGCTAAAAATTTTGGCAATTATCCAATTAATTCCAGGACTTAATTAAAGTTAAAAAAACTACAAACTGTTTCTCATTAAACGTTTTGTCTATTGAAAAAAACTACTGTTATTCCGATGAACGAGGTAATAATTTAGCAAAACTAAGAATCAGGGTTGCTACCTCTCTGAAGATTTACTGGTAGTCATTAAAACAGTTACATTTTAACAATGTTCGTAAGTCCGGGTTGTTACTTCTCTGAAGATTTACTGGCAGTCATTAAAACAGTTACATTTTAACAATGTTCGTAAGTTCGGGTTGCTATTTCTCTGAAGATTTACTCGCGGTCATTAAAACAGTTACATTTTAACAATGTTCGTAAGTTCGGGTTGCTACTTCTCTGAAGATTTACTGGCAGTCATTAAAACAGTTACATTTTAACAATGTTCGTAAGTTTGGATTGCTACCTCTCTGAAGATTTACTGGCAGTCATTAAAACAGTTACATTTTAACAATGTTCGTAAGTCGTTAATAGCAAGAGATGTTTTATTTTAATGATGCCAGAAAAAAAATTATTAGTTAAGAAAGGGTTTTAAGGTTGGTTACCATGCTGAGAACCAATTTCTATGTACATTATATAGCACAAGTTGTAGAAGTTATGAGCTGTGAAATGTTCTTTGGACCTTGATAAATCGTCTTATGTTAACTCCTTTAAATGTACCTTTAATATTATGTAAATAATATACGCTATTTCTTTTCTTCAGAATTTGTAATGCATATTACAGATATTTAGAATTTTTGGGAAAATTATATTAGTAAAAAAAAGCTTTTAACTCTCCAGATAATAATAAAAAAACTTTGTTTATGCCAAAGTTTCGCCGCTGTTGCTTCATCAGGACTTGTGATACAAATAATTCGTCACGTCATCCCATCAGTGATATACTGCGCTTTTCAAATAGTATAATTATGAATTGGACAATTGTATGACTAGTTAACATTACGCAGCATTACCACAACAAGTTATAAAATCCAATTAACGTACAATCAGGTTTAGTTTTTTGCGTGTGTCACAATAACATACACTAATATTTGGGTTTGTATGTTTTAGAGCAAAGCCACGTTGGGCTATCTGCTGTGTCTATAATGGGGAATCATACCCCGGATCTTAGCGTTGTAAGTAGAGATATTAGTCACACATTGATATATTATCTAAGAATGCACTTTCCTCCCTTGTTAACACAAGTTGATAAAATAAGAACTTAAAAAGAACCATAGCAGAAAGCCCTATAGGGCTATCTGCCCTAGCCATTCCAAAAGCCCCCTACCCCAGTAGCACAATGATATTTCTGCGGAGTTATAGTGCAAACCTTGTTTCAATACCCGTGGTGAGCAGAGCACGGATTAATAAGTACCATCCCAAGTTTTGACATGATAGAAAGCAACTCGTCAACGCTGTCCACCTCCAAATCATGAACAACACTAATTAGATACTGAGATCTGACCGTCACTCTTACAACGCAGCTAAAGCCTCAGAGCGCTGAACGCGATTCTTTGTTTGTTTGCTGTAACAGGACATAAACCATAAAACTTCGTATCCGCAATCTGGCAAATTGTGTTGTTTTTATTAAGCGCAAAATTGCACAGTGGATTATTCGCGTTCTGTTCTTCGCGGGAATTGAACTCTCAATATTTGTTTTGAAAATCCAGCAGAAGTTTATCTTATTTTAGCACAAACCTATATAATAAGCTCTACACACTGTGTTTGAAAAATCTGTAATGTTAAGTAAAGTATTTAAATAAATAACTTGATAAACAAATCTAGTTCAGTTTTCATTTAACTGTTCTTTCGAATATTAATTACTAACTCAACTATACATTCAACGCATGGGGAAGACATTGGGGGTACTAAATGTGTGGCACAGAAGAATTAGATCCGAACAAAGATCCACTAATTTCACCCACTGGGGGTGAGGCTTAGAATACTTGTCTGGTTGGTGACAATCGATACAGTGGTTTGCCAGTTATAAGCGGACGTACACAAGAATATAAGTATTTATAGATGCCAAATTTTATCAAGATAAAATTAAAGACAATAATTATGAGGTCTTAAACCCCAATGAATAGTGAAAACCTAAACTTTAGTGTCAAGAATCCGGTCTTCTTCGTAAATCTTAAAAAATATTGATCCTTAGGTCTTAGTTGCTTTTTATTGCATTTAATTTTTAACTGCTGCAGTTGATTCTAACTGGATAAATGAAAATATTTCGTTAAAGCTTAGAGACAATTACCAGCACTAAAATTCTATTTCTAAGCCTACAAGAGATTTAAACAAAGAAACAAAAACATATCTTCCTTACAAAAACAATGAAGTCCTAAAAGTCTCCTGTATTACTAAAAAAAAAAAAGATGGAAAAAAGTTACAACATAGATAAAAAAATATGTCCAGATATTTAGCTGATTAAGTAAGTTTGTTTGTTTGTTTTGGAATTTCGCACAAAGCTACTCGAGGGCTATTTGTGCTAGCCGTCCCTAATTTAGCAGTGTAAGACAGCTAGTCATCACCACCCACCGCCACCTATTGGGCTACTCTTTTACCAACGAATAGTGGGATTGACTGTCACATTATACGCTCCCACGGCTGGGAGGGCGAGCATGTTTAGCGCGACGCGGGCGCAAACCCGCGACCCTCGGATTACGAGTCGCACACCTTACGCGCTGATTAAGTAAAGCACATACATTTATGGTTAAGTTTCAAGGCGTTATTTTCATTTCTAATCTTTCGCATTTGTAAACCCAATTCAGTAAGAGCTCTATAGTTTTTACCGTAATTTTCTTACAAGATGGTAGATCTGATAAAATGTTAAACAGTTAAAAACAACCCGGAGCAGTGTGCTACTGGCTTAATGTAATCTACAACGAAGACAATGTGGCAATGTTATTCTAGAAATTCTTTCTAGTATAAGTCTTCAGAATATGATATTTGATTTTCACTGCAACAACATATGTTATTCCAGTCTCACCAAGTATTTTAATAACTAAACTATATACAGGTTACCTTTTACATTTCTAACAGAACGATTGGTCTTTGGAATGGATGTATTCAGATGTAATGGATGCAGTTAATTTAAGGGAATACTTTATACATATTTAATGAAGGCAGACTTATTATACTACATTTCTAATGTAAGTTATGTAGATCTTGGTGATGTTTAACGACGCAACTAATTTAATGCAGGCAAACTTATTTTGTTACATTTCTAATGTAAGTTGTGTACACTTAGTAATGTTTGACGATACACCTAATTTACTGTTCAATAAGGTCTTCAAACATTTCCATATTGTTTTAAACTTTTAGTATTTGCCACAACATCTTACCAAGTTTAGCCAGCATCATCACATGTGATATTGTTCTGGTATCTCACCTGATAAATCTGGTAAACACTTTGGCAGAATCTGAAAGGTTCTAAAACCTTATTTAAAAAATAAAAAGTTCTTTTTATTTTCTCAGGTTTGTTATTTGTTGGCTTTCATTCATTGTACAGCATAATTACATCGCCTGGTTCCAAGATATGGTAATGACCTAAATGTTAATAAGTGGAAGACGAATGGGAGTCATTTGTTTTTAACGCAAAGCTACACAAAAACTAAGCTTTCCCAACCACAAGGAATCGAAGACCGGATTTTAGCGTTACAAGTATTTAAACTTACTTCCAATCCAGAGCTGGCAGATTGAATATTTTGTGTGCCTTTTTTAATAATCTGAATATCTTTAATATCACCACCCCTTGGGGTTTTATTTTTACAGGCTTTTATGTTAATCGCAATTTCTAATTATGGGATATGTTGAATTATCGATTCTTTTTTGTTTGTCGTTACTTAATGGTCGCTGGCTGAGAAGAAAGATTGGTTTGTTTTACCAAAGGCACTTATTTTGTAAAAAGTAAGCACTGAAGAGTTACCGGTTAGATGTTATGAGTGATTCATAGAGATGATTATAAAATCAGTTTTGTTTGCGTGGGTAAATCAGTTCATTGTTCGCAGTACTGGATAACGTGTAGAGTTATTTTCTGCTTCCTGTGGCCAGGATAGCACAACGAATACAAAAAAAGAGACGCTTCAATTTAGATTTCCTCATCAGCCATTGGTCGAACATTTCATACACAACTGATATAACACCTTATGAATACCGGAGATTTCAATGGTCGAAACGTTATGAAAATAGCAACATACATAATAAAGACGAGAATAATTATACCATTAGTGATACTAACACCTCTCGTCTCAATCATTCCGCAAAACTATTTAAGTATCGTCTTAACATGATATACATATGTATGTGTACACATATGTGTATATTTTATTTAGCCATATTGCAAGACAATCCTCACCATGTGTTATAATTGTCAGTATTTATCAGTTTAAAATATATTTTACAAAAAAATATATTGACGTTTATACGGTATTTTTTAATTTGTCTCTTTTTCTATAAAGGTTCGCTTGTTTGGAATTTCGTGTAAAGCTACATGAGCGCTATCTGTGCCAGTCATCCCGAATTTAGAAGTGAAAGACTAGATGGAAGGTAGCTAGTCATCAACACCCACCGCCAGCTCTTGGGATGCTCTTTTGCCAACGAATAGTGCAATTAGCTGTAACATTATAACGTCCGTACGGCTGAAAGGGCAAGCACGTTTGATGTGAGAGGGATTCGAATCTGAGACCCACAAGTTGTGAGTCGATCGTCCTAATCATTTCTGTAAAGGAGGTACCGGTTGTGTGTTATTTACTTTGCGTACATTTCTCCAGAATAGGATTATTCTTCCTGCCATTCGTTCTTCGTTTTCACTTCCCTGCCCTCTAACTGTTCTTCTGGTTTCCAATTTCTCATTTACTGCAATATGCTGCTATAGGCTGCTTACGTCGTCCACCACTTTCAACATATTTCATGAATGTAAAACATTCGCTGATTGACGCTGTTAAATTTAAAGGTACTTATATGCTTCCCTTCTTCAATACAAGTATTTTTGTTCTGAATTATAGTAAAGCTTCTAAGGTTATCTCCTGCCCTTCCTGATTTTGAACTACTCACCAGAGGAAAAGCAGGCAGTCAATACTAGCGACTATCGACGCTATGGGATTGACAGTCACTCGTATAATGTACCCACAGTTTGAAATGCAGGGAGTATTTAGTTGTACCCGGATCACTAGTTCCGAAAACACACCTAACTCGGTTCTGCTTTTAGAATGCTACTTATTAATTTGTATTTTCTTCAAAATAAGGATTGCTTAAGCTCCATATGTAGTTTCAAACGATTTTAATAGAAATTTCTGTTTGTTTTTCACTATAAGAGAAAGCAAAGCTACAAATACTAAACTCCGGCTCCGTTTGCTAACCTACTGCTCAAGTCGGTTTAGCCTATTTTAATTAAAAGACAAGAAAACAGAAAAAAACCCGTAATTATTAAACAATATTTTAAACTGGATTTTAAGAGGTACTTGATTCGTTAAAACACACAATAGGCTTAACGTCCCTGAGGAAGTCATCGCAACCAACACGTTTCTGAGGGTATTAACATTTTACGTATTTCTTACATAATAAATTTGTCAAATTAACGTGAAAATTTAAGAAGAAAAGGGAAAGAAACACGACCAAAACTTACGTTTATGAGCGAAAAATTGCTCGATGTAATATATATATATACACAAACACACACATATACTAAATAAGAAGAAAAGAGACTGCAGCATATAGTTGTTGGCAACATGCAAGAAAATCTGTTTCTAGCTTTCGACAACGAGCAAGTATAATACACAGAGCACTATACGAAACATACAGATAATGCTAAGATTGCTCTTTGAATTTCGTTTCTCTTATTAAAAAACCCAAAACACGTGAATTATTTTGCACCCTATTAATGTTTTACATGACAACACCATTACAAATATTTAACTGGGTAAGGGTTTCTTGTCTCTTCTATCTAAGCATTTCTCTGAGAAACTGTCACACATTCATAATAAATTTATCTAGTTATTTTGGTTTGTTTTGTTTTGAATTTAGCGCAAAGCTACACGAGGGCTGTCTGTGCTAGCCGTCCCTAATTTTGCAGTGTAAAGCTAGAGGGAAGGCAGCTAGTCATCACCACCCACAGTCAACTCTTGGGCTATTTTTTTATCGTCGAATAGTGGGATTGATCGTCACATTATAACACCCCCACGGTTGGCAGTGGATGGTGGTGACTAGCTGCCTTCCCTCTAGTCTTACACTGCAAAATTAGGGACGGCTAGCGTAGATAGCCCTCGTATAGCTTTGCGCGAAATTAAAAACAAACAAACAAAACAAACCTCATTCGAATTTGTCCGAAGTGGAGAGTAAAAAATTAAAAGCACCACCAGACGAATATGCAAGTGTTAATTACCATGTTATCTGGTCATATTACGTGGTTTTAACAAAGCCATTCAAAATATTAATTACCATATCATTTGGTCATATCACGTGGTTTTAACAAAGCCATTCAAAATGTTAATTACCACGTTGTCTGGTCATATCACGTGATTTTAACAAAGCCATTCAAAGTGTTAATTACCACGTCGTCTGGTCATATCACGTGGTTTTAACAAAGCCATTCAAAGTGTTAATTACCACGTCGTCTGGTCATATCACGTGGTTTTAACAAAGCCATTCGATATCAGAGCACAGATAGCCCATTCTATATGGTCGTGCTTAACTGAAAAACAAAACATAAACATTTTTAAACCAATATTAAACTTTCACTTTCTCCTTTCGTTTATAACCCACCAGAATGATCACTGCGTTTATCCAACCACACTTTATGCATAGGTAGGTATGTTTTTACAGACATTTTAACAGTCTAACAGCATCGAAAAAGGGAACTGGAATTTCGAGCCTAAATACCACCTGGAGTACATGGAGAAAAATCCCACGTCAGAGACACCCTAGTGTTTGGGTATGGTTTTTCCCTAATTTTGAAACTCTTAACAGAAGTGAAGTCATCCAGCCAGTAGCACCCACCGTTAAAAGGAATTTTTTCGACTTTTTGGATTGCATAACGGAATTTATCCGGCTCCGGCTCTTTGTACTGCATAATGGAACTGGTTGTAATGTGCTCATAGTTGAAACTGTGGAATATATTCGGCAGTATCAATTCTCGAACCTTTGATTTAAAAATCTATACTCTGACTAGTAGAAAACGTTCGCCCCGATGACATCAGCTACACTAGGGTTATCTGCGTAACCCGTCCCTAATTTAGCAGTGTAAGATTAGAGGGAAGGCAGCTAGTCATCGCCACCCACCGCCTACTCTTAGGCTACTTTTTTTACCAATGAATGGTGGGATTGATTGTACTTTATAACACCTCCTTGACTGTAAGAGCGAACATGTTTGGCGTGACGGGGATTCGAGCCCGCAACCCTCAGATTACAATTCGAGTGAATTATTATTTTTCCATTACTTGACTGTGTGCCTTCTTATTTGTCTTATATTTAGATAATTAGAAGTTATGGATGAGAAGTAATAAATTATTCATTTCAACGTCCCTCGGCGGTAAGTCTACGGACTTACAAAGCTAAAATCCTGGGTTTGACTCTCCGCGATTGACCATCAGATAGTTTAACATGGTTTTGTTTCAAAACAATCAACTTATCAATTTATTTCATCACATAATAAACAAATGCTATATGAACAATTCAATTTCTTTTTAAATAATTTTTCTGAATGCTAAGCGAGTTACTATGATTCATGGCACTATACGTGTTAAACGGTAATATTTTAATTTACACACATCTGCCTGTCTAATTTGTTGCTCAAAACCATTTCATTAGTTTTTCGGAGCTAACGAAAGAGGGAGTTACTGCAAGCACGTGATGACAGTTTATTTTGGAAACTTTGAACATCTTATGAGGTTTCTTATCACAGCAAGTGGAAATCAATAATTATTCACATTAACATGCTAATCTCACTTGAGGGCTTCAGGGACAGTTAACCATTTCCAGATATACGTTAATATGACTACAAAGAATGGAATAAAATGGGCAGTGAGTGGCAGAAATTATTTGTTTAACCGAGGACGTTACAAGGCGCTCTCTGTTATCACACATAATCCACCGTCTACAAATATCAACACGAATCCAGTGAAAAAAATCTCATAGTAGAAGACGTTTAAGAAATGTAGTTTATAATTTTGAAGTTACAGACGTGAAAGAAAACAGCTACCCAACATCATCCACCAACAACCGACCGAACAGCATGATTTTACCACCAGTCTTACTGCAAACCAACAGCACCAAAGTACTAGAGAATTTTTGCATCTGATCCGGACAAGTCTAAATCAACCTTACACTTTAGGGTTTACTTTCTCTGGAAGTTTAAGAGTGTGTGAAATGGATAAAATGGTCTGCTGTTGTCTACATCAAATAGATGTTTGTAATGAGCTTTCAGCATTAGTCACATCCTCATGAGAATAGTTTATTACTGAACAAGTATAGTAAATAAAAAATTGGTTATGACTTTAAGATAATATAGAATCACGTCTTTCAGACTTAATAACGGAATATTCCGACCACACCTTGAACCATTTATGTTATGATGCAATCATAGCACTGCCGAAGTGTTATTTTTTTTAAGGGAAAGTAAGAGTCAACTTTCAGACCTTAATTTTGATGGTGCTACTTTTTAATTTTCGGTGTATTGTGCCTGCTTATAAAACTAGTTTTGGAACTGTTAAAAACCCTATATCATCCACTCTTTGAGGAGATAAACTACACGAATACAGCCTATTAACGATAGGTAATATTTACAAGCGAATTCTAAAGAAACTGACAATAGAAGATATAGATTACGTGCGAGCAAAACTTTAACAAAGCAGACTAACTAACCTATATAAGTCAGTATGTGTAACTTCACATCACTCTTGGTTTCTCAAAACAGGAAAAGTAAAAAACCCAAATTCGTTTATCCAAGCTACTGTCTGACCGTTACGATTTTAGAGACGACGTCGCAAGGGTGCTCTGAAACTTCCTAAGTGCAGCGTGTGTTTGATGATAAAGCTTAAGTAAAGACGTAATGTGAGATCACATAGCCTTGAGTTAAGGGCGTAAAATGTATCATGAAGCAGAAATATTGATTCGGTTTTAAACGTAGATCGTTTCTGAATTGAATTTTTTTCTGTTGTATCACAAACCTCTTTAATCAATGGAGATTCTGATGAAGATACGAACAGACCACATACCTATATAAATATCAAAGTACTGTCTGTTGTACGCCCGTGTAACCACTTCGTAGGGTGTGGATTGATTTTTACAAAAACTGATTTGTTGAAGATACATGCAAATTTACAGTTTCACATTTTGTGTTTTGCAGTTTAAGGGCATTTGTGCGATTTTTTTAGAATTATATATAAAGAAAGCAACTTTTTATTTTCTAATCATGAATTTATATATCTTCCATACAGGTATTAATAGAAATATTTTAATTCTTTTAATTGCTATTATAGTTTGATCTTATATACTCGATTACATTTCTATATATTATCAGTATTACAGACATTCCATTAAGTGTAACATTTATATTAATGATATCGTAGAGAAAACGTCGAATTTTTTCCCAAAATTATTATTATATTGTATTTTAAATTTCACTTATGTGTGTAAGACAAGGTTAATAATGAAATATGCCAAAGTTAACGCTTTGAAAAAAGTCGAATAATTCTTATGATATTTGGTATGATCATACCTTGCAAATTAAATCAATTTTCGTATTTCATTAATTCAAAACAACAAAGAGATTCCTACATTTATTTAATAAGAAGTTTATAAAAATGTCCAAGAAATATCATTTACAGATTTCTACCTGCCCATCTTCTAGCCCAGATTCTCACCCAAAGAAGAGACAAATTCTTCTGGCTTCCATTTTGTAATGAAATATTTTTCTTCTAAAGTACTCTAATATAGAAGGGTTTTTATGAGTTATTTGGTATAAATAATGCCAAGTCCAGTCCACGTAACAACAACAAATTAATTTATATTATTAAAAATGTTTTGCTAAGGGTTACGTTCACGGATAGGCCTTACTTCACAAATACAAAATGTTTAAACATAAACACCGAAACCAATGTATGCCTAGTTTACTTATAAACTAACTTTTAGAATTCCTCACTAAATGTTCATTAACGGAAAACACTGTTTAACTCGACTACAAATAAACAGATGCAATAATACTTATTATATATCTCACTAACTCACGTTGAACTGAATCACTGGTTAACTAACTGCTTCAATGATTCTCGTGTTTATATATTACTCTTTTCCTAGTTACTGCACGATATTCTACGTCATAAAGTTGTCATAACTGCTTAATGACGAGCTCCCTTTAGCGAACAAACATCTAAATTAAAACACTAAAAATATGACTTGGAATACCAGCTTTTATTCTGAATTTAGTCCCTTGAACAGTCTGAGTACACAAATAAAACAGTACATTAACTGTCCATTCACTTAGAATTGTGGATGATTTTCATTTCCAAGGGTTACGGTATCGAAATGGGATACCATCTTGTTCCTTATCTTCACATGATGTGCAGTAAGTAATTTCCCACTAGGTGATGGTCAATTGAACCAAATGGTGGCTCATTCCTTTGAAAGTAGTCTCAAAACAACCTTGTGCTCTTTAACAGATTATCTTTTCGTTCCTCATTCTGTAAATCATAGTATTGAGTATATTCATTACAATACGTAATCTTTTCCAGCATCTGCTTTGTGTTGGAGCTCATCCTTTCTTGTGGCAAAGACTGTACATCCAACACATGTCACCTAGATGGAATTTAATCTTAACAGCATTAACATCAAAACTGTTTTTAATTTTACTACCAGTATATTTAACTCTTTGTCTTGAAAAATAATGTATGACATCAGTGACGTTCCTCAATATATCTAAATATTCAGTGAAAAACTGAGTGACTATTCTCCGAGTAAGAGTACATAACGTTGAATTACACTTTAAGTTCTCTTCTAAACCATAATAATAGTGGCGTGGTGCCTGTAGGTTTTTGTACTGCCCTATAATGATTCATAAGTGGCAGTTAAAAATATTTTGATCACATGGTTTCTTATGTCAAGCTACATAAATAGTTTACTGATTTAATAAGTACAACTGTGTCCTTCACCATGCTATCGAAAGATAGATAAGGGATTGGAGTTTTAACCTTTTCTTTTTTTTCTTTCCAAGCATCTAACACTTTTCCACAAATATGGATGATTCAGAATTGTGTCTCTTATCTGAGTTAAGTTTCATAAGCACCTCAAAGTTTGAAATCAACTAAATAACGGGTTTCCTCGGCAAACTTATGACTTTTTGGATAGGAAAACATTTGATTCTGGCTATTTGGTAAATAGTTCATTACAAGCATTATGTATCTATTCACTCTATCAGTCTTTGGCAGAGGTCCAAGCGTACTAACAACAGCTCTCTCAAGTAATGTTTCAACACAATATTGCTATAACTGCCCCTGCTGCTTCTTTCATGTATCTTTTCAGTCACATGATTGTTCACATGATTTATGCCAACTTTACCAGCCACTTCAATGCTGCGTGAGCTGTTTGGAGTGAAATTAGCTTTTGTCCATATAAGTAATGAGCTAAGTCTTATACAACATTTAATATCTCTCTCTGAATTGTACATCACTTATATTCTCCAGCATTGATTGCATACCATACAATAAAATTGCTTCCTCTACAGAGTTACTGGCATTTGCATTCAAAGTAAATGAATTTTCAAGAAATGGGTATGCTAATACAAGAATAATTATAAATTCTTTCTTCAATTAGTTGAATGTTTGTTTGCAATTGGCAGCCAAACAAAACTTATTTATTTTTCCATATAATTTTTGAAAAGATGGGATATGTCATAAAAATCAAAGTTTCTAATTTCTGTCTCTTTCTTTTTAGAGTTTCATGATTTCCTGCAGATTCCGATCTCGATACTTCTTTGCCCCTTTTACCAAAATAATCCCACTTCTGATACCTCTGTTGAAACATGTTCTGTCGTTTGGAAAATTGTTTTGAGTTATGTGGTAAAAACAATGCTATGTGAAGTTCGTTTAATGATAATAAATTAATTTATTTCTTTTGTAGTTGGATAATGTTTGTTGCAGACGAGGTTTACTGAGTAGTTTTAACTACACAATAACACAAAACTTAAAAAAGAAACTTTGAAATTTGTTTACGCTTAACTTAATTATACAGTCAGTTATACGCAGAATCACTCATTAACTCTCTGCTTTATTTATACCTACTTGTTTTCTTATTACCAAACGAAATTTCAAGAGCATAACTCCGTGATCGTTACGTAAAACGAGCTTCTTGTGGCAAACAAACATCTAAATTATGTTATTAAAGATACAGCCCACAACAATATTCATTACACCTTCGGTGCATTTGTAACATTTTTAACAAATCGTTTTACATGTTTACCTTACCAACTACATTATTGTGCGGGTTGTTTTAAAGAAAAACGTATATAGAAGGTAAAATAAAGTCAACACAAAGATGTTTTAATGATCAATCTGCTTGATTAGAGTTCGAAAGAAAGCGTAGCATGCGCTTCTTCAAATCTTTAATTAGATCACTTATAAAAATTTCAAATAAGTTAACTGATATTGTGTACCATCTTTTTATATCAGGAAAGTTGTCTACTAGCATATTTGTATTTGAAAACGATTTGCATTTCTTATTTTTTCACAATAAACACAAAGTAGGTTTGGAAAATAACTGTTGGCTACATGCTGGTTCAGTGGCAAACATGTGCCATGCATTGAAACTGGAAACTCGATCCGGAAACTGAGCCTTGTGCTAAATACGAATCAAACACTGATGAAACAAACAGGCGATTGCGCAGCGTTGATTTCACTTATTTACTCTTAGGAGAAAAATATTGTCTAATTATTTTGTTATTATCTTTAACTGTAGAACTATTTCCGTCATGAGAACTTGTTTATGAGAGATAAAGTCTCATTTATTGAGATGGCATTACTAATGTTAATCTAAATTATTGCTCTTTTCGATAACTTTATCTTCTAAAGACAAATATTCATTTAAATAAAGATATAATTACACTGGTAAAATACAAATAACTCTTATATCTACACCAAAAAAAGATATAGTTGCACTTGTAAAATACCAATAGTTCTTATACCTATACCGAATAAAGATATAGTTACACTAATAAAATACAAATAATACTTGTATTTACACCGAATAAAGGTATAGTAGCACTAGTAAAGTACAAATAATACTTGTATTTACACCCTTTTTTACAGTAAATGAAGCATGAGAACATTCAGTTATCTGTATCTACGTACATATCGTGTTAAAAAAGCAGAAGATTATTGCTTGTGAAAATCATATGTCGCACATCATTATTCGGCAAAATATTTTCCTGCAGATATATGAATTAACTTGGTCCCGGCTTGGCCAAGCGTGTTAAGCCATTCGACTCGTAATCCAAGGGTCGGGGGTTCGAATCACGGTCGCACCAAACATGCTCGTCCTTTCAACCTTTGGGGCATTATAATGTCATAGTTAATCCCACTATCTGTTGGTAAAAGAGTAACCCAAGAGTTGGCAATGGGTGGTGATAACTAGCTACCTTCCCTTTAGGGACGGTAAATTAGGGACGGGTAGCGCATATAGTCCTCGAGTAGTCTTTGCGCGAAATTCAAAACAAAATAAATGAACTAACTTGTCTATAGTGCTATAGTTAGGGTTAATCGCACTTTCTAAGAATGATGTTTCAAACTTTCCTCTGTCCTTGGAACTTCTTCCTCCGTAGTCAACTGTACTCATTCTGATGGTCATGATTGAACACTATGTATTATCCCACACCTCAATTATCTCTGTCAAAAAAGGTAATATTAAACCACACATATGTAAAAAAGAACGTTTTACAAACTTTCCATGTGCATAGACATCGGTGTTGAAAACAAATTCAAACCTTGTGAGTATTCATGTAATTTATAATGTTTCATTCTTTGTAAATATGCATAAAACTACAAAACTTGTATCAAAATTCATTTTCTAACTTTCAAAAACACCAGTTGTTGTTTTGAATTAAGCACAAAGCTACACAACGGGCTATCTGTGCTCTGCCCACCACGGGTATCGAAACCCGGATTTTAGCGTGTAAGTCCGCAGACATACCGCTGAGCCACTGGGGGGCTTATCTGCTCAGCCCACCGAGGGGAATCGAACCCCTGATTGTAGCGTTGTAAATCCGGAGACATACCGCTGTACTAGCGGGGGGCGAAAAAAAAAACACCAGACATTCTACCGTGCGATAGAAGAGGCACAAAAACATGTATAGCTTCGTCCAAATGGATCTTTGGCGAGCATCTTGTTCCAAATTGGACTAAACTATTCTTTCAGGATCCATTATTGTTCGAAATACTCTGTTACAAGAGTCTTTTCAGCTTCACGGAAAACAAAGAGAGCTTGAGCCGGCATGACCATGTGGTTAGGACATTCGTCTCTCAATCCGAAGGTCATGGGTTCGAATCCCCGCCAGACCAAACATACTTGCCCTTTCAGCCGTAGAGGCGTTATAATGTAAAGGTCAATATAACTATTCGTTGGTAAAAGAGTAGCCCAAGAGTTGGCGGTGGGTGGTGATAATTGCCTGCCTTCCCTCTAGTTTTATACTGTTAAATTAAGGATAGATAGCGCAGGTAGCCCTCGTGTAGCTTTGCGCAAAATTAAAAACAAACAAACAAAGATATCTTCTTTCTTCGAAATGTTATGTATTTTGGCTCCTACATTAGTTAACATTCTGAAAGTGAAGACTTATGGAAATACCCATGCCTAACTCCTCTGGTATTACCTTGTAGAATTGTTATGAATTCGCTGTAAATAAAATATAGTTTGTAAAAATGCGTCCGCGTCGTTACTTTTCGCATCTGAGGTAATGTCTCTCTCCATATAGCTGTTATCATGTGTAAATGAAATCCACTGATGAAACTCCATATTTGTCGATAAACTCGTCTAATGAATGCATTACAAAATCTCTTGCTGGACATTCATAACTAATAGTTTTCTTATTATTTGCACCATACACATTACTAAACTGTGTTAATACTAAAAGTGTGGAAGCTCACACTTGGAATTATAATATCTATATGTATATTAATTTTTATTCTGCAAGCGTTAACGTTTACAACCGTTGTATATTCTTGAAGAACGAGATACCAAAGTTTATCTGTGATTTTACAATCACTCTACGTTTATCACATATCCACACGAGTCAACTAATCACACAGAATACGCTAAAAGACTAAATTACAATTTGCAACATAAACTGGGGCACAATGAATAAAGTTCACGATTAGTTCAGTACCAAGCGCCTTTCTTTTACCACCAGCAACAATAGTTAGAAAAATCGATTTTAACTGGTGTCTTCCAGTTATCAATTTACAGAAAAGATTCACACAGTTAACTCGAATGTACGCAAGTTGAAACCAAAACCACATTAACCTAAATGTAAAGAAAGTAATTTGTCCTCGTTATAAACACTTTTAAAGATGGTGCAACAGAAAGAAATAAAAAAAATCTAGAGAGGTGTTTAAAAAGTTCTAAGCGACTACTGGATAAACCAGTAATTGGTATGTTGTTCCTAAATAGTCGGTGGTTCAAATGTCACTTCCATTTCCCTTCCCACTAAAAACAAAAACATTTTATACTTTCGTCTTACCACATCGTCGTAGGCTGGGTAAGTGTCTGTCATAGTTAGTGGCCGGTACTCTCTCCTCTTCGACGCGTTGGAATACAAGCGGGAGAGCTTACTGATCATGCAGCTTCCGTGGATCGAGCTGTCGAAGGCCCGACCCGATCTATACTGAGCTTCTCATAATGGACGTGAGCAGTACAGCGAGGCCAGCGAGCTGCTTCATTGGTTAGAAATAACGGATTCAAATGGCGTCACGAAATATTGGAAAGGAAGGAAAAAGGACGTAAAGCATATTGAGCATGTAAAGAAGATTTACGTGTAAGTTAGTGTTAAGTTTGCCTGCACGTAATATGAAGGTATCTGTAACCAAGATCGTTATTAATATAGCCATAAAGATAAACAACGACTAAAACTCGTGCGAAAAATAGAGAGATCGTAAAACCATCCGAAGCTTCAAAGATGGCAGCACAAACGAAGCAAGGCTTAACTGTACTCTGGATGAATGGTCTCGCGTAAGATAGTATAAACTGAACTAATTTGATAAAATTATTAGCCTTACGATGTCTAGTGGGTTTTAGGTCGTAAACTGGTGGTTACCAGTCCACTAAAATATACTACAAACAAATATAATTATCTTTCATGCAGCAGTCTAGTAGGTTTAACTTTGTAAACTTGTAATCAATCCACTAAAAATACGACAAACTAAACCATTATAATGAAACTAATTTCTTACAACTGTCTAGTAGGTTTTGAATCGAACTGAAAATAATTATCATCACCATTTCAACAGTGTGTTTCACAATTCAAACATTTCTAATGAACAATTTTAGTGGTCAAACTGGAAAATGTAATAACATCAAATAAAGATGGCAAATGTCAAAGCAAATCTTTAAATTATCTCTTACTGAAACGAGTGAACATGTAAAACTGCAGTCGAAGTCTTCACGTTCATTAGCTTCTGCCTTCTTGCTTAATTTTACAAATTTTGAATAAAGCAACAAAATGTTTCACTAACGATTTCAGGATAGGGAGGATATGATATTATGCAGTCGTGACTTTGATAAATATAAATGCTTTTATATTTCATTCGAAAATGTAGATTATGTAAGAGAACCACGCTTTAGCTCGGTTTAGAAACAAATTCAACAGAGTCTCGTTTAATACAACACTTGAGAAAAACAATAAACTGAGACAGTGAAGGAAAGTAGATATAGCGAATGTAACCTTAACTCCAAGTGCCTGTGCTAGATGGCTTATCATAAGCTGTCACTATATATGTAAAGGTAGCGTGTAATATGGTTAACTGACGTCACGTAAAGATGCTGCACCATGTTGTATACATTGAAAGGAAAGGGGTGTATAGAAAATGGTAAATACCATCAAATGCTCCGTGACACATCTATTTCATTGGAATGTTAATTTGATGGTGCTAACCAACATTGCAAAAGGCAGTGTCACACTCTTTGACGTTACCAACGGCATTGCTATTGGCAGTAATAAATGAATTAAAACAATGGTACAGTTCATGGAAGACTGACCTAATTAAATACCACTGAATTTTTCAACTACTGCAAAAACTCAACATCAAAGATATTTTTATCTCTAAGCAAGAAGAGCAAATCAATCGCAATTAATAGAGTTAAGAAACTAGCTATCAACACAGAGTATAAATATTTAGCCATCTTGTTGTGGTTGCACAAATAAAAGGAAGTATCGCACAAGCTGTCTGCTGTTTCATGTTCAATGCTACCTCCAGGTCTGCTGTTTCATGTTCAATGCTACCTCCAGTAGCACAACGATATGTCTTCGAACTCACACCACTAAAACCCGGGTTTTCATACCCGTTGTGGCTTTGTGTTTACGTCCAAAACAATCAAAACAACCATATTATCTGTAATGCCCTGATAGTACCTTGAACAAAGCTGTAAAGCATAAGCTGTTGTCTGAATAGAAAAGAAACAAGACCTAACACATTAAATCCGGAATCCAGCATGACCACAATTTGGATGGTGGATAGCATAGATATTATACAAATGGTCGGGCTAGATAGAACTTCTAGTTTTGGAGAACTTGTTGAGTCTACAGAACTGTTAATGATATAAAAAAGTAGAAGTCGTCTTTGTTCTTTATTATGCAAAAGATTAAATTAAAGAACTTCAATGTACACTAAGACAGTCCTCAGAGAATAATAAAGTCAAAGTCCATTATCTCAAAACACACATTGCAACGTTATGAAGTAACTTCATTGGAAGCCCTAAGAATAAAGAAAAATCTGGTACATTCCAGTCAGTGTAAATGTCAGATACGACAAAAACGTTACTTATCTAAGACCGGAAAACAGTTACGCAAGTGGATTTACGAACAGCCTTATTGTTCAAATAACCAGATGGAGTCGTAGACCCAGAAGATATATTTTTTTTCACATGAAGAAGCAGATGACAGACTTCACAGAAATATCCTCGAATGTTGATGTGACCTTCAGACACGAACATTACAATTCTCTGCATACATCACATTCAAAAGTACTACTGTAAAGAATAAAACCAGGTCTTATGAAGCCATATCATAACAGCTGAACTTGATAATAATTATGAAGCATATTTCCAGCAGTACCAACATTTACTAGGTGTGACTCAGCTAATGTCTTTGCAAGGGTTGGAAAATTAAATCCATGGCAACTTGTAAAGAACAATCCAGAAAAAATATAGAAGCCTCATCAAGTTTGGCAATGCCACAGATATTTGTTTTGAATTTCGCGCAAAGCTACTCGAGGGCTATCTACGCTAGCCGTCCCTAATTTAGCAGTGTAAGACAAGAGGGAAAGCAGCTAGTCATCACCACCCACCGCCGACTCTTGGGCCACTCTTTTACCAATGAATAGTGGGATTGATCATCACATTATAACGCTCCCATGGCTGAAAGGGCGAGCATGTTTGGTCCAACTGGGATTCGAACTCGCGACCCTCGGATTACGAGACGAACGCCCTAACACACTTGGCCATGCCGAGCCTGCCACAGGTATAAAGCTTGCACAGTTAAAATCAACAAAACTTCTGACAACCATTCTTTTTTTGACAAAAGTTGACTTAGAGGGTGTAAAATGTGTGCGAGATACGCTTTACTGTCGCAAGAGACATTGCATGACCCCCTCTACATACGAAAGTTTTCTGAAATATACCAAGCTTGCAAATTACCAGACCACGTTTTCTGGAACCATGGCCTAAAGGCTCAGACTAACATACCTACTACAAGCTGGAAATGACTAGCAACATAACAAGAACAGATACTCTTCTATAATACCATGATGAAAGACACGTGATTCTGTAGCCATCCGGGAATTCATTATATGTTAATGTAAAAATGTCAACTGTGAGAGTAACTCCAGGCAGAGCATGGTGTGCACACAGAATCGTTTGTGTAATAGTGGCGATCAACGTTAAAATCCTCATTCATTTGGCAATGTGGATCAAAATGCATCTAGTTGGCTTTGTTTAGGATTTTGCGCAACGCTACACGAGAGCGATCTGCGCTAACCGTCCCTGATTTTGCAGTGTAAGACTAGAGGAAAGGCAACTAGTCATCACCACCCACCGCCAACTCTTGGGCTACTCTTTTACCAACGAATAATGGTATTGACTGTCACATTATAACGACCCCATGGCTGAAAGAAGAGCATGTTTGGTAGAATGGGGATTCGAACCCACGACCTTAAGTAACTACCTGGGCATGCCGGGACTTAAGATTCACTCGACTCTGTAAGCACGAATTGGTAATAACTTATATCAAGTAAATATTTATTCGACTAAAAAAATAGTTTTTGCCTTTGAAATAAGCTTTTTAAAATCCCTGTTTCTCAGCCATTTTTACTTTCAAACAAGTCTTAACAACTTTGGTAAACTTTTGTGTCCTTTTAACATGTATGAAATGGTATTTTGAAAATGGTATAAAAATCCACCATTGACACCATTGTAAAAGATAAAGTAGTTGTTTCTGTATCGAAGGGGAGTATGTCACATAACAATTCTGATTTCCTCCACCGTCCTAAAACATGCCGTTTTGTTATCAAGAATACGTGAGCAGGATACCACGCCAGATGACATTTATTTCATCTGGTAGGAATCACTGAAATAAATGTCATCTGGCTCGGGATCCTGTTCACGTATTCTTAAAAACAATATTGAATAGATAGGAAACTAGAGAGTCAACCAGATAAATATGTAGATGAGTTATAAATAAATAACGTTTACATCCAAACCTAGATATCTACCTGGACATTTACTTCAACAAGACTTTCCAAGTCATTTAAATATCAACTGATGTGTAGGTAGTTTCTTCTTTCCTTATTATTCGAACATTACTAAATTTTACCGAATATCACCTGTAAAAATACAGCACTTTTTGAACTACTTTGACATGTAACTGGCAGGTAATGCATATAAATATAATATGCTTACAATCACGGAGAGTCAAATAATAAGTCGTACAAATGCTATATACAGGGTGGTCGCTAGAAAAGCGGAAAATTTGAGGGTCAGATGAGATCATGAATAAAATGCGTGCTTACTCATTTCTATTTTGATTTCTTTACATCATGAATAAAATGCACGATTTTAATAATTTTGAGCATCTATGAGTGTAATATAACATATGCCTTTAAAAAACTTTGTAAAAGTTATTCTTTGTAAAAATAAATAGTTGTTTGACAAATTTTCCGCTTTTCTAGCGACCACCCTGTATTTCAAACAATACAGGAGAACTAAATGATGGGTAAATTATACAAACACAGTACACTTAGAACTAAATATATGATTAGATATTCATTAATAATTAATAATCATCTTCATTATGAAAAAGGCAACATGCAAAAGTCTTATTCGATCACTCTGTCCTAGGTCATCAGTTGGGCACCTTCTCTTCCAACGTTGTTTTCGTCCTTCATTCCAACAACATCTACTGAGGTTAAGCCTGCTTAGCGAAGCGACAAGGCATCTAAACAGAACTGTTAAATTTTATATGCAAAAAACGGCTCTTTTGGGCTCAGAAATCACTTCAAATAGAAGATCGAACAACAAGTGGGTTTCTCGACATCACTGATTGAGAACTGTTAAATGTATGGTTGTATGAACCATGCCTATCACCTTATGTCGATGTAGTTAACGCTATTTAGTTATATTATAAACGTAGCTAATACACATACTGAAATATTTCAATTAAATAATGTAAGTTACTATAAATTACATAAATGCAGTTAGACTTACTTCTCATTTAGTACATAGCAGGCACTAGCAAAATGTCTACAGAACAATATCGCAGTCAATATGAATACCTGACCGCTGGTGTACATAGTCCAGTTCTACTAGTATCAACTAAACATGGTCAATGAATGTGACTTTGAAATGTGGACGGGGGAAATAAAAGACAAGAAATTTAAGGTAACTAGTCCTTTAGAGCGGAAGGATAATCTAAGAAATGTTAGCATAGGATTTTGGAAAAGTTAGAGATAGTAGATATAACTTGAAACCTCTATGGTGTGATAAATGCTTGAACTAGTGTTGAAGAACGTAATCAGAAAAAGTAGTTTAACGTATATTTAACAGCGACTGCAATCTGACTACCACACCGAGGTGAGTGATGCGACACAATTTTCTTGTGGAGCTGAATATAATGATAAGGTTTACTCCTTAGACTAGTTTATAAAAATGGAGCAGTTTATTTGTACTCTAGACTGATCAAACTGTTTGTAGTTATGAAACACCTAAATTCTAGGTAAGTTATACAAATACGGTACAGTAAGGGGAGTATGTGAAAACTAAAGGGTACATGGTTTACAAAGTCACGTGCCCATTTAGCTTCTATTGTGCTTGTAGAGAAAATGCAGTTGGTACGCAACTCGTTTACTTCCATAAAATGTAAACTTTTAGCCACATTTTTCTTAATATTTTTGCATTCCGATTGTTACAAGTTGCACCTTTAACCCCTTTCATTAAATTAAAATCAAACACCAAAATCACAGCTAATAATATAATAGTGTTACTGCATGTTTACACTCAGTGTATAATTATTTTTACGGTGTTCAACATATTGCACAAATTTCAGTTATTTTTATTTTGTTCTTAATGGAAGACTGGTGTTCTCTTAATTACGTTTCTTTATTATTTATTTTCCTTACAAATTTTACACTTTCTGGGTTACGAATAAAGAATAAATTTGATAGATTGGTATATATGTTCTACTGTATGTGTCATATACTTCCATACATATCTCTTTTGCTAAGGTACATTCTTTCCTTGCCGCATTATAATTTGTAAGCCCTTTATCTAACTGTCTGTTTATTATGAGCTAAACCTTTGATATTTGGGCCTGACATTATTATCTCGTACTTTTATAATTAGCGTTAAATGGCAAAATGTAAGACTAAAAACAAAATTAAATATCTGTTATAATAAAACACTATTCCACTACACTAAACAGTTTTGGGGTAAATTTTATTTCCGAATACAGAGTAGTGAAAAGTTTCCTATTATGTTGAGTTATGCCAGTCTAATTTGAAGCCACATTTTATCAACGAAAACTGAAAGCAATCAAAACGGACTTCAACTAATATTTTATGAGATTTTCATGCTCAATATTAGAAGTTATTGTAAACTATCATCATAATAGATTATAAGATATATTTAATTGCATCATAAATATAAAAGGAAGCTTGAGCTAAACTGATGCAACATTTCTTATGAGGCTGGAAAATAAATATTTTGTTCCTTACCGACTCGATTTCAGCAAACGTACTAATGTAGCGTTCACATGCATTTGTCATTAGCTATACACAGTAGCCATGAAATATGTTCCTAATCTACTGTCCCTATATGGCTGTTTAAGTTACTTACATAAGTTCTAAAATACAGGGTATTTTAAAGCTGTGACGTATTAGAAAACCTAAAGCATGATGATAGAGCAAGGATTCCAACTCACACGTGTTCTTCTCTTTTCCTCAAAAATTCACCATCAATACGTCTCTACATGTGCTCAGTCGGTGTCCCTCAAGATGTCGAGTCGATACTCTATTTCCACCCATGTACTGGCCAGAATGTTGGAGGTCATAGTAGATGTTGCATTGGTGATTCGTTCTTAGATCAGTCATCTCAGTCCCATAGATGATGTCCTTCAAGTAACCCCAGAAGGGTGATGTCTGGTAACCTTTCCCACCAGGGGAACTATCTGTTGTGATTTCTTTTTTATGTAATACGCTTCATGAATTCTTGAAATTCTTTAAATAATTCTTACTTGTTGAATCTTTTCCACTCATTCTATGATATTATATTTTCACTAAAATAGGTGATTTTATCCTTACTAGCCTCAAAATGCATATGGTCTTCTCTGTCGCCATGTTTGTAAATGACGTAGTTTGTGATAACACATACATTATGCGTGATTACATTCATACTGCAAAACTCTTCATCTACTGCAAACTTTAACTTCGTAAATGCTAGTGTTTTGTCGTTGTTTAAGCTTGTAATACATCTCATACTTTTCAAATATCCTGTATTATTACCTTTGTATTTTTCGAATTATAACAATGTATTAGAATGCTTTTTATAAAATATTGGATGTAGTAATTTCACACAAAGTTACTAGAAGGCTATCTACACTAGTCGTCTTTAATTTTGAAGTGATAGATGAGACAAAAAAGCTGTTAGCCACCAACGCCCACCGCCAACTCTGGAGTTGCTCTTAACCAACGAATAATGGCGTTGACCAAAACTTTACAACGACCCAACGGCTGAAAGAGTGAGAGTGTTCGGAAACAAGAATTGAGCCTGTGACCCCCAACTTGCCAGTCAAGAGTCCTAATTACCCATCAGGCCTTTAAAGATCGTACTTCAGTAAAGATTGATCTGTACACATTAAATATAAACTGTTTATACCGAAGTTTTCATAATCAGAAATGACTTCTTCTTCACCCAGCCATCAACTTATTGTTTACTTAAAGTTGTTACTAAATGTCTATATGGAAATTGACTGACACCTTGTCCATTAAAATATAAATTAAATGTTTGTCGATAATCTAATAAATGTTAGCTGACTCATCGTCCATCAGAAAATAAACTAGATGTTTATTTAGAGACTTTTATAAATGTCAAGGTGGGTGTTAACCGAGTCATTGTTTACTATAATATAAACTAGGTGTTTATATATAGATTTAAGTATTTGACATAGATAAAATTAAATATGTGTGTGTGTGTCTGAAGATAGAACTTTTTTCTTCTCTTCGTCTGTGTTCATCGTGTATATACCATCAGACAAGATCTCACAATAGGAAATCGATTACCAAGCTACCCTCTCTACACTGCCATTCGACCCAACAGGAAGACGTGTATTCTGAACAAAGCATAGGGCTTTGTATCAGAATGAAGCAAGAACAAAATTAAAGCTTTCTTGGTTTTCTCGAACTTCGAGTCATGAATATTTTAGCTTTTCTATTTTCTTTCTCCAGTTTTAATAGGAAATTCACTAATCCAAAATGTTGCTGCCTATTTAAGTACTTTATTTGTCATACACAGTACAAAGTTGTATTAAACTTGTGACTATTTTAACTGTTTTTGGACTGCACCCGAACTCTACAACCTAGTTCATCAATACATGGTTATAATATCATGTTTTCATGTTAATTCCCTGTTATTACATTGATGACAATATGAAGAAAGTCTTATTTTTTTTTGTTCTGAGAACGTCCATCATTAAAGTTACCCTTTTATATGGTAGAGAACATAATATAACACAAGTCCTCGAACTGACAAGTGCTTTGGCATGGCTTGGTACATTGGGGCGCTCGAATCACAGTTTCGAAACAATCAGTGAATATACTCGCCCTTTCAGCTGCGAAGGGTTATAATGTGCGATTAATTCCGCTATCTGATGAGAGTATTCATGAGTTGTTGGTGGTGGATGATTTTGACCAACTGCCTTTCTTATCACTTTTAAATTAGAGACGGATTGTGTGCCTTCGAGTAGCTTTGCGCGAAATTTAATCAATATACTGAACTTGAAAACTACTGCAGGACCTTTTTTTCACCTTTTTTATATTTTGTGATGCAGAATCTGGTCACCGCCAAAAAACAGAAGACCTTTCACCGTAACATGTAGTCTACAAGCAGAGAAACTGACTTTATAGGTGTTAAAATCATTTTTTATTGTTCTTGTCGAAGAAAGGAAACTGATACAATAATGTTTGTTTCTGAATATCGAGCGAAGCTACACCCACACTTAATATTTAGGCATAACCGTTACTTACAATGAGAGGATATCAGGAGTAGATGTTTAAATGAAAATTAATTAGGTTTATTGAATCTCATTTTACTTAATTTCA
Source organism: Carcinoscorpius rotundicauda (assembly GCA_011833715.1). Lineage (NCBI taxonomy): Eukaryota > Metazoa > Arthropoda > Merostomata > Xiphosura > Limulidae > Carcinoscorpius > Carcinoscorpius rotundicauda. The sequence goes on along the minus strand of CM022402.1, from coordinate 19,341,626 downwards.
ACACAGCTCTTTTCTTAGCCGCAGCAGAGCAGCTCGTAGAATGGCACTGGTTTTGTTGTTTTTGTCAACGACAAATTTTTAGCTCATAGCTAGCTATATTTGAAATCTAATTACAGCCGCGGCTAATGAGGATTTCCTATTGTTTTCAAATAACTCTGAAGTATTTTTGGTTGGATTAAGCATATTTAAGAGCACTAGTAAAATATACTTAATATTTTTAAACTGTGGATGTCTAATTGTTATTTTACCTAAACGTTCTTGTACTAAAGTATAGTATATTATGTATTATGTAAACAATACTATTAAGTATTGTTTATGCCAATGGTTTCTAACCGTTGGTACAAAGTAGATATCAGCTGGTGGATCAAGACGGTTAAAAATGACTTATTTAAAAATACGTTGCTTCAAGATGCTACTTAAAAGTCATTTGAAAAATGTTAATATTTTACAAAGTGGTCCGAGAAATTTTAGGGTCGGAGCTAGCTGGTTTTCAATAAAAAAGAAGACTGAGATACTGTTCTATGTTATAGAACACACCACAGTGTACTGCTACACTGCATTATACTACTCTATATTTTACGTCGCTGAGACATATCATCCTATACTGTACAGCATTGCACTATATTCAACCTAAGCTTTATTGCAATGCCAAATACGCCTTCTTTCCTATGCACAATCACACATTTCAACCAGTAACATTTCCCTGATTCATATCATTTGTTACAAAAACTTAAGTGTGGTTTATATTAATTATATCAAAATAGATAACTCAAGGGTACATCACCAATACGCGACTGGTGAATACCACTCATCGAATACGTTAGTAACTTACAGAGACTGTACTCCAATTTTAAAGTGGGGGTTATTATATTTCTAAGGTTTTTCAAATGGGTACGTGGGCTACAAGTTGATTGTTAGCCACTGCTGTATTATACCATAATACAGTAAACTGTGGTTATACTCCATTATATTGTACTGTAATAAATGAAACTGTACTTAAAGGTGCTATGCTAAATTATACTTGTTATGTATTATAATTTATTTCGGACTAGTCTCCGATTTTTTATGTTACGTACGTTACGTATTGCAATTTAAAATAGTCAGACATTTTTACTTAGATGTTTGTGTGTTTTCTTAAGGCAAAATCACATTGGGCTATCTGCTGAGTCCACCGAGGGGAATCAAACTGTGTGTATCAATCTTGTTGGCAAATATCATAATTTTAATAAATATCGACATTCAAGTAACATCTAAATTGTCTCCCGCTGGATTTACAACGTTAAAATCAGGAGTTCAATTTCCTTCGGTTAACTCATTAGATAGCTCGATATGGCTTTGCACTAAGATACACACGCGAACACGTAAACATACACACAATTTCCTTTCTTAACACAAATATATTTAAATATATACAAACAACAACACATTTTATAATAACGGTTATTACAAATAATTATTTTTATATAAAAGTTTTACAAACTTGCAAACAATACTGATTTTTTTATCTGGTCTGGAACCGAATATTTTATCGACGGTTCACGGAGAACGAATTGCTTTTATGCTGATATACAGACACACTTAATTTGACGGGAATGCTAGCTAGCTCTATTATTCACACGTGAGTTTTCCCTGCAAAATATCTAATGTCCTCGTAGAAATACTAACTCTTAAATTAATTCACTGACGTTTGTAATGTTTGAAAGCTGTAAATGTTTCTGGTCAAATATCTGTAGTTTTACAATTAATAACTGTTTGTCACTGTTATAGCTTCCGATACTTATAGCGTACTGATTGTAACGACCAAAAATAGCCTATTGTCACCCTGTGTCTTGCAATAGCTAGCTTCTATATATGTAAGAACTGCTCGTTTGGGTTGAGAAAATATTTTACGTATAGGAGCGAACAACGTTTCGACCTTCTTCTCTTCGGTCATCGTCATCATGAATCTGACGATTGTTGTTCGTTTCGATACATAAAATATTTTCTCAACCCAAACGAGCCGTTTTTACATATATATTTCTCTACAAGTGGATTTTCTCGACATCACTAATTATAGCTAGCTTCTTTACTGAGTAAGCGAGATTCTCGAAACTTCACTTGGTAATCATATTCGAAGATACGCTAGTGAAACATTTATTTTTTATTCTTACACTCGAGAATCTTCTACAAATTTCGAGAACAAACGGAACTTTATTAATACACATTTAACGATTCACGTTGCATGCATTTTAAATACATATTAATCTGAAACAAATATAGATATTAAAATAATATTAAATCTGTTATATACTGTATAGTACCATACTACATTATATTGTACTGAATTACCACACCACAAGGTTTCATGTGACGAGGATTCGAAGCCGCGATTCTCAGATTACAAGTCGAGCTCCTTAACCACCTGGCCACGCCGGGTCCACATCGCATAGGAATTACATTTTTGATAAAGTTTTGTTTTTCGACATTTGACTCACATAAGCTATAAAATACTGTTTTTGCACATCTATGGTGTGAAAGCCATGAAAGATAAATTAAGAGGAATGAGAAAATAATTCAATTCTACGTCATTTGTATCCCAAGTTCCAAGTTTTTTACGTTCTAACGGTCAACTAGCTTTCATCGATTCAACCATAAAGTCCGCAGACATTTCGCTGTTCCACTGGGAGAGATACAGCAAACAACTTTGGAAATGAAAATATATATAATTCATGTTTCATATGCTAGATAGCCCTAAAATAAAACAAAAAAATGAGCAGTTTAAAACTCTGTATCCACGTCACACCAAAATACTCGCCCTCTTGTTGGGACGTTATAATACGACAGTCAATCCCACTATTAGTTGGTAAAAGAGTACCCAAAGAGTTGGCGTTGGGTAGTGATGAAGAGTTGTCCTTCCTCTAGTCTTACACTGGTAAATTAGGGACGACTAGCGCAGATAGTCATCGAGTAGCTTTGCGTAAATTTCAAAACATACCAAACCTATGCCCTGGATTTTAAGACAAAACAAAAATCAATACAGAATAATAGGAAAAAACCCATTTATAGCACAATAAATAATTAAATGAGGTAGATATTTTTGTAGATTGGTGTTTTCTCAATCTTTCTCTCTCTTTCTTTTTACGAGAATTCATGTTTACTTTCAGAATATCTACAACAAAATATTCTCACGTATTTCCGATGATTTCACGACGATTCCTTTCCGTATCTGTGATGATACAGATGTCGAACTACTGAAACTTTCTAAATCAGTAAGTGACGTTGACGATTTCATTGATCCAACCTGATTTTGTGCGTTGATTTATCTGAGCATTGGTTTAATTATTTAGTGACTAATTAATCGCACGTAAGAGTAAGTGAGTTGGTGTAAACTTTTCTGCAAGGTCAGATTATACAATGCAATCGATTACAGTAAAGAGAAAATTGATTGAAGAAAATTTTAAATAACCGATAAAACAAGAATATTCAAACTAAGTTTATTAAAAAGTGTAATCCAGTATAGGAAAAAAATAATGTTTCTCAAGAACAATCACTTTATCAACAATGTACTAATTTCATGAAATATGAGTTTCACGTTACGTAATTTAAAATTCGTGAAAGGTGCGGCATGGCCAAGTGGTTAAGGTACTCGACTCCTAATCGCACTAAACATGCTCGCCCTTTCAGCCGTGAGGGCGTTATAATGTGACAAATAAAAAAGTATAAAAAGTTGCCCAAAAGTTTAAGGTGGGTGGTGAGGACTAGCTGTCTTCCCTCTAGTCTTACACTGCTAAATTAGGGATAGCTAGCGTAGTAATTTTGTGCGAAATTCAAAACAAGAACCAAGAATGTAAAATCAAGGTACATCTTTCTTTATTTGTAAATTTCTTTTCCTTACGCACACTGCGAGTTTTAATTAAGAAATGATGATGTAAGTCTAATCTATTAACTGATTCCCTTCTTGCGCTGCAGCACTCTAGTTTTCCAGAATTCACGACTCATAAGTGCTGCATGAAAAAAATAAAAGCAAGGAAAGTAAATAAAATAGGCCTAATGTTAGTGATGAAATATAATAAATTTTTTTGAATTATCTGTAGAGTCCTTTACTCACTACTAATAACTAAGAATGTTTTAAGTATTTGGAAAACGTTACAAACCATCACAACTAATTATCATATCTTACAATCGATGTGGGTTAAATAAAAAGTGTAATAAATCATATTGACCAAAAGCGATCAAAATATGCAAAAAATGGCCTTTTTAACTACCTAACTACTAAAATAATAAATTACCATCATATTAATACAGAGATTACGTTCTGTAACAATATCTCAACATTTTAATGGGACAAAACGTGAACTAGAAGTTAACGTGCTCGATTGTGCATCTGAACGTTGGTTGGCTGTATGTTTGAGAGCAGAGCGATATTGAGCTATTTTCTATGTCCACCTCAGGGAATCGAATCCATTGATATCCAACATAATGAAAAAGGCTTAGTTTTTTTTTCTCTTTGTAACTTACTCATCATTATTAATTTTGGTAAATATTTCTGTTAATAATATAAACTCCTTCAATCAATATTAACAAATATTCTATTTAATAGCAGTCATTTTAAATGTCAATTCAGTAGAAGGTCAGGTTTTACAAAATAAATTAAATGAGGCTGAAACACAATCGACCCAGATAGAAGATCTTTACCTAATCGATAAGAAAGCGTGAAGTGATTATTTCATTAAAAGCTATTCATCACAATCCCATAACGTAAAAAGCGAGTACATCATATGTGATTTTATTAATCCACAATCAGTATAAATGTTGCAATACACATCGTAATGTACAAAAAATACCACAAAAAGACTAGCTGGATCAGTTAGCAATTTTATCTCAATACCGCTGACAGAGACCTCTATATGATGTTACAATAAGATGTCGACTAATTCTCCCATTCACACAGCGGAAAGTCTGAATACTTATAACATCTAAAACCGGGTTTTAATAGCCGTGGTATGATTCTCTCTTTCAGCCGTGGGGCGTTACAATGTTACAGTCAATCCCACTATTCGTTTGTAAAAGAGTAGCCCTGGAAGGAAGGCAACTAGTCATCACGACGTACCGCCAACTTTTGGCTACTCTTTTACAAATGAATAGTTGGACTGACTGCAACATAATAACGCCCAGCGGCTGAAAGAGAGAACCACATTAGAAGAATGTAGCCTATTCTAATCATTTACTAACGTAATAATATATATATATATATATATATATATATATACTCAACATTTTAACTAAACTTTATAAAATTTATTACGAGCGAATAGTGGGATTGACTATAAGTTTGTAACGACCTCATGGTTTAAAGGACGAGCATGTTTAATAGGACAGGGATTCGAACCTGTAATTCTCGGACCGCGAGTCGAACGCCTTGAGGGTATGGTTATAAGGCCACTAATGAGAGACTGGATATGGAATAAGGACTGACTTTCCGCAGGACAGAAATTATTGCAAATTCCTAGTGTAGCTTTGCGCGAAATTCAAAAATAAACAAACATCTTGACTAAAAATGAGTAAACATGTTAATTAATTTGCTGAGAAGAAGTATTTGTAGATAAAATTATATTTGTTTCACGTGATTATGTTTTCTTAAAGTGGTCGGTTGTCAGACTCAGATACGTAACCAGGTTTTCTCCCACAACACGCAATTTACCAGAACGTAGAAAGGATACCAAATTACGTGATCAAGTACGAGTCTCGCTGTAAAACGACCACTGTCTGAAGTAAAAGAGACGGAAGTTAATGTAGTTCTTGCGCGTTTTTAGCACGGACCAGAGAAAGTGCAGTTTAGTTGCAGATAAATGATTGTAGCTATATTAAATACAACTCATACTGAGTAAGGGGGAAGGTTAACTAAGAACGTAACCATACGACGTAAGTTGAGAGAAGTAGATGATGGCAACAGATGCGATAATTTCTAGAAATAGTGCCAATCGATCTACGAATCTGTCTTAATAATCAAGTACAGAAGTCTACTTCCTAAAGTAGTTTGACAGTACAGTGGGTATTTCTTAACAAATATTAACGTAACGTCATGACGGGTGATGTTCCCTAGACTTTTCAGTTTCTGACTAATAAGCGTAAGGTATAACTGGCCACGACAAATATTAGTTTTAACAAATTTCCAATATATGTTTAAAATGTTTTTTCTCCTAATTTATAGAAACATTTATGAAGTATCTTTGCTTTTTTCAAAATGATATGGGGCCTGGCATGGCCTAGCGCGTTAAGGCGTGCGCTTCGTAATCTGAGAGTCGCAAGTTTGCGCCCGAGTCGTGCCAAACATGTTTGCCCTCCCAGCCGTGGGGACGTTATAATGTTTCGGTCAATCCTACTTTTCGTTGGTAAAAAAAGTAGCCCAAAAGTTGGCGGTGGGTGGTGATGACTAGCTGACTTCCCTCTAGTTTTACACTGCTAAATTAGGTACGGCTAGCAGAGATAGCCCTCGAGAAACGTTGTGCGAAATTCCAAAACAAACAACATGGTATATTTTTTTTAAAACGGCGCTATAGATGACGCTATAATTTCGATAAAAGATTGAATGTTTTGTTTTGAAATTTCGCACAAAGCTACTCGAGGGCTATCTGTGCTAGCCGTCCCTAATTTAGCAGTGTAAGACTAGAGGGAAGGCAGCTAGTCATCACCACCCACCGCCAACTCTTGGGTTACTCTTTTACCAACGAATAGTGGGATTGACCGTCACATTATACACCCCCACGGCTGGGAGGGAGAGCATGTTTAGCGCGACGCGGGCGCGAACCCGCGACCCTCGGATTACGAGTCTCACGCCTTACGCGCTCGGCCATGCCAGGCCTGAAAGATTAAAACTCTTCGATCTACAAAGCGAATACGTTTTGCATATGAATATTTTCAAATTAAATAATAATCTACTTTGAAGGGTAATAAACTGTTGGGAAAATTCTATAATCTTTGATAATGATGTTTTATGTATTAAACGTAATACAGAACTGTTTATTGGAACTTTATGTCAATATTCAGGAACAAAATGTTTGTTTGTTCCTGATCTTGCCCCACTAGGGGGCTTTATTCATTCTATTTATTACACAGACAGCTTCAATTTTATTCACTAGCACAGCATGTGCTGCTCCGATGAAAACTTGTTTTCTTTTTCCGTAATAAAAATCAATCATAGACGCAAAGCGTCTCAACATTTATGACGTATCTTTAGGAATGTTATATATACATATATATTCTGTCGTTTTCCATTATAACGTGCATATGCGAGGTTGAAGTTGAAAGATGATATACATTTGTTTTAACATTTGAGGCTAAAAACACATAACTTTTATTGAAGGCATTTTCATTTCTAGATTTCTGTTTTGTATATTTATGTACAACTTGTCTTCAAGACCTGTCCTCTCCTCGTCTTTTTGAAGTTATATCGTCATCTAGTTGGAATCCTGCCAAGTTTTTAGCTGATCTGTGATTTGATAAATAACCTGCGTATTTAAACACCCGAGGGGAAAAGATGTGGAAGTGAACGTATGTAATGCCTGCCTCTTTATATCCGCTTATAATAAAATAATTTACCTTCTCCGTAAAATATACAGTGGATCCAAAAATTTAAACAATATCCAGATTTTACAAAAAAAGGAAAAACAAATTGCAAAAACAATTGCTTATGAGTTAAAACTGATAATTAATAATGTTAAACTACGTGTTCAATAATAAATGTAAATCAACCGAAATTTATCTCGTTATAATGTATGTAACTATCATTGGAGTAATCTATTGAACTCCAAAACCAGTGGGGAATCATATCTGGGCGGCCGGTATGGGCAAGTGGATAAGGCACTCGACTAGTAATCCAAGGGTCGCCGGTTGGAATCCCTATCACATCAAACGTGCTAGCCCTTTCAGTCTTGAGGGCGTTACAATGTACGATCAATCCCACTATTCGTTGGTAAAAAAATAGCCCAAGGGTTGGCGGGTGGTGGTGATGACTAGCTGCCTTCCTTCTACTCTTGCATAGCTAAATTAGGGACGGCTAGCGCAGATAACTCTTGTGTAACTTTGCGTGAAATTCAAAACAAATCAAACATATTTGGGATATTTGAACTGCTCCTTAGAAGCACAGCGGAACGTCTTTGAACTTGTAACGCTAGAATCTGAGTTTCGATACCCCTGGTGGGCAAAGCACAGGTAACCCGTTCTGTAGCTTTGTGTTTAACTTCATAACAAAAGCAACTTAACCTTCGATATTTTCACAGAGAAAACACGATATTTTAATCAGGAAAATGGGTGTTCAAAAGAAAAAAACTTAATCCTCGGAATTTTTGGAGATAAATATTATATTTTCCAAAAGCCAACACCGAATGCTTGTAGTATGTAAAATATGTAAATATCTGATATAATTTTTTAATATAAAAATATAAAGGATATATAAATGTAATATAATCGTTATAACCTTGGATAACTTTACGAAACAAAAAATGATTTTTATAAATGTCGAAGTAACGTTTCGTATTAATTATCTGGTATGATAGAAGAGATAATTCTGTAATATATTATAGAATACCAACATATAACCACACTCAGTCCTTTCTTTATTCTGGGTGTACTTTTGCTTCAGAATTTGACTTAATGCTTGTTTGTTTTTTAATTTCGCGCAAAGCTATACGAGGGCTATCTGCGTTAGCTGTCCCTAATTTAGCAGTTTAAGACTAGAGGGAAGGTAGAGTGTTATCATCACCCACCGCTAATGCTTGTGTTACTTTTTTACCAATGCACAGTGGGATTCTAATCCGTGACCCTCAGATTATGAGTCGAACGCCTTAACCACTTGGCGATGTCTGGCCCTCGCTTTAATGAGAAAAAATCAAAAACGAATTACTATGTTATACGTTTACGCGTATTCCTAAAGGTTACGTGACACCTTTTTGTATATTTTTTTCCCCGCTGGGACAGCGGTAAGTCTACGGATTTACAACGCTAAAATCAGGGGTTCGATTCTCCTCGGTAGACATAGCAGATAGCTCGATATGGCTTTGCTATAAGAAAAGAAAACAGACACACATTTTTTAATTTATTTTTTACATGAACGAACTGCGTAAGTTACCCTGTAGTCCACGTCTTTTCACAGTCTGGATACTGAGCAATGGTTTAAGTGTATTAGGTAACATTTTTACGAGGACACAAAAGAGTTACCGCTCTTAGTGGGTTCTGCGAAATAAAATCGACAAACCACTTTCATTACTGCCATTAACCTTAAAACCTAAAGCGTAAAGTTGTTTTTGATGATTGGCTCTCTATCTGACAAATAATGTGGAGCTTTACGAAGACAAAAAGGATTTTTTTTCACTGTTGTTTATAACAGGAAAAAAATGCAATCAACTATACGGACTGTGTACAAAAACACCTTGAAAACTCGATCTAGTACCATCAAGGAAGGTTTTCGTCACGCGCGGTAATAAGGCCGTACATGACATTGATAAGACTCACATATGATCAAACAAAATATTGCTGAAAATAGCTGTTATCTGAAATACTCTCAAATAGTGAAAAATACTGAAGTCCTAGAACGAAGTACAGTAAGATAGAATCATAGATGTTTAGTTATTAAATTTTCTTTAGAAAATTCTTTTTTTAATTTTTCAAATAGTCAATAGTCAACATGAAAATTGTACTCAGTTACAATCCTTGATAATTGAAACACACTTAGATTAATGTAGTTAGTGTACGAGTAATCCTCAATCACTGAAGATATACTTAAGCTAAATTAATCAGTTATTAAATACTGAATATAGGCTTAAATTAGTGCAGTCATTTTGCAGTCCTTAAGCACTGAAAAAATCCTTAAATTATTATAGTTAAGATCGAATACTAGCGTAAACCAATGAAGTTTGTTAACAGGCTTAAGCTAATGCAGTTTGTCAATGGTTCTTAAAACAGATAACTGTATTAAACAAGTGTTTTTAGCATTAAATATAGGCTAAAACTAGTATAGTTTTTTCGGTGGTTCTTAAACATTGAAAATATGTTTGAAGTAATCCACTCTTCTTAGAAACTGTATTTTGTACTTTTTTATTTAAAAAAAATATATATTTTTTAAACAAGGTGTTAGCACTAAAGCAAGGTTGACGTTCAAACTTTAGTAGCCAACAGATAAATATAGTTTATCTTATAATGCAATGATTCTAGGAATTTATTAGTTAATACAGAAGAATGTAAAATAATATGTCAGCCACACTATATCTGTTGCTCACAAAGCCTTTCGCTAATACTAGGGTTCATCAGGCCAACTGGAATGCATCAGACTGAGACGTGAAAAGTTTTTGAAAAGAACAGTTCCAGTGTGAACTAGATTAAGCTGGTAAAGTGCAATTTTCAAACAATTTTACACTGGTCGTTTATAGCTCAGAATTAGGGAGAAAATTCATAATACAGGATCAAGCATTTATTTTAACCTTAATTATTTATCATTACAAGTAACCTTTACGCGAACTAATGTGTTTTTGCATGTGTGTTTTTCTGATAGTAAAGCCACGTCAGGCTACCTGCTGAGCCCACCGAGGGGAATCGAACCCCTGATTGAGGCGTTGTAACTCCGTAGACTTCCTGCTGTACTACCGGAGGGCTACGCAAGGTAACTTTAATCATCGTTTAGAAGAATAGACGAACCAGCTAACTACATTTTACGGTTTACTCAAAAGCGACCAGGGGAGAAGACAACAATTATAAAGATAGCTTAATATGTAAGTTAAAAAAACAACAACAGAAAACATAATAATATGTCAAAAAATACAAGAACAACAGTTTTGCATTGTTTGTTTTCGAATTTCGTGCAAAGTTACACGCGCTATCTGCTAGCTGTCCCTAATTTCGCAGTGTAAGACTGGAGGAAACGCAGCTAGTCATCACCACCCACCATCAACTCTTGGGCTACTCTTTTATCAACGAATAGTAGGAATGACCGTCACATTATAACGTTCCCACTGATGAAAGGACTTGCTTGTTTTGTGTGACGGGGATTCGAACCATTGACCCTCGAATTACGAGTCGAGTGCCTCAACCACCTGGTCATGTTGGGCCCCAACAGTTTTGTAGATATTAAAATCTGAAAAAAAAACGTAATTGCACGTTTTTGCTCAACATTGTGAAAACCGTAGGTTTTCTTTCTGAACAAAATACAACGTTCGTTTAAAAGCCCCAGTGACACAGCGATATGTTTGCGGACTCACACCGCTAGCAACCGGGTTTCGATACCTGTGGTAGGCAGAGCACAGATAACCCATTGTGTAGCTTTGTGCTTAATCCTAATCAAACAATTAATCGTTTGGAAGTCCTAATATTATTCGTCGATCTGAAACCACTCACGTCGTGTTATTCATTCTAAAAAGTCTTGAAGTACAGTAAATAAAACAGTTACCGTGCTTAAGTTATTTATTAATCTAGTTTTAGACGCTCATAAACGTTCAGGAAAAACTCTCTTTCATGCTCACCTAGAAACGGTTCAAAATATTCAAATCATTTGCATTAAATATATTAATCCTCGAATCGCAGACTTGTTTTTGTACCTATTGCTAGCTTCCCTAATTTTAAACTGTAAGATTAGAGGGCAGGCAGCTAGTTATCACATCACCACCCACGGCCAACTCTTAAGCTACTCTTTTACCAACGAATAGAGGAATTGATCGTCATATTATAACGCTCCTATGACTGAAAGGACAAGCATGTTAGGTGTGACGGGGATTCGAACCCGCGACCCTCAGATTATGAGTGGGTGCCTTAACCACCTAGCCATGCCGGGCCTCTGTTCAACTCCACTTAACTAGTGTTATACCTTTTCTATGAGAAGGACTCGAACCCACCACCCTCACATCAGGAGTAAAGCGCCATAACTACCTAGTCATGCTGTTCCACGTACACACGAATCCATATCATTTTTCTCTCGTATTTAATCCCCTAGTTGCACAGTAGTATATCTGCGGACTTATAACGCTAAAAACCGAATTTAGATACCCGTGGTAGGCATAGCACAAATAAACCATTGTGTACCTTTATGCTTAACTGGTAACAACAACACCTCTGGTTTTAAAAGGTATTTTTTCAAAAATATTTCCTAGTTATATCTCCATGTATATATATACATATTTGAAATTTATTACCATTACAAACTGGTCTGTATGTAAAATAACAAACAAACTGAAGTTTATCTCATTATTGTGCCTACTGGTAGTGAAAATGTGCGTAATTACTTCAACTTAATCAAAAGCGTTACTTTTCTTGTTTAAGATTTTGTTGTTTAAACCTCATCTGAAGAGACTCATATTTCGACGTGGCTTTATTTTAGATTCTAGGTAATCATATGAGCTATACGATCTTATAAAATGAGAGAAAAAATCGTTATAATTTATGCCTGGTATATATTTCCAAAGCTTCCTCAACCATTGAATTATATCTTAAGTCCACGTTCTTAACCAGCGCAGTGTATTAAGCATCAATACCATGAAAATAAGAAAAGATTTTGAAAAAATGGCGACAACTAATTCTGCTTATAGTAATGAACACAAATGTCAGACTCAACTCTGACATTTTACGTTCCAGATTTTGGATTGCTTACTAGAAGAATGCTAGAACATTTCATAGACTACAATAAGTTACTTTATAAAGATGTATTATTTATTCAGAGTGTGCTTTATTTTATTTTAGAACTTTATCCACACAGGAACACAATTCACAGATATTAACTGCTGATAATTTTCAGTTGATAGACCAGTTTGTTTGCTTTTGAATTTCCCGAATAGCTACACGAGGGCTATCTGCGCTAGCTGTCCCTAAGTTAGCAGTGCAAAACTAAAGGGAAGGCAACTAGTCGTCACTACCCACCGCCAACTCTTGGGCTACTCTTTTACCAACAATAGTGGGATTGACCGTACCATTATAACGCCTCCACGGCTGAAAGGGCGAGTATGTTTGGTGCGACGGGGATTCGTTCCCGCGACCCTCAAGTTACGAGTCCGGGTGAGAGGAGAAAATGATCAGTGTTGTCCAGATCTCTTGTTGTGTTCAAGCCATTTCTAAGTGTGACAGAAATTGTTGGATAACTCAACTTATTCATCAGTAAACATCTGAAAAACCAAGTTATTGGACTGGTTGTCCTTTCCAAGTGTATGCTAAATTTCTTGTTTTGCTTGATTGATTGTTTGGAATTAAGCACAAATTACACAACTGGCTATCTGTGCTCTGCCAACCATGACCATGCCAGACAGTTTAAAATATGACTCATTGAATAAAAATATATTTGGTTGAATTAGATTTACATGAAATAAGACATATATCTTTATAATACAGTTTTTGTATGTACATAAATATTTTTCTTCAAAAGAAAACCATCGATAGGTTTGAAGGACCGCGAAAAATTTTAACCTTAAAATAATAACAGTTTAATAAAATTCAATAATATTAAAGTTTAATAATATTAAAGCTTGAAAATCGTTTTTGTAAAATGATGTAATACAACAATAAATTAACCCTTTATTTTTAACTCCCTGTTGTATGTTGAAAATGGAATCACAAGAAAAGAAATTTACCTTTAAGTTTTGGATTAAGTTAGGAGTAATGTACTTCAAAAGACGTGTCGTGGAAGAAAAACGAAAAAATCTTGCTACAAGAAATCCTATCGAGAGATAGTGTTTTTTATCGGCATTCTTTTTATTAATCCCAAAATAAATCCATACACATAGAGTAAAAAAACTTCAATATTTTTAGAGAAATTGTGGTGTATAAAATTATTGACATATCTATAGAATAGATGTCGTAAGATGTTTAATGTTCTTTCATTTTGTTGTTCAAAAGAACTACGCAACAGAAACCAAGCGTATCTTATAAAAATGTGAAAACAGCCAAACATACAAGACAAAAGGGATAGCTAGGTGGTTGAGGCACTCATATCATAATCTGAGGATTGCAGGTTCGAATCCCATCACATCAAATATGCTTGCCCTTTCGCAGACATGTGTAGACCTCACGCTACAGCGTAAACATGTCTGTAAACCTCACGTTATAGCGTAAACATGTTTGTAGATTTCTCTCTATAGCGTAAATATGTCTGTAGACTGCACGCTATAGCGTGAGGTCTGCATAGATACTTTCATCATCGTCGTATTAATAATTCACTAGTAATTTCTTGCTAAATGATTTATATATATGTGTGTGTGTGCGTGTGTGTGTATCCATGTTTTTCATCAAATATTAACAACTTAATAAACTGTGAGTTCCAAAAGTTTGTTTGTTTGTTTGTTGTTTTTAATTTCGAGTAAACCTACTCGAGGAGTATCTGCGCTAGCCGTCCCTAATTTAGCAGTGTAAGACTAGAGGGAATGCAGCTGGTCATCACCACCCACCGCAAACTCTTGGGCTACCCTTTTACCTACGAATAGGGGATTGACTGAAACATTATAACGTCTCCACGGCTGAAAGGGCAAGCATGTTTGGTGCGACGGGAAGAGTTCCAAAAGAGTGCCTAATATTTAGGTTACAATTTGCACTAGTTCTGATTGTTGGTACTTAGTCTGATTATATCTGCCCAAAATATGTTATGTAGTGTTATTTTGTCCTTTATTTGTTTAAAAGTGTTATTTGTAATAACTGGCGCCAACTGCAGAAACACGAAATTTAAAACAATGATTGGGATGGTATTTATGTAGACCGCACTCTAGAGTGTAAATGTTTTTGTAGATCACAAACTATAATAGCATCACCAGAGTTTTCGCAATAGTTAACTTTCACTTGGGGTTCATATGGACCCCGACGATAAATATATTTTTTAAATATTTGTTAATTTACCAGTTATATTTTTATGTAATTATCGCATTATCATCTTCTGACACAAAAAGCAAAACTTTCGATGTTGTCCAGTCCAATAATCTTTGCGAATAAAAAGTTGCATGGAGTCCCTGCAAACCTCAAATAATATACAGATATGGAACTCTGTGTCTTCATCAGGCATTGTGTGTTTGGACTCACAGAGGTTATTCATTGTGATGAACAATGATTACGTATTTATATATCTTCTGAAGTGAAGTAATGCACAAAACCAACATCAGAGACGTCTCCAGAATCCCCGTGAAATGCAGAAAGACGTCAGATCTGCCTTTGTAGATCTAGGATTGATTAACACAAGACAGCATGCTGGTCAAGGTGTTCCATCAACAAAAAACGATGTTATATTTGCCCAAAAATCGCGGACAGGAAAGTCCGTGAAATCTGTACAGCATGTGGAAACCATGTCTACGCTGATCACCCCACACCCAATGTACGGTGTGTTAAGTGTTTGTAAAATGACTGGTAGAAGATATGAGAAACACTTTATGTTCACTTAGTATAAGTTCTGCTTACACATTGTCCAAAATTTGGTATTAACTTAGCTCTGAAATGAGTTTGACGTAGTTCGACTCATAAGCACATATTCGTACAATTTGATGTTTGTGGTTATATATTCGAGAAATCTGTTTCTTAATTCATTCATTCATTCATTTTAACCGTGAGATGTCAGCTAAAGAATAAGTGGTCCTTTATTATCGAAATATATGTCAGTGATGACAATTTTTGTCTAAATATGAAATAATGGTTATAGTTATGTTTGTTTTGTTTTTGGATTTCGCGCAAAGCTATACGAGGTCTATCTGCTCTAGCGGTCCCAAATTTAGCAGTGTAAAACTAGAGGAAAGGCAGCTAGTTATCATCACCCACCACAAACTCTTGGACCATTCTTTTACCAACGAATAGTGGGATTGACCGTCACATTATAACGCCTCCACGGCTGAAAGGACGAACATGTTTGGTGCGACGGGGATTCGAACCTTCGGAGTGTAAGTCGAACGCCTTAACCCACCAGGCCGTGCCGGACCGGAAATAGGTAAATTTTATATTTGTAATAATAAATTATATATTATATACTCTTACAGTTTATCTGCAGTTTTTGAGAAGCAAGTATGCTAAGTTCTCACCATCTATATCATAGCTTCAATATTATGATCATTAAATATATGTGTAGTCCGTATAGCCCCAGGTGTACTGAAAGGTGAATATTTTAACGTGTACTGATGAAGGGTAATTAAACGTTTGTTGTGCAAAGAGAGGATAGTAAGTCACATTAAGCAAATTTCAAATACTATCTCTCACTCTTTCTTGTCCTCTTAGGCGTGTTCTTAGCAACCTCTGTGGAACTTGTTGGTTTTTTATTATTGCAATAAAGGTTATAATTATTAGACAACTTTTAAAAAGGTAAGACGGTGTATCGCTGGTTTCACATTTGTTATTTTATCACTGGCTTATCCTAAGGGATTATGGGACTGATATTGGTATTTTCGTTTTGAACAGCATCTCTCCTGACATGTGGGTTAAACGGTTTGATCACAGACAATTAGGATTCAGGTATAGATGTTTATTATTAAACATAAAGCTATACAATGAGTTATATGTGCTTCCCATCAGCGGTAGCAAAACCCGATTTTTAATGTTAAAAATACTTAGGAATAGAGTAAACCTACCGAGAGGAGGATGCCATCAATTGGTATTTTGGTAAATAGTGTGACAAGCTGTATGATTATCTTAAAGATTTTTTTATAATCTATTTATTAAGATCTCCATTTTCCTCTTATAAATCTTAGTAATCCTGTAGTATAAGAGCTCTAAGCTTGCAATTCACCCTGAGATGGAATCTAGATTAATACAATGTGTAGAAAGAAGTTTTTTTCCTAAAAATCCGCTCACTTTCTATATAAGTGGACGAATTCTTTCTCATATCTGGTCATTCATTGAATTTTAATTTTTCAACCTACAGAATTATTTTGCCAAGTATCATTAATACCACCATATGGCAAAGTTGATAGCTGAAGATCATCACGTAAATGCGATTCCAGATAATTTAGCCGAGGGCTCAGAATGGAAACGTTTAATCAATAATGTATATAATTTATATGCTATTTCTAATAACACCTGTTTTTCAAAGGTTGTTCCTCCTTTTCACCCGCTGTAAAAGAAATCACAGCTATTCTCTTTACAACTAATTTCTGACGGTCTAAAAATTTACGCATATTATCTGCGTTTCAAAAATATTAACAAAATAATATGATAAATTTAAGTTTAATCAAAACGCGCCCTCTTTCGAAGAGAGATATTACTAGCGTAAAAAGTATGTGAAAAAGTTAAGCATTGTACTTTTATTTTGACTGAAAATATCCATATCGTTCAATCCTCTCCAGTAATTTCTAACTAGGAACTTTTTATTATTATTAAATTTCTAGTAAGAAAAGAAAGATACACTGAACACCATTAGCAGAGTCTACTTTCAAGTAATGAAATATATAAAATATAAAAATTAAAAACTTGATACGATGAGTTCTGGTGATGTACGAAGAGTTATTCGGCACTGACTGTTGGAGACAAGAGGTAGATATGAAATCTTAAGTTTTATATGCATATGATATCGAACCGCAATAGCCAAATTTGGATTTTTTTTTTTTTTTGGGGGGGGGGTCATTAATCTGCAGTATACTTGTGTATATAATAATTACCAGGCCTTTCGGATTTTCCAACAAACATAATTTCAACAAAATCTTAAGCTATAAAACACCAATATTTCAGTTTATTTGTCATATACGTTATTTAAATATGCATTTACTTATTATTGTGTATCTGATCATTTTTCTCAAATAATATGAGATTCGTGTTAGTAGTGACAAAAAGTTATTTTCAGTCTTTGCTAACAGCGCCATCTCTGTGTAGAATTAGGTGATATGTTGATATGAGGGCTGGATGCCACCTAGTTTAAAACAACGACGGTAGAACCGTCAATAAGTATGAAAAATTGAAATGTAACGATCTTTCTGAACACGAACTGAATGTAGCCAAAATATTTTATTTTTTACGGTTGAACTTCCATTGTTTGTTTGTTTGTTTTGAATTTCGCACAAAACTACTCGAGGGCTATCTGCGCTTGCCGTCCCTAATTTAGCAGTATAAGACTAGAGGGATAGCAGCTAGTCATCACCACCCACCGCCAACTCTTGGGCTACTGTTTTACCAACGAATAGTGGGATTGACCGTCATATTATGACGCCCTCACGACTGGAAGGGCAAGCATGTTTGGTATGACGGAATTTCGGACACGCGACTCTCAGATTACGAGTCGAACGCCTTAACACACTTGGCCTTGCCGGGCCCCCATTATTTGAATATATCCAAATAATTTCATCTTACTTCCACATTGTTGTAAAAGTTTCGGGTTTCACACAACTACATCTATTTTCCTTCTATGGTGTATTTTCAATATAGCTTGACAAATTATTATAATTAATACTGAAAAAAAAATAATTGTGACTGAGCACTGCTTTTGCTTTAAGAAAATTTGTAGCAAAGTTTCACGCCAAAAGATGGCGAAATTGGTTGTAAAGTACAAACCTGTAACAGCCTAAAACATCTAGTCTTTTCTTTACATAGAGTTGCCATCTTGTGAAAATACCAATTTAAATTGTAAAAAGAAATAATGCTTCAATGACGGAACCAGAGAGAAACATTTTTCCTTTTACAATTAAACATTTTAAACAAGTCTTATGTGTATTGTGGAATATCGAATAAAGGCTTAACAATCGCAGAAAAGATATATATAAAGTAAGGTGAGACAGTAATAAGTATATGCTTAAGGCGCTTATACTGAATGCAGCTGATCTAGTTTTAAAACTTTTCCTCCTTAAATGGAAGTTCAAGGTAATATTAACTCAAAAATGATGATGCAATGAACCAGGTGAATAGTAAAGAACCTCGACGACAGGCGGCGAATAGTTGTTGTTTCTTTTGTGCAAAAATCTACTAGAAGGACTATCTGCACTCTCTCCACTGCGGGTACAATAAATTCGCATATGAACATTGTAAATCCTTAAACTTGTCGCTTACCCACCTGACTGAAGGTCTTCAAACACTAGTTTTTTTTTTCAATTTCGAAATAGTATTTTATAGCATTTTATATGCAAAAACGACTCGTTTGGGTTGAGAAAATATTTTACATAGAAGAACGAAGAACGTTTCGACCTTCTTCGGTCATCGTCAGGTTCTTTGTGAACCTTCTATGTAAAATATTTTCTCAACCCAAACGAGCCGTTTTTTGCATATAAAATTCTCAACAAGTGGGTTTCTCGACATCACTGATTGAGTTTTTCATAGCCATTTTTGGTGCGCAGATAAAATCAGTATGTGGTATATTCACGTGCAATAATGCTAAAATCTTAAATTAAAAACAATACATACACAAATTTAAGAAATTAGTTGCCAATTTAAAACTTTAGCTTAAAACATTCAGGGACATAGACGACATATGATTTTAAACATGTTTGGTAACTGAAATGTCTATAGGCATTAGCTTAAAACTATGGCAAAAACCTCTTAGATAGACCACTTCTTGTTTGTTTGTTTTGGAATTTCGCACAAAGCTACTCGAGGGCTATCTGTGCTAGCCGTCCCTAATTTAGCAGTGTAAGACTAGAGGGAAGGCAGCTAGTCATCACCACCCACCGCCAACTCTTGGGCTACTCTTTTACCAACGAATAGTGAGATTGACCGTCACATTATAAACCCCCACGGCTGGGAGGGCGAGCATGTTTAGCGCGACGCGGGCGCGAACCCGCGACCCTCGGATTACGAGTGCACGCCTTAACGCGCTCGTCCATGCCAGGCCCACCACTTCTTGAGCAACGTTCTAGTCACGCTGGCAAAATTTTCAAAGTAATTGTTTAGTTTCCAGAATTTTTGTGTATATAACATAATGTAGATTGGTTTTAAATAACAAAACAAACAAAAACGTTTAACTGGCTTCTTCGTCTCATTAATTCATTTGTAATCTTTAATGTTTTATTTTTACATAAAATTCCCCAAAATTACAATAAATTAATTCATTTGTAATCTTTAATGTTTTATTTTTACATAAAATTCCCCAAAATTACAATAAATAATTTATTTACATATCTACCTAACGATATATTTCTCTATCTTCTCATTCCAATATAGAAATAAAGGAAATATAAATACAGTAAAATTATTGCTGTTGGAGGTTTACAATTTATTTTAAGTTATCCCATTTTTTGGCTTGAAACGTTACTACAGGTTTTTTAAAAGCAAAAGAAATGCTAAGACACATACAATAAAAACTAACAAACTTTTCGATTTTGAGGAATAACAGTAATAGCTTTTGAGAGCACATTATTTAAAAATACGGCTTAGAAGGAAAAATCCTATCGTTTTCTTAATATAATTGTATTATTTGGTATATCATTATTAAATACGTTTCCTAAACATTTCGAACAATGTTTTCTTTTTCTATATATCCATTCATTTCAATAGGTAAATAAAGGTCGTTCTGAAATCAGTATCTCATTTTATATTTGATGCAAGTTTTGCCACCTTTAGGCAAAATCCTTACTACAGAGTTTCTAAAAGCAAAAGCAAAACTATGCATAGTTATACAGAATAAGAAATATAAAGTTTTTCTATTCTAAGTCTAGATAATAATAGTTAACAAAGTTAAATTATATAATACGTTTAAAAGGAAGTAAAAACAATGCTATAACACTAGCATATATCACGTAATAAAGTTATATAAATGTTTAAGACTGTTTTATAAACTGAAAACAACAAAAGGAACATAGAAAGTCACTCTCATGATCGAAAACTTAAGCTATCTATTAATGTTGTACAAATAAACATTCGACGATAAACAAGTAAAATCAATTATTGTATAAAATTGTGCTAAATCTATTGGCAGAAAGTATTTAAAAGTAGATACATTTAAACATGAAGATTTGCACTTGATTTTAAAAAACATTACAAGCAATGGGTTTTGCGCAAGCTCATAAGATGATTAACTAATTTCTCCTCGTGATGAAATTCTTCAGATACAAAGTTAACGTGATGAAGTGACGGATTCAGTGAAGTAAAAATGCAACTTACATGTCGTTTATTTTGTAAAATAACATTAAACTTATAACCATTAACATCAAAATATAAACGCAAACAGATAAAGTGAAATGTGTTTACACACGAAAAAAAATGATTTGTATGATGTTTATTCAGTTGTTAATTTATGTGCCAAATGGCAGGCGCCATTGCGTTTTTTTTTTTTTGTATTTCGCGCAAAGCTATACGAGGGCTGTCTATACTAGCCGTCCCTAATTTTGCAGTGTAAGACTGGATAAGGGGCGGCTAGTCATCACTACCGACTACCAACTTTTGGGCTATTCTTTAATAAACGAATGTTGATATTGACCGTCATATTATGGAGCCCCCATGGCTAGGTGTTGGCATGTTTGGTGTTATAGGGATTCAAGCCCTCGAACCTTCAGATTGGGAGTCGGGTGCCTAAGCCACCTGGCCATGCCGGACCCGCTTAACGCGTGTGAATACTCCCTTTTACCGACGTTTAACGTCCCACAAACTTTTAAGTTACTTTCTGATGTTGACGTTCCATTGGAATACCTACATAACTGACTGTAGAACGTAGAAAATTAATTGCAGGTTAAAGGAAACTTGGTCAGTCTCTCATAACCAACTGTCAGCAATGATTCTAGATTTTATACAAGTAATAAATCAATAACTCCAGACGAAAAAACCCTCTTGAGGAGCCTTTCAGTTTAGATCCGTAAAAACAGCAACAAGGAAGTTAGAAGACGAAAAGATTGAGGTGTGAGACCGTATAGCCCAGCGATATTAGTTGAACTAGTTCAGAGCTGAATGTATGTATTTAAAAGAAGATGAACGTCTCTAAGAGTGGATCTATTAGTAAATGGGAAATTAAGAAACTGACCTAACTCGAACAAGGTAATGTCCAAGTTCTGATATCGAAGAGTAGCAAACCGAACGGTTTTATGAAGATATTGCAGAATGTAAAGGAAAGAGTGGTGAGATAATAATTTATCCAATACTTTGCATATTTTTAAGTGTAATAATTGTAAAAAATAAGATAAACTATATCCTCGTTAAATAAAGTTTCGGAAAGTAAAACCGAAGAAGAACTACATTGTGACAGAGATTAAAAAAACAATGTTAATCATTAATAAAACAATTCTGAGAACCGGTGTGGTAATTTCAAAGATATATTCAGGACGAAGAGAACAGATAAAAAAGGAGTGAGGTGGTGTTTGGCCGTTACACTTTACTCATTAGACAAATAGATTTTTGACTCAGTTTATTGTTAAAAAATACTTGAGAGCGACACCACACAAGTTCTTGAAAATTCTGAAATGCGAAGTCTAGTACATGGACTTAAATATTGAAAAAAGGCCACCTCTAAAACTGTAATTAAATACCTAATTATACATATCTCTTTAATTTACAAACACACACACATGGTAAAAAACATATTTAAATCACTTCAGTCTTATTACTCCGCTTTTTACTACAGAAAGAAATCCAGCAAAATATAACTTTTGACTACAGTATGAGGTCCAGTAAAATTTAACTTTTGACTACAGTAAAAGTCCCAGCAAAGTTTAACTTTTGACTACTGTAGGAGGCTCAGTGAAATTTAACTTTTGACAACAATATGAGGTTAAGTCAAATTTAACATTTGACTACAATAATAATATATAACAGTTCGTGCCTTAAATATACTAAATGCTCTACCACGAAAACCTAATTAAAAATCATCAAAAGTTAGATTCAAAGACATTACATATCAAACGCGGTATATGCCATTCCTCACAAAACAGTTATTGATATCACTATATTGATAGATGTATGAGTACAAAAAACTTTTTAGATAAAGCGTTTTGTCCAAAAATGAAATAGATTTCGCAAAAGTTAAAATAAATAATGAAGTTAGATTTTTGGTGTTTCGAATAGTAATTATAACTAATTTATTCGATAAATAGCGCGTTTTTCATTTCATAGCGTCTTATGCATGGTTCAAATATTAATATTCACGTATAGCTATTTTATCCATTTCGTACTTTAAAAATCTAACATCTGGGGTAATCAGTGCAAGTTTTATCTCTTTCTCACTGTGTGAACCAGCATATTTTTTATATATTTTTATTTTGAAATAAAAGCAATATCTTTAAATATATCATCTTCTTTTCATGTATTTGTTTATTGAGCCTCGTGAAAAGTAACTCGAAAGTTTTCTTCGTAGGCTGTTCTTACGAGGGAAATGCAACTAGTCAGCAGAGCCCTTCAACTACAAACTGTAGAGGTACTGCTGTCAGATGGAATACTGGAATAAGGTTGTTACTATTGTCATGTGTCCATGGTCCCAAAATGAGAAGCATTATTCTTTTTTTCTCCAATAACAAGCACAAAATATGGATCCTCAGTTTTACAGTCCCGCAGGCTAACAAAAATTTGGTCCCTCAGACAGAAAATTTCTTATTTAATTTCACATTCCAAATGTGTAAAAAATTTGGATGAATAATAGAATTATAAAAAAGATGTAAGGAAGAAGGGAGGTGAGTGTGGTACAGGGAAACAGATAAGAAAATCAGATGTTTGTGGAGGCAAGTAAGTTAAAGATGTAAACAGCAAAAAACATGAATAAACTTAGACGTTAAATGTACTAAATAATAAAATAGGTAAGCCTTACCTTTGTCTTTCAGTAAAGATATGAAGAGATAGCGCCCCCAGTGGATCAGCGGTATGTCTGCGGACTTACACGCTAAAATACGGGTTTCGATACCCGTGGTGGGCAAAGCACAGATAGCCCATTGTGTAGCTTTGTGCTTAATTCAAAAAACAACAACAACAAAACAACGAAGAGATAGTACCATCAAATACTTATTGAAATAGAGGACGATAAAGTGAGGTGGGCGGAATATAACGATGCCAAAGATGAGAAACGAAATTAAAAATCGGTTCAGTAATTCTGGTACAGAAAGCTATTGTAAATGCCGTAAAGACAAAATTCTAGCTGAATGCTTATAGAAAATGGATTTTAAGGATTATATATCTGCCTACAATTCGTAATTCATCTTACAGGGGAGAGAAATCCCAACTGACGTTAAAATGTCTGTTTTCCTACTGATCGGCAAAAAACTCTAAAGTTATAGAGTACAGCTAATATACTATTATCAACTTAATTAGTCTAATCTCGGCAGTACTGGAAAACTAAGCTAATGGCAAATCAGCATTTTTTTAATATCAAAGAATTGCGCAAGAAAGATGTCAAACTAGAGCTGCATTATTGTTCTCCGCATAGCCTAACTATCATGTAGAAAAGACATTTATACAGGAAGTACATTTATGATATTTGTCAACAAGACCGGTACACACAATTTTCTTTTTTGACACAAGTACCCCGCTGGTACAGCGGTAAGTCTTTGGATTTACAATGCTAATATCAGGGGTTCGGTACTTCTCATTGGACTCAGCAGATAGCCCAATGTGGCTTTGCTACTAGAAAACACACACACTTCTTGACACAAATATATTGTAATATACAAACAAATTACACAGCCAAATCGTTTCTTAACAATAATGATACACCCTTAATTGACAGAGTAAGTCTTACTTTAACCACAACTGGTCCAGAAACTAAGCTTAATGTTAAACTAATATTATGTAAAGGAACAGTTACAAAGCCACCCTGCCCCCCAGTGGCTTAGCGGCATGTCTCCGGACTTATACGCTAAAATCCGGGTTTCGATACCCGTGGTGGGCATAGCACAGATAGCCCATTGTGTAGCTTTGTGCTTAATTCAAAACAAACAAACAAACAAAGCCACCCTCAATACGCTGAATAGAATAACAGACTGACTATTGACAGAACTAGAATTTAAAGACAATACATCTTCTAACAACAATGATTAACTCGCCCTAGTATCACGTAGAATATGTGTAAATATGTAATTAGGAATGTCATTTTTTCAAAGACACATAACCGGCAGATAAAAAAGGTCTAAATTCCTCCCTAACTACAGGGTGGTCGCTAGAAAAGCGGAAAATTTGTCAAACAGCTATTTATTTTTACAAAGAATAACTTTTACAAAGTTTTTTAAAGGCATATGTTATATTACACTCATAGATGCTCAAAATTATTAAAATCATGCATTTTATTCATGATGTAAAGAAATCAAAATAGAAATGAGTAAACACGCATTTTATTCATGATCTCATCTGACCCTCAAATTTTCCGCTTTTCTAGCGACCACCCTGTACATCAGCCTTATATCACTGGCCAAATAAATAACAATGGTGATCTGATGAAATCACGTCCATATGTGGACACAAAGGCACTGAGTGTTGCCTCCTTTTATTTTTCAAACTCCAGCAATGGGACATCACATGACCAGATTTTATGATGTTGTTTTTTAAAACGACAGACAGACCTTGAAGTTTTATCCCGCCTGTAGGAAGATTTCGAACCAAGAAAGCTGGAATTTTTAAAGGAATCCTCCACTTCAGTGGACTGGACAGATATAGGATTTTGCTGAGCTATCGGGAAAAGTGGTTTACATGTTGGAAAAAGCAGTTGTTTCCTGTAGTTTCGAACAGGTTTTGAAGTTGTCACAGCGTTTAAATTTCTCAGTTGGATATAACTGTTTTAGTTTTATCGAAACTGTTGCCAATATGCCATTAATCAAAATAAACCTCTTTTTCGTGGGTGAATTGCATATAAGCTTGATTGTCTTGTTGACGATAACCTCGAAACTTTTGGCGATAAGCTTCCAGTACTAAATCGTATGTTTTGAGAATAGCAGCTTTAACCTTGTCATAATCCATAGAATATTTTAGAGAGAGCAGCATAAGGCTCTTGTGCTTTACCAGTTAAAACACTGTAATAATATGACCAATTTTTCGATGGACTATTCGATGGTTTGGGAAACTTTCTTAAAATGTTGGAAATATCTATCAACGTGATTTTCATTACTTTAATATATCAATTGAAGTAAATCGGAGTTGGGTCTAATTACTATTTATTTGAACCTAATTTCTCTCTGGGCTTGAATGTGGGCTTGTTCGGCCTCAAAACGTTTACTTTCTATTTACACGCTCCCTGCTAGTACAGCGGTATGTCTCCGGAATTACAACGCTAAAATCAGGGGTTCGATTCCCCTTGGTGGGCTGAGCAGATAGCCCTTTGTGGCTTTGCTATACGAAAAACACACACACACACTCTTTACGCTTCGACACGGGTCTGCTCTTTGTAGTCTTCAATGTGGGTTTATTGGTTCCAAGACTTATTTTCTCTTTCAAACTCAATTTATTTGAGTTTAAACTGAATGTCCAACTTATTTGTTATTACTCAAGTCTGATTCGCTAGTGGAGAGACCACAGTATTCCCCTAACGCTTCCTCTGAAAACAAACCAACATCGACTAGTATTTCAATAATACGTTTTTTAGTTCGTTTTTTTTTATCGATTTCTTAACTTTGAATTCTAAGATTTTGGCAATTTTGAGCAATTCACTTTTGCTATATTTTTCTAGTTGTTCGAAGGAAGGTGATTAAAGAGAATCTTGATTATCAGACATGATTAAATCTTGTAAACACTGATAAATATAAATTGAATAAATATTTGTATTTTAGTTTAGAATGAATTTTGTCTCTCAATCAGATCTCGGACACAAGTCACCAGTTACATATTATAATTAATCTCGGACGATCTCCGATTTAATTTTGATTTGAAAGTTAATTAAATTTCAATATGTATTGAATTTTGCCAACAACAATTTTTTAACACACCTATATTTTAATATACAAGCAACAGTACAATTTGTATTAATGGTTATTACAAATAATAAGTCATATACAAAGGTTTTACAAACGTTACTGAGTCTTCTGTCTGGCATGGAACTGAATATTCTATTGACGGTTGACGAAGAGTGAATTAATTCTAATACATATGTAAATGTTTTATAAACTTACAAACAATATTAAGTCATCTTTCCAATCTGGAGCTGAATACTTTGTCGATGGTTCACAAGGCGCAAATTACTTTTATATTGATACACAGATACACTTAACTTGACAGGCATGCTACCTAGCTTTATTCTTTAAACGTGACTTTTGTCCGAACGAAAATATCTAATGTTTTCGTAGAAACACTAACGTCCGAAGGCAATTCACTAATCTTTTTAATATGCAAAAACGGCTCGTTTGGGTTGAGAAAATATTTTGCATATAAAATTCTCAACAAGTGGGTTTCTCGAAATCACTGATTGTTAATCTTTTTAATGCTCGAGATCTACAAACACTCCTAGTCAAATATCTGTAGTTTCCGATTAATAAACGTTTGCCACAATTACAGCTTCCGGAGCTTATAGTATACTGCCTGTATGTAGCAAACCAACAATATTAAATTGTCTCCCCATGTGTTGCGATTTATAAACTTTAAGGTGAGGTTCTAGAAAGCTCAAATGGCAAAAATACTGGCAGTCACTAGTATTTTACGTACATCGTATATTGTTGATTTTTACTCTCGAGAATCTTCTGCAAATTCAGAGAACTACGCATTTAACAATATGTTACATTTATTTCTAATTATATATTAAACTGAAACAAAAATATATATTAAAAGAATATTAAATCCGTTACATGTCTAACTTAATAGAGAAATTCAGTTAGACATGTTTCTTATAAAGCACGTACAGCCCCAAAGTGCAGAACACATTTTTGTGTCTTACATCTAGCTTGTTTGTTCATAATCATTAGGCCACACGGGTGGTCTTTCAGTGAAAACAAATAATTAACCTATTTGGTGATATGTGCTCTGGACCATTTATCTAGTGTAGAGATATTAATCAAACTTAATATGTAAAAATAGGCTTACCATGATTACTGCTCTGCGCCGTGACTTCTCCGTAGTGTTTAAATTTGTCCCATTCTTATACGTGTATTACAGTGGTTCTTGATTTAACGATCTAAACAAAAGCTTTATATAACCAGATTAATGTGGTTTAATTTTGTATACAAACACATATCAATCCATGTACGTAGTTTGCTTTGTACTTAAATATGAATCCATTTGTCATACTTGTATGCATGTTTACTTCTTTTGAATACATATGTAAATATTTTTGAGCAAATACTTACTCTTCGCTTCAGAACATGTAGGTTCTTTAACGTTTGCATGTAGAAGGGCTCACTCCTACGAAAATTGGGGCCTAATAGGCCCCAGAGCAACTTGAAAGGTTATTAATATTAGGCTAATAATTTTGTATTTAAATGAAATTGCCATTAACTGACCCTATCCCTTTATATTTGAAGGAGCAATAATATTTTGACTTTTCAGACATTAGCGAAATAATATTTTAATTTTTTTTTAAAACATCCACTAAGGATATTTTGGGGCCCCAGATCAAAAACATAAAAATGACTTTATTTATTTCCTGAATAATTCTAGAACAGGCATGGGCAACCGAAAAAAAGCAAATTATAGTAAAAATATATTAATTTTACAACTTCTTTTCAAAAGATGGATATTTAGGATAATAACTCTACTCCAACAATAATTTTAGAAGGTCCTCATTATTGCCTAGTTTGCCCACGCTTGTTCTAGAACTTTACAGAAGTATTTAGAATAATCTAGAATATTCTAGAAGAATCCACAAATCCTATATATATAGGAGCTGAAATCTTCAAACCGTGTCAAAAATGATATCTCTTGATGAAGCTGTACATTTACTGAAAACCATCCGACGATGGAAGTGAACATGATAATGTCGAAGACTACTCTGAAAGTTGTGATGATGATCCTTCTGAAGTCAAAATGATGAACAAATTGCGCCGTACCCTTCTGAAAGTGAAGAAAGTAATCAAGAAGATCTTGCTATGATGCCAGTGAACGAACTTTTGTCCAAAGATAAGAATTTTAGTTATTCAACAACACCTTCAAGGATCAACAGGAGAACCGCAGCTCTCAATATATTCAATGGGAACCCAGGCATTACAAGGCAAGCTGCTCCAAGAGTCTCTACACCATTCGAAACATTCAAAATTTTCATCTCTGATAATATGATGGAACAGATCATTCACTCAACAAACACCGTCATGAAAGAACAAATTTTTGAAGAAGACCTCTGGAAATGGATCGCAGCTAATCTTTTCCTTGGAATAAGCAAATCCAAAAATGCATCGATAGACAAAATGTTTTCAACCAAATTCGGTTTGCCATATTTTGCGAAAACTGATTACACAAATTCAAAAAAATGTGCTCAAAAATCAGATTTGACATCCACTCTCAAAGAAATAGAGAAATCAAAGATGCCGCCATCTCTGGAGTCTGGAATTTTTTCATTGAAAAGTGCAAAAACAGTTACAACCCAAGCGAATACCTGACAGTGGATGAACAACTATGTAACTTCAAAGGAAGAGTTGGCTTCAGAACATACATTCCGACAAAGCAAGGCAAATACGGAATAAAGATTTGGTGCCTAACAGATGCAAAAACAAGTTACCTCCTCAACGCTCAAATTTATACTGGAAAGGTAGGAAATACGACAGAAACAAATCAAGGAGAAAGAATAGTCAGAGAACTGAGTCAGCCATTTTTTGGAAAAGGAAGGACAATAACGGCAGATAATTTCTTCACAACAACGACACTTGCCAAGTACCTACGAACAAAAAAACAGAACTTGTTGGAACCATACGGAAATCAAGAACCTTCCTATCTCCTGAAATAAATGCAAAATCTAGAGAGTTATCACCACAGTTTTTCTACCATGACGACATCACTCTTCTCAGGCACTCAGACAAACCAAGAAAATATGTGCTACTACTGAGTTCTCAGCATCAGTCTGGTGAAATAGAAGAGAATGGAAAGCCAGAAATCGTCAATCTTTACAATGCAACGAAGGCAGGTGTCGACACTCTTGATCAACTGGTGAGATATTATACAACAAAGAGGCTATCAAAGCGCTGGTCAGTCTGCATATTCTATAACATTCTAGATCTTGCTGCGTACAATGCTTTCGTTCTATACTCGACAAAACATCCAGAATTTCTTCGTCAACATAAATCAAGAGCCAGAAGAGAATTTATAAGGCAATTGGTGCTTGAAATCAAATAAATTTACTGCAAAGATAATGACAAAACAACCTTATGTGAACCGCCTGCAAAGAGGGCAAAAAGAGAACGATGCAATTTGTGCGGCAGATCAAAAGATAGACAGTCGAAAGTTGTTTGCTCAAATTGTACAAAAAATATTTGTCAGAGCCATTCTAAAGTTGTTTGTAATGAATGTTGCTAAATCACTGTGTTTTTATTGGAAAAATATATGGGCCCTGATAGGCCCCAAAATCACTTTAGTGGATGTAAATATTTTTTTCGTAGTAGTGTTAAAAAAGACAATTAAAAACTCTAGTAATTCTTTAAGGACAATTGCAAAGTAAAACCAAGCTAAACACGACAATGAACATTATGTTGCTAAAATAGGGTCCCCTACTAGTACAGCTGTAAGTCTACAGATTTACAACGCTAAAATCAGGGATTCGATTCCCCTCGGTGGACTCAGCAGATAGGCTTTGCTATAATAAAATACACACACGTTAAAATAGAACCTGCCTTCTTTTTCATGATGGATTATTATTCACGGTGCTAATCCACATTACCTCTATATCTCTGTGTACATGTATGTTTATACATTAAGTTAAACATCCAATATGTGTATGTTTTGTTCTTGTATAGAAAGCCAACAGGTGACATCTATATCGTTTCAAGACTGACCTGTTTGAAGAACATTAAACGTTTACCAATAGTCACTACATTTTATTTCCTGATTAGTTGTATGCTTATCCAATACTAAAAGAAAGAAGGAATTAAATATGCTTTTCTTTTTGCACCAAGCATGGTCTAATGGCTGTTGTGCCTGGGCTACGAATACAAGAATATAACGTTTGTGTCTCGTTGCTGCAAAAAATATACGCTCCTTAGTTTGTGGCCGTTGGTGCGCTACAAGTGTGAAAGTGAAATCCCACTAACTGATAAGAGTAATTTAGTTAGAAATTGTTACATTAGCTTTAAGTTGTGCGTGTGTGTGCTTTCTTATAGCAAAGTTACATCGGACTATCTGCTGAGCCCACTGAGGGGAATTGAACTCCTGATTATAGTGTCCTAAGTCTGTAGATTTACCGCTGTACTAGCGAGAAGCTAGCTTTAGGCTGTAAATCAAAAAACTTCCGACAGCTTAGTACCATTTAGTTTCGTTTGAATTTTGCACAAATCTAGGCGAACGTTATATGTGTTATCCGTCTCTAATTTAGCAATAAAGTATACAGAGAAAGCAGCTTGTAATTATCACCCACCATCAACTCTTGAGGTGCTCTTTTATCAACGAATATGTGATTTTATGTAAATTTATAACGCCCCCCACGGTTCAATGAGTGAGCATGTTCGGAGGAACGTAGATTCGAACCATTGACTCTCAGAGTAAGAGTCAGTCTCCCTAATCTATGGTAAAGAACTGAAAAATCAGATACCCAGAAAAAATATTTTCATTCAGCGTAACTTACTCTTAATAAATGTGAAATGATTTGATATTTGGTAATGTTCAATGTGAAGAGCACATCTCATGTGACATAATGACTTCAAGGTTAAGAACTAACCTTCTATAATTTTGAACTGCTAACTTGAGGAAAAGTAATCAAATAACAGTACTCTCTCCTTACACGGCTTCTCTTAATCGGATAGTGGAATTAAATGTTACTCTTATAACGCTCCCATAACTGAAAGAGCAGCATCAGATGGGATTGGAAAACTTACAGCTAAGCCTACTCATCACTAATTCACGTCTCCTCTTGAAAAAACCTACACATCGAAACGTAAGTGAAAAGCGGATATATTTAACCAAACTTCGATACTTTTCCTTTTTTATCTCCGTAAAGCAGTTATTGTTAAAATAGCGTTTTATTAAACACATCTTTATGCATATAATACGTGTCATATTCTCATCTCATTTTCAGAAAAACAGTTATTGTTAAAATAGCGGTTTGATACATCTCACCAATACAGCTTTATGCACATGTCATATTTTCATCTTAGTCTCAGCGTCTCTTAGTAACAACCGTACAGCGAGAGTGTTAAATGATGTTGAGCCTACGATTCGAGGGCAGATTCTCCTTGGAAAGGAAAACCTTCACAACAGGGCGTCTGAAATAACAAGAGGCTCCAAAAATACAACAAAAGTCAATGTAACGGTCTTATTTGTGAACCGAAAGTTGTGGTTACAAAACAAATAGTTAATCCTATATGCAATCAATCGCGCTAAAGCTAGACACATATCCGGTTTCTTTTTGCAAGATAATAAACAAAGATTTAAAAATAATGAAGACTTACAAGGCAAAAAAATCATGAGCTTCTTATCAAACCTCAAAATCTACGATTGTTTTCATAAAATAAATGAAAAAAAAACAACAACAAAATAACGGAACTACAGCAAGCTCTTTAGATCCCTACGTGTAAATTTCTCTGATCGAACTCCAGTGGACTTTGGTCTGATCAAACGCTTCAGTAATCCATCTAAGAAGATAGATCTGTGGAAAGTTTATCAAGTTGTATGGTCTCAAGCTGACCACAGTGTCCTTAGCAGAAGTTAGTTACGATGGAACTTGTTGAGTTGGACAGTAGTGCGTGATCATGGTCATCAGAACAAAGTCGATAGATAATGGATGAAACAAGGGCAGCATGAGAACTGGAGCATCGTTATTATGGAGCGAAGTTAACCTCAATGTTTTCTCTCGTATCTTAGAATTCAGATAACAAAAACTAAACCAATGATGTATTGACATTTTTTTCGCAATTACACTTACACTTGAATAAAATGTTTAAAATAGCAACTAGGAGAAACGGTACTAGGAGATCAATATCTAAGCTTATTTTTTCTAATAGTGTATGTGGATATTTATATAGACATTTAACAAAGACCACAACGTTATTTTTAATAGATATATATGTGTGAGTGTGAAACTGGCTCAACTAACCTCCATAAAATTTCGTACGAAATCTAATCTGGACCACTTTTCTTCCAAAGACCTTATAAGGATAAGCAACAAGAAGAACGGTTCGACTTTAACAATCCATTTCAATTTTAAAAGTTAATGCTATGAACTAGGATTCAAATGAAAGAGAAGTTCTGTAGTGAAATACATGACGCCGGCACTCAATGAAAGTAACGTGTGACACGGCATCTTTGGATGAGATAAATAGGTCGCGTGCTATGTGTTATGGTTCAAAGTAATAAAATGAAATGACTCTTGTAGTCATTTGTCACATTCCCTTATAAGTCCGATAAACATATATACGTATATATATGAGTTATAAAATTGCAATATGGATAGAGCTTTCACCCAAAACTACACACAAACAAGTACCTCTTCCCTAAATTAGGTCTTAAAAATCACCAACCAGATTGTTTGTTAAAATAATACTATATCTACTTCAGAATGTATTAAACATAGGCCTCCACTTTAAAAACTACTCTGTCTACTGAATTAATGCCTTTAAAATATACCATTTAAAACTAATAAAATCGTAAGTAAATATTTACCAATGAAATATACTTTTCAAACTTTTAAATAAATATCTTTTGTTAAAATAATTAGGTTGATATCACGGACAACACTGATATTACATACACTCAAAACAGGTAAACATTACATTGATATAAACCACATCATTTTCTTTAGAATGTTCACAGAAGAATTATGTGCCCCAATCATTCCTACTTTTGAAGTGGTGCTGCGCTAATGGCAGTTGGTCGACAGCACCCGCCATCAAATTTTTGGATTACTGTTGTATGACCGAATATTATAAGCTGAAAATAGCTCTTGGGATATCCACATATTCGAAAGTGCAGACCGAAATTTTGAAACTGCGGAACGTAAGACAACTCACAGATTTGTAGTTCTGTGCACGTGAACTAGTAAGCCACGATAGGTCAATATCAATTTTGTACTGTTAAAGTTGTTGCTGATTTTACAGTAAGAATCGACTAGATTATAAAAGTTATTATAAGGTTAAAGGCCCTAGAAAACACTTCGGCCTATTTGATGGTAACTGACAATTTCTAAACAAATCGCATGTTTTCAAAATTTCAAACTCCACTAACAACAGTAACATTTACAAGTTAGATCTAATAATTATCATCTTAAAACTAATGTAATCAGAAACAAACGTAGTCAGGCGAGGGTATTAACCAAAGAATCTGAAAGTAGCATACTTAATTGCTGAGACATCTTTATTCTATCACACTAGTTTTAAACTGGTTTTTTAAAATGGGATACGAGTCATAAGGTAAACTGAATAACACGAAAACCAAACACATCCTCGTGACGTAGATTAACAAACCACTTTCACACACTAGCCTAGTTAAGTATTTATCATCTTTAACATGAGATTAGTCTCTCGTTAGTACAGCGGTAAATCTACGAATTTACAACGCTAAAATCAGAACGTTCCATTCCCCGCCGTGGGCTCAGGAGATAGTCCGATGTAACTTTGCTATAAGAAAATCACACAGACAAACTGGAGGGGAGCGACACAAGTTTAAAAGCAATATAACTTTACCAATAGTGGCTTACAGATATATATAACATTGTTAAAATATACTCATTTTACAAGTGTAGTACTGGGAGCTAAATGTATAGCAGCGTTAAAGTTCTAATCCTTTCTTCATTTTACCTATAGCTCATGGTTAATATAACCTGTAAATTACGAACATTTTCTACTCGTAACTATATATAGCTTCTTTATAAAGAACTGCTTGATTTATCAATAGTTTTAAGTAGGTGCAGCTGACGTATATCAAAAACACTGAGCTTTCGAATAGTAAAGTTTTCAAAGGAACGGAAGTCACGCAAGCACGAGAATTTGATGGAACGAGCCTTTTATCGTGCAGTAATTTATTAAAATCAGGGTTTCTTGATGGTTTCTTTAAGTTCGTGGTTGACATATATGCTAGAAAAGATTTTTTTTGTTGAGATAACGGTGAGCTCGTGTCTTTCATACATAAAACGTTATGCCAATAAATTATGAAAACTGTCTATGTAGCAACGTTTTTATTACTACTAATTATAAAATTCTAAAAGAAGTCACGATTTCGCATCCTTTTGTAATTTGGTTTCATGGTAACATATAAGCTTGATTTGGTCCACAAATTTGAAAATTCAAGTTTGGGAGTAAAGAAAGCCAATTATTTTCCGAATTT
This sequence comes from Carcinoscorpius rotundicauda, assembly GCA_011833715.1. Taxonomy (NCBI): domain Eukaryota; kingdom Metazoa; phylum Arthropoda; class Merostomata; order Xiphosura; family Limulidae; genus Carcinoscorpius; species Carcinoscorpius rotundicauda. The sequence goes on along the minus strand of CM022402.1, from coordinate 19,306,454 downwards.
TTCGTCCAAATAAAAGGATTTATTTGATCATTGTTTAAATATTGGACTTTTACTCATTAGAAAGAACATCGAATTTAAAAAACAAACAAACTGTAATAGTGGATAATTCGACTACTTTCCACTAGATGGGGGTGCTGACCCTACTGACCACAGTTCTATGTCCAGACACCTTGGGACATCCCCAGTAACCAGTGTTTACTAACAACACGTTGCACAAGTACTTTTGTTTATATTATATATACCTTACAAGATGAAACAATAAACATTCTGATAAAAACTATATCAACCCTCATAATTTATATGGAAGTATCTCAGGCAAAAAGTTAAAACACTTAATGGTCTACTAGATTCCAGTCATTGATTGTTTCAACATGTTATGATAAAAAGAACAGCTTGCTAATAAAGATCCATTGTATTTTATTAAAGAAAAGCGATGTTCCATGACTCATGCTGCCTTCAGAACTTTAAAAGTACTTTCTTCTTGAACACTATAAATTAACAAATATTTTACAGACTTTGTACTGTACTAAGGACGTCAGTTTTAAAGACGACTTGTAAGCAGACGAAAGAATGTGTCATTGAAATTGCATAAAAAGATTTTATTAGAAATTGATGGGGCTTCAGGTTCTACGGCCATATGTCTCTCGAAATAAGATTGTTCAATTACAGGTGTGATCAATAAGTATGAAACTACAAGCTCTGTTCTGTTAACTGTATCACGTGATATGTTAGGCTTCACCATAACAGTTCTGTTGGGTCGAAAAGTTCCTTTCCGTATTCATATCCTTAAATTTATGAATGAAGCTTTGAAATGTTGTGTCCTTTAGTTTGTTTGTTTGGAAGTTGAATTTCGCGCAAAGCTATTAAGGGGTATCTGCACGAGCCGTCCCTAGTTTTGAAGATATACCAAACCACATTGCTAACTGTTTGGCTATCCTTTACGAACGAAAAGTGAAACTAATCGTTACATTACAACGCTTCTACGGCTGAAATAACAAACATTTTTGGCAATGAATTTCGATCTCGCGATCAGCAGATTGTTTTGTTGTTGATTTTTTTAATTTTGCGCAAAGCTACTCGAAGGCTATCGGCGCTAGCCATCCCTAATTTAGCAGTAAAAGACAAGAGGGAAGGCAGCTATACATCCCCACCTACCGCCAACTCTTAGGCTACTCGTTTACCAACAAATAGTAGGATTGATCGTAACATTATAACGCCCCCACGGCTTGGAGGGCGAGCATGTTTGGCGCAAAAGGGATGCGAACCCACGACCCTCAGATTACGAGTCGCATGCCTTAACACGCATGGCCATGCCGGGCCCTCTTTTCACAGTAACTCTTGTGAGCTTTCAAAATTTCAAATATCCACTAATACGTTTGAAGAACCATTTATAGCGAAATATAAAGTTTTGAAGCAATCGTGCCTAAAGTTTTATAATCACATACATACATATATATACATAATAACTGAATTTTAATATATTTGTCTACTTACGTGTCTACTTTCAGGTTTAATAGCCTAGCCAATTTAAGCTATGCGATTAAATCTTTTTATTCAAATTCTAGATATCATATCCATGCCAAAACTTGGAGTTTTTTGTTGTTCTTTTTACGTCAGATATCCTTGGCTTTGCATATTTTCCTTTATTTATGTATATGTTTTGTTTCTTTTACACAAACAAGCTTAACCTCTAGTTATCCGAACACATCACACAATAATAATGTTTATCCAGTAACACCTACTGAAACCATTATAAACTTCTTTTTTGTTTAGTTCTTTTCTATATAATATATAAATCAGGTGAGTCCAAACTCGACAGGTGAAACAGTATTTCACACCACAAAACATGATTTGTTTGTTTGTTTGTTTTTGTATTTCATTCAAAGCTGCTCAATAGCTATCTGCGCTAGCCGTCCCTAATTTAGCAGTGTAAGACTAGAGGGAAGGCAGCTAGTGATCACCACCCATGGGCTACTCTTTTAACAACGAATAGTAGGATTGACCGTCACATTATAACGCTCCCACGGCTGAAAGGGCGAGCATGTTTAGAACGACGGGGATGCGAACCCGCGACCCTCAGATTACGAGTCGCACGCCATAACACGCTTGGACATGCCGGGCCTTGCAAAGCTACTCAAGGGCTATCTGCGCTAGCCATTCCTAATTTAGCGGAGTAAGAGTAGAGGGAAGGCAGCTAGTCATCACCACTCACAGCCCACTCTTGAGCTACTCTTTTACCAACGAGTAGTGGGATTGACTGTCACATTATAACGCCCCTACGGCTGAAAGGGAGAGTATGTTTAGTGCGACCGTCAGATTACGAGTCAAACGTCTCAACACGCTTGGCCTTGCTGGGCCCCCTAAAACACGAACAGACTACGTGTAAAACTAAATTTTAAGTTTTGAAAACTGAATTTTGACTCTTAGTTGGATTCATTCCATAATATAAGTACCCCGCTGGGACAGTGGTAAGTCTACGGATTTACAACGCTGGAATAAGAGCTTCAATTCCCCTCGGTGGATACAGCAGATAGGCCGATGTGACTTTGCTGCAGGAAAAACACAAGAATAACGTAAAGATAACGTCTCTAGTGAATATGTAGCTCTATGTGAAATGTGTAAGAGACATTTTCGAGTTTCACAAAATTAAAAGATTAAACAATTTCACAAATATAGGTCCATATAAACAGCGAAAGAAAGTTTTACTATGATGTCCATCCTCACGTGCTGCGCAATTACCTAAAACCCGCAACTTCTGGTCTACTGTTTGTAAGCTTGTTTTCGTTTTCCTGAGGATTTAGAAACTCGCTGTGTTATGAGGATTTTTACCCACGAATAACGAGCGTAACACGTACCTCCTTTTTTAGAATATGCCAATTCAATATGATTTTTTTTTCTCGAATTAAAAAAACATTTAAACCACTTCAATGGCACTTTTACACGATGAAATGTCTTATACAAATAAGGACATGCAGTTCACATAAAACAGTAGTGCAAGAACAGGTTATGACAAGCCTGGGGACTTGTCCCCCAGAACAAATCTAGTAATCACAGTAACGCTATGTAATTTAAAGGGCCGAGTGTAAAATAGATTCTCTCTTTTCGTGAGGGAAAATTCAAATGGGACTTTTTGGCTTGTTTTCAAAAACATCTCCAACAGCATAAAAATGAAGAAATAATTCTTAGATTACTCGGTGTTATGAATTTGTAATAAGGAGTATTTTTCCATAAAAGTTATATTAAGTAGAAACTTATATTGTAGCTTCTGTACGTGCAATTGTCAATAATCCCACTTTTAGCATTAATCCCCCTGAAGAGCTGCTATCTCACTCTTCCCCACAGTCCACGCCGTTATGCGTGTGAGTGTGTATATATATAAAACAATAAAAATGTTTTATGCAAAAATACATTATTGAAACTACGAACTTTTAAAGTGAAGTAAAAACAGTTGTCATGAAAACATAATCAGCGAATATCAGTGCATATTTAGTTTCACGTTTATAGTCTAAGCTCTAGTCATTTATATACACGACAGCCATGTCGTGTGTGTATGTGTTTCAAAATTCGTTTTTGTCGGTTCTTAACACGCTATTAGGTCTACTAAAATGTGAACATATTTGTACCGTACGAAAAAAGAACTTTAACCACGAATCGCCATGTAATCAGTTTCTATGAAATCTATTGTTTGATAATTTTAATATGTTTTACGAAATATTTCCTTGAGCAGTGATGTCGAGAAACCCACTTGTTGAGAAATTTATATGCAAAAACGGCTCGTTTGGGTTGAGAAAATATTTTACATAGAAGAGCAAACAACGTTTCGACCTTCTATGTAAAATATTTTCTCAACCCAAACGAGCCGTTTTTGCATATAAATTTCCTTGAGCAGTCCCAACATGAAATGTTTCGTTTTAATTAAGAACAGATAGTGGTTTGTTACTTTATCTGTGATGTTTCACTGCTTTTTCAACATTAGTTTCCTTCGCAAAGAACATGTTGAAAAAATGTTTTTTAAATGTAGAAAATATTTTGCTAGAGACACCAGGTTTGTCAGTCGTGTAGTGAGAAAAGAAAGTACTAAGTGCTGAAGTCGAGGTATGCGTTAAGATTGTTTTTAATCATAAATCACTTAAAATAGAAAAATAAAAATGAAATATGTTGTTTGTTTTTTGAAATTCACACAAAGCTTTACGAGAACTAACTGTGCTAGCCGTCCCTAATTTAGCAGTGTGAGACTAGAGAGAAAGAAATAAGATATCACCACCCACCGCCAACTCTTGGGCTACTCTTTTACCAACAAATAGTGAGACTGACCGACACCTTATAACGCCCCCACGGCTGAAAGGGCTAGCATGTTTGGGGTGATGGGAGATTCGAACTCGCCACCCTTGGGTTACGAGTCGAGAGCCTTAACTTCCTGCACATGCCGGACCCAAGTATCAGAATCTGTAATAAAATAGAACCAATCTGACTGGTTTCCAGTTGTTTTAGATGATTTAATTACACGAGTTGGTGATTGTACTAGACATGTGAACCCACTTCAGCATCAGTTATTGCACCGCAGCTTCTTTCCGAAACTCTCTTGATATTGTGTTATTGTACATTGCAAAGTGCAACCCAAAAAGCTATACACGGAGCATTATTTTTTTTTACTGTGACTAAAATGGTGCATCCAAGGAAAAGAGGAAAGAGGAGAGATGACATTTATTCAAAAGTATAACTTAGATGGTAACTGCATGGACCTGACAACGTAAAGTGTAATAAAAAAAATATTCACACTGCGCAATAAAATCATTGAAATAAAAAAACAAAATAGAAGGAAAGATTCAGAGAGAAAGAGATATATCGCAAACAAAAAATGGCAAAGATAACTTAATGCAAATCCTCATGGAAAAAAGAAATCCTGAAACTTTCACAATGAAGAGTAATCGAGAGATAAAATATCATAAATAATAAATAATTTGTGTCATAAAGTGTAATAATCGAAAACGAGTGAGAAAAATCAATGAGCATACAGGACAAATTACGACTTGAAGAAATGACATAGGCGTTAGGCTTAAGATCTCACTGTGAAGACATTGAGGACTTGTCACTATTAAACATCACATATTTAACGTTCTGGACCTGAGCGCTGATTTAGTAGACATTTTGTTTTTTTTTAGAGAATACTCGGCCATTTACGGCTTACATACACCTTACACATAACAACAGCTTCTATTGAAAGGAGAAAATAGACCTGCATTTTCTGTTCTTAAGTATCTTTTGCCATTGATCGTAAATCGGAATTTCTGTATCGTTCCAAAAGTTATAAAATACCTTTTCACAGCGACCAATACCAGTTAATCTCATAACTACTGGCCCCCCAGTGGCTCAGCGGTATGTCTGCGGACTTACACGCTAAAATCCGGGTTTCGATACCCGTGGTGGGGCAGAGCACAGATAGCCTATTGTGTAGCTTTGTGCTTGATTCAAAACAACAACAACAACCCATAACTACTGCATAGCATCTATGATGTGCTTCTGGAAAAATAATAATTAAAGAGTAAAAATTACATTAAGTTACAAGACTAGTGCCTTCTCACCTTTGTGATTCCAGGTATACACTTGTTTAATATAAATTTAAATGGCACATCCAACTATATGCTACTCGAAACCTAATCATTACAGTGCTATTACATCTGGTACATGAAGTTAAGAGATGATTGAAAAACTAAATCCTTTGTCAAAGTGAATGCTCACTGGAAGGTGTTGTAATACAAGTTACAAACCGATGGTTGAACAGAAATTTGATCAAAATTTATTCTGTTGTTAGAAACGATTTCTCATCGTTTATCTCTGAAACAACAGAAAATGTTCTGAAAGGACACCAAGATTGTACTGACTTGAGCGCGAAGAACGAGGAGAAATATGCACCAATGAGGTGTAAAGAAACATATTAACAAATTCGAACAAACGAGTCCATTTATTGTTATAGATTGGAACATATTATCATTCCCATATTTCAAACAAGAAAAGTTTCGAATGGAACAATTTTAATGAAAGATGTGACAGTGCACATGTTTTTGGGTTATCACAAACGTTTATCACACACGTAATCAACATGGTCTACAGATCTCACTGTTGCAGAATTGTAGATTTGGAGTCACCTGAAATGTTTGATTTATCGTGACGCTTTCACCATCTCAACAGACCTGAAAGATGTCATACGACAACGCCAAGTGAAATGCAACTGTCGAAAGTCGGGTAATACTATTCAGTTGTGTATCACGTCCTCTTACAAATAAAAGTTACTCTGGACATGCACTGTTGTTACCCTGAATATTCTTAATACGTTAACTTTGCCAATTTTGCGAACAAAACCCTACAAAATATTTTGGATATATTCTTCGGCATTGTAATCATTTCCATCGTTTCAGCCCCCCAGTAGCTCAGCGGTATGTGTGCGGACTTACACGCTAAAATCCGGGTTTCGATACCCGTCGTGGGCATAGCACAGATAGCCCATTGTGTAGCTTTGTGCTTAATTCAAAACAACAACAACAACAACAACAACCATCGTTTCATCTATCAAATATTATGTTCTTTGTTGATCAGTTTTAGAAGTATGGACGTTTGTTTGGTTTGAATTTCGCGCAAAGCTATACGAGGGCTATCCACACTAGCCGTCCCAAAGTTAACAGTATAAGACTAGAGGGAAGGCAGCTAGTCATCACCACCCACTATTGGGCTACTCTTTTACCAACGAAAAGTGTGATTAACCGTCACATTATCGCCCCCACCGCTGGGAGAGCGAGCATGTTTGGCGCGAATGGGGCGCGAACCCGCGACCCTCAGATTATGAAGCGCACGCCTTTACGCGCTAGGCCATGCCAGGCCCTAAGCAACTTGTAGAGAACATATTAACATGCAGCCTTCAGTACTGATATGACGATGATTGTAAATAAAAACATTCTTGTTTACCTGGGGTTGTGTGTTTATTGTCCTATAACATTTTCCATTTTTTAACACAAAGTTTAAATTGATTATCTAAAAGCGTTCTGAAATTTGCAGTGTGTATATATATATACACACACATTCAAAGTTGAAGAGAAGTGATATCCGTGAAACCGATTCTTTAAAAAATAATCGATTCTAAATGATCATTACCATTGAAAGAAGGAATAAACAAATTATTGTATGATATACAATGTTCACAGGAAGGTAAGAATTAATTGTAGACTTATAATTATGCATACATATACATACAGAGGTTGTGTAAGTTATATCAAAACGATTCTGCAGACTCTCCTCTTTCTTCTTGTATATCATTTTAAAGTAAGAGGCGCAGTTTTTGTTTGTTCAATAATGAGTACGACTTGTCGCAGGTTTCCTTCTGGTACCCCAAGTTGATCCATATTTCTTCAATTTTCCACTATCATTAATACAAGGAATTTCCTCTTCTTGAAAATTCTATATCCACGAACTGTCCACATCTTTATGATCAGAAAGGTATGAATATTTTGTGTTGGTAAGGACTATTATATATCCTTCCAAAAGTGATCAATTTTCTGTGGCATCGCACTTCCTTAAAACGTTTAAAGTGTCAAAATTCAACTTGAAAATAACCCTAAAGCGCATTTCCATTATCGTGAGGTATTCATATCTAAAGCACACATCTCATTTGTACTTCCTTTCCATAAGCCATCTAGTGCTACGGTAACGACGTTTTACGAACGCCCATTTCAATAGTTCAATCGCACAGAAATTCATAGACGCTTCATCTAAATATTTGACCAGAATATCTGGGTATGGAATAGTAATTAACATGTTTCATTATTGAAGTATGCGACGGTTGAACGGATATGTCGTGGAAACAACTTGTGTTGCTTTTTTATACGCAGATACTTCTTGATTATGTTACTTATTGTTGTATGTGGCTTTTGGTACTGACCTTCAAGTTGACGGATTCTCCCCTGTTAAACGATGTACTTTTCTCATCACGGATGAAAAACGATTTGTTATTGTATTTTTTTGTTAATTTTGTGCAAAGCGACATGAGGTCTTTTTGTACTAGCCGTCCCTAACTTAACAGTGCGAGGCTAGAGGGAAGGCAACTAGTCATCACTACTCACTGCCAACTTTTAGGCTACTCTTTTACCAATGAATAGCAGGATTGACCGGCATATTATAATGCCCTAACGGCTGAAAGATCAAGCATGTTTAGTGTACTGAGCTAATGAGTACAACTTGTAAGAGATCTCTTTCTGGATTGTTCTGGGTACCCCAAGTTGATCCATATTCCTTCGTTTTCCACTTATATTAAGTAAAATAAATCCTCTTGACTTTAAAGTTCTATGTCCACAAATTAAACACATCTTTGTAATCAGAATGGTACGAATATTTTTGTCGAAAAGGCATATTACATATCGTTCCAAAAAGCGATTAATTTTCTATGGTACCGTACTGCCTTTGAACGCCAAACAACATTTAAAAAACTGTAGTTCTTGTATATCCGTCCCACTGCGACTTTGTATTGGTGTAACTGTTACGTAACTTGCTGTGTTGCACACTAAAAATCGTTTTAATACAACGTATTTACCCTTTTTACTCTAATATCATTGTTTATTGCGGCAAAACCAAATTTAAAGGTCTCAGTTACCCAAATAACACTTAGTAGTACAGTAGTATCAAACTTAAGCATGAGGAATAAAGTTTACGAGTTGAATGGAGATTCTCCTTCCCCAAATAATTTGCCACATCAAGGCCCGAAGTAGTTATATAATTGGCATGCTGAGAACATAGTCACCACATACTTTATTGCAATTTTGGAAGAGGCGAAGTAATGAACATATTTTAATTTTCCAAATTACTTACAACTTATTTGTGCCTCGTTGCAGGCAGGTGCTTGTAATGAAACAATCCTAAATATATTTCTGGAATAATGTGTGAATAAGTTGTTTGTGTTGATAATAAAATGATTTATACTCTTCAAAAAAAGAAACGCAAAAGTGATATTTTTGTGTTTTAAAGAGAAATATATGTAATAACGTTACAAGCACAGAGTATGTGACGTTGCACATGTTAAGGCACTGATTGTCAGACCAAAATGACAATAAAAGTTGTGCACTTTGGAAACGGAGGAAAACAACGGATTTTTCGCCAAAACGCATTCATGTCCAATAAATTTGTTTGAGAGATCTGCATGTTCTGAAAGTGCAACATGTGCACAATCCCTATAAAAGTGACGGGTTCTCGGTTTCCATAGCTCAGTGTTAAGCCACCGACACGCAATACAATTACGCCAAGACTGACTGAAGCACAACACAACAACGCCATTGGTCTCTTTCAAGCAGGCGAATCTCGATTAGATGTTGCCAGAGCTGTGAATGTCCACCCAAGTACCATCACAAGGTTATGGAATCGTCATGGATCAACTCGTGACCGTCCACGGCAGACCTCGTGTGACCACGCCCGCACAAGATCGCTACATCCGGTTACGGCCTCATCGACGATGGAGGCATGCTTGGTTCAGCGATGAATCACGTTTTATGCTTCATAGGCAGGATGGAAAGGCTCCTGTTTACCGTCACCGAGGTGAGCTTTTTGCAGCAAATTGTGTGAAGGAAGTTGACAGATTTGGTGGTGGCAGCCATCGCCTTCAATGCCAGAACAGACCTTTTGTCCAATCCAAGGGAATCTTATGGCTCAACGATACGTCGACGAGATTCTTAGACCCCATGTGCAACTCATCATGGTGAACATCAACGACATTTTTCAATATGACAATGCCCGTTCTCATACAACCCGACTTACCACTGTCTTCTTAAGACACCACAACATTAAAGTTCTTCCCTGACCCTCCAGATCACCAGATTTAAACCCCATCGAACATCTTTGGGACGAGATGGATCGACGTCTGCGACGGCGACTACCTCAATCGCAGACTCTACCTCAGCTTGTAGCAGCTTTACAGGCTGAATGGACAGCCATTCCACGGGATGTGATTCGTCATCTCATCGCTTCCATAAGCAGAAGATGCCAAGCAGTTATTGGTGCTCAAGGGGAGCATACTCGTTATTGACGTTGAGTGACGTTAAACTTCGACTAGTGAGCGTGGACTTCGCCTTTGCAGACTTTGGATGCTCAGCAGTAAATGTGCAAAGTTTCACACATGTCATGAAGAACTACCCAGAATAAACTTGTTAACAATGTGTCTCAAATTTTGCCTTTTGCGTTTTTTTTTAAGAGTATATTTTCTGGTATACCTTCATATTTTGTAACTTTATTACAACACTTCTAAAACAACTGAGTGTGAGACAAGTGCCTTAACCACCTGACCTTGCAGAGCCTATTTTAAAATGAAAACCTTGATAATTAAGTCAAAATTACAAGATAATCAAATATATTTTTTTAAATATTACAACAAAGTATAAGGAAATAAACGGCTTTGGAAGATTTAGAATAAAACAACAGCAACAAGAAAGGATTTTTATTTTATGTGCCTAGTGTTTCAAGCTGGGAGCAGTAACTAACAGATTTCAAGGAAACGAGCAACTGATAACTTGTTCAATTCGTCATCTTTACAAATCCGTATCGAATACATCTAAAAAAACTGACCATTTATTGCTCTTCAAGTATCTTCTCAAGACAGCAAATTGTATTATGCAAACATTGTAACGCATCACAAGACAAATATTGATACCATACAAACATTAAAAAGTATCATATCGAGACAATAATCGATAACATACGAACCTTGGGAAGTATCATATTAAAACAATAATCGACACTATTCCAACCTAAGCAAGTATTATCTGCTGGTAACAAGTCGATACCCCATAAATTTAATATTAATATGATACAATTTTAGAAAATAATTAAGTTCTTTACTTATCAGATATCTTCCTGTTGTTATAATTTTGTCCGTCTGTATTCACAGAAAAATTAAAAAAAAATAATATTCTAGGCCCTAAAAGAAGCGATACCTATATTATACGGCGCACTAACAAAAGACAATCTATGATGTTACCGTTCACAATAATATTTTACAAAAAATACAGCTTGTATTAGCTTCAGTAATATTTCAGGTTTACGACGGAATCAAATAAAGTTGGTTTAGTATCTTTTATTTGTCTGAACATTTTTATACACATGTTTTAGTCATTAAAGCCTTCTACAAAGACAGAAATGATGGTGCACTTTCTGTTTTATATTTTCGGATATTACCAATGGGATGACCTGATAGCTCAGTAGTTGGCGGTTGGTCCTTTCAATTAAATCTGTGATGGGCACTGTGTAGATTTCGTGATGACGAGAAACCCACTGGAAATGAAACTCTATTCTCAAGACGGTTGGTGTGGGTATTAGCACTTGAATTAAAATTGTATCTCAAAACGGCTGGTATGAGAACTAACACTTTTATTGATAAGCAGAGAACAACATTTCAACCTTTTTATGTCATCTTCAGGTTAACAAAGAAAGAAATTAACAAAGAATCTGAAGATGACCTAGGAAGTTCGAAACGTTGCTATCGTTAATTCAATGAAAGAAACCGAGTTACACCATAATTCGACAGCAGTATGATGAAAAGCGTCGTCAGTACAATATTGTTTCGTTTCTGGTCGACGTTTCTTCTGTTCTTTTCAACGTTTACATTTTGTATCAAGTGTGTCCAGAACACTTAACGAACCGGCATGAGCAAGACTTGTAAATGTTCTTATGAATTATACATCAGCAAAACAAAAGCTTTCCCACATTTCCGTTAATGGACTTTTTGACGTATTAGTTGCTTTAACAGACCTTTCATGCAGAGGGTTTTGAATTATTTTGAAGTCTTCTAATAGCTCAATGGTACGTCTGCGGACTCGCACTGCTAGGAACAGAATTTTGACATTTGTGGTGGGCAAAGAACAGATACCCTTTTGTGTACCTTTGTGTTTAATTCCAAACAAACAAAAATTAAAAAAAAATACTCTGGACAAGAATATTATTTCTGGTTTACTCAACTCACAGAAAAACTATGATCCTTCCACAAAAATACACAGAAATAATTTCCTCCTCCCAAAAAAAAGGGTTAAAAACTATGATCACCTCGTAATGAAAAAAATTGTGGTCTCTCTGCTCTTTAACATCTTCCTATCTGCTCTGTAATTGCGAATAAAAAGAGCTGTCCCTTAGCGAAGAAAATTCAAAAGAGCGAACCTTCCATACCAAAGAAAGAAAGTTTGATGCCTCCGTAATGATTGTTTGTTTGTTTTTGAAATTCGCACAAAGCTACTCGAGTGCTATCTGTGCTAGCCGTCTCTAATTTAGCAGTGTAAGACGAGAGGAAAGGCAGCTAGTCATCATCACCCACCGCTAACTCTTGGGCTACTCTTTTAACAACGAATAGTAGGATTGACCGTCACATTATAACGCTCCCACGGCTGAAAGGGCGAGCATGTTTGGCGCGACAGGGATGCGAACCCGCGACCCTCAGATTACGAGTCGCACGCCTTAACACGCTTGGCCATGCCGAGCCCCTCCCTAATGAATAGAAGTGCGATCAACTATTAACAGAGACAAAAACTTACTCTAACAAAGAATAAAAACAATATGTAATACCCCTATGATGAATTAAAGTGTATACCTATCTTAATACAAGTAAAAAGTGTGATTTCTCCCTCACGAACAGAGAACTCAGCAGATAGCTCAATGTGGCTTTGCTACATGAAAACACTCACGTACACTCTCTTTTATGAAAAGCTATTATCTTTCCACTCCGAATTAGACGTGGCATGGCCAGGTGGGTCAGGCGCTCGACTCGTAATCTGAAGGTAGAAGTTCTAATCCTCGTCACTCCAAACATGCTAACTATTTCAGTAGTGGGGACGTTATAATGGTACGGCCAATTCCACTATTCTTTGCTAAAAGAATATCTCAAGAGTTGGCGATAGGTGGTGATGACTAGCTGCCGTTTCTCTAGTCTTTCACTGCTAAATTAGGGACAGCTGGCGCAGATATCTCTCGTGTAGTTTTGCCCAAAATTAAAACAAACAAATAATCCGTTCAGAAGTAACGTTGCATAAAAAAACGTGATCCCTCGTGATGAGGGGCTAAAAAGGAAACCAATGCTAACCTAAATTCACAAGAACGACACCTTGCAATCAAGTAGTTTACAATCAAAGTTTTGTGTTTCGTTTCGTGACTAGAAGACACACACTGCTGGCCACAATCTAAAGGCCAATGAACATAAAGAAAAAATATGAATTTTGCTTTGTTAGACTCAACACACTTATTTGATCAAAAGATGAAAATAAGAAAAGGGAAAATGAAAACAAAATTTTTTTTTTAGCATTTCATAGGGAAAATGTGAACATTATGAAATTAACCTAAATACTAGCTGGTCAAAAGTTTAAGACCATACCAAAAAAAAAAAGTCCTAAACAAGGTAGGAAATGCCTGTGAGGTCTCAGTAATGAGTTGCACGGCTATCATTGTGAATAACTGCGAACATTCGCTTTGGCATGATCGATATAAGCGTTTGCAGAAGACTGGCTGGAATGTTATTCCAAGTGGTGAAAATGGCTTCACGAAGATCATGCACTGTTTGAAATTGGCGTTCATTTCTTTAGACTTCCTTGCCATCCACCCCCAAACATTTTCAAAGGGGTTCAGTTCGGACGAACACGCTGGATGGTCCAAAATAATCCCGTTATTTGCTATGAAAATGTCCTTTGTCTTGCGGACACTGTGGATTGCATTGTTGTCCTACTGAAAGATCCAGTCATTTCTACACAATGACTGTGTAGAATAAAGTCAATAAAGATGCTCTCTTCAACATGCAAATGTAGCTAGGTGCTGTTTGCGCCCCTGTATAACCTGAAGTTCCATTGTTCCATAGAAAGAAAAAGCACCCCAGATCATGATGGAATTTCCTCCACTGTGTTGTGTAGAAAATGTCTCCGGTGGGATATCCTTATCGTGCCAGTAACGTTGGAAGCCACCTGGACCATCCAGGTTAAAATTTTCTCATCAGAGAACAAAACCTTCTTCACTTTTCTACGTCCCATGTTTGATGCTTCTCAGCAAAGTTTAACCGAACTCTTTTGTGATGTGGAAAAAGGTGTGGTTTTTGAAGACGTTTACGGTTTTTAAGACGCCGTCTTATTGTTCTTGAGCTGCATTCTGCGTCCGTAAGGGTCTTAATCTGGTTCGACGATCGGCTGGTGTCTTGCCGGACAACCCATCAAATCCTATTGCTCATTGCCGGCGAAATTTCTTTTGGGCCGACCATTTAAAATTTTTGTTCCGTATCCCTCAGGGTCTTGAAATTTGCAACAGCAGTTTTACTACGCTCAGTCTTACCAGCAATGGCACGTTAAGAGAGATTTTGATTTTGCAGCTCGACAATTTTGCCACGTTCAAACTCTGTCAGCTTTTTAGCCTTTGTGATGTTTTTACCCAATGTAACAAAGGAAATGTCTGTGGGAGATGTTTACAGCGTTAATGATTGAACAAAAATGACTAAATTTAGTTACATGTTTACCGATTAACGCTTTGTTTTAGTATGGTCTTAAACTTTTGACCAGCTATTATTTAGGCTAATTTCATAGTGTTCACATTTTCCCTATTAAACATTAAAAAGTGTTTTTTAATTTTCATTTCCCTTTTCTTATTTTCATCTCTACTCAAATAAGTGATTGAGTCTAACAACGCAAAATGCATATTTTTCTTTATGTTCCTGCGGACTTACACGCTAAAATCCGGGTTTCGATACACCGTGGTGGGCAGAGCACAGATAGCCCATTGTGTAGCTTTGTGCTTAATTCAAAACAACAACAACAAATTCTTTATGTTCATTGGCCTTAAGATTGTGGCCAGAAGTGTATTTATCATTCAAAAATCTGACTTTTTTTTCCACCGCCATCAATTAAAGCCAGAATAGTCAGTTTAACGACTTACCCATAATTCCTTGCACTGATAAGAAACCGTGCAATGATTGCAAAATAATTAACAGTTACTCCACATTAGACTTAATGCGGTGAAAAAATAAGAGAAATAGGCTAATATTAAAGCACACGTGGAGATGTTAAGGTTACCATAATATAAACCTTTTTCTATTTTATATTTCATTATAAATTTTTTTCTTTCATTATCTTCCAGTAGTGGGGCATCGATGAGTCTTCGGACTTACAATACTAAAATACGGGGATCTATTCTCTGCGGTTGGCACAGCAGAATAGCCCCATATGGTTTTGCTCTAACAAAAAAAAACAAAACTTTCGTGATTACTTTAATAATTTTGGAACTGTATGAAAATATTAAAAAATATTCGATACGGTTGATTATAAAGGTATACGATACCTTATAGTGACATGAAAATGTCTGTTCACGCAATATAGGAATTTTCACACAATTTCCTATTGTTTTAAAGTTCAGCCGTTACATTAACTTCCATGTATTTCTGTAGCAGGTTTACTTCTAGCTTTGTTAATTTTATATTTTAAATGTTGATCGATAAATTAAAGCAAGGACATGATACGTCATAGCACCCACGATATGTCATAACATCCACGTTTATTTAACGATGGAAATTTCTAAGTTTATTTCTTTCCAATCTTTATCTAAGGTCCTCTCGTTTTTTAAGTAACTCATGTCTGCCGCAGGATCAGCGGTAAGTCTACGGATTTACAATGCTAAAATCAGGGGTTCGAGTTTCCTTAGGTGGACACCGCAGACAGCTCCATGTGGCTTTGCTATAAGAAAAACACACATAAACACACATGTAGTTGATGTGATAAATAAAGTTTCTTGGAGCTAATACAATTTCTTATCCCGATCCGACCCGGCATGACCAGGTAGTTAAGGCATTGGACTCTTAATCTGAGGGTCGCGAGTTCAAACCTCCGTCATACCAAACATGCACGCACTACCCGCAGTGAGGTTGTTAAAAAGTGACGGTAAATGCCACTATTCGTTGGTAAAAGAGTATCCAAGAATTTGCGGAAGGTGGCGATGACTAGCTGCCTTCCCTTTAGTCTTATACTAAATTAGGGACATCTAGCGAAGATAATCCTTGTGTGGCTTTGCGCGAAATTCAAAACAATCCAAACTTATTCCGATATTTTCACATTTCCTTTAATGATTGAAGAGTAGAAGTGCTACAAAACCATTTCAAGTAAGCTTAACAGATACTGAGAAGGGAACGGTAACAAACCACGTAATTGCTTATTTATTTGTGTCACACGTAGCAGTTACTATGCCGTAATTAATAGCTCTTTTTAAGTTAACCTCGTCTGAATCTTTTTCATCTATATTTGCGAATACGAAGCTTTATTTGAGCAATAAGTAGTTTATCTTCTAAATAGACATCAGAGTTCAAAGAAATTGGGAAGACATACAGATCGTCTGTTCTACTAATGAGGTGTTTCTAAGCTACAAGCACAGATAGGAAGATTACCACAAGCTCATCAAAATATTTTCAGAGTTGTTTTTTTCGTCTTAAGTAGCTTATTAACCAAGCATAAAATTCAAAAGACTTAGAGGAAGGTTTGTCAGTAGGGTTAGCGATAATAACATAGAACTCAGTTCATCTAATTGCTACTCTATACTAGTGAATACACCAGCCGGTAAAGTTGTACGTCTGCGGACTGATATTGGTAGAAACCGGGTTTCGATACCCTTTGGTTGGCAGAGCACAGCTAAGTCTTTGTGTAGCTTTGTGCATGATAAGAAACGAACAAATTAAATACACTAAAAAGAATATGAAAATAATTATGCTTTACTCTCTAAAGAAAGTTCGATTTCAAAATATGAAATATCATAAGTGTCTATATGGCTATTGAAGAAATTAAACCTCCCCATTTTTTTCTTTTAAGTCCAATGTTAATCAAGTATTTAAAAAATCACTCTTTTGGTTTGCTATTTTTACCTGTTAACACCATCTTTCATTTTTTAAAGTGTTATTACTAAGGGATAGGAAAAGTTTCTAAACTGCATTTGTCAGCAACATTACCATACACAAGTAAACATGAAAAGCAAATTATGGGTCACATGAAGCTTTCCCATATATTGAGTTAGGACAACTAGTATGTTTGTTTGTTTTTGGAATTTCGCACAAAGCTACTCGAGGGCTATCTGTGCTAGCCGTCCCTAATTTAGCAGTGTAAGACTAGAGGGAAGGCAGCTAGTCATCACCACCCACCGCCAACTCTTGGGCTACTCTTTTACAAACGAATAGTGGGATTGACCGTCACATTATACACCCCCACGGCTGGGAGGGCGAGCATATTTAGCGCGACGGGGGCGCGAACCCGCGACCCTCGGATTACGAGTGCACGCCTTAACGCGCTCGGCCATGCCAGGCCGACAACTAGTAAATTTTCGAATTCAAAAGTCCATATAAACATTGGATAACCCGTCAAGTTGTTTATAAGGTGTGATGTAAATTTAGTCTTCAGAATTCTCTCTGATCATTATCATAATCGGATTTTAATAAATCTAATGTGATACTTTTAAAACCTATATTTAGGTTGCGATGATTTTATTAGGTGAATCACATTAGTTCTGTCCAAGTCCTCTTGTGAAATCAGTCGTTATCTTAGAACAGTGACCTAATGTTGTCTCACTTCTCTTTTGAAACTTTCCATGAACTAACCGTTGTCTCAGATTATTCATGTTATTGATGTCGCACTCCTCTTAGAACAGCAAGCTAATGTTGTCTCATTCCTATTGTTAAATTTTTCAGGAATCAACTGTTATCTCACGTCTTGTCTTATATCTTTTGTGTTGCATGCCAAAACAACCGGCTACTGTCTTAGAACAGCGACTAAATATTGCTCCAATACTCCTGTGAAGCTTTTCAGAAACCAACTATTGTCTTAGATCAACAGCCATCAAGCACAGGTTTAAACGGATCAAAGTCCATTGTGGCTACATCAAAGGACGTTTCTTTAATTACGGGTCCAAAGAAATTACTGGTATTCCGATTTCTTCTGCCACCTTTTCTATTAAAAGTAACCCATTATTTCAAAACATGGATTCTGCGTTGATAACATTTAATTAATGAACCTTCCCCACTTTCAAATCTCTGTTCATATTTCATTCTTTGGTTCTGCATGCTCAAGAATCCTCATTTACAAACGTTTCTCTTTGAAAACAGAGATCAAGTGACTGAACAGCCACAGATTAACTTTAGGAGGCAACTTTCAAATCCGGTTGTGACACTTGACTTGTATAATTGAGAGAAAAGTCTGTTTACTGGGTGAACTTTGTTCCAGGTTCTTTTCAGAATTTGTAGGGAAACAAAAACTAATTTGTATTTGTTTTTATCACACGTGTACAATCTCCTAATTATTATTTAGTTTCTTGCTTTATAATTAACACATAACTAAATATTAACACCCTGATGAACCTATAGGATAATGAAATAGTTATACGTTACGAGATAGCTACTATTAACACCTTAATGAACCTATAGGATAATGAAATAGTTTTTCGATACGAGATAACTACTTTTAACACCTTAATGGACCTATAGGATAATGAAATAGTTATATAAAATGAGAGAGCTACTATTAACTACTAAAACTGCCGTTTCTTTAGAGCGTAAATGTATTGGACGATTATTTAAAATTACAAACGAACTAATTAGTTTGTGCTGTGATGAGACTCAAACCCTCGACCAGCAGATTGCGAATCAAGTCCCCTAACCACCAAGTCATTCCAGGCGGTAACACTTTAAAAATTCCTTAAAATAAACGTGTAGAAAATGAGAAAATTTGTTCTTAGCTTCCATTCCATTTATTTATATTAGAAAGCGCATTTCTAATAATATTCATTACGAATGATTATACGGATAAATATTTAGAAACTGGAATCCTCCAATCATGTATCAAACTTATTTTTTACTTCTGTACATTATACACTATATCAATCTGTAGATCAGTGTGTTTGTCTTGTCGAATAGATGATTGGCTCTATGTATTTTCTGCTTCAATACAATAGGTTTGGAATATTCTAAAATCATGTTCAGAGATAAACTATTAATACTTATATTTCCCCATATATATATATATATATACATATAATTTATTTTAAAGTCCATAAAATCTCAGAGCAGTACCAGAAGCAAGTTTAACACAAAATGTATGCTTCATAAAGCAATTTCGTTCATAACGTATAAGCTACCTAGTTAGTGTTCCTTTCCGAACTCCGAAGAAGAAAATAAACGTATACTAAACGCATTTGGAAAAACCTTAAGGGGCCGAATACATATATAATGCTTAAAAATACAATATAACCTGTGTATTAATACGTTACATATATTGAACGTAAATTCTATGCACAACAACTCCAAATCTCGATAAAATAGAATAATATTGTCATACATAAAGTCCAATCTGCATATGTCATTACCATCACATTTCTTTTATGATCTAAACATTTAATGTTGAACAATAAATTCTACATGTATTTGTTTACGCACTCATCAAATATGTAATTTCTAATAGAGAAATAAATAAAAAACGTCTTTACGAGAACGTGGTCTTCCTAGCTCAGTGGCCTGGAGTTAAGGCACTCGACTCGTAATCTGAGGGTCATGGATTCGAATCTCCGTCACACCAAACATGCTCGCCCCTTCATCAGTAGGGACGTTGTAAAGTGACGGCCAATCCGACTATTCGTTGACAAAATAATAGCCCAAGAGTTAGCGGCGCATGGTGATGACTAGCTGCCTTCCCTCTAGACTTACACTACTAAATTAAGGGTGGGCCAGCGCAGATAGCCCTCGTTTAAAAGCTTTGTGCGAAATTTTAACCAAACCTAGCTCAGTAACCCGATCGAGCTCATAATTTTAAGTGCGATTTTTGTTTACTTTATAAAATTAACAATATTCCTTCTCAAAATTTGATTTCTTCTTGCAATGTGGGATTCGCTCAAAATGTAATTACATTATTATGATCAGACAAGTTTACTTGGTTTCACTTTGTCAGGCTTCATGACAGTGATGGGAAAATGTTGATGTGGTTTAATACCTTTTGCTATTTTCATGACAAAAGTAATGAGTATTTTATCGAATTACATATTAATTTAATTTTTAGCAAGGAAAGACAATTTTAACAACGTGAATAAGAACTCGTGAACTCACAACAAATTTTCATCATGTTCCACGTCATTTTACATCTTATTAAGAAAGAAAGAAAACTGAATAAAGTGCAAGTCTCTTCTTAGTAGAAAAGAAAGTTTCAGAATGTTACGTGCCGTTTTGTATCATATTACATATGAAGAGAAATTTTGAAATACTGCATGATGCTTCGCATATTTTCAGAAGACAAGGAATGCTTTAACATACTACATTTCGCGTATGATCTTCACGGCCAAGAAGGAAAGTTTCGTGCATTATATGAAGTTTATGTTCTCACGACCAAAAAGTAAGGTTTTAACGCATTTTATAACTTTTGGCCTGGCATGGCCTAGCGCGTATAGGCGTGCGCTTCGTAATCTAAGGGTCGCGGGATCGCGCCAAACATGCTCGTCCTCCCAGCCGTGGGGGCATTATAATGTTATGGTCAGTCCCACTTTTCGTTGGTAGAAGAGTAGCCCAAGAGTTGGCGGTGGGTGGTGATGACTAGCTGCCTTCCCTTTAGTCTTACACTGTTAAATTAGGGACGGCTAGCACAGATAGCCCTCGAGTAGCTTTGTGCGAAATTTCAAAACAAACAAACAATTATAACTTTTTATCTTCATGGTAAAGAAGGAAAGTTTTCTGTATTATATGGTGTTTACTATATTCATGACAAACAAAGAACGTTTCCTGGTGATTTTATTACCTGAAATTTATGTGACATATAAGGCTTGTATCCTGTTCTCCACTTTGTGGTCATTTGTGCATTGTAAAAATGGCGCTTAAATCTTTCATTTCGATCTGGCAAGAAGAATCAAAGAGTACCAAAGCAAGTTTTTATTTTCAAGCGAACAATGAAATAATGATTAGTTCGAATTATGTGTCCAACCATTCGTCTGTAACTATAGCAACCATACTTTCATCTTTCGAGAAGAAATATTTTCAACTAATTCGTTATCAACAACAGGATAAATTATTTTACACTTTTAATGCAACAGTGTAACCTAAACCTGAAATAACAACCGCAACAACGAGATTTTAGTTATGAAACACAGATTAGGGTCTAAACTTTATTTCACGGAGATTCATCAAGGAAACATCTGGAAAATGTTTAAAAGTGAAGGTGGTGACGTGTAAAGCTCAAGATTTGTCGAGACGTGTTTTAAATATTCATAACACATTTCACGTTTCAGTAAAAAACAAACGAACTCGCTACTAATCGACTCTGTAGTAATCGTAGTAGTAGTAACGAGACTACAATCTGTATGATTGGCCGTTTTAAGTAGACCGTAAGTTAACCTCTTGTCTTAGTCCATCACTTTTATCTCAGAAGACGGAAGTGGATGTTTCATTTTTTTTTAAAGTGCGTCTTACAAGTAGTAACATGTGATAAGTTTTTATGTTGAATGTAGCGCAACATAAGAGCTACCCCCGTTAGCCGTCTTTAATTTAGAAATGATTTATAGTAAGAAAGGCAACTAGTTAAACACTAACTATCGCTAATTCTTGGCCTATTTTTTAGAAAGGAAAGTTAGGATAGATTGCAATATTATAACGCACATATGGCTGAAAGAGCAAGCATTTTCTTTTTTGTTTTTTTAATAAATAAACTTAAGGAACTGTATAGATAATAATCTTATTTTAATTTTAAAAGTTTACGTTTCTTAGTGTGGATAAGTACCTATAATGTAACGGTTAATCCCACTATTTGTTGGTAAAAGAGTAGCCCTAGAGTTAGCGGTGGGTGGTGATGGCTAGCTACCTTCTCTCTAGTCTTACACTGTTAAATTAGGGACGGCTAGCGCAGATATCCCTCGAGTAGCTTTACGCAAAATTCAAAACAAAAAACATCCTACCCTAATGTGTCATAAACTTCAATTTAGGACAGTATTGGAAATAAATTTTGTTCAGCCTGTTATTTTTCATGTGTTATTTTATTCAACCTGTTGCACTTGGTTAATTAAACCAGATGTTTTTATTTTGTTATGTGAATGTAACAATTTTTTGTTGCAAGAACAAAGCTGTGATTGCTTTGCTATGTATAAGTAGATGTGTTTAATTTCTTGAAAGAATGTAGCTCTTTTTGCTTTGCAATATAAACGTAGCTGTGTCTGTTTATCGTATGAAGACAGCTGTTTATTTTATGAACGTAGCTGTGTTTGTTTATCGTATGAAGACAACTGTATTTGTTTATTGTACGAACGTAGCTGTGTTTAATTTGTTGAAAAATGCAGCTCTGTTTGCTTGTATTTATTTTGTTAAAAAAACGTAGCTCTGTTTGCTTTGTTATATGAACGTAACTGCATTTGTTTATTGTATGAACCCAACTGTGTTCAATTTGTTAAAAACGTACTCTCTGTTTACTTTGTTATATGAACGTAGTTGTATTTGTTTTGTTAAGAGAACGTAACTCTATTTGCTTTGTGAAATGAATGTAGGTACTTTTTTGTTATTTTAACTTGTTTTTGTTTTTTTTAGATCTATTATTTTGTGTATTTATTCTTTCATGGATCTTGTGCATCAATAAGTCACGGATGTGAAGTGTAAGTTTCATGTCATACGAACACAAGTCACACTTTACGACAGAAAAGCTTAATTTTCGGAAACTTTAAGTCCTAATCTACGACTAAAAAATAACAAAAAATAGCGTCACAGTTTAATGAAACATCCTAAACTTTGAGCAATGCAGTTTGATGTTTACGTCCCTGCCTGGGACCAACTTCATATACTGTTCACAAGTTGAATCCCACAGGACTGAACATGAGTTAATGCGTGTTCAGTGCTCTCTGTTTACTTATTCCCAGTGAGTGCAAATGCTCAAGTGCGATCTAATCTTCTACGTTTAATATCGCACAAGGCTTAACTCATACAGACATTTAAGTTCTTTCACTTTTAAAGAAAACGAATGTGTACAATATTATTGGGTGTGTCTCCGTTGACAATTCAAAAACGTCGCAGCAATAAATATGAAAATTATAGCCCAAGATATCTGGCCTTCAATTCAGTGCCTACTTGCTTAAAATAGTTACAGACTAACCCATGGAAAATTCTAATCCACAGTTTATACCTGAAACCACTCACTGTTTCCGGTGTATTTTCAAAGGTTTCAATTTCAAGGATTTTTGAATGTTTAATGTGAATTATGTTTGGACAGAAGGGTGTTCAAAATACAACGCGTGAAACTTATCTAACATTTTCTTACACCCCAAATTTGGGCAATATATTATCACCCCGTTATACGTTTATTTATATATGAATACGGTTGCACGAAACAAAAAGTGTATAATTTTTAGAACTTAGCACCTGACAAGCACATTTTTTATACATGATTAACTACTCCTCTTCCTCTCTCGCCAGGTAAAGCCTGTGGTTTTATAACGTTAAAGTTCAAATTCGATCCCTGCGGTAAGCACAGTGTACCTTTGTGCTTAACACTATCAGGCGCATCATTGAACTTGCTGACGTAGGTTGCAGTAATTCTTCAAAAAAACCTTACAGTTGACTCGTTGGAAATAAAATATTTTCTTGTTATTTTTCGAGTATTCTCTTCAGCTTTACGAAGTGCATTTTACTGTTCAAAAACAAGTTAGTTTCATTAATTTGTTTATAAGTAATATATACATGTATACATCGTTGTTGTATCTAAAGCTCATGCATTTGTATTTATATACGTCTTTTTATATATACTGTGTTTTCCATAATAAAGAGATACAGACTTTGCTATAAAAATATTAAAGAATAACATTCACAACCCACATAATAAAAGAAATACTTTTTTTACTTCAAACTACGTTTCGCCGTTGCGGTAGAACCTGTTGTTGTTTTCTTCTCGCAGGCCCAGCATGGCCAAGTGTGTTAAGGCGTGCGACTCGTAATCTGAGGGTCGCGGGTTCGCATCCCCGTTTTGCCACTCGTGCAGATTGAAATAAAAGATTCTAAGTTCCGTGGAACTTTTCTAGCTTTATTATTATGGAAATTTCTTGTAAAATATGCTTGCACTAGATTTAATATATTTTAAAATGTGAAAGACAGTTTGAAGTTAAGCACAAAGATACACAATATGCTATTTGTGCTCTGCTAAACACGAGAATCGAAACCAGGTTTCTAGCGTTGTAAGTCCCGCAGACATACCGCTGTGCTGTTGGGGGAGGGTGAAAGACAACGCTTTGATTTAAGGTTTTACTTCTTCGAATTAGATCTTAGACCCTTTAGATTTGGTTTCATTTGTTCGTTTTAGATATTTTAAAAAGGCTGAAACAAACCTCATTATGAACCTTACCATCGATTCCGCTCATATCAAGATATGTGATGAATAACTAATGACGCAACGCCTTACAGGCATTCTATTGTGGTATTTAGTTTTTTTTGTTCAGATTATTATCATACGGTAACAAAATATTATACCAGTAAATATCAAATAAATGTTTGTTGTTTTGTTTTAAATTAAAATAAAACGTGTTATAAGGTTTTCAGCCGCGGCATAGCGGCTTATAGAATGGCTCTGAGGTTTTTTAAGCGCAACCGTTTATCTCGTATCTTCATCATCTCTTGACTGATTGAGATCCAATTATAGTTCTGGACTTAAAGGGTAAAACACTTTCGATTGCTACATTTGACGACGTCCAAGGTCTCACAGATTAATTTACTTTAATCCTATCTAAATACATTTCAATTTAAAGATAGGCTGAAAGAAATTCTGATGAGTAGTAAAACAAATGAAGTGCACATATGCCCCACAATTGATATTGCTGGGATACAAAAATATAAATGATAAAAAACACAAAGGTTTCATGGATTAATTTACTCTAATACTACCTAAAATCAATTCAAGTTCCGCGGCTATTGAGGATTCCACCTACTTCTTCTGCTAACAACAATCTGCAATTACAACCAATAATAGCTTATCAGTAATCGTATGAAACGTCTCCAACATGTTATCATGGAGATATGCTCTAATGTATCTTTAGTTACACCTACAATTATGGCCGAAAATAATTTATCATTAATGTAATAAAACGTCACCAAGGCATTTTCGCAGTGATAGTTTCTAGTGTAATGTTAACAAATAAAATAACTCGGTAAATACAGTACACAAAATAAAATATAAAAAGAAGATATTAAAATGAACTTTTGAACGTATGTAACAAAATTGATTCAGGCGTATCAACGTATAAAGATATTTCATTTGCTTTGTATACGTCAAGACAAAGACGTAATTTGTTTGAAAATGGCAAAATAAAGTTGAATTTGTTCGGCTACGTTCTGTGTAAAGACACGTCATTTGATCTGGTATGTCAAGACAAAGAAACGTCATTTGTTCAGATACATAATATACCAAAAGACACACTATTTGTTCAGATACATAATATACCAAAAGACACACTATTTGTTCAGATACATAATATACCAAAAGACACACTATTTGTTCAGATACATAATATACCAAAAGACACACTATTTGTTCAGATACATAATATATCAAAAGACACCATCTGTTCAGACACGTAATATTTCAAAAGATACACCATTTGTTCAAACACATAATATTTCAAAAGACACACCATTTGCTTAGGTACATGATATATCAAAAGACACACCATTTGTTCAGATACATAATATATTAAACGGCACACCATTTGCTCAAATACATCAAATTAGTTTAATTTGTTTCAAATTTCGCGCAAAGCTACACGAAGGCTATCTGTACTAGCAGTTCTTAGTTTAGCAGTGAAAGACTAGAGGGAAAGCAACTTATCACCACCACCCACCACCAACTCTTGAGCATCTCTTTTACCAACGAATAGTGGGATTGACCGTCACACTATAACGCCCACACGGCTGAAAGGGTGAGGATGTTTGGAAGGCTGGAGATTCGAACCTGTGATCCTCAGATGGCGACTAAAGCTCACCACTTGTTCATACTGACTTATAAAAACATAGGTATGTCATTTCTTCAGAGATGTTACAGTAGAAATATATAGTTTTGTAGAATATAACAAAATAAATAATACGTCATTTGAAATATTAAGTTAGACCAACTCTTTAAGTTATTATAGTTTAAACTGACATGTTTGAAAAAAGTACGAAATATTAGTATAATAAATTTTGCATGAAAATGTTTCAATTTTTCTCAACGATAAACCACATTATTTTGATTGTTTAAAGAATCCACTTCGCCTAAAGAGATTATATTTAATACTTAACCCAAAATAAAATTGCTGAAATTTGCCTAACTAAAAATACACATTTCGGAAATAATTACTTCAACTTATAAAAATATAAGTGGAGGCCTTGAATGCCTATTTTTTATTTTATACGCTTCTCTAATATATTGCATTAAACTGATAAGCCGCTTTTAACATAACTTTAACATCATTTCTTTGGTAAGCGTATAATTCTATGCAATGAAGACGAAACTTTCAAAACGATCAAACTTCTTGTCAAAATCATTAAAATGAATTTAAGTGTTCTTATGACAAATAAATATTTATTAACTAGTGTTACTGTGAGAAAAATATTGTAATATATTTTGTTATGTTACGCACTTGTCTGTATATTTGAAAATTGAATTTTATATTTATAGGTAAGCTAGTACGTGCTACTGTACCTTCCCTAATGTAAAACTATTGACCTTAGGGAAGGAAGCAGGTAAGCAGCACCTTACCAAACATCATCTAAACTAAAGAGATTATATGTCACATTTATAACGCACCCATAGCTTAAAGTTGAAGGAATGGTTTGTGGTATCGCACGAACTAGAACCCGCTCGCGAGCTCAGCCATCCAGAGCTCTTCCATAGAGATAGTTAGGGCTCCTGATTCTGTTAAAAATAGATATTAAAATAAATTATTAACGAATGTTGATAAGTTTAAAACTTTTGCAGTTATATACCAATATTCATAAGACTTCATTTTTCGTCAATTACTGACACGGATTTCCTGCATGACGAAACAGCTGTGAGGGAAAGCACCTACCTTTATTGTTGATCTTAGAACAGCTGTGAGGGAAAGCACCTACCTTTGTTATTGATCTTAGAACAGCTGTGATGGAAAGCACCTACCTTTGTTATTGATCTTAGAACAGCTGTGAGGGAAAGCACCTACCTTTGTTATTGACCTTAGGACAGATGTGAGGGAAAGCACCTACCTTTGTTATTGATCTTAGAACAGCTGTGAGGGAAAGCTCTACCTTTGTTATTGATCTTAGAACAGCTGTGAGGGAAAGCACCTACCTTTGTTATTGATCTTAGAACAGCTGTGAGGGAAAGCACCTACCTTTGTTATTGATCTTAGAACAGCTGTGAGGGAAAGCACCTACCTTTGTTATTGATCTTAGGACAGATGTGAGGGAAAGCACCTGTCGCTCTTGTCGATTTTTCACAGTTGTAAGGCTGTTATGGCTTGCTCATTTTCATTAAACATAATAAAACAAGTTTTCTAAAAACAATAGTTTGAGTTTTACAATGAATAGAAAACGGAGACTCTCGAATATTAATGACTCGTGTGTCTCCCCTACAAGACTCGTCGCTACTCCTTCCGAATTCTGATTGGAGAAAAAGGATCGTGTTTAGCAATACTGCGTTTTGAGGTAAATCAGATGATAATCAATTTCAATACACGTGACTAATGATCATAATTCTAATGTGGCATCTACTCCACAGCTAAACTTAACTGGACATTTTAACGTGAGCAATTTGTTAATGCGTTATAGTTCTGCTGGTTTACCAGTTCCTCTGAGCTTAATTGAAGTAAAATAAATATATATAATATTAACAATGAAACATTTCGGATTAAAATTAATAAATAATTTGATATTAATAGCATTCCTAAATCTAATTCTGATTTCTAACGTCTTGAATAAAACGAAATTGATAAAAAAATTAAATTCACCAAATCCGTCTAGTTCACACCGAAACGGTTATTGTTCATACAGTTGATGACACAAGCAGCATTTCGACGACTACAATATCTGTAGTATCTAAGCCGTACTGAAATGTCATTGGGTAAAAGGCTTCATCGGCAGTGGATATAAAAATTATAGTGTATTTGACATATAATTATAATCTTCTTCGATTTCACTAATAAGTGTTCATATAATTTATATTTCCACAAACTTTATTATAAGAACATGATTATTTTGTTCCTGAAATTCGAGGGAAATCCGAGTCTTCATAATCACTCACTCTCTATTCTTGTCTGATAAAACAGTGGAGTTTGGATGTCCTTTTCATCTACCCTTCTTTCCCCTTCTTTCAAGTATGGAGCAGATTTGCACAGCATCGAATCACGAACCGTCATTGTTTTTATTGTTTGTCGTTAAGAAAGTAATACGACTCACCCACAAAACTCGCTTATTGAAGTCACCCACATTGCTATATTCTATTGTTCACGTCTTAAAGAGTAGCCTGAAAAATACTGAAATTACCTTTAAAAATTTAAACATTTTCCCACGCAAATACATTATTATTTTCATTCCAAATTAAATTACGAGACAAACTAGTAACGCCCGGCCCAAAATATGGATAGTTGGACAGAACAGGGCGTTAACTGTGCTAAAACTTAATATTTATCTTATTGACTCGTCTCAACCAATGACAGAACTTGTTTAATGGTGTTTAAACCAATTATTTTGTATTTTAAAAACGTCAGCTTCGGAGAATAGCATTCATTCTTTTGCACTCAAAATCTATAAGCATAGCATAGGCCCGGCATGCCCAGGTGTGTTAAGGGGTTCGACTCGTAATTTGAGGGTCGCAATTTCGAATCCATGTTGCACCAAACATGCTCGCTTTTTCAGCCGCGAGGGCGTTATAATGCGATGGTCAATTCCACTATTTGTTGGTTAAACAGTAGCCCAAGAGTGGGTGTTGATTACTAGCTGTCTTCCCTCTGGTCTTACACTGCTAAATTAGGGACGGCTAGCGCAGATATCCCTCGTTTAGCTTTGTGCGAATTTTAAAAAACAAACAATTAATAGTTCATCTTTCCCTTTAACACAAAATGCCAGAGAACAAATAACAGTCCAACGTTGATGTTTCTTTCTGTTATTTATTTATTTTTAAGTAGACTCTGATTCTGTTGGGTTTGAATTGCAACTAAAGAATGTGGTCCAGTTGCGCAAATTATTATTTCTTTTTTCTCGTTTTAAGTGGAAACTCACCTACGTGGCTGGCATGTTGCTTTCTTCTAAATGCATTGTTTTCACGTGATAACATTCATTGACATCATTAGGGTTACTAGTCACAATAAACCAAGTCATGTTGGATTTCTAATAAGTAAATTTTATTTCGGAAGTCATCGACCTCTTAATTTATCGACTTCCCTTTTTACAATTGTAGAAGAAAAGCTTTTTTGCCTATCGGTTGTCTTAACACCAATCTGAAGCAAATGATTCAGTGAATCGTTGATTGCAGAGATTTCGACCAACGAATTCTAATTAGATTGCATATTAGTTGTTAAGTGACGTTTGAGAAGTCCTGGTTTTATGAGAATAGATAGTAAAGTCTTGTTGCAAATAAAGGTACCGTGTGATGGTACGACACTTACAGTCCATGTTACCTCGAAGGAAAAAAATACACGAAGTTAATATAAGCAGATCACACATATCACATGAAGATACATTTGGTTGCTTCTTTTAAAGCAAAGCCACATTGGACTATCTGGTGTTTCCACGGATGGGAATCGAGCCTTGAATTTCAGCGATCTAAATTTATAGATTTTTCGCTTTACCACTGGAGGACTACATATAGATAGTTAATACAACATATATAACACAAAGAACAACACACACATATCCTCAATCCTGCGTCAAGACCTAATAATACATGGTGTGAACCCAAAATCAGTGTGTTACATCTGTTAATCCAAAATCTGATTCTTACATATCGTACCACAAAACCAGAATCTCATACATATCATTAATTCCATCTGAGAATCTTATAATCATCGGTTACACACACAGTAAGATATTATATGTATACATCGTGTCTAGTCCTACATCATAACCTTATATAACATACCCCAATGTCTAATTCGTCAAGTCCTTGACACCTTACAGTCTTTTGTATTGTAAGGAACAAACACCAAGACCTTATGTGTCATAGTACTCACACACAAAATTATTTTATATCATATCGATTTCATACTAGGATCTCATAAATCAATAAAACTACACACCACGAGCTTATGTGTTGTACCTTTATATCATTAGTAACCCGCCACAGAAACTTCTATATTGTGTTAATCGCACACCAAGATCTTATACGTAATTTCAATCCCACATCATGACATTACATATTGTGTTAATCGCACACCAGGATCTTATACGTAATTTCAACCACAAAAAAAATAACTTTTTGCTCAGTTTTTGGAACAAAACTCACCACAATGTGTTCAGTAAAAGACGTGTCTGTTTTTTTTTCCCTCAAACAGTGTCTCGACATCTCCTTCGACGAAGATGATGAAGGGATCCCACCGCTGCTGTAATTCATCTTTACAGAAGCAACAAGATACCGGCCGATTTGTTGGAGTTTTCTTCCCACTAAACAGTCGTGACTTCCGACTGACTCACCTGCCTCATGCCGTGAACGTTCAGCGTCAGGAGAGCCACGACACGTATCATTTGTATACCGTCGCAGACGCAAAGATAATGGTCACAGGGATACTTCCGAGACGGTTAAAAGTCTCTTCTTGCCAACAAGCGTTGGGCGTAGGCTTTTCACACGTGCGCACGCGACCCGCCCTTGCCATGAAGTGAAAAGGGTGAAAAATTCTCCAGACAAGTTTGTTTTCTCACATGCACAAACATCTGTTTCACACAAATAATAATGTAATATATTATTGTACAGAGATAAATCCATATGTTACATAACATTACTTAACATATAAGTCGAATACGTGAACTGAACAGAGTAAAGTTAATTGTTTTTGTTTTTTTTATAGGAAACTGTTACTCAGATAATAAGACTCTCGAAACAGAAACATATTAAATGAAAATAGTCTGAGGAAAATTTCCTTAATTCAGCGACGTTAAAATCACATAAAGATAACTCAACGTATTCTAAGTAAATGTTTAGTAATTTCAGCCCTCAACACAAAATAATGTCACCCTATCCCTTAAACATTAGGTACCAGTAGGTTCTGTAAAGATGCAAAAAAGGTGCATTTAGAGTAAACCACAAAAAGAATTTAAAATAAAAGCCCTTAAATCCACTGGAACGCTGATAAAGTAACGGTATAAAATAGAACATAATAGAATATAATTAAAGAACCATATTCTTAGGGTCGTTTACCAAGTAACTAGCAGCGAAGTATATGAGTAGAAAAACGTATTCTTACCAAGATTAACACGTAACGAGGAATGTTTAAAGGATGATAAGACAAAAACTTATTCTTATCCAAGTTTAACACGTAACTAGGAATGTTAAAAGGATGGTAAGAAAAACGTACTTTCATCCAAGTTTAATACGTAACCAGCACTGTAAAAAGGATGATTAGAAAAAAGTATTATTTTTCAAGTTTCACACATAACTAGTGCTGATAAAGAGATTATTAAACAAATGTATTCTTATCCCACTTTAACACGAAACTAGGACTATTAAAAAAGTTCAAAAACGTATTCTTATCGAAGTCTAACACATAACTAGGGCTGTTTAAAGGATGATTTAAAAAACTATTCATATCCACGTTTAACAAGTAACTAGGATGTTAAAAGAATGATTAGGAAAACGTATTCTTTCTAATATTTAACACGTAACTAGGGCTGTTAAAAGGATGATGAGAAAAACGTATTCTTATCCAAACGTAACACGTAACTAGGACTCTTAAAAGATGATTAGAAAAACGTATTCTTATCCAAGTTGAAAACGTAACTAGGTCTGTTGAAAGGATGGTTAGAAAAACGTATTCTTATCCATGTTTAGCATGTAACTAAGACTATTAAAGGAATGATTAGAAAAACATGTTCTTCCTCAAGTTTAACACATAACTGTTGAGGATAATAAGATGATTAGAGAAATATATTCTTATCCAAGCTTAACACGTAACTAGGGCTCATAAAGAGACCATTAAAAAAATGTATTCTTATCCAAGTCGAACACGTAACTGGGCTGTTAATAGGATGATTAGACAAACGTATTCTTATCAAAGATTAACAAGTAACTAGGGCTGATAACAAGATGATTAGAAAAACGTATTCTTTCTGAAATTTAACACGTAACAAGGAATGTTAAAAAAATGGTTAAAAAACGTACTTTCATTCAAGTTTAATATTAACCACCACTGTTAAAACGATGATTAGGAAAAAGTATTATTTTCCAAGTTTTACACGTAACTAGTGCTGATAAAGAGATTATTAGAGAAAAGTATTTTTATCCCACTTTAACACGAAACTACGACTATTAAAATGGTTCAAAAAACGTATTCTTATGGAAATCTAACTCGTAGCTAGGACTGTTGAAAGGATAATTAGAGAAACGTATTCTTATCCAAGTTTAACACGTAACAAGAGCTTTTAAAAGGTTGATTATAAAAACGATTTTTTTCCAAGTTTAATATTCTAACACGTAACTAGGAGTGTTAAAAAGATGATTAGAAAAACGTACTCTTATTTAACTATAACAAGTAACTAGGGCTGATAAAGATATTGTTATAAATGTGTATTCTTATTCCACTTAAACACCTAAGTAGGACTGCTGAAGTAATGTTAGAAAAACGTATATTTATCCAAGTTTAACACGTAACTAGAATTGCTAAAAGGATGATTAAAAATGTATTATTTTCTAAGTTTTACACGTAACTTGGACTGTTAAAAGGATGATAAGAGAAACGTATTCTTATCCAAATCTAATACCTTACTAAATCTGCTAAAAGGATGATGAGAAAAACGTATTCTTATCCAAACGTAACACGTAACTAGGACTGTTAAAAGGATGATTAGAAAAACATATTCTTCCTCAAATTTCACACGTAACTAGGACTGATAAACAAATAATAAGAGAAACGTATTCTTATCCAACTATAACATGTTACCAGGTCTGCTAAAGGGATAATGAGAAAAAACGTATTCTTATTCAACTTTAACATGTTACCAGGTCTGCTAAAGTGATGATGAGAAAAAACGTATTCTTATCCACGAAACCACCTACGGTGTATCGGGAAGAGCCTATAACACGTTGCTAAATCTTCTAAAAGGAAGTTCAGAAGGAAAGGTATTCTTATCCAACTTTATCACGCAACTAGGGCTGTTAAAAGGATGATTAGACAAACGTATTCTTTCTCAAATGTAACAAGTAACTAGGCTGATAAACAGATGATTAGAGTAATGTATTCTTATCCAAGCTTAACAGGTGACTAGGACTGTTAAAGGGATAATTATAAAAAGGTTTTCTTATTCATGTCTAACACGTAACTACGTCTGCTAAAAAAATGATTAGAGAAACGCATTCTTATCCACGTTTAACAAGTAACTAGGTTGATAAAGAGGTAATTAGAGTAACGTATTAATACATAACGCGGGTGTCAAAAGGATAATTAAAAAAACGTATTCTTATCAAAGTCTAACACGTAACGAGTTCGAAAGAGGATAATTAAAAAAAAGTATTTTTATTGAAGTCTAACACGTAACTAGGGCTGATAAAGAGACGATTAGAGAAACGTAACCTTATCCAAACGTTACATGTAACTAGGACTGTTAAAAGGATGATTAGAAAAAGTATTCTTCCTCAAATTTAACACGAAACTAGGGCTGATAAACAGATGATTAGGGAAACGTATTGTTATACAAGTATAACACGTTACTAGGGCTGCTAAGGGGATGATGAAAAAAAACGTATTCTTATCCAACTTTAACCTGTAACTGGGGCTGTTAAAAGGATGATTAGACAAACGTATCCTTATCCAACTTTAACAAGTAACTAGGCTGATAAAGAGATTATTAGAGTAATTTATTCTTATCCAAGCTTAACACGTGACTAGGACTGTTAAAAGGATAATTAGAAAAACGTATTATTTTCCAAGCTTAACATGTAACTAGGGTGTCAAAAGGAATATTAAAAAACGTATTCTTATCCAAGCTTAACACGTAACTAGGACTGTTAAAAGGATGATTAGGAAAACGTACTCTTTCTCACATTTAACAGGTAACTATGGATGTTAAAAGAATAATGAGAAAAACGTATTTGTATCCACGTTTAATAAGTAACTAGAGTGTTAAAAGAATCTTTAGAAAAACGTATTTTTTCTCAAATTGAACACGTAACTAGGGCTGTTAAAAGGACGATGAGAAAAACGTATTATCCAAATGTAACAGGTAACTAGGTCTGCTAAAGGGATGATGAAAAAAAGTATTCTTATCCAAGTTGAAAACGTAACTAGGTCTGTTGAAAGGATGGTTAGAGAAACGTATTCTTATCCAAGCTTAACACGTAACTAGGACTTTTGAATGGATGATTAGAGAAATGTATTTTTATCAAAGTTTAACACGTAACTATGGCTGATAAAGAGATGATTAGAGAAATGTATTCTTATCCAAGTCTACCACGTAAATAGGTCTGCTAAAAGGAAAATGTAAAACGTATTCTTATCCAACTTTAACACGTAACTAGGGCTGTTAAAGGGTGATTAGAGAAACGTATTCTTATCCACATTTAACACGTAACTAGGGCTGATAAAGAGATGATTAGAGAAATGTAATTAGTATGAATAGAAAAACGTATTTTTATCGAAGTATAACTCGTAGTTAGGACAGTTGGAAGGATGATTAGAGAAACGTACTCTTATCCAAGTTTAACTCGTAATTAGTAGTTTTAAAAAGGATGATTAGAAAAACGTATTCCTACTCGAGTTTAGCTCGTAACCAGAAATAATGTAATTTAGTTGTCCTAAGTAGTTTAATCTCAGACACTTTTTTTGTTGTTCGTGGAATATAAGTTTCACTAGATATTGAGAATTGAGTTCCACTAAGGAATGCTATGCAAAAATTACTATAGAGTAAGAAAACTGTGATAAAAGCAGCATAGAATTAGGAATACATGCACTTACGTGGAAAACAAAACGTAAACAGAACAAAAATCTAAGTGGCTGTTTAAATATGAATTTATTCTCAGTAGACAGTGCATGTTATGTTATATAATATACACATAAATTATGGACAAATAAATACTGGAATTAAAGGCAATAAATGTGTTAACATTCTCCGAGATGAAGTGTGGTTAAAAGAAAAACAAGAAACAAACGTTTGTTTAATTATTTTGTGGCATAATGTTGTAAACACATTGGAATACATGATTGTTAAAAAGATTTTCTTGTATCATTAAAATTTACAATTGTTTTTATTTTGAGTGACCTCTGATAAGCCGAATGTTTGTAAAGATAGTTTTATTAGTTTATGTCAAAATTGTCTCATATAGTTTTTTACAGTCCTAAACATATTAAAAAACAGGCATAGAAATGAAATGTTTCTCATAAAGACTAGTGAATTTTCATTACTCTAATTAAATAAGCCTACATTGGTTTTATTGTCTTGAAATGTTTGCATATCCTAGACTAATTAATCTACACTTAATTTGAAAATTATATTCATTATTCTCCATCACCTATATATTTTTAATAAAATATCATATGTACTTTTACATAAATGAATCATTTTCATTGAAATCGGGTCACATTTTGTTATGCTTAAAATGTTGACAACCACTTTTGTTTTTTATTCACGTCTTGGCACGTAGGCTACTACTAAACTAATCGAAAAAAATGAAACTTTTGCGTCTTTAAGATAATCGAGAAGCGGGCCATCTATATTAACCTTTCTAATTTTAAATTGATAGACTAGAACGAGAACAGCTAATCAAAAGCATCCACTGTCAGCTACTGAACTTCCGTAAATAGAAGTTGATTATTTGTTTGTTTTAAATTTTGTGCCAAACTACACAAGGTGTATCTGCTCTAACCGTCTCTAATTTAGCAATGTAAGACTGGAGGGAAAACGGACAACTCTTGGACTCTCTTTCACCAACGAATAGTGAGATTGACGGAAATATTATAAAGACGACACCGCTGAAAGGACGAGCACTTTGGTGTGACAGGAATTCGAACCCTGGAGCGTCCTAACCACCTGGCCAAGACGAGTCATCACTGTTAAGATCTAAAAGTAACGAATCAATTTTTCAATTTATTATAATTATTATAAAAAATATAATAATTAAAATATTATAATAATAAGAGTGTTAATAATGATATTATTATAATAATGCTTTTCCGAGTTCTGTATTTATTATTATAATTTAATATCATTTAATGAGACAATTTTGATGTTTTTAATCTGCAGCTTCTAATACATTTATTATTATAAAAATATTTTGCAGAGTTCCATACTTATTATTATAATAATGCTTTACAGGGCTCTACATTTATTATTACAATAATGCTTTACAGGGCTCTACATTTATTATTACAATAATGCTTTACAGGGCTCTACATTTATTAATATTATAATGGTTCTCAGAGTTCTATATTTATTATATTATTATAATAATGCTTTACAGATTTCTACATTTATTGTTATAATAATACTTTACAGATTTCTACATTTATTGTTATAATAATACTTTACAGATTTATATAATTCTTATTATAATAATGTTTTACGGAGTTTTACAATTATTATTATCATATTGCTTTACACAATTATATATTTATTATTATAATAATGCTTCACAGAGTTATGTATTTATTATCATAATAATGCTTTACGTAGTTATACATTTATTATAATAATAATGTTTTACAGGCACCATATTTATTATTATAATAATGCTTTCCATAGTTACATATTTAGTTTTATAATAATGCTTTAAAAAGTAATTAAAAAAGAACCGAACAAAGCAACTAACTGCTGTATAAGGGCTTTTGCTTTCGCAAAGGAAACCACAAATCTAAGCTAATTTAAACTTAGTGTTCAAACAGTAAAAACTGTTTTGTAAGACGCATTTACGTGTTTGATTAACTCATTTACAAACATAGAGTTAGCTATGAAACGCATTGATGTTCTGTTAGTGATATATTGTCCTATGGTTACTTAACTAGAATGATTTTAGAAAAAATTCGTATTCCACTACAAATATAAGTTAGTGCAATAATGTGTTTGTATGTGTGTGTGTGTGTGTGTGACATCATACTTGCCTGATGTCCTCATGTAACATCATACTTACCTGATGTCCTAATGTAACATCTTACTTACCTGATGTCCTAATGTAACGTCATACTTACCTGATGTCCTCATGTAACGTCATACTTACCTGATGTCTTCATGTAACATCATACTTACCTGATGTCCTCATGTAACATCTTACTTACCTGATGTCCTAATGTAACATCTTACTTACCTGATGTCCTAATGTAACGTCATACTTACCTGATGTCCTCATGTAACATCATACTTACCTGATGGCCTCATGTAACGTCATACTTACCTGATGGCCTCATGTAACGTCATACTTACCTGATGTCCTAATGTAACGACATACTTACCTGATGTCCTCATGTAACGTCATACTTACCTGATGTCCTCATGTAACATCTTACTTACCTGATGTCCTAATGTAACGTCATACTTACCTGATGTCTTCATGTAACGTCATACTTACCTGATGTCTTCATGTAACGTCATACTTACCTGATGTCCTCATGTAACGTCATACTTACCTAATGTCCTCTGTCAGATATTACTTGCCTGATATTCTCATTTTGTCGGATTATAATGGACATTTTCATTAAAACAATCATTTTTCTACATAGCACATAACCTGAAAGAAAGTTTGACGCCACATTTATCATCAAATAAAATATTTCACGAAGTGTCCGCATCGTGAAAGAAACAATTGTGGTGGACGCCTCTATTATAATACATTATTAATCGCGCGTTCAGTGGTATGTATGTAAGAGCTATGCCCGTCATTACATGCACACATGTTTATGTACGTGTATGTGTATACCCACACACACATATATTTAATCAGACATTTTTTATGTTTTTAATTTACAGCTTCTATTATATTCATTACTTATGTAGTTGTCTTATAAGTAAGACTTATAAGAAACAATACGTTTGCTTATTTTTTAGACGTAGTAATAAAGAAGGAAATAATAACCATACATTTATCTTAATAGAATTAATAAACGTGTGTTTGTTGTTTTGTTTGTAATTTCACGTAAAGCTTCGAGAGCTCTCTGCACTAACTATCCCTAATTTAGCAAGGTGAGACTTGAGAGAAGGCAACTAATCATCACCGTCCATCCCAAACTCTTGGGCTACTCTTTCACCAATCAGTAGCAGGATTGACCATCGTATTATAACGTTCCCACGACTAAAAAAAATAAACACTTTTAGACTGACAGGGATTTAAATCCGCAAACTTTAGATTACGAGTAGAGCGCTCTAATTACCATAGCGGTGCCAATTAACAACTATCACCGCTAATTAAGTGGGCTAAAGTCCTGGTATTATTAACAG
Source organism: Carcinoscorpius rotundicauda (assembly GCA_011833715.1). Taxonomy (NCBI): domain Eukaryota; kingdom Metazoa; phylum Arthropoda; class Merostomata; order Xiphosura; family Limulidae; genus Carcinoscorpius; species Carcinoscorpius rotundicauda. The sequence continues at coordinate 19,267,861 of CM022402.1, read as the reverse complement.
TTCATGATTTTAAAGCGTGTTTCTAAAAAGGTAAAGATGTATTTCTATTGTGTGTTTTGTATTTATAACTATCTGCTACTTTCACTAATTTTGAACTACTGACCAAGGCGCCAGCATTACATAGTTAGCCATATACTCCGAGGAAATTACTAACTATCGTTCGTATAACCCTCTCACAGCTTAAAGTGTGTGTGCAAGGGAGATGTTTTATAGTAACGAACAGATTCGAACCCTGTTTGCCAGTTCCGAAATTCAGAACTTGACCTTAGGGCCCACCCGTTTTGCAAGCTTTGAATGATACTTTTTACTCCATGAAGGCTTAAAGCATATCTGTAAGCGTGGTATTGTAGCTAACGCAAAATTTGCGTCTATTTCTATAAAGTGCATGAAATTTAATTTTCGTTTGAAAATCTATGTACTGATGTAGTTTAGTACATACTATAATACTTTTCAGGTTCCAGAACTTCTTATGTCAAATGAGTGGCTCATTACATTTCCCAATGGTGATAACACATTTGAACAGAATTTCTTTGGACCTTTCGTTTATCGCAGATGTTGAAGTTTTTTCTTCGAACTACCTCAATCTGCTGAACCAAAGCATTTCCTTACTGTATATTACTTGAAGTAAAGAATATATATATATAAATGGAGGTATAATACGATAAGGTAAACACGTAAAGCAAACACTCGATGCGTTGAAAAGGTGTCTCGGAAGTATAGGTTCTCGAAATAACGTTTGCAACATCTTTGGTTGTTTACTTTTATTGTTTATGTTGCAAGACAAATTGATTTCTCCATATATGGAGGATGTAATATTACTCAGTATGGCAATTTGTTTTTAACCTTTGTATAGAGTAATGCAAGGAAAACAAACAACAGCTGCTGCAGTTATAGTGCCATGAAAGAATAAGTCTCTGGATTATAATAACCTGGAACCAATCAAAATATAGCTAAGAATCTCTTACTGTTTGTTCCTTTATTGGTACACTCTACGTGCTCAAGGTGAAAAGAGATTCTATTAATCTCGAATCACGTAGAATGAAACCATACTTCCACGTGGAAAGGTGTCTGATTCAAATTTCGAATACTACTGCTGTAAATTGAAATTTGTGCCGACAACGTTGAACGCTCGACTGTACCACACACACTGATTTCGGTAACACTCCTCGCCGTTATTGGCGCGTAGTTTTGTGTCATGCTTATAAATAGATAGATGATAATATGCGTTTATTTTTGTAACCACTCTTTTTTAAGCGTGATACTTTTTGCTTTCGGCCTTTTCTGAATTAGTCTTTGGTGACGTTAAATTCCCCTATCGACCTATCGAAAGCGCCAGTGTGTTACGGTTTGTTGTTGTTTTTTAAAAGATAAAAAATGTTGCTTTACGATATATTTTTTACGTAATCTGCGTATATGTATATATAAATAAAAATACATAACACTTATCTTGTATCCACAGAAACTGTAAGAATAGTAGAAAAAGCTACACAAAATAAATAGTTACGACAACAGCTACCACAGTGTGAGTGTTTTTTATAGCAAAGTCATATCGGGCTTTCTGCTGAGCTACAAGACAAATAATTCGCTAGCTCAGCTGTAAGCATAAAGGATCATAACTCTAAAATTTGAAGCTTTAATCCCGACTGTAGGTTTGTTTGTTTTTGAATTTCGCGAAAAGCTACATGAGGGCTATCTGTCCATAATTTAGCAGTGTAAGACAAGAGGGAAGACACCCATCGCCAACTCTTGGGCTACTCTCTTACCAACGAATAGTGGATTGACTGTCACATTATAACGCTTCTACAGCTGAAAGGGCGAGCATGGTTTGTGTGACGTGGATTTGAACCTGCGACCCTCACATTATGAATCAAACGCCTGAGCCTACTGGCCATGCCGAGCCCCTGCTGTAAGTACAGCATATATATGCCATTATGGAGTTTTGTACTAAAACAAACAAATAATTTTAAGATAAAATTATCAACAATACTAATCGTTATACAATTTGAAACAAACAAACATCAATAACAACAAAAATTGTCTCCATTAGCAAGTTAATTTAATGGAAAAGTGTATGTGTTTGAATATAGATATGGGCTTATCTGCGATAGCCTTTCCTCAAAACACTCTGTTTCATCAGCATATATTAAATATCTGTTAACTTTGGTTATAACCCTAATTCAAAAGAAACAATAACCAAGATTTAGAAACATCTCTATACGCTTCTAATCGTTACTTAAGCATACACATTTTTTGGAATTTTTTCAAGTCGTCGTGGTGGCTGGGTCGTTAATTAATGTTGCACAATCCCCAATCTGCAGACACAACCTGCCTAATATATTAAAGGTGGGAGTAATGGATTTGTTACATAGCAATTACCGGTAAGAAAAGGTCATTTATACGCATTTTGTGGTAAAATTTTTATGGTTTCCATATGCATCGTTTTATCATTATTTCAACCTAACTTCTTGTGTTTGGAACAGCACATGCCTTTAAAGGGCGTCTATCACTACTACCCGGTCAATAACGAAAATATTATTTCACTACTTGGAATACAAAACTAATAACACAATTTTTTCTTGTAGTTGTTTTTTTGTTTTGTTTTTCTATAAAGTAACCTTAAATGAAGATTATGCGAAATTTGCGTTTTAGATTGTGTGATTTCATTCTGGGGTGTAATTCAAATAAACATATTATCTTATAGTTAAATGACACGTGCGTTATCTGTTTTGTTCAACAAATATCTTGAAACTGACAGGCAGCGCACGAATCATGTTTTCGTGAGGTTTCTATACCGAGGTATCTGTTATTAAGGCATATGTAAGGCTTCTTTGTTGTTTCTTGGCTTTTACACAGCTTTGAGTAACTTGTATCTCCACATCAGCGGAAATGTCCACCAACGTTGGAACTAATGCTGAAAATCATTGAATAAAACTGCAATTCTTGTATATGATACAAACCACACGTTCAGTTTCAAGCCCAAAACTTCAACCACATCTCTAGTTTCCATACCTCTGAGGATGTTTGCCAGAGAGATTCATTTTCACTATAGTTCCTTGGATATAGTTTGTTTGTTTACTGTTATGTACATTAACTGTGCTGTGCCCGCCACTGTTATATCGAAACTTGATTTTTGCATTATAAGCAGCCAGACGTTAAGTGGCTAGAAGGCGCACAATGTGTAGTTGGATAGATTTCAAACAAATAGAAACATCTCAAGAAGCAAGTCTGAACACTGTATACAAGTGCTTTCAGACATACAGACAAATACAAACATCTCCAGAAGCATTGTTGTTGTTTTGAATTAAGCACAAAGCTACACAATGAGCTATCTGTGCTCTGCCCACCACGGGTATCGAAACCCGGATTTTAGCGTGTAAGTCCGCAGACATACCGCTGAGCCACTGGGGGGCCTCCAGAAGCAAGCACGAGCACTTTATACAAGTGCTTTCAGACATGCTAACAAATACAAAAATCTCCAGAAGCAAACATGAACACTGTGTACAGGTGCTTTTAGACATGCTAATAAATACAAACATGAACACTTTATACGCCCACTAACTGTTTACCATTAAAACAACATTTTGATATCTCCACAATTATTTCTCTATTTGGGTAACTATGATAATGTGTTATTATTTTATATTTATGCCGATGTTATACGTAATAAAACTTTTTTCTTGCAGTGGTGCTATGTGTTGGTAAAAGAAATAATAATGCGCGCGGCTCAGTTTGTGCACAAGGTGAGAAAAAATGTCTTTAAAAGATCTTCACTTGTACAGCGCACAAAGAACCAAAGATTCCCGTTGACATTAATAAGGGGGGTGATGGTTAAGGTACTCAACTCGTAATCGAAGGGTTGCGGGTTCGAATCCCCGTCGCACCAAACATGCTCGCCCTTTCAGCCGTAAGGCGTTATAATGTGATGGTAAATCCTACTATTCGTTGGTAAAAGAATATCCCAAGAGTTGGCGGTGGGTGGTGATGACTAGCTGCCTTACTTATAGCCTTACACTGCTAAATTAAGGATGGTTAGTGCAGATAGCCCTCGTATAGATTTGCGCAAAATTGAAAAACAAACTTACAAGTCCCTCTCACACCTTAACTTCAAACTATTTTCGTAATACTAAGACAGCTTTATGTCTGGTTTAGTATTTTATTGATTGTAATAGTGGCATATTCACACTCAAATTTCACATGCATCAAGAACAGAGTGAGCTCACCAGGTCAGTGCAATAGTTCTGTATTTCTAAATATTGCACCATGAATCAAGAGCAAAGTGGACTCACCAGGTCACTGCAGCGGCTTTGAAAGTCTGAAGGTTTCACACGAAGAGTACAGTTGGTTCACAAGGTCATTGTAGATATGCGAGTTCTTGCTTGCAATGTATATCAATAGAATATTTCTGAGGATGAATTTGGCTTACGGTGCAAAAATAAAGAAACCTACTTCATTAATGGTGCAAGGATAAATAAACCAATCTTATTAATGGTTTAAGGATAAAGAAACAAACCAGACTAATGGTTCAAAGATAAAGAAACAAACCAGACTAATGGTTCAAGGATAAAGAAACAAACCAGACTAATGGTTCAAGGATAAAGAAACAAATCAGACTAATGGTTCAAGGATAAAGAAATAAACCACACTCATTTTGTTTACTGGAACAAGATATTGAAAGTAAAGCTGATATTTCTGAAGGCACATCGTGAAACTTACTTCTTGGCCAATATGTAAACACTTGGAAACCATCCTATGGAGGCTTGCATTGAATCCATTGTTCTACATGGAGTTACACGTATGTTGAGACTGTATTTTGAACCGGGAATAGTTGTCGGACATTTTGGTTTCGGATATATTTGAAGTAAACAAATTTCACACTTTCTTCCAGAAGTCAATATCGTGGCCCACTTTTGTATAACAAAAAAATTAGATGATGAAACTGTGAATAAGTTATAAATGTGACAGTCAGTGCCATTATTCCATTAAGAGTAGCATCTTCATGCAACGGGTGTTGTGGACTTTCGTCTTTCTCTCTCATTACTTGAAACATAAGGGTCTCTAACCTGGCTTTCTATCTCACGTGTGCATAAAAGTGAACAAACAAACATCGTTGCAGCGTAAATTTAAACCCATGAAGTTAAGAGAAACATAACAGATCTGACATAAAATGGCTACTTTTAATCAGATAGGGCCTTATATGCCGTACACTTAAAATAACGAGGTCATACAAGCTCACAAACCATTTTAAAATAAACGTGTATGTACGTCATGAGCTTAAATGCCTTTGTAACATGCTATACAACCTGGTTGTAAGGTGAAGCTAATAGTGCATTGCAGGTTTGTTTGTTTGTAGTTAAGCACAAAGTTACACAATGAATAATTGGTTTTCTGCTCACCACGGATATCGGAACATGGTATTAAGCGTTGTAAGTCCGCAGACATACCGTTGTGCCACTAAAGGACGCATTACAAGTAGATACAAATTTCTAGGATAGACTTAGACTAGAAATATATTGCAGGTTTTGTTTGTAGTTAAGCACAAAACTACACAATGAACTTTTTTTCTGTCCCCTACGGAGAATATATATGTATACAAACGGAGAAAATACATATATATGTGTGTGTGTGTGTGTGTGTGTAGACATATATGTCTACATACAGAGAGAATATATACTCTTCAAAAAAAGAAATGCAAAAGGCAAAATTTGAGACACATTGTTAACAAGTTTATTCCCGGTAGTTCTGTAGAACATGTGTGAAACTTTGCACACTCACTGCTGAGCATCCAAAGTCTGCAAAGGCGAAGCCCACGCTCACTAATTGACGTTTAACGTCACTCAACGTCAATAACTAGTATGCCCCCGTGAGCATCAATAACTGCTTGGCATTTCCTGCCCATGGAAGCGATGAGATGACGAATCACATCCTGTGGAATGGCTGTCCATTCAGCCTGCAAAGCTGCTGCAAGCTGAGGTAGAGTCTGCGGTTGAGGTTGTCGCCGTCACAGACGTCGATCCAACTCGTCCCAAAGATGTTCGATGGTGTTTAAATCTGGTGATCTGGAAGACCAGGGAAGAACGTTGGTGTTGTGGTGTCTCAAGAAGACAGTGGTGAGTCGGGCTGTGTGAGGATGGGCATTGTCATGTTGAAAACGTCAACGACGTTTTCAACATGATGGGTTGCACATGGAGCCTAAGAATCTCGTAGACGGTTGCGTACGGTCTGATCGGAAATCATACGCAGCCCTGGTATGATTGAGGCAGTAGACGTCACAGTGGTGGTCCTATCCCGAAGGTGATGTAACCGGATGTAGCAATCTTGTGCGGGCGTGGTCACACGAGGTCTGCCGTGGACGTTCACGAGTTGATCCATGTGACGATTCCATAGCCTTGTGATGGTGCTTGGGAGGACATTCACAGCTCTGGCAACATCTGATCGAGATTCGCCTGTTTCCAAGCGACCAATGGCGTTGTTTCGTTGTACTTCAGTCAGTCTTGGCGTAACTGTATTGGGTGTCGGTGGCTTAACACTGAGCTATGGAAACCGTGAACCCATCACTTTTTTAGGGATTTTGCACATGTTTCACTTGCAGATCTCTGAAACAAATTTATTGGACACGAATCCTTTTTGCGAAAAATCCGATGTTTTCCTCCGTTTTCAAAGTGCACAACTTTTATTGTCATTTTGGTCTGACAATCAGTGCCTTAACACGTGTGACATCACATACTCTTAGCTTGTAATGTTATTACATATATTTTTCTTTAAAATAACAAAAATATCCCTTATGAGTTTCTTTTTTGAAGAATATATATATATGTATATATACATATCCACACATGTAGAGAATATATATTGTCTACATACAGAGAGAATATTAATGCTGAAGAGTTAAATTCACTAAAACAAAATTAAAAGGAAGGATTTTATTATAAACAGTAAATTCAAACCTCTGACTAATGTTAGTTAATTTGATTGTTTTGAATTTCGCGCAAAGCTACACGAGGGCTATCTGCATTATCCTTCCCTAATTTAGCAGTGTAAAATTGGAGGGTAGGCAGCTAGCCATCACCACCCAGAGTCAGCTCTTTAGCTACTCTTTTACCAAAGAATAGTAGGATTGACCGTCATATTATAACGTCCCTACGAGTGAAAGGGAGAGAATGTTTGGCCCCATGCTGGGCCGGGCCAGGCCACCTCGTTCTACGTTATTATCATCATTGGTGGCGCTTGTGTCTTCTCTAGTATAATATTTTTTTTAAAGTTTACGTACAAAACTATATGTATCTAATAACGGAATTGTTTGTTACATTTAAAACGCACTTAAACAAATTAAAAACGTTTTCAACGTCATTACGTCTCCAGCTCTGGACATTCCAATCCACTGCTGACACGCTAAGAAATAAATAACTACTGTCACTGAAAAACGCCTGAAAACATTGCTCAGACTTTGATAGATTGATATGTCAAACACCAAAACGCAACTGACAGGTTAAGTTTTGTAAAGCACTTAGTGACTTACATAAGCATAACTTTTGTAAAGTGGTTTCTGAACTATTAGAACATGGCTGTTAAAGTTCACAGCTAAACGTTCACATAACCCTTAAAACATATGTAACGTCACTAAATCTATATAACGACGAGCTGGCGTTGGTTTATGGTTGGTGTGCTCGGACTGTGAATCCGAGGACTCGAAGTACGAGTTTGTAACCACTAAAGTGCATTTTGGATCCATGAATGTGCTATAGGAGTAACAATCAATTCCCGTTATTTGTTAAACAAGAGAAGTCCAAGAGCAGGCGGTTGGTTCTGTTAACTAACCACCTTCAGTCTAACTTATCTGCCCAGATCAGAAAGCGCTTCGTATAGATAACCTTCGTGTAGCTTTGCGTAAAAAATCCAAAAACAAATATACACATAACTACTGTACGGTTTAAACAATACAGATGTATGAATAACGTACGTCACAACAGAAGGTCTTTCACACATCTCATAAAAAATCGCAGACGTTTCACACACGTTAGGTTCTTATTATTTCAAACTTTTATGTGGTAGAATGGCGTCAAAAATATTTCACACACGATAAATCCTTATTATTTTAAACTTCTATATGGTAGGTTGGCATAAAACAATTCTCACATGTTTGGTCCTTATTGTTTTTCTCAAATATCTACATGTAGACTGACGTCTAAACATGTTTCATACACGTTAGTTCCTTTGTATGATAGACTGGCATCAGAATCAAATTCGCTTTCTTTCTAACAGCGTCTAAATCGAATAAAAGTGTACGAGTATTCTTGAAGTCAACTAGGACTCCTGACCTGAAGCCGACAACCATCTTCTTCTTCCCTGCCTCGTTTTTATCAGGTAATAAGATCTACCAAAATATTCATTACTATAAGTGCATGCTGTCTACTGAGAAGGTGTGATAGGATTAGACCATGCTTTTAAATCTGCTTTGAATACATTTGTTATATGAGTGGCTCCTATTGGTTCATCTTATAAAACCATGTGCATTGATGTAAATAACGTGTTTTACCTTCTGTTGCACATTCATTTGTTACTCATATACCATTGAAGAAGAAACATCCACCTTTCCGCAAGTGCTGATTTTAGGAAATTCCTCATAGCTTCCGTTTTCGTGAAAAGTTTAAGCTCTTTTCATATTATTAATTTCATGTAACTTGACGTCATTTCTATTGTGTTACAATTATGAAACTATAGTATTAACTTAGTTACTCCAGTATTGACTCTTATTGACTCTAAGGCTATTTAGCAACGTTTTTTCATTCGTAGGATTACTTTGATACAGACCCGACATAGACAAACGTGTTAAGACTTGTAATCTGAAGGTCGCGGGTTCGCATCCCCGTCGCGCTAAACATGCTCTCCCCTTTTAGCCGTGCGTGCGTTATAATGTAACGGTTAATCCAACTATTCGTTAGTAAAAGAGTAGCCCCAGAGTTAGTGGTTGGTGGTGATGACTAGCTGTCTTATACTGCTAAATTATGGACAACTAGCACAGATAGCCCTCGAGTAGCTTTGTGCGAAATTAAAAAAAACACAAACTTTCTGATATAATTTACTTAAAAGCACCATTATTAGTCAGACAAAATTGTAGAACGTTTCAAAACTTGAATGTTTTCATCATGCTTAAATATGAGGATTGTTTTTTCTTTCTTTTTAATGCTTGGAGCCATTGAAGTTAAAACTTTCATAAGATGAAACGTTGTCGCACCGCAAAATGATCATGAAACCACTCATATGTTCTGTTTGAGATTTTCCTAATGCATGTAAATTTTGTCGAAACTTCAATATATCGCTGCGTTAAAAAGGTTCAACTTACTTCAATACATGTACAAATACAATTACTACAAAATCGAATTCTTTTAAAAATTAAATGCAATTAGTTTAGATGCAGCGCCATCTGTTGCTCACTTTAGTAACATAGTTGTTCTAATTCGCAAAGAGAATAATATATAAAAAAAGAAAGAGAGAGAGAAATAATGGAACCAAACAGACAACTTTGTTTTAGAAAAAGAATCCGTGTAATCATGTTATAAAATAAAAGCAAAAATTGTGAGGAGAGATAAAAACATAATAAAAACTGAAGGTGAAAATACCACATAATTTTCTTTGTCGTGTACAGTCAAGTATGAATATTTCTCTGAGTTATATCTTAATCTGGCCCACTAAGACAAATGCTACTATAGGAAGATAGGCATAGTCATGACTAGTAATGTATAACTTAAAAGTTTAGAACTCTATAATGGTAAATAATCTTATATATAAATCAGTTATCAAGTTCAAATATCTTTTGAAGTACGATCGTTAACTATCAAATGTTCAAAATAGTAATTTCTGTCTTCCTTTCAATTATTCCATTCTAGCTTTTTCCTTTAATATCTAAATTGAATTAGATTAATAATGTTATAGTATTTTCTAAATGCGGTTAGTTGAAGAGAATACGTCTATAATACAAATTTTATAAGTATTAAATGTATCATGTATAAATCATTCTATTGAAATGTGTTTTTCTAGTCTTATTTGCAAGTACTACACGTTAACTGATTTTTTATTGAACACAAGTCAATAAATTAAAAAACTTTCGTGTTTATTATTCAACACGGACACTAGATGGCAGCAGCTAAATAAGTAATTTTCTTCCAACATCCGTCTTCTGACAACTTGAAAAAAAAAAGGCGAGCGTACATAAGCTTAAGGAAATCATAAAGCCTTAATGGTCAGTTTCGATGTTATATCCCTTTTTACAGAAGTTCCAACCACTGAAGCCTGCAAGATAGCCTTAGAACTCTATATCCTAGACCCTAACCCAACTATAGACATTCCCGGCAACCAATTAGCAACTCTCATGTAATTCACCACGATAACGACAAACTTCATGTTCAATAACCATAAAAACAAATGGCCTAAGCATGGATAACCAGAATCAACTGTTCTAGCCAATATTTTTATGACACAAGTTGAAACACAAGCAATTAATACAGCATTACATCCACCACTACACTGGTACAGATACGTAGATGACACGTTTACGGGATTCAAATCTACAAAACACATACTTAATTTTTTCAATCACATTGACTCTATACATCCCAACATTAACTTCACATGTAAACAGGAAGAAAGCAATCAAATATCATTTCTTAACCTCAAAATTATAAGAACCTACACACAATTCAAGACAGAAATCCACCGAAAAATCACCCATACTGGACTATACATTCCTTGGGACTCAGCACATGAAACAAAACAAAAACTTAACATACTAAGAAATCAGATAAACACAGCCATAAAACTATGCTCACCAGATAAAATTAACAATGAATTAGACAAAATAAAACAATACTTCATCAACATCAATAAGTTCCCTCCACAAACCGTAGAAAATATTACACGCACACACCTAGACAAAAAGCAAAATCAACCAACAAAAGTAAATGTATCTCAAGGATCAAAAAATCACGAAACTATACACTGCTGCATACCATATATTCCCAACATCAGCAGACAAACAACAAATATTTGGCAAAACCTAGCAATAAAATATGACATTCCAGTTAAAACCAAATTTATTCAAAAACCAGGCACAAAACTGAGGTCTATACTATGTAAGAACTACACTGACAAACACCACACCAACATTATTTATAAAATACAATGTTATAATTGCAACGACTTTTATATTGGAAAAACAAGTAGAAAATGGAAACCATATTCAAAGAACATAACAAGTCACCTTCACACGTTTTCCAACACTGCAAGTCAAATAAACACAGCATAACCCTGAAAAACGCTCAAACACTAAATAAAGAAACAAACATAAACAAACGCAAAATTTTGTTTGTTTGTTTTGGAATTTCCCACAAAGCTACTCGAGGGCTATCTGTGCTAGCCGTCCCTAATTTAGCAGTGTAAGACTAGAGGGAAAGCAGCTAGTCATCACCACCCACCGCCAACTCTTGGGCTACTATTTTACCAACGAAAATGGGGATTTACCGTCACATTGTACACCCCCACGGCTGGGAGGGCGAGCATGTTTAACGCGATGCGGACGCGAACCCGCGACCCTCGGATTACGAACGCACGCCAGGCCAGTTAGAAGGACAGGAGAAATGTTTAAAAACAGTTAAATAGTTCACGTTATGTACAGAATCTAAAAAAAGTTATAAACAACGGTGCACAAGTTTTGTAACACGTTATGTACAGAATCTAAAAAAAGTTATAAACAACGTTGCAAAAGTTTTGTAACACGTTATGTACAGAATTTAAAAAAATTATAAACAACGGTGCACAAGTTTTGTAACACGTTATGTACAGAATCTAAAAAATTTATAAACAACGGTGCACAAGTTTTGTAACACGTTATGTACAGAATCTAAACGTCTACAGATACTTTGTCTATATGCGATTATTTTAATATTTCTTTTTAATTCTTTTTAGTTACCAAAGCCCACGCTAAAAATCATTTTTCTTAATGTTTTTTTCATGCTATGTCTACTTTGGTTTAATAGAGGGTGAAATTTTTATTTGTGTTGCTTCATTTTATTTTGGCTAAAAGAATGAAATGTCGGACGAATAAAACCGTAAGTTATAGGAATACATAATTTTAACATTCACTGCTATATTTATCTTTTTAATTTAATCTTAAAGGTGTTCTAGAAGTTTTTAAAAATGTTTTTATTTTCTTAAGGAAGAGAAGCCGTCCACTGGTTTAATACTGAAAAGGGTGCACGTCTTTTCGTTATTGTTGCTTTATTTGTTGGTTGCTGTAACAGAACGCTGAATATAGAATCGAGAGGTCGCCACGATATTCCTCCATTTTTTTTTTAATTAACTGATAATTTATAAAATCATTGCTTAAGGCACATTATTGCAAAGAAGCATTACATTCAAGACAGAAAGCTTTCAGGTAATTATAAAAACTTTATTTTACATAAATCGCTCCAAACTAGAGATATAATTATGATTCTATCGACACGTAGTTGAATTTACAAGACTGCAACATGAGAAATAACACTGGTTTACAAAGAAATTGAGGCAAGCACAAAAATAGTTGTTTTAATCTAATTTGGGGGTGCTGAATTCAGATTTGGAATCCGTTTTTACTCACCACCTCTAGTTTTTTAGATATGCATACTATACATTTTGTACACATACTGTACATAAAGGCGTATATGCATTCAGGGTTAATTTCTAATATTGTGTGACTTATGTCTTCTGTTTAGTTATTATGCAATAAATGTAAGTGATAGCATTACATTATATATATATAGCTATATATCAAGACGGATCACCAGTTTCAGGAATCGGAACAAAGACCTTGCTTCATTTTTCGACATGGAAAACAAGTTGTGCTACTGCACAAATGTACCTGGCTTGTTCACTTTCCTTGGTTTGCCACATAATTCTTCAGACTGGCGTCTTTTCATAGACTCTTCCAAGCGAAGTCTCAAGGCTGTGTTTCTGCACAACGGGAATAAATATCCCAGCATTCCCACTGCACACTCTGTCCATCTAAAGGAGTCCTATGACAATATGGAGCTTCTTTTAGAAGCTGTTAAGTACAACCAGTACCAGTGGAGTCTGTGTGGGGACCTCAAGGTCTTTGGTCTTCTTATGAGTATGCAAGCGGGCTTCACAAAGTACTGTTGCTTTCTCTGTCTCTGGGATAGTCGAGCTGTATCCCAGCATTACAAGCAGAAAGACTGGGGGTCTAGAAGCACTTTCGTTCCTGGCAAACACAGCGTCAAGGAGAATCCTCTGGTTGACATGAAGAAGGTGCTTCTTCCTCCTCTTCACATCAAGCTTGGTTTGATGAAGAATTTCGTGAAGGCCATGGACAAAAATGGTGCTGCCTTCCAACACTTGTCTACTGTGTTACCAGGTCTCAGTGCTGCTAAGCTCAAAGAGGGCATCTTTGTCGGACCTCAAATCCGAGAAGTGCTGAAGGATACTGATTTTGAGGAGCTTCTTACCTTAAAGGAACTGAGAGCATGGGAAGCATTTAAGTCAGTCTGTAGTGGCTTCCTTGGTAACACACGCGTTCCAAATTACCAAGCCTGTATTGAGAAGTTGCTAAAGACTTATGAGGATATGGGATGCCGAATTTCACTCAAAATTCATTTTCTCCATTCCCACCTCAACTTCTTCCCTCCAAATCTTGGAGCAGTGAGTGATGAACACGGAGAAAGATTTCACCAAGACATTACGAAGATGGAGAGCAACTACCAAGGCAAGTGGAGCCCCAGCATGATGGGAGACTTCTGCTGGATGCTCTTGCGTGACATCCCGGAGGCAAAATACACCAGATCATCTAAGAAAACACACTTCTAATTGTCTGCGGTACTATGAATTGTGTACATTGTGTCATCCAAGTATATTTGTTCCGTCAATGTTCTTTATCTATCCTGTTTTATCTGTAAAATCTGCTGCAACTGTTGAAATAAGCACGTATATAGTCTGTATATATTAAAATGAGACTATTTAAAAGCCAGAAAACTAGAGGTGATAGAGCAAAACTGTTTATAAATTTGAATTCAGCACACCCAAATTAGTAACAAACACCTATTCACATTCTTGCCTCAGACAAAAATATTTTTTTGTAAACCAGTGTACAATCTGCGTTCGTTGTTGTTTTGAATTAAGCACAAAGCTACACAATGGGCTATCAGTGCTCTGCCCACCACGGGTATCGAAACACGGATTTCAGCGTGTAAGTCCGCAGACATAACGCTGAGCCACTGGGGGGCATCTGCGTTCGAATTACAAACGTTCCGTAATGCTTGCAGGACTACATAATTGGTTAGTTAACCTCAATATAGCGTACTACCTGTTAAATGTCTCTCTCTCAGTGCAAGATTTGTTTATTAGTGCATGCATAACGAAGAGTTTGAAATATCCACAAAATATTATAAGTTTGTATGTTGTCCAGCACTGCAGCAGGTGTCGAAACTTGATCTTTAACGTTACAAACTTTCAGACTTGCTGCTGAGCACACAGAGCTCATCGTGTAACAAATAAACATAAAAGTTCGCCTAAAATACTCAAAACATCATAAATTTGACGTCACGAATCTAGTAAGTTAGTAAATCAGGTGAATATCGAAAGATGAGAGTAAATAATGAAAACAAAAATCAATTAAACGTCGACTTATTTTTGTTTGCAGCTGGTAGGGATCCTGTCATTCAGCGGAGATTTAGTTTCATTGATTTTTTTTAGTTTTCGCTTATATTCAGTTATTTGATAAATCAGCCGTGAAATTACCAGTCAACTTTATTCTCCCTTCAGTTACTGTACGATTAGCGTGATATTTCCGTTTAAACGTAAACGGAGCGAAAAAATCATAGCAGCTTGTAGAAATATTAAGAAAGAAATCAACTTGTTATAGTTATATGATAACAAACTAGGTCTTCTTTATACCAAATAAAATTAATAAGGTATAAAACACAAGGAAATAACATTACAACAGCATACTTAAAACATTGCTTGTTTCCCATGACTTTGTTGGTTACGGGGTGTCAAACTCTTCACACTATTAATCAACGTAGTGTATTCGAATCCCACTAGGGCGTAATGACTGTTTCAAAAAAAACTATTAAAGTGAACTGTTATCTAAAATTATTCATATATTGATAATTTACAAGAAAACTTAAAACAAAGTCTCAAGTTTTAATTCAACAAAGATAAAAGTATGTGCTTAAAACTACTGTCTTTTATACATTTTAAAAAATAACGAAATGATAGAATATTTAATAAAAGCATTGAACATTTGTCAGACGAATTACATTATAAAATAACTGACCTTTGTTTTCCCTAAAAGCAAAGCGTCCATTTCGCCCTGTGGTTGTGCCTGGCCTACGTCACTTGTCTTTCTTCGTGAAACTTTATCTGATTGGTCCATGGGTTATAAACCCATCCAGATTAAATCACAGCGAAGAAGAAACAGTGCTTATCTAGCATGATGACGTCAATAGCAAGAAGTTACAGTACGCTACTGAATAGTCTTTTTAATCCGTCTGTAGATTTGCTAGGGTAAAAAAAAAGTATTCATTCACCCAACAGATAATTGATAAGAAACTTCTGAAAAAATATTTTTAGTATGTAATTTACAAAAAGTAGTCCTTATAGTACTTATCCAATGACGATGTTACCATGAAGTCTGTAGTATAGAATAAAACGCATTTCTCCCTGGGTCTTACAGTATTAAGTTTCTCTCTTGGTTTTTTCAAGTACGTAAAACATACACGTCATTTTTCATAAGTGAAGTTTCAACTCTTCCTGAGGCATCTTTGTTAAGCACCTGTTACAGGAATGAGAATGAATACGTGAAACAAAGTAAAATAAAATGGTGCCTTTACAATAGTGACTGCGCTGCGATACATTTTTCATCACATGTTTCCGATGATAATCAAATGGAAACAACATAGATATTAATGGAAATAAAACGGTTGGGTTTGTTTTGAATTTCGTACAAAGCTACACGAGAGCTATATGTATTAGCCGTCCCTAATTTACTAGTGTAAGACCAGAAGGAAGGCAGCTAGTCATCACCACTTACTGCCAACGCTTGGGCTACTCTTTTACCAACGAATAGTGGGATTGGTCGTTACATTATAACGCCTCCATGGCTGAAAGGGTGAGCATGGTTGGTGTGACGGGGATTCGAATACGCGACTCTCGGATTACGAGTCGAGTACCTTATCCACCTGGCTATGCTGGGTCCAAATAAAATGAAAATTTCATGAGTTATTAATGACAATAAAATGAGACTGGAGAAAATGAGAATATTAATAAATCGTAATAATTAACCTTCAAGTGGCGGCTCTTACTCGAAACCTTTAACCAGGCTTTTCTGATAAATTAAAAAAGTTTCGTGATGAACGTGTTCAAAATTTTTTTTTGTACTTGAGTTAAGTCTGGATATATATATATATACATACTATAAGTTAAATAATAACGGATAACAGTTATACAATGTAACAAAGTTAAACAATAACGGATGGCAGTTACACGAAGTAACAAAGTTAAATAATAACGGAGAGCAGTCATATAAGATAAAAAACATTAAACAATAAAGGAGCGCAGTTATACGAAGTAACAAAGTTAAATATTAAGGAATAACAGTTATATATATATATAGTAAGAAAGTTAAACAAAACTTGATATCTTAAGACATCGCCAGTCTATAATTTCCCACAAAAGCTAGAATTTCCCGTTTCTATCTGCCATGACTAAAGTTATAGCGATTCTTCGTGCATATTAGTTTTATGGCGTGCAGAGAGTTCAATAAATTTCAAACATATACAGGTTACATCTGGTTTCAATGAGGGGAATGAAATAGCTCGAAATGTATTCTGCTGTTCACTCTACTTAAAATGTTTTGTTCTATTGAGCGCTAATGTAGAATACGGGTAGAACTTGGAAGGAAAAAATCCCTGTCTGGGGATTATCTCTTCCTGCTTATATTTTATTCCGCTTTCCAAATACCTCAATTCTAGTAATAAATATTTATTTACAGTCTATCTCTTGCTTGTAACGTCTGCTACATAAAACACCAACTGTTTATTATAGGATGATGTACTGGGTGTTAGCAATAACTATAGAATGAAGTCCTTTAGAGAAAAAGTAACAATACGTTGTGAGTATATGAACTAGCATCGAGTTTACAAGATCTGATTTTGTAGAAATGAGGTCACAACTAGATTCTATGACTATGTGGTGAGTACATAATACGATCATCATATACTAATTTGGCTTAGAACAGAGTAGTAATTAGATAATGCAGCTTAGTACCGAATGTGCATTACAGTTATCTAGTTTAGCACTTGGTGATGAGATACAATAATCTGGTTCAGAATTTAGCACCGAATGTAAAACACAGTTATCTGGCTAAGTGCCGAACGTGGAATATCTTCGCTCCTAATGTGGCAGACTACCTTTTGGGTGTGGAACACGGTCATTTGGTCCATAATTGTGTATAAATTAGACAACTTGTCTCAAGTGGCTTAGTATCAAAAATGTAAAATGTTTACTTAACTTAGTAACGAGCATGGAGTAGAATAATTTGGTTTAATAGTTCAGCCGAATAAGGAACGTAATCATCTGGTTACGTGCCGAACATCAAATAGGACTGGCTTTGCTCCAAGTGTGGAACACGGTAAGGTGAAGAAAACGACCATATGATCAGATGGTTTTGATCTGGGTACAAATTAAATTACCTGTTGTAGAACTGGGTGTAATATCGCTTGGTTTGGCCTCGAATGTACAACGCGATCACCTGGCTCAGTAATACCGAGTGCAAAATACAATAATTTGGCTTATAACCAAGTATGAAATACAGTAACCTGGCTTAGAATGAGTGTAAAATACAATATCCTAGCTCAGAACTGAGTGTGAAGTTCAATAATACGGCTTAGAACTGAGTGTGAAGTACAATAATCTGGCTTCGAACTGATTACGAAGTGCAATAACCTAGCTTATAACGGAGTGTAAACTACAATAGCCTGGTTTAGAACTGAGTGTTCCATGATTATCTCAGATAATCTTGATTAGCAAGGGCCTGACTGCATACAAATAACCTGTACTTTGTGTGTACAATAAGTTTCCATGAATTATAAATTGATATTCACTAAGATACTATATGTATGTGTACAGGGTATGAAACAATATTTATATATTTGTACTGCGTATACAATTAGATAGTACAGACTTGTACTAGGTATACAACAGCTCCTGTAGAAATGCACCGAGTTTACGACACAATACCATGGTATGCAATGTATGTACAACCATAATCTATAAATTATTATTGTAAGAAAGTAATATATTTAAAAGCAGAACTAGAATCCAGTACGAAAACTTTATTACTGAGTTTATTTCAAAGTATTTTGCAAAATTCTTTAAACCTAATCATGAAAGTCATTTAATAAGAGATTAATACAGAACAGGGCACGTAGTACTTTCTAGCTATCAAACGGCTGGATTTACAAACACATCATCATGAACGACATTAGGCAGTTTGAAAGATGACGTGCCTTTACTTCATCTGGGCCAATGTAGCTTCACAGATCGCACCAAATGGGACTAAAATTGCTAGTCTTAACGATTATTAACAAAGTTCACGAAGCTACAATCGCTGCAGCATATATATATATATACACCAACTATAATACGTCTTAAGCCTAAGGAGAGATTCATTGCCAGATTTATCAAAGTATGTAACAGTAAAAAAAACACCAACAAAATCCAAGGTTACCTGTTCCATTATAGAATCGATGTTTAGATGTTACTTACATAATTTACTCCACTCTGCATATAAATGTGACATCTTATAACAATCAATAATCAAAACGAGGAATAAACATATATATTTATTAATTATCTAGACATTTAGTCTTTATCTAAACATTTCTATTATATTTCCAAAAGTTGTTGATTTTTTACGAAGAACATTCAACCACACACAAACACAGAAAAAGGAATTTTTGCCACAAATATTTGTTCTAAAAGTAACTCTGAAAATCCAAAGAGCTTCAAGTTATTCACAACTCAAAAGCCAAAAACAAACTTCATTATTTGGTTTTGTTGTGTGTGTTTTTGTTTGTTTTTTGTGATAAAAGATCAACGAAAAACATGCTTCGAATATCTTATTAGAAAGGTATAACCGCTCGTTGGTTTTGATCTTCTTAGATCACACTAAAAGTTTCGCTATCTTTCGAAGAAATAGATGTGTGAGCACAGCTTTACACACAAAATAATGTCAACAATTAATTGTTTTTCCGATACGAACATTCTTATTGGTATCAGGATCATGTGGTTCATTTTCAGAGGCCTGGCAAGGCCAGGTGGTTAGGGTGCTCAACTCATAATTTGAGGGTCGTGGGTTCGAATCCTCATCACACCAAACATGCTCGCCCTATCAGCCGTGGTGCCGTTGTAATCTTGATATTCGTTGGTGAAAGAGTAGCCCAAGAGTTGGCGATGGGTGGTGATGACTAGCTGCCTTCCCTCAGGTCTTACACTGCTAAATTAGGGACGGCTAGTGCAGATAGTTCTAGTATAGTTGTTCACGAAATTAAAAACAAACCACATGTTTATTAAATGTAAAACACACATGCAAGGATGAAATCAGACTCCTTTAAAGAGCTGTAGGAGTTCATCATTGACTGCTTTAGAGAGTTTAATGTTTGCCCAGATCTGAATCTGAAAGAACACAGGATATTACTCGATGATTTCTGGCAAACCTACTTTTAATAAGTTTATACTGTAGTTTGTTGACATTCAAACCAAACCTGAAAGCTGGCATGACAAGATTAGAGACACGCCGCCAACGTGAATATTTAATGATATTATTTTACTAGCTTATTAACTCGTACTTTGATCTTGCATGAGTTAAACCCACTCCCACACCAAGCCATTGATCGATAACGTATATAATTATTTTGTTTGATACAAACATAAAATATCGTACAACTTCCTGCAATACAACCATCTGCGAATAGTTGATTAACATGTCATGAACCATGCGGACTACCTTGGTCATTCGAGATTTTAAAACCTATTACACATATCTAAATGTTTGTTGTCAAAACTGTTTTTCCTTTTTTCTTTAACATAATAGTTTGCGATTATGAGGAGTAAGACATTATCACAAGAAACAGGAAACGTCAAATTGTATGTTACAAGCTGATACATCTGTCCTTCGTCCAGGTTAGGAACATCCTGATTTACACATCATTTATTTATAACATGACATACTATTACAGTACTCACTATTACCTCACTTCTCAATATGTGTGTTATTAAAACATGGTACACACTGTGTGATTGTCAGAGTGACTTTCTACAAAGAGGTAGCTGGTGAAGTAATGGCAATATGGACGCTTCCTGTAGCTCGCTTTCAACATCCGGGTCTTGAACTGACAATCACTGACATCAGAAATGTTTAACGAGAGGAAGTTGTGAGGGCACAGGTCAAAGTAGGAAATGGATAGAACTCAAGAAACGGCTCTTTGAGGTGGATGTATTAGTTCAAACTTCATTTAAGTTTGTGTTATTATGATAGTGGCGACCATTTTGTCATCACATTCCACCATAGAGGGTGCTCGCGTGCTTTTGGAGATATATAAGACGCTTTTGTGCCTTCTCTCCACACAGTGTGTTATGTTATGTTAAAAAATTTAAGAGTTTTTTGGTGTGGTGTTAGGACGTAGTGCCATCTATAAATACAGTCAGCGTAAACGTATGTCAAATATAATAACTGCTAAATAACAGTAATAATGGCTGGGGATAGAAAACCCCTCAATAACATGTTCCTATTTCCATTTTATCTTTCCGGAAACTTTGTTTGATATTGGCCAAGCGAAATAGAAGTAGTTAAGTAACAGACAAATAGACAGACACATAGATATTGTATGTGTGTATGCTTTAAATATAGACTGAGACAAATAGTATGAACGCAGTAACTCCTAACATGAATATGTATTTTTAGGATAAGGCTAAAGTGATACACTTACGAGTGAAGTACTATTTTCTTCTTTTCTTTCATCGAAGTTTCAGTATGATAGCCTCATTAGTTTTGTCTTTTTTGATATTATTACCGTAGTTTTTAGCACAACAAGTTTAATTCTTTCGATTGTAAAACAAAACCGCGATAGTGTGTTCCAAAACGAGCTGCTTCTCGAATCTACAAAACACTTTAATAATTCTGTATCTCACATCTGCAACAGAGGAAAATTAAACAAATATGGTCTACTGTTTCTCTTAATAAAATAAAAAGTGGTTTACCGATAAAGGCGACAAATAGTTTATATTAACTTTTTTATAAAGTCTATTGATAACGAACGATGTTAAGTATTATAAAAGAGTATCGTATGTATCTTACTAAAAAAATTGATGAAGTACCGATGAGTACTTTTAAACTAGTAAATTAATTTGAAAGAAGCCTCGAATACTTGTGGATTCTACGGTTTACGAAACTGCGTATTAGAGCAACTGCTTATCAAGAATAATACGCTACTAAGTCGTCGGTGTATAAAATATAGGCCTGTTTCTTTTCTTGCGGTTATGATAAGTAAAATCAACCAAGCAATATCTTTATGTTATGATTAGTCCAAGGAGATTGTTTGTTTGTTTTTTGAATTTCGGGCAAACCCAGCTATCCTTAATTTTGCAATGTAAAGCTAAAGGAAAGGCAGCTAGTCATCACCACCCACAATCAACTCTTTTACCAACGAATAGTGGGATTGACCATAGTATTATAATGCCCCTACTGTTGAAATGGCAAGCATGTTTATGTGTTATGGAGATTTGAACTCGCGACCCTCGGATTACGAGCCGAGGGTCTTAATCACCTGGCCATGCCGGGCTATTGCAAATGGAAGGAAAGTAAAATGATATAAATAAAACTTAAATATTGCTTAAAATCTGGATGCTAATAAACAAGCACAGATTTTAAATTAAAAACTTAAAATGTGGTGAATCGGAAAATGATTTTGCAATCCCAATTTAATAAATAATTTTTAAAATAATAATAATTCATAAACATCAACATATTGTTTGATGATTCGTCGCATTTATTTCACTATATTTTATGGTTTTGATAAAATTCATTTTAAGCCTGTAATGGACGAATCATGAATATTCTAAAAAAAGAGGTTGTTAATCTGTTTTCAGAGATGACAAGCAACCTTTCTTTGTTTCAGATTACTGGAAGTAACAAATGAAAGTTGTGTATGTTAGTCAGTAATGTGTAGCTCAATTAATTTCTTTCTGATATCTTATAACGCAAAAGCATTTAGTTTACATACTTCAAGATAGGTGCGATACAGACAATCTGTTAGATAAATTTGCGCTCAACAACTAAACAAAAATTAAATTGTAAACAAACAAACAAAAAACATTTATCGCAAATTTATTCGATGCATAAGGAGAATATTTCGGAAAAGGAGGTGTGTCTTTAGAAAATAAATTCTAGTAAAACTTAAGTTGTTCCAATTAGATAAACAAAAACTTGGACTATGTGTAGCTTATATAGTTGATAACAACATCTATGGTAAATTACATGTTTTTTTAACTGGAATCACCCATTATTTTAGTACTACTTACAAGTAAATACAATTACACTTGACTACTTTAGGTCCCACTAAACATGCTCGCCCTTTCAGCCGTGGGGGCGTTATAATGTTCGATCAATACCACTATTCGTTGGTAAAAGAGTAGCCCAAAAATTAGCGGTGGGTGGTGATCACTAGCTGCCTTCCCTCTATTCTTACACTGCTAAATTAGGGACGGCTAGCGCAGATAGCTATTGAGCAGCTTTGTGCAAAATTCAAAAATAACAAATACAAGCCCCCCAGTGTCTCAGCGGTATGTCTGCGGACTTACACGCTAAAATCCAGGTTTCGATACCCGTGGTGGGCAGAACACAGATAGCCCATTGTGTAGCTTTGTGCTTAATTCAAAACAAAAACAACAACAAATACAAAATTGACTACTTTAATCATTACGTAAAGGCGACTAAGTATGATTACTTTAGTCACTATGTAAGTGCAATTACGCCTGACTACTTTAGTCAATTGATAAATACAGCTATGTTTGACAGCTTTAGTCAGTAAATAAAAACGGTTAAGATCAAATAGTTTAGTAAGTAAATAGGTTATGTTTGACTACGTTAGATAGTAGCTAAATAAGGTTACATTTGATAATTTTAATTAGTAAGTAAATACGGTTACGGTTGACAATTTTAATTAGTAAGCAAGTACGGTTAAACTTGACAACTTTTGTGAGTATGTGAATACAGTTACGTTTGACTAATTTAGTCAGTATGTTATCAAATAGCACTCCCCAATATGTCCATAGATACGTCGACAAATTTAAAATGTGTCAGTTTTATGTCTCTTTGTTCTGGTTATTATTTTTTTTTACTTGTAACTCAAAACTGTTTACAGTTACTCAGTTTCACACATAAGGATTCAGTCTCAGGATACCTCATCGTACTCATGAAGCTACTTCCAGATCTGTGTACCAGGAAACATTTGACAGTATTTAGCACCAACACAAAACAAAGTTCAAAGTTTTGGCCAAAAAACGCAAACTTACTAGGCAGGGGTTTAGTTTAGAGAGAGAGAAATCAGAAGAGTTCTCTCTCCAACTGGGGTGTTCAGGAACATTGTGGTTCCTCTTCGTCCCAAAGTTTTTGCCAAAATTCATATACTGTTAATTTAGTGAACAAAAAATCAAGAGGCGAATGGTGTTTGTTGGGCACTGTTATTCCCAAAATTATTTCTTGATCTCACTCGGAGAATAGTAAAAGTTAAAACGATACAGAAAGAAATTTTCACAATCGTTTATTTTTAGCATGGATATTTTTGAAAGGAAATAAAACAGAGGTAACTATAAACTACAATAACCCAACAGATGTTTGATACAATGTAAACGTGATGATACTAAACACTGAAAACAAATTACACCAGACCTCGTTTTGTACTTTGTGCTTACTATACCAGCCCCTGTTTCTATGCCTTTATTTATTACACTAGCCCCTATTTTCATGTGTTTTGTACAATACCAGATGCCTGTCTTTGTGTATAGCAAACTACACCCTTATTTCTGTGTTTTGTGTAGCATACCATTCCCTTGTTTTTTTCTGTATATTTCATGGCAGTCTATATTTTATTACTTTGAACAAAACCATATAAACTCTGTCTCTGTATTTTATGTACCCCATACCCCTTTCTTTATGTATCTTGTGCACCAACCATTTACAGTCCCACATTTCTTTCGTAGTGAGTGTTTTTAATTGGTTTTGGATTTCCAGAAATATTGTTAACTTGTAAAATTACTGCAAAAGTTGATGAAATATTATTTACCTGTAATGTTACTGAAAAAGCTGATGAAAGCTTTGGAAAGAAATTAGTACTAATGCATCATTTAACAGCGTTCTGTTACAATACAAGACATGGAGTTTTTACAGTTTTAAAAAACTCTGTTCGCTGGTTACAGAGCTACATAGCCTCACTAAGTTCTGAAAACAGCTTACGTAAGCAAGCAAGATGGCAGGAGTTTTTTGGAAGTGTTTTATTAGTGTCGTGCAAACATTATAACTACTATGTGAGTTGTGTAAATCACGGATGTAAGAGTTAAGTCCAACGTTTAATGGTTTTCTGCAGAATAACTTGGCTTGCTATGAATCCAGGACATGCTATTAAATTTTCTCAAGTTGACAAGAAAGAAACGATAACTCAGTAAAAAAAAAGTATTTGATATATTCGCACCGTGAATTTATAACATCATCAATATTTGGCTGACTCTGATGTATTTCCTTTAAGCGCATCTTGAACATTGCTTAGTATGTGCTTTCTTCTACAAACCACAGTAACACCTAAAAATTCGATCAGAATTGGAATCAGTTTAAAACGTTGCTGTATTTCACTGTATAAAACAAAATAATACCTAAAGACTCAACCTGAGTTTGGAATTATTTAAAACTTTGCTTAGATAAGTATTTCATCACTTACCTGGAACTGGAAATAATTTGGTAAGTTTGAATCTGCAATACCTTTTCTTCATGGTGCTAGAAGTTCTAATCTCTCAGGGCAGGTGCTGTACAGTCGGTGCATAAAGTTGAGCACATTGTATTAATACGATTTGGAGTCTCACCCCAATATTAAAATCATTGTCATTAGGTTTAATAACAAAGCATCTTAACAATAATTCTGCAGCATAGTATTCATTACAAAATGTTCCGTCCTAAGACATTCATGTCCAAAACGCACCACACATACTCGCATGGCTCCATAATCCATTTTGTGTGCGAAGTCCATACTTTCTCATTCCCATTTAAACAGTACAATCACATAGAAATCGATGGGCGCCACATCCAATAATATGATCGACATGAATTAATTTTCCAGCTGTTTAGAGTATGTAGTAGTTGAAGGATAGATATGCTTGAAAGCATTATCATATTAAACCCATATCCTTCTTTAAACTAAACACTTCTTTAGTAGACAAGAAATTCTTTTTTGATTATGTTGGGTACTGTTGTCCAGTGACATGGATGACTTTTGCCATTAGCCTTTGAATTCTTGGATTCTTGTGTTACAAGATGCTGCACTTTGCTTAACACGCCAGAGGTACGACTCGTTGCAAATCTCTTCCCGAGTGGTTCTAATGTTCCAAGTTCATCCACATTTGTTGATTTTACAATGTCATTTTGTATTAGGGATAACCAGGTCTTAGAAATTCCAAATCTTCAAACCTGAACACATCTTTATAATATGAGAGCATAAATATTTTGTATTAAAAATGACTGGTATTTTATGACTTCCGAAAAACGATCAGTTTTTGGTGACATCCCACTACCTACGATGACTTAACAAATATTATTCAAAATGTAGTTCTGATACATATAGTTCTAACGCTACTATATATATATTGTTGCTCTCACATGACTTACTGTGATGCGTATTGAAAGTGCATTTAATTTAACGCACTCGACTTTCTTTATGTGTACCTATGACAGTGAAAAGGTTAAATATGCATTAGAAACAATCTTTTTAAGCATACTATAAAGTTTTAGTGGATTATGTGTTACAACTTACAGTCTATGTACAATGCCAACAATGTATAAAGTGTTTTAACATATATATATATAAATAAATACTGTTAAAGTTTTTAACTCATTGTTTAATAGCTAATTGACATTTAAAAACAATGCTCATACATTTGATATGGTTATTCAATTATATATCCAACAGCCGTATATGAAGTGTATTTTATAAGGAATTCATCGAGCAACAGTGCAAAGTGTCAGTACTGTTAGTTGTTGTTGTTGTTGTTTTGAATTAAGCACAAAGCTACACAATGGGCTATCTGTCCTCTGCCCACCCCGGGTATCGAAACCCGGATTTTAGCGTGTAAGTCCGCAGACATACCGCTGAGCCACTGGGGGGCTGGTACTGTTAGTATACCTAAGACATATATAAACGTGAATCCGTCTTTCAGACATATTTTTAATAGTTGGCATTTGAATTGTGATCATAAGTTATACTCTGATATCATGTCTAATGTCGAAATACAAAATCTGGAATATTTGTTCGTATTATGTAACTCTACAAATAACTTTTTACAACTTTTAATATTTATATAAATCAGTTAAAAACACAGTCATAACGAGAAATGTTTGTTTGTAGGTAAGCATAAACTTTACGTTAAGCCACTAGGGGTATAACAGTTTATACCGGTTCCTTAAAGTCTTTTTGTAAGAAACAGTTACGAAATGCTAGTTCTGTCCCTAAAATTATTGGTGGTGATCACATACTGCGTCATTATTGACTAATATTACGTTCCCGGTTGATACAGTAATTTATGTAAAGAATTTACAAAAACATCGAGCTAATTTATCCGACGTATTTGTTTTGTTTTGAACTCTCGACGACTTTTTGCATTAGCCGTCCCTAATTTAGCAGTGTAAGACAAGAAGGAAGGCAACTAATCATCACCACACACTGCCAACTTTTGGACTATTCTTTTACCAACGAATAGTGGGATTGACCGTAACATTATAACGTCTCCACGGCTGAAAGGAGGAGCATGTTTGGTGTGACAGGGACTCGAACCCGCGACCCTCAGATTACGAGTCGAGTGCCTTAACCACCTGGCCTTGTTCACTCTAAGTCATGAAAACACAAAGCTAGTGAGATCCTTTGGTTCCAGAGTCAAAACTTATTTGTAACAGTTGAGATCAAAATAATAGTTTTCGTAGCTTTAGCTCTATATCAGTGTAAAGACAAAAATATTGCAACTTAACCTGGCAGGAAATTCTTTATTCCATGATCGACGGTTGAACAAACTTCTTTGTGATTATAATGGCATATTTCCAAAACTGTATAGTCATAGTTCACCCAAGTGTAAAAAACATAAAGTCGTTATATGATTAAAGAAGGAGGACATTCACGTTTTCGCTACGTCAGAATCTTTAGACAACACGATCTCCAACAGAAAACCATCATGAAAAGTAAAGTAAAATAAATGATTTTACTTACCTATATAAAAACAAAGGTTTAAATAAGGTGACCGCGTGATAAACGTTTATAGCGTTTTCCTTAAAACAATAAAATATTTAGTAAATTGTAGAGAACCGTGAAAATGATTACGTAAAATCGAATGTAGTGTATTATTTGAATGGTGAGCTTTAGAATATGTGCTTAATGTGTCAATGGTTATAACTGAATACATTAACAAAATGTAAAACTAGTTTCAACAAGACACCTAAGCACATTTTATGGATGTAATATTACTAAACTCTGGATGTTGTAAGTTCCAAATTTACAACTCACTGTCTGTAGTTCACACGTTTAAAATAGAATCATGGCACGTTAAATTCCTTACACTTAGCACAAATAAAATAAAACTAAAAATAATAGTAATAACATTGTAAATACTGAACAGAATTGCGTGAAACTCAACAATGTCGTGGAAACTGTTGAGAAATGTTTGTTTTGTAAAACACTTTAACTAAGCGTGAGAGTGTCTCATCAGTTTCTTAAAATGTTAAGTGGAGATAGTTAGATACGTGTAAAAGAACTGAATGATATCTAAACACTAAAAAAATGTTGTTGGTTTTTACATGGTACACAGGAACTGCTGATGACATAAAATTCAACTACTTGGTCCAAATTGTGTGTCTTTTGCAATGGCGCGATATGTAATAAAGATTTTCCAAGTAACTGCGTAGTAACATATACGCTGTTCTCACAACTGGGAGTGGTCATTGTCTAGCGCAAGAAAGATAAATATAAACGTAAACAAAGTATGGTTGGCTGGTTTAGCGCAAAACTACATTAATGGCCAGTTGAGTTCTGTCCAGCGCAAGGAATCGAGCCCCGGATTTTTAGTTCACTACCGTGTGTGTGTGTGTGTAAACTGACAGGCAAGTATATGTTTAGTCTAAAACTAATCGTCGATTATAACTCACCCACACACACAATAATAATAACATGAAACTAAAGACAACCTAAACTTCTATTAAAAATTAGTCACGGGGGCTGAAGATAAAATAAGTTATTTATAAATATAAGTTATTATTATTATTAAAAACATTGGTTACACTGTAAACCTATCAGTCTGATTCTTCTTCTGTTAATGGTATTTTTCACTGTAACCCCAATAACACATTTATATTTTTGGCAAAGCTATTTAGGCTGTCTGTTACCGTTTTGACTGTTTGAAGGCAGTCAATCAGTGACACCTGAAGAAACTAATTATCGCTGTTATAAAGTACTAATGGGGAATATGTTGTGGTATTGTACGGATTTTAATCACAATCTCCAGTTCCGAAATCCAGAGCTCTACCACAGGGCCAAACAGCATCCAATTTCCAATAGCTCTCTACTTGGTGGTATTAACACAGCGAAGTAGAACAAATGTAAGATACCAGCATTCATACATAATGTTCATAAATATTGATGAACTGTTTGTTTTTGTTAAGCATAAAGCAGTACAATGGACTATCTGTATCTGTGCTGTACCCCCTATAGGAATCGATCCGTGATTGTTAACATAATTGTTTTGTTGTGAACTCTCGACGGCTTTTTGAATTAGCCGTCCCTAATTTAGCAGTGTAAGACTAGAGGGAAGGCCAACTAATCATCACCACCCACTGCCAACTTTTAAATTACTCTTTTACCAACGAATAATGGTATTGACCGTCACATTATAACGTCTCCACGGCTGAAAGGGTGAGCATGTTTGGTGTGACAGGAAATCGAACCCGCGACCCTCAGATTACGAGTCGAGTGTCTTGACCACCTGGCCATGGTGGGCCTCACGATAGAAGTCAGTTCGGTCACAGTTTGTTTCATACACAAATACATTTGCATGTTCTTGAAAAACTGACTTATTTTGCAATGTTAAATCACGCGTGTTTAGATTATGATGACTTTATGCAAATAAACTAGAAGAATAATGATGTGAGACCGAACAGAAACCGTTCCATTCAGTCTCATTGTCCTACAAGAAACGTATTCAGTACGTCAATCAGTTCTAGGAACAGTTCCAACATGACGGTACTCAACAGATTCTATTCATTTTTCTTATTTCTGTATATAACATTAATGACAAACTATCTCCATATTCGATAAATGCAATCTGAAAAGAAAACTTAACAAAACAACAGAAAACGTGTAATTATAATATGGTTGGACGTGCTAAATAATTAAAAAGCACATTTACACATTTATTTGACCAGCATATAAATATTATGTTACACTTTTGATTGAAAAACGTTACCATAAAGCACAGCCAACAGTATCTTCAGATGAAGTGTTAGTTGTGAAGCTCGCACAGTAAACCTATTCCACATCTGACAGATGTTTAATTTGGTTTGACAGAAAGCAGCTAGTGATAGTTATCACCACTCACCACCAACTCATGGATTGACTGTCACAATAAAACACCCCATGGTTGAAAGATCGATTATGTCTGGTGACGGGGACTTGAACTAGCGATCCGCAGATTGCGAGTAGAGCGCCCTAACCCTCAGACCATGGAAAACCTATTTTAAACTTCAAAATATAAAGAATATACTGAATGTCCCCTTCAAATATTTCAGTTCGTATGCGTGAGTGACATATAATCAAAAGTCTCAGTTCTAATTATTAAAATTACAACTATCTATCACACAAACTTTGAAACAGATGATAATATAATCAGAGGTCATGTGATCATAAAGTATTAACAATATTAACGTAGTGGACAAGTGTACGACGTTGAATATCTCAAACTATGAATGATTTACATTTCTTTACAAACAGGCTTTCTTTTATTCACAGACTGCGACTTAATTACCGAAGAAAAACATAAAAAACAACAACAATTTTAATAGATACTCGTGTTTAATTAGCTTTCAACCAAAGGTTTTGTGTTTCCCATAATTTGACAAAGTATAGCAAACCATATATACTTAAAATGCGTATTTTAAGCTCGTTTGTAAAATAATGACGCTATCAATCATTTTTATATACATAATGACTTAAGCAGTTATCTCTCTTTCTATATAGATATATGAGTAAATATATATATAATAATGACTCTATCAATCATGTTCCTATACGAACATAGAGTGCTGTGGCATTAAAATATATCATTTACATTATCTCTAGTGATCTCTATACACAGACAAAAATTTTTGCACAGCTTTAATTCATAACGTATGTCTCGTGCTTCTGGTGTGTCTGTGTTTGTTTGTTTGTAATTAAGCACAAAGTTACACGATATCATCTGCCCACCACTGGGATCGAAACTCGGTTTATAGCGGTTTGGTTTCGCAGAACTACCAGTGTGTCAATTTGTAAGTAGGAAACAGTAGTTTTAATTATGACATGTTTTATAACGAAAAAATTGGGAATAAGAACTGAACGTTTCGTTATTGGATTTTTTCTTTAAAATACACGGAAGTAAAAAATTACTGTTGCATTTTAAACAGCATATGCTTGCTCTTCACTGACGACAGTTTGTTTCCTTTAAACAAGACAGAGCATGCGTTTGAATCGATTATGTTCGATAAGTATCTACGTTGCCTGAGTGAACCACACATTGTACAGTGCACTCATTATCAACATCTCAGAAAACTAAAATATTGTTTATATTTTGATAACTTTGAAACGGGTTCAAAAGAAATGGAAACACAGGCAGGCAAGAAATAAAAATCAGTTGTTGAAAAAGGATAATATGGGATACACGAACGTATTAGTCGAGGGAAAGGCTATCGTTTTAAAAACAAGACGGCTTGCATTTTTCAGATACAACGAATATAATGTTTACTTTCAACAACAATACGGAAATAGCCGCTATATTTGATATACCGAAAGATGGGATTCCCGCTCTTAGCATAGATCAGTACTACGTGAACTACTTACCACCGTAATAGTCCATTTATTAACACGAACACTGTTCCAAAATGGCATATTTTCAAGCCATACATCTCTTTTGTCATTGGCCGATTGATAATTGCTAGTAAAATATTTAGTATACCATTATCAGGAGCAATACCGGCTATATCTGGGGCTCTGATTCCGAAAAGCATATAATTTCAGAAAGACGGTCAGTGAATGTTTAAACAGTCGACTTTTTAGGAGCCATAGGCTCTTAATGAATAGATGGAAAACAGTAACAAGTGATTACTACACTTACAATAATGACCCACGTGGTGTGTGAGGTATTGTTTGTGCCCGCCATGGGTATCGAAACATGACGTGAACCTGAAAAACAATAGTTACATGAAACGCCGTTTTAATAAATTTACGTGTTTTTTTTTTAATTCTACGTTACATTTGCTCATTAGCGGTGAGGCTGGAGTCACTGTTAACGCGTGCTTCCATATTTTGACCTGGTAGCGAAATACTCAGAATAAAGAACAGTCTTGTGAATAACTATCATGAATAATTGTTACTTCAATTTTAAGTTCAATAATGACGAGGAATTGGCATCAGATTTGAAAAGTCGTTCTTGCGTCAAGGGTATTAAAAACGATACATATACTGAGAAGCGTATCGTCAAACTGTTACACATCCGAGAAGTTCTTGTAGTACGTGTTAAGAATGTTTTACTTCAGTACAAAAGTAACTGGCAGCAAATTTACTTTGTGAATTTTGTAGCTGTTGAACAGAGTTCGATACCACAAAACATTTCCCAGCTCTTTAAGCTGTGGTGTGTTATAAGTGTGAGAGTCAATTATCCATTAGCGTGAATCGTAGATGGTATGGTAGTGCTGACTGGCTAGTCTCTTTCCTGTAGTCTATCGTTTCAAAATTAGGGACAGATAGCTCTCGAGTAGTCTTGCGCGAAATTCTACGAACAACAACCCACTGGTCAGTAGTTCAAATCAAGGACAGCGCAGATAATCTTAGTAAATTTTGCGTAAATACAAATGCATTTTCAACTGTAATAATTTCTATACGTTTAATTTATATGAATTCAAACAACAAGGTGCAGTCTGACGAAAACATAAAATTTAAAACACACCATTGTGCAAAAGAATACGATATAGTTCCATGATCCTAAACCAGAGTCTAGACATAATAATTTTAGGAGATAATGGTAATATATTCTGTGTGCAATATCTGAAAGAAACTGGGCCACCCAGTTATCGCAGTAACAATGAACGATTAATATATTCTTTTTGCCTCTTAGCAGTCCAACGTTAAGCATGAGTTATAATGCTAAAAACAAGATTTCGAGTCTCATCTTTGGCAAAATACAGATGACCTATTTTGTGACTCTGCTCTTAAAAACAAATGAACGAAAATATATTTCACAACTCAGGCCAAATTTTACGACCAGGCTTTCTAAGTTACTTTTATTCTGACTGGTGTCATGATTTTAAGAAAGGGTAGATGGTTCATATGTGAATTACAGTAAGTGTTATGTACCAGTTTAACCAAGGCAACATTATCTGCCTTTACAAAAAAGGTATTGTTTGTTATCAAATTTCGTATCATGAAAATAAGACTTGGATTTTTGATATCTGGGTCTTGATGTATCTATATCAAATTTAGTATAGTTAACTGGAGGAAAACCAAAGAGGACCTTTATCATTAAATTAGAATAATCAAGGAGCAGATTATTTTCATATGTCCCTGATAGAATATAGTATTTGCATAAGATGTATAATAATTATCACATATATGATACTGGACTAAAATTCTGAGCGAATTTTTTGGATCTTTTTTATTTAAACTAAAAAAAAAGAAGGTGCTTTGTGCAAACATCGTACTATAAGATAGTGAGTTAATAAATGAATTCATCTGGAATTTCCATTGGAATACCATTTAACAATATGCAAAAATGTGTACAATTACCGATTTTCCAGTATATATTATTTTACTTTACTCATCATCATGCACAAAGTTGAACAAAAACGTGCCGTCTTATCTGATTAATGGATGAATATTTGCTGCAAAGTTCTTATCAATGCTATATGTGTAGTTGCCAGTTTGTTTGTTGAACTTCGCGCAAAGCTACACGAGGGCTATTATCTGCGATAGCAGTCCCTAATTTAGCTGTGTAAGACTAGAGGGAAGGCAGTTAATCATTACCACACACTGCCAACTCTTTAACTACTCTTTTACGAACGAATAATGAAATTGACCGTCACATATAACACCCCCACGGCTAAAAGGGCAAGTATGTTTGGTGTGAGGGGGAATCGAACCTGCGACCTTCAGATTGCAACTCGAGCGCCCTAGCCACCTGGTCATGCCGAACGGTAGTTCAGCCACCAGTTTAGATTTCATTTCTTTGAGTTGCACGCTCAGTTTTCTTCTGGCCACACCTTTTTCACGCCTTAGGTTTTTTTAATCAGATTGATTGAAGAGGGTTCACATTTTTGTTGATTTGAAATTATATTTCAAACTTAAAATAATAAACAAACCAGTGTGTGGTATATACAGGATACTCGACTCGCAATATACGGGTCGCGAGCTCAAAGCCCGTCACCAACTATACTTGCTATTCCAGTCAGGAGAGCATTATAATGTGACTGTAAATCCCACTTTTCGTTGGTACAAGATCAGCCCCAAAAGATGGTGCTGAATTGTGGATAGTCCTAGAGTAGCTTTGCGTAAATTAAAAAAAAACTAACATAATTACTTAAATTTACTAGCTATTTTTAATATATTGCATCACCTCACTGTAACAACCACATAGGAACGTCTACACCTTTCACGCTATCTTTTATAGATTCGCGTTCATCTCGAAAAAGTTGAAATTATAAAACACAATACACTGTAACAGGTTTCAAGTATCGCATTACAAGTTTTTCTTTGAATCTCGTTCGCAGCAACATCAATGATCATCACTACACACTGCACTATTTAGCCTACTTGTGTTACGCTTTTAGCACTATGCTCATTAGATGATGAGTGTTGTGAAAGAGAGCGTTTCCCATAAAGTTCTTTTGACCTATAAACTTTGTATTTTGTTCAAGATGGTCTGTACCATTTTGACACCACCTTGGCTTTTTCGCAACCCAGAATTTTCTTCCTAAATTTCTTGGATTATAACAATACACCTTGATATATGGCAGTAAAAGGTGATATAGATGTGGGACGTTGTGGGCTTGAGCACCCAAATCGCGCTCTCCCAATTTCTAATCTTTTTATGTGAGACTAGCAAATTGGAGGTTAAGGCTGATAAACGGTGTATCCCCACCGCAATGTGGGTTCTACTTCTTCAGTCACCTCCAAAACTTGGATATCTTTTATAATCCCCACGTTGTAGCTTGTACCCTATAGTCTTTTTTTAAAAAATGCAGCGTATTTTGTTTCATTTGATGTGTTTTGTTCTGGCTTAAAATTTTATTAGTTGTAATATATATATCAGAACAACTTATAAACCAAACTAACAAAAATCGGATTCTCATCAAACATTTTCAGACACATACAAGAGGCAAACTTGTTTTTTAAGAAAATTATTGAAATATCACTCAAACACTAAAATAATGTAAAACTAAAAATTGTCGTCAATAATACTTCAATCATGCAATTGAAAATAGACGTAGGAATTTCGAAATATGAAAAACTAGTCGACAAGAATTTCGAGATGAAGGAATTGATGAGAAATTAACTATTTTGTTCGTTTTTTAATTTCGCGCAAAGTTACTCGAGGGCTATCTGCGTTAGAGGGAAGGCAGCTAGTCATTACCAACCACCACCAACTCCTGGGCTACTCTTTTACCAATGAATAATGGGATTGATGGTACTTTATAAGGCCCTCAAAGGGCGAGGATGTTTGGTGCGACGGGAATTCAATCCTGGGACCCTCAGATTACAAGTCTCACGGCTTAACCCACCTGGCCATGTCGAGCTGAAATACAGACGAAGCACTCATATTACAAATATCCAGTTCCTATAGTTGTAATCGAACTTTGTCATTTTTATTCTAATTTCTTAACTCAGGATAACCTTATTTCTACAAAGAGTATCAGATAGGCACACTTTATAGAGAGGAGATTGGCAGGATACGTCACACAGTAACATTAAATCTATTTAAACAAACTAAGTGTAAACTAAGATATCAAGGGACTATATATAAAATTAATATAACAATAGTTTTATTTATTTGTAAAGACAAACACATGCTTTAAATGAACACTGGACGGTTGCCTTTCTCTGGAGTCATGAATCAATTCTTTGACCTTCGTCCCTCGAAATGTCTTTTCTTTAACCAATTCACATGATATCCCGTGTAGACTATTTAATCTAACGTTTCTTACTCAATAATTGGAAAAACAAAACGTCAGATTTACCCATAGCTACTAGCGCTACTCAAGTTCTGGCCATTTCTCATTTAACACAGGGAAGATAGTAATTTCTAGAGATCACCTTAATTGAATGTGAAGGCCAACTCTGTTGTCTACATTCTTCGACAAGTGCATAACTAGCCACAGGCAGAACAGATACTAATCTCCAGAGAACAACAAAAGAACAAAGGAACACGCGATATAAACTCTGTTTTGACTCATAACAAACGCAAATTTTCACATTAAGAGAAGACTTATATGCAGGATTTTTGTACTTATAAACAATCTTAAAATTTTTCATGACGAGAAACCCACTTGAAAGAAAAATGCATCTCAGAACGTTTGATATATGAAAATTAACACTTTCACTGATAAAGCAGAGAACAATGTTTTGACCTTCTAGGTCATTTTCAGAAGATGGCCTTGGAAAGTCAAAACGTTGTTCTCTGCTTTATTAGTAAAAGTGTTAATATCCATACCAGCCGTTCTGAGATAATGCAATCTTAGAATTCATCAATTTTGATATTTTATTTTTCTTATTAAAGAAGTATTTAATTTCACATAACTGTTTTATCTCCCAGATGTCTCTCTAACTATACAGGTTCTACAATTAAAGCCCCGAGTTTGAAAACATACTGATTTTTAGATATATAAAGTAGTCAAATATAAAACACTCATTAAATGAATATGATGAACCACCAAATAGAATTATTTTTAATCACTGCTATGGTTGATCTTGAATTACAGTAAAAATTAGTTTTAATAAAGAGAGTTGAATTGGAATTACAGGAAATTATTGTTGTTGTTGAATTAAGCACAAAGCTATACAATGGGCTATCTGTGTTCTGACCACCACGAGTATCGAAACCTGGTTTTTAGCGTTGTAAATCCGCAGACACACCGCTGAGCCAGTGGGGGCGTGAAAGGAAATGAATAGTGCCACATAAGTACTTTCACTTTTATAAAGTCTCTACTTCTGACGTGGGTTTTCAGAAGTGTAAATAGTTAGTGTTTACTAATAATATTATCAATCGAATTCGATATTGATTCAAAAGTATGTTATATGGATGTGTTAGTAATAAAAAAGTAGGTGGATGTTTTAGTGTATGCTCATGTTGATTGTCTATTTGTAATAAATGTTAAAGTTGCTAGATGTTAATTTAATCAGTGTGCAACCAACATAAAACGGTAAAATACAGAAAATTTCTGTTAATTTGTTCTCATAAGGCTTAAAAATAAAACTCCATGTTAGGGTTAAGGACATAATGAAAGACCAATTTAACTGGAACTAACTGAAAGTCGATGTCTCTCTCACTCTGCACACTTAAATGGTGACAATTAAATATTTTAATATTTTTTTGTGAATTTACTTTGTTATTTGTTGGAGAAATATTATAGTTTAGTTCTTTTACGTGCGACATCAGTTTTAATAATTTTGTCCTCCGTTTTGTTAGGCTTATGGTGAATATAACTTATGATTGTTATGACTTATTCTATCATAATAATTGTTGAATTCCCTTGTACACTAAATTTAAATGATTATGGAGTCAAATTATAATCATTTTATGAAATATAAGAGGGATCACTAAGAAAGATATGTTTTCATGTAATGACTGGAAGTTGTTTTACTATTGCTTCAACATAAAAGTTATAATTCTTAGCTTATCGAAAAGTAATAAATACGACAAAATATTTATTAGAATTTTTAGGAAAAGAGAAATAAAATTATGCCGACATTTCTTAAAGTAGGTACTTCAGGTTATAAACATTCAAAAACACACATCCGAATTCACATTTAATTACTGAAAGGTGAAATATAAAACAGAAGTGTTTAATACACAATATAATGATAGTTTAAGTAGAAATTCAAAAAGAAAGATAAAGAGAATAGCTTTAAAAATTCAATAATAACTAAATATATTAAATTAAAAATAAAAGAAATATGTTTGATAAAATATATTTAACTTGAAGAAAGATGCTAACATTTTTTTACAAATTGCACTGATCGGGTTATCTTTTGTTTTTCGACATGATAAGGATGAAAATGTAACAGCTAAAGTTCAAATCTTGAGTGACCGATTAAGAATCAAGGAATGCAGATTATACGATAAATTTTGAACAATTCTTACATGAACTTAAAACAGTTTGTCTTTGACGAAATACTAATGAATCGTAAAAGAGTATTTAACAAAAGTAACAGGAGTAGTTCTGGCATCTATCCATAAATATAATAAATTCAGTAAGCCGTTTAAGTCGAGAAGAACTAGAAGCGCTTAATGGGTTAAAGATATAATGAAACCAGGAAAAAAGTGAACATGAATTTACAAAATTAGAAAAGGGTTCTAGGAAAACAGGAAAAAAAAACTTACAAAAATTAACTAAGCTAAAAGAAATAAAGATTAATAAATAGTTAAGATTAACAAATTTCACGCATGTATTTCATGAGGAATTCCTAAAGTATCTAAGGAAGGAGGTTCAATAAAATCAAATGCATTTAATATTGGTAAATATAATAGTCAATTTGCAGGTTTTCTTGTGAGGAATACAAAACTGAAAGTTTTTATGATGTGTTTATTGCAAATCGATATTGAATCATTATTCTCAAACATATCTTTGGATGAATCTCATTATTTAATTAGTACTCTGTTTTATAATCAGGAAGACCGAAGAAGATTCTTTAAAAATATTTCAGAAAGTTATTGGATTCAGCTAAGCAACAAATACACTTTGTATTTTATCAAGAGAGATCTGATAACGGAGTTGCTATGGGACCCAGAGTAGCAGTAGTATTGGTTAATAATCACCTATTTCATTACAAAATACGCTAAATGGCTGAGTGTTATGAAGAATAAATCCTATTTATTGCAAAGTATATGTAAATGACACTTTTTCTTCAAACACTAAGAATATTAAAAAATATTTGGATTATTTAAATAGTAAACATAAAAAACATAAAATTCAGATGAAAACCGAGAAGGATACAGAATACCGTTTCTAGATAAATTGGTTTAAAATAAACCTGGGACTATTCAATGCAAACGGATGGCAAAAAGGCTAAGATTTCAACTGTGATAGTCATATTAATTAGAATTTTAGAACAAAGAGCAAATGATATGGAACATAATTTTACTGGTTTAGTATGTGAATTTAATGAACAAAATTTCTGAATTAAATTATTAAGCGCTATTTGCACAAACATCATGTGCTTCCAAATATAAATAGTATAGTTAATAAATAAGAAGTGTTTGTTTCTTATCATTTATAAAAATGGAATATTTTAAAATTAAATAAACATTTTAATCAAACATTAAAAATTTGTATTCCGTAGTTCGGTTAACATTTATATGAAAACAAATATGTAAGTGTAAAAAATTATTTAAAGAAAAACAAAATAAAAGAAAAAAATTGCTGAAATCTAAGATTGTCTATCAATATCTCAGATGTAAGTTTAGGCATGCATCTTTGTACAATCTTTAGTTTAAAACTTTAGAATTCAGAATTAACCAATAAATTTAAATTAAAAAAAAGAAAACATGCATTAATTGTTGTTGTTCTTTGTTAGTTAAGCACAAAGCTGCACAATGGTCTATCCGTACTCTACCCACCCTGCACAATGGTCTATCTGTACTCTACCCACCCTGCACAATGGTCTATCTGTACTCTACCCACCCTGCACAATGGTCTATCTGTACTCTACCCACCCTGCACAATGGTCTATCTGTACTCTACCCACCCTGCACAATGGTCTATCTGTACTCTACCCACCCTGCACAATGGTCTATCCGTACTCTACCCACCCTGCACAATGGTCTATCCGTACTCTACCCACCACGGATATCGTAACCCGATTTCTAGCGTTAAAAGTCTGCAAATAAAATGTCAGAGAAATTTGTTTTTGAATTTCGCACAAAGCTACATGAGGGCTCTCTCTAATTTTGCAGTGTAAGAGTAGAAGAAAAAAAAAGCTAGTCATCACCACCCACCGCTAACTTTTCAGCTACTCTTTTACCAACGAATAGTGGAATTGACCGTATCATTATAACGCCCTCACAGTTGAAAGAGCAAGCATGTTTGGTGCGAAGGGGATTCTAACCGCAACCCTTATAGTACGAGTCGTGCGCCTTAACCCACCTGACTATGCCGGGCTTCGTGGAAATATATCGTAAAATGTGTTGTGAGATTATTAGTTCAATGATAATGTATTAAGATGTAAGGAACTAATTTCTAACCTTCAGCAAATATTTTTATTACATAATAAAATTAATAAGTTCTGTAATTTGGGAGAAAACAAAACTATTGAAAATATTTTTGATTATTACCATATTTAAAATGGATTCAAAATACATACAGGAACACAGTCGTCCTGTAAAATATTAGTCTAATATTCTCAACAAAGCTGTGCAGTTTGGCTAGATGCTAATATTTGATACGTAACTCGAATTATATACTGAGTTTCTATGTCAATACGATTACGAGGACAGCCAATTCTTACAGCCGCTGTCAAACATAGTGTTTGCAATTTACAGTCCGTCGTGCCATTTCTAATGTGTGAAAACCGTTTATTCGAAATTTCTCACTTCAAAATTTCTTTATAAGATACTTATCTCTTATCTTTAACTTTTAAGAATCTACTTTTATTTATTACTAACAGCTTTATGTGTTTGTTGTACTCTAATGCCCAATAACAAGTAAAAGCCACTTAACCATTATTCGTGTTACTTCTTACATAAAATGTTATACATTCAACTTGCGCACTCAAATTTTTTAGTACAAATATATATAGCTACTATCCGTTATTTTAAGCGTTGTTATCACTTTTAGTTTTATGGTGTACCTTTTGAAGTGATCGTGACCTTTTAAACAAGTAACAAGGCACAGAAGTTTACTTAACGTAAAATGAGTTATTTCTCTTTGTGCAAAAGTCTGAACAGTTGAGACAAACATATTTGCAAGTTCAAATATGAGTTTTTTATGACAAGTATACAACAAAACTCATGGTTATTTTTTTATTTAACAAAAATTACATGAGAAGGAAACTGTTCACATCTAAACTGAATATTGATAAGCTCTTAAAATGTTAGCCTGTGAAGCTTCTATATGAGGTAAAATAAAAACACTGAAACTCATTTTCAAAGAGAGCACTGGCTTCTAGAATTATTTTAAAAAACTATACAACGCAATAATATTTATTACCTGTGTTAATACACATGAATATAAGTTATATGGATCAGTTCTCTTGCAGAAATACTTCTATATTTTTATATCTCTGAGAGAAATTGGATAAAGCTTTACGAAAATCTTCTGACAAAGGAGAAAGATCGAAACCAATTGTGACTTGATGAACCATGGATTTTTTTCTAAGTTATAGCGACAAGCTTTAAACCGAAAAGTTTGCTTCAAATGAAATACCAAATTCAAGTACTGCATCCCAAGGTAAGAAAACAGAGCTTATGTTTTGTAGAAATATTTGTTCTTTGATAAGTAATCATAGAACACCACAGAACCTGCATGACTACAAGGTTTCCAATTAAATATCTAAATTTTAGTGTTTTTGTTTTTTTTAAAGGAAAGGGTTACAGAAAATAGTTTAAATGTTTTTTTTTTATTCTAAATTTATTTGTTGAATTGCCTAATGCTTAAATAAGATGTCTGTGTTGATTAAAGATTACTGGAAAGCACTTTGAAGAAAAAAACAGTTGTGCACGGTTGATTGAAAGCTTAAAGAGACGAGTGAGATCGAATTTACATTACAAGTCTCAGGCGCAACGGTTTAATTTCACGGAACGCCCATTGAGGCCGTCGTTCTAAATCAGGGCTATCAGAGATTAAGAATCCTAGAGAAAACAGTTGGAGTTCAGAACAGTTGCAAACAATCTTTCACGTAATGAATCAACGTAAAATCTCAAACGGCTAGGCACTGAAATCATTGCCATGAATCAGTAACGTACTGAAAGTTATTAAGTTATACGTAATAAGCTGGACGTTTACCTTTATATGTAATTTCATTGTTAAATTTCCATCTTTGTGCAAACATATTTTTACGTTTGTAAACATTACCAACGCTTTGAATGAATTTTATCGATAGAGTGAATGCCAACGAAAATCATTTTTGCTCAAAACCACAATCGAATATTGTGTACAATGCCTGCTTCTTCTAAACAACCCAAAAGTAAGCGTACTAGAGTGTAAAGATGAGGTTTAATGGTTTGTGTCTCGTTAATGAAAAGAGTGAGTTGTAATAGTAGCGGACACATCCCTCTATTTGGTCAGAGAGAAGCTTTGACAATGCGCAGTATTGAATTCCTTTAAGTTTATCAATTCAAAGGCAGGGACGGCGAATACAGATAGCTTTCGTGTAGCTTTGAGCGAAATCCAAAACACACACACACATTCATTGTACTAACTAATATCGCTCACGTTTTCGTATAAAATTAAAACAATATGAACAAGAAAATAAAGTTTAATTGTTGTTGTTATTTTTACCAAAGAAAGTTAACCTCTCTTGATGTCATCTGATACAAGCTCGTCAAATACTCAGCATGGCCAGGTTTGACTCGCAATCTGAAGGTCGCGGGTTCAAATTCCAGTCCCACCAAACGTGCACACCCTTTAGCCTTGAAGGCGTTGCAATATTACGATCAATTCCATTATTCGTTAATAAAAAAATGGCAGTGGGTGGTTATTAGGTTAGAGGTTACACCTAATCTTAACATAAAAAGTTTTAATTTTGCTTCGTGTGCCGTCATTGATTATTCACCCCTTGAATAAAAAAAGTCAGTTTATTGTATTTATGTTTTGCCTCAAAACACTCAACACAGCTCATACCAGCTCCACATAATTGCAAAGTATTTAATTAATTTGATGATGGCGCGCTTACCTGCGCAATCTTTACTTATCTCCAAACAAACAGGTATCGGTGAAAAATTGATGAGAGCTTTTTATGTCTTTAATTACAAAGATGGATAAACAGCTATCGACTCGACCAATTTGTTGTCGCTGAAATAGAATCCCAAAAGTCATATGTCGATCTTCTTTTATGTAACTGATACCAAAGAAAAGAAAGTTTTATTACTCGCTGCGAATGAATAACCGATCAAACTATGAATAAGTTGC
Organism: Carcinoscorpius rotundicauda; assembly: GCA_011833715.1. NCBI lineage: Eukaryota > Metazoa > Arthropoda > Merostomata > Xiphosura > Limulidae > Carcinoscorpius > Carcinoscorpius rotundicauda. Next base: position 19,224,930 of record CM022402.1, on the reverse strand, counting down.
AATCGTTAAAATCAAATAAAATTAACTCTAATTGGATGAATAATTTTTCATTTAGGCACTATAAGTGAAGTGAACTAGAACTTTATAGTCCAATAGAATTGGTATCCAATGCTTTTAATTTATATAGGATACTGGTTAAGTATGCGTAAATGTTCACAAAGAATAACAGTTGTGCAATGTATTTAGCACACCTTGTCTTCAGTGCTTATTTGGATACGTGTGTTTATTTTCATTTATCATCCAAGTTAATACAGCTAGTTCTAATAGCCCTCCAAATTATACTATTTGTAAGTCTTAAAAATGAAATCTCCTAAAATTTAAACGTAAAGAGTCTTACTTATTTTGAGTAGTTGTGTTCTTAACTCGAAACAAACTAAAACTCGCCTTGCTTCTATGCTATAGACTAGTATACGAGGTGAAGATAGAACTTTCCATCAGATAACCTGATACATTTCATCATAATCAGAACTATAAATAAAAAAGAACCGATTTTTGAGACTTCAACAAAAATTACTTTCCCCACTTTCGTGTAGTCGAGGACAATACAGAGACAAAAAGCAGAAAGAATAGCCACTTTAAACGTAACTCTAAATAGAACCGCAGCGACACCACAGATCTGTATCGTGAAACTGGTGTTCAGAAGTAAAATCTTTGAATTAGAAATTTAAAATAACTACAATAAATTCATGTAAGTTAAAATAATATTATGACATGTGGCTAGTTAAACGTGCTCATTAGTATTTAGTCTTTTTATACCTCTAGTTATAATTTATAATTGGTCAACAAGTGGTGGGAAGGTGCCAAAGAAATGTAGAGTTACTAACGTTACTCCTATTTTATTATAGGCTACTGAGTCTTTCTTTGGGCGTGGGAAAAAGTTTAAGAAGTCTTACAAAATAAGCTTTGAAAATAATTTAATGAAATTTAATACAAACATCAACGTGAGTTCATCAAAATACCGAACGAAAACTTAACTTATGTGCAACCTTTTGGAAGATGTTACTTAAACCATGGAGATGGTGAGGACTGTACGTATTTAGAATTTTCATAAGATGATGTATTGAAGCTTAGCTAAGAACAAGACATCAATAAGGATTTGAAAAGATTAGTGAATTGGATTGTGGGGTGGTTGGATGACAGAAAACAAAATATTATGTCAATGGAGTCCACTGGTTCAAATCGGTTCTTTGTTAACAGAAGGTAATCTGTGCCTTTTCGTGTTTTTTTTATGTACATTATGATATTGATAGGAGAATAATTAGTAAGTTAGCAAAATTAGCGGATGAAATTAAATTATTGTTTTGGATATGATATATCAAAACAATTTTTGAGCATATAAATCAGTTAGACACATCGCAATTATGGCCAATATAAAGTCGCAGTGGAAAGAAATATTTGTTTGTTTGTTTTGGAATTTCGCACAAAGCTACTCGGGGGCTATCTATGCTAGCCGTCCCTAATTTAGCAGTGTAAGACCATAGAGAAGACATCTTGACATCACCACCCACCGCCAACTCTTGGGCTACTCTTTTACCAACGAATAGTGGGATTGACCGTCACATTATAACGCCCTCACGGCTAAGAGGGCGAGCATATTTAGCGCGACGCGGGCACGAACCCGCGACCCTCGGATTACGAGTCGCACGCCTTACGCGCTCGGCCATGCCAGGCCAGGAAAAAAATATATAAGAGCTGTATTTTTGTCGTTGGACATAACGAAGGTATTGTTATATCATTGAAAATTGAGAAATTTTTGAAAGGGTGTATGACCTTCCTTTTCGACGCATAATATTCACACACTCAGATCATAAAAATTAATTTAAGTCGGGAATTTACAATTTCTAAAGTTTTTCGTTTTTAAATATTAGTATAGACTGAGTAGAGGTCTATAATAAGAAAAAAAAATTACAACTTGGTAACAAGAACAAAAAAAATTGGTTTGTTTTGAATTTTGTGCAAAGCTACACGAGAGCTATCTGCTCTAGCTGTCCCTAATTTAGCAGTGTAAAACAAGAGGAAAGGCAGCTAGTCATCACCACCGAACGCCAACTCTTGGGATACATTTTTACCAACGAATAGTGGGAATAAAAGGACGGTTGAAAAGTGTCAAACACTGTTTTTAATATGAAAGTGAAGTGAGCTACTTATTATAACCCAAAACCTAAGCGTAAAGGAAGGTTTTATAATGTAATTATTGTACTTGCTGCGCTGAAGAACAAACTTTAATATTGCATATATTTTAGAGTTGTAATACCGCCTTATTAAGTGAGACTACAGTATATTATAATAGAAGCACAACACACATAAACATTTTATGTATGTAAACATCCGCCTTTATAATAACTTACACAGTGGATGTACTTTTAAAGTAGCATCTGTCATAACTTCAGTGCTTCTCACTCCGAAGACCATAAGCCATAAGGAATGCAGGCTAAGTTATAAGTTATATAACAAAAACATTCCCCGTGCGCACCGAACATGACGATTAACAAAAGAAAGAGGAGTCGGTGTAAAATTTGATAAATTAACATTTTAGAAAGCGTTAATTATAGCATTAATATTATTAATTATAGTACTTTATTTTATTACGACGAAAGAACTGTGATTTTCAACAATTTCCCTAACATGTGTTATCGCTCCTGTTTTGGTGTCTATCTTTTGTTCTTGGATAAAGAGTAAAGACCCCTCTACTCTCGTAGTTTCTTTATTTCAAATGTAGGCGTTTGAAGGATTTCCGGTAATGTTTTAAAAATGAAGTGACCTGCCTTGTTAGATGGATAGAGAAACTGAGATCTCTAAGTATAATCCACTCAGTAACCTACACATAAAAAGGTTTGCTTGTTTTGTTTTTCTTATAGTAGAGCCACATCGGTCTATCTGCTGAACCCATTGAGGGAAAATCGAACCCCTGATTTTAGCGTTGTAAATCCGTAGACTTAACCCTGTACTAGCGGGGGGCACACATAAAAAGAGATACATTATCTACCTATCGATTAATTATTGAGCTATGCAGACTTAAAAAAACGACAGCTGTATACATATTATACACACTATCCAAAATCGCCATATTCTTATTACTATACGGTGAAAGCTGTTGTCGCGAAGTGGTTGTTGCCTTGAGGCACAAGACATAATTTGTTATTTTTACAGTTTTATTCGCCTTTTCTTAACTGTTCAAAAAAACAACATCAGAATAGTCATGCAAGAATAGTACTGTACTTAACTGTTCAACAAAACAACATCAGAATAGTCATACAAGAACAATACTGTACTTAACTGTTCAACAAAACAACATCAGAATAGTCATACAAGAACAATACTTTACTTAACTGTTCAACAAAACGACATCAGAATAGTCATACAAGAACAATAATTAAAGCACCATTTTTAAACAGAGAGAGGAAAAAAACGTGTGTGTGTTTTCTTATAGCAAAGCCACCTCGGGCTATCTGCTAAGCCCACCGAGGGGAATCGAACTCTTCATTTTAGCGTTGTAAATCCGGAGACATACCGCTGTACTGGCGGGGGACAGGAGAAAAGAAAGAAACGTTTTGTTATTTTTATTACCTTTAACAATCTATAATAATTACAAACACACACACATGTATGTATATATATATATAGAGAGAGAGAGAGAGAATAAATAAACATATTTTTTTGTTTAATAACGTTTCCCAAAAAGCCGGTAGTTTTTTCCCACTGACAGGTAAAGTGACACCTTGAAATAACTTTTTGATATAAATGACTGACAGTGACGAAAACTTATAAAATAGCTTTGTTGTTTAATGAATGTATTTTTCTCAGTCTGAAACCGATTCTTAATAGATTTACATCAACTACAACTGATATTTCCGATGTCTCCCAACCTCCATAAAAGTAAAAGCTCCATATAAAGTGAATGCATAATTTTTAACTGTTTTTTATGTTATAATAAAGATTTTTCTACTTGGTTTTCATTATGTCTGGTCTCTTTCTTTGTCTGTAATTCAGTCAGAAGTCATGGATAGCAGTTTAACTTAATACAATATTTTATATTGATCGTCTTGTTAGTTTGTGGTAACTATCCACCCAAATACTCCAAGGAAAATCAGTGAACCTGAGAATACCACATGAGAATGAAAAATCAAATTCTAATACATCAGTTACACTTTATCAGGATTTTTTTATGCCGCAGTAAGCACTCCATCCTTTTAAACGTAGCTTTATACTAGCAGTGCAATTTGAGGCTGTTGGCACAGAACCCAATAGATAACTATCTACTTATACAAAAACGTAAACATGGCGCGTATGTTAATGCTCATTAAAGTCTATGACCGGATATATGAAATACGCAGAGAAAAAGAGTGTTTTATGTTATGTTTCAGAGACTAACTGAAGCCTAATACTATTATGATTATAATGTCATTACGCTTAAAATATATTCTACTCATTACTGAACTGATCCTTTGATTTATCAGCTTAGCACACACAAATGTATTTGACAAAGGTAAACTAAATCCACGCATTTCTTGTAACTGGTAATTTAAGTGCTCTTTTCTGATACGATTTCATATGTTTAGACAGCTGGAACACCTTGCACGTGGCTACGATAACGTAAGGGTATTATTTGAAGAGGAAAGCAAATTAATTAAACGTTTGTTAAAGCTGTTGAAACGTGGAAGGAATGGATTAACATATTACAATTCTTGTAACCTGGTTTCCAGTTCACTGTCTTTTTCCGGTAGTGCAGAGAAGCTAGGATAATGTTTGTTTGTTTGAATTTCGTACAAAACTAAACGAGGGCTCCTGCGCTAGTCGTCTTTAACATAGCAGTGTAGGACTAGAGGGAAGGCAGCTAGTCATCATCACCCACCGCAAACTGTTGGGCTACTATTTTACCAACGAATAGTGGGATTGATTGCCACGTTATAACGCCCCCAAAGCTTAAAAGGCTGCTGGTTTGGTGTGACTGGGATTCAAAGCCCCGGACTTCAGCATTGTAAAATCGTAGACTTGTTGCTGTTTCTCTGTGGAACTGAAAAGCTTGTACGCAAAACAAAGGACAAAATTTGCGATGAATCAGTAGTCATGAACAATGTGAGCACATTTATATTGAAACTTTTAATTTTGTAATAATACTTATTATTTTATCAAAATTATAGTCATGAATAGCCGAAGATACTACTGAGCTCGCATAAGAGCACATTAACTCATCAAGTATCCAGTACCGGTTTTACCATGACTTATAAGTTGTACCTTATCTCTTTACTTTTGATGAAAAGGCTAATTCATACGAAACTAAACGATAAAGAGATATTCGCTGAGAAATCGATAACTGAAATCCCTTCTTCATTCGCGAAAGCTCTACTTGAATGACAATAAAAGCATTCCTAGGTCGTTTTCATTTCCCGCCACGTTTAAAGTGATGATTCTTCTGTGACGTGAGAGATAAAATTCTCTAAATAAGGACGGTTCCCACAACTTAAAGTAATCTGTCTGATTAATGCACGCCCATTAACTATTTAGCGTGAAGTTAATTGATACTTATTGTTTTTTGTTGTTGTTTTCTTGAGTTTGAAATAGCTTAAATTCACAAATTAAAATATAAAGAAGATTCTAAGATCAGCTTCCATTGCTTACTACTGTAAAGTTGGAAAACTAGAATTACGGCTTAAAGCCTATTTTCTTTATAAATCCCATGGCCAGATGGTTAAGGCACATGACTTGTAATCCTGTAATCCGAGGGTCGAAGATTCGAATCCCCATCACACCAGCCATGCTCGCCCATTCAGCCGCGGGGCGTTATTATGTTACGTTCAATTCCACTATTCTGTAGTAGAAGAGTAGCCCAAGAGTTGGCGGTGGGTAGTGATGACAAGCTGTCTTCTCTCTAGTCTTACACTGCTAAATTAGAGATGGCTAGCGTAGATAGCCCTCGTGTAGATAAGCGTGAAATTCAAAACAAACATAAACCTTTCTAAATCCATACATAATCTATTATATCAGAATCAAGTAACAAGGTCCTCATTTCCTTTTCGTAGAAAGAAAATAGTCTTTCCATTTATATTTTAAACATATGATACTGTATTTATGCAAAATAAGTGAAATGTTGGTGTATCAACCTGGTTGTTTCACATCCTGGTGGCAAACTAAGAAAGCTTTATATATATATATATATCAGTTGTGTTTTAGTTTTTGACGAGTTAGTTTGAATATTTAGTTCCACGGTTACTCAGCAGTAAACTTCAGGACGTACAAAGCTAAAATTCGGAGATCATTTTCCGCGGCAGACACAAAACAGATGGCACATCGTTTGTAATTTTGCACATACTACTGGTTCGCATACTTATAGTTGGTCCCCCACTGAGTCAGCGATGCGTTTACAGACTTACAACTCTGAAATCCGAGGTTCAAATGTCCTTAGTGAACACAGCAAATAGCCCAAAATGACTTTGCTTAAAAAAACAAACAACAAATGTATTTTTGCGCCACCTCCTTGGCTCAGCGGTAAATCCGCGGAGGTACAGTGATAAAAACTGGGTTTCGATATTGTCTATGGGCAGAGTACAGATAGCCCATTGTGTTGCTTTGTACTTAACTACAAACAAACAAACTCACAGTTAACTATTCGAATTTATATATTTATATATTCTTCTGAAGAAGCGTATAACAGGCTATCACAAATATTATACAGGTAATAAAGATACCTTATCGATACCTAAAAACGGAGGTTGGTCAAGAAAGATCAGATATTCTAGCACAATAAGTTCGATAACCAGGAGATTTTGAAGATAGGCTTTCTTTCTTCGTGATTCACTAACTCTTTTCTGAAAATGGAAGGTCCACTTTCCGAAACAAATTGAATTATCTAGATTCTTATACTGTAGTGATTGGCAGGTAACGCAATGTACAAATTACACTTTCATCGCCGAAAAGTTTAGAGAAAATAAGGTCGGTTTGTGTAAAAAAATTCGATTTTATTAAACTAAGTATCATATTTAAGTATATATTATGAGTATCTATTTTTATGCACTGTATAAATATATAGATTTTAAAAAGTGATTGTTTTTGTTTCTTTGAATGTTATGTAAAGCTGCTCGAGGGTTATCTGCGCTAGCCGTCCCTAACTAATCAATGTAAGACTGGAGGGAATGCAACTATTAATCAACACCACCACCACCTCGTTCCAACTCTTAGGATACTCTTTTACTAACGAATAGTGGGATTGACAGTCACATTTTAACGCTCCCACGGTTGAAAAGACGAGCACGTTTGGTACGACGGAGATAGGAACCCTCGACCCTCAGATTACGAGTCGCACACCTTAACCCACCTGGCCATACCGGGCCATTTCAAAGAGGGAAAACAAATTCAAAATTAGTTGTTGCTACTGTAGATAATAGTAAATTTGTAGAAAATAGACGCTGATAGTGGACACAAACTAAAAAAAAACGTATTTATTAGATGTTGTAGTAACAGAGAACGAAAATATATGTAAATGTAAAGGTTGCAGTCAGCAAAGACGGAAAATAAAGCGTTAATATTATAACCTATAATCAACAATGGCTGCAAATAAAACATAGTTATTTGAATTCATAGTAAACAAAGACCAAAAACAAATAATAAATGTTAGAATTTATAGTAAACAAAGACCAAAAGCAAATAATAAATGTTAGAATTTATAGTAAACAAAGACCAAAAATAAATAATAAACCTTAGAGGTTATAGTAAACAAATACTGATAATAAATAATAAGCGTTAGAAGAATGGATTAACATGCTATAATTCTTTTAACCTGGTTCCAGTTTACTGTCTCTTTTCAGTAGTGTAAAGAAGTTAGAATAATTTTTAGTTTTGTTCGAATTTCGCGCAAAACTAAACGAGGGCTATCTGCGCTAGCCGTCTCTAATTTACTAGTGTAAGACTAGAGGGAAGGCAGCTAATCATCACCACCCACCGCCAACTCTTGGGCTACTCTTTTACCAACGAATAGTGGGACTGACCGTCACATTATAGCACCCCCACTGCAGAAATTGCGAGTATGTTTGGTGTGACGGGGATTACTCGCGACCCTTGGATAACGAGTCGAGTTTTATTCAAAGATCTGTTAAAATAGGTAATTCTGTAATAAGTTCCAACAATATTATTGCTGGTATTAATTTTTCCATAGATTTGTTGATTGAATTACTATATGTTTACTGTGTATTATGTAAAATTATGAATCCTCACAAATAATAGATTTGAATGAGAAATAAGCACAAAGTAAAGTTTTTGCCATTAATTATAGAATAAGATTCGTGTGTTTTTTGTTATTGCAAAGCTTCCTAGGACTATCTGCTGTGTCCACCGAGACTTTCCCCTGTCTCTGTAGTATAAGGTAGTCTATCTATATTTTCTTTCTGTAGAACTTACAAGGAAACTTTTTTTCATATCTATGTGTTAATATGAACATTATAAATGCTGTTATCTGATTATTATCTAATTTGCTACCAAGGTTAAGCATCATTTACTGACCATTTCTTTAACTTTTGGTAAACATAGTTCAAATGTGACCTGGCAAGAACTAGTGGATGGAGTTCCAATTGCAACATGTGGATTGTCGTTTCGAATCCCTGTCACCTAACACGCTCTCCCTTTCAGCCGTGGATGCGTTATAATGTAATGGTAAAAGAATAGACGGTGAGTGTTAATGACTGGTTACCTTATCTCTTGTTTTTACTACCAAATGAGGGTCAGCTACAAGTAGCTATATCCACCTGAGAATCATTGATGATGCACCAGCGTCTAACAAGCCTCGACGAACTCATACGGTCTCCAAACTAAAAAAAACTCCAAAATTTTAAGGCCATACTGGGATTTTAAAAACGGTGAAAACCCAGAAACAATTTAAGATAGTATGTGAATCTTGACACCCTGACCATCATTTTGAATTATTTAATGTATTACTGAAAAGTCATAAACTTTACAGTCAAGCTTGTGCTCTCTTAGTGTCTCTCCAGTAGACCTGCATAACTATCCTTGTATGCCTATCATGGGAAAATAACCACACACAATATTTTCATTGTATATCTGAATGCTATCGGATTATACTGGTCAGTAAATTCTCTATGCTTCTTCATTCCCACAATGTAACTCTACGCTATATTTTTAAATCAAAATAACTGTGATTTTTGAAAGGCTGTGAGAAGTTTTTGTTTAGTAATCAGATTTCGTACGAATTACATCTAACATTGCCAGATACTCTTGACATTAAGGCAACCAACTCGTAATCCGTGGATCGCAGGTTCAAATCTCCGTCGCACCAAACATGCTCACCCTTTCAGCCGAGGGGGCGTTATAATGTTACGATCATCCACACAATTCGTTGATAAAAGAGAAGCCCGAGAGTTGGTGATGGGTGGTGATGACTAGCTGCCTTCCCTTCTAGTCTTACACTGCTAAATTAGGGACGGCTAGCGCAGATAGTCCTCAAAATATAAATGGTACCCATATTATTACCGTAAAAACGTGCTGTGCAACTTAGGGTCTTACAAGAATGACAGACAAATTCCACGATTTGATGATACAAGACTTGATGGCGGGTGCTGCTAACCGCTAAATCGTAACTTCATAGTTGTTCATACAGAAGTTACAATAAAGATAAAAATTTAAGCAACGAATATATCTAGTAGACATAAAAAAAAACACTCATTGGTCAGTTTTCCTTTTTTCTCACCTCGTGTGGATGGATAACATTAAAAGAGACAAATGTTAGGCGATTCTGTTAGTGATAAATTTTTTTGTTTGTTTAGAATTTTGATCAAAGCTACACGAGCGCTATCTGCGGTAGCCGCCCCTAACTTAGCAGTGTAAGGCTAGAGGGAAGACAGCTAGTCATCACCACCCGCCGTCAACTCTTGGGCTACTCTTTTACCAACGAATAGTGGGATTGGCCGTAACATTATAACGCCCCCACGGCTGAAAGTGCGAGAATGTTTGGTGTGACGGGGATTCAGATTACTAGTCGAGTGCCTTAAACACCTGGCTATGCCGGGCCATAATGATATGTATATTCTAATATGTTAGAGAACTAAATGCTACTACTAAGGTATTATGGATATTAAACGTAAATTTTGTGTGTAACTTGTATTTTCATGAGCTCACGAGTAATGACGCTTAAATAGTGTAAATATAATACGTGTTTCAATATAAAACCCACAGTTAATTCAAAGGCGTTAGGCTGAAGAATAAGTATACATGTAAATATTTTTTTTTTCTTTTACATTATCTGACAAAACTAACACAACCACTGGCAACGGAACAGTGCTAGAGCACCTCCTTTCAAAAATTTCTTAGATGCACTTCGTCTGTCATTTGAGTAATAGTTTTCCGTTTCAGGTTTCCAAGCAAGTCTAGCCTTTCGTCTGGCAAGTTTCAGGTTTAATCGTGGCTTCAGTAAGCCATATTATTGAAAGATATCAAATCTTATCCGACATGAACAAAACAGAAAACCAGTCTTACACGACTAGTTAATAAGTTCAATATATTGACTCAATATTGCGTCCTTCTCTCTGACATTCTACTAAATGTATCTTTCAATGTCTTACTTAGTCTCCAAAAACTATTTTACACTAAAAAAATTCTCGACTTTATGTAAACAACTCTTCTTTATTTTTGCAAGTCAACTTCGCAACTTTGTAAGCATCGAGAGAATAATGTTTTTTATGTTGTTGAAAAAACGGTCGTAAGAGTTTCAGTCTATTTTTGTTTTATATTAGGATTACGTAAAATATTATTGCTAAGCTATTAAGGTGATCTGAATATTTTGTTTTACAGATAACAGGATGATCTGAATATTCTGTTTAACTGCCAAGATGTTAAAATGATCTGAATATTCTGTTTTACAGTTAAAATGACAGGGTGATCTGAATATTCTGTTTTACTTTCAATCTATCAAATTTGCCAAAGTATTTTATTTTACTGGTAAAGTTTTTTTTTTTCTAAAAAGGTGTGTTGAAATACTCTTTAACACTTACAGTTTGAAATTAACTTAAGAGGTGTTAACAGAATAATACTAAACCTTAACAGACTTAAAATGTATATTCCATCCAAATTCACCCATTGTTATTTCCTCATTTGTGTCAGTCCTTAATTTAGCATACCACCAGCTTTGGTTATTCTTTCTAAAGTCATTTTCTAATGCCTGAAATATTAGGAGTTATTATTTTAATTACGTTTTAAAATAAATAATTAAGTACAGAAAAATTTCAGTGCTAACTTTCCTCGTGTAACAACGTTGTTATGCGGGATTGTTCTTTTGTAATTATGTTAATGTATAGAAAAACTCTAGAACTTGTAAAAATATTTCTATAAAAACAAAATAAAGACAAAAAAAGAATGGACAGAAAGTAAATCTGCAAAAGCGACACTATATCTTGAAAGTGAAATTAGAAACACTGTGGTTTCTACATTAGTAATACATTCTCGCATAATAAATACTGATTAAAACTTAGTGTTTTGTCGAACAGTTTCTATGTGAACCATCTACATCTTTATACTAAAATGGCTTAACAATATGTTTCATTTTCAAACTAATCCCTGTCTATCTGAGTCTTATTTTATACTCTAAACATATTTTGCTAAATTATGTGCTACTTTAAGTAAATTTAAGTAATTACAACATATGTCTCGTAAACCGCGTGTAGTTCAAATCCAGTGATAGCTCACCAATCCATGTGTTTCGTTGAAGTCATTTAAGCCAGTGTTTTCCAAACATTTTCATTCCTGACTCGCTTTAATAAAAATGATGTTTTACCCCACCCGTTTTCAAACGTGTAAAAGAGTGAGTTAAATGACGAGATATAATAAAAGGATACGCATTAAAATGTTGTATGTGTTGTAGTAATTACTTATCATTTTGATAAATAAAATTAAAAAAATTAAAACGCCTGGTTTAAAATTATTACACTAATGATTACCCTAATCGCTCGTAGTCCCTCCCCCTCAAGGGATCATTCACGCCCAATGGAGAGAGTCTGATGTAAACAGTTACAGCACACACACAAACATAAATACGCAATGATTTCAAATGCTGTATTAATGTTGTAAAATCGTATTTCTTCGGACGAGAAGATAAATTTTGGGTGTTCAGTAAAATCAAGAAAGCTCAATTGTTGCTTATTTTTTAACTCTGATCTGTAACGAATATATGATTTTACTAAAACTTTTCGTTCTAATAGTAAAGACGTGAACGTTACCTTTTCCACTGTACCCTATCTTCAATATCGCCTTCAAGGGATGAACAGCGATTGTTCTCTGTCGAACCTACTACTGGGTGTTCTACTCGTGAATGGTTAGCTGTCGTAACAGTATTGGTTTAAATCCAGAAATAAGTCTGCGATTTCATGCACAAAGGAGTGTCGTATCTCGCGAGTCACCGCTGTGCCCTGGTTTGCACGCGATCAGTGACGTCGCTTAAACTTTCCTCAAGGAATGATAAGCAGCACCAAAGTAAACATTTTTATGACATCAACCAAATAATTGCAAAAGAAAAAGGATTGCCACATAGTAACAGTTATTAGAACAGTGTTCTTATGACCACATCCACAACTAAGTATTGAACAGAAAGTGACATGTGTAGAGAGTGAATGGATCGTTCGGTTACTGTTGAAAGCCGAAGCTACAGAACATTAAAAAGATAACTCCGTTATCTATTTAGACAACCAAACTGTCTCCTGTCCTTTTTATTTCTTCTTACGTAATATCAATCCAGGTAAACTTGACCAACCAACAAGCGAAAAGGTTACTTGTCACATGCCAGCGATAAGCCTTAACAACGATCGCTGTCTTGTAATCACCTGCCCTCTGTTGTAAATATGTATTAGAACCTTTCCTTCATGTGGGTTTAGATACAAACTAAACAGTTTGATGGTGGTGATGTTACTATCACATTTCTGAGCATTTTCCCTTCAATTTCTCAATTTTTGGTCATCTATACTCTAACAAAACCACAAAGAACATCGCTTAGATCATTACATTTATAATAATATTTTGATCAAAGTTGGTTTCTAATTATCTAATGTATATTTCTTTTTGTTCTCTACTTTAGACAGTAGCATTTAACTAACAGTATATCAATAAGTTTTTAAACTGAATATCAAATAGCGATACAAAAGTTTCTTTGTACTGGTATTTTCAAATTCACATTATATGACATCATCGCATAATGCTACCTTTTTATTAAATGATAACGTAAACATCATTAAACTTAACTGCTTGAACGTTTAGTGGTAAAAGCAGATAAATCTATCTGTATTATTCCTATATTTGACGCAAATAACAATTTGCAAATACAAATATTTGCTCTTTCTAGCATTGACCTTTAGAAGGAAATGCACATGCAAACTGTTTGTATGTATTTTTCATATAACAAAGCCACCTTAGGGTTATCAGCTGTGTCCACCGAAAGAAAGCGAACTCTTGAATTTAGCGTTGTAAATTCGTAGACTTACCGATGTCAGAGAGGGTTGGTTTGGTTTGTTTTAAATTACGCGTTCCAACTAAAATGTAAGAGTAGAGGGAAAGCAACCAGTCATCACCACCCACTGCCAACTCTGGGACTATTCTTTTACTAACGAATAGTGGAATTGACCGTCACATTTGTTATGTATATGTGTAAATATTTTGTTAACGACAACATGTCGTGTCGTGTTTAAATTTTCATTTCTATTATTCATTTTTCCATATTGATTTTATTGTTTCGAAGTTTAAACTAATATTTTGTTATTTATTTAGGGTAACATTTAGAATTTTCTTGAATTAAGTAGACCAATCATATGTTTGTAAATGAGTGATGGTGACTTCGTGTCTAGACGTGTAGTCTCGTGCTAAAACGGATATGCGTGGATTGCTCTGGAGACCTGTAGAACTTTCGCGGTCTTTCGAGGATTTTAGACCTACAATATATAAACAGACTAATATGCAAGAGATTCAGTCATTAGTTTTATTCGAAGAACAAGTGAGAGATTCAGACATCAGATTTTATTCCAAGAAAAAAAGAGAGTGATTCAGACATCAGTTATTATTCGAAGAAAAGAAGAGAGTTAGTTATTTGAGAAAGATTAAGTGTTTGCTGTGAATATTCAACTTGGATTTGTGATTGAAGTTAGATCTACGGAAGCTGTGATTTTATTTCGTCAATCTCTACGATACATCTGAATTACTGCTTGTGCTGAGAGACGGCGAATTTATTGAACTGTGAACTGTTTCGGAATTTCTTCGTGGGACCAAATTCACACCCTAGACTGGAATTTGAGACTTTCATTTTAGATCATTATATTAGATACAGGCCAGTACCATTTTGTATTGTGATTAATTTTGAAGTTTGAAACTAGTATTATTTTGTTTTGTAATTAATTTCGAATGTTGTAACTTAATATCTGTCACTGTTATTATATAATTTATGTTATATTTGTTAATAGTTTAGTGTAATAAATTATACAAGCTGTTATCTGTGTTTTTCTGTTGCGTTTAGTCTACGAAGAACATAAAACATTAAAAAATACGTAACAACATTATAACATCCACACGGTTGAAAGGGCGAGCATGTTTGGTGTGACGGGGATTCGAACCTGCGACCCTCGAATTACGAGTCAAATGCCTTAACCACCTGCCGCCAACGAGGGACCTTTTGCAAACTAATCACTCTCTATCATTTTTATGTTTGTTGCAAGTGGGTGCAAATAAAGTTATCTTTGTTATTTAATTTGTAAAAAAAAATATTTCAACAAGAAAAGAAATAGTTCGTTTATTCTTCCATGATTTTCACCATAAAGATAAAATGTGCAGAAGATATTTTGTTCATCTAACAAAAACAGAAATAAATCTTTTTGTTTCGACTTCTGTATGATCCTTCTTGTGCCTTTCTCAAAGTAATATCGATTACATTTAACGTAAAAGCTCGTGGTACAATCTCTGCTGTCAAGTCAAAGCCAGTAGACCACTGTGCAGTTTTGCGATTAAACTAATAGGAATAGGCAAATTCTTTGAAGTTTCTTTGATATTAAGCACAAAACTACAAAAAGGGCTAGCTCTGCTCTGCCCACTACAGGTATCCATTGTGCTTCCGGTGGATCAAAGATATTTCTATTTGCTCTTTGCTAGAATCAATACGTAAATAAATAGCTCATTATTTATTTCATTTTATGTCTCAACGAAAAAACTTTAGAGTATTACTTTCTGTTAATATAAGTATAATCCAGAAAATCGCTTTTAATTATTGGATATTCATTAAGCATAAATAATAAGACAAATAACTTCGTAAAGAAATAAAAATGTACTGTTTACTATATTTCTTCCAAAAACATGTAATATAAATCACTGAGTTTCATTTATTAACATATGTTATAGTGAATACCAAAATCAAACAGTTGTACTGTTGTTCATATGACATTAGAGGAAACACAATGGAATCGACTAAAGCTAATGTGTTTTTATCATAAAATGTTTTTTTCTTTTTTCTGAAGACAATAAAATTTTTGTAGAAATAAAAGCGTAAATTTAAACAATTCCGCTTAAGAGGAAACACGTATGTATCAAATAGCGTTGCAAGCACAAAATAAACTATATCTTTCAATCCTCTTTTCAACTCTCTGTAATTTCAAAGTTTAGAAAATTAACGGATTGCTTCTCTTTCATAATTTACTAAACAGATTGTCTTACACCTGAAAGGAAATCAATTTATTTATTTTATTGACGTTAATGTATATTCTGATCTTAATTTTTTTATTATTCTTTGATGCACTGATTTATGTTAGAGTAGTGGTGAAGGTTCCGTACGACAACAGTAGGTCTTTCAAAAAAAATTAAAAGTAACAAATCTGAATTCTCGATTGAGTTCAAAGAAAAGGAAAACAAATGGACAGAATTTAAAACACAGTAAAATGAATTTTTTATTATATTCAAAGAGCAATAAATATTCAGACCAATATAGTTTTTGGCGTATTTACTAGAGATCTCTCAAAAAATACCGTCGAATTTGTTTCTCTACATTTTTAAAAAAATCTATCCAGATTGAGAAAACATGACATTATATAAGTAAAACAATAATACCATTCTTACCACAATGTAGGCTCTATTTGCAGGAACTACGAATACTCTCACTTCAAAAAATGGAGTTTATATCTCTGAGGGATGGTCTGCTAGTGTAAAAGATCAATGTGTATTTCGATATTGCACACTCCACTTTTACAGGAATATTTTTCACGAGAAAGAGAGTGTGACATCCTAGTTAGGTGACCCAACACCGTAGGTAATTAGGGTGAGAGGGACTTAGTGAATTATTTGACTTATTTTTAATATTAATACTACATAGGTAGTAGGTACAGGAATATAGAAATAAAAAACACAACATACATTGAATAAGGGTGTAGAAAGCGTGTATTATTACATTCTAAAATTTAAAGTGAGTCAAGTTGTTTTGTTACTAACAGCAATACGTTCCGACACCTCAAATTAAGTAAAACATACTCTTCTTTTAAGAGCGTTATTCATATATATTAGTGAAATTTGAATATGGAGCTGTGGGAGAAGAGAAGTAGATACTTAATCGAGTATGTTATTTCTCTTAGAAAAATTAAAAATAAACTATCCATTACCAACATTGTAATAAGCACGTATATTTTATATTAGAGAAAATAATGTCACTAATAGTTTTGACAACAACTACATTCGGAATTGCGTGGCAATTTAAAAGGTTTGTCCCACCCATTGCTCCAATATTTACTTCATTGTAGATTGTTAACCGCAATTCAACCTCGTCCGATGAAAACCAGTTTCGCATAGAATTGTATATTCCTCACTTCAGTTCCTTCACAAACTTTCAGTTAACCTATAATATTGTTTCAGTTACCCTTAGTCCCTCTTTTTCCGATCCAGAGTCCACCCCTCACTTTAACCATTTATTAAAGGAAACCAATTATATTATTATATTAACGAAAATGTTCATGATCTGAGATATATAAGTAAATCAAGTAGTATTGTTGTGATATGTCGGTTCTTACAAAGTAAGTAGGGTAATTTTATAACAATTATATATCCTTCTGACATGTAAAAGTGCAATGGTACCTCGATTCACGAACGACTCCCTTCTCGAACAATTCGGTTTTCAAAACACATTGTTTGAGAAAAGAATATCTCGGCTGTCGAAAATAAACTCGGTTTCCGAACCAAGCTGTCGTGGCCCGAACACCCGAAATAACCCGACTGATGACCCAAACGACCTTTTGATCATTTTCGGCCCAAGTAAAGCTTGCCCAAAACATTTTACCCCTACCTGTCGCTCAGTCCACACCACCGCTAAAAATATGCTGTGAACATTCTCGTTTTTTTGTTTTGTTCTTTTGGTTTTTCTAAATATTCTGATTAAATAAGCCACCACGGGGTCAAAAAAGGATATTGAAAGCAGAAAATCAAAAAGAAAAGTTGTTAGAGCCACATTAGAGGTGAAAAAACATCTCATAGCGAAGTATGAGAGTGGTGTTCGCGTGTTTAACCTTGCTACACAGTTTGGTATGGCGAAGTGTACAGTCTGCACCATACTGAAAAATAAAGAGGTCATCAAAGGAGCTGATATTGCAAAAGGAGTGGTAGTGCTTGCGAAACAATGATCACAAACAATGGAAAAGGTAAAAAACTGTTGTTGATTTGGATAAACGAAAAACAGTTAGCTAGTGATAGATTTTCTGTGATCATCATTTGTGAGAAAAATACCCCTGGAACGAGTGATAATACAAATGATGTCTTTAAGGCTAGTAGAGGGTGGTTTTAAAAATTTAGGAAGAGAAGAGGCATACATAGCGTGGTGAGACATGGGGAGGGTGCCAGTTCTAACAAAGATGCTGCTGATAAATTCGTTAGGGAATTTAAGGACTATGTAGAAGCTGAGGGTTTTATTCCCCAACAAGTGTTCAACTGTGAAGAGACAGGCCTCTTTTGGAAGAAAATGCCAAAGAAAACCTACATCACCAAGGAGGAGAAGTTACTACTTGGACACAAGCCAATGAAGGACAGGCTAACTCTAATGTTGTTTAGTAATGAAAGTGGGGACTAACAAGTTAAGCCTTTGCTTGTGCACCATTCTGAGAAACCCGAGGATTGTAAGAAAAATAATATCCTTAAAAGTAAAATAAATTTCATGTGAAGGGCTAATAGTAAAGCATGGGTAACCAGGCAATTTTTTATGGAGTAGGTTCATAAAGTGCTTGCCCCAAGTGTAAAGAATTACCTCACGGAAAAACAGTTGCCATTCAAGGCCCTGCTTGTGATGGACAATGCACCTGCTCACCCACCAGGCTTAGAGGACGGATTGGTGGAGGAGTACAGTTTCATTACGGTGAAGTTCTTGCCCCCTAACACGATTCCTCTCATTCAGCCCATGGACCAGCAGGTCATATCGAACTTTAAGAAACTCTACACCAAAGCAATGTTTCTAAGGTGCTTTGAAGTGACCTCTGTCACAGAGTTAACCCTCAGAGAGTTCTGGAAAAAATCACTTTAATATCTTCTATTGCTTGAGGATTATAGACAAAGCCTGGAGGGAAGTGTCAATAAGGACCATTAACTTAACCTGGAAAAAATTGTGGCCAGACTCAGTAGCAGATAGAGACTTTGAAGGCTTTGAGGCCGAGCCTATTGTCAAGGATATTGTCTCACTAGGCAAGTGTATGGGCTTGAACGTGAATGGTGATGATGTGGAGGAGTTGGTGGAAGACCAAAACACTAACCTCACCACGGAAGAACTCCAAGACCTTCAGAAGGAGCAGCAACAGAAGGCAACTCATCTTCAGATGAGGAGGAGGGAAGGGAGGATGTTCATGGTTTACTAATCAAGGAAATGTGTGGAAAATGGGGAGAGTTACAAAGTTTTGTGGGAAAATTTTACCCTGAAAAAGCTGTAGCAAACCGCAGCATAAACCTTTTCAATAACAATGCCATGTCTTACTTCAGAAACATATTAAAATGCAGATAGAAACAAACCTCATTAGACAAGTTTTTAGTGAGAAATAGATCCAGTGAGTGTCAAGCAGGTTGTAGCGGTGCAAAGAGACAGAAAAGAGAAAGAACGCCTGACGTTTTATGGAAGGTGACTCCCCTTCCAAACAATAATAACCCTCCTACTCTCCACGTTCCTCAACACCTTTCACTTACGCCATCAGCGTTCCTCAGCACAGGTAAAGTGCAGTTAAATTTTCATTTATTGTTTTTTTATTGTGTTTATAGTTTTTGTGGTTGACTTTATGCATGTAAGTATTGTTATACAGGTATAAGTAAGCAATATTTTTACTTAAAATGCTTCATAATGCGTAATGTTTGGAGGTCTGTAACGAATTAATTTAATTTACAGTATTTCTTATGGGAAAAATTGATCCGGTTTTCGAACAGCCTTCTGGAACGGATTAAGTTCGAGAACCGAGGTACCACTGTATAATAATTTATTAACAATAATGTGTGTTCTGACATAGGGTCATTTGTTAACAATGATATGTCTTTCTGACAAGTAACATTAACTAAGATCATTTTTTAACAATGAGATGTCTTTCTGACATATAACATTAAGTATAATCATTTTATAACAATGATATGTCTGTTTTGACAATAAATAATACAGCATGGTATTTCTTCATTTTTTCCATTAAAGTGTTGGTTGGCTCAATTACAGATTATTTTTTTGGGGTTAGGTTTATTGACAGTTACATGGACAAATTTGTTTTAAAATTTTTGCCAGAAAAGAGAGGATAAAAAGACAACTTAAAATAGATACGTTTATACATATTTTATACATACTTTTCGATTTTGATTTAAAGACACCAGTACTCAGTCAGTTAAATGAGTCAAGCATTAAATTGTACAATGCAGAAAATGCAATTAATATATTATGAGTTCATTACCTATTTAATAACAAAAGAAAAAAGGACGGGCGACATAATTTAACAATGTTCTATACACAATATTTATTTAAACTAGTTGTATTTAAAACACTTGGAATAATCTACAGGTTTTGTATCTTAATGATTACTCAGATCATTGTATATGCTAACTGATCTTTGATGTTACCGTGATAGCATGTTCAATCCTTAATGTGGATGTATTCGTCAGAATACATTTCATTACAAAGGTAATTGTTTCTCCGGCTTTGATTACTCATTTTATTATTATTTTACACTATAACATTAAACCTGGGTCGCATTCTAACTACGCACTATTAGTAATTCAACCATGATTTTAGTGTAATTTTACACAACTCAGTTAGAAATTAAACTTAATTACTAATTACAAATAGATATCATTTGCCTTGTTACACATTGATAGCACTGTCAAACCTGGATGTTATCGTAACAATATACTACTCCATTATTAATTAAGTGTTAATATTATAATAATTAATGTTAATCCTATCACTAACGAAGTTTTGTGTAACAATTATGTATCTAATTAATTTCATATTTCACTCTGAAAAATAAATTAACACCGTAAAATAACGGTTCACATTACTATTATGTGTAAAGATAATAATTTATAAACAAAATAAAAAGTTTCGTAAATGGTATGTAAAAAGTAAAAAATCAACATGATATTTACGATAATTATGTCATCGGTTGCCACACAATGGGGTATCTGTGTCGTGCTGCAAAAAGTATCTGAACAGCACGTTTAGCGTTGTAAGTCGTCAGACGTACCGCTGAGCCACTAATGACTGCTTTACGTTGAGATATTTTTTTATTATTCTAAAATCGTATTAGTATATTTTTTAGAAGGCAGTAACTATTCAAAATACAAGCCTTTACAACTGGGCTAACTTAAAAATATTCCTAAATAATTTTCTGTAATTATATTATGGGTGTAAAATCACATTTCTAATAAAATGTGCGATTTAACATTTTTTTGAGTGTAGCGTCTGTATCAGTGCTTCACACCCATAAAAGTGTGAAATCTCGCTTTTTGTAGAGAGAACAAAAATGGTCGTAAGCATTAACCTGTGCTCTGGAATTAATTGTAAGAGCTTATAAACACATAACAATTCTGGGCGAATGATATACGAATATCTCTAAAGTAATACACTAGTTCTTTACCAGTTATGTGGATTTATTTGATTATGTGAGTTCTGTGTTGAATATATAAAAATATTTTATTAGAAATTCATTAACCCTGTACGAACTTTTAACTTATTAACGATATCTAGATAAAACAAATTCCTATTATTATATCTGTCTCTCTAAACCGTTCATTCTTTGGCTTATCAGTAGAAAAATGATACGATTTCCAAAAAGCTTTTATAACTTATTTTTAGAAAAGGAAAAATGTAAATAAAAAACACCGACGCAGAGCCGACTATAGATAATTCGCAGAATCAGCCAAGAAATAAAATATTCTATCTACAAGTAAAGGTGAGCGCTGAATACGACATATATGATTAATGGATGATACAAATACTAATCTTTCTCCTCTCTCTCTATCCTAAAGTTAAGCTTTTGTGTACCTTCAGCAACATAATCTTTCTTTTCTTTTTTGGTTGTTGTTGTTGAAATACATTGCAGCGACTTTCAATAGAAGTTAGGGTTATCTGCATTAGTGTAGAAACTACGCTGACTGGAACGTAGCTTCAAATAATCATTTAATGCAAACTGTAAGGTAGATAAAGTTAATCTTGAACTCATTTATCTTAATCTAAAGCAGGAAAAAAATCCTGTTTATTTGTATTTTAATGTGGTAAAACTGTATCTATATCTGTTCAGAAATATTTCTGAAACAGAGAACTTCCAGCATTTGGAACAGCTGTCACAATACCTCACCCTTGCAAAAAGTTCGGTCCTATACGTTACGTCATTGGATAGCTTCTCCTTCTAACTTGTCTGGATTTACTGTCTTGTCTCTATATAATAGTTTAGCATGTCTTAGAAAAGTACAGCTATGTGCATAATCATTCAATTCTAATACTATATTCATAGTGTAGCGTGCGTTAAGATAACATGATATCATAACCATATATTAATAGCGCAGCATAATATAAAGAGAAATTTAAACTATGTATAATCATTATATGGTAGTCTCACATTAATCATTCGGTATGTCTTATGAGAAACTTCGTATACAACCATTACTGCATGTGTTTCAACGTAGATAAAAGGAAAAAACTTAGGTTTACTTTGTCTGTTCCTCATCCCCACCATTTACCTATTATGTTCAAAATACCAACTGAATTAAAAAAGATATAAATGTTTGCGTAAATGCAAAGATCTTCAATCACAATAGCGGTGCTTAATCAGACATCAGTACAAACGGGAAAAAGGAAGTATACTATCAGTGTAAAGCAGAAAATGAAGTGTGTCATTAGTGCAATACATAAAATAATGAAGTATGTCATTAGTGCAATGCATAAAATAATGAAGTATGTCATTAGTGCAACACATAAAATAAAGAATATCATCTGTGCAAAACAGAAAACGAAGTATCATGCGTAATAATTGAGGTTTTGGAAAGCTACTATTGTCTTCTTTATGTAAAGCTACACAACAAATTATCTCCACTGTATCTATCGCAGAAAACTGAACCCTGTATTTTAGTCTTCTAATTCTTTAATCTTACCGATGACTCAATGGAGGGTATATTGAAAGCAAACAAAACAATATTAAATCTTTATAGGTTATTGATAAACTTAGGTTTCTACACAAAAGCAGTTTTTATATGTTCTGTTGCTACTTTTTTAAATTTGATATACACATTAAAACCACTGTATATTTGTTATTAAATGGAAGAAACCAGAACAAAACAAGCAACCAAACAAATAAGGCATTGGGGAGTCCGAACAGATATTCTGAAACTGGCTATTACTTAAAATAATATAAGAAACTTCTAAAATGAATATTACAATGTTAGTAAAGATTTATATAGCTGTTAAAAGCGCCATTGATCTTTGATTTACAATTCTGAATATCGTGGAGTAAGAAGAAACTGATGCCCTGTTTCAAAAATTTAACCGTGAGATTTGCCTGTAGATTTTCAATTACGTTTCTTGAACAGTTCAATATCAGCTTTACGAACTGTGCAGATTCGAGAAAGTTAAAGCAGTTGCTTATTTTTCTACGCCAGATGGCTTACAAAACAGTGAGAAAAAACAGATACAGTTATTATTCTTCAGGAAGTAGAAATCAGTGTCAAAAATTGGAAGATAGGTCTCAGTTCTGCTGGACCAATAAGTGAATGAAAGATACTTTAAAGCGAACATAAATAATTTATAAAATGTACAGTACAGTTATGCATATTTTACGTACTAATGCTGAAAAGATACCGTCTTAAAAATTTATGTGGGTCGCTGTATGTTAGAATACCTTTCGCCCCGACAGGAACGGCCATCATGTTCCACAGATGTTTATGCAATGACTTCTTCTAACCAAACCATCTACTTTAGAGAAACCAGATAACACGAGAGTAGAGGTTGTTATTCGCCGTGAAATATTCGTATTTTGCCAGATGTATATGAATACTGTATAATGTACTGGTACCATTATTATTGCAAAGTCTGCAATAAAAACTATTTCGACCTTATTCTGTATGGTTAAAAAATTTGATTATATTAAGTTTCTTGTAATATCCTGTTTTTGTTAAAATCTATTACACATAAAAGTCCTATTATAATTACTAGTTACACTTACCAGGTTTCATGTTATGACTTTTCATTGTTTGAATGCTTTCTGTATTTGAACATTTATTTAGCCCTGACATGGCCAGGTGATTTAAGGCGTTCGACTTGTAATTTGAGGTTTGCGGGTTCGAATCCCCGTCGCACCAAACATGCTCGCTCTTTCAGCCGTGGGAGCATTATAATATGACGGTCAATCCCAATATTCGTTGGTAAAAGAGTAGCCCAAGAGTTGGCGGCGGGTGATGATGACTAGATGCCTTTCTCCTAGTCTTATACTGCTAAATTAGGGACAACTAGCGCAGATGGTCCCTGTGTAGCTTTGCGCGAAATTCAAAACAAACAATATTTATTTTCTAAGCTTTGGTTTCATCCTTGTGATACAAACTAGGTATTTTTTTATCTATTGTCTTCATATTGATTTTAAATAGCAAAAACTGCAGAATTAACATTTATACGTATTTTAATCGGTAGACTCAGCAGATAGCCTGATGTGACTTTTCTATAAGAAAACATACACACGTATTTTAATTTTTTCAAAACCAGTTTCTTCTGTTAAACTTTTATACTTCCCTTCCAATGTATTCTTAACAATGTAGTTCCCTAGTGTCACAGCGGTATATCTACGGGTTTAAACTGCTATAAATCTGGTATCGATACCTGTAATGGGCACAGCATATATAGTTCTTTGTGTATCTTTGTGCTTATTAACAAACAACTTAACAATGTTTTAACTCAACTGAATACTTTTGTTCAGTGTGTATTCTTCTTACAGCAAAACCATATCGGGTTTATCTGCTGGGTCCACCAGGTGAATCGAACCCCCCCTGATTTTAAGCGTTGTAGATCCGTAGACTTGGTGCTGTACAAACCAATGTTTGTTCAGTAAAAATGCGTTTGGAATACAATATTTAAAATCATTAAATAATTGAATCTAAATATTACTTCAATAATTAAAAGCTAAGATGTCTGAAAATTTAATTTCTTCATAAATCTAAATGAGGGATAAAACTCAAACAGTTTATGTTTGTTTGTTTGTTTTGGAATTTCGCACAAAGCTACTCGAGGGCTATCTGTGCTAGCCGGCCCTAATTTAGCAGTGTAAGACTAGAGGGAAGGCAGCTAGTCATCACCACCCACCACCAACTCTTGGGCTACTCTTTTACCAACGAATAGTGGGATTAACCGTCACATTATACACCCCCACGGCTGGGAGGGCGAGCATGTTTAGCACTAAAATGCTGTATAAAACCCAGAATGCTAACTAATCTTAAAGAAATGGAATATTTATTGAGTTTACTATTTAGCTTAGTAAACGTTTTCAAAAAAAATGATAAGTGAATAACTTGAAGAAAAAAATGCCACACATGTTACACTGTATAAGATAAACACTACGCAAAGCATTTATAAACTTCTTTCAGGTCCTAGTTCTTGAGTGGTTTGGTTTTTACAAGTATATTTAAAGTTTTTAGTTATGACATAATTTATTATACTCATGAGGGCATTTGTAATGATACACGGTTTGTTTGTAATTAAGAACGAAGCTACAGAATAGGCTAGCTGTATTCTGCCTACCACAACTACTGGCTCACAGTTTTAGCGTTTTAAGTCCATACACATACCACAGATAGTCATACATGTTGGGAAAAAGGAGTTATAAACTTTTTTTTTTCATCAAAAATAAAATTCAAAAGAGAATCTGCGTTCCATAGTAGTAGTGAAGAAATAAATGCATTAAGCCTCTACATCACAAATTCTCTTTTCAATTTTTACCTTTGAGGAAAAAAAAGAAAAAATTAACACACATAATTATAATCATTAAGCAGTTGGTCCGCTGTATAATATCGAATACTAAATTAAGCGTTATCTTACAACACTATTCACATATTTAAATTTATTTAGGTTACTGTATGGTAAATATTAAGAAGGATTCAAAAATAGTCATTCATTACTATGTAGGCAAATCATGCAAAGATATTCTAACTTTCATTATTTTGATAGTGACATTACATTGAACCTTAATTAAAAATGCGAAAGAAAAAACTTTGTAAAGTTCTTTGTTTTGTTTTGCTATTCGTTGGTAAAAGAGTAGCCCAAGAGTTGGCGGTGGGTGGTGATGACTAGCTGCTTTACCTCTGGTCTTACGCTGCTAAACTAGGGAAGGCTAGTGCAGATAGCCCTCGTTTAGCTTTACGTGAAATTCAAAAAGTCAAACCAAACTATCCTTTAATCGATCTTTTCATACAAGAAGCAGAATTACGTTTTTCTGATAAAGCTAATGACTTACTACAAAACCTAAAAGCATTGAATTCTACTTTAAGTGGTTTCCTGAATAGTCACGAAAGTTTTATTGTCGTTGAAGAATGTCATAGTGCCCTTTCCGTGGTTAAGCGTCATCTGAAGGTTACCATTTCTAAATGTGCAGGTGATGCCCTCTCGTTTACAAACATTGAGCATTCTTAAACGCAGTCAGCTTTCCAAATCTCTGTAAATTACTTATGCTAAAATTGACATTTCGAGTAGCCCGTATAAGATATACACTACAATAATGAAAGTAAAATCCTATTTAAGAAATCAATGCGGTTAGAAAGACTGCTAGGCCTTAGCCTGATTGAATAATAATAAAGGTTAGAGATTCTAACCGAGATCTGACTACACACTGCTTTGGGTCAATGCAAACAGACATAGGAAAAATAACTACAGTTATAAGGAGAAAAAATATATTAATAATTTGGTCTAATATATTAATATATGTAGTTGAGGTTTTTCATTTTATTTATTCGTTTCAAAATGGAAACTGTTCACTTAATTTTTCTAAATTAGTGTAAATTATTCATTCTGAAATTTCGGCAGTATTTATTTTACTCTGACAGATATTCCAAAAACTGGTTATCAAAATGGGTGTGATGTGTAATAGGTTTATTGTTCTCTAGAGTCTATACCACATCGCTTTAAAATTAAGTTTTCTCAAAACTCTTGAAATCTGAGGTCAGCCAATCAAAGAGATTCTTTTACTTCTTTAAAAACACATAATTTTGTTGATAATACCTGGAATATTGAATAAATTTTCGCAGCTTTGTACATCGCAAAATATTATAATATTTTTAACATCACAAACATGTGTTGTTCTTGATTTAATAATAATTTTGGTTTGTAGAAGTAATCTAATAAGTACTGTACAGCCCTGATACAGACTTGACGTATTTACGATATAGGGCTACTATGACGTTGACTTAATGTATTTATAACACAGGTCTGTCACAAAGTGAAGTCATTCTTAGTTGTCTAGCATTAAGTCCAAATTTTCGTACTGTTTTTACCCTTCACATTCCACATAAGCCAGTTAGTAGTTCTGGAACAGACCCTATTTATTCATTCTTTGTCTAGTTTGTTTCCCCTCGAAAGCACAGCAGTATGTCTCCGGGCTTACACTGTTAGTAACTGGCTCTTTATACTTGTGGCGGGCAGAGTACAGATAGCCCATTGTATAGCATTTGCTTAACGATAACCAACAGCGACTTTTATTATCCTGTTTTTTCAGCCGTGGGAGCCTTCTAATGTGACAGTCAATCCCATTATTTGTTGATAAAGATTAACTCAAAAACTGACGGAAGGTGGAGCTGACTTGCTTTCTTCCATCCATTTCATCTCTTAAAAATCAGGATAAGATAGTGAAGTTAGTCGCCAAATAGCTTTTGCAAATAAAATAACAAATAAATAACCAAACCTTTTTACTACGATGCACTCAGTTTTGAAGTATTCTAATGGCCAAAATGCTCTCATTGTTTTGCCTTTTTATTATTGTTGTAGTTGCAATAATCACGCAACAATCGTTTGCGTTTGTTTGTGTCTGGGTTTCCATGTCTTAACAAATTTTCCGACTTATGCGAATATTAAATAAAGACCAAAAAATGTACATTAGTTTGGAATTATGATTAGTCAACGTTACAAAACGTTTAATTGTCATTCTAATTTAAATATAAACAAAAAATAAACAACTTTTTATAGCTAATGTCAGCATTAGGTTGTAAGATTCTGAACATTCATTCTTTCAAATAAAGTGTATCATCTTGAATAATTAATAAAAATGCACATTAAAAACCATTGTTAACAGAAGCAGTTTAATAGAAAGTATTATGCAGTGTATACGATAGAAGGGTGTCGTTTCCGGTAGCCGGTTTTTCACTTTTATGTTAATAATACGTTTTATCACAAAGAAATATTAAATTTTCTTAAC
Source organism: Carcinoscorpius rotundicauda (assembly GCA_011833715.1). Classification (NCBI taxonomy): domain Eukaryota; kingdom Metazoa; phylum Arthropoda; class Merostomata; order Xiphosura; family Limulidae; genus Carcinoscorpius; species Carcinoscorpius rotundicauda. Next base: position 19,197,040 of record CM022402.1, on the reverse strand, counting down.
TTATTTGAAATATTATTCATTTTTACGGCCATCTAATGTTCGGCATTGTTACTACTTTATTCACTAAGTTTTACGCTTTCGATGTGCAACATTTAGTTATTTTGTTATCGTTGATGTTTTAAGAAACTTATGTAAGTTAAGCTGAGTTAAAATACGTCTATAATATTCGTTAGATATATATAATTAATTGTTGTCATGAGGCCCAAGAAATATAATTAATTAACCACAATAATACCTGACGTTACCACTGCTAATAAAATTTTACTCATTTTGTGTTATTTGGTTTAAATTTCGCGCAAAGTTACATGGGAGCAACTTGCCCTAGCCGTCCCTTATTTAGCAGTGAAAGACTGGAGCCATCACAACCGACCGTCAACTCTTGGGCTACTCTTTTACCAACGAATAGTAAGACTGATCCTTACTTTATAATGTCCCCACGGCTGAAATTGCGAACATGGTTGATTAGACCTTCAGATAGTGTGTCAAGCGTCCTAACCACCTGAACGTGCTAGACCTTATGTTACTCAAATCTAAAAGTATAGTTCATAAATATCAGGGTATTTGGAAGTTTCTTGTGGTGAGAGTAAACTTCTTTTGATAAAGTGGTTTAAAAAAAAAGTTAAGTGATCGATATAAATACCTTGATTATGTGTTATAAAATTATGTTCGAGGTACTTAATAAAAACTTGGAAGATTAATTATAATATCTCAAACTATTAATGAACTACACGGTTTTCAATTTCGCTTTAGCATCCATTTAACCATCTTATAAAAAAAAGTTTAGACTAAGTATTTATTGCAACATCTTGACTTTAGTGCCATTTATCAAGGTGGATAACTTAACTCCTGAACAGTTGGATTTGGCATTATAACATATTTAACTTTTATTTTAAAAGTTTATAAATGATACAGTACCATTTTAATGATTGTCCCCAATTTTCAACGCTTAAAATTATATTTTCCACAGAAATGTTTCTAAAGAAGAAATAAAAAAACAAAACTAATGTTAAACATAAATGGTCTTTGTTTTACTTCCATTTTCCCTGGTACTTTTAGGTAAATTTATGCGTTATAAGCCAGGATAATACTCACAAAATTATATTTACAAACTTTGTTAGTTCAATTTCAGATTGCACTACATTTTAATGGTCGATATGTTGATACCATGAGTGCAGACAACAGGTTTTACACGCTAACGATTTTCTGGTGCGCCTAAGGGCTTATAATGCTAAAGCGTAAGTAAAATACGGATTGCCTGTTTTATAAATTTTTGCGGTTCGTGTAAACTTGTCAGTGTGCATATAAGAAACAGAATGATTAGTTTATTTTTTGTTTTTTTTAATTTCGCGCAAAGCTACACGAAGGCTATCTGCGCTAGCCATCCCTAATTTAGCAGTGTAAGACTAAAGGGAAGGCAGCTAGTCGTCACTACCCACCGCCAACTCTTGGGCTACTCTTTTACCAACAATAGTGGGATTGACCGTAACATAATATCGCCCCCACGGCTGAAAAGGCGAGCATGTTTAGTGCGACGAGGATGCGAACCCGCCAGAATGATTAGAAAAAGTGTGATATTTTATCATCAGTAATAGAAACTAATTAATATTTTTCTACAAGTAAATGCTCAATTTAAATTAATCTTTTGTTCAGTCTCTCACTTTTATAAGCGATTATTTTACTACTAATTCGCCCCCTGTTGATTGATCTTCACCAAATGAAGGTTTGTTAAGTCCACACAGAGATACACTGCTGGTCAAAATCTTAAGCCCAATAAATATAAAGAAAAATATGTATTTTGCGTTGTTAGATTCAACCACTTATTTGAGTGGAGCTTCAGTGGCGGCACCAGGATATTTTCGTTGGGGGGGGGGCTGAGGTAAAATATGGATGGACTTTCCAAAATGCCATCAATATGAAGTATATATGGTAAATTATAATAATGTATATACCAAGGTACATTTCAGAAAGGTGTGTTGTTTTGAACTACGTTTTCATTGGAAACTCATACTCTGATTAATAATTCATTATTACAAATTAGAAATAATTTGCTAATGAAAACATGCATATATGTAAAAGAGGAAGCTCACCTAAATTCCACCCAAGGTAAATATATAATAATAAAGAAAATCAAGATTAGCTTAAATTGAACGTTTAGTATACCATCAGGAGTAAAGCTACCCATGAAAAATATATAGCATAAAGACATAGTTTACATAGCAGAAACGAACTGTCCCATGTGAAGTTAATACACTCTGAGGAAAAGCAAGGTCAGTATCAGGCTAACTATCTTTCATCATGTTGTGTTTTTAATCAATATTACTTCAAAACAATGCGCCTATTCTGGTTTGCAGACTAGGGTCCTGCAAATGTGTCCATAACAGTATCAATATCGAGTTGGTTTGCTCTCCTGGAGTTCCATGATATCACAGCAAAGTTGCAAGTGCGGTTGTTATCACTGCTATTGTACAAGTATGTCTTGAGAAGCTTCAGACATGAGAAACTTCTCTCACAGGCAGCTGAAGTGACAGGCTTGAGTCACTACGATGCATTCAAGTTTTTAGAGATCTACGAAGGCATCCTTGTATGGCTCCAGCATGGTTGCAAGCTCCAATGGTGTAGATACTCCTTGCCTCTTTTCTTTCTTCCTGGCAATTAGCCGGTTCAACTGGTGGACCTCCACTGCAAGGTCATCCTCTGCCACTCCATAGTTTGCTGCCATTTCTAAGAGTGCTTGCTTGTCCGAAAATGTGGAGTGTTTGGGGTTCAATGCAGTTGCACCCATCAGAACCCTACAGGCATCAGAGGAGATTCTCCTATTCAGCTCGTTGAGCATCCTGTCTATGGTGGCATAGAAGGTGTGGCTGCTGGCATCTGGTGTGTGTTCATCTCTTTGGCCAGTACTAGATGTTATTATGAATTCGTCCAGGTGTCTGGAGGCAGATCACTGTCCACCTTGATGCACCATCACAGTGCGTATTCCTACTTTCTTTCATATATCCTCAGCAGACTCTTCCATGTCTTTTCATGCTGCTTCAGTTCTCATTTCTGAGAGACCAGAGATGACAGATTGTATTAGGTCCTCTGTAGAGGCCAGCTGCAGGTCAGGTGACTGGAGATCTGATAGCTGTTTTGTCATCAGCAGTAGTTTTTCTATGGCTACAAGACTGGTTACGAACTGCTGATGTAGGAGGATCCACAGGCCCTCTCATTCAGTGGCTCTGTAGACATTGTCCCCCTTCACAAGACCCTTTAGGGTTGTCACAATGACAGGAAGGATTCTTTTCAGAGCCAGACAAACAACATTTTGGCAAGATTGTCTTGTGTCTGACAGTCTCTACGTGCTGATTCACAGGTTCAAGCACCTTTTGTACCTTCAGAAATTCTTCATGCACAACCGATGTAGAGAAGAATTTGTAGAGCTTCTGAATTGTCACAAAGAACTCTGCTGCAGCCTGGACATTGTGCACACAATCAACTAGCACAAGGTGAGCCTGTGTGCATAGCAGTGGACAAACACAGCCTGAGACACCTCTCTCCTGAACATCTCTTGTACGCCACTGATGTGCCCTGACATAATTGCAGCTCCGTCATAGCACTGCCCAATGCAGGTATTATGGTCAATACCACTGAGTCTCCATGATTTTCTTGAGCAATGAATCTGCATCCAGACCCTCAGCAGCTGTGAAGGCTCTGTTGGTGGAGGTACCTTACTGCAATTGATGGCTGGTCTTGTTTGCTCACATCCTTCGTTTCATCCACCATTAGAGCAGAATGCTCAGCTTCCATAACCTCTTTGCTGATAGACTTCCTGATCATTCCAGCTGTGATATCAAGCAGTTTTTTTTTTAAATCATAGTGCGTGTACTTGATATTGCCAGGACCACTCAGCTTCTTCTTCACGGTTTCATCATACCTGGAAATCTTTTCAAGAAGTTCCAGGAAATTGCCCCTGTTATCTGACTGACTACCTTACCTGTGACCTTTATGGGCTTCATTCTGGTAGGCTGTGCAGAGCAGTACATCTATCACGGCTCTTATGTAATGTCGGTTTTCCTCCAGAGTTTTAGCATGGCTTGCATCGAGAGCATGATGGTTCATTGCACCTTCTGTATTCTGGAGTTTAAACTCTGCCCAAGCTTGCATGGCAAACTCGTGTCCTGCAGAGTTATCATGGGACTTCTGTGATGTGGTCGCCTTCTTCCGGTTTCAGAAGTCTTCATGGGTGAAAGACTTCTCAGTTTTAATGAAGAATGTGTGATTAAAAAGACGACATGCGAAGCAGAATGCAGCATCTTGGGTCACAGAGTATTCCAACCAGGAGTGCTGATAACGCCAATTCATGTTAAATGACCTTGACTGGCCGCTGTATTCTGTAGCCAAGGACCACTATCTGGAAGCTGGCTCAGGTCCTTGGGTCCTTGTGGTAGTTTTTCACCCTGGGTGTGAGCGGTGCCCTCTTGCAGCTAGGGTCCTGCACTAGTCGTGTCTGCATTCTCACCATCACGATCACCACTGTCCTTCTCACTTGCACCACTTGTGTTTGTAGGACCATCTACTTGCTGCCTCTTCTTGGGTAGCAGGTAGTGTTGCATGATCAACCCTATGTGTAGAACGACTGGTTTATGTTTCGGTGGGTGATGTCTGACTCTTGTCTTGTGTGTTGGTGTCCTTGTTTGAAAACGAGTCGCTGATTTTGATTTCCTTTCATTAATCCAAACTGAGTGTGTGTTCTAGTGTGAGACCGAGTAACAGAGAGAGCAAGAGTCGCGTAAACAAACACAACGTGGAAGTAAGAAGTGGTACTAGCAGTAGGCGGCTCGGTTTTCACTTTGACGTTCGCGCGTTTTGTATAAAAGGGAGTTATGTTTATTTCTCTCCTTATATTGGCATTAAAGCTTACAAAGGATATTCATTTAAAACATCAAAATCTAAGCATACATAAAATTGGGTCATTTCATGAATAAGAAACAAATCATAACTAAACATTGTTCAACATTACGAACAACTGCTCTGTAGCATTCAAATCACCAACTTATATCAATAGCACATGAAAATCCAGAACATATTTGTGAAATACTGTTAGAGAAAGTGTTTATCTTTAACCATATAGCATAAGTACTTAATTGGAGGGTAGTGATAATGTAAAATTATAGGGCTAATTAGGGAACACAAATATAGCTTTGATAGGACACGTTGTAAAACTGTGGGCAGCTAATGGGAGTGAGTGGGGGCTAGCGGCTGGCATCTGGATCTCGATCGGGCTGAGCCAATCGTTAGCCGTATGAAGAGTGTACACCATGGTCAGCGACTCGGTGATCATACGCTTAAGGCATTGAGGCGGGAATCGTGCACTCGAGCAAAGCAAACCGCGACCTGGATATTGAATGGTCATAGTAGCACTAAAACAAAATGTCTAAATTGCAGTTGACCTTCACAGAAAGGCTGGTTTCTTCATAAGTTCACATTATTCATACAGTTTACATTATTGATTGTGATATTGTTCTTATTATCATAATTGTGACAAACACCTATTACAATAATGTAACTACTATTACATTAAATTAAACACTTCTAAATAACTCAGTGACAATTTCAAAATTCATTTTAGAATTGTTTAAAAATATTATTTGGTCAGTTAACGTGTGAGGTTATTATCTAATAATAAGTATAACATTAATTGGGTTGTAAGTCGCAAATTTAAGTGTATTCTACAATCATCAATACAATTTTGGATGACTGGTACACAATGCAAAATGATCTCACAGAGGACACAACACGGGCTAAATGCTTCATAGCTTTAACCTACACACAATACACTTATACATGCTTGTTTTTTTGGAATTTCGCATAAAGCTACTCGAGGGCTATCTGTGCTAGCCGTACCTAATTTAGCAGTGTAACACTAGAAAGAAGGCAGCTAGTCATCACCACCCACCGCCAACTCTTGGGCTACTCTTTTACCAACGAATAGTGGGATTGACCGTCATTTATAACGCCCCCACGGCTGGGAGGGCGAGCATGTTTGGCGCGACTTGGGTGTGAACCCGCGACCCTCAGATTACGAAGTGCACGCTTTAACGCGCTAGGCCATGCCAGGCCCACTTATACATGCATGCTATGTTTTACTTTTCAATAAAAGGTAAATGAAATTAATGAAAACCTGTGAAACCTTTGGTTTATCAAGTAAAATCCCTGGTGATCTGTTGTAACTTGAAATCAACGTTGTTGTCTAATCTTCGTCAAAGCTCAAGATAGAATGGCATTACACAGGGAGCAGCAACAGTGTGCATAAGTTTCAATGCATTCATTACGTTGCTATGGAATGCATGACACATACTTCCGTCTTAATGAAGAAGTTGAGTTCTACAGATCTATGTCTCTTTGATGTCAATTGTTAAACATCAACGATAATTGTGTTTTCCATGTTTTATGGATATATGTAGGTAACAATATTGGAGGCTGAAGGGGGGCTCAAGCCCCTTCCCCTGGCGCCACCACTGTAGAGCTTCGAAAGATGAAAATAAGAAAAGGTAAAATAAAAATAAAAACTACTTTAGCATTTAATAGGGAAAATGTGAGCACTGTGAAATTAGCCTAAATACTAGCTGGTTAAAAGTTTAAGACCATACTGAAACGAAGCGTTAATCGGTAAACACGTAACGAAATTTAATCATTTGTGTTCAAGCATTAGCGTTGTCAACATCTCCCAATGACATCTCCAGTGTTATATTGGGTAAAAACATTGCAAAGGCTAAAAAGTTGACAGAGTTTGAACGTGGCAGAATTGTCGAGCTGCAAAACCGAGGTCTCTCTCAACGTGCCAACACTGGTGAGGTTGGGCGGAGTAAAACTGCTGTTGCAAATTTCTAAAAATACCTTGAAAGATATAGAACGAGAATTTTAAGTAGTCGGCATTGAGCAGGAGGATTCGACGGTTTATCGAACCAGATTAAGACCCTTACGGACGCAGATGCAGCTCAAGAACAATAAGACGGCATCCACGAGAGAAAGACTTTAAAAACCGTAAACGTCTTCCTTCCACACCACAAAACAGCTTGGTTAAACTTTGCTGAGAACCACCAAACATGGGACGTAAAAAGTGAAAAAGGTTTTGTTCACCTATGAGAAAATATTTAACCTGGGTGGTCCAAATGTTGGAGAGAGCATCCTTACTGACTGAAGGCCCTCGCTTGTGTGGAAACGACTGGATCTTTCAGTAGGACAACGCTGCAATCCACAATGCCCGCAAAACAAAGAACTTTTTCATGGCATATAACGAGATTATTTTGGACCATCTAGCGTGTTTGCCCGAACTGAAAATATTTGGGGGTGAATGGCAAGGAAATTCAATAGAAATGGACGTCAATTCCAAACAGTGCATGATCTTCGTGAAGCCATCTTCACCACTTGGAATAACATTCCAGCTAGCCTTCTGCAAACGCTTTATATCGCAAATATTTGAGTTATTCACAATGACGGCTATGCAACTCACTACTGAGACCTCTTGTTGGGCGTTTCCTACCCTGTTCAGGACTCTTTTTTTTTTTTGGTATGATCTTAAACTTTTGACCAGCTAGTATTTAGGCTAATTTCATAGTGTTCACATTTTCCCTATTAAATACTATTTTTTTTTCCTTTTTCTTATTTTCATCTTTCGAAGCTTTACTCGAATAATTGATTTGGTCTAACAACGCAAAATGCATATTTTTTCTTTACGTTCATTGCCCTTAAGATTTTGGCCAGCAGTGTATCTTACTTTAATTTGTTTAACAGAACCTTGCCAAAGATACTTATTATATTAACCCTTTAATGTACATGGCATAGCACTCAACTTGGAGTAAGTCCCATACAGTGCGCCCAAGAAAGGTGAACACCTGGGACAAATACGCCGGGCCCAGACTATGTAGGATCCAGAACCAAAGAGGCGCAAATCTGTGACATTTTAAACAACAGATTTCCGTAAAGTAATAATTCACAAAAAAATAGATTAAATTGGAAATTTTGCTCGAAGAAAGTTCGCATCTTTGCTAGAAGGTGACAAGTCTGAGCTGTATGAGATATTCGCATGTGTGTATTTTCTAATAAAGCTGCATCCAGCTCACTGCTGTGTCCATTGATAGGAATTGAGTTCTCTGAGTTCTGCGCAAAGTTTTTTATTTGTAATACCAATACTTATGCCCGGCATAACCAGGTGGGTTAAGGCGTTCAACTCGTTATTCGAGGGTCGCGGGTTCGATTTCCTGTCGCACTAAGCATGCTCTCCCTTACAGTCGTGGGGACATTATAATGTAATGGCCAATCCCACTATTCGTTGCTGAAAAAGTAGCCCAAGAGTTGATATTGGGTGGTGACGTCTAGCTGCCTTCCCTCTAGTCTTACACTGCTAAATTAAAGACGGCTAGCGCAGATAGCCCCTGAATAGCTTTCGGGGTAATTCAAAAACAAACAATACGAATACTTATAAATATATAAATAAAATGATTCTAAACTACTGAATACGCTGTACTTAACTATTAAATGTTCCAAAAGCTTGTTTTTATTTGTTTGAGAGCAAGGCCAGCCATCTTAGGTGCCCACTGCATGCAGTCTCACCCCAGATTTTGACGTTTTAAGTCCCTAGACCTTCCGCTGATCAAGTGGGTGATGTTACTAAATCACGCAAGTTGTAGGGTGTGGAATGCTAATGTGTATTTAAAACAGGCGCTAGAAATATCTTGTGTCCTGGTCCCTGTAATTTCTCTTGGACAACACGCGTAAATAGAATTGATACTGACACTCTTTTTATTCCATTACCTCTTTTGAACTACCATATATCAATGTATGGCTGGAAAAGTTATTATCTTCTTTATTAATAAAAGTGTTAATACCCATACCAATCGTTCTGAGATACATTGTTTTGTTTTGTTTTTGTTTGTTTTTGAAATTTCGCACAAAGCTACTCGAGGGCTATCTGTGCTAGCCGTTCCTAATTTAGTAGTGTAAGACTAGAGGGAAGGCAGCGAGTCATCATCACCCACCGCCAACTCTTGGGCTACTCTTTTACCAATTATTAGTGGGATTCACCGTCACTTTATAGCCCCCCACGGCTGAGAGGGCGAGCATGTTAGGCGCGACTCGAGCGCGAACTCGCGACCCTCAGGTTACGAAGCGCACGCCTTAACGCGCTAGACCATGCCATGCGCTAGAGATACATTGTTACTAATAAAAGTGTTTAAACCCATACCAACCGTTCTGAGATACATTGTTATTAATAAAAGTGTTAATATCCATACCAACCGTTCTGAGATACATTGTTATTCCAAGTGGGTTTTTCTTCATTAAGAATTATATATTATTGTACAGAGTAACTTGTCTTACTCATGCATTTGATTACTTAGAATACATTCTCTAGTTCCATATAGTGATCAATTGGCACTTGAGTTTTTATCTGTTTTTGAATACTGTTTGTTTCCTTGAAATTGGAGAATAAATGAAAGAAGAAGCATTTTATCAATGCTAGTGCAGTGAAGTAGCCTAAGTTTGGGGAAAATATTGAAATCTTTGTCATTTTTCATAAAAACGATTTGTACATAATGGTGTCTTTAATTCATTGACACTATTTTGCTCTGAGGAAACCGTTAGATATTAAAAAAACTGTTAAGTGTACATAGAATTATTAATTTATTCATTTTGTGTTTGTAATACAATGATGTCAAAACTATTGAACTATGCGTTTGCAGTACATTGATGTTGAGGCCATGGAGATTTTTAGAAGGTCTCAATGATAGAAATATAAATATCTGCGACTAGACGACAAAAACAGAGTAAAAGTAAAGCAACGTGAAATATTAGTTTGGGCAAAAAAATTAGGAAACGTAAAGTTAACAAGTAGACTACACTGGAAGTTCGGGATACAACCGTGGTAACTCACGCAACATCATAAGTGAATTATACAAGGATACTATTACGATAAAAAATGATGAAAATAATTTAGTTTGTCACCTGAATTCTAAAGCAATTGAATTGCTAAATAGTGTTTAAGATATAACTACCTGCTCTGTAGAATAAAAAATAACCTCTTGAATCTGAACCCCCCACACACACATTCACTATTCCACCACACCGTCGGGTCGGTCGCTTCAAGTTTAAAAGATTTCTAACCTTCCCTCCCTGAGTCCCACCTAATACGCCTCCCCCCCCCACATCATCAACCCATCTGCCCTCACCTCAGTTATTTATTTGTGTTTTTCAAAACCCCCAACACGTTTTTTACTCATGTTGACACATCAAACAATGAATTACCTGCTACTCAGTGTGCTACGCCTACACACAAAATATTTTATCATGGCCGAATAACGTATTTTGTTTTGTGAAATTGCGTATACGAAAATTCGGATTTTCGGTTGCTTCAGGCTATTATCTGGAAAAATATATTTTGAAATATTCTTCCTCATCATTCACAGTTTAGCTTAATTGATTATTTTTAATTGATTGATTGAATATGCGCTTGTCTAGATTCCAATGTAGTCCTTACAGAATAGTTCCTTCAAATTCCCTAGCAATTATAGGCATTTGTTAGAATAAAGAAGGGGTAGTGGCAGACTCCAGAATACCAGAACAGAAAGGCGCACAGTCACTGGAGCAGGTGAGCGTCGGCGGAATCGGCTGCGGGTGTCACGCATAATCGTTTTTGCAGGCCGCCGACCGTGCTCTATCAATGAAGTTGACTCCCAGGGGACGCGGTTGTACCGCACAGGGTTTGGATAGTTTTTGGCTATACAGGTATTTGTTACTGGCAGTATAGAATTTGAAATAGTAAAGTGTGTTAGAATTTATAATTTGAGTGTCAATAGCCCAGCACCCGTGAACATGGATACATCGGCAGTAATATAAATCAGTAGTGCAGAAGCTCCCCTTTTTTGTGTATATTTTGTTATGGACTTATGGTTGCAAGTCGATAATTGTTTTACCAACTACCATAAAACTCATTATCTGTCGGACGAATATATGGTTCACCAACATATTTACAATATAATCGACAATATAGATAATAACGTGGTAAGCGATATTGGTGTCAAAATGTAGAGTTCGTTATGCTTTTACTTATTCCTCCGTCACGCAATATCTTACTGTAAGTTATATCGTGTTGTCAGTGTCCAAACCTCCACAAGAAGCACAATTCTTGTGAGGGCGAGGGTCACTGGGGGTCAAACGGCTCACGGATCTCTGTGAGGTTCGCGCGGCTGCCATAAATAGCTCGATCCCACGAAAATGACTCAGATCCTGATGATCTGAGATGTGAAAGTAACAAATTCACTGCCAATACTCAATATACGATCAGTGGATTCTAGTGATATCGTCATGAGTAACATACGCCAAAAATTGAGTGGAGCAGCTTATAAAAAGATAGCAAAGTTAAAAAATGAAAACACACGTAATGTTTTGGATAAGACACCGACGATGGAGGCCTTTTTTGCTAAACAAAGGCAAGAACAGCCTACTAGCGATGATATTCAAACCAACAGCGATGGAGGGAATACACATGACGGGCCTAGCAGTAGCAGTTTTGAACAATCTAAACGACCCGAACATATCGAACTGCAGCTTGAACAAGTGACGTCATCAGCAGCAGGCCAAGTAAGATCTGCCGGTTGCGTGCCTGAAACGTCAATGGTTCCAGCAAGTTTTTCAGACAAAGTAAGTTCAGATCCAGCAGAGTGAATAATAGATGATTACACAAAAGATTATATTGCCACACATGCCATCCTTGAAAACGATGACTGGGATTTCAAGAACTCTGTGAAAAAGGACGGGGAGAAAATCAGATCTGTAACCAAAGGCATGTTTGAAAGAAAATTTCAAAATGGCGAAAAAAGTAAGCGGACATATTTGGTTTATTCAGAGAGCAAAGGTAGACTGTTTTGTGCTCCTTGTCGTTTATTTGATTTTGGAAAAAAATCCAAACTGGCTGACGAAGGCTTTGGTGACTGGAAAAATGCTACTGTCCAGCTGAATGAGCAGGAAAACTCTCTTGAGCATCGGTCTTCAGTTTTATCTCCAGTAGCAAGGGGCAACATGTTGGGACGTGTAGATCTCCAGATGGCCATACAGCTGCACGACGGAATCAAATACTGGAGAAATGTACTCACTCGTGTGGTAGCTGTAGCGAAAAGATTGGCTTCACATGGGCTTCCGTTCAGAGGTCGGGATGATAAGTTTGAGTTAGTACACAACGGCAACTTTATGATGTCGTTAGAACTAGTTGCGGAGTTTGACCCCTTCCTCGCTGATCACATTCACCGATATGGCAATGCTGGCAAGGGATCTACGTCTTTCCTGTCTTTCAGTACTTGCGACGAATTCATCCAGCTTATGGCAGACCTTGTTCTAAAGAACATTTTAAAGGACGTCAAAACTGCAAAATATTTCTCAATTAGCGTGGACTCGACGCCAGATATATCCCATGTTGACCAGTTGGCATTCATCATCAGGTACGTGAACAGTGATGGTTCACCTATGGAACGTTTCCTGACTTTTATACCCAATCCGGGCCACAAAGCTGAACAGCTGGCAGAAGTTGTACTTAGCCTGCTTCAGTCATATGAGCTTGATATTTCTGAATGTCGTGGACAGCAACATGTCTGGTCAGTACAGTGGTCTTTTGGCTCGTATCATGGAGAAAAATCCTTTAGCTGTGTATATCCCATGTTCAGCACATTCATTAAATCTTGTAGGAACATGTGCTGCTGAATGTTGCAGAGAAGCATGTTCATTCTTCGAACTCTTACAAAGTCTCTATGTTTTCTTCAATGCTTCAACCCATCGTTGGAAAATTCTACAAAAACACCTGTCCGCAAATAAAGAAAGTCTCTCTTTGAAGAAACTCAGTCACACTCGGTGGTCCGCTCGTGAAGATGCTTGTCAAAGCCTCAACAGAAACTGGCAACAAGTGTTTGATGCCCTCACCACCATGGAGGGAAATTCTATGGAAAAACCAGCCGCTAGGAATGAGGCCGCTGGACTTCTTTCCTAATTAGGAACGCTAGAAACAGCTATTTTGTCCACAGTTTGGGGAACAATACTGGAAAGATTCAATGCTGCCAGTAAAAAGTTGCAAAGTGCTGATATGGACACCGGACTTGTAGTCGAGCTTTATGCTTCCTTGTTGCAGTTTGTGAAAGATTTAAGATAACTGTTCGATCATTTTGAAGACAAGGCGATGTTGAAGTCCAGCATGAAGACGTACGAAATTAAGCGAAAAAGGAAGCAAAAATTTTCAGATGGTGACACCCAGGCAGTGGAAGAAGGCAGAGAGGCATTTAGAGTAAAAGTTTTCAATGTGATAATTGACAGACTTTGCTCAGAACTACAGCGAAGACAAACCGCTTATGTAGAAATCCACGCAAGGTTTGGATATTTGTTCAAGATAACAAATCTTGAACCCATTGATGTCATCAGTCAAGCTGGAACACTGTTGAAACTCTACCTCAATTATTTGGAAGTGAGCTTCGTAGATGAATGTCTACATTTCCGCGCACATCTTGTGAGTATGAAAGTGCAAAATGATGACTCTTCTTTGTTAGCAATATACAGAAATCTGCGAGCTAAAACACTTCAAACTGTATATCAAAACCTGGATATTGCTATGCGCATGTTTCTGTGCATTCCAGCAACTAATTGTACATCAGAGAGATTTTTCTCGGCTCTCAAACGTGTGAAAAATTACTTGAGATCAATACTGGCAGAAGATAAACTAAATGCCCTGTCACTCCTCGCCATTGAAAGTGATATTGTTTGTAGAATAAACTATGACAATGCAATAAACATGTTTTCGGGACAGAAGGCCAGGAGAAAGCCTGTATATTCAGCCGCAGAATAATATTTAGTGATAATTGATTTTGATGTTTCATTTTTTTTGTTTGAAAATATACGTTGTGTTGATTTTGAATGATAACAACTGTGTTTGTCTGTTGTTGTGATGGTGATGCTTGGTGCAAGTTGTGGCACGGAGGGGGGGGGCGGCAAAAGTATCAACCTAACCTTGTGCCTAGGGGCGCCGAAATCCTAAATACGTCTCTGGACATATTACAGAAGAATTCTTAGCCAAACTTCACTATATATATACTGCTCCTAAAAAGAAGTATCTGACGAAAGCACACACACACTCACACAGGATAATTACACCTTCTGTGTTATTCCTGCTTCCCTCAGGTTATCCTACTGAGTTTGCTTTTATTTATTTAGCAAATAGAATAATAGATCTTTCAAAATAAAATCGTTGTCTCAGTCATGTCCATCGGAAGGGAAAAAACTTTGTATTTCTTAGATTTTAGCTTTGTGAATCCCGTAAGCGAACCGCTGACCTACTAGTGATAAAACAAAACATAGAAATATTGCATTTTTGTTCTGAAGCTATGAAGAACTGAGTTTTAAATGGAAAACATCTATAAAAGATTGGATCACTAAAGCATAAAAGTTATATAGCTGTGACACATAACTAAACTAAATAATCCCCATTATATCCAACTCTTTACATACTTTTTTTCATACACACGCCGCTGATTAATTGTATAATAGCTTTTGCTTTTACATAATTTTAATTTTCTCTAATTGTAAATGGCGGCCATGATGTATTTGGCATTTTGAATGTTTTTAATGGCCTTCCACAATCTTTTTCAGACCCTATGAGAGCCACTTGTGAGAGATTTTGACATTTAATTAATATAACAGTTTATTTTTATTAAGCAAATTAAAATAAAATAATTATGTTACTAAATTTAGTATCTGGGCGACTAGTTTTGAAATCCCTGTAAATATACATAAACCTAAAAATTTTAGAATGATCTTCTATACGATTCGAAGTAGACTGGACCTATATACATAATTCGAGGTCTGATAAAAGCAAAGCTTTTGGGGTTAAATTGTGATTTGCGTAAATTGTCTGTCAGTTATTCAGAATTCATTTTAAAAGTACAAAAAATTAAATTAGATCGACAGTAATATAATAGGAATTCTGTCTACGTAAGGACGATAAAAGTTCATAAATTTGTATACGTGTTTTTGGCTTTTTTCTTTTTTTGAAAGATTCATGCAATAAAACGCTTCTTAAAAAGCTTTAAACTGGTTTTCTTTCTTTAATACTAGGTGGCTACCATGTAGACTTTTAGCGTTAGGTAGAACAAGTGATATTTTTTACAATGTTTCACCATCAGTTCGGCCTGTGAACACGATCGTAGGATTGGTATTAACTGATTAAATCTTCAAACCTGTAGTTGCAAACTTTCGCATTTGTTAACCTACTACTTCATTGTCGTAATGGCCGGAAAGAAAGGTTTGTTTATTCGGCTAATTTACGATGTTTTAACTAATATGTTTAATGAAATTTATTTCATAAGCATCGTATACATATTATTAGTAAATAGCAAAATACTGTCATTATCACAAACTGATTCAATTTGTTAAACCTTGGTCTTAGCCCTAAACGTTTTAAGTGTTGACGTGGAATTATTCTGTTGACGAGTTATTTATGGCGAATTAACGATTTAGGATGTTACTTTTAGCATTAGTAAATATAATAAAATTTCGTCAATGATAGTTCCGCCCCCTTTTTTTTCTCAATGTTAATGTGTGTGCTCTAGTTTTACTGCTTGCATGATTTTTTTTTTTTAATATATGTGTTCATGGATTGCAAACATGTAACAAAGTTAAAATCATCCGTGATGATGTGGTAACCTCTTTCTATCTTAAGTTAATCTGACAGCTTTCCTTAAACATTCCAACACACCCAGACCCTTTTATAAATAAGGGGATCAAAACTGCAACAATTCTAAATAAGGTTTAACACACCCCTTGTGGAATGAACCAATGACTCCCTATGATTTGTAATCAGTATTTTTATTTATAAAGCCTAAAATCCCGTTTTTCATGTTACCAGCTAAAATGAATTGCCTAGAAAGTTCTAAAAATTTTGCATAAGGTATACCCAAATAATTTGTTCTTCACCTGAATTTCACAAGCAATGCAATACCAGTATTTCCAATAACTATACAGCATAATACTTAATAGTACAAGAAAAAAACAAGGGAAAAGGAAAGCCATTCATTTAATTCACTAGAACATTCCTTCACAAACAAAAATATCAAATCTAAATGTGTTACTTCTCAGTCAAAAACTGAGATACATATGAAACTTCCCTACCCTTTGCAAAAGATACACAAATTATGTATGTGTATCTATAAACAAACATTTTATCTTGTTAATTAATCCATATAAGCTTTATAATTAGAAAATCACTTTGTTGGCATATATTATGTCCAAGTGGTTTTAGGCTTCTTTTTATTTTCAAATCATATTTTGTAAGATATGCATTTTATCCATTCTCTTTGATTGTTGTGTAAATTTTAAATGCTGGGCTAAGTATAGATATTTTATGAATACAAAACTCATAAGAACTGAGAGATCAACCATCATTATTATTATTATTATTATTTTTTATAAAGTTCAATATTTTTTGGTTTGCAACAGAGGTTTATGTTATAATTTAAAACATAATGTTGTATTTTTCTGTTACACATGACAAGCAAAAAAAAACCTTTCGTGCTGATTCAGACAAGACACCGTAGTAAGAACAAGTATAGTGAATAGTAATATAGCATCTTTTACCTTTGTAATTTTTTTCAAGTTTTATTGAGAGCAGTATTTGTGCCTATAGTGAGGTGTATGTCCACTCACAAAGATGGAATTACGGTGCCAACCAATGTCCTCATTCTTACATTTGCATCATCACGTCTGTCTGCCACCATCAAGGCAGGTTATCTTAATTGCAGAGTATGGCCATACATTCCAAACCCTCTCCGATGTTTCCAGTGTCAACGGTTCTGTCACTCGAAGACATCGTGTTGTGGTTCCTTGATGTGTGGTTGCATTGGTAAGGACCATGATGCCTACGAGTGTGAAGCAAATTCTCATCAGATCAATTGCAATGGTTTTCACCTGATTTGCTACATTACTTCTACATAAGCTCGAGAATTGATGTCCACCACCTCATCTCGGATGTATGCTGCTGCACTTCGTTTCACAACCAGAGTGGGAGTGCAGGCAGATGTCTCTGTGCCTCCAAAAGAATCGTTCTTTGAACAAATGAAAAGGCTTTTAACCTCCATGGTTAAAAAATTTGATGAATCAACTTCAACACCTATCTCTGTTCCTTACATACATTCCAACAAATTCCAAGATTCACATCCTTTGGTTCCAGGTACATGTATTTTCTTGGATACATCTTCTCCCACCCCAAGATGCAAAACAATAATTTGTTCACATCCTCGGTCGCTGGAATCCCCTTCCAACAGCAAAGACCTCTCCAATTGACACAGGGCAGGATCCATGGAGCTCAATTGATTTTCCTCATATAAGGTCAGTAAGGAAAAAGATGTGGTCATAAACAGAATGGTTAACCACCCAATTCACCTACACATAAATAGAAATGGCCACCCTGATACGATGAAACTGTCGAGGTTTACATTCCAATCTAGATGACATTATAACACTGATTGCTTCTGATCATCCTGTATGTCTTTCCTAACAGGAAATATTTTTTGAAACCTGCTGATACAGTCACCTTTTGGCAGTTTTCTTTGTACAGAAATGATAGGCTGTGTGATGGAAGAGTGCATGGAGGTGTGGCACTGTAAGTTGATCAGCTTGTGCCCACCCTGTCTTTGCCATTTGACACACCATTGGAGGTTGTAGCCATGTTTCCTTGGGTCATACCATCACTGTTTGTTCTCTCTACCAATCATCTGGAGAGACATATGATCAATCAGACCTTGATGGTGCCATTGAACAGTTGCCATCTCCCTTTTTCATCCTGGGGGACTTTAATGGACATCATCCCCTCTGAGAAAGTGCTAATATTGATAGGAAGGGTCACTCTGTAGAGCATATGCTCTCTGATCACAACCTTTCTCTTTTCAGTACTGGTTTTTCTACTTATTTCCATGCACCTAGTCAGTCCTTTACTGCTTCTGATATCTTAATTTGCTTCCCTTCATTATTCTCCCATTTTTTATGGAGGGTTAACAATAATCCACTATGCAGTGATCTTTTACCTATACTTTCGAGAGAGACTAGCTGTGGTCAATGCCACCCAACCTGCATACTCCAGTGGAAACAGGATCAGGCAAACTGGCCTTCTTTCACTGCTCTTGCAGAACTTGATCCTACCATTGTCTGTAAGCCATCTATAGATGACTATGTGGCAGCTGTAACTGAGTGTATTATACAAGCAGCTGCTTAATGTATTTCTAAAACCTCAACACTTTTTCTGTTATATCCTTGTCTGTGGAGGAATTCTGCTTGCCCCATGGCATGGAAGGCTCAAAAATGAGCCTGGGATACTTTATGTAGATATCCTACACTCTCGAACAGCATCGCTTTCATGCTCAGTGTGTAAGGCATCAAAGCCAGAAGGAATTTTGGATTAAGTTCACAACTAGTATGTCTTCTATCACCAGTTCCAAGGTCATATGGGACAGGATTCGAAAGGTCAGTAGGCACTACAATTCTGTCCTCCTCTCGATCTTACTCTCTGATGGTCAGAAGGTGGCTGATATCCAGAGCATCGCTAATATTCTAGGTGAAAGCTTTTGCCGGGTATCTAACACTTCTGCTTGTTCCTCCACCTTCTTGGCCATCAAGACTTGGGCAGAGCATTCACCTCTTTCCTTTTGAAGTGACTGTTTCTTTGACTATAATTGTCCCTTTACACTGGTGGAACTGAATGTGGCCCTTCATCGGTTTGGCAGTACATCTATTGAACCTGATGATATACACCATGACATTCTGCACCATCTATCTCCAGCTTTTCTAGATGTCCTTCTAATTGTCTTTAACCAAATCTGGCATGAGAATGTTTTGCCTGGTGCCAGGCTATATTTTACCTTTCTCCAAGCCAGGGAAAGATCCAAAGATTCCTTCAAACCACTGTCCAACCGCTTTGACGAGCTGTCTCTGTAAGACCTAAGAAAGGATGGTTAATGCTTGTCTTTTTTGGTTCCTCGAATAAAACAACCTCTTCTCGCCCACCCAGTGTAAGTTCTGACGACAGCACTCCGTCACAGACCACCTAATTCGACTTGAAACATCAATCAGAGAAGCCTTTCTCAAACAACAACAACAACATCTTGTATCAATATTCTTTGACATTGAGAAGGCTTACGATACAACATGGAGGTATGGAATTTTGTGAGACCTCCATATATATGGGTCACATTGCCATTTACCCATTTTTATTATACATTTCGTTAATGGACAGGAGATTCTAAGTTTGTGTGGGTTTGACACTTTTTTGTTCTGTTCCACAGGAACATGGAGTCCTTCAGGGCTGTGCTTTGAGTCACACTTTTCAGTATAAAGCTAAGTGCCATCACTGAACAATCCCTCTCACTGTGGCAAAAGGGCTCTGTCGACGACTTTCACATCTCATGTCAGTCGTCAAACTGGAGGAATGTTGAGGGGCAGCTACAGACTGCCCTTAATTGTTTACTGAAGTGGACCACAGCAAACAGCTTTAATTTCTTTCTGTCTAAAACCATTTGCATGCAATTTTGTCACCAATGGGGTATTCACCCTGATTCTGAACTCTGTATTGGTGAAGTTGTGCTGCTTCGAGACAAAATTCGTGGGACTTCTCTTTTACTGTAAGCTGACCTTTATACCACACACCAAACAGCTATGGGTCAAATGTACAGGAGCTCTGAACATGCTCTGTGTCCTCTTTCCCACCACTTCAGGAGTGGATCACTGGTCTATGCTTCTGCCAGGCCATTGGCCTTAAAGATGCTAGACCCTATTTATCATCAAGGACTTTGGCTCTGTACTTAGGTTTTTTGCACTTCTCCAGTTCAGAGCTTATACATAGTCTCATGAACCTTCTTTACACCTCCATCATTTACAACTGTCTTTATTCTATGCTTTGAAACTTTGTTTCTTACCAAAGCATCCCACCTGGGGTTGGGTTTTCCTTCCTTGGTGGGCCATATTTTTTTAGATTAAACAGTCTGCCTTTGCTCCTTTTGGCCTTCGTATCCAAGGGCAGTTGGATGAATTGGGATGTCCTTGGATAACATTGCTGTATCCACTGGTCAGCCCATCCCACCATGACTTCTCCAGTTTTGACCTATCCTTAAGTCATCTGAGAAAAGTAGACACTCCTGATTGGAAATACTGTCTGCTATTTGCTGAACATCTTTCGAATCATCCTTCCATTCCTATATATAGAGATGGTTCAAAATCAGGTGACTGTGGGCTCTGCCAGGGTTTGGTGGGTGCATGCAGAACAGCTTCTCTGTTCACTGCTAAACTGTGTCTTTTCTCTTGCCCTGGATTGCATAGAAGCTAAGCAGTACTCAAACTACGCTATTTATACTGACCCTGGAATCACTTCACATTGGTTCACAGCCTGTTCTCACCAATATTCAAAACTGACTAGCCCATTTCTCTTTAACATCTCTTTCTATCCAGTTTTTCTGGATACTAGGCCACGTTGGTATTCACAGGAACAAGCTCGCTGACACTGCAGCTAAGTCTATCTGCTCTGGCACTATCACTGCTGTGCCTGTCCCATACTTGGACTATAGTTTGGCTCCTTGCCAGCTGGTAGTCTACATGGAGTGAGTAACGTGAAAACAAGCTTTTCCAAATAAAACCTTATATTGGACTTTGGCTGTCTTGCTTCCATAAGGATCAGAAAGAGGAACTTGTTTTGACTAGACTATGAATTGGTCAATTTTTTAAGTCATCAATTTCTTTTACCTGGAACTGATGCATCAATGTGTAGTTTGTGTTATGCTCGGATCACAATAAGCCACATTTTACTTTCTTGCCATCATTGTCTTCTAACGACAGCATCATTTTTAACATGTTCTGTCCCAAGGTTTATCCTTGACATGAGACAGTGTTATTGGTGATGTTAACACTGTCCACCTTGGTAATGTTTTCAGTTTTTTAAAGGCTGCTAATCTTTTTTATGCCATTTAAGTTTTTTAGTTTATACATTACACCTTTTTAATGTGGCTCCCTTTTAAAAATCACAGCTCATCTAGTTCGATTTGAAATTATAAAATGGCCGTAACATCAAATAACTCGAAACCAGGACTAGAAAGGCCAACTAACGCTGCTGTTTGAACTAGCCATTAATTATCCTGGCAAGATATTATAATTTTGCTACATGTCTTTTAAAACCTTTTTTTTTTACTTTTTTTGAAAATGACCATACCATCAAATAACTCTGAACCAGGACTGGAAAGGCCAACTTCGGGTAACTGATGGTGGTTTTTGTACTTACTTTTTTGTCTTTGTGGAGGGTTATGATAGTTACTGTAGATTTTCTCTTAAAGTTGTAAACTAGATGTAAACATTGGTTTTATGCTATTTATGTATTGTTTTTCTTTAACTTTCTTTTGTTTTACCTTAATTTCCTTGTATGAACTTTATTAAATTTACTTTTAAATTTTTACTGTATGTTTAGTGCAGATAGACTTGCTGCTTTGTGCCATAAAACTAAATCAATCAACCAACCAACCTTAACATGCCTGGCATTTTGTTTGCAGAAGGTATTTCAGCATTTAAAATAATTTTATTTATTGTTATAATAGGAAGACGTTTATTGCAATCAGCTGCAGATATTAGAAAGTGTCTGTAAAATTCTATTCAGTTTTTTATTCAGTATTCTGATAGTTTTTCAACTATTCAAGTGTGAAATTCAATCCTTATGCTTTCATAAATTTGAAACGTTCATATCCTTTCTTTTATATTTATTAATTTGTAATTTTGCATATGTAAGACACACACACACACACACACACACACACACACACACACACACACACACACTGAAAAATACAATTTTCTTTTGAACTGTACAAAACTAGGTTAAAATGCTCAACTTTTCCAGTTGTGTGACTAATGTAAAGTATCTTTGATTTACAGAGAGTGTGTTATACGATTCTCGTACCAATAGAGCTTTAGCTTCTGACCAACAGCATCATGACAAAGAGCAGTTGAAAGATATGGTTAGTGAAGTTCCACACTCTCAGTTTATAGGAAAGTTAGGTTAAACTTTTACAACTTTTTTCAGCTTTTTATATATCTATGTATGGATGTTTAGCATACAATGCAATATTTACTATTCAGTTATTAACAATATTGTACTAATGCAAATCTAATTTGACTGTGATTGTAATTAAGGATTTTTTTTCTGTTAGAAAAATGAAAGGTTAAATATTTATATTAAAATCATTGTTGTGTAAATTTGTAGATGGATTATTGCTCTGCTTCTTAACCTTGAGTTGATTGTTTAATGCATATTTGGTAAAAAATGAAAAGATACAAATGAGAACTCCTGATGAAGTTTACTTCCAATTAATTTTCTTTAATTTTTTGTTTATTAGGTAGTAAAGGATGATATGGTTGCATGATTGTGTAAGTTTGTTGTTTGATAAAATACAGTATTTTATACTTTAATATAATTAGGTCATGTACCATTCAGTATTTATATTTAAGAGGTAGTAATTTAGCATTATGCCAGATAACATCAGTTATGACTGACTGTGCAGAAAGGGGTGTTGCTGTCATCTAATTCAAGCATTTAACTTTATAGTACTGAGAATGAATATCAAAAGCAATACCTTAACACAGTTAAGACACAAGATATTTCAAACTCCCAAAATGGAAAATTTGGTGTTAAATCATATAGTAAATTGTTATATTATTATTATAGTTATTTGCCATTCAGATATGCAGGACACTATTAAATATTCATTCAGTTTGCTCATAACATTAATTGTTAATGAATAAAAACTGAAAAACTATAACAGTAAAATATTGAAGTGTTCAAGTTGTGCCACCTTTAAACATACACACATTGATTCAGTGAATGAAGGCAAATATGTGATATAATGTTTCACATTTATAGTTTTTGACCACCCTACTGTTCAACTGTCAGGTGATTAAAATGTGCCAAGTGCTATATTAGGTTGTACATATACAACCAGAGCTGAAGGAGTAACTTGATTAACTGGTATAATTTATTACTACGAGCATCAATTAAACAAGTTAATTTCATTTAAAATAATTAATCAATTACAGTTAAATCACTTAATAAAATGAAAATAGTTGACTAATCAACTGGTACAACCTTGTACAGATATCTGCAATAACAATTTTATTATAAGCAATAATTAGAAACATCTTTGCCATGTCCATCCTATAATGTTTAAATGGCTGGTAGATTTTTAAATTTCTTCAGTAAGGTGAAGACAAGATTAATGTTAGACTCCATAGCTAAAATGGTGTCATTTTCTGTCGAATTACATTAAAAGACTTAGGACTGGCTATGAATGAAGTTTGTGTTAGAAAACAATATTTCAAATGTTTTTAAAGGCACATCTTCCATCATCATGCATGACTTTGGAATAAGCAAGGAAAAATAAATTATGAATGTTGGTGATATTTAATGAAATTTATGACCATATAGTGTGTGGTAGTCAACCTTTCATTATATTGTTTTTTCATTGTAAATTAATAAAATGGATTTAATACTTAACATACAAATGTAAGATATTGTGGTAAAATAATCTTAAAGCATCATTTTACCAAGTGTGGAAGACCACTTTAAACACTTGTACAATGTCTAGTGTTTCACCCTACTCTCATGGGCAGACCACATTACCTCAAGAGAATAACAAAAATAAACTCATCCATGATGATGAGAAAACTAACTTGTAGATAAAAATATATGTGAAAACGGCTGGTATGGGTTGAGAAAATTCTTTGGAGGAGCAAACAGCATTTTGACCTTCTTTGGTCATCATCAGGTTCACAAAGAAGAAAAGAGGTAACTGACCGATAGCTGACCACATGTTTCAAGGGGGTTGTGTAAATGAATGTGGGAATGTAGAGGGTGTGCTTAAATATAATCATGTCTAAGTGTGTCCTCTACATTCCTACACTCAGTTACACAACCCCCTTCAAACAGTTGGTCAGTTATCGATCAGTTACCTCTTTGTGAACCTGATGATGACCAAAGAAGGTTGAAACATTGTTTGCTCCTCTACATAGAATTTTCTAATCCATACCAACCATTTTTACACACACACACACACACACACACACACACACACACACACACACACACACACACACACACACACACACACACACACACACACACACACACACACACACACACACACACACACACACACACACACACACAAATAAACTCGGCTAGATTGTAAGCACATTAACAGTTTTCTTCACTTTCTGTTATGTGGTAATTGCACGTTAAGAAGACAAATTTAGACAATACTGTATTAAAATATTATTGTAGAAGATGTAAATGTTAGTATCCAGTAAATGTCATAACTTGGTATTTCCTAATAGGTTTGTTTAGCATATGCACGATTAACATTCATTACACTGTGGTCATATAATTATTTGTTTAATTTTAAATAGAGAATAACAATTTATCTTAGATTATTATTGGTAAAAAAACTGTTTTGTATTTTAAAAATGAAGCTCTAGGTTAAAGTTGTATTTGCAAAATGTTTTTGAAATAAATTGGAGTGATTTTATATTTGAAGTTTACAGTGTAAATATAAATGTGTCTATGGTATTTTAATGTATATTACTTATCATATATCTATATTTGCAAACTATTTTTTTTACTAACTCAGTTATTTTACTTATGTTACTCTCACATTTATTGGTGACTGATTCATTACATGTACATGAACGTCTTTTCACGGTATTGGTTAGAACTAATAGTCAGTTATTGATTAAATTGTTTCAGATATCCCGAGTGAAGGAAGTTGTGTCATCCAGAAGTAATGATGATATTGTACTGGTGCTCCAATATTATGATTATGATGTGACACAAACCATTAATGCCTTTATGGAGGGTAATGTTTTGCAAGGAAACAAAATAATTTGATATATTTTTCTTTTTTTGTATGCATTGGTATATGATTTTTTAAAAATAGCATCAGTCATTAACTTGTGTTATCCCAATTGATTGAAGAATATGATTAGCTCAGTGGATAATTCTTTCAGTATGATTAACAAGCAGAAAAAAAAAGTACTTACTTAGATTTTGTGCATTTTTGTGTCATATGTATAAAATATATCTCAAACATAAACATTTTGAAACCAGTGCAAAAAGTAATGCACTGAAATAACACTTTTAAGTGGGACAAGGAGCAAAAACATTTAAAGTTCTTTTACCAGAATTTAATCATTTAAAGAATTCAATAGCCCAATCATTTCATTTTTAAGGTGCAAAATTTTAACTATTTTAGTGTTCTACAATAAACAAAACATTTTAACATTTTTGCAAATACTTGTTAGCCTGTGTAAGAATAAAGTGTAATGAAATGTTAGTTTTATTGTAATGTTTCTTGACACATTTTCTTGGTCCTCTATTTTTCACAAGTTTCAGCAACTTAATGTTTGGTAAAACAATTTGTCTGTAGGGTTTGAAATGAAGGACTTTCTTTTATTTTTATTCTTTTCAAGTATTTGTGCATTTGTATGTTTATTCCAAAAATAGGATGTGGATATAAAGTCTGTTAAACCTAAAATATCAGTTCACATGGGGTAAAACTGTTAATACAGTTTTGAATAAATAATGCTTCAGTAGAATCTCTGTAAATATTTCAAATATAATTTAACCAAAATAAAATTTAAGGTGTACTGATATAAATATCTTATTTTTATTCTCCTAAAAGTTCAGTTATAAACTTTAGTTTATTGCAGTTTCAGCTTTCATTACATACTAATGTTTTTCTGTTAACCACATCTTGAAGTTTGGCTATTCATAATTGGTCAATAATATTGCATATCTGACATTGCTTTTTTACATAGTAGCTGATTAGGCATGATGCACACAGCATACAAGTATACACTCAAGTCAATCACTGCTATGCAAGCCAAGCATATGTTAGTCTCAGAAGAAAATGGCCAGTTACATTTTTTTTAAATCTGAGTTCAAAGTACTCAGTAGTTAAAAACAGCTTTAAAAGTTACTTTTTTAAGAAATTTAGATGACTTTTAGTTACATACAGTGATCTTTGAGAGTGGTTCTTAAATTTTATACATTCATGTGGTGTATTAAATTAAATAGTGAGAAAACGTGACATGCATAAATGTTTATTAAAATATTGAACAAATTTCACAAAAAATTTAGTTTAATCTTCAGCTGACTGATACAGATATCAATCTGAGAATTGTTACTTTATTGGTTTATCATTAGTTCGTGTACATATGTTAATGTAGTATATTAACTTGCAGATGAAGTGCTACATTAGCATTTGTACAACTTTCAGAGTTCAAAAAATGTATTTCACCATATAGCTTTTTCAGTGAATAAACTATGCATCTATAAAATGTGTTAAGATTGAGAGTACTATTCGATAAGCTATTTGAATAAATCTTAGCTTTCTTAATTCAGAATAAAAGATGTACATTTACTATTATTTAGAAAATGAAAAAGATATTCCTAAAATAAATCAAGAAGAAAAATTAATTGAATAATACAAGACTTGTAATTTTGTTTTCTTCAGAAAATAAGTTACAAATATTCATTGTTTTGAAATTGATTTTATATTGTTAATATTCAGATGGTGCCTCTGAAGCTTTGAAAGAGTGGATTTGCAAAGGAAATATCAATAGATTTAAGGTATTAATTATATCTTAATGTTTTCTTCTATGTATGTATGTATGTATGGTTTAAGACAAGTTGTATTTCAAGAAATATGTTCTGATACAATAATACAGTAAATGTACATAAAACTACAGTACTCCTTTTTGCTATACAATCATTAACTCATTTATTATTCATCCAAACCAGAGAAGAATTATGCCCAACCTATCTGTGAACTATTATCAACTCGTTTAAAAACTTTATATATGTATATATAGATATAGGGATTCAACTAAATTTGGTGGTAAGAGATTAAATATACTCTGAAGTTACACAAATGAAATTTGAAAATTTTCATGAACTGAAATATCTAACATGAAAATCACTTGGACTTGTAAAAAAAAAATTACTCTATGTATTCACTGACAAATCCTTATTAAAAAGAAATGTTTTGTGCATGAAAGTCTGTCAAATTTTGTGACAATACACTAAATATATTAAAAGTTGTAGCATGGGAGCTGTAATTGGTACAACAATGTTATTAACTTAGTCAATTCAGACAAACCCACATGAAAATTATCAGAAATCTAAGAGGAAGCTATCTTTTAAACAGAACCTTTTAAAACTTGTTTGGCTAAAATTAAACCAAATTTTTGTGATGCTTCTATTAAATTTCATTTTCTTGCAGTGTGATTTAACTGAAGAAAATCCATATTATGGCATTATAACTGTTGTAGTTGACTTGAATTGCATGATTTAATATAAATGTGTGTGTGTGTATGTAGACCCATACTTAATTTTCTTATATAATGAAAAAACTTACCAGAACTAGAAATATACTGGAGTTATTTTTTTTTCTTGGGTAATTTACAGCCAAATAATAAAAATAAGAAAAAGAAAAAGAAGAAGGCGAAAAAAGATCTGGGGGCCAAAAGTCAGCTATCAATATCACAAAGCATTGATATTAGCTCTGAATCAGATGTTAAGGAGAGAGATCTTGTTTCTGAAATTGACATAAATAACACACTAGAAAATGGAAGTGCAGATGAAGGTTTGTTTGTATTTTGAAGCTTGTGCTTACTTCTTGAAAAATGATTCATTATAATCTCATTTTACCAGGTATGTTTCTGGTTATTCATGTGGTCTGATTTTATACCATTGTGTGGTGATGCACATTATTTCAAACATGTCAAGAACTGTGAGGTATGTTTATATATCCATTCAGTAGTAGAGATAGTGTAGTTCCAGAAGTTCTCTAAGATAATACAACAATGCAGAATGAAATTTATTATTTACATTACATGAACATGCTTTATTCATGGAGGTAATAAAACAATTCTTTGTCTCTACCAAATGAAAATTTTTGGTTTGTGCTTTATGCCTTGTTGACAATAAAATTGACTGTTATAGTGATTTCATTCACATTTAAGTTTTGATTGTTGTATTAGCATTACCTTTTTAATTACAGCCTTTCTCATCTTTATTAAAAAGTACACAATTGAAGTTTTGCAATTTCACATAGTTCAATGAGACATTAAGAGCAAACATCAAGTGGTCAGAGAAAGGTCTAGGAAAAGTTGGAAATTTCATTCTGCCCAAGGTGTGGGAACCATTTGTTTTCTTGCACACACTTTAAAGGTATTTGTTAACTGGCAGATACCACTTGTTATCCAGCTGTAGTTGATAATAAGTTATACTTTTAAATTATAAAACAGGGTAATTGTATTGATCTACATTACAAAATACAATTAAAAACTTTCAATCAGTTTCTTGGTGTATTTGGAAAGATCAAGCAAATTTAGTACTGTTCCATAGCATTTAAATTAAAATTAAAAATTAATATGAAATAACTTTTATAGTATTTATGAAAATGTTTATTTTATTCATATTACTAGAACCTTTTCAAGCAAGATCAGTAATAACATAACCACTTTTGTAGTCATGAATTAAATTAACACTTTCCATGCTTGAATTTCATGAGAAACATTTCTCCTACTTCTTATAACGACATTTTTCTCCATAATTTGTAAGTATAAAAGCATTTATAAAGTGCACTAAGTGCTGTAAATGTTAAAAATTGAGAGAATATTTATGTATACATATGTTACACCTAAATTAAAAAATCCTATTCTAGGTGTGTGTGCTATTACACTTTTTGTGCAATTACCAAATTTTAAAATTGAACAAATGATGGACAAATGCAGTACTTAGAGGCTTCAATTATAGGTGAAACTAAATCATTCCTTCTCTCTGCCTTTACTGGAAACTAATGAACTTATTAAATACAAATAGCAACAATGTATGTGATGCTGCAAATTAATTTAAATGAATTGTCTGAGCTTTTTGTATTTTGTATATATAAATACTGTTTAATTAATATAACTAAGTTAAGTTTTTATTCATCATTTTATTTATATTGTGAATAAGTGTAAACATTTAAACAGTTAAGGCAAACATAGTGATTGCAGATGTCTTTCCTATTACTGCATTGAAACAGCTGAGAAAGCCATCTATATATTTCTCATGTGCTTGTATTTCTTTCTAAACTGCCAAAAATATTGCAGTATTTAATTTTCGTGTACAATATACTCATCTCATCATTTGTACAATGATGCTATTTGAATTGTATAGTACAAAATTTCATTATTTTATAATTATAACTTTGGTAAACTCGAGTGTCTCATATTTGTGATAATTATTCAGTTGGTGTGCTGTATTGTTTCTAAATTAAACTTGTTACTTTAATTGTGCATGTTAAAGCGGTATGCAGTTTCATTCTTTGATGGTTGTTAAGAAATGTGTAAATTGTATTTGTTTCTGATTTTTTTAGTATCTGATGAAACCATTACTTCTGATGTTGATAGAAGCTCACACGTAGTGCCTTCTGAACTTGTAATTACCTCCTGTAAAGACAACCCACTTCCAACAGAACTCCATCAAAATACTCTTTCAGAACCTATGCCCACCACTCTTCTTTCAGAAACATCTCAGAAAACTAATTTTCAACATAGCACAAAATTAGAAACTGTAGATTCTACAATTCATACTGGTCACCAAACTGAAGCTGTGCTTGAAGACATGCATGAGACAGAAAGAATCCAAAAGGTTCAACCAGAAGAAACAACAAACTTATCAAAAAAAATTTCCCAGGATTTAACAGCCCCTAGAAATAGGTAGGAATCTTATGATTTAGACAAAATACTTCGAGACAGATTTTGTGATAATATAAAGTTTATGTATGTATTGAAGAAAAAGAAAAGTGTAATCATTGTTTTACATGTTTTCATTTTGTTTTGATCACAAGTTAAGTAATTGAAAATATGAAAATCGTTAAAGATATCTAATTTTATAACTTCTTAATGTATATTAATTTCTTCAATTTCATTGTATTTCATCTGACAATTTTTTGATATCCCTTTATAAACTCTGTTACCAATACCAAACATGTACTTGAACCACCATTTGAGCCAACAATTTAACAATAGTTCATATCATTTCACCTAATACTCTGAAAGCCTATTTAAAAGAAACGGGCATTTTATAAACACTGAAAAATGCACAGGATTAGGTAGGAAAATGTGGAAACATCTGGTAAATTGTACTTACCTAGTTAGAGCTTACCAAATGTAGAGAAATAGAAAACTGTTAATTGTTATGTTTGTTCAAAATTACACTGGTTTGAGAAGTCTCAAAATTCTCAGAAAGGTACTTGAAATACAATATGTAAAAAGTGGTCAAGAAGTTTAAATTTATGCTCAAAATATTAATATTTATTGTGTTGTTACTTAGTATGTAGTATGCTTTATTTTTTGACAAACTATCTAGGTATATGTGGTTTTTATGGTTCACCAGCTTAGATTATAACATTGTTGCACAAAAAGATAGTTTGATTAGTACACAGTTACCAGAAAAATTGTACTTTGGTAATTAAGCTTATAACTAGTTACATAGGAGTTTTGAATTAAATTTTGTATATATAACTCTACCACTTAGGGTGGTGCAGGTTATATTTTCACTTGTGTGTGTTGTCAGTAAGATTCCTCAAACA
This sequence comes from Carcinoscorpius rotundicauda, assembly GCA_011833715.1. Classification (NCBI taxonomy): domain Eukaryota; kingdom Metazoa; phylum Arthropoda; class Merostomata; order Xiphosura; family Limulidae; genus Carcinoscorpius; species Carcinoscorpius rotundicauda. The sequence goes on along the minus strand of CM022402.1, from coordinate 19,166,315 downwards.
CCTGAATGGGTTTGGATAAAAGTTAGACCACGCATGGACGATGATCCAACTTAGAATTGATTAGGTTCTGGTGGGTTAAGGTTGAAAAAAACAAAAGAAAATCATATCTGTTAATGTGAAGACTGTTTTTTCAACTATTTTTACTCTATAAATCAGTCAATGCCAATTAGATTTTGATGAAACTTTGTGGGCATATTCAGAATATTATTCATCATTATCTTGTCAAAAAATAAGTTATCTTTTAATAATGACAGACATGTGGAGACTTTCATATTTGTTATGGGCCATCTATGATCGATGCTGTGTGGTGGATGGATGCTTTCCACTTAATGCCTCTCTTGTTGCTTTGTTGTTACTCATGCTGTGTTTAGTTAAAGGACTTCTGGTACCATCATTGTTAAAACTTTGTAGCATGCAACATATAATGTGATGCCATATTCATTATATCTTTTTTAAAATTCATTTTTTTTTTCCTTTATTTTTCCAAACAGGCAGAGGTCAACAAATTATGTTACTAGTACTCACTTAAAAACTACTTCAATACCAGAAAATACTGCTGTGCAACCTAACTCTGGGATCTCTACTTCAATTCAAACACATGGGCACAGAGGTGAGAAACTGAAATATTTTATTTTTGTAGGAAATATCTATTATAATTCTGCAAATCACCTCGTCCACAAAACAGTAAATACTTTGAGTTCTATATTTTTGAAACATTTTAGTGAAATTTCACCAGAAATTCTATTTGGTGAACCAAATGTTATAACATAATACAAACTTGCAAAATGCTATGAAGCTACACAAATTGTATTGGCTCTTTCAGTATGATCTTGATTCCTGGGACCGACCTCATAACCATTTGATTTTTATAATTTTCACTAAACATTACAAAGCTTTTTCTTTTATTTATTAAATCTTAAGGTTTATTTAATTTTCTCATGCATTTTTATTTTTGCGTGTTGCTTTATGTGCAAAGTAAGTTTCAATTTAAGATTAAAAATACTTTTGTGCATCAGAATTTTCAAATTTCATATGTAAAATCCTTATGTCCAGATAGTCAGTCATATGAAATGTTTCTTTAGAAAAAAATTGTTTTCACTAAAAAAGAAATCTATGTATGACTTTAGTCAATTTGACTAATCTCATAACCACCTTATGAAATTAGGACACTGATATAAATTGCTCTTTTTGTTCTAGAATGGCTACAGATTATAAAATGAAAAATAAATGTTCAGAGTAAGTAGCTAAAGCCTCATTACATTATGTACTTGTATAGATGTTATTTTTATTATATTGAACTTTCAGTTCTGCCTGGCTAATAATATAGAAGTAACAATGGTGTGATACACATGCACTCATGTTACCATATCTTATAGTATAAAACTGACCTTTAGTTTTTATAAAGTGACTTGTCTTGGTTTTGTTTTAGTGGACTAATATTTTATAAAAGTCACATTTCGATTATTATAAATTGTATTTATATATATATGGGTTATTACTATTTACAAACAAGCTCTTAAACGTATTTTTATTAAAACATAATGGTGAATAAAAAATGCAGCACAATTATGTCTAGTTATGACCTTTGTACTCATTGCTGCTCATCTTAGCTTGCTCAGCCTTAAGAAATTTTGAATGTGGAGGAATATGAATTGAAATAATTTTTTAGGTTTTGTATATACATATGAATAAGCAAAAAAAAATATCATAATACGTCATTAATACCAAAGAATTCCATTATAATTTATCAAGTTTAACTAAGCTGTATTTGTATATAAAAAGAAAATAATATATAAATATAAAATCGCACACAGACTAAAGATTTGAAAGATTTCTAAAGAAAGAAAGGAAACTGTTACATTTGGAAATGACTGAGAAAATCACTAAGGGGAATATTCTGAGCTTCCAGTTGGTTAGCTATTCACATGGCATGTATAGAAGTGTATATGAGGGACCATTTCCAAAAATGAAAAGAGGTGAGTGGGGGGGTCTACTGTCTTTGATTCACTAAATATAGCTCAGAAGATGGAAAAGATAAAAGGTTTTTATTTTATATTATAGCTTTTTAGAATCACTAATTTGAGTTCCTAATTTGTAAAAAAACTGTAAACTTTGTATTTTGACATCACAGACATCTAATTTGAACAAGTGCTGAATTCAATAGCCATGTGACACACAAAAATTGAAGCTTAGATATTTGTTTGATATTTACATTTAAATTAAGTAATGTACAGTATAAAACACTGAATTTGATACCAAACTTGAGATAAATTTGTAAAGTAGGAGTTCAATAAAATTTGAATGCAAGTCAACGTGGTTTTGAATCTGTGGCTTGTCTTGAAAGCTGTAGTGTAGAAACTAAAGGTCAGTTTGGGGTCACAAAATTGACTGATTCAGCTGAGCCTGTTGCAGGGGCATTGATATAAAAATGAAAATGTCTTCATGTTGTCAGATCTTGATCCTGGTGGTTTGTACAATATTTATTTTTTTTTACATTGCTCCAAGGTTTAAGCAGATAGGTGTTGTGGTTCTTCTTGGTACATAAGTAATCCTCTTTGAACCTAAATGGGTTTTTTTTTTCATTATATGAATATTTTATGTAAAAAAAAATATTTAAGAAATTGAAACCAATGTATATTTAATGTCAGATCTTAAATAAACAGTTACTTAATACCCCATTCAACAAAATTCTGGTTTGATTCGTAAATTAATATTTCAGAGAAGTTAATGTTTTTCCTCCATTGCTTTTCAGGGCTTGAAAAATCATTGAAAGACCTTTCCAGGCAGACTGTTGCACTTCAGAGGGTGCAGAACCTGTTAGAAGAAGAAATAGAGAATTCTTATAGAAGGATTAGAAATGCCTTTAATGAAGTTCAAAAGCAGTATGACATATGTTCTGTTCTTTAATATCACTATACTTATTATCCTGGTTAATTTACTGCAGAATTGATAAATAATTATTTTGAAATCACAGATGTGGAATATTTTGCTGGCTTTGTTTCTTGTACCTGTATGTGCAAATCATATCTTAAAGTTTGAACAGTTTGTTAAAGCAAAATCAAAACATGTACACACACACACACACACACACACACACACACACACACACACACACACACACACACACACACACACACACACACACACACACACACACACACACACACACACACACAAGAAATGTTGAACATGTTTTAATTTTATATTGATATATCTCCACTTTCATCAGTTTTACCATGCCACAACTGTGATTGGCAGAGCACAGATAGCCCATTGTGTAACTTTATGCTTAATTTTAACAAACAAAATCATAATTCAGCTATGCAGATTTCAAAAATATTCATTTTATTCTGCCACAAAGGGATTTTTTTATAAATTGGGAAGAAAAAGATCTTGTATCAAATTATTATTTTGTGCATAATGATGAACATTTATTGTTTAACTGTTATGTAAATGTCGTTTAAATATTTTGTAAGCGACAACATGTCGTGTTGTGTTTAAATTTTCATTTCTATTATTCATTTTTCCATATTTATATTATTGTTTCGAAGTTTAAACTAATATGTTATTCATTTAGGGTAACATTTAGAATTTTCTTGAATTAAGTAGATCAATCATATGTTTGTAAATGAAGTGCTGGTGACTTCGTGTCTAGACGTGTAGTCTCGTGCAAGAACGGACATGCGCGGATTGCTCTGGAGATCTGTAGAAAGTTCGCGGTTATTCGAGGGGTCTAGGCCTACAATATATAAACAGACAAAGATGCGAGAGAGCAGAGAGAGATTCAGTCATCAGTTTTTATTCGAAAAAAAAGAGATTCAGTCATCAGTTTTTATTCGAAGAAAAAAAGAGATTCAGTCGTCAGTTTTTATTCAAAGAAAAAAGAGATTCAGTCGTCAGTTTTTATTCGAAGAAAAAAAGAGATTCAGTCGTCAGTTTTTATTCGAAGAAAAAAAGAGATTCAGTCGTCAGTTTTTATTCGAAGAAAAAAGAGATTCAGTCGTCAGTTTTTATTCGAAGAAAAAAAGATTCAGTCATCAGTTTTTATTTGAAGAAAAAAAGAGATTCAGTCAGCAGTTTTTATTCGAATAAAAAAAGAGATTCAGTCAGCAGTTTTTATTCGAAGAAAAAAGAGATTCAGTCATCAGTTTTTATTCGAAGAAAAAAAGAGATTCAGTCATCAGTTTTTATTCGAAGAAAAAAGAGATTCAGTCAGCAGTTTTTATTCGAAGAAAAAAAGAGATTCAGTCAGCAGTTTTTATTCGAAGAAAAAAAGAGATTCAGTCAGCAGTTTTTATTCGAAGAAAAAGAGATTCAGTCAGCAGTTTTTATTCGAAGAAAAAAAGAGATTCAGTCAGCAGTTTTTATTCGAAGAAAAAAAGAGATTCAGTCAGCAGTTTTTATTCGAAGAAAAAAAGATTCAGTCAGCAGTTTTTATTCGAAGAAAAAAAGAGATTCAGTCAGCAGTTTTTATTCGAAGAAAAAAAGAGATTCAGTCAGCAGTTTTTATTCGAAGAAAAAAAGAGATTCAGTCAGCAGTTTTTATTCGAAGAAAAAAAGAGATTCAGTCAGCAGTTTTTATTCGAAGAAAAAGAGATTCAGTCGTCAGTTTTTATTCGAAGAAAAAAAGAGATTCAGTCGTCAGTTTTTATTCGAAGAAAAAAAGAGATTCAGTCAGCAGTTTTTATTCGAAGAAAAAAAGAGATTCAGTCGTCAGTTTTTATTCGAAGAAAAAAAGAGATTCAGTCGTCAGTTTTTATTCGAAGAAAAAAAGAGATTCAGTCGTCAGTTTTTATTCGAAGAAAAAAAGAGATTCAGTCGTCAGTTTTTATTCGAAGAAAAAAAGAGATTCAGTCGTCAGTTTTTATTCGAAGAAAGAGATTCAGTCGTCAGTTTTTATTCGAAGAAAAAAAGAGATTCAGTCGTCAGTTTTTATTCGAAGAAAAAAGAGATTCAGTCGTCAGTTTTTATTCGAAGAAAAAAAGAGATTCAGTCGTCAGTTTTTATTCGAAGAAAAAAGAGATTCAGTCGTCAGTTTTTATTCGAAGAAAAAAAGAGATTCAGTCGTCAGTTTTTATTCGAAGAAAAAAAGAGATTCAGTCGTCAGTTTTTATTCGAAGAAAAAAAGAGATTCAGTCGTCAGTTTTTATTCGAAGAAAAAAAGAGATTCAGTCGTCAGTTTTTATTCGAAGAAAAAAAGAGATTCAGTCGTCAGTTTTTATTCGAAGAAAAAAAGAGATTCAGTCGTCAGTTTTTATTCGAAGAAAAAAAGATTCAGTCGTCAGTTTTTATTCGAAGAAAAAAAGAGATTCAGTCGTCAGTTTTTATTCGAAGAAAAAAAGAGATTCAGTCGTCAGTTTTTATTCGAAGAAAAAAAGAGATTCAGTCGTCAGTTTTTATTCGAAGAAAAAAAGAGATTCAGTCGTCAGTTTTTATTCGAAGAAAAAAAGAGATTCAGTCGTCAGTTTTTATTCGAAGAAAAAAAGATTCAGTCGTCAGTTTTTATTCGAAGAAAAAAAGAGATGCAGTCGTCAGTTTTTATTCGAAGAAAAAAAGAGATGCAGTCGTCAGTTTTTATTCGAAGAAAAAAAGAGATGCAGTCGTCAGTTTTTATTCGAAGAAAAAAAGAGATGCAGTCGTCAGTTTTTATTCGAAGAAAAAAAGAGATGCAGTCGTCAGTTTTTATTCGAAGAAAAAAAGAGATGCAGTCGTCAGTTTTTATTCGAAGAAAAAAGAGATGCAGTCGTCAGTTTTTATTCGAAGAAAAAATGAGATGCAGTCGTCAGTTTTTATTCGAAGAAAAAAAGAGATGCAGTCGTCAGTTTTTATTCGAAGAAAAAAAGAGATGCAGTCGTCAGTTTTTATTCGAAGAAAAAAAGAGATGCAGTCGTCAGTTTTTATTCGAAGAAAAAAAGAGATGCAGTCGTCAGTTTTTATTCGAAGAAAAAAAGAGATGCAGTCGTCAGTTTTTATTCGAAGAAAAAAGAGATGCAGTCGTCAGTTTTTATTCGAAGAAAAAAAGAGATGCAGTCGTCAGTTTTTATTCGAAGAAAAAAAGAGATGCAGTCGTCAGTTTTTATTCGAAGAAAAAAAGAGATGCAGTCGTCAGTTTTTATTCGAAGAAAAAAAGAGATGCAGTCGTCAGTTTTTATTCGAAGAAAAAAAGAGATGCAGTCGTCAGTTTTTATTCGAAGAAAAAAAGAGATGCAGTCGTCAGTTTTTATTCGAAGAAAAAAAGAGATGCAGTCGTCAGTTTTTATTCGAAGAAAAAAAGAGATGCAGTCGTCAGTTTTTATTCGAAGAAAAAAAGAGATGCAGTCGTCAGTTTTTATTCGAAGAAAAAAAGAGATTCAGTCGTCAGTTTTTATTTCAAAAGAAGAGAGTTAGTTATTTGAGAAAGATTAAGTGTTTGCTGTGATTATTCAACTTGGATTTGTGACTGAAGTTAGATCTACGGAAGCTGTGATTTTATTTCGTCAATCTCTACGATTCATCTGAATTACTGCTTGTGCTGAGAGTCGGCGAATTTATTGAACTGTGAACTGTTTCTGAACTTCTTCATTTAAGCTTTGGAATTTCTTTGTGGGACCAAATTCACACCCTAGACTGGAATTTGAGACTTTCATTTTAGATCATTATATTAGATACAGGCCAGTACCATTTTGTATTGTGATTAATTTTGAAGTTTGAAACTAGTATTATTTTGTTTTGTAATTAATTTCGAATGTTGTAACTTAATATCTGGCACTGTTATTATATAATTTATGTTATATCTGTTATATTTATTAATAGTTTAGTGTAATAAATTATACAAGCTGTTATCTGCGTTTTTCTGTTGCGTTTAGTCTACGAAGAACATAAAACATAAAAAATACGTAACATTAACAGATATACAAACAAACTGAAAAAAGGTAAAACGTTGATGTCAAACAAATACATCCTCCTCTATACTTTTTTTTTTGTAAAGTCTAGATCTCAAAACTGTATTGTGGTCTTTCTTTCATATTTTGCACTATATTGTTTCATGAAAATATATATGTGATGTAGAAAATGGATATTTTTGATTCAGTAGATAGGTGTCACTGTAGAACATTTAAAAATTTCAAGAAAATAAAACTTGTAAGCTTGTTATAGTATATTTCTTTCGTTGATGAAATTCAATAAAAAATACAATTTTTTTTTTACTGCAGATTTTTAATTATACATTTGATTCATTGGTAATATTTTTCTGTCCTGTTTATAAGGTAAAACACTGGAGTAATGATTAAATCAACACTCATAATATTGAAACTTAGTTCAATGGACAGCAGTTATAGAAATACAAATGTAGAGGGTAACATTTTGAAAGTCTCCTACCTTTTACTTTTGTGTCAATGTGTGAATGGTGTCCTCAGGATTCTGGTAGATATTTGGGAAAATTAAAACATTATAAAGACTAAGATGAAAGTTGACAGTTTTTCAAGATGTCCTTCACATGCGTTTCGATAACAGATAGTTGTCATCCACTCAGCTGAATTTCATCATGAATGCTTTGCCTGGACAATATAACAAAGAATATCCATAATGTTTTTGATAAAGTATTGAAAGTCAGTTGTATGTTTAAGATATTAATACTTGAAAATGTTAAGAGAAAAAGAAATTGCTATTTTTTCTTTTCAGTCTGGCAGAGAGACAAGCAGAACTAGAAACTGAAATGGAGAAGGTTAAAAAAGAAGCCAGTAAGTTATAACATTAGATTCATGTGTTAGCATGTCACATTTTTCTATGGTGATTGGTATATAGAATACCCAATAACAGAATTAGAACAAATATAGGACAGAGTATTTTTATGAAGCTGTTTATTTATAAACTAAACTCTAATATGTTTTAACTTTTGGAAATTTGTGATACTTTCAAAAGTATAAGAAACTAAGGAATAATTAATTGTGATGAGAAGTATTATGGGTTATTATTGACAAATAAAGGATTATACATCTAAACCAAACACATGGCTTAAATTTCCAACTTTTCACATTGTGATAGTCAAATTACCACAAATAACCAGTTAATTCACAATAATAATGGCTAATTAATTGTGATGGTAGGTTGTCCAAACACCTAAATTACTTTAGGTTGTTAATATAGTATAAATGACTCCACATTTGAATTTTTTACAAAATAATATGAAAATACTGTTACAAGGGAACTTGGCTGCAAAACCTTTTGTGTAAAATCTCTCTCTCATATCCAACTACATTATACTGACCATTTCTCATTTACACTAATTTTTGTTGTGTTTTTACAGATGTGTTCTTTTTGACTGACCTTGTTACTTCACTGAAACTGTATATACTATAACTTTGTATGTAACAAGTGTATATTCACAATTTTCCAAGCCTAACACCTAAAAATTGGGTTTTTAAAGTACTTTTTATTACATATTTGGCTGTGAATTTATGAAGTCAATATAACTGTCTTGTGTGAGAACAAGAATAAAAATATTTTGTTCATCTTAAAATCTTCATTTAATTTTCATATTCTCTAGTAGCTCCTAAATGAATATCAATTTTGTCTTTGTTAAAGCTTTGTATTTAACTGTATTTTCCTCCATCTTAGCATTAACTGGGAAAAAAATATAAATTGAAAATTACAAACTAAATGTAAATTACCTTTTTTCTTTCCTTCTAAAATGACTTCATGTTGTAACAGACAATTACATGTTATTCTTACAGCTAAAGCTAATGTTTTTCAAATTTCTGGACTATTTAGTTTCATTAGTATGGCTAAAGTCATTTATCACAATGTAATATTTGTAAACAAAGGATCAAGTTATCTGTACATGTAGACTAGTCAAAATCATGCTTCTCATGTCACATCATTACAATTATTTTTTTTATTGTTCGTTTAAGTTTTCTTATTTGACACAAGTTTTAATTTTTATATTTTCATAATAGTCATAAAAAAGTATATGTAAATAAAGTTTAGTACTTGTGGGCTTGGTTGTAGAGCATTGACAAACCTTAATTCTACTTTTTGGTTGGATTATTAGTGGTACATAAAATTATTTATTTCAAATATAAGCTTAGAACAACAAAATATTAATATGCACAAAATGTAGGCTGTCCTAACAGTACTATAATTTAACTTCAAGCTAAGCTATAAGTAGGGTTAAGATAGTTTAATTAAGTAGTCAAGGTGATCTTGGTGATAGCAGTCAATGAAACTGAGGTCAAATAATTCAAAAATTTTCATCAGAATGAGTAAGTCTCACAGAAAATTTAGTGAATTAAATTATTTGTTATTAATAATCAAACAATTAATGTCAAAGAATTATTTGCATTTTTTTAAGACAAGATGTAATTGGAGGGTATTGTTAAGTAGTTTGGTTTCTTGTTTATACCTGAGTAAAGCAAAAGAGTTTGAGGCTCTAAGTCTAAATTATGGCATTACAGTATATCTAATATTGATGTAACATATAACAAACTCGGAGGATCAAGTGAGAAACAGAAATAAATAGGCCCTTTAAAACAGAGGTGTCACATGATTCAGAGAAGTGAACATTAAGAATTTATTTCCTATTGAAATTAAGAAATTAAAATTTATGTATTACTAAAATTTACATTATATACTACATTTTGATGCCAAATTTATTGGCATACATCAATAATAAAGCTGTTTAATTAATTTTGAATATAACTAAAATGGTTGTGACATGCATCTTCACCCTTTCTGATGCTTAAAGTTATTAAGAATTAGTAACTGCAATATCACATAGTGCAGATACTATAAATATTAAATATTTGTAAAACTAAATTTTGAAACATTTATATGCATGTTACGTAATAGCTTAATAAAAATTGACCTGAAAACAGGTTTCACACCACATGCTTATTAAAAATATTGGCTAAATAACCCACTTTATTTAAAGTGACATAAATATATATGGTAAAAATTATGCACAATTAATCTGTAAATTCATTCTGGAACAACGTTTACACAAAACTCCAGTTTCTTGTTCAAGTGAAATTCTTGCAAAGTGAGGATTAACCACTTAAGTAGTCACTTCAACAAAATTAGCAATCATTATAGGATTAGTTTACTACTTTTATGCAGGTTAAAAATTTTTAAAAACAAGATTTAGCAAGTTTATTTTAGGGCTTGTAATCAGTCTTCTGACATATCTACATGCTGAGGCAGAAAAGGAAGCTATATGGCAAATAAATCACATGAAAGAAAAATGGTCCTAGCTTTCAGACATGACTTTTTACCTTGGAAATTGTAAAACAAAAGATGAGATTATTGGTTATTACATCTTTTGACATCAACATAAGACTGCTATTTTTAAACTGTTGAAGTTAGACACAAGCAAGAAGCATGGATCTGTAGCAAGAATTTTAAATATTTATTTTCCTTGATTAAATATACTATTTAACTTTTAGAGCAACTTCTTACACAAAGACAGGAGATGGGTGCCTCACTGAAGACTAGAACTGATCGTGCATCAAGTATGTCTGAAGTAGAGTTGAATGAACTACGGGCAGATATTAAGGTAAGACAAAATAATGTTGTTATAGACAATATATGAAATGGTTTAAGTTGACACTTTCTATTGATTTTTACAATGAAAACTTGTTCTAATCTTTGAAGATTGTTTCAAATTGTTATTTGTCAGATAGTGACAGTGAAATAATTATGATGAAAGTTACATGACATAGAATGCAGCTGTTGTTTTGTGGTCAGATAAGTTAAACAGTTCAAGGTGTGGAAAGAGTTTGAAACATTGTTAATCAGTTTTATAAGTAGTGTGTTTGTGCATTCACAGTTACATGTATTTCATAGTAATATTAATGAAATCTTCATCAGTATTTCCCCTTGGTTTGGATTCCTTTACATGGTGAAGGGACCTCCTAGGGAAGGTTCTGTTCTTTCATTTTATTTCCTCTGGGATCTAAATTATCCACCCATGTGTTTGCTGTGCGTGGCAACCTTTGAAGGGAAAGATCCTTGTGATTGATTGGTCCAACCCTAACACACCACTTTGGCCTTGAATTCCTGTAGATGGGCAGCCTTTGGGTGGCCCCCCTCAGGTCAATCGGCTGGTCCACTTAGGCTAGAGTCAACCAAGTACCAGTGTTGAAAGTTCTCAATGGGTGTTGTGGACATTGTTCTTGATGTTGGTGTTTGGGTATAATGCTCACAAAACCTTGGTGTTGCTGCATTGTCCTTTTGTGACATTGTAGTGCATCCCCTTGTAGGGTTCCATGGTGGGTGGGGTCAGTGGGTACTGAAATTTTTCTTTTTTCCTATGGATCCTCCTTCAAAAAATGTGAATAAAGTAGTGAAAAAACAGTCAATAGATAATCAACCATGTCTTGAAGACTCTGAACAGCAATCTTTAACATCTGTAACACACATACCTCATTTTCTTTTATTACATTCTCTTTCAGAAAAACCTTTAGGGCAATTGTCCCCCTTTTTCATTCAGAAGGGACTAGAGGGTCTTGCTGGTCAGTAAAGAAGCTTCGATCTGGACACATTAGTTGAAACATCCACAACCCACCACAGTGAACTCCTCTTGAATTCAACAGCAATTGGAGATATACCTGTTGAGGTTACCACTCATGCTACCTTGAATTCATCACAAGGAGTTATTGTTAAGAGGGATTTGAAGAATGTTCCAGAGTCAGAGATTCTCGCTGGTCTCTCCACTTAAGGAGTTTCTCCAGTGAGGCGCATCTCCACTCTTAAAGATGGAGTTACACTGCCAACAGATACCCTCGTTTTGACATTTACATCATCATGTGCACCTGCAGGTTATCTAATTTGCAGGCTACAGTCATACATTCTAAACCCTTTCCGATATTTCCAATATCAGAGATTTGGCCACTCAAAGACTTCTTGTCATGGTTCCCTGACATGTGCTTGTGGTGGAAGGGACCACAATGCCTATGAATGCGACGTGAATCCACATTGTGTCAACTGCAATGGTTCTCACCCTTCCAACTTTTGTTTTTGTCCAAAATGGTGGGAGGAAAAAGAGGTGCAGTGTTTGAAAACAACTCATAATATCGGTTATTCTGAGGCTTGGAAATTGCTGCCTGCCATTTCATCTCAGACATATGCTGCTGCACTTCATTCCACAACTACAGTGGGAGTGCAGACAGATTTCTCTGTGCCTCCAAGAGAATCATTTTCAAAACAAAAAGCCTTTTGACCTCCATGGTTAAAAAGGTTGATGAACTGACTTCCACACCTATCTCTGTTCCTCCCATACATTCCAACTAACTTCAAGATCCACATCCTTCAGTTTTGAATACAGGCATTTCTTCTGATACATCTTTTTCTCCCCCCCAAGAGGCAAAACAATCATTCGTTCGCGTCCTCAGTCACTGGAATCCCCTTCCAATAACGAAGACTTGCCCAGTCAACCCAGGGCAGGATCCATGGAAGTTGATAGACCTTCTCCGACTAAGGACAATAAGGAAAAAAGACATGGTCGAAAACAGAAGGGTTCTCCAGCCACTTTGCCTACCCATCATTAAAAATGGCAACTTTGATACAATGGAACTGTTGAGGTTTACGTTCTAATCTGGATGATATCAAAACACTGATTGCTTCCTATCATCCTGTATGTCTTTCTTTACAAGAAACATTTCTAACACCTTCTGATACAGTCATCATTTGGCAGTATTCTCTGTACAGAAATGATAGGCTGTGGGATAGACAAGTACATGGAGGAGTGACACTATTGGTTGATCAGCATGTGCCCACCCTGTCTTTGTCACTCAACACACCCTTGGAGGCCGTAGCCTTCTGTGTTTCCTTGGGTCATACCATCACTGTTTGTTTTCTCTGCAAGTCCCCTAGTGAGACATATGATTAATCAGACCTCGATGCTCTCGTTGAACAGTTGCCGTCTCCCTTTCTACATCTGGGGGACTTTAATAGACATCATCCTCTCTGGGGAAGTGCTGTTATTGATGGGAGGGGTTGCTCTGTAAAGTGTATGCTCTAATCACAATCTTTCTCTTTTTCAATACGGGTTCTTCCACTTATTTTCATGTACCTCGTCAGTTTTTTTTACCACTTTTGATCTCTCGGTTTGCTCCCCTTCATTATTCTCATTTTTTATGGAGGGTTGACAGTAATCGACAAGGCAGTGATCATTTTCCTATACTTTTGAGAGAGAATGGCTGTAGTCAGCGCTACTCTACCTGCATGTCCCGGTGAAAGCTGGATCAGGCAGATTGGTCCACTTTCACTGCTCTTGCAGAACTTGATCCTGCCATTGTGAATCAGCCATCAATAGATGACTGTGTGGCAGCAGTAACTGGCTGTTCAGTGCATTCCCAAAACCTCAACATGTTTTCCATGATGTCCTCATCCTTGGTGGAATCCTGCTTGCCACTTAGCATGGAAGGCTCAAAAACGGGCCTGGGATACTTTTGGTAGATATCCAACACTTTCAAACCACATCGCATTCCAACGGGCCCGTGCACGTTCTAGCTGGGTAAGATGTCAAAACCAGAAGGAATCTTGGATTAAGCTCACAACTAGCCTATCTTCTACCACCAGTTCCAAGGTCATGTGGGACAGAATTGGAAAGGTCAGTGGGCACTACAATTCTGACCCCCTCTCGATCTTACTCTCTGATGGTCAAGAGGTGGCTGATGTCCAGAGCATCACTGATACACTAAGTTAAAGCTTTTGCCAGGTATCTAGCACTTCTGCTCGTTCCTCCACCTTCTTGGCCATCAAGACTTGGGCAGAGCATTCACCTCTTTCCTTTCGAACTGACTGTCTCTTTGACTATAATTGTCCCTTTACACTGGTGGAACTGAATGTGGCCCTTCATCGGTTTGGCAGTACATCTATTGAACCTGATGATATACACCTGGGATACTTTATGTAGATATCCTACACTCTCGAACAGCATCGCTTTCATGCTCAGTGTGTAAGGCATCAAAGCCAGAAGGAATTTTGGATTAAGTTCACAACTAGTATGTCTTCTATCACCAGTTTCAAGGTCATATGGGACAGGATTCGAAAGGTCAGTAGGCACTACAATTCTGTCCTCCTCTCGATCTTACTCTCTGATGGTCAGGAGGTGGCTGATATCCAGAGCATCGCTAATATTCTAGGTGAAAGCTTTTGCCGGGTATCTAACACTTCTGCTTGTTCCTCCACCTTCTTGGCCATCAAGACTTGGGCAGAGCATTCACCTCTTTCCTTTTGAACTGACTGTTTCTTTGACTATAATTGTCCCTTTACACTGGTGGAACTGAATGTGGCCCTTCATCGGTTTGGCAGTACATCTATTGAACCTGATGATATACACCATGACATTCTGCACCATCTATCTCCTGCTTTTCTAGATGTCCTTCTAATTGTCTTTAACCAAATCTGGCATGAGAATGTTTTGCCTGGTGCCTGGCACCACGCTATTATTTTACTTTTCTCTTAGCCAGGGAAAGATCCCAAGATTCCTTCAAACTACAGTCCAATTGCTTTGACGAGCTGTCTCTGTAAGACCTTAGAAAGGATGGTTAACGCTTGTTTTGTTTGGTTTCTTGAATCAAACAACCTCCTCTCGTCCACCCAGTGCGGGTTCCAATGACAGCATTCCACCACAGACCACTTAATTCGTCTTGATCCATCTATTAGAGAAGCCTTTCTCAAACACCAACATCTTGTATCAATATTCTTTGATATTGAGAAAGCTTACGACACAACATGGAGGAATGGCATTTTGCGAGACCTCCATACATGTCGGTAACGTGGCCATTTACCCATGTTTATTGAAATTTTTCAATGGACAGGAGATTCCAAGTTCATGTGGGTTCGACACTTCCCAGTTTTTTTGTACAGAAACTTGGAGTCCCTCAAGGCTGTGTTTTGAATGTCACACTTTTCAGTATAAAGATAAATGCCATCTCTGAAGAACTTCCTCTCACTATTGCAAATGGGCTGTATGTCGACTTTCACATCTCATGTCAGCAGTCGAACATCAGATATGTTGAGCAGCAACTACAAACTGCCCTCAGTCGTGTACTGAAGTGGACTAAGATGAACGGCTTTAATTTCTTTCTCTATAAAACCATTTGCATGCACTTTTGCTGCCAACAGGGTATTCACCCTGATCCTGAACTTCATGTTGATGAAGTTTCACTGCCAGTGGTCTCCAAGAACAAGTTCTTGGGGCTTATCTTTGAGTGTAAGCTGACCTTTATACCACACTTAAAGCAGCTTTAGATCAAATGCACAAGAGCAGTGTCCTCTCTACTACCATTTGGGGAGCAGATTGATGTTCTACGTTAAAGGTATATCGTGCTCTTATTCGATCAAAACTCGACTATGGATAAATGGTTTGTGGCTCTGCCAGACCCTTGGCGTTAAAGATGCTGGACTCCATTCATCACCAAGGACTTCGATTCTGCACTGGGGCTTTACGCACCTTTCCAGTTTAAATTTTGTATGTTGAATCTCATGAACCTTCTCTGCACCTTTGTTGTTTGCAACTATCTTTAGTTCCTCACCAAAGAATCCCACCTGGGGATGTGTTTTTCTTCCTCAGTGGGCCTTTCTTTTTCAGAACAGACGTTCTGCCATTGCTCCATTTGGCCTTTGCATCCAGGAGCAATTGGATGAATTGGGTCTGCCCTCAGTTGACATTGCAGATTCTACTGGTCAGCCCATCCTACCATGGCTTATTACAGCCCCCAAATGTGACTTTTCTTTCAGTCATCTGAAACGGGCAGATACTCCAGATTGGAAGTACCGTCATTTATTTAATGAACATCTTTTAAACAATCATTTCATTTCCATTAAAACAGATGGTTCCAAATCAGGTAATTCAATGGGCTTTGCTCTGGTTTGCTTTTGTTTCGGTGGTTGCACGCAGAATCCCCTCTACAGCTTCTGTGTTCACTGGTGAACTGTATTCCATATCTCTTACCCTGGATCATATTGCAGCTGAGCAGTACTCCACCTGCACATTATTTGCTTAGTTCTATACTGGCCCTGGAATCGCTTCACGTTGTCTCACATCCTGTTCTCACTGATATTCAAATCTGACTGGCCCATTTCTCATTAACTGCCACTTCTATCCAGTTTTCTGGATACCAGGCCATGTTGGTATTCACGGGAATGAGCTTGCAGACATGGCAGCTAAATCTATCTGCTCCAGTTCTATCACCACTGTGCCTATTCCATACATGGACTATGGTCTTGTATTCAAGGCTCGGCTCCATGCCAGCTGGCAGTCCATTTGGAATGAGCAACACAACAACAAGCTTTTTCAAATCAAACCCTATATTGGGCTTTGGCCATCTAGCTTCCGTAAGGTTTGGAAGGAGGAAGTTGTTCCAACTAGACTACGCATTGGTCACAGTTTTTTAACTCATCGTTTTCTTTCATCTGGAACTGATGCACCAGTGTGTACTTTGTGTAACACTCAAATCACTGTAGGCCACATTTTACTTTCTTACCATCCTTATGACTCTCAATGACGGCACTAATTTAAACTTGTTCTGTCCCAAGGTTTGTCTGTAACATTAGACAGTGTTATTGGTGACACTGTCCACCTTGATAAAGTTTTTAGTTTTTTAGTGGTCATTAATCTCTTTCATGTCATTTAAGTGTTTGATATTTATTCATTACACCTTTTTAATTGTGGTTCCCTTTTAAGAGTCTCAATCTCTCTGGTTCAATTTGACATTGGAAAATGGCGAGAACATTAAATAACTCGACGCCAGGATTGGAAAGGCCAACTTTAGGTGACTAAGCTGCTGTTTGAACTACTCGTCAGTCATCCTGGTGAGTTGTTATTGCACTTTTGCTGCATGTCATTTAAAACTTATTACTTTACCTTTTAGTACTGGCCATAATGACACACAACTCGGAACCAGGACTGGATAGATCAACTTCAGGTGACTGACGGTGGTTCTTATACTTACCTGTTAGTCTTCCTGGCAGGCTATGATTATTACCATTTTACTACAGGAAGTCCTTTACAACTTTGTAGACTAGATGTCAACATTGGTTTTATGCCATTTTTTGGTTTAATTACTGTTTTGCTTTTACCTTTATTTACTTTTACAAATTTCACTCCATTTACTTTACTTTTACTTTTTTACTGGATATTTGGCTACTCATTATTACGATTTTGCCA
The DNA here is from genome assembly GCA_011833715.1 of Carcinoscorpius rotundicauda. NCBI lineage: Eukaryota > Metazoa > Arthropoda > Merostomata > Xiphosura > Limulidae > Carcinoscorpius > Carcinoscorpius rotundicauda. Next base: position 19,149,166 of record CM022402.1, on the reverse strand, counting down.
TGTGTCTTTTGAAACTTCTATTATTTTACATTTTGATAATGGCTGCTATGACACACAATCCAGAACCAGGACTGGAAAGGCCAACTTCAGGTGACTGACGGTGGTTCTTGAACTTGCCTGTTAGTCTTCCTGGCAAGTTATGATCATTACAGTTTTGCTAGAATAAGTACTTTACAACTTCTTTCACTCTGGTTTCTCTCTTAACATTGTGGACTAGGTGTCAATATTGGTTTCTATACTTTTTCTGTTTTTCAATGATATTTTGTTTTACCTTCATTTCCTTTTCTGTATTTTACTACATTTACTTTATTTTTACCTTTTTACCGGACGTTTGGTGCAGATAGTCTGGCTGCTTTGTGCCATAAAACTTTAAATCAATCAACAGGTGTTGTGGACATTATATCTGATTCTGGTGTTTGGGTATAGTGCTCAAAAAACCCTGGCATTGCTGCAGTGTCCTTGTTTGACATTGTAGTGCATCGCCTTATGGGGTTCCATGATGGGTGGGGTCAGTGGGCACAGAAATTTCCCTCTCTTTATTATGGATACTCCTATTAAAAATCCTAATAAAATAGTGAAAGAACCAGTCTATAGGTAAATGACCACGTCTTGAAGATTCTGAGCAGCAATCCTCACCATCTGTACCACATGTTATATTTCATTTTCTTGTATTGCATTTACTTTCAGACAAACCTTTAGGGCAAATGTCTCCCTTTCTCATTCAGAAGGTACAAAAGGTACTTGCTGGCTCTCCAAAGTCATTAAAGAAGCTTCAATCTGGTGACATATTGATGGAAAACATCCACATCTCAACACAGTGAACTCCTCTTGCATTCAAAGGCAATTGGGGATACACCTCATGCAGCTTTGAATTCATCATGAGGAGTTATTGTTGAGAGGGATTTGAAGAACATCCCAGAGTTGGAGATTCTTGCTGGTTTCTCTACCCAAGAAGTTTCTGCAGTGAGGCACATATCCACTTGCAAAGATGAAATTATGGCACTGACCAATTTCCTCATTCTCACATTTATGTCACCATGTTCACCTACCACCATCAAGGCAGGTTACCTTAATTGCAGAGTATGGCCATACATTCCAAACCCTCTCTGTTTCCAGTGTCAATGGTTTGGTCACTCAAAGACATTGTATCGTGGTTACTTGACGTGTCTCGTTGCATTGGCAAGGACCTCCTCTCGCCCACCCAGTGTGGGTTTCAATGGAAGTGCTCCACCATGGACCATCTGATTCGACTTGAAAGGTCAATCAGAGAGCCTTTCTCAAAAGACATCTTGTATCAATATTCTTTGACATTGAGAAGGTTTATGAAACAACATGAAAGTATGGCATTTTGCAAGACCTCCATTTATATGGGTTACATGGCCATTTGCCATTTTTAAATTTTTTATTGAGAGGAGATTTCGAGTTCATGTGGGTTTCGATATTTCCCATTCTTTTCTACAAGAACTTGTAGTCCCTCAGAGCTACATTCTGAGTGTTACCCTTTTCTGTATATATAAAAAAAAAAAAAAAATGAATGCCATCACTGAACAACTCCCTCTCACTGTTGTAAACAGACTCTTTGTCAACGACTTTCACATCTCATATCAGTTGTCAAACGTGAGGTACATTGAGTGACAGTTACAGCCTGCCCTCTCCCACTTGGGATTGTTTTCTCCTTCCTTGATGGGCCATGTTTTTTCAGACCAGACAGTCTGTCGTTGATCCTTTTGGCCTTCATATCCAAAAGCAGTTGGATGAATTGTGTCTGTCCTTGGATACCATTGCTGTATCCACTGGTCAGCCTATCCCACCATGACTTATAGTCTCCAGTTGTGACCTTTCCTTAAGTCATCTGAGAAAAGTAGGCACTGGTGATTGGAAATACTGTCTGCTATTTGCTGAACATCTTTCGAATCATCCTTCCATTCCTATATATAGAGATGGTTCTAAATCAGGTGACTGTCAGCTCTGCCAGGGTTTGTGGTGGTTTGGTGGGTGTAGGCAGAATCCCCTCTTTAGCTACTGTGTTCACTGCTGAACTCTATGCCATTTCTCTTGCCCCTGGATCACACAGAAGATAAGCAGTACTCAAACTGCATGATTTATAGTGACTTGCTTAGTTCTCACTGATATTCAAATCTGACTGGCCCATTTCTCTTTAACATCTATTTCTATCCAGTTTTTTTGGATACCAGGCCACGTTAGTATTCATGGGAACAAGCTTGCCAGCACTGTATCTAAGTATCTGCTCTGACACTATCACTGCTGTGCCTGTCCCATACATGGACTCTGGTCCTGTATTCAAAGCTTGGCTCTATACCAACTGGCAGTCGACTTATTGTGAACAAGTCAAAAACAAGTTTTTCTGAATAAAACCCTATATTGGACTTTGTTCGTCTTGCTTCCATAAGGATCGGAAAGAGGAAGTTGTTTTAACTAGACTACGCATTGGTCAGTTTTTTAACTAATTGTTTTCTTTTATCTGGAACTGATGTGCCATTGTGTAGTTTTTGTAACACTCAGATCACAATAAACCAAATTTTAACTTTTTGTCATCATTATAATTAAAACGACAGCACCATTTTGAGCATGTTCTGTCCCTCGGTTTGTCAATAACGTTAGACAATGTTATTGGTAATGGTGAAACTCTTCACTGATTCTTGTTTTTTAAAGGTCATTAATCTTTCTAATGCCATTTAAGTTTTTTATTTGTACATTACACCTTCTTAATGTGGCTCCGTTTTAAAAATCACAGTTCATACAGTTCAATTTTAAATTAAAAAATGTCCATAACGTTAAATAACTCAAAACCAGTACTGGGGTGACTAATGCTGCTGTTTGAACTACCTGTTAGTCATCCTGGCTAGATATTATGATTTTGCTACACGTCTTTTAAAACCTTTTTAGTACTTTCCTTTTTGAAAATGGCCGTTCCATCAAATAACTCAGAACCAAGACTGGAAAGGCCAACTTTGGGTAATCAATGGTGGTTTTTGTACTTGTTAGACTTCTTGGTGAGTTATAATTATTACAGTCATGTTACAGAAAGTCCTTTACAACTTGAATTACTGTAGTTTTTCTCTTGATGTTGTAGACTAGATGTAAATATTGATTTTATGCTCTTTGTGTTGTTTTTTTTAAACTTTGTTTTGTTTAACCTTAATTTCCTTTTATGAACATTACTGAATTTACTTTTAACTTTTTACTGTATGTTTGATGCAGATAGCCTAGCTGCTTTGTGCCATAAAACACTAAATCAATCAATTCATCAATTTTTATGCTTTAATGTAAAATATTAGAACTTTCTCATACCAAACACTTGATATGCATAAGTTTACAAAATCTGAAAAAAATTATTGATAATAAAGAATTATTTATGTATTTAAATTAATATAAAGCAAGTTATTTTATCTAATATATTTTTTTCCTATTGTTATGTATCTAAATTAATATAAAGCAAGTTATTTTATCTAATATACTTTTTTTCCTATTGTTATGTATCTAAATTAATATAAAGCAAGTTTTTTTGTTTTTTTTATTTAATATACTTTTTTTTTCTATTGTTTGTAAAATTCTTTGTGGAATAGCACTTTGTTGTGGAGAGAAAATATGATGAAGAATTGGGAAAAACTTTGAGATTTGTTTGGGACAGAGATAGAATTGTCGAGGTAATGCAGTTTTTAATTATAAATGTTCATGTCAAAAGTCATTAAAGTTACCTTTACTGATTATTATTGTTTATTGTATTCAGGCAATGCATGTACAATATTTGGTACAAGTTGATGTTGACCAAAAGTAATGTTAGTAAAAACATTATTTCACAGATTGATGGTGTCAATTAAGACAGGGTTGTCACTTCTGAACACTAAACCCCCACGTGTCACCTCTTGGAAACCCTAAAGATATATGCCAGGTGTAGCAACAGTCCAGCAGTTCACCAGTTACAGGCACTTGCATATAAATAGTCTTTTGTCAAATGATGGTTTAGATAGATGAATCCAAATTCATGCTGCCTTTTTTCATTTCAAATGAAAATGTAATTGGTAGTAATTAAATTTAATTCTGAGTTATTCATGCATATGAAAAAAACTGTAAGAGCTTCATAGATTAAAATCTGAATATTGCATTGATATAGTATATTGATAATGTTGGGAAAAAGAATGGCAGTTTTGTCAGCTGTTGTTAATTTTGGATTTGTGATCATATTTTTATTCATCACTGTAACAATAACATTTTTTCACTCTTTGTGGATTTCTGGTAAACTGGGATGTATGAGATCTATGGTTCATTGGGAAGTTTTTGTGCAACATGCATACCCATCACTGAAAGCTTTAAACTAAAGGAACAGAAATTTGGATATGAATAACAGTAAGGTAATGTTTCAACATCTAAAGTCATCTTTTTGTTAAGAAACATTCAGTATAAGGATCAAATGTTAATATTCTTTTATATTAGTATTGATACTTTGTTATGAAAATATCAAATGATTATTAGAATGTTCTTGTGGGATCTGTTTAGTTATAGTTGGTGCAGTTTTTAAGTTTTAAGACTTTCTGAAGTGTTATTTTTTGTACTTCATTTTAACCATTTCTTAATATTATTTTTGGATAATTATAGTTACTTCTTATTGACACCATCATGCTGAGCTGTTAATTTATTTTCAACAAAATTAACTCGTACATTACATTTTGATCAATTAAAAGCAAATCAGTCAGCACTTATAATTGCATGAAAAACTTGCTTGATTCTATGTATGGAAGGCCTAGAGAATTAACTTATGTCAGAGTCAGCAAAGTTTAAGGTTTTAAACTAAGTATTTTATACTTGTGTACTTTCATGTAAGAAATATTCTTGCAAATTGCACAGATTTCCTTGGGTATTAAAACAGTGTTCATGTGCTTCTGCATGCTTATTAAATACATAATATTTATACTTTCCCAGCTAAATTAATCTTTCTGTTCTTATTTGACTTGAGTGCTGCAAAAGCACATTTATGAAACAAACACAGCATGATTGCAAAGCAATTTAATTTCATTTTTGATAATGTGTATTGGAGAAATAATTGTATATTATTATTTAATGAAATACCAAGTGTAAGAGAAGCATAGCCTACCCAATAACTGTTTCCAATGTTTGTCTTGGGATTTCCCATCAGTTTAGGTGTTTTATACAATATTTTCATGCTTGAAAGCATCATCATGCAAAGCATCAAACTATGATGCAAGATGTGAATGCCATGTGCAAAACTATTTTTGAAGCTAAAATGTTAATGAATTTTAAGTTCAAACATTTTTTAAATGGAAATATTCTTACAATATGATGTACTGTAATGCATGTCAGTTTATTCAGAAGAATGTGATGATCATTGATATTCACTTGGAAGTAAGGAACATTCAAAGAATGCAGATAAAGGAGGTATATTGCAGAGAATAATTTCAAACATGAACACCAAAGGAAAAAATAATTGAACAAATAAATAAAACATTTATCACTGTAGCTTCTCCATTTTGAATAATGACTGTACTGGCTGCTCAGATGAAAGAGATTCCAAAAATTCCTTAACACAGTACAAGAACAGAGTGAGTTGTACCATTCTTTTAAATCAAAGTTATGTATATCATTGACTTTACCAAATAGCAGAAAGGGAGAAAAAAATATGCTACCACAGTGGTGCACAAACTTTTTGAGTCAGGGGCCACAAACAGACAACTTGTAACAGTTGGGGACTACAAAAAAGTGAAGATTAAAATTGTCCCACAGTTGTTTCACACAAGATGGATATCACATTTAAGAACACACAATTAACAATTACATCAAAGAGTTTGCACATTATTCTAAGAAATGTTATGATATTTCAATTGTCACAAAGTCAGTGCAATGGATGTGCTGAATGTCATATACGAGTATGTCCTGCTTGATGTTTGATGTTGAAAGATGCAAGACTACTTCTTGATGATCATCAGTCAGCTTTTTTCAATTTCATGTGTGAGGAAGTCTGTTCACACCAGTATGTGCTGCCAAACATGTGCGTTCTCTTTCAGGCAACGTTTTGTAGAAGTCAAGCAAACCGTTTTCTCTGTAAATAGCATGCAGTTCATCAGATGCCTGGAGATCAGTAAGTTCAAGCTGATATTCTGCTGACAAATCTTCCACTGACACACTGAATGGATCAGCAAAAAGTTTCATCAACAATCTGCATCGATCAAAGTCCTGAAACTGTGAGTTGAAGAATTGAATCAAGGTATCTAGCTTCTCAACATAAACTTGTGTGTGAATGTCCTGATTCTTCTGTAGCTGTGACTGAAAAGTGGGAAAGTGCACGAAGTTGCCTGAAGCTGCTTGCTGCCGGAACAACTGCAACTTTGTCCTGAAAGCTGAGACGTGATTTGCTATCTGACAGACAAGCTGATTTTTGCCTTGTAACTCCAAATTCAGATCATTCAAGTGTTGTCATGTCGACTAGAAAGGTCAAATAGCTTGCCATGCTGGATCAGTCATAGAAATCACTTCTGTGTCCTTGTTCTTGCTTCTAAGGAATTCTGTCACCTAATCAATCAACTCCCAGAATCTTCTGAGCATCTTCCTTCAACTCAGCCCATGTACTTCACAGTGATACACAATGTCACCATAGTCTGAATCAATTTCTTCAAGAAGACTTTGAAACTGATGGTGATTGAGCCCTTGTAATTCAATTTCATAAATGCCTGAAAACCAAGTTCTCTACTGCTCAGATTCTGTTGGTGAATAACACAGTGCAACTTCAACTGTCTGTTTTGCTTTCCTCAATGCTTCATCAACAGTACTACCAGCCTGCTACTTTCTCCAGTCATGGCTGGTGCTCCATCAGTTCTTACATTTACCAGTTTCATGAAATCCAATGAAACACTACTATACAGTCGTACTATCTCCTCAAATAGAGCAGACCCAGTTGTCTGACCCTTCATGGAACCCATGCCAATTAGCTCCTCTGTGATATCAAACAATGATGACACCATGAACAAAAACTAGTAGCTGTGCTGCTGAACTGATGTCAGTCAACTCATCTGCTGCCAAAGAGAAGTAGAAAAAGTTAGCTGCTTTATTTGTAAGCTGCCTTGTCACGTCTGGTGAGACGTTTGAAATTCTTCATTGAACTGTCATACGATTAAAAGCCACCATCTGTAGCTTGCGAACTGCTTCCGGACACAACTTTTCCGATGCAGTAATCATACATTGCTTGACAAAATCACCATCAGTGAACGGTTGGCAAGATTTTGCTATCATCAACAAAATATAACTGACCTCACATGTGGCACTTTAAATCTACTGACTGCTTTGAGAAAACGTTCTGCTGGTGATTCAGTGACTTCCACAGAGATTCATTTCAAACTGTTCGTTCATCACCAACAATGTTGTGGAAATCTTTATGCTTCAACTCATAATGACATTTTATATTGGATACCTTCGCCACTGCTACTGTCGAATGACACAGCAGACAAATTATATTCTTCTGTTGTTGAACAAAACAGTATTGGGTCATTCAATGTCAAATCATCCAGATTTGGGAAACTTTTCCAGGTGATCCCCTCAGAATGCCTTAAAAAAAATTCACATTTACTCATTTACCAATATAATGAAAAATTGCCAAAGATTAGATCAATATCTCTAATAGTTTCTGACTAACAACCCTGTAAAATGTTTTTTTATTTTTGGAAAATTCATTTGCTACACTAACTGAATTCATCTCAGAATTCAAAAATGGTCTCAAACCTAGTTTATCTCTTAGGATTTTCAGAGTGAGCCACAGTTTTTTATTTAAACAAAATTTCAGTTCAGGTGTGTTACTGTGTGGAAATATATCCATACAATTTTGAGAAATACTTGTCAGAATTTTATGAATTCCACTGAAATATTCTAACCAGTCTTTCACAATGTTAAATAATGAAGTTGTAAGAAACAAGAAAGAATTAATTCATTTCTGAACAAGTTTATTGGCATAATTTGTTAGATCACATGGCAATGCAAATATATTGTGTATGCATTACAGTTATACAGATATGGCTGAGTTTCAGATTCATAATATAATAAATACAAAGGTAAATCAGACACATACAGCACAGTGCTACAACAGGGGATAACTGAGAAAGATTATTGTCACACCAAACTGCAATAATCATGACAATGAAATATTTCAAAAACTGCTTTGGTGATAAATTAGCCTTAACAATGTCAAATAAATACTGCTTTATCCACACAGCTTGAATAAATTTCTGAAATTTGAGTTTGATTATGTTGAGATCACTTTGACTTAGAATATAGTGGCAAGCACTACTGCCTTGCATGGTAGGTGCACTTATCAGACAAAGAATATGTTGGAAAGAAATCCAGCTTTCATCTTTAGGTGACCTTGCAGGCCATGAGAGCAGTTTGTTTTCTGATTTCTACGTAAATGACACCAGTGCATCGGAATGTTCATCTGATCTATCTTTTATGTTTTCCACTTACCATTCATGATCGTATATGCACACCACATATTTCTCCGGCTGATAATTGTCATTGCTATCGTTAGACCCTATTTGAGCTGCTGCAGCATCACTTTCCCTGCTACTACCAACAGTTACAACTGTGTACACATCATCATCTGATAGCCTTCTCGTATACAATTTATTGGTAGAGTAGGGAATAAAGTTATGATGTGACTTAATACCTGCCACAATTTTGCATTTTTCATACCACTTAAGCAGACCAAACTTTACATAATTCTGCAGGACTGATTACTGATTGGCAAGAACTGAATGCCCTGAGTGTGGTCCTTTGCCCAATGGTACATGTCAGAGACACTTAAAATTTGATAATTTATTATTTTTCACAACCTTGATTTTTTTGAAGATCATGTTCAGAGATGTTAGAATATATGTTAAGGCTGATTAGAATATTTCAATGGGATTCATAAATTACTTGAAAGTTGTATGGATATATTTGCACACTGTAACACACCTGAATTGAAGTTTTTGTGTTTTTTTGTTTCAAGAGAACGACATATGGTCCAAGGATACTTTAAAAAATTATAACTCAAAACGTAGGTTGAACACCATCCTGACTTTTTTTTGTAGATCATATTCAGAGATGCAAGAATATATGGTAAAAGGCTGAATAACTGCTGACATGGTCAAACTGGCCTAAAGTAGGGCTATTTTTAGCTAAATCATAAAAAAAGTTCCATGCAGCTAAATTTTTTTTACAGATCTAACAGACTTTGAAATACGACAATTCCTGATTTATCAACTGATATGTTTAGGAAATTGCAAAACAAAATTCAGCTTTGTATCGTATTAAGTCGTAGTTTATTATATAAACAAGTTTTTTATGATTTTGGGTTTTCAGGTGATTTTACTGCCTCACTATGCAAATCCTTAAAGATAAACTTGATTTGAGACCATTTTTTAATTCTCTGAGATGAATTCAGTCAGTGTAGGAAATGTCAGCCTTCTACCACCATTATTACTCTTGCAGCTTTAAGCATCAAGAGTTGCTCGAAAATGAATTTGCCAAAAATAAAAAAATATTAACGAAATTTTATAGGGTTGTATATCAGAAACTATTAGAGATGTTGATCTAATCTTTGGCAATGTTTCATTATATTGGTAGATGAGCACATGTGAATTCTTTCAAATGCATTCTGTGGGGGTCATCTGCAGGCCCCTGGATTATTTAGCATGGAATGATCCTATTGTGCAGTCCTATCATCATGAAAATGCCGGTTTTTGTCGTTAACTTTTACAATTAGCTGCCATTTTTGTTACCAAATAATATCAAAATAAGGCTCATAAGTAAATCTCAAAGAACAATTGGAATACGTGAGATTTCAGAATTACAGAAATATTACGTCATTGTGCCAATGATTAAATGCCTATGCATTAACAAGATTGCTTATTAAATTTTCTTTATTGTTTGACACATATATGGAACCATTTAGTATCTAATCTAATGCATATTCTTCTACAGCACTTAATTTTTGCGCAGGCTTGAACTCTGTGTTTGGCTTTCTTGTTGGACATCGCAGGTCACTTGGCAACTCGTCACGGGCCTGACTTTGTGCACCACTGTGCTACCAGTTTGTACAGATATGTGTCAACCCCTTAATCATTTATTGTTGAAGAGTAATACTCTACTATTAGATTTTGTACATGCATTTGCACTTGGTAAGAATTACTCAGTGTGTTATTTTAATAGATGATATTAATTAAAATGAGTATTGCACAGCTGTGACAATTGATCGTGTCCAAATAGTGCCATTGCCAAACAACCAGTTAAGCACAATACAATATGTGGTCCATTATGTGAAACTGTCACCTAAGTTATTTCACACCATTCCAAATGGTATATTAAACAGGGAATAAAACTGCCCACTCTAAATCATGTTATCCTAATATTATAAGTCACTTGTTATGAAAGATGTAGTGCAGTTATGTGATACAAGTTTCTATTAATACATTTGCATTCTTTCAGATATAAAGAATGCATATTATTGAATTAGCTATTGTGATATTTTAAAAAGAGATCAGGTTCAAAAAGAGAACAGTGTGGGTTGGGCACAGCCCAACTTTGAATCCCAGGGTTCATGGTTCAAGTCCCATTGGCAAAATATATGTGATTTGTACTTTGGAACTTTGACAGTAATGTTTGAATGATATTTAGACAAGGATAAATCAAAAATTAATAGTTGTGCTACCTTATCTCTAATTAATCAGTTAAAAATTAGGTATAGCTATGCCCAGATAGCCCTTTGTGTAGCTTTGCATGCGATTTCTGATACAAATAAACAAACAAGTGAGTCTCAAATAGCTTTTCAGTTTACCAGATTAGAAGTGTTTACATGTAATAAGTTTTGTTATAAGCTTATTAATTTTAAAGTATTGTGGGTGTTGAAGTTGTAAGCCAGTATCTATAAATCATAAGAATAAATAAAATCGGCTTTGACAGTCATTTTTACAGAATCAAAACAGAAAAAAAACTTTATTATATAATTAAGATTTTTATTAACTAATAAATTTCAGGTATATTTAAGTATATTATGTAAAAATTGGATGTATAATTTGATTACAGAAAAAGAAATTAAGTGTTCCTTTTTTTCCCAAAGCTAGTTTTCTGTTTTTGACATGCATATTGTATTTTGATTTAATGAAGGATCTGAGTATAGACCAAAAAGGGGTCTCAAACCCAAACCAAAGGGTAGAAGTCAATAAAAAAAAATAGTCCATGTGTTCCTGTTATTGTGAAATTGAGTAATAAGTGTTGATGCATATTAAAAGCAGTATTTGTTTGCAGTAATGGATTGAATATGAATGTGAAGGAAATTAATGCAGCACTCTCTTTTTTTGATAGGAAATCAAGAAATTTGGAGAAAGTGAGTATCTCTCCATATTGTTTATGTACTTACGTGACTAAAAATAAGCTTGACACAGAATGCCATATTATTTTTTCGTGTTATTTCTAAATGTTTATATTGGTTTTTTTTTTAGTTTTGTTCTTAAGAATAAGTGTTCAGTACATTTCAATCAATATTTAAGCAAAACATGAACAATGTTTTTTTTTAAGTTTTTTTGTTTTTTTTAAAGACATTGAGCATTTTAGAAAAGGCAGTAACATTCTATTACATATCTTTAAATGTACAAGTACTACTCATACTTTACAGTTCTATTAGTCATAGGCAATTTAAAAATTGGAAATGCATGTTAAACAGATATTACAGCCAGTCCAATATATTTTAAAAGTAACCTCTCTAATCTAAAGTTATGTTAAATACAGTTGAAGGGTTTTCTGGATGCTATTTGTTATTGGTATTTAAATTTGTTACCTAAATGCATCTTTATCATCAGACCATATGAATATTTACAACAGGATTTTTATATAGCATTTTTAAATGCAATAAATTTTTGGAGGCATCACACTACATGCAAAGCTCTAAACATTATCAAAATGCAGTTTTAAGACATGCTATTCCAAGAAGATTATATTGACTGTGGTTGTCATTTGGATGTATGTACAAAGTTTTTACATAATGTGCTTAGCTTTATATAATATGTGTGTGTGTGTGTGTGTGTGTATGTGCATGTTTCCTTTTTAATGATAAACTTTATTTTTCATAGTTCATCATGTTAAGAACCTGTATGGACATCGAAGACATTCACTATCCTCTGCAACTAGTTCAATAACAGCTGACAACAACTTGCAAGAAGATGTTGCTGGGACGTTAGGGGTACTTTCTTCAGATCGTGGTACTTATTTTACATTATTACAATCATTTCAGGTCATGAAGTGTGTTTATTGTATTAATTGCAGATGCCACTGTCTTTTGTAGGGAAAAAATATTTTACTAGTATATTAACTATTCAGTGTTGCTTGTACTTCTCAGTATAAGAAATAAAAGAATTAAAGAGAAATTGAAATTTGGCTACTTATAATGGCAAAATTATTAAATTCACATTAAGTTACTCAACAATATATTATCTTCAACCATGATTACAACACAACCTCTTTAATAATTCAATAATCTGTGTTTCTTTTCCTGGTTTCTAAAGGTACAGAAGGCTGGCTACAAAACAAATAAATCTCCTTGAACTAAATTATGAGTATTGTTAAAGCAGAGTTAGAAAATTAGAAGTTCAAAATTTAAGAGATTTGTGAACTTATTTCCATTTCTGGAAAAATGATTTGTTTCAGTGTTTATCTTCTTTATTGTACTTTAAGTATATTTTAATTTTTTTAAAATAACGTTCTTACTAACCAGTGTTAATCTGGACCTGTTTAATAGTTAAATTAGTTATCCAGTATCTTCCTGAATAAAACACCATGGACTTGAAACTAGGTGAAAAGAAAAGAAAATTTAATTTGAAATTTTAATGTGAAACTATAAAAATACTTTAATTGATCAGTGTTTCAACATTTTACCTTCTCTGCTGCTATAAACCTAATTTTAATCTTTCATCAATAATTTTGTGGAAAGAAAGTGCCATTACTGTAACAATTGCTACTGAACCTCTATATTTTCACTGAAGATATGAAGGAGTTTTTACAAATTGTAACAGTTTTGTGACGTAACATTTAAAACAGAGCTTAAGACATTTATAATAGTTTTAATATTGTTGTTGCACAATAAAATATTTTCTCACGTCTGAAATGTTTTTCTCTAGGATCAGCTTGTACAGCATCTAACAAAGAGACCCCAGCGACAGTCCAAAGTGTGGTAATGGTAAATTATACTTGTTGCTTTGTTTCTTTGGTAATATCTTTCACAATTTATGCTGTTGTTTTGTTAGGTAAAAAGAGAGAAAATGGATTTTACTGTTGAAGTTTCATATGTATACTCGCTATAGCACTATTTCCTGTCCATTAAGCCATGAGAAATGTATTGGCATCATAAGCATATGTCAAATATTTAATTTTTTTTTCAGTAAAACAAATGCAGTTTAACATCCTATTTGTTAAAATAGCATTCAGTAGGAGGTGCAGTTACGCTAAGTGAATACAGCAGCAATGCATAATTTCTCACTCAGACATGTTATGTAAAGTTGAGCAAGGATGGACAGTTACCTGTATTTTATTTAAGTTTATTGCAATTGCTCCTAATAAGTATTCCCCCTTCACTTTTATTTCCTTCAAGTCTACTGGCTTATGATACAAGTTTTGAGCAGACTATATAAATAAGTACTTGGGCTCAATCTAAAATAAAAGATTAAAGACCACAAGAAAAAAGAAAATGTTCTTTACAAATAAATCATCAGTTTTGTTGTTACATAATAGTATTTAAGTAAACATTTTTTACATAAACAAGAGATGTTTCATATGTTGTGGTGAACAGCCACATCTAGTGTAATTAAACACCATGTAAACACACAGTATATACCCACTGCTTAATACTGAAAGGCAGAATAATGTGAGACTCTAAATTACTTTTATAGTGAGATCTGGATAATGATAACTTGTAATTTTGAAATCTCTATTTTATGAGTTGAAAAACATAGTTTTGTTCACATTCTACTGTAAAGTTTTAATTTTATGTGTATTTTTTAATTTTCTAATGTAACAATTCTTTTTTTTCACAGCCTCCAGTTCACTATTTGAAAGAGGGTAGACCTCGAATATTTTCTAATACGGAACGGCGTTTTGGTAATTACCAGAATGATATTTATCATTCGTATGGGAGTGGGAGAGGTAGGGGAAGTTTTTCAAGTCGAGGTCGTGGTCAGCAAAACAGACAAGACAACCGAACCTCTGGAGGGCTTCCTCAACGAGGTAATTACAATGGTCAAGGAGGGCCTCTAAGAACTGAAGGCCGATCATTCACTTCTCAACAACCTCGTGGCAGATGGTCACCTCGTAGAGACAGGTTTCCAAGATCTCAACAGAATTTTGCATTTCAATCTGAAAAGCAAATTATGGATAACCCTAGAAGTGAAAACCCTGATAATGGAAAGCCTAATCCAGCTGATGGGTCTGAATTGATTAATGGAGTAATAGAACATTAGTACTAACTATGTTACCCCATGCCTTTTCCCATGATACACAAATTTTCATGTAATTGATGTTATTTCTGTCTATTTTAATTTTTTTTCTTTATTTTGTTTTTGCTCTTCAGTTTAATCATAATTATTCTTTAAGTATTTGTTGGTATATACAAGTAGATTTGTAATTTGACTAATTTGTAGAAGTTTTAATATTAATATATTTCATATGATTAAGCACTTTTAAAATACTCTAACAAACTGGTAAAGAAACAAGACCCCAAATATGGTTGCTATAGTCATTGTATCTACAGGAGCTGTTTTTTAATTTGTTTTTCATTGCTATCATCAGAGCTACTCACAATATGCTATAGGGAATACAATGCTTTTGCATATACACATATACATCATTAATTCATAAACTACCTTTTCAGTTGCTTTAATTTGTGAAATGTCATAAATTGGGGATAAAGCTTGTGTTATTATGCATGTTAAATACAACCATCATTTACTATTACTGTGTTTATCTGTATTTCTTATATTTTGAATTAGTTATTGGTATTGGATAAGATTTGATCAACAATTTATCTACAAGTTGAAAGCAGATTTTGTTTTAAATACTTATTAATCAATGATTAATGCCATTAAAGTCCATGTTTTGTTATTAAATTTTAAAAAGGCTAAAGCATGGAAATGCAAAGATCTATAATTTAAGGTGTAGCTGTTTGAAAATCTTTTGTGTTGGTTAATTTACCAGGCTAGAAACATTGGGATTGCTATACATTTTGAGTGTGTATGTTAACTAAATTTATTTGCAAATGATTGAATTTACCTGCTTAACTATGCATGCATATCAGTTAGTTATTTAATGAGTTGTCAATAAACTATTGCTAACATCTTGTAACTTTCCTTCCAGAAATGTGCACTTAATATATGCTTATCAGATGTTTTTGGAAGTTCATTTAAAAAGTTGCAGTATCTTTTTTTTTCAACAGGTATGTCATGTAAGTGACTGAGCTATGAATTATATAAAGCATTTATGTTATGAGATGTATTTCTTTAAGTGAATAACACTTTTCCTATTATATGCAAAACTCTATTCAAATAGTTTCTCATGTATTTTTATTTCCTCCTGCTCATAACATTCATGTATTTCTCATTCTAAAAATGTATTTTAGGAAATTGTTCTCTTGTGATTTTTATCATTTAAGATTAATTTCATAATTTGACATTGTTCATCAGAAAATAAAATACAAATTTATTCAGAAAAATATTTAAAGTATAAATAACTCGTAACCTAAAGTGAAATAGTGTTGTTCTGCTGTTGCAAACAGCTGAACCCCAATATTTCATAAGACGTAAATATATTAAGGTCAGATTTTGTATAATGTTGGATTATAAGATGAGATTATTGCTGTGTTAAAATGCAGTCATGTATGCAAAGAATTATGAAAAGTATTATTTCCCGAGTAGGTACATGATATTTCTGTATTTTGGAATATTTGTACTTTAAATTATCGTTAAGGCAAATAATGGAATAGTCATTTTATGAAAGTGTAATTGAACTTTTGTTTTTCTTTACTTTTTTTTAACACCATTGTAAAGGAGTTCTTTTCTTTGAAGCTAGGAGAACAGTATAAACAAAACTCACTTCTAGGACTAAATGAAATTTAAACTGTAATGCAGTGATACTGTTTAGTGAAGGCTAAATAGGGTATAACTATGTTCATGGCCAATTAACAGTACTTTTAATGAGTATTTCAGAAAAGAAAACTGACCCTTTATGCAGGAGCTCAAAGTGTAGTGTAATTGTAAAGGATGAAACATGCATACATCAGCACACTTTTTTGTGCCATGAACCTGAAATGCAACTAAGATACTTGGATCATTTCAGTTGTTGAATTGCATTAAGCTGTTCTGGGCTTTAATGGCATTAGTTTTCAAATTTGTATAGAATTGTCAATTATATCATTTACTTAACACAAGTTATCCAGAGGTTTTGTTGTGGATTTTTTTGTTTTTACTTCTGTTAAGTTACTAAGCAGGTGCCTCATCAATATTGCAGCATTATTTGTTGTTGAGTAATATGGCAGTATCTCTTAAATTTGTTATTTTGTGCAGTATAGGTAGCTATAAGTTATTTATTGTCACTTGAGCAAAAGACTGCTGTGAAGTTAAACAAATCTAAAAATTTCAAGTAAAGAAAATTGTAATATTGCTACAAGAGTTATAATTGACTTAATATGAAAATTTTAGTTTATTTTCAGGAGATTTGAACAAGTAAGCTGCTGTAAAATATTTACACAAACTTTAAAAAGTATATTTTAGAAATTATTAGATGAAACTTTAATTCCTAATTACATATTCATTCCCAGATTGAAAAATTAATTTTTCTTTATTAATTTTTAAAATAGGATTTTAAATCAGCTTGGTAAAGTGAAACTAAACCTTAGCGTATATACAATGTGATTGATGCCCAGTGAGTCAATGGAAATTACTAATTCTTGCTCTTGGTTATAGTTATGAGCCTGTTTGTTTTTTCAATAAAAACTTGACACTTTTTAATTAATAATGATTTTAAGGTTAGTCTACAGAGTTTTGATAGGAATACAAAAAATGTATTCAAAACATTTTTTGAAATGCTTTTAATTGATTGTAAACTTTTTTTGGAAATACTTCCTTCTGCTCAGTGCTACTGAAATGTCAAGTAAAACCAAATATTATGGGCAAAACCTTTTGTTTAGTATAATTTATATAAATATTTGTTTGAAGCAATTATTTCTAAACCAGACTTTATAGAGCTTTCATGTTTAGTGATTGTTATACACCTCAGTACCTATTTATATCTGATTTTTCTGCCACCATTAAATTCTTAAAGGTTATTATATATGTAGTATACTTAATTTCTTTTATTATTCATTTTTTTTACTTATTTTTGTTAAAGCAAAAGGCATAACAAATCTTGTCATTTTAAGAAAATGTTTGTCACAACCAGGTATCACTCTTGCTAATTGTTATTTGTACGATATGAACATTATCACTATATTGCTGATTTAGGTTCTCAATTAATTTGATAGTATTATTTATCATTATTTTGTAATTGGTTTATAATACTTGTTCACTCTTTTAATCACGTTTCAGTTTTATGTGAATAGAGGCAGTCTACCATTATTTCTAGACATATGGTAAAGAACACATTACAGGTTCTGCTTCAAATAATTATGAAACTCGAATGAGGAAGTACAAAATTTGTACTTTAAAATTTTTCCTTCAAGATGTATAATAAAAAGTATCAGTTAAATCATTTATGTTTGTAGTTGTCTAAAGCCTTCAGCTTGCTAACATTTGTCATTCAATTATCATAACAGTTGTGTGTAATTTTAAAAAAATAGTAAATCTGTTAATGTGAAATATGTATTTTTAAAAATGTTATATTAAGTATTCATTTCAAAAATACAACCTATTATTTTTTTAAAATAGCTTATTTTTAACCTGATCTTTCTGTAGAATATTTCCATGTTTTGTAAAATATTTAGTGATTTAATTAGATTTTGACAGCAATAATTTTCATAATCTTTTTTTTTCTGTTACAAGCTTTTTCTAGTTTGATAATCAATCTTGTAGTCCAAGAGTGTATTACAAAACACATCACTACTTTATGATTAGAACAAATAACTAAGTTTAAATTATAAAAATAGTTTTCAGAGATTATCAGTTAATAATAATAAGTAATAATTTGAATAATTCCAACTAAAAAAAATATCGAATGTCTTAGACAAAAAATCAAAAAACTATTTATCTGAAAACTGTGTGGGGTTGGCAAATTACACTGTGCACTGTTAGAGCATTTCTGCCAGAAAGAATTTTATTCACTATATACTTTTTACTTTACATTAATTGAGGTAAAGTATCACAAGTAATATATTAGAATATCTTTTTAGTTCTTTTATTCATCGTTGTTCTTTGCACAAATCATCATAGAATTATACATTATATTTGGTGATTCTATGCTCACAAGTAAACAAGTTTGAAATTCTCATTAGTAAAATTTATTGTTTATTTCAAAATTAATAGAAAGCTTCAGAATCATTTAATAATATGCCCCTTTTTTTTTCTTTAATTTTAAGTAAAAGTCGTGCCTTATTTGGAACAACTATTTTTTTTTTTTATACACACAACTTAAGTTTCATTTAGCAGTAAATGAACAAAACAGTTTATTAACTGCACATAACTATACAATTGGGTGCCTTTCTTTACCTGAGGAGTAAAATGTAGGTAATGTTTACAGTGTTATATGTTATTTGTAATTCAAGGAAAGTTAAACCAAATTGCATACGTAATACAGTGACTTGTGCTCTCCTTATCATGCTGGTACTTGATAAGGATTTGATTGAAAAATTTTGTAACTTGTATCTTGATTATAATATTATTGTCTTGTAGTAAAGCTGCTATATAATATTGATTTTGATACAAGTTTCTTTTTATTTAGTTTATAATTTTGTTTTGTTTTGTTTTTTAATCTTGGATATCTTGCTTTTTAAAATGTAGCAATAAGTTAATATACTTAGTGTTAGGGGTGCATTTTTTGAAGCAGTTCTGTACTTATACAATGTAAACTTGTAATATATTCTTTATATATTTTTGTATGATAATGTAAGAAAAAATGTATGATTAGTATGAAAATATATTAATCAGTGTTGCATACATTTAGATTAAAGGTTACATTGTATTAGAAAAATTCTATAAAAGTGTGTAGGCTTAATAATATGAAATTTGTGTTTTTCGAAACAGGGACCACAAAGTGGCAAATGCATTGTATAGTGTGTACCATCTATTAATAGAATTGTTTGAAAAAGAAGAAAAGCCAAATAATTATAGGATAATGTGTTACTTTCTCATAGTCTTATCCATTTATTGTATACACATAATAGAGAAAACTTCTAAGATACGAGTGTTTGGTATGTTAAATTTTGTGTGCTTTTTCCTTTATATATATATGTTGCTGCCAAGTGGTTGAGCAAAGAGGTTATGTTAAGCTAAATATGATCTATATGTATGAATAAATTCCTATTTTGCATCATTATTGAAATATTTTCTTTCTTTGTTTTGTTTAGTATCACAAAATATTTGGAAAAATAAGTTGAAGCAATTTCTTTAGTGATTTCTAGAAACCATAAATATAGAAGATTATTTTTAAAGTTGTTTTTTTAAACTTGGAGCATTTGAAGGCCACATTCATTGAAACATTCAACACTGTTGCATAACTGAGCCAATTTAGCAAAGAATTTTATGGAAGAAAATACACATATATGGGATTCCAAAAATTGTATACAGTCACTAAAACCTACTTTTTGAACTAAGTTTGGAGATAGAGATTATTTGAACTTCCTTCAAACATTGGATGCTCATTGAATGGCCTGTTTTGTTTTGTTTTTAAGAAAACCTGGCAGACACAGGTTGAAATCTTGTCACTCACCATTTCAATTTATCATGTATAAAAGTACTAGTTAAAAGTGCATTTTTGATCAAGAATTTGCAAATACTGTTTAACATTGCTGGCCAGTTTTTGGCCTAAAATTATCAGTTTTGTTAAATATTTGACTTTTTAATGGGTTACATGGGGATGATTAGTGTTATGGATCAGGTATTTGAGACTAAATACCACTAACAAAATTCCAAACTTTCAGCTGTGGTTGTGTTATGAAAATGACATTCAACCCAGTTATTCAAATCTAGTCTGACTAAAGGATGTATTTTGTGAGAGGTTCTGCTGGTTGGCTTTTTTGCCTTCACTTTAGTTTATACAAATTAACATTTCTTGTTCCACCAAAGTTTCGTTTATCATACATAAACATTTTTGAACTAAAAATTTAGCTGTGATACACAAATCATGAGTCATTCCCATTTAGTGTTACCTGAACTTTCTTGTTAAAATAACTGATACAGGTTTGCATAATTAAAATATAATGGCAATGATCTTAACTATTGTCAAGTCTGGTGGTACCTCAAACATTTTTGTTTGTTTTAGGGGCAATAAATAATGGTGTGTGGAACATATGCATGTTTGGTGAGATAATGCTGTTATGTTGTGAATGTAGTCCTTGTATTTTCTTAGTCTGAACAGTTTAATATATTACCTTTAAAACAAAACAGAGAATTCAGTACTCCTTTTCTGTGACCAGAAGCTGTTGTCTGATCATCTTGTGCACTCATTCACTCTGTCTTCTTTTGTAAATAAAGATTACCTTGCACTTTTTGGTATATTGTATTTAATCTCTGACCTACTTCAAACTTTATGAAAAACATTTTCTTTTGATCATCTTATTTGCAGTATATACCATCTCCTGAATGGAAAATCAAAGTAGTTCTAAAAACCTGTAAGTGAAAACAAAAAAATAAGGTGGCCACATTACATTTCTCATATCCAGTGTTGATGAGGTTTTTATCGTAGTACCAGGATTCATAAGGGTAGATGGAATACAATATACAATTGTGGTCTGAGGGCTATGTATGTCATTGAACCAGATTAAGCAAGTTAAGTGTACTTATTATTCCTAAAGTGATTTACAAACCAGCTAAAATTTTTAGATAAGAAGTAATAATACATTAATTTGTTTATAACACTGTTGTTTATTTTATTTGAATTAAAATTACTATCATATACAAGAGGAGCATGTAGGCATGACACCCCTCAGCCATTATATTGTTTGTGGATAGAAATAAAAAGCCTTATTCCAGAAACATTATGATATATCCTTCCAACATGAATACATGGTTAACTGCCAATAAATAAATCCAACTAGAGTGATGGTGGATTAGATTTTATTTGCTTGAAATGCTCTTCTGTGGTGAAATGGAGCATAACAAAAAAAAACTGAGTGCTATAACAATGCATGGTTACCATCCAGTGCCACAGAATTAAACTGGGGGAAAAGTCTGTAAATAATAATGTTATAAAGTTCTTTTATTGACACGCTGTTCTAAGTCCAGCTTATGAAAACAAATTAGTTTATTTCTCGTGTCATGGCTTTTTATTTTGAACTTCCTTCAAACATTGGATGCTCATTGAATGGCCTGTTTTGTTTTGTTTTTAAGAAAACCTGGCAGACACAGGTTGAAATCTTGTCACTCACCATTTCAATTTATCATGTATAAAAGTACTAGTTAAAAGTGCATTTGTAGACTATAGAAACTTTTTGGCCACATTTACTAAAGATTCTAACTGAATTACACCAATGTAATAAAAATGTACACTGCAACTCAGTGTGCTTTTGCTTGCACAGATCTGAACACTGACTGGCTCACTTTATTAACTATAGAACAAATTTATAACTATATTTTTGGTGCTTCACTGAACATGTATTTATAATCTATTTTGGAATGCACTAAACATTTTGATGTGAAATTTAAAATTTTCCAGATGTTTTAAGTCTTTTTTTTTTAAACATAATGCAGTTTTTTGTCTTCAGCTAATAAGTTAAAACATTATAAAATATGGCTTTAAAATATATGTATACAAAAATTAATTAAACAAATTTAATAAATATATTACATTATATTTAAACTGGTTGGGAAAGTTAGAGCCACATACCAAAGGAATCTTTGACAGCTAGTCCTCAAATGCAGCCATGAACTTTTGATGTACCGTGGGTGTTTGGTGGATAAAGTAAATATTGTATGAGTTATAGAATTGTTGTCAGCTCTGAGCAATGGTAATTGATTTTACTCTGAATTTCACCTTCAGAGACACTAGATCCAGTATGGGGTTTACATACTGGACAACTAAGAAATTGACATTAAATATTCAGAAGTGCCCTCAATTATCAAATCTACCTACTGAACTGTGGTGGTTTAGGTTAGCCCTCTCGAAGCCTAAGCTGGAGCTTGCATGTCGGATGTTATCATCCAGCAATGCATCCTCACTCATCTGTTCCACTGCAGTAATGTGGAGAGAACGCCGATCACAACTATTATATCCATGGAATGCCACAGCAGCTAAACAAAACAGTCAACAGCTTTCTCGACTACATGTTATTCAAAATTGTATAGACACAGATTAAACTTCTTTTTTTAATTTTTCTATTATATAGGAAGACAGAAAACGCATTGTATACTTGTATATACAACTCTAGAACGATAAGAAGAGATTATATGCAGCAGCAGCAGCATAATTCTGGATGTAAGTAATTTATGTAATAAAGCCAATACTAAATGTTATATTTATTATCTTTGAATAGCCTGTACGTTGTATTACTGATTTTGTGAACAACTACTGTTAACTTCAGTAAACAAAGTACAACATTCCTTGCATGGCCAGGTGGTTAAAGCACTTGACTCGAATCCCCGCCCGTCCCACCAAATTTGCTCGCCATTTCAGCCGTGGTGGCGTTATGTGATGGTCAATCTCACTATTCGTTGGTAAAAGAGTAGCCCAAGAGTTGGCGATGGGTGGTGATGACTAGCTGCTTTCCCTCTAGTCTTACACTGCAAAATTTGGAACGGCTTGCACAGATAGTCCTCGTGTAGCTTTGCGCGAAATTCAGAACATAGTGACAACAAATATTCAAAACACTTCTAGTATCTTCACTGTTTTTATAGCCAAATATTCTTGTACAATTTGAATACTGGAAACGAATATCAGAATGAGAATCTACCATTTGTTCTATGTTGTTTCGCGTTGTAAACAAAATTTACTAACAAAAATCACAATTAAATACTTAATCCAGTTCTTATGGTAATAATTGTTGTTAAGAGGTTTACTGATATTACAACTACTGAATCTCTATCATATCTAGCATATTCCAGCTGACCTGAAGATTACAGATATCAAGAGAAAGACTTCGTCTGTATTGGGTACAAAAATGTGGTGTGGTTGACTTATTTTTATTCACGTTAGTTGACGTTAACGAATTGCGTAAGGTTACATGAAGAAGCCGAAGTGGTCGTAATATCAAAATTCTAACAGCAAGTTCAATAACAGAATGAATTGTTATGATTTTTCACGAGCTTACACGTACTTTAATTATATAAGATAGAGAATAATGAACCATGCTTTTGAAATATAATTTACTGTTTAAATGAAACTACACTGTGCCCCACAATATGATAAGCCTTTATTCGCATTTCAAATCTTTCTGTAAGATCTAATTTTCGTAGCTGTGTCATTTATTCTTAATTACGTGCACCGTATTTCGGTCAGTATTACGAAAGTTAAAAATGCACAAATGTACATAAAATAAAAAATAAAAACATGTTAATGTTTTAACGTAAACACAAATTATAATTTAATTTTAAGAACAAGAATTTCAAAAATTTTGAAAACGGATTGAGAACTTATAAGAATAATTCTCACAGTTTGTATAATATTATAAAAATGAAATTTTATTTAGTATTTTAGATTCACCTGTTTATCAAACATCAGTGGAAAAACACAACAACAGAAAAATTAGTTAATACGCGAACTATTTGTTTTCGCGCTTCGTTATTAGAAATTGACATCTAAACTTGAAATGTTAGAAACTTCAGCTTAAGTGGTTAAATAGGACAAAAAGGACGCCATGTTGTCGTGGTTATGTGTTTTGTGAAAGTTGTAGATTTCGAATTGGCGTTGAAGCGAACAGGTTGAAGTTTTGTACTGGAAGAAAAGGAAAACATATCCAGCAGTTGGGTAAATGCAATAAATATCAGACTTGTTAATTTGGGTATTTATTTGTTTTTTGAAAAATAAAATTACTAAATTGAAGCCTAACTTTGGTTCGGTTATTATGCTACTGGTAGTTACACTGTACGTTGTAGTATACGAAAAAGTCGTCGCAGTGGTTGCAGCCTAATCTATTTATTTCCTAAGTTGTATCATTGCTAGTGCTAGTCTGTGGCTCTCATTTCTTTGTTGTTATCTATAATCGTGTGAATCTTTAAATTTGCTCTTCGAACTTCCGGTTTTCATTTTTGTCCCACTCCAAATAAATGTTAAAACAAAGATGTTGAGGAAGTAAGGCTTGTGAGTGTTAACAGGATCAGATTTTTGTTTTTTACATTCGTTGCGAATGTTTTCTGGTGACTTAGAACATAAAATTTAAAATAGTTATGGTTCAGTTTGTAGGGTATCGGTATTTTGGAAAGGGTTTCTATAATTTTCAAATAATGAAAATCATACACCATTAGATTTCACATTTACAATTTTAGTATATTTACACTGCAAGTTTAATTATACAGTTAATAATTAATAAAAAAGAACAGTTAAAAGTCATTGCAATGAACCAGCTTTTTGCTCCATGCTACATTAATTTATTTTGTGCACATTTGTATAATACTTAATTTGGGCCTTCAGCCAATATTACACATTCAGATATTTGATGTCAACATTTCAGTTAATTAAAAATGTAAAATATCAGATTGAGCATAAATGCAAATTAACCCCTTCCAACCCAGTTGCAGTGTTAACTGGTCACTTTAATTTAGGATTTCAAGTTCTGTAAAATTAAGCATTTGCTTCAGATGCAGGTAAAAAATATATAATCTAAAGCTCTTTAAATTTAAATAGAAATTTTGTATTTTTAAGATATCGGAAAAAAATGTTCTAACAGATTAGGCACTTTTTATGACTAGTGAAATTTGTAAATTAGTGTTTATACTTGTGATTGTTTAGTAAGTCATAAGCTAATTAGCTAAAATAGGACACTAATATGTTAAAATTTTTATACAAATGTTGCTATTTGTAGTAAAAAAATTTTATCACCACAGAAATTTTAAGAAAGTCAGTGACTGGTGGTGGTCTTTGACTTAAATGAGTGTAGATAGCCCTCATGTAGCTTTGCATGAAATTCAAAACAAATAAATATAATAGGAAAACTTTTATAAAAGTATCATATTTTTTGGTGTGTAAGACACTTTTTTAGCCTCCAAAAAGGGTCAAAACCTTCCTGCATCCAATATACCAAAGGTAAAACATTTTATGCCTCACTATGATGAGCAAGCAGTTTTTTGTTTCTTTAAATGTTTAAAAGTACTAAACCTTTTTGCTTCTCCAAAGTTTGCAAATTGTAATAAAGGTATTTAAAAAGTTGGATGTGAACAATTACCTTAATGGCACTAAAGATGATATTGTTTGAAGACAAGTGAGAGTGAACTTTCAGAACTTCTTTTCAGTGAATTCAGTTATGTAAAAGATTTGAAAAGTTTTCATAGTGAATGAGCAATGTTTTGATGTAAGTGTATGAAACAACCATATTTTATATTGTTATGAACACTACTATTGAAGTGTTCTAAAGTATTCTGATGTTGAACAATTAAATAAATGATAACTGTGAAAAAAATTTTCTTTGGAGATGACCTCAAAAATAGGGGTGCATCTCATACAGCAAAATTTATTTCTTATAGTGTTTTATACACATTTTAGAAGCAAACATAAAATCACAACTTGCATAATGATTAACAAATCTTTAAAAGAGAAGTGCATTATGAACTTTGTGTGAGTAGTGTGTTTGTTGTGCAATTCATCTTCCTCTTCTCAGGTTTTATATTATGGTATTGACACCACAAATGTAGATTTTTTTTTTCGCATATTGTTAACTTAAACCAACATCCATGGTAAATTTTGTCATGTTAGTTTTCTTGGACCATGAGTGTACAAGTCATTTTTTTCAACAAGTGCTTGGGATTGGTTTTCAGTAGATGATACGGGTTGTTGCCATGGTTAGAGAGGACTGCAGAAAAGGTCTTTGCTGAGCTTTTTTTTTGTTCAGTTTGATTGACAGTAGCTTTTCTACTGATTTTTCTCTCTTTCTCTTTGATGTGAATTCCTGTACGTGGTGATGGCACCTCCCAGGTAAGGTTCTGTTCTTTCGGTTTACTTCTTCTGATATCTAAACATCCACATGTTTGGTGTGAGTGGCAACCCATGAAGGGGAGGAGAGGATCCTGGTGGTTGAGGGGTCCAACCCTAACCCACCACTTTGACCTTGAATTCCTGCAGATGGGCAGCCTTTGGGTGGCTCCCCTTGGGTCAGTTGGCAGGTCCACTTGGGCTAGATTCAACCAAGTACCAGTGTTGGAAGTTCTCAACAGGCGTTGTGGACATTGTGCTTGATGCTGGTGTTTGGGTATAGTGCTCATGAAATCCTGGCGTTGCTGCATTGTCCTTGCATGACTTTGTAGTGCGTCCCCTTGTAGGGCTCCATGGTGGGTGGGGTCAGTGGGTACCAAAACTTTTTCTCCTTTTCCTATGGATCCTCCTTCAAAAAATATAAATAAAATTGTGAAAAAACAGTCACTGGGTAAGCGACCACGTCTTGAATACTCAGAACAGCAATCTTCAAAATCTGTAACACATGTACCTCATTTTCTTATATTACATTCTCTTTCGGAAAAACCTTCAGGGCAATTATCCCCTTTTTTTTTATTCAGAAGGGACTTGCTGGCTCTCCAAAGTCATTAAAGAAACTTCGCTCTGGAGACATATTAGTTGAAACATCCACATCCCAACACAGTGAACTTTTTGAATTCAAAGGCAATTGGGGATATACCTATTGAGGTTACACCTCATGCTACTTTGAAATCATCACGAGGGGTTATTGTTGAGAGGGATTTGAAGAACGTCCCTGAGTCAGAGATTCTCGCTGGTCTCTCGACTCAAGGAGTTTCTGCAGTGAGGCGCATCTCCACTCGCAAAGATGGAGTTGCACTGCCAACAAGTACCCTCGTTTTAACATTTACTTCACCACGTGCACCTGCCACCGTCAAGGCAGGTTATCTCATTTGCAGGGTTCGGCCATACATTCCAAACCCTCTTCGATGTTTCCAATGTCAGAGATTCGGCCACTCAAAAACATCATGTTGTGGTTCCCTGACAAGTGCCCGTTGTGGGGTCAAGGACCACGATGCATACAAATGTGACATGGACCCACATTGAATCAACTGCAATGGTTCTCACCCCTCTTGCCCAAAATGGTTGGAGGAAAAAGAGGTGCAGCATTTGAAAATGATACATAATATTAGTTATCCTGAGGCTCGGAAATTGCTGCCCACCACTCCATCTCAGACATATACTGCTGCACTTCATTCCACAACTACAGTGGGAGTGCAGACAGATCTCTCTGTGCCTCCAAAAGAATTGTTTTCCAAATAGCTGAAAAGCCTTTTGACCTCCCTGGTTAAAAAGGTTGATGAATTGACTTCCACACCCATCTCTGTTCCTCCCATATGTTCCGACAAACCTCAAGATCCACGTTCTTCAGTTTCAAATACAGGCATTTCTTCTGATACATCTTTTTCTCCTACCCCAAGTAGCAAAACAATCATTCGTTCACGTCCTCAGTCACTGGAATCCCCTTCTAATGACAAAGACCTGCCCACTCGATTCAGGGCAGGATCCATGGAATGTTGATAGACCTCCTCCAACAAAGGACAGTAAGGAAAAAAGACGTGGTCGTAAAATGAAGGGTTCTCTAGCCACTTCACCTACCCGTTTTTAAAAATGGCCACCTTGATACAATGGTACTGTCGAGGTTTACGTTCTAATCTGGATGAAATCAAAACGCTGATTGGTTCCTACCATCTGGTTTGTCTTTCCCTACAAGAAACATTTCTCAAACCTGCTGATACAATCTCCATTCGGCAGTTTTCTCTGTACAAAAATGACAGGCTGTGTGATGGACGAGTACATGGAAGGGTGGCACTATTGGTTGATCAGCATTTGCCCACCATGTCTTTGTCACTCAACACACCCTTGAAAGCTGTAGCCATTCGTGTTTTCTTGGGTCATACCATCACTTTTTGTTCACTCTACCTGTCCTTTAGAGAGACATATGAGTAATCAGACCTTGATGCTCTCGTTGAACAGTTGCCATCTCCTTTTCTAATCCTTGGGGATTTTAATGGACATCATCCACTCTGGGGAAGTGCTGTTATTGACAGGAGGGGTTACTCTGTAAAGTGTATGCTCTAATCACAATCTTTCTCTTTTTTCAATACTGGTTCTTCCGCTTATTTTCATGCACCTAGTCAGTCCTTTACCACTACTGATCTCTTGGTTTGCTCCCCTTCATTATTATCCCATTTTTCATGGAGGGTTGACAGTAATCCACTGGGCAGTAATCATTTTCCAATCCTTTTGAGAGAGACTGGCCGTGGTTGATGCCACCTTACCTGCGTGCCCTGGTGGTAGCTGGATCAGGCAGACTGGTCATCTTTCACTGCTCTTGCAGAACTTGATCTTGCCATTGTAAATTAGCCATCAATAGACGACTG
Organism: Carcinoscorpius rotundicauda; assembly: GCA_011833715.1. Classification (NCBI taxonomy): domain Eukaryota; kingdom Metazoa; phylum Arthropoda; class Merostomata; order Xiphosura; family Limulidae; genus Carcinoscorpius; species Carcinoscorpius rotundicauda. Next base: position 19,120,436 of record CM022402.1, on the reverse strand, counting down.
TGTAGCAGTGGTAACTGACTATTATACATGCAGCTGCTCAGTGTATTCCTAAAACCTCGACACGTTTTTCACAATATCCTTGTCCATGGTGAAATCCTGCTTGCCACTTAACATATAAGGCTCAAAAACAGGCCTGGAATACTTTTCGTAGATATCCAACACCTTCAAACCACGTCTCATTCCATGCACATGCTAGCTGGGTAAGATGTCGAAACCAGAAGGAATCCTGGATTAAGCTCACAACTAGCATATCTTCTACCACCAGTTCCAAGGTCATGTGGGACAGAATTGGAAAGGTCAGTGGGCACTACAATTCTGACCCCCTCTCGATCTTGCTCTCTGATGGTCAAGAAGTGGCTGATGTCCAGAGCATCACTGATACACTAGGTTAAAGCTTTTGCCAGGTATCTAGCATTTCTGCATGTTCCTCCACCTTCTTGGCCATCAAGACTTGGGCAGAGCATTCACCTCTTTCCTTTCGAACTGACTGTCTCTTTGACTATAATTGTCCCTTTATACTGGTGGAACAGAAAATGGCCCTTCATCAGTCTGGCAGTACATCTGTTGGATGTGATGATGTACACTAAGACATGCTGCACCATCTATCTCCTGTTTCTCTTGATGTCCTTCTAATTGTCTTTAACCAAATCTGGCAGGACAGTGTTTTTCCTGATGCCTGGCACCACGCTATTATTTTACTTTTCTCTTAGCCAGGGAAAGATCCCAAGATTCCTTCAAACTACTGTCCAGTTGATTTGACGAGCTGTCTCTGTAAGACCTTAGAAAAGATGGTTAGTGCTTGTCTTGTTTGGTTTCTCGAATCAAACAACCTCCTCTCGTCCACCCAGCGTGGGTTCCGATGACAGCACTCCACCACAGACCACCTAATTCGTCTTGATACATCTATTAGAGAAGCCTTTCTCAAACGCCAACATCTTGTATCAATATTCTTTGATATTGAGAAAGCTTACAACACAACATGGAGGAATGGCGTTTTGCGAGACCTCCATACATGTCGGTAATGTGGCCATTTGCCCATGTTTATTAAAATTTTTCAGTGGACAGGAGATTCCAAGTTCATGTAGGTTCGACACTTCCCAGTTTTTTTGTACAGGAACTTGGAGTCCCTCATGGCTGTGGTTTGAGTGTCATGGTTTTCAGTATAAAGATAAATGCCATCACTGAAGAACTTCCTCTCACTATTGCAAATGGGCTGTATGTCGACTTTCACATCTCATGTCAGTCGTCGAACATCAGATATATAGAGCAGCAACTACAAACTACCCTCAATCATGTACTGAAGTGGACTAAGGTGAACGGTTTTAATTTCTCTCTCTAATTCCATTTGCATGCACTTTTGCCACCCATGGGGTAGTCACCCTGATCCTGAACTTCATGTTGATGAAGTTTCGCTGCCAGTGGTCCCCGAGACCAAGTTCTTGGGGCTTATCTTTGAGTGTAAGCTGACCTTTATACCACACTTAAAGCAGCTTTGGATCAAATGCACAAGAGCAGTGTCCTCTCTACTACCATTTGGGGAGCAGATTGATGTTCTATGTTAAAGGTATATCGTGCTCTTGTTCGATCAAAACCTGACTATGGATCAATGGTTTGTGGCTCTGCCAGACCCTTGGCCTTAAAGATGTTGGACCTCATTCATCACCAAGGACTTTGATTCTCCACTGGGGCTTTACGCACCTCTCCAGTTCAAAGTTTGTATGTTGAATCTCATGAACCTTCTCTGCACCTTTGCTGGTTGCAACTATCTTTACAATACACTTCAAAACTTCATTCCTTAACAAAGCATCCCACTTGGGGCTGTGTTTTTTTTCCTTGGTGGGCCGTACTTTTTCAGAAGAGACGATCTCTCATTGCTCCGTTTGGTCTTCGCATGCAAGCGCAATTGGATGAATTGGGTCTGTCCATGGATAACATTGCAGATTCCACAGGTCAGCCCATCCCACCATGGATTATTACAGCCCCCAAATGTGACTTTTCTTTCAGTCATCTAAAAAAGGCAGATACTCCAGATTGGAAGTACCGTCTTCTATTTAATGAACATCTTTTGAACAATCATTCGGTTCCCATTTATACAGATGGTTCCAAATCAGGTAATTCAGTGGGCTCTGCTATGGTTTACTGTGATTCAGTGGTTGCTCGCAAAATCCCCTCTACAGCTTCTGTGTTCACTGCTGAACTGTATTCCATATCTCTTGTCCTGGATCATATTGCAGTTGAGCAGTACTCCAACTGCACTATTTATACTGATTCGCTTAGTTCTATACTGGCCCTGGAATTGCTTCACGTTGTCTCACATCCTGTTCTCGCTGATATTCAAATCCAACTGGCCTATTTCTCATTAACAGCTGCTTCTGTCTAATTTTTCCAGATATCGGGCCATGTTGGTATTCGTGGGAATGAGCTTGCAGACACTGCAATTAAATCTATCTGCTCCAGTGCTATCACCACTCTGCCTATTTCATACATGGACTTTGGTCCTGTATTCAAGGCTCGGGTCTGTGCCAGCTGGCAGTTCACTTGGGGTGAGCAATGCAACAACAAGCTTTTTCAAATCAAACCCTATATTGGGCTTTGGCCATCTAGCTTCCGTAAAGTTTGGAAAGAAGAAGTTGTTCTTACTGGACTCAGCATTGGTCACAGTTTTTTAACTCATCGTTTTCTTTTATCTGGAACTGATGCACCAATGTTTGTGTGACACTCAAATCACTATCAGCCACGTTTTACTTTCTTGCCATCGTTACAATTCTCAACGACGGCAATATTTAAAAAAATTTTTCCCATGGTCTATCTGTAACATTGGACAGTGTTATTGGTGATGGCGACACTGTCAACCTTGATAACGTTTTTAATTTTTCAATGGCCATTAATCTTTTTCATCTTATTTTAGTGTTGCATATTTCTTCATTACACCTTTCTAATTGTGGTTCCTTTTTTTTACAGTTTTATTTTCTCTTGTTTAATTTGACATTGGAAAATGGCCAGAACATTAAATAACTCAACACCAGGACTGGAAAGGCCAACTTCAGGTGACTAACGCTGCTGTGTGAACTACTCGTTAGTCATCCTGGTGAGTTGTTATTACACTTTTGCTGCATTTTATTTAACACTTATTACTTTACAGTTTAGTACTGACCATTATGACACACAACCCGGAACCAGGACTGGAAAGACGAACTTCAGGTGATTGACGGTGGTTCTTATACTTACCTGTTAGTCTTCCTAGCAGGTTATGATCATTACCATTCTGCCACAGGTAGTCCTTTACAACTTTGTAGACTGGATGTCAACATTGGTTTTAATGCCATTTTCTGTTTTTACCTTCATTTACAAATTTCACTCCATTTATTTGACTTTTATCTTTTTACTGAACATTTGGCTACTTATTACGATTTTGCTATGTCTCTTTTAAACCTTTTATTCTTTTACATTTTGATAATGGTTGCTATGACACTTAACTTGGAACCAGGACTAGAAAGGCTAACTTTAGGTGACTGACGGTGGTTCTTGAACTGTTAGTCTTCCTGGCGGGTTATGTTCTTTACCATTTTGCTAGAGTAAGTAACTTCTTTTACTGTGCTTTCTTTCTTAACATTGTAGACTAGGTGTCAACATTGGTTTTATCCGTTTTTTTGTTTTGCCTTCATTTCCTTTTATGTATTTTACTACATTTACTTTATTTTTATCGGATGTTTGGCGCAGATAGTCCAGCTGCATTGTGCTATTAAACACTAAATCAATCAATCAATTTTTTATTATATTGACCTTTCAGCAGTGGCTGTCTAGCATTACAGAATATACAATGACAAGTAACATATACACTCACCTTGTCATATCTCAGAATATAAAACTAATTTTGACAGTGTGACATGTCTTGGTTGTGCTTCAGTGATCTAGTATTTTGTAAAATACAATCGCATTTTAGTTATTATGCATTATACATGCATATACATAATTACTATTTACAAGTAAGTTCTTAAACTTATATTTCTTAGAATGTAGAATAGTAAGTTTAGAGTTAGAGCAAATAGCTCTTCTAGTTATGAACTTTGTACTTGTTTGCTAAAGGTTGCTGTGCCTTGTGAAACTTCATATGATGAGGGTGTGAAACCAAATAGTATTTTTGGGTTTTATATGTTAATTTTGAATAACCAAAAAAATAAATCAATACATCAGTATTAAAGAATTCCAAGTTATTAAGTTTTTAATAACCAAACTGTATTTAGGTCTAAACAAATATGTAATTTTGAGCTCACTAATATCTTGTCACATGAAAAGAAGGAGTTTGCTTATATACATATTTTGCAGAGGTTGAATAAAAATACTAGGGGAACATTCTGACCTTTTGATTGGTTATACATGTCATTGGACAAGGTAGTTGTATGTATTTTCAAACCTTGAAGAGGAGGTAGGTGGGGTCATCTTGTTTGATTGAGTAAATATATTAATATATAGGAAGGAAAAAAGAGGTATTGTCTGACATTCTGGCTTATTGACATCTGTAATTTGAGTATCTAATTCTTAATAAATTATAAACTCTGTAGTTGGACATGAGATATCTAATTTGAACCAATACTGCATTTGACATACCATGTGACACAAAAATTGATATCTCGGATGTTGAAATGCTTTTAAATTAAGAAATTACATAGAGTATAATACTGAAACTTGAATTATAGTCTACAGTTTGATACTAAACTTATTGATATGCTTTCATAAAATAGGTCAGTAAAATTTTAAATGTGAATCAACTAATATAACAACATGGCCTTTGATATGAGACGTGTCAGTAGGGCTAATAATTAGCTTGGAGTACCCATCTCCTGGACAGAAGTTATGTACATTAATGATGAATGAAAGATTATTTAGAACATGAGAAGTTGCTTCCCTTTTATGTAAATGTAAAAAATAAAAACCTTGCAACACAAAAAGTGAAATTAGAAACTTGCAAATATCTCTGCATGGATCCAACAAACTTTGTTATCAGATTTGGTAAAGATTCATCAATAGAGGGTAAAGTATTGCCAGAAATCCCCTTAAAACTGAAAATTTGTATGTATTTTCTCATGGACTTGATGAATCTTTGTCAGATTTGGTGGAGACCTATCCATAGGGTGTGAGGTAAATGCTCATAAAAACTAAAAATTTGTTATCATGTCTTTATGGACATAATGAACTTTCACACCAAATTTGGAGATCTATCTACAAGGGTTAAAAAATTCTTAGAAAAAGCATAGAATGTAATACTTAATTTCTATTTCATACCAATTTCAGTGAAGACCATCTATATTTTAATTATGGACAATAAACAACACTTTGTTATATTTGTATAGATTCTACAAATTGTTTATATTGTATTCATTTCTGATTTCAGACATGTTTGTAGAGAAAGCAACTGAGTAGAAAATGAAACTTTTTTTTTTATGTAATGACTGGCTAAAAGTAATGTTTCTTCATAAAATTTACCAACTGTGACAGGATTATTCTTTTCTTGAAATATTAGCAACATGTTTTAACCCTCAATCTTATTTTTAGATGAGCAATGGTGATATCCAAACAGTTGTAAATTATATTTTACGTAGTCAGCTTTTTTTCACAAAATTTGTCAAAATGCTTATTAATGTTTTTATGAGCTTGCTTTGAAATGTCAGATCTACACACTACTTGATAGAAATTTCTGTGTAATTTTGCCAAAACTCCCTGAAGTGTGGTAAAGATTCATTAGCATCATTGAGTAATTTTGAAGCTTTGTAGTTGTATATGCTTACTCAGCAGGTATTTAGAAACTGCACTGATAATTTCAAGTAATTTATTTTGAAATACTATTAAGAATATGAATTTAAATTCCTCTCTTTGCTTCTGTGCAATGAAAGCTTCTTTGGAATTCTTGTTGAAACAGTTAAGTTTTGATGGATTGCCCTTTTAACTTAAGAATTGTGTTAATAAAACTTTTCAACACATGATGCGTAACTACAAATCAGTGGTTATGTTTTCCTCAGCCACTGAAACTTATTATTTCACCCATGAAAATCTCAGTGACTAGAAAACTTTATGTAGTTGATCATAGAATTAGGTATAATTTGTTTTTTCTGTAATGTTTTGAACAACCTTGGATACAGAGGTCATTTGTGTTAAACACAATGCATGTACTTAGTGTAATGTTCTTTTTTTGAGATTCTTGAATATACATTGCTGAAAGAAGCTGTTTCATTATACCCTTGCCCATAACATTTCATTAAATCTATTCTTTTTTTTCTTCAGTAGAATTAATTATTTCATTTTAGTCTGAACAAAAACTGATCAGTTGTGTGGTAAAATATTATATACTTATTGTAATATCATTAGAAATAATCTATCCTGACTTTAAAATACTGGAACTTGTGTCTTTTTAATAAAAATTGAACATGTATGTCCATAATAACTGACAATTATTTTTTATTTTTTTTTGTACAAGTCCAGTTTTAGTAATTTAGAAACAGCATCTGACTCTTCTTTCTTCACTTTTATATTTAAATGCCACATGTTACACTACACAATTTATTTATAGAAATATTGCTGACAAATGCTTATGCACGTAGGCACACGTGGGTGAAATCATAACCTTCAGTAGCAGGAGGAAACAGCCACTGATTTGTAGCAATGTGTCGTGTGTTGAAGAGTTTTATTTACATAGTTTTTAAATTAAAAATATTTATGTTCCACAGATAAATTTTGCAGCAGTTTGTAGGAGTGGAGTGGAATCAAAATTAGAATTATCAGTTGAGGATTTAATTAGTGAAATTTGTATCCAAAGTAAATAAGAAGTCTGAATTTTTCAGTACAGTTTTATTATTGAGGTTGTTTATGGATCACATAATATTTTAAGACTATAGACATCAAGTTAATAAGGTGGCAAGAGGCAATGCATTAAAAATTTAAGTTAGTCAATCTTCATCAAATCAGTTTCAGTCATTCAGGTAGTTCACTGATTTTACTTTTCAATTTCAGCTGGTTTGGTCACAACTTGACTGTCGTATCCTAACTAAAAGTAATCATGAGCTATCAGATGCAATCACCTGCTCCACCTGGGAGCCGCCCAAGTAAGTTTTTATCTATTAATTTTTAAGTTTTGAACTAGAGAGAACAGTGTGATTAAATTCATTAATCAGTATAATTCATACTCATAAGCAGTATCTTTAAACAACTTATAATTTAGCAGGCTCTTTAATTACACTGCACAACAATTTTTTTTGAAAATTTTTTTGGTGATTGTGACAGGTATCTGGTGGGTATTCAAAAATAGTTTTGGTTTTACTTCATCACGTAGGAACTCTGAGAAATAGACAGTTAACTGTTTACCGGCAATAACGTATTTAACTGCGCTTATGTTTCTAATACACTATTAAGTTCAACATAATTAAAAGTGTTTTGCTCCTGATTTGTGTTTGAATTAAAAGTCCAGTGCATCACGTTGCAGTGTCCAACAGTAGTCAGCAAGCATTGACGGATTCCAGTTGCCCTGATATCGTTTTTCCGTTGTAGCAATAGCCTGGTGAAACCTTTCACCGTGTATGTCACTGGCAGCACCGAGATTTGCTGGGAAGAAGTCCAAGTGTGAGTGGAGGAAATGAATCTTGAGTAACATGTTGCACTTTATTGTTTTGTATGCTTTGAGAAGTTTGTCTACCAGCTGAAGGTACTGTGGGGCTCTGTAATTGCCAAAAAAATTGTTAACAACGTCTTTTGAAGGATTCCCAGCAAACTTTTCTGGCCCATCTAACAGATCTTTAAACAACTTGTCACTCATAATATGTCTGATCTGAGGGCCAAGAAAAATGCCCTCTTTGGTTTTGGCATTGGGAATATCTGTCTTAAATAATGTAAACCTTTCACCTCCTTTGTTCATTGCTTTCATAGAATTCTTCATAAGTCCCTATTCTATGTGAAAAGGAAGCAAACAAAATCTTTGCCGGGTCGACAAGCAGTTCATGCACCACATTTTTCTGTCCTGGAACTAAATTTTTATGGAGTGGTCAGCTCTCTCTAGAATAATGCGACTCTTTGGCACGACTGTCCCATTTACAGATGAAACAACATTACTTTGTATAGTCAAGATGCAGTCTCAGTAACAGAGCATCGACTTTCAGATCTCTACAGATATTCCAGTTGTACTGGATGTGCTTCAGCAACATTTCCATATTCTTGTAGGTTTCTTTCATGGGTGCTGCATAGCCAACAGGTATTGAAGGGTGAATGTTGTCATTGTGTAACAGAACAGCTTTTAGACTTAACATCAAAGAATTAATAAAGAGATGCCACTCTTATGGGTCATGGTCACAACCCAAATCAGAGAGCAATCCTTCGATGTCAACACAGAAACAGAGACTGTCAACTTGTACAAAGAATTTGATTATATCTTCTTGGTGGCTTTGAAAAATGGAAATTTTCGTATCTAGTGACAGTAAACAACATACCTGCAGTCTCGAACCCAGCAGTTGGGCTCTTGCTTCTGACCAGATCATTTAATTCTGTGTTATGAGATGTGGATTGTCTGAGGAGCACGGTTCAAGATCCACATCAGTGTCACTGCCAGTTCCTTGCATTGCAGTTTCTTCATTTGGTTCATCTAAGGTCCATTCTTCTGGTGGTTTCAAAATTGAAAGGCTGTTGTCATGTGACATGGGTTTCATTGCAGAAGGCAGATTAGGATGTTCAGTTGACTTCTTGTTTTTGGTAGAGAAACCAGACACATCAGTTAAACAGAATTAACAGTCCATCACATGGTCTTTCTGTTCTTGCCATATCATTGGAACAGCAAATGGCATTAGCTTTCTAGTGCCTCTGAGCCAAGTTCTCCGACAGACAGCACATGTCACACAACCAATGTGAGTTGTCCATTCCTGGTCTTGATCACCAATTTTAAAGCCGTTTTACAGATGGTATGCTTTCTTCACAAGAGCAGTCATTGAGTGTTTCTGATGAACAAGTGTATACTCACCACAAATATAGCAGAATGTATTGCGGCTGATACGACATGACGAGACATATTGACTGACACCAATCATCCTGTAAAACAGCTATAACATCTAACTTACTTGTTACAGCGCTACTGAGGCAGTGCTATATTCTGACACAATATGTACACATTATAAGGTTTTTATTAATCCAGTGAGCAGCATCTGTGTATGCAAGTCACTTTTATAGCCTGCTGAGACAGTGTCAAACTGGCTATGGCATGCCTGGGCTGCATGCTTCCACAGAACAGCTTCCAACCAAGCCTGATTTCATGCTTGGTCATGCCCAGACTGCACAAAACATTGTTCATAGGTCTCTTACAGAAACAAAAATTTTTGGACACAAACATAAAAAATGATGAAACAGTACGTGATGGGCAGATTTGGATGTGATTTTTGTGATCAACAATCCAAAATCTATAAGGAACACCCAACAGTGTTCAAGAAGCAAAAACTTTGTTGTGCGGTGTTATGGTATAAATGTGTTGAAAAATTGTTTGCTGGCCAAACTAAATTTCACAAAATAAACAAAGTGTGATAACTAATATCTAACCTCACCTGAAATATACTGGCTTCATGAAGAACTTTGTTATGCTGTATCTGCTTTTACAATTTGTTTTAAATAATCCAAGTGTTAAAAGAAGTATTTTGATCTTCTGAAAGACACTGTGAGATAGGGAAGGCATGGCTTATGAGTTTGGATTTTGTTATATTTCAATAAAGCAAGAAGCTTTAGAGTTATAATTAATATTGTCTTAGCAGTATCTATAATATAAATGTGTAACACATTCAGATCGTGTAGGGGTAGAAAAGAAACTTGAAGTGTATAGTTTAGAGCAAAGAAGTGTAATGCAATGCCTGGAAGTTCAGATTGAGAATTTATTTACATACTTGATTTTAATGTTGAGAAATTAAAATATATGTAATGTATTAATATTTATACTATAACCTATTTTGATACTAAATTTACAAACATACAGTGATAATCAAGTTTATTTAATTAAATTGTGAATGTAACTGTAAAAAGGTTGTGTTTGTATGCTCTGACATACCCATATTTGTAGCATTAAAAATTACCAGTCAGTTCCCAAAATTATTGGCAATGTATGAAAAGCTTACATTGTATGATGAGTGTTAATTACAACTTTAAAAAAATGATGCTATCATACGATGATAAATATTTTGTTTAATTTCATAATTTTTTTCTCTAAATAAATTAAAGTATTAGTACTTTTAGAAATATAAAACTGCTGATAAATAATTAAAATAGTTAACAATAAGCACCATCATTTCATCTTGCTTAGTGTAAGATGTCTTATGACGGAATATAATGGATTGCTGTAGTGGGTGACCAGGTCAGATTTCTGATTTACTTTAGGCATTTTGTTGTTCCTATCAAAATAAAAATAAAATAAAAAGCTGACCTGCAGTTCTAATGGACATGATTTGAAATTTTAAAATAACTTCATATTGCAAATTGAGAGTACAATTATTAAATTCCATTGTTGGTGGTCAAGTTTCTAGGATGTGGTATTCTAAAATTGCTTCAGGATTGGGCAATTCTATGCCTTTTTAATAAAATTCAAAAGAACCACAGGTCATTCAACCTTAAGTTATCAGTATTTTGTTCTATTAATGAATAAAAATAACTTGTTTTATTTATGTAAGACTTTAGTATTTATATTGCATTTACACGATATTTTACACATTTCATTAGTATAACCATAGCAAAGCAATGTTTTCAAAGTTTTCTTTGGTTATTTTAGAATAGAAGTGGCTGAAGAGGATAAGTGTATATACAGATAGTTTTGTTAATTAATTGCAAAAAGAATTGTAAAATTCAGAAATTTTAGCTTCCACTGTAACCAAAACTCTATTGTGTTATATGTATCAGGTCATCCCTTAAGTAATATCCAATTTTAGGTTCAGAAGAATAAAGGATTTCAAATGCTTTTAATGTTAGTTAATCAGTAATGTATGTTCCATTATTATTAATTACTTCATGACAAGGATTCACATGCTTCTGAATGCCACTTCTATAAAATTCTTGGAGTTTGACGGAAAAGAATGTAGAGAGGGTAGTTTTGACATCTTCGCGTGTTCCAAGCTCTTTTTTTATTAAGATAGTTCTGCAGACTTTGGAATATATGACAATCAGATGGGGCAAGTTCTGGAAAATAAGGAGGATGTGGAAGTTTTTTCCAGTCTAGCTTTTCACTCTTTGCAGTTGTGATCCTTGATGTATGGGCCTGTGCATTATCTTAGTGTAACACAACAACTTTACAGTTTATCAAAGCAGGCCTCTTTTCTTTCAGTGCAACATTCAACCACACTAATTCTTGACAGTTAAAGTCTGGTTTAATCATATGTTGAGCTACTTATCAAAGTAATAATTACACAAGCAATATCTCACCAAATGCTTAACAAGACTTTTCAAGGGTTGAGGTCCATTTTGGGTTGTGATTTAGCCAGTTTACCCGAGCTATTATCTGTAGTGCTCAACATTTTTATAAATTATCATTTATTTTTTTATCTCCAGTTGCTTACCTGTCCAAAAAAGGTGAGTTGTGTTTATGAGAATTGCTCTAAGGTTGGCTTCTGTCAAATCATGGAGGACCCATTTACAAATTTTTGACACCTTTCCAAGCTGTTGCAGATGATGATGAACTGTCAAATGGGTTGAATTAAACTTCTGTGCTAGTTATTCAACTGTTACAGCACAATCTTCAAGTGCAGCCAGCAACAAGTCATCATTAAACTCAGCAGGACGAACTGAACGTGATACATCACTTAGCTGTAGTCGCCTGATCTAATCCTTTGACACAACCTTCGATATTTTCTTTTATTGAGATACTGCATTATAAACATCTTGAATGTTTCATGTAGTTTATACTACATTATTGTTTTGTTTTATTAAACTTATAAAACATTATATATGCCAAAAGTGCTCCTCAGACACATCCATTTTCATAAGGGTTTATTTGATTAATGATTTGAAGGAGTGGAGTTAGGTTAGTTTATTTTATTTGTCTGAACATTTTTATACATATGTCCTATGACATATTTTAGTCATTTAAGCCTTCTACAAAGAAAAATGATGATGCACTTTCTGTTTTCAGTTTTTGGGTATTACTTCTGTGATAACCTGATATATTACAAACAGTAGTGTCTGTCTCCTATTTACAGTAGATACTTACCAATTTTTTTTCAAAAGCTGTGCATGAAGACAAAGCTAAATATTGATTTTTGAAATGCCAGGAGAATAAACATGAATAATGTTATATTTCATAAGCAGGGTTTTCTCCACTAAATTGTTTAGAATTAGACACATCATTATTTACGTTTCAAAATGAGATGTAACTGAAAAGAATAAAATGTAATTTATCATATTGTTATGTTGAGTGTCTCAGCATTACTGAAATACTTAGCAGTCACTTTTCATGGTGGGTGGTGCAAATGAAACCAAGAGTGCAACAGAATTATCCTTTTTATGTATAGTCCATGAACTAATTTAAATTGATACATTAACTTGAACTTTCTCCATCATTGGGGTTTGATAATTAGTGCTTGTGTATAATAAATTATCTATTTTTATATTTAAAAGTTATAAAAGTGAGATGTAATCTGTAATTCTATTCAAAATTTCACAAAATATTCTAGAGTCTAGGGAGTGCCTTGGCTTATAAAATATGATCCAAAATGTATTTATGCAACTGTCTCAAATAGTTTTTATTCACATGTGGGATTTATTAACTGAAATGCTATTCATACTATTATTAGAAATTTATGATGAGATGATTAACTATGGGAGTATGCTCAATTAACCTCTTGTTACCAACAAAACTATGTATAAAAATGCTTTTTTCCAGCTTTTAGCTTTAAGATTTCATTTACATAGTCCCTAAAACCTAAAAAGTGAGTGTTATTTTTTAACTAAAGTTTAATAATTATGTATATTTTTCACTTTCTCTGTGATATCACTAACTGTAGGTATTATCAAATTATACTGAATACTCTGTATTACATTACAGTAAAATATTTAAAATTAAAATAAGGAAAATGTACATGTATACTACTACTTTGTGAAATAATTTTAAAACATCTATTATCTATATCTTTATATTTTCATTGTGAATTCCAGCCCTATGTATATAAACACATGGAATACAAATGTGTGCTAATGTAGTTGTATTGTCTATACTGTGTTACTATACATAGCCATTCATACTCGGTTGAACTCCGTTTGAAATTTGTGCATAAAACAGTACACAGGTGCAATTTGTCCACAATAGAAAGTTTTGTTACTAAAACATCCTTATTAGTCAATCACAAAAGTGAACTTTTATCATTTTTTCAGCTTTATTTAGTGGATTATATCTATTTCTGTTCTGTAAAGTACAAATTTTCAATTTTATGTTAAACAAATATTTTAGCTTGTATTTAGGGAGTTTCCTAAAAGTTTTTGTTGCGTATCAGAGACAAGATTAAAACATTAAATGTGTTGTGTGGGCATGAATAAATGTATGGTAGATTGATGCTGTTTTGAGTAAATGTCTGTTCTGTGGCATTAGTTGTATGTCATACAACATGGAAGCTTAAGTTAGTTATCGTCTGGTTACCTTCTTTGGGATCTAAACATCCACCCATGTGTTTGCCGTGCGTGGCGACCCATGAAGGGGAGGAGAGGATCCTGGTGGTTGAGGGGTCCAACCCTAACATACCACTTTGGCCTCGAATTCCTGTAGACGGGCAGCCCTTGGGTGGCCCCCCTTGAGTCAATCAGCTGGTCCACTTGGGCTAGAGCCAACCAAGTACCAGTATTGGAAATTCTCAACGGGTGTTGTGGACATTGCGCCTGATGCTGGTGTTTGGGTATATTGCTCATGAAACCCTGGCATTGCTGCATTGTCCTTGCATGACATTGTAGTGCGTCCCCTTGTAGGGCTCCATGGTGAGTGAGGTCAGTGGGTACCGAAACTTTTCCTCTTTCCAATGGATCCTCCAAAAAATTTAAATAAAATTGTAAAAAAAAAAAAGGTCAACAGGCAAGCGACCACGTCTTGAATACTCAGAACAGTAATCTCCAACATCAGTAACACACGTACCTCATTTTCTGATATTGCATTCTCTTTCGGAAAAACCTTTAGGGCAAATGTCCCCTTTTTTATTCAAAAGGGACTTGCTGGCTCTCCAAAGTCATTAAAGAAGCTTCGATCTGGTGACATATTGATTGAAACATCCACATCCCAACACAGTGAACTCCTCTTGAAATCAAAGGCAATTGGGGATATACCTATTGAGGTTACACCCCATGCTACTTTGAATTCTTCACGAGGAGTTATTGTTGAAAGGGATTTGAAGAATGTTCCCGAATCAGAGATTCTCGCTGGTCTCTCGACTCAAGGAGTTTCTGCAGTGAGGCGCATCTCCACTCGCAGAGATGGAATTACACTGGCAACAAATAACTTCATTTTAACATTTACTTCACCACGTGCACCCGCCACCATCAAAGCAGGTTATCTCATATGCAGGGTTCGGCCATACATTCCAAACCCTCTTCGATGTTTCCAGTGTCAGAGAGTCGGCCACTCAAAGACATCTTGTCGTAGCTCCCTGACATGTGCTCGATGTGGAGGCAAGGACCACGATGCCTATGACTGTGACATGAACCTTCATTGCGTCAACTGCAATGGTTCTCACCCCTCTTACTTTCATTCTTGCCCAAAATGGTTGGAGGAAAAAGGTGCAGCGTTTGAAAACGATACATAACATTTGTTATCCTGAGGCTCAGAAATTGCTGTCCACAATCCCATCTCGGACATATGCTGCTGCACTCCATTCCACAACTACAGTGGGAGTGCAGACAGATCTCTCTGTGCCTCCAAGTGAATCATTTTCAAAACAAATGAAAAGCCTTTTGACCTCCGTGGTTAAAAAAGTAGATGAATCGACTTCCACACCCATCTCTGTTCCTCCCATACCTTCCAACAAACCTCAAGATTCATGTCCTTCAGTTTCAAATTCAGGCATTTCTTCTGATACATCATTTTCTCCCACAACAATAGACAAAACAATTATTCATCTGCATCCTCAGTCACTGGATTCCTCTTCCAACAACAAAAACCTGCCCACTCAACCCAGAGCAGGATCCATGGAGGTTGATAGACCACCTCCGAAGAAAGACAGTAAAGAAAAAAGACGTGGTCGTAAACCAAAGGGTTCTCCAGCCACTTCACCTACCCGTACTTAAAAATGGCTACCTTGATACAATGGAACTGTCGAGGTTTACGTTCTAATCTGGATGATATCAAAACGCTGATTGCTTCCTACCAGCCTGTTTGTCTTTCTTTACAAGAAACATTTCTCAAATCTGTTGATACAATCTCCATTCGGCAGTTTTCTCTGTATAGAAATGACAGGCTGTGTGATGGACGAGTACATGGAGGGGTGGCACTGTTGGTTGATCAACATGTGCCCACCCTGTCTTTGTCACTCAACACACCCTTGGAGGCCGTAGCCATCCGTGTTTCCTTGGGTCATACCATCACTATTTGTTCTCTGTACCTGTCCCCTGGAGAGACATACGATCAATCAGACCTTGATGCTCTCGTTGAACAGTTGCCATCTCCATTTCTAATCCTGGGGGATTTTAATGGACACCATCCCCTCTGGGGATTGATCTGTAAAGCAGATGCTCTCTGATCACAATCTTTCTCTTTTCAATACTGGTTCTTCCACTTACTTTCATGCACCAAGTCAGTCCTTTACCGCTATTGATCTCTCAGTTTGCTCCCCTTCATTATTCTCCTATTTTTCATGGAGGGTTGACAGTAATCCACTAGGCAGTGATCATTTTCCAATCCTCTTGAGAGAGACTGGCCGTGGTCAATGCCACCCTACTCTCGTATCCCGGTGGAAGCTGGATCAGGCAGACTGGTCCACTTTCACTGCTCTCACAGAACTTGATCCTGCCATCGTAAATCAGCCATCAATAGACGACTGTGTTGCAGCGGTAACTGATTGTATTATACATGCATCTACTCAGTGTATTCCTAAAACCTCGACACGTTTCCCACGATATCCTCATCCATGGTGGAATTCTGCTTGCCACTTAGCACGGAAGGCTCAAAAACAAGCGTGGGATACTTTTCGTAGATATCCCACACTTTCAAATCGGGTTGCTTTCCAACGGGCCCGAGCACATGCTAGGTGGGTTAGACATCAAAGCCAGAAGGAACCTTGGATTAAGTTCACAACCAGCATATCTTCTACCACCAGTTCCAAGATCAT
Organism: Carcinoscorpius rotundicauda; assembly: GCA_011833715.1. Lineage (NCBI taxonomy): Eukaryota > Metazoa > Arthropoda > Merostomata > Xiphosura > Limulidae > Carcinoscorpius > Carcinoscorpius rotundicauda. The sequence goes on along the minus strand of CM022402.1, from coordinate 19,104,135 downwards.
ATGGGGCAGGATTCGAAAAGTTAATGGGCACTACAGTTCTGTCCTCCTCTCGATCTTACTCTCTGATGGTCAGGAGGTGACTGATGTCCGGAACATCGCTAACACTCTAGGTGAAAGCTTTTGCCGGGTATCTAGCACTTCTGCTTGTTCCTCCACCTTTCTGGCCATCAAGACTCGGGCAGAGCGATCACCTCTTTCCTTTCGAACTGACTGTTTCTTTGACTATAATTGTCCCTTTACCCTGGTGGAACTAAAAATGGCCCTTCATCGGTGTGCCAGTACGTCTGTTGGACTTGATGATATTCATTATGACATGCTGCACCATCTATCTCCTGCTTCTCTTGATGTCCTTCTGATTATCTTCAACCAGATTTGGCAGGAGAATGTTTTTCCTGATGCCTGGCTCCAGGCTATTATTTTACCTTTCTCTAAGCCAGGGAAAGATCCGAAGATTCCTTCAAACTATCGTCCAATTGCTCTGACGAGCTGTCTCTGTAAGACCTTAGAAAGGATGGTTACTGCTCATCTTGTTTGGTTCCTTGAATCAAAGAACCTCCTCTCACCCACCCAGTGTGGGTTCCGTCGACAGCACTCCACCACAGACCACCTAATTCGTCTTGAAACATCTATCGGAGAGGTCTTTCTCAACCGCCAACATCTTGTATCGACATTCTTTGACATAGAGAAGGCTTACGACACAACATGGAGATATGGCGTTTTGCGAGATCTCCATACAAATGGGTTACGTGGCCATCTACCCATGTTTACTAAAAAAAATTTTAATGGGCAGGAGATTCCAAGTTCATGTGGGTTCGGCACTTTCACGTTCTTTTGTACAGGAACTTGGAGTCCCTCAAGGCTGTGTCTTGAGTGTCACACTCTTCAGTATAAAGATAAATACCATCACTGAACAACTCCCTCTCACTGTTACGAATGGGCTGTATGTTGACAACATGTCAGTCGTCAAACATGAGATATATTGAGTGGCAACTACAAACTGCCCTCAATCGTGTACGGAAGTGGACTCTGGCAAATGGCTTTAATTTCTCTCTTTCCAAAACTGTATGCATGCACTTTTGCCGTCGATGAGGTATTCACCCTGATCCTGAACTTCATATCGGTGAAGTTTTGCTGCCAGTGGTCCCGGAGACAAAGTTCTTGGGGCTTATCTTTGATCGTAAACTGACCTTTATACTACACTTAAAGCAGCTTCAGGTCAAATGCACAAGAGCACTGAACATCCTCCTTGTCCTCTCTTCTACCAGTTGGGGGGCAGATTCAGTGTTAAAGATATATTGTGCTCTTATTGGATTGAAACTTGACTATGGATCAGTGGTCTATGGCTCTGCCAGACCCTCGGCCTTAAAGATGCTGGACCCCATTCAACACCAAGGACTTCGACTCTGCACTGGGGTTTTCCATACCTCTCCAGTTCAAAGCATATACATTGAATCTCATGAACCTTCTCTACACCTTCGCCGTTTGCAACTATCTTTACAATATACTTCGAAAACTTCACTCCTCACCAAAGCATCCCACCTGGGAATGTGTTTTCTTTCCTCGGTGGGCAGTAATTTTTCAGAACAGACGATCTGTCATTGCTCGGTTTGGCCTTCGCATCCGGGCGCAATTGGATGAATTGGGTCTGTCCTTAGATAACATTGCAGATTCCACAGGTCGACACATCCCACCATGGCTTATTACAGCCCCCAAGTGTGACCTTTCTTTCAGTCACCTGAAAAAGGCGGATACTCTAGACTGGAAGTACCGTCTTTTATTCAATGAATATCTTTCAAACAATCATTCAGTTCCCATTTATACAGATGGTTCGAAATCAGGTAATTCAGTGGGCTCTGCTATGGGTCAGTAGTTGTGTGCAGAATCCCCTCTACAGCTTCTGTGTTCACTGCTGAACTGCATGCCATATCTCTTGTCCTGGATCATATTGCAGCTGAGCAGTACTCCAACTGCACTATTTATACAGACTCGCTTAGTTCTATACTTGCCTTGGAATTGCATCACATTAGCTCACATCCTATTCTTGCAGATATTCGAAACCGACTGGCTCATTTCTCATTAGCAGCTACTTCAATCCAGTTTTTCTGGATACCAGGCCATGTTGGTATTCGTGGGAATGAGCTTGCAGACATGGCAGCTAAATATGTCTGCTTCAGCACCATCACCCCTGTGTTTATTCCGTACATGGACTATGGTGTTGTTTTCAAGGCTCAGCTTCGTGCCAGTTGGCAGTCCACTTGGAGTGAACAATGCGACAAACTTTTTCAAATCAAACCCAAAATTGGAGTTTGGCCACCTCGCTTCCATAAAGTTCGGAGGGCAGAAGTTGTTCTCACTAGGCTGTGCATTGGTCACAGTTTTTTAACTCATCATTTTCTTTTATCTGGAACTGATGCACCAATGTGTAGTTTGTGTAACACTGACATCACTATCAGCCACGTTTTACTTTCTTGCCATCGTTACAATTCTCAACGACGGCAATACTTTTAAACATATTTTTTCCCAGGGTCAGTCTGTAACATTGGACAGAGTTATTGGTGATAGTGACTCTGTCCACCTTAATAACGTTTTTAATTTTTTAATGGCCATTAAACTTTTTAATCTCATTTAAGTGTGGTATATTTATTCATTACACCTTTTTAAGTGTAGCTTCTTTTTTACAGTTTTATTCTCTCTCATTCAATGTGACATTAAACAATGGCCAGAACATTAAATAACTCGACACCAGGGCTGGAAAGGCCAACTTCAGGTGACTAATGCTTCTGTTTGAACTACTTATTTGTCTTGCTGGCGAGTTACTATTATACTTTTGCTGCATATCATTTCACACTTTTACAACCTTTTTGTACTGGCCATATAGACTCGTAACCCGGAACCAGGACAGAAAGACCAACTTCAGGTGACTTTCAGTGGCTTATATACTACCTGTTAGTCTTCCTGGCAGGTTATGATCATTCCCATTTTGCTACAGGTTGTCCTTTACAACTTTGTTGACTGGATGTCGACATCGGTTTTTGCACCATTTCCTGTTTTAATTGCCATTTTGCTTTTATCTTCAATTACCTTTACACATTTTACTCCATTTACTTGACTTTTATCTTTCTACTGGACATTTGGCTACTCTTTATCATGATTTTGCTGAGTGTCTTTTAAAACTTTTATTCCATTACATTTTGATAACAGCTACTATGACACATAACCCAGAACCAGGACTGGAAAGGCCAACTTCAGGTGACTGACGGTGGTTCTTGAATTTACTCGTTAGTCTTCCTGGCAGGTTATGATCATTATTATTATGCTAGAGTAAATAGTTTATAACTTTGAAGACTGGATGTCACCATTGGTTTTTACACCATTTTGTGTTTTAATTGCTGTTTTATTTTCACCTTCATTTACTTTTACAAATTTTACTCCATTTACGTGACTTTTCTCTTTTTACTGAACATTTGGCTACTCATTGTTACGATTTTGCTGTGTGTTTTTTAATTCTTCTAATCTTTTACATTTTGATACTGGTTGCTATGACACATAACCCAGAACCAGGACTGGAAAGACAAACTTCAGGTGACTGACGGTGGGTCTTGAACCTGCGTGTTAGTCTTCCTGGCGGGTTATGATTATACCTTTTTGCTAGAGTAAATACCTTACAACTTTTTACACTCTGCCTTCTATCTTAACGTTGTAGACTAGGTGTCAACATTGGTTTTATACTTTTTTGTTTTACGTTCATTTCCATATATGTCTTTTACTTCATTTTTACCGGTTGTTTGGCACAGATAGCCTCGTTGCTTTGTGCCATAAAACACTAAATCAATCAATCAATCAAGTTAGTTATCCTAGGAATTTTTTAATTGTCTCAGAATGACTTAAAATTGATTGAACCCTCATATCTGATTTGAAGCTTAAAATTTTTTGGGGAGAGAGAAGTTAAGTTAAAATTTAAAACAAATTATAGAATGTAATTTGTATTGAAACATAAATAATTTTAAATGGGATTATTTAAATGCTAGTTTATATTTACAGTGTCTCATGGCAACTACAACAATCCAGGAGATATGCCAATAGGTAATCCAAAAGAACAAGCAATTCTTTGGCAGCAAAGTTCCTACTTGGGTGACTCAGGAATACATTCAGGGGCAACTACTCAGGTTTTTGTTCTTTTCCTACATGAATATTGCTTACTAGCATTTATAATTGTTATAAATGTACTGTGCATTTTAAAAGTTTAAGTTTGGTATGTTTAACTTGAGAATGATAAACGTGCAGTATTTTATTTTTATTTAGTATTTAATATTAATTTGTTTTGGAATATGTTGAAATCCCATAAGTATTTTCCTTTAGGTTATTAAAATGAATCTTTTATATATTGTATTTGTTTGAGGTTATTAAAATATATTATCATGTAGTGTTTTTTTCAGTGCATTGTGAATTTTATAAGAGTACAAATAATTACACTTTTAACATTAGGCCGCCTCATTGAGTGGAAGAGAAGAAGATTTAGACAATGATCAGATGGTATTTGATTGGAATCAGTCTGGTTTTACTCAGCCTGGATTTACACAAGAGCAAGTGGATGGTAGGTTACAGTGATGTGTTAATTTGTGCTTCAAGAAAAAAAAATTTCAAAGTTTGTTATAAATTAAACTTTAGAGCAAATGTTAATTTTTGTACTTTCAGAGTCATAAAATTAGATGTGTGCAATTTTGTTCAATATAATAATGTACGATACTAAAGTTTGAATTTTTTATTCTTTAAATAATGATTTTTTTCTAAATAATATTTAAATTTCATTGTTTTAACATTGCATGTATTTTAGTATTGATGCTTGTATGGTTGTCCTTTGTGTCTGCAGTAAACTGCTAATTTTCCTACGTGCAGATGTGATGATCATCAGAAATATATTTCTTTAACCTTTGTTTTCACAAGATATGAACCAACAACTCAATCACACTCGTTCACAACGAGTGCGAGCTGCCATGTTTCCAGAAACATTGGAAGAAGGCATTGAGATACCTTCAACCCAATTTGATACAAGCCAACCGACTGCTGTCCAGCGTTTATCAGAGCCTTCTCAGATGCTTAAGCATGCTGTAGTTAATCTCATTAACTACCAGGTGAGGTTTTGAAATGTTTTCAATAAATAATGTGACACCAATCTGACCAGTATAGTTAATTTTATTGTAATGTTATGTAAGGTGTGTTTTATTACATGGCTTCAAAAGAAATTGGTTTGATTGTTAAGATGGTTTTCAACTTTGCTTCTTTGTTCACATATACATTTAACTTTTAATATTCAATTTGAAAGTCTGTTATTCTTATGGAATTGCACAATACACAAATAGCTCAATAAGAAACTTAGATTATAGAATACTTGTCTTCTAATATGTTATATGGTATTCTGAATTTAAGATGGATTATTATGTCAATGTGGAAGTTTAAACAGTATGAGATAAATCATATTTTTAATAATTATCATATTGATTTTAAGAAAATATGCTAATTGGTTATTAACTTTGCATGCGTATTCAAGTCATAAGTTGTAATACATGCATATTATTTTTCCATCAGTCATGTCAAATTATCAGCTATCAATGTGTGAGACATATTTGTATATGGCCAATTTTTTTCGTAATCCTAGTTCCTAGTAGTCCATAAAATGCCTTAAATTCATAAGTTTGGGTTTATGAGGTCTTAAAAAGGTGTTAAATTTGTTTTCTTTGGGTATTAATGCAGTATATATTTTATAACTGTGGTTTACTTCACATTGCACCTTTGCTTAACTGTATTACAATTTTTTGCAATCATTCTGCCATGTTTATTACCTGGATCAGGAATACAAAATTGAGTTTGGCTAGTTTTGACAGACATGCACAGTGCTGCTAATACACAAGACCTTGTGTTCTCAGCCCATTTGTTGCTTTATAATTTTCTTTTTTATATACTTTCAACATTTTACTGACTTTGTAGAAGAAGATGAAGTGTTATTCCACATAATAAATTAGTAGATTCTTACTGATGTATTTTTTATTAATACTCCTTCTGTAGTATTATGTCTTCCAACAAGTAGCATACAAATACATGTTTATAGGTATGAAAGTTTTGTTGATCTCGGTCTTTAAAAATCTGGAAAAAAAATCTTAAGTTTAGTTAACTGATTGTGCTACAAACCCTGAATGTGTGTGTGTGTGTGTATGTTGTATTCTTGTTATTTGATAAAGATTTATTTCCACTGGAATAAATTTATAATGAAATTATTGTCGTTTTGTTATAAAGATCTTGAACCAATAAAGCTGAATTTTGATGATTCATTGCACCTTAGATGGTTTAAAAGTTAGATTCAGCTCCATGAAGAAAAATAGTTTTACCTATACTGTGGCTGAAAGATACTTTAGTAATCCATATGTTTACTATCAGGTTGTGTAATATGCGGAAGATTTTAGTGACATTATTTGCACCTTTCAAAAAGCACTTTTTGTGTCAAATAATGAGTGGAAAGAAAACTATTTTATTCAATTTCAAAATAATATTGTAGGCTAGCCATTTACAATTTTCAGTTTTGACTCATCTCTGACTGTTAAAATTAAATTCTGAATGCAGATATTTTGATGATGATACTACTGTGATGAGAAAAAAATTGTATGCTGTGAATAAAAAGTTTAAGTGCTAATGTATAACTTTGATCAATTAATACCACAGTGTAGTGAATTAATTTTTAAAGTAATCATATTTTTAGTATTTGATTTTCCATTGTACATTGAGGGGTATATAATAACTACAGAAGAGTAATATTCATGATTTATTACATTATGTGTGTGTGTTGGTATTTTATAATTTTTTATCAGATTAGTAGTATAGTATAAAGTACTATTTACTTTAAGGCAATTTTCTTTTAGTTGTAACTTGGTTTGTTTTCAGGATGATGCTGATCTTGCAACTCGTGCTGTCCCTGAATTAATCAAACTCCTGAATGATGAAGATCAGGTTGTAGTTAGCCAAGCTGCCATGATGGTCCATCAGCTCTCAAAAAAAGAAGCGTCTCGTCATGCGATAATGAATTCTCCACAGATGGTTGCTGCCTTGGTGCGTGCTATGTCAACATCTAATGACTTGGAAACCACTCGTTGTGCTGCAGGGACACTGCACAATTTGTCCCATCATCGACAGGGTTTATTAGCTATTTTTAAATCTGGAGGGATTCCTGCACTTGTCAAGCTACTTAGGTGAGCTGAACTTGATTTATTTTAAGATGTATCGTCCATAGGAGTAATGAAAAGGAAAAGCTTAAAAACTGTCTTGAATATGGCCATTGGCACATGAATAGTAATTTATATTTATTGTATAGAACAAAAAAGTACAATTTTGGATTAACCTACTGCCTCATCTTGCTATCATACCTATTGCAAAAGTTATTTCTGAACAGTTTGAGTTGGTATATATAAACTGCTATTGAGGCTTATTGTCTTATCATGCAAAAAATAGTATAAATGGGTCACATTTTTAAGTAAAAGATAGTAAGACAATGGATTAAGTCCAGTATATGTCCTCTATTTGTACTTAGTGTTATTGTAAGAATAGTTAAACTTGTTGATAGTGTGGATTTCCTTTTGTTTGTTTCTTTTTGAAATATTTTTATAAACAATTTTCAAGTTAGTATAGGTATTAAATTAGACCAGTTATGACTTCATTCACAAATGACTGACTATTGTTATTTTACCTCGTTCTTCACGCAGCTGGTATTGTTTGAATTTATCAACACTATTCTATACTGTTAGCACCTTTGTGCTTTCAGGAAATGTTGAAGATAAAACCATACAGTACTTTATATAAATACATCTAAAATGGGTAGAAAACAAGCAATGAAGTTTCTTCACTGTTAATTTTAACAGTGATAAAATGTTTTTTGTATTTTATTTCTTCCTCTCTCACTTTATTTTTAGATTTTTAAAGTACCTTCTAAGAATACTCTTTTAATAATTTTTGTTATTGTGTAACTTTTTTGTTTTTAATGTTTCTTATTCTTCCAAACACTTTATTTAACAGTTTTCATTTATTGGCATTCCTTTGAAACTTCAGATTAAGAAATTAGTACACAAGATCACATAAAAATGTTGCAGTGGTTTTCAGACAAGACCCAAACATATTAGGGTTATGTTATACCTGGTCCACTATGCTCAGACACCATTTTTCATTTATTTGTTTTAGGACTTTTTAAGGGTCTTATAGGGTCAAAGATAAAAGAGCCTAAAATTGTATACTTTGAACTCTTGTGTAGTCTTATTTATAGTAGTCAAAATGAGAATTGCCACAAATGTAAATTTTCATGTGCCCAGCACACTATCCTACAAAAAGTTGGATTTACATGTTTTGGGTCTTTAAAAAAGGGGGGGTGCTAATTAAAAAGCAGTTTTTGGGGATTTTGTACAGAGGATACATATTGACATACAAAATAAAATGTTGGGCTTACCCATTTTTAATATCATGATGACACAAAAAATTATAATTAGTTTTTCTTTTTTACAGCTGAGCCATATATTGGCCAATTTACATTGGACTTGGTACAAAGCTACTTTTTTTTGTACAGATCACAGACAGATATACAAAAAATGTCTTTTGCTCAGTTTTACACTTTGGGAATGTTAAAATTTGAGTTTTCAATGAGCTTTTCATGTGCATATCAACCAACTCGCATGGAATTTGTTACAAAGGTACCTTCTTGCAGGTCTCAGTGACAACGTAGGCAGTTTTCCTGGGTTTTTTTGTCAAAATTGGATGTGTCAAGATTGTGTGGTAGAGATGGTACATTTGTCTATGTATGTCGATGTCTTTTAATAATAAACTTTTTTGGTGATTACATTTTTCTTTTTTTTTCTTGAATTTCAATAAAGATTATAATCTTCACTTAGTGAGTCAGTTGATCATTGATCATTTTAATAAATTGTTAATGGTTTAAAAAATATTTGGACAACAAAACTGGGGGAGTGGTCATCAGTTTTTATTTTGTAATCCTTTCCCATCAGGGTAGGGTAAAAGTGTGCATGTCACAATCTTTTGAGGAGTTACATTCATAAGTTATTTATGCTACTGTATTCATTTTATGTTCTTAGTTTTAAAAAGGAATCTTTTTTTTTTTAAATCCTCATTCTTCCTTAGTATGAGAATTGTGACATTTGCTCTCTGTGTCTTCCCTGTACTCTAATTCATTTACCCCACCTTCCAGAAATACACAATTTAATATAAGTTACTTGTGTATAAATATTACTTGGGCAAAGCACATTTTTTATTTGTTTATGATGCCATAAACTATAAAATCAGAACCATCCATTATTCCTATTTTTCTCTGTCTAATATTATATTATTTACAATGAACATGAAGCTAAAAGTTCAGTGAATTGTCTATTTTCCATTTCAAGTTTTTTGTTTTTAAAGTTTTACTCTCTCTATCCTTTCTTGATGAGTTTAGTATAAAATATACTGTTTACATGTTATTTGTTCATACTGTTAACTTTTAATGCAGTATGTAAATCTTTAAAAATTTGGTAAACTTTTAGTAAACATTACAAGTCTCTTGCACACAAAAAAAATCAAATTTTTAACAAATTATTTTACGAAAGATTTGTTTATGAATATAGTCTGAGTACAAAGTAGTTTTCGTATTATGACAACAAACTATTTTTTGTTCCAAAAATCATTTATTTAGTCTCTCCTAAATACATTTTGAATTTTTGATTTTGATAAAATTATATTTTATCTGTTGTTTTCTCTACCAAAACTCTATATAGAGCCAGTCAATTTAACTAGCCTTGTAACCACCATAAAAAAAAAAATTAGGAAATAGGTGTAATTTATGTTTTAATAAGTTTATATACAAACATAAATGTTTAGTTTAAATCTCTTAACATTATACATTTAAATATTTGTATTACATTGACCTATTCAACTGTGCCTAGCTAACATTAAAGAAGCCATAATTACATAGTGCACAAGTACTTATGTCACAATATCTAACAATACAAAACTGGCCTTTACAAGGTATCTCTCTTGACTCGTACAAAAAACCTGTATTTAGGTGCATTTTTTAATATTTACTATTAAACTAAGACATTAACTAATCAATAATTCTAATATTTGAATTATAATCTTCATTCTGATACTGGACTTGTTGGCATAATGGTTGTGAAATTTTGTGAAGGTGCACTAAGTGATTTAAAAATTACACTATTTATACTAATGTGGAAACAAAGTCTTGTAAATTGCAAACCCATAGCAAAAGTGCTAAAGAATACTTCTGTTGTGCTGATTTGTTTTATTATTATAATAAAATAGTATTTTTGTAATGTGTGATGAAAGAAACTTTGAGTTTTTAAATTATAAAATTGTTAACAAAATAACGTATTCATAGTAGTTTAGAGTAATTTATGAGTTTCATAATAGGCAATAAAACTGCTATCAAAAAAGCATATTAGATAAGGATGGCTTATCAAAAATATTATTTTCAGTTCTCCTGTAGAATCGGTTTTATTTTATGCCATCACTACCTTGCACAATCTCCTGTTACACCAGGAAGGATCAAAGATGGCCGTGAGGTTAGCTGGGGGGCTCCAGAAGATGGTCGCACTCTTGCAACGTAACAATGTAAAATTTTTAGCAATTGTGACAGACTGCCTCCAAATTTTGGCATATGGTAATCAAGAAAGCAAGGTAGGGCCTTTATCTTTTTTATTAACTAAATAATCAGTTATTAGATAATGAATTTGAACATGGATAGTTGTTGATTGATATTTTTGCAGAACTGGTAGAATGTTTTGAATTTTTAAAAATAGAATTGTATACTGTTACGTTTTTTTTTGTGGATTGTAGACTGAATGCAACAGAAAGACACAGATAACAGCTTGTATAATTTATTACAATAAACTATTATATATGTAACAGATATAATATAAATTACATGACAACATTGACAGATATTCAGTTTAAAATTAATTACAATACAAAATGGTACTGGCCTGTGTCCAATATAATGATCTAGAATGAAAGTCCAAAAGTCCAGATCAGAAATCCAAAATTCCAGTCTAGGGTGTGAATTTGGTTCCACGAAGAAATTCCGAAGTTGGAGTGGAGAAATTCAGAAACAATTCACAGTTCAGTAAATTTGACGAAGTTCTTTTCACGATGCCTCCGGTGAATGTCTCAAACTTATCGCCTTCCAATTTTCCCAGTCTCCCCTAAACAGTTCTACACGTTGACTTTCAGTACAACCAGTAATTCAAATGAATCGTAAAGAATGACGAAATAAATCACAGCTTCTGTAGATCTAACTCTAGTCACAAATCCAAGTTGAATAAACACAAAGCAAACGTTGAAAACTTCTCGAACAAAGACAATATCTCTTGAATCGAAATAAAAACTAATGACTGATTCTTACTTTCTCGCATCTTTGTCTGTTTATATATTAGTAGGCCTACTTTTCTCGAACAATCGCGTAACTTCCACAGAACTCCAGAGCAATCCGCGCATGTCCGTTCTTGTACAAGACTCGACCTCTAGACACTAGGCCGCCATACATTCCATTTATAGTCAATTGATTGATCTACCTAATTCTAGAAATTTCTAAATGTTATTTTAAATGGATAACAACATATTTTATTGGTTTGAACTTTGAAACAATAATATAAATATGGAAATATAAATAATAGATATGGAAATCCAAACACAACACGACATGTCGTTTACAAAACATTTACATAACAATACCTCCTCCTTAGTACAACATAGTTGTGACAGTGAGTGGCATAAGATCATGCTAAAAATGAAATAACATTGTTAGTGATTTGAATGATAAAAATTACTCAATCCATGGATCCCTAGTAATAAATCTATGAATTTTGCAGGATTTCTAATTTTATTATACTAGTTGTTAAGGATATAAAATTGGTATAAACTATTGCTTGATTTTACATATAATTTTCCTTCCTCTCCTGTAGTTAATCATTTTAGCAAGTGGAGGTCCAGCAGAATTGGTTAGAATAATGCGATCATACACATATGAGAAACTGTTATGGACTACATCTCGTGTGCTGAAAGTTCTCTCTGTGTGTTCAAGTAACAAGCCTGCTATTGTTGAAGCTGGTAAGTTTCCATTAAAGTCATTACATGAGGTTAATACAGTATCTTTCTTCCTTTTTCTTATAAGCAAATATTAAGTATATATTTCATCAGTTAAAAAACTAATATTTATAAATATGTAAGGACTTTAAAGTAGACATGATCTGTGAAAACTTTGAGCATAATTAGTTAATATTTATTATTTTCTTTTTTGAGATAAATCAACATAAGTTGTATTAGTGCAGCTAATTCTGATAATTTTAATAATTAATATCTCCTTAATGTTATAGTTTTTGTTTGAACAATTGGAACCTGAAACAATAATTAAAGCATTTTTTGTTATAAAGAATGTTTCTGTAAATGTTTTCAATCTTGAAAATGTATGGTTTTTGTATGGTTGTAATATACATTTTTTTACTTGAACACAAGTAATGTAACAGTGGTAAATGTTGCATCTATAATAATGTAAATCTCTTGAGAGTAATTTGTGAAGTTGTATATTCATTAAATATTTGCTTGATAATAATTTGTCCTTAAAATCACATTTTGATGTGTAAAAATTTGAAACAGGTGTACCCAATTGGGGTAATCTTGTACTGTATAAAAGACCTATGTTTAGTTTTATTGTTGAATCCAATTGGATTTGTTGTGCATAAGAATGTTGGTTCACAGTTGATGTGTATTTAAAAGTGTTAAGTCATTAATAGTAAGAGTAAAGACTCTCAATCTTGAACAGAATAAGCCTATAGTTTTTTAAGGAGTCAAAAATTCCTGTTGGATTAGATTTTTTTATGAATAATTTACAAGGTACTAATATTTCTATATAGATCTTACAAATAAGAAATGGAAAAAAATATTTTAAATTTAAATACTTTTGTATGGAAGCATTTTTATTTAATGGTTATGGTATTGTATGTTCTTTGAATTTTTGATGCATTTTGCAAGGCAAAAATACAATCATCTTATGAGTACTTAAGAGTTGTAGCAAGCACAAAAATATTTGTATTAAAATATTTTGAATGCTAAATAATAAGCATTAAGTAGCTACATGTGTAGCATATTTAAATGAAATGTACTATGTTTGCTTAGTTAATTGTGAGGAACATTGTAATAAGAAGGGTAGTGTATATTGTCCATAACCTCCATAAAAGTTGTGTTTTGGTGAGTTTTGCGAGTTGTGAAATGTGGGGAAAAAAAAGAAATTACAAAATATTTTAATAATTTAGATAACATCAAACTTGATATATGCCATACGTAAAAATAATTCAGTTCTAGTGTTTTTAATAATCAGTATCCTTGTAACTGTCTGAGAGAGAGAGAGAGAGAGAGAGAGAAAGAGAAGTCTTATGGTTTTTTTCTGAAGGGTTTAACACTTTCAGAGTTTGACTATAGGAATTACTCTAAAATGCAATTGTAACTTTAGAAAATACCTGTGAAAAACTTGTGTGGCCAGCTTTGTGTTTGGTCTCAATGATGCACACAGGGAAAGAATTAGCTGGGGTTTCCGTGTTAAAGTTCATTTGAATCTTGAACTTTTAACCCCGTTTCCCAGCAACAGGTGAGATGTAATAGTGTTTTGAAATGTGTTTTACATATCTGTATGTGTGTCTTGTGTAAGAATTTTAGTAGTAAATTAATGCATGTTTAAAAAAATATTTAGCAAATTATTCATATTGAAGTGGTCATTTTTTATTTTATTAGACCATGCATGAATTCTTCCAAAAGATATTTGTATAAAATGACTAAAATATCAATTAAATCATTGTAAAGAATATTGTGACTACAGCTTTTTTTTCACATATTTTCATGGTGTTTATTTATTTTTATTGTCTTATTAATTTAATGATACATGATTCTGAAAAAAGATATATGAACATTTTCTGGTATTCATGTAGTTTAATGATGTGATACATCATTCGGGGAAAAACAGATTTATGAACATTTCATGACGTTCATGTTTGTTACAATTAGCAAGTTGGTCTCTATTACTATGTATTTTAATTTTAAGCTAATTTTTTTTTTATTGTGCACATTCTACAAGTAGAACTTAATATAAAAAATACTATGAGTTTGTGAAATTCATTCTATTTTTGCAGGGGGCATGCAAGCTCTTTCAATGCATCTTGGCCATCAAAGTCAGAGATTGGTTTTAAACTGCTTGTGGACACTTAGGAACTTGTCTGATGCAGGTACTAAACAGGTAAGTTAAGGTTCAGTCTACTTTTTGCTCTGATTGTCTGAAGTTTTGGGGGGGTTATTTTAATAAACCACAAATCTTTGTAAAACATTTTTATCATTAACAGCTGTTAAAAAAGCAAGGAAAGTGATATTATGCTATATTATGTGATATATTTTGCTATAATTCTCAAATTTAACAGGGTATTATTAGTAAGTGTGGAAAGTACGTTGCATACAAAAATAGTTTTTCAGCTACGTGTTTACCAAAGATTTGTGTGTAAATTTATGAAGTCTAGCTTAATTGTGCTTGAGTACAAGGTGATTTTCATATTAGGAATACAAAAAAAAATATACAATTTTCATATTTCACTTTCTCAACTTTAAAATCTGCTAAATAATTATTGAAAGTGCTTTTTGTTAAACTATTTTTCATCATTCTTTTTCTACTCTAATATTAACTGTAGTGAAACCATCTGTATCAAAAGATTAAAAATATGACATAAAATAAGTCTTTTTTCCTAGTATAATAGCAGACTGTAATACAGTTATTTGTCCTGTTTGCTTTAAGGCACTAAAATTTTCTCAAATGTTGTATTTAATTTTGTTTTTGTCCTTTGAATTGAGACTAACTACTAAACTAATGATAAAGCTGTAATGTAAGTTTTTAATGTTTTCCATTTGTTTGTTTTTATGTAACTTTTATAACAAATAAAAATGTGGAAAAAGAAATTTAGTGCTTACTGGCTTCCTGTTTCTCTATTAGCTACCTGATACTTTTTTTTAATCCTATCCTTTTGTAATGGTGGTTGTAAAATATAAATTATTTTTATTTTAAATATTCAAAACAAACACAACATCAACATGAAAATAAAGTATAATAACCTCAAACTTTTTAAATTTAACTGAAATTGTATCTAAGCTGTAAGTGGGTTAAAATGTTAATTTCTTTCTATCTGAGACAACCTTGGTAATGGCAACAATGTATAGTATATGTTAAATAATTGTAAAGCAAATGTCAGAGAAAATTGACACTTTTGTGTATTTTTTGGATTTGACTTTCTGACTTGTATTTCAGAAATTTGAAAATATCAGATATGAATTTATAACACTTTTCTATAACTGTATCTTTTTTTTGTCAAACTTGTAAGGCTATATAGGGGAAGGTAAGATAATATAAAATGGGCAGTTTGGAGAGGAGTGTTGTATGATACACGGAAGTGAATATTCATTTATTTATTTATTTACCTTTGATATTAAAAAATTAACCCTTTCGTGATGGGTCACCAGTCAAAAGCCATGTCATCGTATTTATTGACTTGCATTCAAAATTTTATTGAATTGCTATGTTATGAATTTAAGTTAGTAAATTTTGAATGAAGTTGTAGAATATAATTCAAACTTTCAACATCTTATACTAGTTAATATCTTAATTTAAAAGTAAATATTAAGAGAACACATCTGTTACGTTTTTTATGTGGACTGAACGCAACAGAAAGACAGATAGCAGCTTGTATAATTTATTATAATGATCTACTTATGTGATAGACACAAAATAAATTATCCAATATCAATAACAGATATCCAGTTTTAACCATCAAAACAACTTGCAATACAAAAAGGTACTGGCCTGTGCTTAATAATATGATCCAGAATGAGTGTCCAAATCCGAAATCCAAAGTTCTAATCTAGGCGGTGAATTTAGTCCCACGGAGAAATTTTCGAAGTTTGAATGGGTAATTTCAAACAAAAATTCACAGTCCATTTCGTATTGACTTTTGGTATAATCCGTAATCCGACTGAATTGTAAAGATTGACGGAATAAAAATTTCACCGCTTTAGTCGATCTAGCTCTATTTACAAATTCAGTTTAAACTTTCTCAAACGAGACAAACTTCTTGATCCGAGTAAAAATGGATGATTTTCTTCTTGACCCGAGTAAAAAACGGATGACTCACTTCTTGACCTGAGTAAAAGGCTACCACTTTCTTTCTGTCCAAGATTTCAATGAAGTAGGTTGTCTTTAAGTCTGTTTGAAATTTCATGTATTTTAAAACTTAAATACATCTTAGTTACAAAGCTTAATAAATTATAGTGGAATTCTGTGGTATCAGTGTAGTTATTTATGATTTCTTGGTTATTCAAGTGTGTGTGTGTGTGTATAAAACCTAAAATAAGTGGTCTCCATGTGCAAAATTTCAAAAGGCTTGGCAACCTGTGGTCATCAGCAATCAAATGTAGAACTCTTAGTGAGAAGATAATTGTGTGCTTTACTTCTTGATTTATTGTTCCTATATTTTAAGAAAAATAAGTTTAGTAATTTATTTCTAATTAGTAATAATCTATATATGTGTGTGTGTGTGTGTGCGTGCACGTGTGTAAAAGTAATTTGTACAGTGTGACTGTATATTACAAAATACTAGTCCACTGAAACACAGCCAAGACAGGGATGACTAAAGATCAATTTCATGCTACATATCTAGTAATATAAAAATATATATATACATGTAAATAAAGTGTTATGAAACTTAAGCTTCTTGTACTAAACATTTGTATTTTCATGGTATATGTAGTCATTCTAGCATGAAAAAAACAATTTATATTTATTTTCTAATTTTTTTATGATGTTTATGATGTTGGTCAAATGACAGACCCCATATAGTTAGAATATAGGAAATAATATAAATCATAAATTCTTACTGAAAACAAATGTATGAAACGTATTTAGGTTTTAGACTTAGACAAATAATGAGGTTTTTGAGATGAAGAATAGTTTGCAGTCAGACTACTAAAGAAATGTACTTTATTTTCACACAAATATATTGTAAAAATATTTTTTTTGTGTGTGTACAAAATGTATGTAATCTTTACTGAAAGTGCATGAAATTTTGAGAAGCTTCACATTGTATCAAAAGTTGTATTGCGTGCGAGGGGTAGATGAACTCATTTTATATCAAGCCTGTAGCAAAAGAGTCAACGTATATATAATACTAACATTTTAATAAAAACTATGTGTTGGTGCCAAGTTGATTGACAGAAGATAAGCTTTTTGATTAAATGTGAATGTAACTGATAACAGGTCATGGCATACAATCTTTGATCTGGCTATATTTTTAAAATGAGCATTCACAAATTCAACATTAACTCCCTTGCCCTGAGTACCCTTTACTGCATATGTCACATTCTTTTAGTATCTTACATTCAAAATTACTATTAACTTGTGTTATATGACTTATTATAGCATAAAATTGTAGTTAATAATCCATATTGTAATGGTATATAAATTTTAAGTTCCTAAATCTACATGGTAGTACTTTTTAAAAAATCCTAAGTTCCCCTAATGTGACACATTTTCTCTAGGCGTCTTCTCTATTTTATCCTCCACACCTTGAAAAAGTATAAAATTAAACATAAGTTACTCGCTAAAAAATCAGTCTTTTCTCAGACAAACCATAATTTTTATTGCCTTTAATTTGGTTTGGTTACAGAGCTATCAAATAGAAAATCAGACCCTTCCTGACATACCGGTCACATCCTCTTTTTCTGGATTTATCAGTTCTCTACACTTAATTATATATTGCCTTTTACCAGTAGAAAGACTAAGGTTTTCATGTATCAAATGACATATTGTATCTCAAGTCAACTGGTATGGATATTAAAACTTTTATTAAAATAAAGTGGAGAACAACATTTCGACCTTCTTATGTGTTGTACTCTGAAACTAATACTCAGAATACAATATTATACAATATATATCATTTGTGAACAGATAAGCATTAGTTTTAATCGGAGTACAACACTTGTTCCTGTGGGAAACTTAATGACCAACTTGGATGAATTTGTAATGGCTTTGTTGCATAGTTAGAAAGCTAAAATAATTATAAGAGCTAGGGGAAGTTGTCCACTCTTTGCATGTTTTTTGGTGCATTACTATTATTAGTATAAGAAAGTAGGCTCGATGGTCCTTCACAATCAACAGTGAGAAGAAAAAAGATTGGGTAAGTACTTTTTCTCCTTTTTCATATTTATATATTATTATAAAATTAACTAAAATTTAAAAATGGTCTTTTTTAAGAATTAAATTAGGTAAAAGTAAATATAATAAAATGTTTCATAAGGCACACACTCGAGCAGTTCATGGGTAGTGTAATTTGATAGTGTAACATGATCTGCACATGCTTCAAATGATGTACAGCTTGTAATGGTGTCAATAGTAAATATGTTTCACATAGCAATAAAATAAACTTTAATTGTAAATAGATGTATACTATTGTAAGCTTAATGCCTCTGGATATATGAATGTATTTTCATGTTAGAATTTGAAGTCATTCTTTGGAATAAAAAAATTTTTTGTTTCTTTTTAAAATAATGATAAGGCAGTTAAGAGGTCAGTCAAACTGTACAATCCTGTTTTGTGAGGGTAGAAAAATAATGGGTAAAGTATAGTTTGAAAAAATATTTGAAATGCATTTAAAAAGATTTAGGGATTACACAGAAGAAATTTGAGATAAGGAAAATATTTTTAATCTTAACATGGAAATTACTTTGCACGTGAACTTTTTAAACAAATGCTTAATATATTTATGGATATATCCTTATTTTAGTTTATTAAATAATACTTTATTTAAAAAAATGTTTGTGAAAGATTTGTAAGGTTAACTGAAAGGCTGCCAAGGTTTGTGAAGATATACACACTATATTGAAAGTTAGGAGTGTTAAATATAAAAACAAGTACAAAGAGGTCATGTAATTGGTGAAATTGAACAAGCTTATGTTTAGGCTTAATCTAGCATCTTCTTGCATGTGGACTGGTAATCACATAGTGATGGAAGTGGTATAACCAAAAATAATTTGGGATATTTATATTTGGGTGTCATGTTGAATGTTTTATAAGTGTATGATCTTCAAATCTGAAAAATATTGTAATTTGCAAATGGGCTCAAGAACATTTCAACTCCACTTGAGATTATTTTAATCAGAATATGCTATTTTTCAGTGTGATAGGAAATTTTTTTTTTTTTTTTTGTTAGCTTGGTGGTGTAGAAAAGTACCTGTTATTTGAACTGTTGTGAATTACTTGATTAATAATGCCCATTAGAAAGGAATATTTTTGTAAGAACTCTGTTATTTTCTCTCTCTGAATAAGTTTGTATTTACTGGTTAAGTTCTATGTTCAAGGAACCAGTATTTTGTCAGATGTTTTTAAGACAGTGGTATGTATTTGTCAGTGTTGAAATTAAAACTGCATGCTGAATGAATATAGTGAACTGCAAATTAAGGAAATTGTGCATTAGTAGACTTAAACTGATGTTTGTTTAATATGAAACTGACCAACAGAATTAATCCTAGATTTAACAGTGAGGCCAAGGTGATACCTGACTTTTTAAATACATTTTTTCTCAGCTGTTTTTGTACCTGTTGCATAAAAGTCAGAAAATACCTGTGAAAAACTTGTGTGGCCAGACTTGTGTTTGGTCTCAATGATACAACCAGGGTAAAGATATGGCTGGAGTTTCCATGCTGAAGTTATTAACTTTGATCTTTTAACCCCGTCCCCAAACACCATGTTAGATCATAGACAATAGTGAAAATAACTGTTATGTAAATGTTGCTTTTTTCATACTGTATACTTTATCTGTAAATTTATGTATCACTGTTAACAAAATGTTTTTGAGCTGGATTAAATATGAGAATTATATTTGGTATCCAAGACTATGATAAATGTCCTGTTTTTTGATGAATGAAGGAATGTGACAATAAAGATCTTAAAGTATGAGTTATTTGTTTTATAAAAGTTATGATCATGGAACCATACTCTTAGGCTTTTCTTTTTTTTAATGTATATCTGCTTTTGATGTATTATTTATTTGAAAGTGACCATTGTTTTGGGAAAAGATTTGAGAACAGTTTCTGGCATTATTTATGGTGTAGTTATAGTGACCTGTGTAGCTAGTATTTTACCCAAACTAAGGGAAGTAGTGAATGTGGGGCTATTTGTATTTTAACTTAGTGCCTAAGTAAAGTAGTGTTCTGTTGAATGTAATAAAGAGCAGTCTGCTCTTTCTGTTAGATTTGAATATTCCAGTTGCAAAGGTGAGAGAGAATTGTTGGCATATTTTGAAAAACACAAGAAAATGAATGGGCATAGTATGTGAATATTCTTATGACAAACAGAAAACTCTGTTTACATAGAAACTTGGTAGAAATGTTTTTTATAAATATGTAACTAGTGTCATGTTCAGAAGATCATCTAGGGGTAGAAAGAAATCTAAAGTGGGTAATTTGGAGCAAAGAAATACTGCATGGTACAAGTGATGTTTGCAAATTTAAATGTTTTGAACTATTGTTTGATACTGAGATTATACAGTCATAGTTAAATTATTCAATTATCAATGTAACTGTAAAAAACTTACTTGTTCTCAAATGGTTAAAGGAATTTGAATTTAGTGGACAGCTGTAACAGGTTGGCCCTTAGAAGACAAGCATCTTGATGCACTATATTACTTTTGTTTGGGAGTTTTTTTTTGTAATAATGTTTGTCAGAAAAATAACTATGTTTATCACACGTCGTTCTTGAATTTTAATTTTAAAAGTTCAGAAACAAATGTTGTAGTGCATCACAAGTCAGGCTTCTAAGAGAATTGTCAGTTTCTCTTGCAATACAAGCTTTGTTCCCACAGGAAACATATTGACTAGCGTAGATAAATTTATAATGGCTCTTCCTACATTTGTTAGAAAGCCAGACAAACTGTGTTTATTACAGGATGTTGTGTGTTGTTTCTATGCTGTTACTCTGTTTTTGGTGCATTATTTGATTGACCCTTTTACTATAAGCTAGGTGTAACATACACGAGTTCATCTGCACATTTCCACATGTTAAATATTTGTACTGTAACTTTTGATACAGTGTGTGTATCTTAAAAAATTGGTAGACTTTTTGTTCACAAAAAAGGTTTTTTTTTTAATATTTCACTAAGGATTTGTTTGTGAAAATAGTCTTTCATTAGTAGTCTGAGTGTAAAATGATTTCATGTTATGATTAAAGAAAACTGTTTTTCATCCCAAAAGTCTCAAATATTTACATAAACTCTCCTAAATACATTTGTTTTTGGTAAGACTATTTTATTTTCTATACTCTAACAATGCGGGATCTCTCAGTTGACCAACCTCGTAACCATCTTTAAAAATTAGAAAATAAATATAAAGTATGCTTTTTTCATCCTAGCATGACTAAATATTATAACACAAAAATACAGATGTTTAGTTTAAGAAACTTAAGTCTCATAACACTACATATTTACATGTATGTTTTTTATTACACTGATCTTCCAGTCATGCTTAGCTAGCATTACATAAATTCCAGTGCACTCGTTATGTATTCTGTAACATAAAACTGACCGTTAGTCTCCCGTCTTGGCTATGGATTAATAGATTAGTATTTTGTTATATACTATTACTATTTAGAAATAAGTTATTAAACATATATTTCTTGAAATATAGAACAATAAACCACGATGTGAAGCAGACAAATATATCTTCTCACTACAACCTTTGTACTTGGTTGCTGGTGGACATAAATTGCTAAGCCTTTTAGAATATCACACTTATGGGATGTTAAAGAAGATTTCTTTAAGACTTTATGTATATACACTTCAATAACAAACAAATTAAATAATTACATTGATACCATAGGATTTCACTATGACTTATTAAGCCTAGTAACTAAGTTGCATTTAGATTTAATAAAAAATGAAACTTCAGATATACTAAAGACACAACCTACCTCATTGGAATTTTGGATAGAAATAATGTGGGGACATTCTAAGCTGTTGACTGGTTATTCACAAGTCATGCATTGAAGTAAGTGTATATAAGGGACCATTTGCACAATTAGAAAAAGGTGAATGAGGCTACTGTGTTTGAGTCATTACATAAGCCATATCTCAAAAATATAAATATATGGGATTTTTACTTTATAGATAGCTAGATAATATTAGTAATCTGAGTTCCAAGTTTCGTGGTTAAAATGACTAACTTGTATAGAGTTAGGGTAGGGATAATAAATAAAATATAAAGTTTTATAGAGAACAGATATTTGAAATGAACTGTTTTTAATGTAAATTGCTTTGCACTTGGAATAGTAAAGAATAGAGGCTAGGTATGTTCACAGACAAGGTTTTTTTGTAATTTATTAAAAATTCTTTACTAAAAATTAAATTTTTGTATATGTTAGACTCGTTTATTGAAAGCCTGACAAATTTTGTGAACATACACACAATATTAAAAGTTGTTTAGTCTTCATAGTTTTGATATCACTAAGTAAAAAGTAGTGACATGGTCAGCATTTCGACGTAAAATGTGTAGAGAGAGAAAGATAAACAGTGAAATGTTATTCTTTTCTTGTGGGTTTTCTGTGAAAGTTGATTATCAGAATATGTATAACGTGATGAAGTTCATATTTAACCTGTTGACTGCCAAGTATTTCAGCTGCTGTGGCAGCTCCTATGCCAGGTTTTTTTCAGCAAAACTTAGTATTTTTTAAAACAAAGGAAATAAGCAACAAATACTATATTTTCTCTAAGCCAAACTTATAGTAGTACACAAAATGAAGAAATATGTACAAAACATGAAACAATAATGCACAAAATGTCAAAGGATTCATCATTCTAATCATTGTCATTAGGGCACTTTTTCTTGGAACTGTTTTTACCACAACTTGCAATTTTATGTTTACTCCCTGGTGTTATTGGCTGTTTATCACTGCTGGTTGATGGCCAATTATCATCATCTTCACTCACATCTGACCCTTGTATTTCTGTATTTTGTAAAGAATCTTCTAAATCGCCACTGCTATGTTCAAACTTCGAACCAAGTTCGAAATACTACTCTAATATTTTTTCATTTTGTAACTTTTTTGTGACGCAATTTTGGATCGAAAGTGAAACAGTTTGTAAGTGCATACAAATGCATGTATGATGCTGACATCTAGTGTTGAAGTTAGGTATTATTGAGAAGAAATTAACTCTTCCATGGCACTGTGTTACTGACAGGCTTGGACAAGTCATCTCGTCTATGGCACTGAACAGGTTAATGTTTAACCTGGAGAGATGCTTCTAGCTTGAATTTTGTGAGAACTGTTTGATTTATACAAATATTAAGTACAAGATTTGATTTTATTTTTATCTTGGAGGGAACTCCTACCATGTATGTATGCTGCTTGTGTTTTTAGTGGAAGAATATCTAGAATATGGCTTGATTTATGCATTTGTTGTAGTTATTTTTTTTCTTATCCACTCCCTTCTTTTTTTTCCCACCATAGACTTGATGTCCTAATTTTCAAAACCTCTACTTTTAGTTGTTTTCATTCATCATTTCAAACAGTGTACTTGTTACAACAATATACTTGATGGCTTTTAATCAGAGCTTGATTCATTGTCCTGAAAAATGAGTTTTGTAACTTACCTTAGAAAGAATATTTGTTAAGGTTGCATGTTGAAAAGATTAAAAGTCTAATTATAAGATTGTTTATTTGTCCTGATGGCCTACTTAGAGGCAGCTTGAAATGTGTGTTACTTGTATGTTTGTAAAAGTTTTCAAGTATTGTTTGAGCTATAAAAGATTGTTTCATTCACATTGAAAATTGTTTTTCAATGAAATAAGAATTTTATCTGTAATAAATGATTGTCTGTAATATTTATAACTCCAAGTAAAAATACTGTTTATAAGACCAGAACTAACTCTGTATTTTTACTTTATTAGGACGGTATTGATAACCTTCTTCAAGGGTTAGTACAACTTCTTGGAAGCAATGACATCAATGTAGTGACCTGTGCAGCTGGTATTTTGTCAAACCTGACTTGTAACAACGTACGTAACAAAGTGATTGTGTGTCAGGTTGGAGGTATCGAGAATTTGGTCCGCACCATAATTCAGGCAGGAGATCGGGAAGAGATCACAGAGCCTGCTGTTAGTAATATTTTAGACTGGTATTTACTTTGGATAATTGTGGTTCACAGCTCGAAGGATGTCATACTAATTACTTGGAAAAACTGTCATTAAAAATTTTGTTCCATAAATATTTTTAACAACATCAAAATACAAAGTTTTTCATTGTTTTTGGACCCTTAGTGTTAAACTTGTGAATTTTTTGGTAAATACAAGATAATTTACATCAGTTCTTTGCATTTTCCAGGTCTGTGCTCTGCGTCACTTGACCAGTCGTCATCCTGAGGCTGAAATGGCACAAAATGCTGTTCGCCTTCATTATGGGCTCCAAGTAATAGTTAAATTGTTACATCCACCAAGTCGCTGGCCTCTAATTAAGGTTTGTAGTTTTCATAAAAAGCAATCAATGTACTCTTACATTTTTTCTTAATTAATTGCATTTGTTGTCAGAGTTACAATGTAGCTTTGCATATTGACTGTAATGATCTTAGATGCCAGATTTTTGTTTGCATTTTTAATAATGAAAAAGTTTTTAAACTGAACAAATTAATTATGAAATATAAATTTAGCTATAGTTTGAAACTAAAACGTTTTAGTTTGTATGGCTTTTACTTCAGTCTTCATGGGACTGTGACTTGTCACTTATTAAAAAATGTTGATTTGATGGAGAAATTATGGTGAAGTATTGAATATAACGTCTTGCAGAAACAACAAACACTACAAATTTGAGTGTATACGTTATGACTATACGCTCATAGAGACAAATATTACGACATGTTGCAACTGCCAAATTATCATATATTATATAGAACAATACAATAAAGTGAGAAATTGTTCCCTCAATGCTGGGATGAAAAGAAAATTTCTTGTAAGATACAGATAAATTTTGACAAAAATAAAAGACATAGTCAAATTGGCTACTTGCAATAATCATGTTTGTGCTTGAAATAATAAATATTTGCATCTGACATTGTCAAATTGGCTACTTGCAATAATCATGTTTGTGCTTGAAATAATAAATATTTGCATCTGACATCTACCAATAGTTTGAATGTAGTGCTTCTCCATACTGGGTATGTTAGGGAATCCATAGTTACATCATCAGTGCTTGCGTAGATGGGTATTTTACGTTTTCTAAGTGACATAGAAACACCAATGCAATCGTTCACAAGATGGAAAAAAAGAGGCTTTGTTCACCAGATTGTCTTGTTTTTGGCAAATCTAAAAGGAATAAAACTGTGAATCAGAAATTTAGGAAAGAGTCTAGTGCAAAATATTCGATCATTGCATCAAAATTCAGTGACAGTCGTGTTTTGTACAGTTTGTCACATCAATTTTTCTGTGGCGCATGGTGGGTTAAACAATTGGTCCAGACATACAAAGTGGCATCTCACCAACAAAAGACTGAGGTGAAGACAAATACAATGTAGTTAACGACATTTATGAGTAAGAATTCAGAATATGAAAAATAATTTTTTTAAATTTATTTATTGAATGCACAAAACAGTCATAAATAAGCAATCTATAGCAGTAATAAATAATAATAGTTATAATAATAAACAGCTTAGAGACATTGGTCAGGCCTAGTAGCCACAAATGATAAAGGGCTCTGTCTACAATCATTACCCTCAGTCATTTGAAATAGTTGGTATCTCTGATCTTGTAGAATTAACCAAATTAAAATATAATAACTAGACCCTCACTGCTTTCCTCATCTTTTAATGATTTAATTGTTTCAGTACTGAAGAGAAACTTTTATACTTAATTTTGTCACCAGATTGATGCGTGTTTTTCCGATATTTACAAGTATAGGCTGTGATTGGTTTGATCCGTAACCTAGCTCTGTGTCCAGCAAATTATGCCCCTCTTCGCGAGCATGGTGCAATTCCTCGTCTTGTACAGCTGTTAATGAAGTCATATCAAGACACACAAAGGGTAAGCTTGAGATTGTTTAGTAAAAACTAAAATATTTTTTATATGATTACTGTAAATGTTTTTTAATGAAAAGCATTTAACTTGAACATAAAAGGGCATATGATTTGGGTGGAATGCAAGTATAAAGTAGCTTCAAATGATTTTATTAATTTAGTTGCTGTAGTAAAGCATACAGGTTTAATCTGATTCTTAGTTTTATATTTATGCAGCAAAGGTCCAGCATAGCCTCGAGTAACAGTCAGTCTTCTTACACAGATGGTGTGAGAATGGAAGAAATTGTTGAGGGCACTGTTGGTGCTCTACACATTCTAGCCAGAGAAGCTCATAACCGTGCTATTATCAGAGGGTTACAGGTCATCCCTGTTTTTGTTCAGGTAGAAATTCAGGATTTGCATTGGGTGTTGATAGTAATAGGTCTAGTTTGTTCTGTTTTAAATTCGTGATAAAAAGTTGTTTATTTCATTGGTAGATACCTTATTCTTTGGCATTAAAAGTTTGTTGGATGATTTATAAATTAATAAGGTACAAGTAAGAACTTAATATATAGTCTTATTTGTATGTAAAAAAAAAGTAGGTTAAACATAATGTTAATATACATGCTGATTACTAAAAGTAAATGCTAAAATTTTACAATTTTTGAACAAATGAAACTATTGTGCTTTGTCACATTGGGTAATTACCCAGTTTTAAATCTTGTATAACAGCTAGATTTAATCTCTTGAAAGACAAACTGAAATTAAAGGAATGAAGCAAACATGTTGCATGTAATAAGTAGGCATTACTTATAGCATGAAATTTATATTGGTTGTCAACGTTATAAAAGTGATTGTGTTATTAAAGAACTTGTGTTCTTATAGTTGATGTACAGTGAAATAGAAAATGTTCAGAGAGTTGGAGCTGGAGTTTTGTGTGAATTAGCTACAGACAAGGAAGGAGCAGAGATGATAGAAGCTGAAGGAGCTACTGCCCCACTTACAGAATTACTCCATTCTCGTAATGAAGGAGTTGGTATGTCGGACTTTAAGGGTGGATATTATATTCCTTGTATAAGATGAGGCAGCTACTGTGTGGTATACTATATAAATGTTTCAAAAGTTAATGGTTCTAATGTATGAGACTTTGATTGGGAGAATAAACTCATGAATACCAATTTTTAGGACAGAAGATTATTAAATAAATTTTAAAATGCAATATTGTGCACTTCAGCTGATTTTGAGAAATATGGTAAATTTTGCACTGGTTGGACATCTATATTAACTTTCAAAATGGGCTAGGATGATTAGACGAACCATTTGAACTTGCATAAAGTCTTTATGGAGTTGGTTCTACTAACTTTCAGTTGAGTTTGTTAGTCTTCAGTAAACATAAGTCTTTCACCCACAAAAAATCGTATTTTTTGTAAAGTATTTTAAATAAATGGAAAAAATGATTTGTCTGTGACTGTATCAAGCATTTGTATTAAATAGTGCAAAGTGATTTTCATGCAGAGATTGACGATGAAGAGCTATTTGTCTTAAGTTAGATGTTCATGTGTAAAGAACAACTGTAGGCTATATTTAATATTTTATAAATCATTCTGATAATAGTTTGGTCTATTGCAGCTACTTATGCTGCAGCAGTGTTGTTCAGGATGTCAGAAGACAAACCACAAGATTATAAAAAGAGACTCTCAATGGAACTGACCAATTCTATCTTCAGAGAAGAAAGTGCACCTTGGGGTGGAACAGTAAGTTGACTTAAGTTTTATTGTGTACAACTTCATAGTATGATACCTGGAAGAATTGGGAAAGATATGTAATTTAAAAACCATTAAAGAAGCATTAAACAACTAATTTTATAATACTGTGTTCATTTTTTAGTTTTCTTATTTTATAGAATACTATCATCACAACAATACAGACGACTGTTAAGTTTATGTGCAGAAAATAATTGCAGTTATCAAAATCTGGAGTGCTTTAAATACTGTCATACACTGTGAAGTTTTAGTTTGAGTGTTTTGTTATTTTCAAAGGCAGCAGATATTGATATGAGCATGCTTGGTCCAGAGGAAGCATATCACAATCAAATATATCAAGGTAGCCAAGGTCCACCAAGTGTCCATTCTGTTGGTGGTCGACATAATCCTTATGCTCAGCAAGGTGAGACTTCAATTTTTGAAAAGTATAGGCTTTTGTTTATTTTATTTCAGCTATATAAAAGTTGAAAAATTTCACCCATTTTATCAAATCAAATTTGAGTTAAAAATTTTGTGATTAATCCTACTATGACTGATGTGCAAGCTTTGAGGACACATCAAATTTCAGTGTTTAATTAAAAATGCATTTTTTTTTTGACTCCGTGTTTTAGAATTGAAATCTTAAGAATTATGTAAAATGTATTTTGTGTATTCAATTTTTCTACTAGTGAGAAAGTGTAGGTTGAAATTTGCCAAGAAATTATTATCCATTGTTTCTCATCTTTTTATACCTCATTCTTTTTAAGTTATTCGTTGCAGCTTCAAATAACAAACATGTGAAAGTAGAATTTTAGATTTGCATTTTGTTTCTCACAGTTATCTAAAATTTTAATTCCATTACTATCATCAACTGAGCTAGACAATGAGTGAGATAAGATTCTGTGAAATGCTGTTTATATATACAGTATAATACTCTAAATGTTACCATTTAAATACTGAAAAACCAGCAAATAGGTTTAAAAGTTATAAAAAGTAAACTGCAAATATTTTTATTTCCACATTTTTCTTAATTGTAACTTAGTAAGATGTGTAAAGATATTTCAAATATAAAAAAATACAAACTTTACATGTGTTTTGATTTTCATGGGGTTTTACTAGTTTTTGGTATTACCTCTTTCAATTTTATAACAACTTTCTTGTTACCCTTTTGTGATGTCACGGGATATGGTTTAAACAATTTGATGTAGGTCCATTTTTTAAAAATGTTATGAAAAACAGGATTATAGATCAGTATAGACTAGATAGTGATTGTAGCATTACTTTGTGGTTTTGTTAATCCAAACTACGTAAATTTCCATGAGGTGAATAAAGGATTCTAATATAAAGGTTTTAACACTTAGTCATAGATCTGAGATTTTTTATTCTCTGTGTAGTTTTCATTGCTATTTATGTGTTAATTTACATCTTTTTAGAAGTAATGGAGATTGTGCATGAAAAGGTATCGAGTATGTTTATTTAGTTTGAGTGAGAACAAGTGACATCTTTTTTTTTTTCCTGATTATAATTTTTTAAAGTTGCTTTCATTCAAAGAGCACACAAGAATATTTTACTGCAAGCAAACTATAATATTAGGTATAAGCTGATTGCAGCTACAAATATTCTTCAAAATTTATTCCATGATGCTTGACAAAGGTAATTATAATATCATTTTAAAAGATAATTGGTAAATCTTTGTGAGTTTGCTAAAGTAGAAAATGAGGAGAAATACATTAATAAATATCCAACATCTTATGAGGAGAGCACATTTACTATAAAGTTATTAAAGTTCAAAAATCCAGATTTTTAGTTTATTTCTGTTTAATTTTTATGGAGTTTCATCATTCATGGGGCTTGATACTATCTTTATTTTGAGACAGTTACCCAATAATGCCCACAATGGCTAAAAGATGGTAAAAAAAAGTTGAATAGAAATAAACAATTTACTCAAAAGATGTATCCTTGGACATTTTTTATTTCAAATTGTGAACTTTCTGGTAGTGATAATAAAAATGAGATTTTGTGAAAAAGAAGGGAGAATTTTTATTTTTTCTTCTCTCCCAGAAAGTTTCACAATTTACAGAGTGATAGTAATTATAAATAAAATTATAATATTTGAGCATAAACTAAATACTATTCTGAAACTTTTCAACAACTTGGTTAATAGTTTTGAATATGAGCAGAGCATATTTAATATATTTAGATTTTTTTTAATATCTGATAAGATTGTTGCCAGAATCTTTGTGTAATATTTGTGTATATAAAATTGGTCAAACAAAAGTTATTATTGTTTTTTATAATTATTGATAAATGTAGAGGAGACTGAATTTCAAAATCTAATTATAGCTATAGCATTACAAGACATGCTTTTGTTTACTTTGTTGCTTTATCATCAGTTTTTAGGATTATATATATTGTTTGGTAATAAATTAATCCACAATGGACAAATTTTTGTAAACACTCAGTGTGTAGTAAGGTACATAGAGTTTGATCAAAGAAAAGATAGTTTCTATACAGAGCAGCAAATGTAAAAATGTGTTTGTTCAAACTTGTATATACAAACTTTTAACATCTTCAGATGGAAAGAAAAATTACAATTTTGTATTGTATTATCAGGGTTGTCGAGGTATTTATTTTGAGAAACAAATTCTTTGATTGTGTATTTGACTAATGCCTGTTTTTTCCATATTCTTTGTGCTTTCAAATCTGAGGATCATTGAATTGGTATGCGCTAATTTTTTATTATGCATTATTTCTGATGTATGTAACTAATTCACTTTTATGGACAATTTATATGATTGTTAAAATATTTTAAGAAAAAACTTTTTTGTCTTCTAAGAAATGTTTAGTTTTTTCTTTTTACAAAAATCTACTCAAACCTCGTCTATTAATAATACTTCAAAAATATATTATTTAATGATTGAGGGTTTCTGTGCAATGAGTTAAGTGTTTTCTGCTATTTATATTTTAGGATTAATATTGATCCTACTAATATGAGCTGGATGGGATCCACCCAACCTGTAACCATAAAAGTATTCACGAGATTATTTATACTATGGGTTTTAATAACGTACATGTATCTTTATAAAATTTTGCAGTTTATTAGTAGTAAACATTACATATGCAAAATATAAGATTTTCTTATTAAGTTTGAAGTTTTTATTGTCTTTTTTTTCAAATTTCATATGTTAAGTCTATAACTTCCAGATAACTGTCAAATCTTTTTATAGAATTAAAAACTTTTATCTGTTATTTTCACCACTGCTTCCCTGTACAAGTTGAGTTTGACCAATGTTGTAACCACCGTATAAAATTGGGAAAGAAGTATAAATTATGCTTTTTTATTCTAGAATGATTACAAATTATAATGCAAGCATAAATGTTTACTGTAAATAACTTGGGTCTTCTGACATCACATACACACACACTTTTCAGTTGTGCCTGCACAAACCATTTCCAAAAACTGAAATAGGTGGGTGGGGTCACTGTTTTTTTCTGTTTATATTCTTTTAAATTGAAATTGGTTGTTATTTTAATTTCTAAAAGAAGTGCACATCACTGAGACAAGGGAGCAAGCAATAAATTGCTGCTTCATAGAAATGTAAGGCACCAAATACTTAAGTATTTGCAAGTGTAAATATTCTGTCACTGCATTATACAAAATGTTACTTGCTTTGTGTTAGGGCTATTGTGACTCCCATACAATTGCATATTTGAAGGAGCTTATAGGATATGCAGTTTTACTTTCTAAAGCCACATTTATCTCTGGTTTTGGAAAATTGTAGGTATTGCTAAAAATATCTGCTTGTTAAAGGAACGATGTATGGGTTGTATTGTATTGCTTTATTTTAGCAAACTATATTTTAGTAAGTTTCATTGTTTTTTTGTAATGTATTAAGTGCTTTATGTAAAAAAAAGATTGAAGTGAAACATTTTTTTAAAATCCTTTTATGTAGCAAGAATGTAACAAATTTTCTGTGTTTAGGTTTTGATTCACAGGTCCCTATTGATTCCATGCAAGGGCTGGATCTTGGTGGTGGCACTGGGTATGCACCAATGGATACAGAGATGGATTTAGGATCACCAGATGACTTGAACTTTGATAATTTAGAGTCAACTTTGCCCCACCCCCCTTCTCAACAAGATGGCAGTGCCCAGTTGACTGCTTGGTATGACACTGATCTCTGAGTTATTGGGAAGTGAAAGTTGTGTTTAATAGGAAGGCAGCTAGTTGTGGGTTACTTCTATCATTCCTTCTTTCAGAGTGCATTTTGTAGAAAGGTTGTGTTCTGGGGTTTTGATAATAGGTGATAGTAAATTAAATTCAAAACAGCTGGAATTTATTAATTGTAAGAAAGATTACATGTTTAAATTGTTTCTTGAACAAGTATAAAGACATTAGTATCGTCTGAAGAAATTCTGTTTTAATAATAAAACTTATATTAAAATAACATAAATACTTACAAGTACATGTGGTTGAACTTTATTTTGTAGTTTGTTGTTTTGTTTTGTTTTTTTTGCTTCAGTTACCAGTTTGATCTCTTGCACAAGTCTTAGACAGTTTGCTACTTTCTCTCAAGTAGTGACATCACGTAAGTAACTAAGCATTTGGAGACATTTTTAACGTTTGTTACATTCAGTTGAATGAAATTGTGCATTTTAGTGTATGCATTGTTCAGTTAATCTGCATGGACTTGACATTTGGAAACAATATGCATTCAGTGTAGGTGCTGTGTCCTTCATGAGAGTCAGTTCAAAACTGTGTTAACGATTTTGACACTTGTGCAAAAGTTTAGAGGCATTAAAATTTACAATGTATTACATCAAAATTACAAAATGCAGTTCCCCTCCCTCTAATATTTAATAATGAAATTTTCTTCATTTAATTGTTTGAGGGTTTTTAATTTATTACTACTGTTATTTTTGTCAAAAGGAATACTGAAATAAACTTCCCATGTCAATCAAATATCATTTTGTTTGTTCTAATTGTATCAACATTGCAGGGCAGTTTTTGGAAGTGTTGAGTCATACGTAGATGGAAATATTTAAATTTATTAACATATTGAGTAATGATGGTCCAGTCTGTTTAAAACTAGGAATTTGTTCCTGTAGTGTGCAATTCATGATATGTTGATTTTTCAAGTATTGCTTATGTATGTGTTATGTATTTTATATATATGAGAGTTTAGAAAAGAGGAATATATTCCTCTTTTCTAAAGTGGGTTTTATTACATAGTTTTTACACTATCTGCTCTTCATTACTAAAAGAATCAGTTTCATTTTTACATGTTATTTAATCCAGGAGACAAGTTGTTCTATTTTATGTTTTTGTATAATAAAATTTATTTATGGACTGCAAACAAGCTTAGCCTGGAATTTTCATGTGTTTTATACATATATAAATATTCATGAAGATAGATAAAAAAAAATCAAAAAAATCACTACAACTTCCATTTAGTTGTAAGAGTTTAAAATAATTTGGTGTTTTTATATAAAAGGGCTCTTGCCATTATGATAGAACCTATTGTTTTAATATTCATGAAAAGTTTCAAGTTTTACTTAATTTTTCTTTTTTTATTTTTATTACTTTCATTTTCATGTGAGTGAATAACTGTACATTTAAATTAATGAAAGAGATTAATTTATATGTACTTTTGAGAATCCACATTTAGTTTTGGTTGGTTGGTTTTTTCTTCAAACCTGTAACTCTGGTAGTTATAGAATAGGTTATATTGCTTGCAGACACTAAGTCTTAATGGGAGTATGGGAAAAAAAAGGTGCAACTTGTATCAGTGTATTGACCAACTTGAAGAAATTCAAGATGGTTGGAAATGCTTGTGATCTACAAGTGTTGGTGATAAAACAGCATGCACATGTAATAATTTACTGTAGTTTCAGAGAATAATTTGTCTCCTGTGATAAAGGTCTTTATTATTAAATTGTCCTTTAATTTGATATGGAATAATTATTTCGTGGAGTTTTTTTAATCAGAATATCTCATTGTCACATGTGTTGTTTCTATTATGTATCAGTTGTTGTGGGTAGATATTTGTAATAAAGTGCTTCCATATTGACTTGTTTCCTACTTTTTTTCTGAATGGTGCTAGAGTATTATACATTTGAACTTATTTCAAGGTAAAAATAAAGTGAACTTTTAAATCCAAATGCATGTTTTACTTTAGTTTGAAATTGTCCTAGTAAATAAAAACGATACATGTTTTTTGTCTCTCAAAACCCTTTGAAATTTAATAATTTCATAAAGTACCTATGGTACATTGTGTTTTCTTAAGTTAAAAATTTATTTTAATGAAATAAAACGTGTTTTAAAAACGTAATTTAGAAGTTATGTACAGAACCTATTAAATTTTAACAGTTTTAATGAAAATTAATGGTGTATATAGCGTCTATACCACTACTAAATATTTCTTATCCCAGTGTACCGGATTAATCTTGGTACTGAGTGAAAGACCTTGTTGGCACTAGATTTTGCCAATATAGTGTGATTGATAAGTTATAATGTTTTTTGCTTTCACTCATGGGTTATTAGAACCTTAACGTATTATCATTTGCTATATGTGTTTTATGAACAAACGTGTGATTTTTTCCACTTAAAATTAAAAATGCTAACGTTTCTAATGTTGAAATCATAATGCTCTTCATCTCCAGAAAGTTTTACCAAAATAAACTCTTTAGAAATATGCAGCTGTTTGATCCTTTGTTATCACAATGTTAATAAATCTTGTAATCCAGTAATAGATACACCAACTTAAACATGGTTCATTGTTTTGTGTACCAATAACACGAAATTAAACTGAATGTCATGTATTTACAAGTAAAAAGCTCATAATTCACTGAAGTATTAATTAAGAAGACGAATTACCTGAAACAATACAAAATTTGCGTGGTGTATGATTGTATTGAAAAAAGAAACATGACATCAATGACAGTCGACCAGAACAATTTGAAATATAAACATTTTTCTTACTTCATAAACACACACGTGTTATTAAATTATAGTCATAAGCACTGTAAAGAATTGTTTTTAAAATTATTTTACTTGGTGTGTTTTTTATTTTTTGGGAAAAAATAGTTATATTTAACGTACGATATTCGAAGGGAATAAAGACTAATAAAGTGATGTAAAAAATTGTGTCGTATTAATGTAAAACTGTATTTTATTCAAATATATTTTTCGTGTTTAAAACTTAAACTTATTTTTGTTATCTCATGATGAAAACTTTACCGAATAGGGCCAGAAATTGCTTAGCACTTACAATACTTCGTGAGTTCTTGAAGTTTGATGTTGACATGTTATCTGAGAGATAGAGAGGGCATACCAGATAGTTACACAAGCATAGCGACAGTGGATGCTGTATCATCAAATCTAATTGTGCACACGTTAGAGAAATTCTATTTTAAACCATGCCTGTAGAACGGACTGCACGCTTAAAAGGTGCTGAGCTAGCGAGTTCGTCAACGTGGGAGAAGCTAGTATGGAATTGTGCAATTAGTTACTGTGGTTTTAATTATTTGGGAATAAACGTAACGGCGATTCAGAAGCTGACCGTAAGCGTGTTCAGTGTGTGACGTCAATCTTCTCGTGCAAGGTAAGTTGAAGTAGCAATGAAGAGGTTTTTTAACTGATTGCCAAGTGTAGATTCAGTACAGCTGTCGGGTACTTGGCACAGGCTGCCTCATTTTATAGTAGTTTTTAGGGGAGGTAGAGAATGCATCATTGTTCAAGCAGCAGTGGGCTGTTAATAGTTAAATTGATAACTGTGCAACAATGAAACTATCAAACGATTCCATGGAATCAGTTGCTCGATGAAAATATTTGACCTGTTAGTCATTTTTAAGTAAATACTTCAGAAAGTCTTACCAAAAGTTAGTAGAATGAACTAGAGTAGTGACTATTTTTATTTAATTTGTGTAATGACGATATTACTTGTTACCAAGAAAGTCGTGTCCTCAAACAAGTTGTGCATAAAGTTTAAAGAATGTATAGAAAAAAAATCTATGGGGCTTATATCTACTACTGCGATGGAAATTCAAAATTTTATAAAAAATACGCGTAAAAATAGAACATTTATTAAAGTTTGGAAAATGAGTTTTACCCCCGTTTTGATGCAATTTAAGTTGAAGGTTTGATAACTTCTTAGTGGTGTTCCCTGGCTGTTTAATTACAGTACTTAGAGCTAACTGGCAATATTCTGAAGTCTAGACTTGTTTGTTGGCGAAATGTCAATTTCGCATGTACTTTGATCTAGGCTTGAAACTTTGTTTTTTATCACTTAAACATTTTCGTTATTATTTTTAGTTTTATATTGTTGTTTTCTCGTGTTTGGTTTTTTATGAAATAGATTCAACCGAAAATTTTCAGGTTTTACTCTCTACATGAATGAATATCGTATCAAATAATCGCATGAAAAGTGTTTATAACTAGGGTTGTAACTTGAAAACTTAATGGAACACGAAAAAAGGTGAATAACCACTTTGTGTTCAATATCGATTGTGGTTCGTGTGTTAAACTAGGAAATTTTTTTTCCAAACTGCAAGATTTCAAACCTGTTTTAAAATAAACGATTTTTTGTTGTCGCCGCTTTACGGTGGCTACTGAAGTTTAATGTGTTGAGTATGGTATAATTTATATTTGATAACTTTCTATAAAGATAAATAATAAAAATGCCCTATTAAATTCGTTTCAAGAGCATCACATTTTAACTACTGATGAATTACAGATGATTATAGCCATCGAGTATCTTTAACAGAAATAAGAAATCCATGGTGAGGGATAGAGAATGTTAATCCAATAAGTCGTGACTTGCGTCCAGTTGCTGAAACAAAATTATTCGCTCTTTTGGGCCATGGGTACGTTATAGGAAAACAGGGTTAGATCTCGCTATTCTGTTGCATCTTATTTATAATTGAAAATCAAGAACGGCTGTGCGCGGATATATCGTGTATCATTTATAGAGGGTGGCCCATACGTCCCTACCTATCCACATGTTATGTTGTATTAAATTACGTATGTGTTATTAATTTGTTTTTCAGAGAAATATGGCCGATGTAAGCCCATTTACACTTGAAAAGCGTATTGTGACAACCACGTGGGTACATAAGCGCATAATATGCAGCGAGAATGAAGGACAACACACAGATACGCTGGATACATAAGATATATGGATCGGTAGGGACTTACGGGTCACCATGTATTCGCCAATTGTTAAAGTTGAGTTACTTATAGTAAATATAGTGTGTGTTGGGCTGAGGATTCATCTGTGACTTGTTTGCGGTAGATTCGAATGAAAATTTGAATAGTTGTCACTTTGTTTTTAAAGTAGTGTATATATTTGAAACTAGTTAAACGTATGTAAAACAACTTGTGTACTTTATAAATGACCATAGGTATATCGTGGATACTACATAGTTTTCTTCTTGTCAAAAGTATACTTAGGCCTATTCAATTGAATTAGAATTTCAGTTGACAAGCTGTTGTTTTCTATATTACTATCGCCAAATTATCCGAGCATAGTTCATTTACTTTTAATTAAGTTACCGCAGTTATGTCCTACTTTTCTGAAACCGTTTGCTCCTTTTTCTTATTTAGGTCTATATCTAATAAAAGTCAACTTTTTGTCGAGGTCGACACAGAATTAGTTACTTTGACGAAGTGAATCCTCTGACATATGTCAACTGTTAGGTTTTTCTACTCTGTTCGTGTATGTCTTTCACGCCGCTTTAGTTTGTGTCTCGTCCGCAATGTTTTTTTCCCGATCATCTCGCACTGTTGATATATTTATTGCTTAATCGTCTGTTCGTTATATTCTCTACATCAATAAGTTACAAACACAACTTCCAATAATCGTCTCCCTTTACTCTCTTATAATAAAACCAACTAAACAGTCATGAAATATTTGTTTCAAAAATAAAATAATTACTAATATCTACACTAAATTTTTATATTATGGTATGTAGTTTTGCGCGAAAACCATTTCTCGTGAGCTGGTCTCTTTCTCAGAAATTCAACTAGGGTGTAAAATATCGTAAATTAACACTTACATGCTCTCAACTGACTCTGATCTGTTCTTGGTGTGACCAAAGCCGTCCGCAAGTCTGCGGTTTCTCAGTGACCGAAAAAACTGTCAGTTCACTACTTTTATTTACACTTAGACTAAAATCTATACACGAAATACAAGAAACAGAAATGCCTTCCTCTGCTTATACCCTACTGATGGTTTTAACACAAATGTTCCAAAAAATGTCACGACCAAAACTTAAAAACAAAACACCATGAAGTTTAGGTTGTTTTCTATATTCTGTCAGGATGTTGATGTATATACTGAAGGTATAATTATAGAAAGATATTATAGATGTTTATTGCTTGAAAGCAAACATTACAAAACTGCTGAATTAATTTAAGCCGACTTTTGTAGAAGATTCGTGTGCACTTGATGCAGTAAGCTTCTCTCCATTGTTAGTTACATTACTCCGTTCATTGAAGAGGCATTTGGTTCCAGTATAAATAAAACGATACTTAAACGACTAGGCAGTGAAGATGGGCGTAGTTTAAATGGTATTGTGTAAAAGAGCGGAAAGTAAGGTCTGATACGTGATGCTACTGAACAGAATGTCAGTTTCTCTATTAAATTGTTGTGCTAGTTAACTGCCACCTTTATGACTAGTAATTCAAAATTAAGGACGACTGTACCGGAACCTTATCGGTCTGATCTGTGTCGTTAACAATTTGCGTATAAAGTGTCGTTCAGTTAAATATACCAGGCGGTGTTTATAAATGGTTCCTTGTCCGATTAAACTTTACGGTTTTTGTCCAAAAACTCTTAGTATTTATTTTTCAACCATTCAATTTTTTTTTCTATTTCTCTGTCTTAGAAATGATTAATATTGAAGTTTTATAAATGTAATTAAAGTTAATCCATTTAGATAATTTTAAAGTTAATCTTATTTTATCATTTCAGTGTGTCATAATAGCCAGTCTTTATAAAATATAGTTTAATTTGATTTCACTTTTAGCAGGTTATTTTAGTTATTTTGAAATGTTGAGGAAATATGTTGCGTTAGCTCACATTTATGTATTTTTTTCTTTCGATACCCGTGGTGGGCAGAGCACAGATAGCCCATTGTGAAGCTTTGTGCTTAATTCAAAACAACAACAATGTATTTTTTTCTTATAGCAGAGCCACATCGGGCTATCTGCTGAGCCCATCGAGGGAAATCGAACCCCTGATTTTAACGTTGTAAATCCGTAGACTTACCGCTGTACTAGCGGGATGTGAGCTCATATGTAAAACAAACTTTCTTTTCGTATTTATCTGTTTTGCTTCCCGCTAATATAGCGGTAAGTCTACGGATTTACAACGCAAAAATCAGGAATTCGATAGCCCAATGTGGCTTTGCTATAAAACAAACAAACAAACAGTAATTATCTGTTTTAGAGATGTTTGAGAACTATGGTGTGTATGAAATAAAAACATGAAAATAATTCACCACTGATGATTATTTCCATTTTTCCTGATGTCAAATATTAAAAAAACAAAAACAACCAAGGATGGAATAATGCGGACATGTTTTAAAATTCCATGATAAACTCTTGGGAGATTTTCTAGTTTTTAATGTGTACGTGGCATTTTCTTTCACGTTATTCAAGAGAAACAAAAAAACTAGCTCTTTGCCAAGAAATCTGTCATCCAAAGATATATTTAACTTTTCATTTCTCTACGCTTGCTTTCATCCCTCACTAAAAGTCCCGGTTATTTTATTAGTGAACATCCTCTGCATGCCCTACGCATCTTTTGAACACTTCCTACAATTTCAACGTAAGTTAGGTTAGTGATTATCCTGTTAAAGTATTACGATTATCTGGAATTTTACTTCGTGCATTTCTTTCAATCAAAAGTAAACAAACCAGAAGTTCCTATTAAAACAAGAAAATATCAATCAGTAGGTACAATATACGAATATCTTTATTTCGATAAAAAGTGATTTTAACTACTGGAATGTGAAATATATTTTAATAAAAAAACTAATTCTCACAATAGATTTCAAAGTTAAAATAGTATGGTTTATTTGAATGAAGGCTTTTTTGTACTTGGGTCGTTTAATATTACGTATATTTTAAGAATTTACAAAAGTAAAATCGTAAGTGATATTAAATTAACCTGACCTCTAAATATATAAAATGCCGTGCATACAGTTTCAGTGTTGTTGTTTTTTACTTTTAAAACATTGAATCCTAGGACTTGTGGTCCTATTGCAGCAAAAACTTTGAGGTAGTGGATGAAATATATTCATCAAAAAAAGAAACGCTACAGGGATATTTTGTTTATTTTAAAGAGAAATATATGTAATAACGTTACAAGCTCAGATTATGTGATGTTACACGTGTTAAAGCACTGATTGTCAGACCAAAGTGACAATAAAAGTTGTGCACTTTGAAAACGGATGAAAACATCGGATTTTTCGCCAAAAGCATTCGTGTCCAATAAATTTGTTTCAGAGATCTGCAAGTGCAACATGTGCAAAATCCCTATAAAATGAAGGGTTCTCGATTTCCATAGCTCAGTGTTACGCCACCGATACGCAATACAGTTATGCCAAGACTGACAGAAGCACAACGCAACAACGCCATTGGTCGCTTTGAAGCAAGCGAATCTCGATCAGATGTTGCCAGAGCTGTGAATGTCCACCCAAGCACCATCACAAGGCTATGGAATCGTCACCAACAACATGAATCAACTCGTGACCGTCCACGATCTGGCAGACCTTTGTGACCACGTCCGCACAAGATCGCTACATCCGGTTACGTCACCTTCGGGATAGGACCACCACTGCGACGTCTACTGCCTCAACCATACCAGAGCTGCGTAGGATTTCCGATCAGACCGTACGCAACCATCTACGAGATGCAGGAATCCGACCTCGACGTACAGTCAGAGACGTCATCCTCACCCAGCAACATCGTCATGCACGGTTGCAGTGGACTCGGGCACATCGGGTATGGCCTCATCGACGATGGAGGCATGTTTGGTTCAGCGATGAATTAAGTTTTATGCTTCGTAGGCCGGATGGAAGGACCCGTGTTTACCATCGCCGAGGTGAACGTTTTGCAGCAAACTGTGTGCAGGAAGTTGACATATTTGCTGGTGGCAGCGTCATGGTGTGGTCTGCCATCGCTTACATTGCCAGAACAGACCTTTTACACATTCGAGGTAATCTTACGGCTCAACGATACGTCAACGAGATTCTTAGGCCCCATGTGCAACCCATCATGGTGAACGTCAACGACGTTTTACAACATGACAACACCCGTCCTCACACAGCCCGACTCACCACTGTCTTCTTGAGACATCACAACATCAACGTTCTTCCCTGGCCTTCCAGATCACCAGATTTAAACCCATCAAACATCTTTGGGACGAGTTGAATCGACGTCTGCGACGGTGACAATTTCAACCGCAGACTCTACTTCAGCTTTGCAGGCTGAGTGGACAGCCATTCCATAGGATGTGATTCGTCATCTCATCGCTTTCATGGGCAGGAGATGCCAAGTAGTTATTGATGCACACGGGGGGCATACTCGTTATTGATTCTGAGTGACTTTGGATGTTCAGCAGTGAATGTGCAAAGTTTCACGCATGTCATACAAAACTACCCGGAATAAACTTGTTAACAATTTGTCTCAACTTTTGCCTTTTGCGTTTCTTTTTTTTTTAAGAGTATATATTAAGAGTCAAATTCTACTATGCTGTCAGGCAAGAGTAGACGGTGTGTGCTGTTGGCTATGTGCCGTCCTTGTATTCTCACTTCAGGGTTATAGACAGTTATGCGCAGATTTAGCCTTTTTTACTGTATAGCGTAAAAAAAATTCTAAATAAAGGAACAATCGAAAATATTTTAACAGCGATTTTTTTAAGTAGTGACGAAAAATTGGTGGAATCTATTCCTGCTAATAAGTTTAATTTTACCAACGTTACATCAATGAAATTTAAGTAACTTGGATTAGTTTGTAAAAAAAATAACACACCGTGTAAATTTTTTCATTACAACAGCCTTTAATCAAAGAAAATGTTCATGCTTAAGGTAACATTTGAAACTGAATTTATATTTTATCTGAAAGCATTGTTTACACTAATAAATCTAACAGAAATTCCTGTGCTTCGTTTCTTTTTAAGAATAATTTCCTCTCTCATTTAACAGTTAAACCATTAGGCCAACGCACAGTAACAAACTGTAAGTTTAACATCTTTTCGAGGCTGTTACAATAATCGTTTCTATACATCTAAATAATTAACACACACTAAACAATACTGAAATGAATAAACAATAAACAGGTTTTACACAATAGTACCATTTATTTAACTTTTTCTTACCCAAGTCATAATAATAAAAAAACGTGTAACATAATATATCCGTCACTTATATCAAGTGCACTTAACTTAAAAAACAAAAAACGTCTTGGTATTATATATTCCACCGAAAGAACCGCTGATAAAATTAATGGATTCTTAAAGCCATGTTACCAATGGGCTGCTTTTACAGAATAATCACTCTTCGCCATAGGCATTAATGATAGTTTATTGTTCCCGTTTACTTAGCCGTTTGAAAGACTTTAAGTTTGTTTTGTCAATAATTAATTTCTTGCTCCATAAGGCTAATCCAGCTATTTTCGAAATCGTCTGATGCATTAAAGATGATGATCAATGGTATTTGGGTATTTTGCCCTGGAGGGTTAGGTTCTCTTTGACCTCTTCCTCCTTCATGAACTTATTTTTCCTAACTGTTTGTATGTTAGGTCCTTCTCAGGGCAATGTCCATTTATAGTCTTTTATTCTGTTTTGAATGTTTATATAATTCACAGTAGGTCAAGTTAGCTGGTGGCTATTTTGTTTTTAAATACATAAATATGTAAACTATAAATATAATATTTAAGGTTTATATACATACATATTTTACTTTAATTTATTTATCTTTATATTTAAAATATATGTTAATTGGGGAGAGATATTTAGGATTTTCTTCATCATGTATGAGGTACCTGTCTAGTTCGCATAGTAAATCATTTTTCATCCAATTTTTATTAAAGTACCTAATTGTAATATGTAGGAGTCTATCTGATATGGTAAGCATGTTCGAGTATTTATGAATGAATTTGATTATATTGATCTCGGGACTCTGTATGCAGTTGTGAGAAGTGCGTTTTGGATTGTTTGTAGTTTAGCTTTGATTGTTTTATAACTTACAGTTATTCATGCTGGAGCTGCATAGTCTATTACAGGTCTGATATATGTTTTGTATATTTTCAATATGTTATCTGTAGATGCTCCACTGTTTTTACCAGTTAGACTCCTTACATAGTTGGTTCTTCGCCAGATTTTATTTTTAATTTCGTTGACATGATTGATCCAAGTTAATTTTAAATCATAAGTCAGACCTAAAAATTTTGCTGATTGAGCAATCTGGAGTAGAGTGCCATTCATATATATTTCTAACTGTTGTTTTTTGTGTTTTATCGATTTCGTAAAGACTACGAGCTGTGTTTATTTTAATTCTATATTTTTCACAGTATTCACTAATTCTGTTTAATTGTGGTTGTGTAGCTGCTATCATGGGTGTTGCGGCGCTTTTCCAGATTGCCACATCATCTGCAAACTGTGATAAGAATCCATGATTTGGATCCTTCAGTGGCATATTGTTTACATACATGATGAAGAGTATAGGGCTAACCACCCCTCCCTGTGGGACACCAGCTAGAGGAGTAAAGTATTCGGAAAAAGTTCCTTGTACGTTTACTCTACATTTTCTGTTTTCCAGAAAGTTAGATAACCAGCGAATAATTCCTCGCGGTAGTTCCATTTCATTCATTCGGAACCTTAGACCATCGTGCCAAACGGTGTCGAATGCTTTCTCGATATCGAGGAAATAAGCGACTGTACATTCTTTTTTGTTGAAACTATCTATTATGGTTTCTGTTAATCTTATTAAATGGTCTGTCGTTTGTCTAAATTTTTTGAATCCATTCTGTTCTTCTGGTAATTTTGATGTTATCTCCAAGAATGTGGAGAGTCTATTACTTATTATTCTTTCAAGAATTTTGCCTACACAGCTGGTCTGGCTGATTGGTCGGTAGCTATTTGGTTTATTCGCTGGCTTTCCTTCCTTATGGAACATTAAAATATTTGCTAGCTTCCAAGAAACTGGGATATATCCTGAGGATAGCGATAAGTTAAATAGAGAATTTAAATGGTCAAACAATTTCGGAGTGCCGTTTTTTAGGAGAATAGCTTGTATTTCATCTTCTCCTGGTGCTTTGTTTTTGGTGTTTTTTATTGCTTCTAGTATTTCATGTTGGGATATTTCCTTTGTTAGTAATGTGCTTTCAAAATCAGTGTTAGAACTTGTATTTGTATCAG
The DNA here is from genome assembly GCA_011833715.1 of Carcinoscorpius rotundicauda. Classification (NCBI taxonomy): domain Eukaryota; kingdom Metazoa; phylum Arthropoda; class Merostomata; order Xiphosura; family Limulidae; genus Carcinoscorpius; species Carcinoscorpius rotundicauda. The sequence continues at coordinate 19,059,822 of CM022402.1, read as the reverse complement.
TTATGTTTACTGGAAATATTGGTTCATATTGATGTTTATTATTTGCTATGTGATTAGTGACTTTATTGTATAAGTTGTATTCATATCTGGATCTGTGTGAGTTTTAAATGTATTTTGGAGTTGATCCTTGAAAGCTTCGGCTATTTCTTTATTTGTACGTGCAATGGTGTTATTATGTTATTATTATCATCAATAAATTTTATTAATTTTCTACCATTTGAATTAGAACTTCGGCATCCAAATGAAACATTTTTACTATTTAAATCTCCTATGACTATGGTGTTTTGATTGTGGGAAAAGATGTTATTTAGTAAAGTTGTATCTAATTGTTTATTGGGTGAGCAGTAAATTCCTGCTACGGTTATTTTAGTTTTATTTGATTGGAGGATATCTACAGTAACATGTTCATTGTTACTGTTTAATTCTATTTCTTCTACAGATAAATCTACTTTATGAAGCAGCATAATGCCTCTGTTTTCATCATTTTTATTTTTCCTGTCTTTTCTAATTATTGAGTAATAAGGTATTTTAAATCTATTATTATTATATGTTAAAGTTTCACTTATTATTATAATCTGGGGGTTTAATTCTTCTATTAGGTCTTCGATCTCATGTTTCTTGGAAGCTATTGCACCTTGGATGTTGATATACACTACTGTGAACATTGAGCTGTGAGCATGTAACCTGTTAGTGTAGTTATTATGTATGGTATATGAGGTGTGACGTGTTTTATGGTAATTGTTATCAGTAGTTCTATAAAATTAGTTGTCTGGTTTGGTTTGGTGTATTCTGTTATAAACTCTGTTATTACATTTTTAAACACTGTTGAAAACAGGCTTGTTTTATCTGTTGTGTTACTATTGGTTTCTTGTATGGTTGTGTTGTTTTCTTTTGGTTTTTGTGTTAATGTGTTTTTGTTCTGCGTATTAGTCTTCTGTACTTGTTGTTTATGTGGTTCTTTTCCTTTTAACATTTAACATGGTAAGCATGTTCGAGTATTTATGAATGAATTTGATTATATTGATCTCGGGACTCTGTATGCAGTTGTGAGAAGTGCGTTTTGGATTGTTTGTAGTTTAGCTTTGATTGTTTTATAACTTACAGTTATTCATGCTGGAGCTGCATAGTCTATTACTGGTCTAATATATGTTTTGTATATTTTCAAAATATTATCTGTAGATGCTTCACTGTTTTTACCAGTTAGACTCCTTACATAGTTGGTTCTTCGCCAAATTTTATTTTTAATATCGTTGACATGATTGATCCAAGTTAATTTTGAATCATAAGTCAGACCTAAAAATTTTTCTGATTGGGCAAAAAAGAAAGACGATTTGTTTGTTCGTTTTGAATTTCGCGCAAAGAAAAAAAGACGAATGAAGTAAAGACTAAATATCTAATAAAGAAAAGTTTATTTAACATTGAAAATAAACTAATGGAGTTGCCTATCTAGAATTTTAAATTTGTAAATTCTGCAAATGAGATTCTCAAGAAAAGAAATGTCACAAATTCACAAACGTATGCATTCTGAATACTAGAATTGTGTATGAAGTAAAACAATGATTTTACGTAGCTCTGTTTTTAAGCCTGAATGAAAGAAATAAATTAATGTATAAAATTATACATGGACTTTTATTTGAAAGCTTTTGTCCCTTTTACCAGTGTCTTTATCGAGTAGCAACAAAATTATTACAGTCTGATCTTTTCTTTGTAACTGTATGTTTTTCAAAGTTTTATTACAATTACAGTGCATCCTAAATGTTAAGTAATTTGCATTTGTTTTTTATTTCTTTATTTTTTTTTCGAATAAGCTGAAAATTGTGCGGTATGTATTTACTTTGCGATTACTATTGCGTAAGTAGAAAATAATTTATAGAAAAAATTAAGACAATTGTAGCCGCAGGAAAAGTTACCTGTCATACCCTCGTATATGCCAAAAGTACGTAATATAAACATACTTTTGAGATACTGTGTTCGTAAAGCACGTTATTTGGTAACATCTAAATTAATAGTAATAATGTATATATTTAGTTTAGCTTATTGTTAGTCTACGTTTAATAATAAAATAGTGAAATCCTTAATCCTTAATTTAGGCTTAGGCCTATGTAATTAATCTCGTTCCGCAAGTTGAGACGGAAAAATTGCAAGATATTCTTTGAAAAATGACGAGAGAAGATGAACATTAAGAAAAAAACGACCATTACACTCCAGATAAACATAAAATAATATATGCTTATTTGAACCAACATTTTGCTGTTGCGTCTTTTTCATAATTCAAAGGTCGCTAGTTCGAATCTCCGTCACCGTTTGGGACGTTACAATGTTACAGCCAATTGCACTATTCGTTGACAAAAGAGTAGACCAAGAGTTGGCAGCGGGGGGTGATTACTAGCTGCCTTCCCTCTAGTCTTGCACTGCTACATTAGAGATGGCTAGCGCAGATAGCCCTCGTGTAGCTTTGCACGAAATTAAAAAAAACAAACAAATGTACATCTGACAATGAATAAATTGTTGTTATTGCTCCATTGTTTTTCTACTCTTATAGTATAGCTATAATACTAATTATATAGCTATATAAACATGTGACATATATTACTTAAAATATATAAAAATAAGGAAAGCCATGATATGTTTTACGAAAACACACAAGTAGAAAATTGTTTGTTCGGAATTAAGCACAAAGCTACAAAGTGTACTCTGCCCAACACCGTCAGATGTCATGGAAGCAGAAAGGACACGTGCCATTCTACTTTGTTTGCTTGTTTTTGAATTTCGCGTAGAGATACACGAAGTCTGTTTGCGCTAGCCGCCACTATTTTAGCAGAAAGGGAAAGCACATAGCAATCGCCTCCCATCGCCAAATCTTGAGCAACTCTTTTGCAACACCCTAACCACTTGACCATGCCATGTACATGTTCTGAGAGAGAAAATGAAAATAAATATTAGACATTTAAATTGTATTTGGAATAATTAAATATAACTTTGAGTACTGAACAACGCAGGCAAACGTAGGATTTTATAACTATTTCATATAAGGAAAAAAATAGTCTTTCATAGTTACTTACATCACTTTGATATCAACCCCAGTTAACTCACGGTTTTGTTTATCGCTTTATTCATTTACCTGTGAATTTTATATAACAAATGTAAATGTTAGTTTCTTCTATTTCTCACTTTAAAAAATGCATATTGTCAAGAAAAACTTTAGTTCTGCATATCTGAAGACATAACTGGAGCTGCTACATTTGATGTAGGCCTAATAGCGGAACTTAATGTTTCACATGGCATTATGCACAAGCTTAAAATCAGCATTTGATGAAATATAGATTTTTGATACGTAATATAATTATTAGTAAAGTACTAACATATGTACAATAAAGCTATTAACAGAAGACAGAAATATGGCAAGGGTTAATAATTATTTTTGCACAATAACCATGCTACTTCCATTTTTCCAGATGGTTCTTGGACCTCCGTACTTTATTCAGCCACTACCACCGGAAGTTGATGTATCAAAAGGTGACAACATAACCCTTCTTGTTCAAGTCGCTGGAGTACCGCCCCCCCTTGTTTCGTGGTACAAGTGTGGAGATTTACTGAGTCACATGAATGATAGATACAAGATATACCACGATGCTTCTGGCTGGCACGAGCTAGTTTTGACTGATTTAACTGAAAAGGACGAGGGGGAGTACGAATGTAGGGCAGAGAATGAATATGGTTATGAGTCTTGTTTTACGGAGATATTTCTCTTCGATACAGGTATGTCAGTATGAACTTACTGGTCAGTATACACTACAGTGTGTGTGTATATATATATATCAAGGGAACTTAAATTTTACTCGTGAAATTGTATACAAATATCAATTTTCATTAAATGGATATTTTGCACTTTGTACTTTTCACCATATTTTATCTCACAAAAAGGAAAGCGCCCCCAGTGGTACAGTGGTATGTCTGCGGACTTATACCGCTAGAAACCAGGTTACGATACTCGTGGTGGGCAGAGCACAGATATCCCATTGTGTTGGTTTGTGCTTAAATTCAAACAAACAAAAATCAGAGAACCAGATACCTTATTAAGCAGAAATAAGTTAAATGAAACACACAGATAAAAATTTTCCAATCAAAAACACTAAAAATCGACTCGAATTTAGGAAAAAATTCAGAACCGAAAAATAGATGGGAGGCGCTAGACTTCGTAACTACAAAGTGTTTGTAAAGTCACTGTGTAGTTTTGTAATAATATTTTATTCATTTTATTTCAAGCCAGCAACTGATAGCGGTGTTTAGAAACAAAATAAGAAGGATACAGGCCTGTATTGATGCCAACGGGGATCACTTTCACCACTGTTTACAACTGTCATTCATATTTACCTCCTGTATTCTATATTGAAACGTGTCTGTTAATAAATATATAAATGCACAGTGACTTTCCAAACACCCTGTATAATCCACTAATGCATTCTAAAAATCGTCTTCTCCTGATTGAAAAAATATACTCATAAGTAGCATCTGTAAAATGCTTTGCCAGGAACGTAAACATAGAAAGGAAGGAGAATGCTTCGTCCGTGGCATTTGCAAATACTACTTAACATTGGAATTACATAAAGCTATATCTTTGTTTTACATTTCATAGAATTCAAATCTGAATAGCAGATTCAAGTAGTTTATTTCTACCAATCAGCGCTATCTGGGGCATAATATTTCAAAATTTGGTGCTACGCCTAGAGGGGGCGGTTTTTTGTGCTCGGAGGGAGGGGGGCTTAAAATTAACACGTTTAGGCGACTGTGGCTATGTTGGGAGGAAGAGGTCAACGAGAACCTGACTCTCCAGGGCAAAATACCCAGATACCATTGATCCATTGTGGTTATGTTTCTTATAAGACATTCTGTAATCCTGTGATTATTGCAGGAAATATCCACAACAGTGAGAGAACTCAACCGAAGGATCAGTGCATTTTACTTATTACAAGTTCTTTTCACTTTTATGACACTGCACGTTTATAGTTCTACTGACGTGTTCAACTAGCAACATTGATTATGGGTGTTTGGCTCTGATATGTGTTGGTATATTGCTTTGACCAGAAATCACTGAAAGTATGATATTACAATATGCTATGTGTGTTTTTTTTTAATTTCGCGCAAAGCTATATGAGGGCTATCTGTGCTAGCCGTCCCTAATTTAGTAGTGTAAGACTAAGAGGAAAGGCAGCTAGTCATCACCAACCACCGTCAACTCTTGGGCTACTCTTTTACCAACAAATAGTGGAATTGACCGTAACATTATAACGCCCCCACAACTGAAAGGGCGAATATGTTTGGTGCGACTCTCAGAGTACGAGTCGAACGCTTTAACGTGGCCATGCTGGGCCGAATACCATATGCACATCCTAAAAATGTATAACCAGAAAATTCAAATGCCAAAGTTACACAAAACAAGGCAGATAACATAATTTTCAAAAAAGCATCATAATAAAATAACCAAAAAACACGACTAGCACATGACTGAGTGTTCTTTTTTTTAGTAGTTTTAAAATATGCTTTCTGTGACAGAATGAAAGAAATCTAATATCATAACTTTATCTCAGTTAAATTAATCGTTAGTACTAGCAACGTATTTGCCAGTTAGATTCGTTAATTTTACTAAGACTTTATTTAACCTTCCAAAGTTTGCGTGATATCAATTGCTTTATCACATAAATACAGTGATTATATTTTCATATTTCAGCTCAACAGATTTCTGTTACTGAGGAAATGAGTGAATCCTTTACGTACAATGTTGAGGGTAAAGTATTTAACTATCTCTAATTCTCAATTTATATATTTTTTACCAAATATTCTTTGAACAATTAGTATTGACACAACTTATGTTTTTTTCATATTTGTTTTACCCTTACATTGATGAATTATGACGTATTTAATCTATGTATTACAATAATTCATTCAGATGACGAAACTCAGTCAGGATTAGTGATTCTTATAGACGATGGTTCTCCAAGTGACGAGGATCCAGAAGGTAAATATATTTTCATGATTACGTCTTTGGACGAATCTCACGATTCTTTCTGACATTATTTTTACATTTTTAAAACATAAAATAAAAAACCTGTTCATTTATTTTTTATTCGTGAAAAATCTGTATGTTTTTGTTTTCAGATGTGTGTTAAAATATTGGAAAATAGGTTTTATATATTTCATTGCTGTTTCCAGATTATTTTTTGCAAACGTGTTGGGGTCGAGGGGTCCGGCAGAACCTCATATTTTTGTGATGTAAAGAAATTATGCTTATATAGTTATAGCACAGCTGTTTATGATATTTAATGTTTTCTACACGGTCTGTATTATTCTAATGAAGCATTAGCGTTGTTTGGCTCAAAATAATCACATGCAATGGCTTCTATTGATATTTTCTAATTGGAATCCCAAGTCGTATTTCTACTATCGTGTTTTGTTAGCCGGATTCTTTACAGTAAGTGTCTATGACTTGTAAATTTCAATAATAAACAAACAGCAGCTCAATTTGCTTATTTTAAAGTATGATATTAAAGCAAGTCTGAAGTATATACAAATCCTCATTACACTGTTGGTTATCACAGTTGTATCTAGATGTTTAAATAATTGTCTCTCCTTCGTCAAAGTCAATACAGGCTGGCTCAGTTACTTTAGAACAAAATTGACGAGGCTAATTATTCTTCCTTGCTCTGTTATAACAATAAAGTATTTGATAATTTCACTTTAAAAATTGCCATTATACGCTCTTTATCGCTAAACTCAAAACTACGCAGTCTAGCTCTAAATAACGATTATTCGATGGGTATTTATAACCTGATAGAATTTTAGAAAATTCCACGCAATACTAAATATTCTGATGTAGTAATACTCAATTGAAAGAAGAAAAATTCAGAAAGTTCTAGTTACGTGACGGAACAATATAACAACAGCTAACTCATAACAAGTGACGAAAAGCTTCATCGATGGAAGACAAGATGGCTTTCCTTACCTCTCCAAAACAGGCCCTCAGATACTGGCTGACCGTTTAAAAATGTACTTCACTGTACCAATTATCATTATGTTACTGGCAATATTTTCCACACTGCCACACGTGTTAATTTGAATTTTCGGCATCTGCCCTCTGTCGGTTGAATCTGAGATGTACACAAACTTAATAAAGATTGTGTGCTCTAGCTTTAATAGATAATCGTTATAGCACTGCTATGAACAATGAAATTTTATGTAAGTTATTTGTAGAAAGGCTCCCCAGAAGAAAGAAGCATCTTAACATGTTATTTCAGTAGTGCATTCATGTGCATGTATAATAGCTAATGATTGAAATAGCTAATATACTATTGTTGAGCATAGTTGTTTCAAATTAGTAATATAATTTAACAATTAATAGCCACTGTGCATGTAAATAGGTAGAGTATTTTATTATAATTAAAAACACATATTTATGCTAATTTAAGTTTAGCTCTCCATGCACTATTATAATAGAAAGATGATTTGTTGACATTTCATTAGATATTTATGTACACAGCTGGGTAGTTTAAGCTGGTTCCAGATTTAACGTCATATCACCTGTTTTTTACTAATTTTCTGGGGGACATGTTCCCAGAAACCCATAGCATTAACACAATATCTGTTGACTTTTGATCTCTCAAATAAGAACCCTGCTTTGAAATATTCTGCGTACGGACCTGCTATAAAATAGCTGTTGGGGTCAAAACAACATTAAGTCTCTTTCTGTGACAACTTGAAATAATACCATAATGGTCACGTGACGCAATACCTTAACAATCTGAAGTTGTAAAGGAAACCGTCAGAGTAACTTGCTTTAACAATGTGAGTTATAAATAGCGGAAGCAGTTCGTGACATTTAAAATGTCCATCCGTTAGTTATTTAGCGCGGATTGTTTTTGTTAAGATACACGTTATATTAGCAACAGAAATGTTCGTTAAACAGCACAATATAGTATACACAACCGCTGTATCCGGAGGCTATAAGTTTGTGCATTTTTAGGGAACCCAAGAATGTTAAAAAAGTACTTGTGTTCTATATTTATTTATTAGACGATTAATCAGAAACAGAGAACAGGAAATGTGTGTAAGAATCGTATGTTTTATATTTAATTATAGGCAATTTTCACCGAAACTGTAAATTATTTTCCAGTAACATGCTGTTAAGTACAGGTATGTTACTGTTGATGGTAGCCTAGATTACAGATCTTCGTCAGTACTGTTAGTTTAGTTCGAATTTTATTTATTATTCTTTAAGGGGAAACATGGAGGCGCTTTTTCCTTCTAGTGTGTGTGTTTTTCTTATAGCAAAGCCACATCGGGCTATCTGCTTAGCCCACCGAGGGGAATCGAACCCCTGATTTTAGCGTTGTAAATCCGGAGACATACCGCTGTACTAGCGGGGGGGGCTGCTTTTTCCTAGTTACCATAAATCTAACGTATTTTGATTGGTATATTTCAGACCGGATGTGTGCGTGTGGGGGTCTTCTTATAGCAAAGCCACATCGGACTATCTGCTGAGTCCACCGAGGGGAATCGAACCCGTGATTTTAGCGTTGTAAATCTGTAGACTTACCGCTGTAAGTCCAGACAGAGAGGATGGACTTATGTTCTTAACATCCTAAATTTTATCAGTATTTAAATCAACAATGATATGTGCCTTATATTGTTATATGCCCTAGACATTTATACTATAAAGACATTTTATGCGATGCCATTTACTATACCTTAATTCTAGTTTTAAGGGAGTATACTGTATTATGTTCAAACAACTTGGTAATTAATGGAGATAGAAACTTAATTATTTCACCAAAACAAAAAGCGAATTTAAGTTTTTATGTCTTACCCTCATCATTTTCCCCCCGGACGAAATGCCAACCACACCGCTCCTGAGGTTCACACAATGACACAGCGAAATGTCTGCGGACTTACAACACTAGAATCCGGGTTTCAATATCCGTGGTGGGCAGAGCATAGCTATTCCATTGTGTAGCTATGTGCTTAATTACAAACAAACCCAGAGGTTGTGTGATAAGTTTGGAGTCTTATAACGCTAAAAACTGAGTTTCGATAGCTGCGGAGGGTACAATACAGATATCCCATTGTGTAGTTTTGCGTTTTACAACAAACAAATATGCCAAACGTTTTTAGTAAATTTTTAAAAAGTTAGAAGAGAACTAACTATAATAAGTAACGAATCAATAATAGAAAATGTATAGAAATGAAATATGTTGTTTTTTTAATATCAGCTCGTTGAGTTTTGTTTTAATGTTTAGCGTAATTATTATTTATAACATTAATCATTGAATTTTCATAATTATCATATTCGGGTATGCATTCTAAAATCAGATATAACATCACGTGAGAAAACTAAAATGTTCTTTTGAAATGGGTCCGGTATGGCCAGGTGGCTAAGGCGTATGGCTAGTAGTTCGAGGACTGCGGGTTTGAATCTCCGTCACACCAAACACGCTTGCCCTTTCAGCTTTGGGGCCGTTATGATGTTACAGTTAATCCCAGAAACATGATTTTTTTTGTAAAAGAGTACCCAAAGAGTTGGTTGTGAGTGGTGATGACTAGTTGCTTTCCTTTTAGTCTTACACTGATAAATTAGGAACGATTAGCGCAGATAGCCTTCGTGTAGCTTTGCGCGAAATTAATTTATATATTTTGAAATATTTTGCCAAATACTGCGCATTTAAATTCTTTGTCATATCTCACGTGCGGCAGGTTCAAATCCCCGTCGCACCAAACATGCCCGCCTTTTGAGCCATGGGGACGTTATAATGGTACGATCAATCCCACTATTCGTTGGTAAAAGAGTAGCCCGAGAGTTGACGGTGGGTGGTAATGACTAGCTGCTTTCCCTCTAGTCTTACATTGCTAAATTAGAGAATGCTAGCACAGATAGCCCTTGAGTAGCTTTGCGCGAAATTCAAAAACAAACTCACGTGCGGTCTAGTGTTCTTGTCTGTAAACTTTTATTTATGGGCAAGAGTTCTGTCACCTTTTCGTGCGTGGTTAAGTTTTCTGGTAAATTAATCCAAAATAATGATGCTCTTACAAGGCAACTGTTAAAATATCTCGCCCCAAGCTCTACTGTATTCATGTACAGTGTGTTCGAAAGTTCTGGAACATTTCAACGAATTTTATAGAATGTGTTTCACATTCTGTTTCTCGTGCGTTGACGGCGACATAATCACGTATCTGAAATTAAGAGAAAACTGAAACCATCTGTGGTTTCAGGTGTTTCTATATACATTTTGTACTAATTTAGAAAACAAAAAACTAACAATTCAAACTTCTTTACAACTGAAATAATTTTACATGTGTGTATGTTTTCAGGGCAATCGAACCGAAAATCTTTAACTGCTTCAGAACAAATTCAAGTGAGTTACTGGATTTTTTTTTATCTTTTGTAAATTGAAAACTCCAATCACCTTTAGTAATCATGAGGTATTACAGCTAAGATAATAGTTTCCAGTTTTATTTATTAATTGTACGAATCTCTGCTCATTGGAGTCTTTCTAATGCTTGTGTCTAAAGTAACAAGTAAGTCCGGGACTTTAAAAAAATGTAGTAGTAAATTTATAATGTTTTAGTTTCTTTGTTTGTTTTTGAAAAATATGTTACATGTGACCATTCAAACAAAACAAAATGCTGTTTGCTCTAAGGATATAAAAGATTGCACCTATAAATTCAAACACTGAAAGGTTCTATAAGAAAAAAATGTCAATGTGATAATATTAGTTAGAAAATTAATTTAAAAACAACAACTTTCTTTATGTGATAATGTGACGCAGAGAATAAAAATACTGAACTTCTAAATCTATTCTTTTAACTATCTTGAAGGGAATAATAGAAGACTTGGCCAATGGGGAAGTAACAGGAAGTCTAACGTTCGAGGAGGAAGATGATTTATGTTCAGAGTTCAACTTACAAGACGATGTATTTGATCATTTATCATCGCAGGTTAGAGTTAGCGACCTCAAAAATGTTACAATCTTTAATTACTTGTTTCTTTCATATAATACTAGTGGTAACTGAAACTCCAAAAAGGTAAACATTTTATATTTTTGTTTGTGTAATTACAACTGTATCTGAATGAGTGTTGTTTCTTTCTTATTGTAAATGAACATTTCCCTTAAAATCAGATTTATTTGAATGGTGTGTATCATCAGTTTTATATATATTACCTTTCTCATGGGCGCCTAACTTTATTTACAAATGGGGAGGGAAAAGTGCAAGGAAGCAAAGCAAGGAATACATTTTTTTCTTAAACAAATTATTAAAAGTATAGCATGGTTTCAACATGGCCAGGTGGTTAAGGCTTTTAGCTGTTGGCATATGTAATGGTTAATACTACTATTCGTTGATAAAAGAGTAGCTCAAGAGTCGGCGGTGGGTGGTGATGACTAGCTTCCTCCTCTCTAGTTTACACTGCTAGATTAGGGATGGATATCGCAAATATCGACCTCGTGTAGCTTTGCGCGAAGTTCAAAAGCAAACAAACAAAGCATAATGGCACGGACCTATTCCGCAATTTACATCCAAGGTTAGGCTTCTACAGGGTGTTCGGAAAGTCACTGTGCAGTTTTGTCTGTTAATACATATATAAGTGCACAGTGACTTTCCAAACACCCTGTATGACAATCTGCCACAAAAGGTTTGTTAAAGGATAGCGTTTTAGAACTGTTTATCTGTTCGTGCACAGCTTTTTTCAGGTTATTTCGTTAAAGTTTGTTTTGAATTTTGCGCAAAGTTACACGAGGGCTATCTGCGCTAGCCGTCTCTAATTTTGCACTGTAAGACTAGAGGGAAAGCAGCTCGTCATCACCCTCTACCGCTAACTCTTGGGCTACTTTTTTATCAACGAAAAGTGGGATATACCGTCAAATTATAACGCCCCAATGGCTGAAAGGGCAAGCATGGAAGGGAATTGTAAGTCCAGCGCCCTAATCACCTGACCATGTCAGGCCTAGTATTAAAGAATAAAAATATGCTGGGGTTGTATGAAATGCCAAATATTTTATTTTGTTTGTTTGTTTAGAATTAAGCACAAAGCTGCACAATGAGCTATCTGTTCTCTGCCCACCACGGGTATTGAAACCCGGTTTTTAGTGTGTAAGTCCGCAGACATACCACTGTACCTCTGGGGGGCTCCAAATAGGAACCAGGAGTTCAGAACAGAGCGATGGCCAAACCATTGGCTGCTACTGTCTTTGGTTTAAAACCAAAGAATTAACAATATAGTTAATTCTGAATGCAATAGAATCTAAAGAAGATTAAAGAAACAAATATTCATAGAATGCATTTGAATATTGTGGGGATAAATCTTGAATGGAGTTTATATCAGTTAAGTATTAGAGTTACCAGTGTGACTAATAGGCCAAACAGGCGATAATAACCACGAAAAATGTAAACCATTCATAATGGTTAAACTTTCCAACGTTTCCGTATTCGTGATATCGAAAAGCAGGTTCTCGAGATACACAAGATTCAACAGTCTTTTAAAAAATAAGATCTTTTAGGTTAAACATTAATAAAAGTTCGAAAATAAAATACTGTGTTTAGAGTTCTTCATTTCGAACCTAATATATATATTTGTAATTGCCATATAGGATTCTCTTCCTGGCCAGGAAAACACTGCAACGAATGTTTTAAATAATGACTACGTTTTGAAAGATCAAAACAACTATAACATTGAAAGAAATATAGAGCAATATGTGGATAAACCTAGTCAATTGACTTTTTCTTCTGGTCACACGTTTGAGCAAATTGAAGTGGATAGTCCGTTAACTGATCTTTCGTTTCTGTCTGAATTTAGTGGTGACGATAGCAATGTTTCTCCAGGAGTGTACTTACTCCAGGATCAGGTTGCAAAATGCATAGAGTCCGTAACAAACACTAGTGTAAAAGTCAATCTCTTGTCAGATGCTCAGTTAAGTAGCAGTTCAAGAGCCAATGAAAACCGAAATGTAGACACGAACACGATGCCAAGTGAGCCCAAAAGACTGTGTTTTGGAATTAATAACAATCAAGATACCACAACGTCGCCAAGAGGAGCAATTCATCCATTAGATGATCGATGGGTGTGGAGTTCAGAACAGAGCGATGGCCAGACCATTGGCTGCTACTGTCATGACTGTTGTACCTCAGGGAAGCCAATGACTAATAATAACACAAAAGTAAGTGTAGTTATAATATTATTTAGTGTGTATGTTATCCGATATTTTAAGAAACTAAATACACCAACAGATGGCGCCATCATATAGAAAACTCTGAGAGTGTTAAGGAGATGATAAACTATAAGAGTAAGCAAACTGACGAACATATTTTATTGTACGTTTTTTGTAGATGTATAAATGAATATTAATCAGATAAATATACAGAGATTTCATTAATATAAATTAAACAAGGTTTCTAAGAATGTCTCATACATTACATCAGTAAAAATTAGTAACAGTAATAAAACAAACAGTTGTAAAACAATCGTGCTATATCCTGATAACCCAGTGAAAGTGTAAATTTCTAGAAGTTGTTTTGGCATATGCGATAACCTGAGGCGTTTTAATTAGCATGCCGGTGCATAGGACTTTTTGAAATATTTGTGACGCAAAAATTCTGGGTTCGATTTCTTGCGGTGCACGCAGCACCCCGTGAAGCTTATTTGCTTAAAACAGGCAAAACTTTTCTTTCTTCCAGCTAAAATTGAGTTCAGATGAACAAATATTTCGTTGTTGGTTATATCTTCTATCTAAAGCTAGTAATAATGCTTCAAGAATTTCATAACTGGTTGTTTTTCAATAGTACTGGAGGCTTATTGGTTTCATGATTGGTTATTTTCTCAAAGTACCCACTTTTCACGAGTTTCATAAATGATTTTCTTAACGCACTAGTACTTCTCAAGTTGAATAACTGATAATTTTTGAAAGTATTTATGCTACACGAGTTTATTGATGGGTTCTTTTTGAAAGTACTCGCGGTTTCACGCTTTATGAGTTTCGTGATTGGTTTTGTTGAGAAAGCACTCGTGCTTCACAAGATTAGTAATTCGTTATTTTTTAAACGTTATTGACGTAATTTTGACAGCATCCACTTTTTGCGTGTCTGTTAGGCACTATTGACTGATAGGAAGTTTTAAAATAGTGAGAGAAAGGTTTAATTAAATATATGGTCGATTGAAGTTAGTTTGATATCTCTAGTCATTTTATAAATAATGTTCTGTTAAACATCGCATTCTCTCTAGCTTCGATAGCTTGTTCGGTACCAAAATTTGTATGTTAACACCAAGAGTCGGACTTTAAATATTTATTTATAGTACTGCCTGTACATTCACTGCTAAATTACACCGAACGTTCTATACCCTCTATTCATGCCTCATTCTATTTAATAAACAATTCGTAACAAGGGTTTTAACGAGTCGTGTATAAGCATATCGTAGTTAAACAGTGACACTGCAAACAAGGGATTGAGAGATCCCGAATAAACAAATAACCTAGCTGCTGTATTCGTTATTTCAGTGGGTAACACTCCTACAATCATTCACAGATATTCAAAAATGTCTACAGAACATCTCACAAAAGACTACAAGTTCATCCATTGGTCATATGAACATGATATTAAAGGTACGTCATTTGTTACATTTCGTGTCGTAGACATAAGCCTAAAACTGCATTGTGTTGGAAGTTCTGCATTCATTATCTTGTGTTTGTAATTTTTATTTTAATATTTATTATTAATTATGCAGTGTTGTGTGACATAATTTGATGAATTAAACTACATACTAGTTTGAATATTCAGTATTAGGGGGTTAGATGTTCTCACTTTAGGCCTATCCTTTGATAGTGAAACAGAGGATCGAAATTTAATATTTTATAATCTCTAAATAACCACCCAAAACCTTTATTATTATTATCAAGTTGAGACTTAAATCAAAGCGGTTTACAGGATGTTTATCTGTCATTTGGCACATTACTGTTACTTGAACATGGACTACAATGAAATCATCCTAACTTGCAAAAAGTAGAATCGATTTGTATCTTTTGTACCATTACCATTAGTGACAAACTTCTCTTCAATATTAAGTGTCCCAGGTCTCCACTCATTTTATGTTTAGTTAGTTACGTGATTGAATAATATTATGCTTTATTTTCCTTTACATGTTTAAACGTTTCTATATCCTTATTACAGACCCAGACCAGATGACTTGTATTAAGGCAGGCCTACGTAAATTTGCAGTTTAGTTTTGCATTATTTACTGTATACAGAGAATCTGTATTTCATTGGGTCTTTAAAAGCCATCGTTTCCTTCTTTTACCATCTGTGGGAAAGCTATGGAACAAGAGAGATGTGTCTTATTCTACATCATTAGTGCACATCTGAACACAACAGTGATATAGTCATTGTTTTTTTGTTTTGTTTTTGCGTTAAAAAACTTCATTCTCAATTTAAGATGGCGAGCGTCCTATATAGGACTATAGCCAGTAAACTTTCATTGACTTTTTTCTAAGTTTTATTTTTTCTTGAAACATAATGAGTCTGTTATATATGTGCTTTTAGTAAAAACACAGCCAGAAAACAAACATCAAACCCTGAGACACAAACCATAGGGTATGTCATCACATCGGGTGTTCTTGTTTTTGAAGTGCTAGAAGAAGTAAAACCCAAATTGTGTTGGGGTATCCCGTCTATCGAATTGAAGCTCAATTTTATTTGGCTTACAGTTACTTTTACTCGCCTGTGTTTAGCTCCATATCTTTCTTACTCTTATGGTTAATCTTTGAAACACTAAAGCAAGATATTCTTTAAAAAACTCTTCAGTTGACGATCTCGTACTGGAAATTGCTAAATAAAATGTATCTTAATTGAACAGGTAAACTCGCTTTCTTTGCTCATTGGATGAAACGTCAGTTCATGACACTTATATATGAAAAACGGCTCGTTTGGGTGGAGAAAATATTTTACATAGAAGAGCAAACAACGTTTCGACCTTCTATGTAAAATATTTTCTCAACCTAAATGAGCCGTTTTTGCATATATATTTTTCTACAAATAGGTTTTCTCGACATCACTGATTATTAGTTCATGACATTTGTTCCCTCAAAGCATTAGTTATCTGTTTCATGTAATTAACATCATAAAAAGGCAGAAAAGAATATTGCAGTGCTAATCCTTTCAACCCGGATGCTATATATTATAACAATATCCTTTCAAGCAGAAGAGATATTATATATGTAGAAAACAAAGAAATGAAGAAATTAAAATAAGGTAATACTTATGACTTTCTAGACCATGTTTTATTGCCATTACAGCACGGAAACTACATAACTGAAAAACTTTTGAAACTCTTTGTATCACTAAAACAGTTCGAAACATGTGACATGCCCAGATATCGCAAGTCTATATTTCTCTTTAGTTTTATTGACTTTTGTGCTGCAGTTTAGTTCCAAACTTCTTTTTAGATCATTCATCATCTTGGTTACATAAATAATGACAAGATATAACGATGTATAGATGTACTGTGTTTTCTCTACCTTCTTATTTTCCCCCCAGTGGCACAGTGGTATGTCTGTGGACTTGGACACAAAAAATAGGGTTTCGATACCCGTGGTGGGCAGAGCATAGATAGCCCATTGTGTAGCTTTGTGCTTAATTCTAAATAAATAAAAAACCTTCTTATTTCACGTAGAATTTTTCCAAAAGTTATTAATGTGAAGTTTTTATATGATACGTGGTAAATAAAATTATTAACTTGATATGATTTTACCAACCTTTGTTCTTTGCCATTCTAATGGTGCTGATATCCTTTGTCTACCCTTGTGTGAAATTTGTAAAGTTGTACTTCGTGCATGAAGGTCGGCAGATGTGTTCTCCAGTGGCAGACCAGATGATATCTCGATGTTATAGCATTCCTTATGCTTAAATGAGAATGACCAGTCACGAGGATATTACCGGGTAAGTCTGATTTTACCCATCCAACCAAGTAACGTGGGGTTTATTCAGTCTGATACACCCTCTTGAGTAAGTTGATCCGCTTGGAAAAAGTCCGGAGGAAATAGAATCAACGTGATCAATCCACAACACTATTAAACTTTGTATCCAGTTCATTTGTTTTTAGCATAGACTCGGTTTAAGCACAATTTAACACTACTTGACAATTTATCTCGTCGAGCTTCCAATTATATAGTAGACCTACCTAATTTATTCTTTTGGGAAATAAGGTTAATTGAAAATACAGCAATATCATTATAAATGAGCATTATTTTAAAATATCTTAAACAATTTATAAGAACAATAAATGTGACGTTTGAGAATTATCTATTCATTTCCGAATAAAATTGCCTGTATGAAAATATAAGTAATCTCTTGTTTAACATAATGATCTAAGATCGCATTTCATCAGTTGTTCAGTAAAACATTTGAGTAAAAGTTTTATTGGTTGCATATGGTTGTATTCTTGAAATGTTTGAGATTCGATGTTTATATAAATGTTTTTTTGTTTTTTTTCTCGTGCTGAAGTCTTTATACCACTGGTTCTCAGTAAGTGGCACTGATCGGATTTTGCAATGTTTTGATCATCGATCTCTGCGATGACTCGCACTTTATTTAGAACAATCTTTAAAATTAAAATAAAATTTATATATTTTTTTTAAATTAGCAAAAATATAGTTGGGAAAAATATATTCCACAACAAACTCATGCCCAGTTTCTAATTGCATGGTCGTCTCTTGAAGTGGTCCATTGTGATAAAATAATTACGAAACACTGCCATATTTGGAATATAGTTGGTCCTAATATCCAAAATTGGTGATGGTAAGATAACAGATTGACTCATTGTGGAGCTTTGAGCTGAACCACAAACATCCAGTAAGACAGTGTTATCTATCGGTAAACACAAACACTATACCAAACAAAAAAACATGCAGCCGCAGTTCTCATAAAATTTAAAACGCGCAAATAAATAGTTAAATTTCTGTGAAGGAAGATTAGTAATTAAAGCTGCCGTTATATTATCTTCGTCATGTTTGATAGAAATTGTGATAATACGACTACACAATATTACAGTAACTATACGTGCAGAAGACAGTTGAATGACAAAAAATTAAATAATTTTCTATGGTTTCATAATGAAGCTGAATTTTATTACGCGATTTCATTTCTAATATAGTTAATATATTGAGATTAATTTAGCGTTGATAAGAATTGAACTGGCTTATGATATTAGGCCTAACGAAATATCAGTTACCGTAACCTGAAACACTTTCTATTAAAATATTTGTGTTATTTTAACCAGTCATGAAAATTCAACAGTATGTTAAAACAATTTTTTACCTTAAAACCCTTATTCTTACTATTTCATAGAATAATTCTGATGATAAAAATTTTTAAAGAGAGAACTTAAGTTCTCAGAGTACATGGCTGTGGTCAGCACATAATAACAATATGTTTTTATGGTAATCAGAATATTTATTTGTGTTTGTTTGTTTTGGAATTTCGCACAAAGCTATTCGAGGGCTATCTCTGCTAGCCGTCCCTAATTTAGCAGTGTAAGACAGCTAGTCATCACCATCCACCGCCAACTCTTTTACCGACGAAAAGTGGGATTGACCGTCACATTATAACGCCCCGACGGCTGGGAGGGCGATCATGTTTGGCACGACTCGGGCGCGAACCCGCGACCCTCAGATTACGAAGCGCACGCCTTAACGCGCTAGGCCATGCCGGGCCCAATTTATGTGTGTAGGAAGAAAGTATTTGTGTGAAACCATATGTAGCTTAAATGTAAAGTATATAACGTACACACAGACTAAGAGAGTTTGTTTGTTTTTGGAATTTCGCACAAAGCTACTCGAGGGCTATCTGTGCTAGCCGTCCCTAATTTAGCAGTGTAAGACTAGAGGGAAGGCAGCTAGTCATCACCACCCACCGCCGAGTAAGAGAGAAAACTGTTTTTGTTTTTTGGATGATTTATGATTTTTTACTTCAGTAAATGCCTGGGATGGCCAGCCGTGTTAAAGCATTCGATTCGTAATCTGAGGGTAGCAGGCTCGAATCTCCGTCACACTAAACATGTACGCCATTTCAGCCATGGGGCATTATAATGTGACGTTCAATCCTACTATTTGTTGGTAAAAGAGTAGCCCGAGAGTTGGCAGGTGGTGATGATGACTAATTGCATTCCGTTTAATCTTACACTGCTAAATTAGGGACGGCTAGAGCAGGTAACCCTCGAGCAGTTTTGCGCGAAATTGAAAAAAATTACAGAATTTTTCCTAAATTTTTGTTATGATTTTTGAATATGTATAACTGTAATATTGTAGAATTGAGCGAAAATTGTATTTTTTTTCTAAAATTTTGCCGAGTTGTTTTTACGTACTATGATATTGCTTACTTTTATGAGTTACTAACCGAGGTACCCGTTCTTTGTACAAATTATGAACTTAATAAAAATGTGTGGGTGGTTTTATGTTTCACGTGATTAATTAATTGACAGTCATTGTCCGCAGAAGTGTCTTATGAAAGGTCATGAGATGAAGTGAGAAGTGAGTACAACTAAGAAGCAGCTCTTCAAATCAGTCTCATTGTGGTTGTTGTAGTGTAATCTTCAACTGAGATTATTTATTATTGTAATAGTGATTGCCACTTTTCTCACTGTGCGTATGTTGTATTATTGATTTTTTTTCGTTTGTTCTAAGAACGTGGCGCCATCTGTGAATATAGTTAACGTTAACTCACGTCAAATACAATAAATGCTCAATAAGAGTTGTAATGGAGGTAATGGGATTGTGAACCCTCTATTAACATGCTTCTTCCAAGTTATCATCCCACAAAATTTGGTTCAGGTTGGCCCCGCGACCTAGGAGTAGTTAGATAACGAATAAACAGACAGACACATAGATTATTTTTGTACTTTTTATGTATATATATATATAGAGAGAGAGTCTCTTCCCACAAATACCATTTTTTTGTGGTTCTTCCTTTCTCAAAACTCAAAATAATTTTTAATCAACTGCGGTTTTTCATCACTTGGCAGATTGACTTGAAGCTTCGTAGGGTTACACTTTAATTCAATACGCCAAGACATTAACAAAATTATAGGATCAAAAGTCAAACACTCCCTCCAAATAAAATCAAATTTTGGATTTTTTGCACGGTCATATTTATGCTGTCAAATTTTCATGCATCCGACACATTAACTTTAAAAAAGTAACAAAAGCTTTGAATTTGCCCATTTTGAGTGTTTTCAGGGGGATTAGAGCTTACAAAAACAATTTGGGATTTTTATTTCAGCTACTCGATCACATTTTGACCAGTTTACATGAGAATGAGTACAATAACACGTTTGTACAGGATCCACAAATTGACAAACAAAAATGGTAGACTTGCCCATTTTTAGTGTTAAGACACACACACAAAAAACATAATTTTAGGGTTTGTCAATTATTCCACCACGTTTCGGCTATTTTACGTGGGATTTCGTACAAAGGTACTTTCGTAAAAGTCTCGTGCAAATATTAAAAAAAATGGGATATACTCATTTTTAGTCATTTCTGGGGGGGCTGGCAAACAAGAGGTTAAATACACCAATAATTTTAGGAGTTTGGACCAATTACTTAACCATATTTCAATACTTTAACGTGGGGTGTAGAGTATAAAGATACGTTTTTGCAAGTTCCATGCAGTAATACCAACAATTTTTTTATTTTTCTAGTGGTAGAAATGGCCACGCTGGGATTGTGCCGTGAAGACATATTGCATTTACCTGCGAAGGTTGACCTCTTTAATTGCTTGTTATATACCCTTTATATTCTTATGATATGTATGTTAGGTTCGTTTTAGTTTGAACAGTATAAATACGTCCACATTAACATTATGTTTTTATAAATCCAAGTCTTCATCTTTCTTGTTACCCAACATTTGGTTTGTCTTAGTCATACGTGCTAAAAATTCTAATCTTCATTTTTGGTAATATCTAACATTTGATTAGTCTAAGTAATACGTGCTATAAATCCCAGTTCTCATCTTTGGTATTACCTAATATTTGCTTAGTCTTAATCATACGTGTTACAAATCCAAATCTTCATTTTGTTAATACCTAACATTTGTTTAGTCTTGTAAATACCAGTTTTCATCTTTGGTATTACCTAACATTTATTTAATCTTAGTCACACGTTTCATAAATCCTACAATTCATCTTTAGATTAACCGATGTTTGTTTAGTCTTAGCCATACATGCTATGAATCCCAGTCTTCATTTTCAGATTAGCCAACATTTGTTTAGTTTTATTTATACATTTTTGAATCCCAGTTTTCACTTTTGGTAATACCCAACAATGTTTAGACTTAGTCATACGTGCTATAAATCCCAGTCTTTATCTCTAGTGTTACCTTACATTTATTTAATCTTAGTCATACGTGTTATAAATATCAGTTTTCATCTTTGGCATTACGTAATATTTGTTTAGTCTTTGTCATAGGTTTTATAAATCCCAGTCTTCATCTTTGATAATGCCCATCATTTGTTTAGTCTTAGTCATACGTTTTATAAATTTCAGTCTTCATCTTTAGATCAACCGACATTTGTTTAGTCTTAGCCATACCTGTCATAAATCCCAGTCTTCGTCTTTAGTATTACCTAACATTTGTTTAGTCTTAGCCATACCTGTCATAAATCCCAGTCTTCGTCTTTAGTATTACCTAACATTTGTTTAGTATTATTCATATGCTTAAAAATGGGATAAATATTTTTGCTTCTTAAAAGCAATAAATTGTTTGTTTGTTGAATTTCGCACAAAGCTACTCGAGGGCTATCTGTGCTAGCCGTCCCTAATTTAACAATATAAGACAAGAGGGAAGGCAGCTAGTCATCACCACCCACCTCCAACTCTTGGGCTACTCTTTTACCAACGAATAGTGCGATTGATCATCACATTATAACGACCCCACGGCTGGGAGGGTGAGCATGTTTGGTGCGACCGGGATTCGAACCCGTGACCCTCGGATTACGAGTCGAGTGCCTTAACCACCTGGCCATTGTGGGCCAAAACAATAAATATTTGATCTATTAATCCTGGAATATAAAACAAACTTAAGGTTTTTATTCCAGGCCAAAAGATAAACAATTTTTTTTGGCTTTGTACAAAGCTGTAGTAAAGGCTAACTGCATTCTGTCTGCGACTGTCAGTCAAACGCAAATTTTTGCGTTGCAAAACCGTAAGCTTATCGCTGACCTTATTTTAAGGGCTGGTTTAAAGGTACTAAAAACTGTTGCAGCTTAATTTTAAGAGTTATTTTAAATATGTTACGATAAGGTTGTTTGAAGCTAATGCAGCTTAATTGTAATGATTATTTTTAACATGCTACGCTAAGATAGTCTGAAGCTAATGCAGCCTCATTTTAAGGGTTATTTTAAATGTATTACGATATATAATAATAATTTGAAGCTAATGCTACCTTACCTTAAATGTATTACGATATATATATATAATTTGAAGCTAATACAGCCTTATTTTAAGGATTGTTTTAAATGTATTAGGATAAGGTTGTTTGAAGCTAATGCCTATTAACTTATTTTAAAGGACCTACCATCTGCTAAGGTTGATTCTTCATTGAGAATAGTGTCTTCTATTAATGATGGTGTTGTGGGAGATTCAAGCTACACAAGTAACGCATCACTTAGAGAGAAATCTTTGGTTGAAACTTGCCAGGTAGTATGTAAAAATTTTGACTTTTCTGAGCAAGATGAATTGAACCGCTTGTCACGTGGCCACTCGTTTCCGTCTAAGTCAACTTTTCAGTCAATAAACAATAATAGAAGTGTTTCAACATTTAATTATTTCACAGATTGCAGGATTAGCCCCGCTAGTCAGTCTCCAAAACCAGATGTATTGACCAACTGTTCATTGACCAATATCAGAAACAACAACAGAGTTATCCTTTCTTCGACCGCTAGCACTAGTTATGGTTGGCCTAATGTGGCTTGTTTAGAATTCAGCATTGTCACACAAGGTAACACAAATTTACTAGAGAGAAAAGTTCATCCACAGAATGATCGATGGCTGTGGAGCTCAGACCAGAAAGATGGCCAGGAGATTGGGTGTTACTGTCATGATTCGTGTAGTGCAGAGCAAATGCTAACCGGAAGCAAGAAAGAGGTGAGCTTTTCAATTTTATGTTTAAACATATGAAAACAATAAAAGCAAGACACATTACTCACTGATAGATCTTGCCAATCTTTCTGTTCAACGTTACCAAAATTCACTGTTATAATACCCTTGCCAAAAGCAATTCCATGGCCATTAAGCTTATAACGTTGCGCACATGAGTGAATTTTTACAGCAGTTATAAACTTGGCTGAGACAATATTCTTTGCATGTAATATGTTTTGAAAGTTCTGGATAAAAGTTCAGGATATTATCATATGTTATTACCAAGTTTAATATATTATGATTCTTAAAACGTTGGAATAGTTGAGCAAGTAACTTAAACATAATAGCGACTGTAAGTAATTATCCGTTTTTCTTCATCGTTTGAGGCCTACCTGCTCCAAATTTTAAAGTGATAGATAAGAGGGAAGTAGTTTTTTAATAACACTCACCACAAACTCTTGGATTACCGTAATTTGAATATCACTGATAATGCTTCATAACCCTCGAATGTGGATTACCCTATCCCTTCCACTGACGAGGCGCAAATTATGGTTTCTTTGTTTGTTTTTTTAATTTCGCGCAAAGCTACACGATATTTATCTATGTTAGCCGTCCCTAATTTAGCATTGTGAGCCTAGAAGGAAGGCAACTTGTCATCACTACCCATCGTCAATTTTTGGGCTACTCTTTTCCCAACGACAAGTAAAATTGATTTTCACATTATAACGCCCCCACGGCTAAAAGAGCAAGCATGTTTTGGTGTGACAGGAACTCGAATCTGCGGCCCTCAGATTGCAATTTGAACACCCCAACAACCTGGCTATGCGAATTATGGAACCTCAACTTTACTGTCTGGCAAATTAACAGCTTGGACACATTTTGTATTGATACAGCAACATTTAAAGGTTTTGTTTTTGAGACGGTGCTACCTAGTAACTGAACTTTTACATAATCTGGATATGGGATTAAACCCAATATTTCTTAAACATGGGATCTGTAGACTAAGTAACAGGCTAATCACTCTTAGTAATACAGTTTTTAACAAGTCAAACTACTGCAGTTGTGTGAATATATTTTGGATCCGATGTTAGATCTAAAATCCTTATTCGTTCTTGAAAAGCTGTTAGAAACTTTTGTCTCGCTATTTACTTAGTTTTTGTTAATCGGTTTACTTCCGAAAAAAAAAATCTATCTCCAACTTAAGGCAGCGATAAACAGCAGACTATAACGACAGGTTATCCCTATTTTTACGTGATCGCTGACACTGGCTAACACCATGCATAAAATAGTGATAACATCACAACTGGAGTCATCACAATCCAAACTTCGATAGATACCCCCAGATGTGATGAGCTAATGTTTGACTTATGAAGTTGGTCTTAAGTATTTGAAATGCACACCAGACGAGTCACAACTTTTTTAAGTGTTATGTTTATTAGTTTATGTCGAATTATATTAGTTCGTTGATGCATTTTCGAAGAAGGAGAGCTTAGTTTGTTTATATAAAGTTTTAAGTTCTGGTGTAACAGAGATTAATAAAAACAATCTAGCGAGTGACATGCGCCTCAAACAAATGAACACAAGTTAAAAATATTCGGTTTTTAAGCAAATACCGGTTCTTTATTACAGACATAAAACAAACATTAAACTAAGCATTTAACTATTTTTATATTTTGCTGACCATTGATTTATTTGCTTGTTTTGTATTTCGCGCAAGTCTACGCTAGGGTAACCCACGCTTCTAGACCACAGTTTAGCGGTGTAAGACTAGAGAGAAAGCAGTTAGCCATCATCAATCACCACTAACGCTTTGGCTACTCTTTTACTAATAAATAGTGGGATTGACTGAGAATTATAACGCCACCACGGCTGGAAGGGCGATTATGTTTTGGTGTGACGGGGATTCAAACCTGCGGCCCTCAGATTACAATTCGATCGCCCTAACCACCTGACTATACTGGACCACTGACCATGGAAAGCTGAAGTGTATACAAGCGGAAAGCTCGTAAAAATAAGTTTCTCAAGGTGTGAAAAGCCTTTATGTGTCATTTGTTCATTCTTTAAGTTACGTTTTAAACAATAAAGACGGGTTTTAGTTTAAAGTTACAGACACAATTTAATGTATTCGATGTTTACCTTTAACAGAAAAAAATGTCCTCTCCATAAAGAATGTTTAATTAAATAAACAAAAGTGTAACAAAAATTACAATATTACTATCAGTATTTTGTTGGACCTACTCTTTACAATATTTAAGGGAGAAACATGGTTACCCGTCGAATTTTCAAGATCTAAAGTCTGTGCCCGTGGGATTACACTCCAATCCTGGCGAGGAATTTGGTTGAGGGTGTCTATAGAAGTTTTCTGTTAGTGATTTCTTCAGCTTCCGGTCAGTTACCTCTTTCTTTGTGAACCTGACGATGACCGAAGAAGGTCGAAACGTTGTTCGCTCTTCTATTTCAAATATTTTCTGAACCCAAACGAGCCGTTTTTGCATATAAAATTGAGCTTGGGGTGGGGAATTGACCCATATGTAACTATTCTGTCACTACTCTCCATAATGCGAAGATAACATAAGATTTTATTAGAGTACACCCTTATCGGTTGTGTGATGTGCAACATCTTTCACACTTTTATGCATAGTATGAAAAGTCCGTTTTGTTGGTTTTGAGTACACAAAATGACTAGAACTACATTCTCCACCTAATCCCTTAGTTGTTGAAATGGCTGGTGTATTTTTGTGGTCTTTACCGAAGCTATAAATGTATTTATACGTCATGGTTGTTCCCTATTCGCATATGACGTCATTGAGAAGGTGAACTTGTATTGTTGGAGTGGTGCATAGTTATAGTTCCATAGACTGTATATACTCGTAAACCAGTTCAAAGATTAGTAATTTTAACACAGACAAATTTTCTGTTTTGAATTAAGCACAAAACTAAACAATGCGCTATCTGTGCTCTGCCCACAGCGGGTATCGAAACCTGGTTTCTAACGGTAATAGTCCGGAGATATATTGCTGTACCGCTGGAGAGCACGAACAGTGAAATTCAGTTCTTTTACTTACAACTAGTAGTTTTATATTTGTTTGCTTTACCACTAGTGATTTCTGTACATTCGGAAGTCCTGGAGTGCAAGGTTAAAATAATTATTAGATTGTCCTGTCTTTACTGTGATAACGGATGAGGAATCCACTCTTTAGAAACTGAAAGTTTAGAGACAGCTTGACTGTTTAATGACGAAATGTTATTATAAATATACAACATTTCCAAAATGATGTCGTCATGAGCTCTATAATCTCGAAACGTTGTACATTTATAATGTTTTCTTCACTACACATTGAAACCATTTCCAAGAGTTTATTAGTACTTTTTTAATATAGTGGTTCAATGTTTCCATGAACACAAACTAACAAATGTGATTATTTTCTCCAATTATAGTAACTGTAATAAAAACCAAGGATGTACGATCATTTCCTTTAAAATGGACCCGGCATGGCCATGTGGTTAATGGACTCGACTCGTAATCTGAGGGTCGTGAGTTCGAATTTCCGTTACACCAAATATGCTTGCCATTTCAGCCGCGGGGGCGTTAATAAGTGACGGTCAAATCCACTATTCGTTGGTAAAAGAGAAACCTAAGAGTTTGCGGTGGGTGATGATGACTAGCTGCCTTCCCTCTAGTCTTGCACTGCTAAATTAGGGTTGGCTAATGGAGATAGCCCTCGTATAGCTTTGTGCGAAATTCAAAATAAATCAAACCAAACCTTTAAAAGGTGTGTAATAGGGCTTAATCGTGTATTTCTGTACTATGAGAAGTTCTCTATGCTATATTTTGTTATTTCATGTAATTTTATTGTGTAACAAATCACGTTCCTTATAGTCGTATGTATATTAATAAATTGCGTAACGTCGAAACTTACCCGTGTGATTACACATTTTGGGGTGTATACATACTCTATAGGGCAAATTCTGGGTAATATAAGTACACTGACTGAAAAGCTGTATTTGTTTAAATTGAAATAGTTTACAAAATCTCTGAGTTTTTTTTCTGAATGTTCAAAACTGCAAAATATTGATTGCGATATTTCTTTCAAACATCCTTGCTAAAGCCAGTCTGGTTCTTATACTTTTCTTTAGTTTGGAATTTTGCGCAAAGCTACACCAGGGCTATCTGCGCGGTACGGAAACTCTGCAACAACAATGCATGCCATCATATAGGCCTTTTTCTTATTTGTGATCTCCAGTGGCACAGCGGCATGTCTGCGAACTCACACTGCTAATATCTGGGTTTTGATACCCGTAGTGGACAGAAAACAGGTGGCCCTTTGTGTAGCTTGTATTCAATGACAAAAAACAGCAATTATTTTTTTGTAATATCACATTGAGAAGACAAGATCTTAAATCTAATCTCATATTCATAAAATCCACACCCAAAAGCAAAATACCAATTAATCCATGTTGAGTTTTAACTTGAATCATTATCTCCTGTCTGTGCGAGGTTTACGCATAATTCCGAAATAGTAAGTGAAAAACGATAATACATATTTCCGTTATATAAGTCAAATACTTTGAAAAAAGAGTGAACAGATTTTACTCGATACACAGAAAGTTTGAAGATAATATTTTGGGAGAAGCAAAATGACTGATTAAGTCCCATCTTTTAGGACTTTTTCATTGGTTTTGTTTGGTTTAAATTTCACGCTAAACTATACGAGGGCTATCTGAGCTAGCCGTCCCTAATTTAGCAGTGTAAAACAGCTAAAGGCAGCTAGCCATCGCCACTCACCGTCAACTCTTGGTCTACTCTTTTACCAACGAATAGTGAGATTGACAGTCACATTATAATGCCCCCACGGCTGAAACGGCGAGCATGTTTGGTGTGATGGGGATTCGAACCTGCGACTCTCGGATTGCGGGTCGATTGTCTTAACCACCTGACCATGCCGGGCCCGTTTTCATTAGAAGTCACAAAATATCCGGGAAAGAACTGTTATAATTAAGTTAGGTTTTATCTATCTCCTTATAAATCATTATTTTTTAATTCACGACAATTGTTTTTTGCTAATTTCTTCATACTTTTCCAAAGGGACTGGGGCTTGAATAAGAGTGTCCATACTGCGAATCTACAGAAACACCTTCCGTACTTTGTGATAGTGGGTGCACTGTAAGTATGAAGTCAAATCACATGATTCGGCCAGAAAAGAGTACTCCAAAATCTGACAGCGAGTGAGGGCAATTTTCTTCCAGTCTTTTACTTTAAAATTGAGGAAATAGCTGTTGTGTAGCTTTGCGCGGAACTTCTAAAACAGTGAAAGACTTTTCCAACGAAAAATTGAGCCGTAGGTTTCGTTTTTCTCTTTGGTTCGGCTGTGAAGTACAGCTGTCATCGTTTTTCCTGTGTCAGGTGTACTCCATCATCTCTGCCAAGTTTATATTGCTAAGAGTTAATTTCACAGCCCGATTATTATTAACACACTAGGTATTTGGAAGTGTCGCTGTTACAAAAAGTCTGATAATTAAATCTATTCTCGTTCGTCATTTGAACAGCCGTATAAAAACAACGAAGGATGAACTTGGCATCAGTAGATTTTTCATATCATTATCGGTTCTAGAAGTTCATGTAGTTTACAAATACGTAATACATCAAAAATATAGTTTTGTACAAGGACAATACTTTTGCACTTCGGAATCCTCGTAGGTAAACACTTCCTCGTACTTTTGGACATGTTTCCACCTTTATGGATAGCGAATGGAATAACTGTTACCGTGTCTGACTTTGAATCCGAAGTTTCGTGGTTAGCGTCCCGTTACCGAAAACAATGCACTCTATACTTTGGGACTATTTATTCTTACAAGATTTGACAGTAAATGCTGTATTTGCCTTGTCAACCAGTTTAAAATTAAGGACAACTATGCGCATATAGTATTGTGTAGCTTTACGTGAAATTCTAAAAACAAATAAACCGTCTTTACATCTCACAGGATTTTTTAAAAATAAAACGTTAAAACTATTTCTTTAAACGGAAACATTTTTTCGATTCAATGAAGTTGGTGATTACAGGAAATCCTAGTAGGGCTCAACTATAGCAGTCCTGGGGTTTGAGGACCGACTAAATCCCCAACAGATTAAGGAGCAGCACCTCCCCCGAGGAGGGTTCTGAGGGCTAAGCTATTCTAAAGCTGCGCCATTGAAAGCTTAATGAATAGCTAAACGATGTAAATAAAAGGACTTGAAACACACTTTTTATAAATGTGTATTTTATTTTTATAAAGGAAATTCCTAAGAGTTCTTACTGATGAGGACAGGATTTACGATATATATAACTTTGTCTGTAGATAACGCTGCTCTTGAGACTGTTATATGGACATTTCTAAGTAATGGTATATCAAAGATGAAACTTCCAATTTAAAGTTAACTGCTAAAAAATTCCGTGTTTTGTTAATAAAATATTTTGTTGAAAAGAATGATTTATCGAAAAGAAATTTAATAATAATAAGAAAAATCAACGACTTTTATGACAAGGGAAAATATATTTCGTTTCATAGCTGTTTTCTGGTTCGCACTTCGGTGTTTACTTTTTCCTGTTTAAGCATTTAGTTAATAGCTGTAGCGTAATTTGTTATGCTAAATGGCTATTTTGCGACGTAGACACTTGCATCGTTCGTGAATGGAAACAAACAACTAGGATTTGTTCGTTTGTTTGTTTTGAACTTTGCGCAAAGCTACACAAGGGCTGTCTGTGCTAGCCGTCCCTAATTTTGCATTGTAAGACTAGAGGGAAGGCAGCTAGTCATCACCACTCACCTTCAACTTTTAGTCCACTCTTTTACTAGCGAATAGTGGGATTGGCCATCACATTATAACGCCCCTACGGCTGAAAGGGCGAGTATATTTGGTGTGATAGGGATTCGAACCCAGACCTGTCAGATTACGAGTCTAGTGCCTTAACCACCTGGCCAGGCCGAGTCCTTCTATTTGTGATAAAGATTTAGCAGATAGGAGGTTATTAATGATCGTTCAGCTTTTTATCGAACCAGTAAAAACATCAGATGATACTGAGAAATCACCGGGACAGGAGTTTTGTCCGTACTCAACAAAAATGATTTGATACAGAATGAATGGCCCAGGTTCAAAGACACGTATATAAACTCAAAAATTGAACTTTTACGTAAACGAGTTATTAAACTGCATGGTGATCAATTTTCTAGCGTCAAATAGTTTTTTTGTTTCGTATGTGTGTGCGTTGTTAACAAGCGCTTATTGTGAAAAAAAACTTTTCTAGGAATAAGAGGATCAAG
The DNA here is from genome assembly GCA_011833715.1 of Carcinoscorpius rotundicauda. Taxonomy (NCBI): domain Eukaryota; kingdom Metazoa; phylum Arthropoda; class Merostomata; order Xiphosura; family Limulidae; genus Carcinoscorpius; species Carcinoscorpius rotundicauda. The sequence continues at coordinate 19,029,358 of CM022402.1, read as the reverse complement.
ATAAATATTCGCATGCACTTCAAGCCCAGAAATTTCGTTGTGTGATTCCAGTCCCGTAATTAAAATTTGAGGCAGTGCTAAGATCAGAAGAAAGATTAGGCTTTCACATAAGTAGAAACAGAGAAGATAATTAAAAATAAGTAAATTGTATGTGTTCTGTTGTACTTTCTCGAGACCAAACGTACAATAAGATAATACTGACACATTCACACTGTTATAAATGTTTTAGTCGCTACATAAGTACAGACGCTTCCTCGTGATACTGAAGTATTGACCATCTTTGACAGATAGTGATGAAGTCAAAATGTTTCTTACTTACGTATTGGTCACGACAGAAATTATCTGGAGCACTGATAAAAACATTATCTTCATAAAATTCTGAAAATATATATTTTTTAATGTAATGCTTCCAATTAAATCGTTACAAAATAATTATTCATCATTTTGCCTATATAGTATATTTATATATACATATGTGTGTATAGTATATTTATATATATCTATGTAGTATATTTATATATATCTATGTAGTATATTTATATATATCTATGTAGTATATTTAGATATATCTATGTAGTATATTTAGATATATCTATGTAGTATATTTAGATATATCTATGTAGTATATTTATATATATCTATGTAGTATATTTAGATATATCTATGTAGTATATTTAGATATATCTATGTAGTATATTTATATATATCTATGTAGTATATTTAGATATATCTTTAATTTGTAGATGTTCCAGCTCGTAAGAATGCTAAATTGATATAAAAATAGGTGGACCAATGAATGTACTCGGTACTTTGATTTTGAACATGTAATTGGCTCTCACGGAGTATCAGCGGGAAGCTTATAAACCACCACGCTAAAATTCGGAACTCTATTAACCCGTAGTGGACACAGCGCAGATAGCCCATTGTGTAGCGTTGCATTAATGAAACAAGATACTTGTTCATGAACACAGAAATTGTTTATACGCAACGTAAAATTCACAGTTTCAGCATTTCGACAGTAACTTTAATAGTGTTGTAATGTCAAAAGTACTTTACTATCCATTACTAATGAGTTAATCATTTAGTTCAGTTAAAGAGCACTCACCTGGCGGATGAAGGGTTTCGAGTTTGGCTGCACCCAGAAAAAAATGTAAAGAAAAAACCGATGCTTAGACAAACCTTGAGACAAAACCCTATGACGGGCAAGTACAAAAATTCCGGGTCTCGTTCGATGTTCAAAGACTCCACATGAGGTCCGGTTAGGTTTGGGACAGCTAAAAATGGAAAAGCGGAAATCGATTCCCCGCTAGAGAACCAAGTTTGTTTTATAATTTTTAGTTCCTGAGGGTTATACGAACTTAGCTAGTGATTACTTCTAAATTCTTGTTTCACAATTTAAACCTCCATCACAGAAGATTTATTTGTTCTTGTAGGCACTGCAATCAGTCACATTCTTATAGAATAATCAGTTAAAGCCGTTATTAAACCCGTGTGGATATGCAAGATTTGTGTTAGAGTTGTCTGTGTACACAATAAGATATATATTTGGCTCAGATTTATCGATAATCTCTGTTTTCTCGCAAGCGAAGGGCCTGCTGTAGAACTAGCTGGTAAAACATTAAAATACACTTAGCAGCGCGGAAAAACGTAAAGAGAATTAACAACGTTTTATGTAGCAGTAAAGCATTAAACATTACTGAAACATCAATACTTTGTAGATCTAGGGAAAAGTCACAGCAAAAATAACGTTTCTAATTTGGAACATAAAAAGAAACAGGAAACTGATATAGAATTCTATATGTCGAATTCTGATACATGTGACTTTTATTTCAAAATTCCGCATTCGCACAAATGTTTTTCTCTATGTGGTAGCAGAAGTTGAGGGCCTCTCCCTTTGCATTGTTAGCTTCCAATGACATTTATCTTTAATGAAACTTCTGATTTAAAATTAAGTATTTCTGAATGTATATACAAGCTATCTAAAGACAAGTACTCTTTTAAAACGATTAAATAGGTGAAGAGTTACAATGTGGTTATATCGAGAAATAGTGATAGATAAAATCAAATAAGTTTCTGATCTTTTGAAATTTGGAAACAGCCATTTTGGCTATATTGGAGAATTTCGTAGACGTAGATGTTTACACCTGTTTCAGAAAGAAATTATTCAAAGTTATTTCCGGAAACATCTACTCCATTACGCATGCCAAGGTTGATTTACAACAAGGATTTTATCATTTTAACATAAAGTCGAGGTCAGCCTACTTTAGCAAGATTATATTTTTTAGCTAAGAAAACATAAAGTCGGAGAAGAAGATGAAAGCTCGCTACAGTGGCATTCTTGCTCTGAAAAGGATAATAAAAACGTTAATTTAACTTATAGAAGACAAGAAGACTCTGTTGGGAGTAGTTGCAAAGTGTAAATGGTAATATCTTTGTTAAACCTTCGGCTAGATCAAAGAGCTAGATGACGCCACATTGGGTTCACGAAGATGGTTCAAGTAAGATAGATCAAGCATATGTAGTTCTTACTCCTTTATTTAATATGAAATTTTATAAAAATGTTCATAAATTAAAACGTACATATCTTCAACTATAGAACATCGGCCAAAGAAGTAGCTAAATTCTTTTTGCCCTAGTATTTATTGCTGTGGGTCGTTCATTCATGGTATCAAATGTGATTTCTCGTGAGAAGCTCCCTGTAAAGTTAAACAGGCTATGAAAATAGACAGCGATATTTCTGAAGATACAATTTCCGTTATTTTTGATGAGAATAACCAGTTATTATTTCATGTTTATAATGTAATGTTTTCTCAGCCTGGAATAATTTTTCCCCAAAAATTTAAGAAATAATCACTTCTTCATTAAGAGAATTTAAATATCTTGTATTGGAACATAATTACATTCGTTTTGTCTTTTGGTTGTGTTTAAAAAATAAATAACTATTGTTTCACTTAATTTTTCTCTGTGTCCAGTTTATTTATTTTTGCTCAAAATTCATTCAAAAGTCAGAAGTTACAGTTTAATTCTTCAAAACATTTTCTGCAAAACCTCCAGGCCTGGCATGGCCTAGCGCGTTAAGGCGTGCGCTTCGTAATCTCAGGGTCGCGGGTTCGCGCTCGAGTCGCGCCAAACATGCTCGCCTTCCCAGCCGTGGGGGCGTTATAATGTTACGGTCAGTCATTGGTAAAAAGAGTAGCCCAAGAGTTGGCGGTGATGACTGGCTGCCTTCTCTCTAGTCTTACACTGCTAAATTAGGGACGGCTAGCACAGATAGCCCTAGAGTAGCTTTGTGCGAAATTCCAAAACAAACAAAGAAGCAAAACCTCCAGTTATTCTGCGAAACCTACACGATTATTCGAAGGGGAATCAATGCACTTAAAAGAAATAACAACAGATGGGAAATATGTCTGCGATTTATGGGGCTCTAAAAGTAATATATTATTCATGTTTATTTACTTGCTTGTTTCTAAGCACAAAGTCAAACCATGAGCCTACCACAAATATCAAAACCTGGATTTTAGTGTTTTAAGCCTTGAGAATTACCTTTGAGGCCCTGAAGGTTATTTATTTGCTTCAAGTTATTTCAGTAAAATTTTCCTGACACATGAAATAAAGAAATGGCATTTCAGTTTCTAGTTTTACTGACTACACTTCATTTATCGTAGAGAAAAATAGTCTATTTCATGTAAAAAATGTATGATTAATGCAATTATAGTAAAAATTAAGACTAAATTATCTATGATAAGTAACTGCCTACACTCAAAATCTGAGAATTAATATGTATTAATATAGTTACATAACTTTATTTAACAAATGTATACACAAATATGTATATATATATTATATCTTTATGTGTTTGGTATATATATCTATATAGTTTTATAGGTATAACCGTAAAATATTCAAGCCATAAACCAAAACACATTAACATGAAATTAAAAAAAAAGATACTAGCTACAACGTAGAATTATAAAATGTATCCTGGGTTATAATCCTGCGTTGTATCGTAGGAACTTCCTTTTTTATAATGTACAGCGTATTTTTTTTTTTTTTATTTCATGTTAATATGTTTTGATTTATGGCTTGAATGTTATAGTTATAATATAATTAATCAGAGGTTGGGATTTGTTGTTTTTAACACAGTCCTTCCTCATGATTTTGTTTATTTATTTAACTTCATTTAGATATAAATTATTTAATTTCACTAGTTTTATAGGTATATATAGAGAGATTAAAGAATGTTTTCGATTTTTAAGGAATGCGTGATCTTGTAATCTGAAACGGCGGTGAGACGATCTCAAAAACATGCATTTTTTGAGACGATGTTAGTAACTGAGTGACTCATTTTTCTGGTGTTACTAACAGCGTAATGACTGATCTGCGTAAAGCTTTTTGGCAGAATATGTGGATTGGAAAGCTTTCAGTTAAGCGTTTTTCTTTGTAATTTTCCACAGCGCAACCTTAAAAATATTGTACAATTGATGAAAATAAGCGTTAGTACTGAAATGAAAATAGTAATATTTTCATAACCAGAAAAAAAAATATTTAATTATTTTTCGTATGAACACTAATCATATTAATTATTATTCAATATCATAAATACCAAAACACTTTAGGGACACGCAGTTTGGATTTGGAATTTATAATGTGAACGTAATCTTGTTTTTAACTATTTGTCAGGGAAGGTTAGTAGTACACAAACAAGGGGTTTGGTTTGTTTTGAATTTCGCGCATAGATAAACGATGGATATTTGCACTATCTTACTATTTGTAAATAAAAATAAGTTTGCAGATTCATGTTGTTTTTGCAATTATTAGCTTCATTGCTCAGACTTATACTCTCTGAATATAGTTCAAAGCCAGTTAAGTAGAATTAAACTTAAACATACTCCCTGACACTCATGCTCTCTGTAATAGCATTCAGAGCTAGTTAAGCAAGATTAGGTTTAAACATACTCCATGAGACTAATGCTCTTTGAATAGAATTTAGAACCAGTTAAGCAGAATTAGGCTTAAAGATATTTCCACATTAAACGTATATTCAAAGTTTAATGATAATAAATTAGTTGATATGTGTGATCTTTTACCTTCTAAATTGGAAATTTAGCTCTTATATTTTTTAACAAAATCTAACTGTTATATTAATACAATTATATTCCATCCTTATGATTACATCTTTAATACAAATATACATCAGAGATCATGCTTTTGAAAAACCAGCATTTATTAAGAAATTATTTCTTGCAACGGGAATTGATCTTTTACTGTTACTGTTTGGAAGTGACAAGCAACCACACTTAAAATTTAATTCGTTAATTAATGCATATATTAATATTGAAAACTGTTTTTGTCGGTGACGGATGAATTGAGTGACGACGTATGCTTGTGATTTTTCATTGTTACTATCTTGACACAAGTCCAACTTATTTGACATACGCAAAAGAGTTATTTTACGGATTACTTCTACAAATAATCTGTGCTATTTTTGTTCGTTATTGTTTACAGTTTACAACTGTGTGTATTTCATTAACAGTATTTAGTAAGCCTAGAATATGATTTATTTGCCTTCTCGCCTGAGTCACTGAATTACGCTACAAACTTGGCGTCTCGGACCAGTTTCAACCGCCAAGCGAAAAATCACAAGCGACCTATTTTCATCTGCGGTGGTATTCATGGTATGTTCACACAAACGGTAGTGCTTCGTGTGTATGTCTACAGACACATCATCTCAAATGCATCTCTTCTTCGCCTTTTTCGTCCATCACTTTTACGGCGCAAGCGCATTTTCACTTGCATTGATGTTGGCCGTGTTTTCATGTTTCGTGCCAGGCAAAAATATTTTTCTCAACTTTAGAAAATGATTCAAACTCAGAAAGTTGGAGTTATGAAGTTGAATCTGTTTTTTGGGCCAAGCTAAATATAATTCAAAAGAGAAATAATTTAACAGGGTAAAATTGAACTAGCTGATAGGATTACTGACCTGTTTCTTTCTCGTTCAACTGATAACAACACTGTTTTTTAAAACTTTGATTTATCATGTGACTAAACACACAGTCACCATGTGCTCATTTCAAAGTGCCCTCTCTTCCCTTGCTGCTTAACTCTGTAAGAACAAAATTTACACAGTTATTTTATTAAACTGTGTGTTACTCACGAGACACACAGAGGTATCTGCCCACAGCTGTCCCTAATTCTAAAGCAAAAGACTATGTGGATATATTTTTGCGGTAGACGGGACGCGAACCAGGGACATTCAGATTGATAGTCTAGCTAACAGGAAACTAGGCCACATCTCAGACTTTACATGCGCGAATTCTTCAGCTTTGTTAACAAATCATAAGTTTGATGAACAAAAATATGAATATTTCTTGCATCGTTGTGATAATAATTTCTACTAGAGAACCAAGCCCCCAAAATAGAGAAAATTCTCTAAAATTATTCAGGCACATCCAGTACATCTTAGTTAATTTATAAAATATAATTATACTGTTTCTGTTAGTTCGTCTCCTCACAAGAACTTTTCAATAGACAGCCACTCTTAATGTCTCAGCGCCCCCCAGTGGCGCACTTTGGACTTACAAAGCTATAATTCGGATTTCGATATCCACGGAGAGCAGAGCATAGATGACCCTTTCTGTACCTTTGTGCTTAGTTACAAACAACACCAACATCATTTCTCAGCAGGTTGACTTGAAACATTCTGTGGTTATACATTGGTACAACACGTCCAAACACCTTTGCTCATTTGTTTTCTCCCGCTGAGACGGCACTAAGTCTTCGAATTTACATCACTAAAATCAGGGGTTCGATTCGCCTCGGTTGACACAGCAGATAGTCAAATGTGGCTTTGCAATAAGAAAACGCACACGCACACACACATATACACATTTTTGTTTTTCAATTTTGGCCTTTTAAAGGATTTTATGAGATCAGATTTCAATCAACCAAATAATGTATATTTTGAGTTCTTGTGTAGTCATAGTTACAGCGATAACGATGAAAATTGGCATAAAAATAAGTTTTCATGCATGAAACACGTTGAACTACAAAACATTTAAATATTTTAGGCTCACACAAAAACATAATATTGTGAGTTTGGGTAAATTTTCAACAATTTGAAACATAAAACATACAATTCACTTTTACATATAACAATTTAATATACGATATATAATACTTCTTCCCTGGAATAATTTAACACGTCCCTCAGAATCCAAGGAGTGTTTATAAAGTACAGTTTATTGAATATTAAAAGTAAGTTCAATTAGGAAATTTCTAAAGAGGGCGGTTTTGAACTTCATTTTTGCGATAACTTCGAAAGAAGTTTCGTTTGTTAATTGATAATTTTTAAGTGAAATACAGCATCCTCAAATCCCCGTACCAGTCAGTACTAAGGTATATCCCTATTTTTTATACAGTACTATGTAACTTCTGTTACTGTGTAACAAGGGAATATTTTGTGATTTTTTTCTATTTTATGGAGCTAATTCTTCATTCGATTACAGAATGTAAATTTCAACATTATGGTAATACTTCACTGATCCATGTTGACAACTGAGAATACTTGTCATTATTTAGAATTCCTATATACTTGTACTATTGCTGCAGACTTGAAATGTTCCCCAAACACTGCCAAGTACTCTCTAGATTGTGAGACTGAGATAGGTAAATTTAAAAACAGGAAAGGATTGAGGCAGAACACCTAAACTTAATGATACTGATGTTATGTATCGTCGTTTATGGAATCTTTTGGACAGAAGGAAGACTGTCGCTGATTTCGAACATGAGATAAACAACCATGTTTCAAACAACAAAAATGTGTCCAGATCTACAGTATCAATAAGACTAAACAAGAATGGAATTTTTGGTTGTGTAGCAGTTAAAAATCGTTTACTTTGATCTTTAAATATAGTCATAAGACAGAAATTTGTTAAAATGAACAAAAACATTGGGGACGTTATATTGGTACTGTTAATTCCACTATTCGTTGGTAAAAGAGTAGTCCAAGAGTTGGTGGTGATGACTGGCTGCCTTCTCTCTAATCTTACAATGCTAAATTAGGTACGGCTAGCGCAGATAGCCCTCGTGTAGTTTTGCGCGAAATTCAAAACAAACAAACAATGATTGGAAAAGGGTGTTATGGACGGATGAATCCATATATTTTGAAATATTTGATTCAAAGTATAGGCTGTACATCCAGGGGAAGAAAAGTGGAAGATACTTACCTCAATGAATACCATCTACCATGAAGCATGGGGGAGACAGTGCGAAAGTTTGTGGGGTTTTTTTTCTGTTGAGACGACAAGCGATATTTGTAAAATACATGAAATAATGAGTCAGCACAACTATCAACTGGCACTGATCCATCACGGTATATTCTACTATCAAGAAGGTGATAACCCCAAACACTCACCCAACTTATGCAGAAATTATTTAGCTAAGAAAGAAGCTGTTGGAGTCATTCAAATGATGCAATGGTCCCCATAGAGCTCAGATTTCAACCCATTGGGCAGAACTGAGAGTTCATTGATCAAAACTTGACAAATCAAATGTTACTTCTAAAAAAACTTAATGGGAATGTATTAGAAACATTTGGAGTAAAATCCCAAAGGACACTTTAATTAAATTATTGCAACAATGCTCGAAAGACTGTCTGCAGTTATTAAAGCAAAAGGAGGACACACAAAACATTAACTGTTCTTTGGCACTCGAACCATGGGCATTTCGTCTGCAGCTCTGCAAACTAACCACTAAACAAAGTCCGACCCTAGTTGAGTTTCGTAAAGACTGAATAATGACTACAAATAATTGTTTTCTTGGTAGTACATATAATACGTATAAAACATATTGAAGAAAAAGCATAATGTGAAGATATAAAAATGTGAAATAGTATTCTTATTTATACAGAGCAGTCCACTTTTAAATATTGTTGTAAAGACATTTCAGCGTTGAAAAGTCATAAAACGAGTTAATGTTTAAGCGATAAAAACTTTGCTAACGTCTCAATAAAAATATGTCTATAAAAACTCATGTTTATTAGATTTACTAATAATAAACTAATCAGTTCTCACCTCTCAAATGACCAACATGGTCTATAGTGGCTAGTGTGGAGGACTGTAGATCCAAGAGTCCATTATTTATGTACTGTTTCTGCAGCCCTCCCGCCACAGTGGCACAGCGACATCTCGGCGGGGTTAACACTCTAGAAACCGATTTTGATACCGGTGGTGGATAGAACACACATAATCCATTGTGCAACTGCTTAATCACAGATAAAGTTTCACTTCTAAATCACAATCTAATTTAGAAGTGAAAGACAAGATGGGCGGCAGTTAGTTATCACCACTCACCGCCAACTCTTGGGTTACTCTTTTATTAACGGATAGAGGGATTGACTGTCACATAACGCCCCTACGAATGAAAGGGTGAGCATGTTTGGTGTGACAGGGAATCGAACCCGCGACCCTCAGATTACGAGTCTAATGCCTCAACCTCCTGCCTTTGCCAGGTCATTTTCTTCGGTTTTATTTATTCTTAAGCTCTCGGTGACTGCTGTATGTATATATATATATATTTATGTTACTTATTGACTTAGTTGAGATTATTGACTTTTATACATTTAGTTTTGCAACTTGCATAAGCAAAATAAGTTGATTCGTTGTCTTTATTTAAACTTGTTTTTACACAAGTAACTTAGATACTTCTTGTTTCTTAATTTGTCATATAACTTGACAAACAAAGTAACTGATTTATGTTCGTTCTCTTCATGATATAACTTTTCAGTTTTTATCTAGCTATCTAACTGTAGGCACCTAGAAGTAAAAAAAGAAGTTCCCGCTCATATGTAGATAAACAAATACTTTCCAGTTTGAATACGTTATTCTGTTGTATCAAGCCCTGCAGTCACCTTTCCTCAGTCGAATGTTATTTTCAACCCATTCTGATTGTTTCTGCTCCTTCCAAGGTGTTCAGCAATGCGGGAGAGAAAGATAGAAAACGTTAATTCGGATGCGCCAAAAATAAACACGTTCCGAACAGTCCTTCCCCATTAAATTTCCTTGGCAGGGGGTTCTAACGGCCCTCCTTCCGTTGTGTCACCCAATTCAGATGAATCCTATCACATACTGCTGTTATTCTGGGCTTGAGGCTGTTATCAGGAAAAATTTTTTGTACCGGAGGAAACTGCATCTTCGAGCCTCATGCTAGTGGAAACCTGAGCGTGAGGAGAAACTAGTGGTTTTCTCTTGTGCCCACGTGATCATCGTGTACCACATCATCGTTCGAAGGAAACGAATCTTTAGAATCGTATCGCTGTGTTATTTCTAGCTGTTGGCATTGCGAGGGTGGGTAAAGAAAGTAGCATATTTCTGGAGAGCGTGTCCGACCTTAAAACTACCATAGTTTCAACAGATCTAATCAATTAGGTATGGGAATTTTGTGTCTTTTACTGTAACACTGTATTTTGCTAATACAAAGTTCATAGACGTATTTATTTCCGTAAAAATAGATGCTATATAAAATTACTTTAAACCATTTTTATTAACATTATTTAGTTAATAATAATAATATCAGTAATTATGATCTCTGTAGAAAATAATATATTACAGTTTAATAATTTAAATCTTTGGATTATTGTCAGATTTAGTTTATAATTACAACAAATAAATAAAGGAAACTAAGGATAAGAACGGAGTTAATACATTGATTAATTGAGTTATGTCAAGCTATTTTGTGAAAAAAACACGTTTTTTTTAAAACAAACTCATTTTTGTAACTAAAAAATATTCATCTGTTCAGCTTAGTGGTTCTTATATTGTGGGTTTAACTGGTTGTTAGATTTCCAAATATATACGTCTGTGTGCGTTAAAATGAACTTACAACAACAGATATTTATGATCCCTAAAAAGAAACTAACATTCTGAAATCTAAATACGCATTGATTTTTAAATGTTACTTTGAACGTTAGTTACACTGGTAAGTGAAAATGTGTAGATTTTTGGAAGACAGCTTTTGATGCAAATTTTATTGAGCTTTTACAAAAGTAATTCTGTATTTGAAACAATTTTCAAGTATGTGCGGTGTCACTTTGATGTTTCATGGCGCTTGTTGGTTCTTCCGTTCTGACGTTTTGTGGAATGAAACATGTGGAACCCTCTTGCGTTCTGACGTTATGTGGTATGAAACATAAAAACCGTCCTCCGTTCTGACATTATGTGATATGAAACATAAAAACCGTGTTACGTTCAGATGTTATGTGGTATGAAATATAAAAACCGTGTTACGTTTAGAGGTTATGTGGTATGAAACATGCGGAACCGTGTTACGTTATGACGTTATGCGGTATGAAATATAAAAAACTGTCTTGCGTTATGATGTTGTTCAGTGTATAGTTTGTTTGCTTGTTCTAAAGCACAAAGTTACACAGTTGGCTATATTTGCTTTTTTGGCCACCCTTAGTATAAAAACCCAATTTTTTATCGTTATAAGCCAACTGACATACCAGTGAGACACTATAGAGCTTTGGCATATACATGTTAATTACAGTTTTCAGTTTTGTTCATGCGTAATAACACTATTTTCCCGAACTGTTGTCACTGTATTACTTAGTAATGAGAAACTGAGAAAAGATTAGAACATTGATTTGCCACTAACCATTCTTGGACCGATCGCGATCTAATAATAGACATTTCATAGACGTATACTTTTGGCACGGTTAGAATCACTGCATCTTTTAAGGGGCGTTTCTTTTTTTGCCACACTTGACGAGAAATCCTTTCGATTTATGTTGGAATATTTAATCATTTATAACACATTTGACGTTCTTAATATATTTTTCACAAACAAAACATTGAGTAAATTATTGGGAAGGCTTTCTATTTTTTTGGATACGTTTTCGTGGATACGGAGCTTTGTCCAAGTGTGAAATAACAGTGCGATTTCCACACCTAGTTTCTTCTAGCGAAAATAATGTTTTTATTATTAGACTCATAGTAAAACAATACATACCTGCTTCAACATTTCATCTTTAATTAAACTTATAATTCACATAGTTTTATGATTATCAGTGTTTGAGTGGACAGCTCACACGATTTTACCATTAGAAAAAAAGAAAATAGTGATAATTAAGAACCTAAGTTTAAATTTAATCTTTTACGACCGATTGTATGCCTGATGGACTGTTTAATATTCAACAGTATTTGTAATAAAATGTAAGTACAAATTTAGGCTCTCATAGCCGGATCCTCAGTATACTTTTTTTAAGCCCTGGGAATATTAATTGCATGAAAAGTAAGAGAACATAGATAATAACATGAAAGTTACAGTCACATTTCTTATGAACAGTTAGGTCCTTAATGACTTGTTTTGGTTTCTACCGATATTAACCACTCACTAAATAAGAAAAAAGAATTAAACCGGTTAAGATCTAAGTTTAAGCCACTCATAAGTAACTGTTTTTAGATTTTTTTTTCTTTCCTAATCTTAGACGGCGCGACTAAATAAAGAATTTCAGCGAGTTTTGATCCACACTCAGTTGTTGTAGGGATCTTGATTTCGGAGAGCTGGTGAGCTGGGTTCGAATCTGTGCTATGTTTTGCTTTTACTTTAAGTTATTGAATATGGCCAGGCATGGCCAAGCGTGTTAAGGCTTGTAATCTGAGGGTCGCGGGTTCGTATCCCCTTTGCGCCAAAAATGCTCGCCCTTTCAGCTGTGAGGGCATTATAATGTGACGGTCAATCCCACTATTCGTTGGTAAAAAGAGTAGTCCAAGAGTTGGCGGTAGGTGGTGATGATGGCCTTCCCTCCAGTCTTGCACTGCTAAATTAGGGACGGCTAGCACAGATAGCCCTCGAGTAACTTTGTGCGAAATTCAAAAAACAAACAATAAAAACAAAAGTTACATAAACTCTATGAGACTAGCAGTCAGTGCTTTTACTATGGATAATATGGTGATGCTTGTTAATATTCCAAAATTAGGAACAGGCTTACTAGTTTTTGCCATAAATACAAACAACAACAAATTCTGATGCATAAGATAAGCTAACAGTTCTAAGAGCTTTTTGTTGTTATACACCTTGATTAACATTAAATTATTGGGAATAGTTATTTCCATGTTCGTTTTATTGTTGCCTCTCTCCCTGTATGTCGTGTTTCGTGCGTCGTAACATTAAAAGGAAACAAATAAAATATAATTCTAAATAGGATTTAATGTTACTTTATCCATGAAAGTAAAATAGAATAACATAACATAAGGTTTATTTGTGCTTTAATTTTGTGTAAAATAACTTAAAATATATTTTAAATTTTATAAAAACTGAATGGTTTCTAATATTAAAGGGGGCACACTTACGAACACACCACTCTTCACGTGGCACTGTGTACAAGTGCCAGTTTTTGTCTTTTTTTGTTGTTATAACCTACTGTAACGTATCTGTAGTGCGTGACCAATCAGAGACAAGTAAATCTTGGAGGACGACAAGAGTCAATTTTGTTGTTGTTTAAAATCAGTTGATGTCGGATGGCACGTACACTGTATGAGGGAGGAAGGAAAACGGATGTAGGAAGATTTACTATATATCTGTTTTTGGAGAATAAAAAAATCCAGACAAATTTGCTGTATGATAAAAGTAAAAATTGTAATACATTACATTATTAAAGTAACTATAAACAACTTCTAGACATTTTGAAATTGAATTACATACGCGTGATATTAAATTATTCGAAAGGAAATAAGAACAAAACAGTCCTAGTACATATTTAACACAAGTTAGACCTGTGGTTATGCTATTTAAAGCTCATATAAAATAGTGTGTTGTCTGTGTTAAGAATATAATGATACTTATATTTATTTACCAAATGACAATAAAAATAAAACAAGGTAAACATATAAGATGAATTAATCGTAGGGTTCTATCGTTCATTGCTTGATAGAAACTTTAAGCAAAATGTTAGCGCTGAAAAGAAATGTCCAAGTCATTTTATGATACTAAGCCTTGTATTAAGTAAGTATATCGTTGTTATGGTTAGCAGCTGATACCTTCACATAAGTCTTAACTTTGATTACCCCACGTATCGGCTACAGATATGTTGTCGTTTTCAGAGATATCTCGAAAAGGACTGTTTAATGTGTTGGTGGTGACCGAGATTCGATCCCACGTATTTTTTAGATGGAAGTTCATTGCGTTATTCACGCCAGTGTTTCCCAAAGTGGGAGATGTAAAGTTTTTTCTTCTTGTGAGGCTGCTAAAAATGTGCCGAAACAAAGATGTTAAATTAATTTGAATTTTAAATAAAGGGGGAGATGTGTTATTGTTTTTACAATGTCACTGTTTTTCAGTCATCATACTAAAGTTACAGGTTGGGGAACCTCAAATTTTTTTTATTCACATCATATCCCTCAAATTAAAATACTTTATGGACCATTAATCCACGCAAGCAGTACAGAACACGATTTTCCACATTAATTAGTATCTAATTATCAACAAATTAATAATTAGCTTAAGCTGATTTTCGATCGCCAAACCTTGTCGTACGAACTTAACTGCTTTTGACTTCCAATAGGGGCGAATTATTTGTTTGTTTTGAGTTTAGCGCAAAGCTACACGAGGGCTATCTGCACTAGCCGCCCCTAATTTAGCAGTGTAAACTAAAGGGAAGTTAGCTATTCACACCACCCACCACCAACTCATGGGTTATTCTTTTACCAACGAATAGTGGGATTAATCGTCACTATATAACGCCCCCACGACTGAAGAGCGAACATGTTTGGTGCGGCCAGGATTCGAACCCGCGACCCTCAGTTACGAGTCGAACGCCTTAACCCACCTGGCCAGGGGCGAATTAACCAACAGACTTTCAAAGCTTGGGCCTAACGTGCCACAATTTAAGGGGCGCACCTGAAGGAAAAAAATTCAAAAGAAATTTAATTTTGAGATCTTCTGTAATGAAAACAAATTTACATCCATTTCATTGTATGTTAATTTAGTATTGTTTTCGTGTTAATGATAATTTTTTTGATGTGTCAACAGATAAGGAAAGGATCTCTATCTTAGATTTTGGGCACACAGTGACAATTTATCTTAATTCATCATGTTGGTTTTGATGACTAGCTGCCTTTCCACTGGTCATACACTTCAAAATTAGGGACGGCTTTCTGCGATATTCCCCTCCAAAAAATAATAATAATAAAAGTAAAAAGATTAATCATTATTTATCGATCTTTTGTGGCCACGTATCCCAGAAACATCATCATATGAACGACTTAAAGAAACGTATTGTGTTGTTTATGTTGAGATTCTACTGTGAATAATACGTTGCTTGCCTTCTGTAAATTCAAGAAAAGCGAGTCTAAAAAAAAATCAACACACAAACTTAGAAAGCACATATTTTTGTAGAAATAGCTTTGAATACTAAAAATATTATCTGTGACCGTCGGTTTAACAAGAATGACAAGATTTGCCTTTCACTCCTTAGCGGGAAACGACACATTCTCTCCTTTCTCCTCTTCCGTGTACGGTTTTCAAGTCAATAGGCAATTAAAGAGGTGGGAGGCGAGACGTGTGGAGACGCCTGAGGCGAGTCGAGTGCATCTTAAAATAAATATTTGCATCCTGCTGCGGTTTTCTTTTTCACGAAAACATACCAATTTTCTACTTAGTAACGTCAATAGAAATATCGTTTCCTCCTGCGAATATTTTCTCGTCTTTAGTGAGAGAAAGGGGAAAAAAGAATATTTGTTTATGAATAACCACTGCATTTTTTTCTTTTACTTCCTTCCATAATGTTTTCGTCGTTTGTAACTTTAATTTCTGTTGTTTGTTTTTTCTCCATCAAATTCTGAAGACTTGTTTTACATTTGTGTTTTTTTTTTTCAGAATTGTTGTTGTTGTTATGAATATTTCCACTTTATTTTGGGTGGGTAAGCTTTGAGTACAGAATTACAAAAAAATCTGGATTCGGTTCTTTGCAGCTCACAGACAGCTCTGTAACTTTGCACAAGGAAAACAGTAGCGATTGGTATTGTTTAAACTATACAGAATCTTATCATTATACTCTGCACTTTTATTCTGTGTATTTACTATAAGAGTGACGGTTGAAGCCAAATATTCGATCAGACAAAAGTAGCCCGAGGAGTTCAAGGTTCGTGCCAAGTTGTCAGTGATCACGCCTTGCATTTTTAGTATTCAACTTTAATAATCAAGGTTTGAGAGCATATGGATTATCTACATAACGAAATGTGGATATCTGAGGATAATCGATAATCAAATAAAAACAAGCCTAATAAGCGACTGTCTGTCAACAGGAGGTTAGAAACAAAATATAAAACGTTATTAAAGATTTGAAGTCTGCATAAACGTAGTTTACACGTTTCATTTAATTTAAGGTGAAATAATATTACCGCAAGGATTGGTTTCTAACTTCATGCAAATATACACGAAGCTTATCTGCGCTTGCTATTCTTATTTTAGAATTGAAAGATTAGAGGGAAACTACCTAAGCACAACTACCTACTGCTAGCTTTTGAATTACTGTTTTTATCAATTAATAGCGAGATTGACCGTCATATTATAACGCCCTCACGGTTGAAAGGGCGAGGATGTTTGGTGTGACGGGGATTCGAACCCGTGACCCTCAGATTACGAGTCGAGTGCCTCAAGCACCTGGCCATGCCGGACCATAAAGTGACGGTCAATTCCACTTTTTGCTGGTAAAGGCCTTAGAGTTGACGGTGGGTGGTGATGTTTAGCTACCTTCTCTCTAGTCTTACACTGCGAAATTATGGATGGCTAACCCAGATAGCCATCGTCTACTTTTGCACAAAATTCAAGTTAAAACGAACAAAACAAAGAAATAAAAGGATGTATGGAATATACAAGTCGCCAACGCGAATTTCCCATTAGCTATCAGTAATAAAACCCATAACTCAGTCTAAATTCGAACACAGAATATGATATCGCGACTGTATGAGATCTGTTGATGAACTTCGGTTTAATTAACACGATGGAATAGGAATAATGACACATCGTTCCCGGAAAGGATGTCTGTCTATCGCAGCTTAACATCCTGCTATTTGTGGTATCTATCATAAAGCTGGGTAAGCTGAAAAAATTTTGGGTAAAATACCTTGCTCAAAGATATAACAGCCCGGCATTAGACGGCTTTGAACTTGCAACCGTCCAACAACGAGTTCAAAGCTACTGAGCCATACTTCCTTTTGAAAAAAAGTGGATTTGTACATTGTCTTTTTTTTTTTATTCGTCTTTCCAAATTTGGACTGAGACAGCACTCTTTAATATCGTCTTTCCAAATTTGGACTGAGACAGCACTCTTTAATATCGTCTTTCCAAATTTGGACTGAGACAGCACTCTTTAATATCGTCTTTCCAACTTTTAAGTGAGTATCACTTTTTAACGTTGTCCTTCCAACTTTGTGGTAAAACCGTACCGTTTGACACTATGTTAAAAACAAAATAGCATCGTTTGATATCGTATATTTAACATAGTAGTGGAACAGCATCTTCTTATGTGCAATTTCAACATTATGATGAAATTGTACCATTTAAAGTCGTTTTTCCGACACCGTAGTTTATGTAGTCTTTCAGACGTTTTAGCAAAACAGTACCGTTTGATACTGTTGTTGTTGTTTTGAATTAAGCACAAAGCTACACAATGGGCTATCTGTGCTCTGCCCACGACGGGTATCGAAACCCGGATTTTAGCGTGTAAGTCCGCAGACATACTGCTGAGCCACTGGGGGCGTTTGATACTGTCTTTCCAACTATGTTAAAAACAAAACAGTACCGTTTGATACTGTCTTTCCAACTATGTTAAAAGCAAAACAGTACCGTTTGATACCGTCTTTCCAGCTATGTTAAAAATAAAACAGACCGTTTGTTACCACTTTTTCAACATTCTAGCGAAACATGTCGCCATTCCAACACTGTAGTGCAAGAGCATCGGTTGATATCGTCTTTATAACGCTATAGCAAAACAACACCGTAATTACAATGCTCAGTAATGCAGAGCAAGATGTCAGTAGTAAAAAATGCATCACCCTGGATAAATTGCTATCTTTTAAACTTCAATCCTCTTCTATATAGAAGATTATTAAAGATGGATTTCTGAAGATTCCTAAACGTTTATTAAGTATTTCATATGATTACTTTTGCGTTGTTATTTAAAATTAATTCGCGTTTACAAGAAATGAATCGATAACTGACGTCATATTTTGTCTTTTATTTGCCCTCGCTACCGCTCTGGGCGTTTTTTCTTTTCTTTTTTATATAGCAAAATTCTATCGGACTTTCTACTGTGTCATTGAAGGGAATCGAACCACTGATTTTAGCATTGTAAGTCCCGAGACTTACCGCTGTCTCAGGGGGAGACTTATCACCACTCACCGCCAAATCTTGGGCTACTCTTTTACCAACAAAGTGTGGGATTAACCGTAACATCTCCACTGCTGAAATGACGAGCATGTTTTGTGGGACAGGGATTCGAACTCACGAGTCAAGCATCTTTTCAAAGATGACACTTTAATTTCAGCAGTTTTTAAACCTTACAATTAAATTTTAATGAGCTGATTTAACAGTTTTTGATCTTGGGTGAATATAATAATGGACAATAAGAGGAGAACAAAGGTAAATGATTAGTTTATGAGAAGATTGTTCTAAGTAAATTTAATTTTGTTTGTTTATTTTTTGTTGTTGAAATTCGCACAAAGCTACTCGAGAGCTATCTGTGCTAGCCGTCCCTAATTTAGTAGTGTAAGACTAGAGAGAAGGTAGCTAGTCATCACCACCCACCGTCAACTCTTGGGCTACTCTTTTTACCAACGAAAAGTGGGATTGACCATCATATTATAACGCCCCCACGGCTGAAAGGGCGGGCATGTTAAGCGCGACTCGGATGCGAACCCGCGACCCTCAGATTACCAGCGCGTGCCTTAACGCGCTGGGCCATGCCAGGCATCATTTAATTTTGTATAATATTTTATGAAGTCCTCTACCATGTCTGTTTGTTCCTACGTTAATTATCAGTGCTTTGAAATTAGTATAATTATTTTCGTTCGTGATATAGTTTGTTTGTTTGTTTTGAATTTCGCTCAAAACAACATGAGGGCTATCTGCGCTAGCCGTTCCTAATTTAGCAGTGTAAGACTAGAAGGAAGGCAACTAGTCATCACTAGTTGATGAGCATATTTTGGTGACGGAGATGCGAACTCGCGACCCTGAGAAAACTATTTGAGTATCTTAACCACTTAGCTTTTGTGATATGGAACTACTTGCTTTAACATGTTCACGTTGATGATCCTGTCATCGATTATTTTGTCTTACCAAAATATATTTACATTTTTGGCCTCCATCTTATAGGTGGAAGCCGGAAAAACACGGATGCTTCTATTACGGTAAAATGATCATGTATTTTAAATCAAAATCGGGACATTGTAAGGGAAGGAGGTTGTAATCGAAATTAAAAAAAATATCATAATGAGAGACTTACGATATTTATTATAGCAGTATTACACGATTTAAAGATTATTTTTAATTTTTTGTTCATCTTCCCTCTCACCATGGATCAGCGGTTTGTTTGTTGTTAAACACAAAGATTAGATTGGGCTATCTTTATTGTATTCACTATGTGAATCGTAACTCAGTTTTTGGCGTTATAAGTCTTTGGGCTTAGTATTGAATCAATAGGAGCAGCGATATGTCTGAAGTCCTATAACGTAAAAAGCCGGGTTTTGATACTAGTGGTAAGCTCAGTTCATGTAGCCCGTTCTATACCTTTGTGCTTAGTGAGCAACCAGCCAACAAAATTAATGTATTTTTTTAAGTTTTCATTTTAGCTAAAATACATTTTTTGACGTATACATAATAAAACGCTCATACTGACCTCATTGGGAACTTCCCCGAAAATTTGTATCGCTTCCTAGTTTATTATATTTTCACGAGGAAATTTTTCCTAATGTTTTTCTTTCTTTAATCATAAGCATATAATAACATCAGGCTTATGTTTTCCGAAGTAACATATAATTACTAACGTTGATTTTTTTTTAATAATTCAAATGAACAGGAAGGCCGTGACGCAACAGTTATGTCTTACTCAAGGTCTTCACACAAGTCTTCCTCGATCCGATATAGTGACAGTAAGTGTACATGTGTCATATTATATTTTGCGTTCAAACGAGATCAGAAATAAAGGCAATGTTATCATTATAGCAAATTCATATACACTGTATCTTTCTTACCGACAGTCAAAAAACAGTTAAATGTCTAGTAAACATCTGATGTGGCTTTTGATACATCTCTAAACACTATCTTTGTTTAACATCTTGAGAACAAATTATCTGCTCGCTCGTACACTTTTTAACGTACGAGTAAACACGATTGTTCTGTTAACGTTCAGAGATACAGAAAACTGTTTGTTGCCATATAAACCATCCACAGTTGTGTTTTCATTGTACCTGTAATTTTTTTTAAAATTTTTAGTTTAAGTAGACTTACTATATGTTGGTATGTAAATCATCCATAGTTGTGTTTTCGATGTACCTATAAATTTGTTTTTTAAATTTTAAGATACAGAAGACTGATTATTTGTTAGTGTGTAAAAAAAACATTTACAATTGTGTTCTGAACCTACCTGTACATATTTTTTCATTTTAAGATATAGAAGACTGATTATTTGTTGGTGTGTAAACTATCCGCAGTTATGTTCTCAATGTACTTGTAATTTTTTTTAAAATCTTAAGATAAATAAGTATATATGCAATTGAAATATGTAACTTAGGTTTACAAGCTGAGGCTATCATGCACAAAATGAATACTTTCATCATTTATTGATTGCACAGTTTGTTAGACCTGTTCTGAAGTTAATGATTAAAACCAGGTATAAAACAGGTCGTGCATATTTTGAAAATCTCAATATCGTCACACGAATATATATATATATAAAAGAAACAAAACAAAATATTTTGTTTTTTCTAGAAGTTCTTTGTGAAACATTAAACTTTTAAAATTGTAGAATATTCAAATGTCATAGTACTTAGTGGAAGAAACGTACTGAGTTTTGAAGCATGTAAAGAAATATTACCCATTTACTAACTGTTATACTTTATTTTGAAATCTATTATCCTACCATTGCTGCATTCATATATTTTTTTAGATGACATTGTTTATTATTATTAATATTTTTGTTTAGATAAGATTTTTCAAAATAATTTTATTCTGTTTTACTTGCTGTGAAAAATTAAAACGCATAAATTTATACATGTGTTTTTTCCTAGACTTATCGGACTCTTCGTCGCTTCGGTCCTCATCACGCATATCATCATCTTTCTATGACACTGGCGACAGTTTGTCTTCCATTCGACGATCTAGTCGTGGAGCCACTGGTCTAGACGACGACATAACGTCAAGTGTTCGTCGTTCAACTCGCCCTTCACAGCTCGAAGATGACGACTCGGGTTTATCATCATATCGTCGTTCATCACGTTTACGAGACGAAGAAAGCTTATCCTCAACTCGACATTCGTCACGCTTCAGCTATCGAGATGAGGATTCTGATAGCTCCTTACTAAGTAAAGGTTATCGATCCTCTCACTTGAGAGATGAGGACGAATCGACTTCTGCTCTCCGTCTCTCCTCGGCTTTGACAGAAAAAGTCGAAAGCTATTCCTACCAATCTTCCAGTAAATCTGAGCTTGCCTCTCATTCGTCAGTTTCAGCCTACAGTGATGACACAGGAAAAACTGCATACAGCAGATCATTTCGTAAAGAATCGTCATTAAAAGAATCATCTTACAGCACCGATTCCAGTGGTCCAAAGGTACAAATGTCACATTAATATCCTCAACTGTTTCCTCCATGATTCAGTCTTTATATTCTGCCTGTTTTCTCCATTGTTCAGTCTCAAAGGTGAAGTCCACTTAAAGAAAACACCTAAAACAAAGTCAAAGATTTTAACGTCATAAAACTCCGAATTAACGTTTAGTAAGATAAGGAAAAAAATATATTTTTAAACAATTCATTCATGTCTTGAATCGACTGAAACACTGCTAAATAATTATTTAGCCAGCACGTATAGAAGAAATGTTACGTCTAATATACAGCTACAACATTCTTAGTTCAGTATGTGTTTAGAAGTTATCACATCTCGATTACGGAACGTTTCAAATAATGATTTTATTTATCATTCTGCTTCAGATAGTAAAATAATAACACCAATTATTTGTAACAGCTGTATCATATTTAGGTACCAAAAAATGGGAAAACATACTAAATGAAGGCAAAGATTTATGTGACCAAATCTGGTATAAATTTAACATAAATTAAGAAAATAATATTATTTTCATGATTATATATTTAATTTGAGGTTGAAATACATTATGGACCTTAAGAAGCATCATTACGCGTTATGTATTATCTCCGACGACACAGGAAATGGATTCTGTTCTCGAAACCTAAGGGTGCTCACGAAAGTCGTTAGAAGTTATGTTAGTTAGTGTGCTTGAAGTGAAGCATAAAGCTACACAGTATACTATTTGTGCTACACCCACCACGGGTATCGAAGCCCGATTTCTAAGCATTGTAAGTTCACAGACTATGCCACTGGGGGGGGGCAGTTGTATTAAAGAATATTTTGCCAGTGTGTTCGAACAATTGTTGTTGTTTTGAATTAAGCACAAAGCTACACAATGGACTATCTGTGCTCTGCTTATCATGGGTATCTAAACCCGGTTTTTAACGTTGTAAGTCCGCAGACATACCGCTGTGCCACTGTAGGGCACGAACTTCTTAACAAATATCATTTATGTCGTCATACAAATGTGTCACGTTGTTTTATTTTAAAATGTTAATATTTCATCTGTGACGTGATTTCCTATTATCTAAATTATTTTATCTAAGTTTAGAATATGTTTTAAGTACATATTTTCGAGCAAGAAATTGTCTGTAAAAACGGTAAGTTGTTAATCTGACATCTGGAGTGATGATTATATTTTGTAAAGAAATATTGCACCCATTTTTAACTATCAGGTAGCGCTTCGGTAGAAAATGTCTAGGGTAACACATGTGACTCTATGTATGTATGTATATGTTTGGTTGAAACGCGAAGATAAATTTTCGGTCCTACTTTATAGAGAGACAAACGACTTACATGGTTATCTTTGTTCTGTCTTCAGTTCGCAGCATTCCTAGTACGTGACAGAGATACAATAAGAAATTGTTCCTGTTAACTGTTGGTGCTGCTTTTCTGGGTTTTGTTTAGGAACGTGAAAAACAGGAGATGGGATATTTTTTTTCAAATGAAATTAGAAAAAAAAAAAAATGGAAAACTAAACGCAAAATAGAAACACGAAAAGTAGTTATTGGGCTAAATTCGAAACTTGTTCGTCTGTTGTTGCTAGTGATACTTAGCGTGAAGACACGGTAAAACTGCTAGACAAACTTGGATCAGCCCCCAAATCTAAACTTAAATGTAAGGTGTTAACTTTGACACCTTGAGCGTAACTAATAGTCTTCTCGTCTTTGTTATCCTCTGGGAGTTGTTTTTTTTTTTTTATCTAGCAACAATGTTGAAGATTTTTTGAAACGGTACAAGAGCTGTTAGAATAATAAATTCTTTGTTGCGGTTCAGTTTTCTTTCGCTTTTCAAGCCAAACACTCTTGCTAAATCCGTAAGACTTGTTGGCACTTTAAATTTGTTCACGCATTAATTTTCTACCTATTAGTCTGGGCAGCATAGAGTTTTTTGGTGTTGTTGCTGTTTTCTAGCCGAAATTACCTTAGTGAAATAATGTGCTCTTTACTTATTTATTTATTTATTTTTTTACATATTATTCACGCAAGATCTTCCAACTTCACGAGTTCTTTCGGCACGTAAAATGCAAATAGTTTCCCTTACTAATCTGGTAACAATACCAACATAGCGCATGTGTAAAACTGCTCTATTGATAGTTAGTTCCCCCACCCCATAAACATTTCATTTTAAAGAGGTTCTTGTTCTAATAACGAACCTGAAGAAACCGCTTCAAAAGGTTTTGAGTACTGGGAATGGCCTATTAGTTAGCCTACTCAGACTGTGAATTCGAGGATCCATTGTCCGCGTTCTGTTGCAGCAAAAATGCGCTTCAAATAAACATTGTTACTCTGGGTTTGCAATAAAAGTAAGTGTTAAATTTTAATCTTCGGTTAGACAAAAGTTAGTAACTCAAGAGCTATCAATGTGTATTGTTAATTAGCGGCCTTCACTGTCTGTTAGCTCAAAATTAGTGACGGCTATACACAGATAATCTTGGTGTATCTTTGCGCAAATATTGTAAAATAAGCAAACAAATACTATCTTATCGATTAGTATAGGAAACAAAGATGCGAAAAGCGTACCTTACAAGTAAGTGTAAATAACATTTTAATTTTAAAAATTCTGTTCCTCTAATAGGAATTAAAGAAAACGTTGAGAGGAAAACTAAGTATATTTATATAAATTTGATTTTAAAATATTTCACTGCAAGTTTTTTGTGGTAAGCTGTGTTTTATTAAAAGAAGATTTGTATGTGGCATTAAGATTACAACCGTTCTGTCATTTTGTTTTAGAAGACATTTTCATCTGCTTTGTGTCTGTGTTTAAGTGCTTTGATAAACCATACCGTGCGCGAAATGTGATTTACACAATGGAGATATGCAGTCTTGCCAACGTTTCTTGGCAAGTGAAGGCTTCAAAGCTTGAGGAGTAAAATCCGTCTGATGTGTTGACAAGATTGTAACTTTCAGTAGGGATTTTCAAAGATCTTTCAGTATGGACAAAAAACTTGTAGGGGATTTATTAAATTTCGTCTCAGTACAGAGAGGTTCTGCAGTATTTTTTTTTAGTTTTAAATATATGGACATTGAAATAACAAATAACGATGACCGAAGAAGGTCGAAACGTTGTTCGCTCTTCTATTTGAAGTGTTTTCTGGGCCCAGAAGAGCCGTTTTTGCATATAAAAATATGGACATTGATTATAGTGGATTTTTTTGTTTGTATGCTATTCAGTTTCGCGCAAAGCTACACAACAGCTCTCTGCGTTAGCCGTCCTTAATTTAGCTGTATAAGACTACAAGGAAGGCAGCTAGTTATCCCCACCCACTGCCAACTTTTGGGCTACTCTTTTATCAATGAATAGTGCGATTGACCGAACATTATAACGTTTCCTACGTCTGAAAGGACGAGCATGTATGGTGTGACAAGGATTTGATACCGCGACCCCCAGATTGCGAGTCGAGCGTCCCTTACCACCTGGCCATGCTGAGACCCTGGTTTGTTTGTTTTTTGTAATCACTTGTCAGCACATTAGTAAGAACTATTGTTACTTCGCAAACACTGAAACTCCGATGTACTTACGTTTTTTAACTGCATATTGACATCTGCGAAATAAATATTATAATATTTGTTTACACGGTTGCAACAAAAACAAAATTTTCGTGTGTTTTTTTGTGAAGTTATGACATTCGCGGCTCATCCATACCGAACGATTTACAAACAGTTTACTTGTATAGGTCTTAAATATTTATAAAGACTCCGTTTAAAAGGACTATTTGAACAAGTATAAAATACAGAAAATATTATTAATTAAAAATGTAATACTTTACATTTAAATAATTTAAACTTTGTGCATATTTTGCCTTTTGTCCATAGACTGGAAATGTGACTTTAAAGAATTTACTTTTTATAACAGAATTCCAAATGAACACAGCAAAATATTTTTATTTAATCTTAATTTCTCCACTACTAGAAAGCTTTATGTTGTTTTATTTCAATACACTAACAAGTCCATACTCCTAGAGGAACAGCGGCATGTTTGCGGACTTACAACTCTAGAATCTGTACTTCGACACCCATAGTGGGTAGAACACAGATAGCCAATTGTGTTGCCTTGTGTTTAATTTCTAACAAACAATATGCTCACAATTAACAAATCCTCCAAGTGACTTAGCAATAAATCTCTGGGTTTCTCATGCAAAAAATCGAGTTTCAATACCCGTGGCGAGTAAAGCACAGATATCCTATTGTCCAATGTTGTACAATAAAGATACGTTTATTTCGGATTTACAGTAAAAACAAACAAGTTAATAAGAATGCCATTTATAGTTTTATAACTTTATTTTTAATTAATCAAAAACTATACAATTCTTTATTTGTGCTGTGCCTACTATTATTATCGAAATCCGATTTCTAGTAGCGTGAATTCATAGACATACTGGTGCCACTTTGGTCGTTAATATTTAGATCAAAATCCGCTGATGGTCCACTTTTTTTTTGCTTTATGAATTCATTATCCAGTTACTTTAAAAATTAAGTTTCAATTTATAATAACACACATATTGTAAACATTATTTTCTTCTGCAGGTTGGTGACATATACGCAGCTATACTGGATTACACACCCTTGGAGAATGATAAGGAAGGAATTAGCTTGAAAGAAGGTCAAGAGGTAGAAATTATTGATGCGTCCAAGTCATACAAGTAAGTTTGTTTGTTTGTGTTTTGAATTTCCTGCAAAGCTACTCAAGGGCTATCTGCGCTAGCCATTCCTAATTTTACAGTGTATGACTAGTTGGAAAAAAACTAGTCATCACCACCCACCGCCAACTTTTGGGCTACTCTTTTACTTACGAATAGTGGTATTGACCGTCACGTTATAACGCACCCACTGCTGAAAGGGCGAGCATGTTTGGTCTGAGGGAGATTCGAATCCGTGACCCTCAGATTACGAGTGAAACGCCTTAACCTACCTGGTCATATCGGGCGTACAAATAAGTAGTCCGAGAATAGCCGGATGAAAAGTAGCTCTCTGATCAACTTTTATGTCGCTTTAGCTGAAAGTAAGAAAATTATACTTTTATAATAAACACTCCGGTCAGTTTGTATTAAAACATAAACTAGGTTGAAATCGAAGTAAAAGTTGCAAGTGTAATGGTCAACTGAATTATATTTTTGACCAATTTAAACATTTATGATGAAGTACATTTCTTTTTAATAGGGTGTTAACAGTTTTAATTTTCTAAAAACCTAGTTTAAATCTACATTTTTTTTTTTTGCTTATAGAACGGCTCTGGCTTGTTTTGTTGTTGTATTTTTACAAGTTTTTTTGCTAATAGCTCCGTCATATCTTGACCAATTTAAGATAAAATTACAGTTTTTAACTCAGGAAGTCGCATCCTTTCGATTGATATATTTGATATAATTACAGTTTTTGACTCAGGAAGTCGCAACGTTTCGATTGATATATTTGATATAATTATAGTTTTTGACTCAGGAAGTCGCATCCTTTCGATCGATATATTTGATATAATTACAGTTTTTGTCTCAGGAAGTCGCATCCTTTCGATTGATATATTTGATATAATTATAGTTTTTGACTCAGGAAGTCGCATCCTTTCGATCGATATATTTGATATAATTACAGTTTTTGACTCAGGAAGTCGCATCCTTTCGATCGATATATTTGATATAATTACAGTTTTTAACTCAGGAAGTCGCATCCTTTCGATCGATATATTTGATCATGTCTACGATCTCACAGATTAATTTACTCTAATCCTTCTTTTAAAAATCTAAATTTAAGGGTAGACTGGTAGAGATCCTGATGAGTAATAGAACTGAATCGAATATACGCTCTCCCTATGCTTAATATTGCTAGCTCATAAAGAATATATCAAGTAAAAAGGAGGTGTAAAAGTCTCATAGATTAATTTATTCTGGGGACTTATACCGTTAGAAATCTGGTTTCGATACCTGTGGTGGATAGAGCACGGATAGTCTTTTGTGTAGCTCTTTGCTTAATGATAAACACTAACATCAATTTACTCTAATCCTGTCTGAATGATTTCAATTGCTGTAACTATTAAAATTCACTCTCGTTTTCCAAGCAGATGGTGACTGGGTTTTGTTTACGAAATGTTGAAGTTGTACAGTCTCGAATTCCGTGACCTGCTTACTTCGCATGACTTTTACACTGCATGCCCTGTATTAATTTGTGTGTTGGTGACTCGTGTGTGTTCACGTTTACGTACCGTGTAACTCGTCCAGTCTCAGTTGCCATGACCTGCCTACTTCGTATGATGCCTACAGTGTGTGTCAACTGGTGCGTCTGAACGCTGTGATTCACCTAATAACGTCTATTTTAGGAAACGACTACCTCAGATCGCTTCCATATAAATACATTTTGGCAAACAGACGAAGTTACTTATCGAAATAATGTTTAAATGCTACCAAAACCGTGAAACTGATTGATGTAACATTTAACAAAAAATGTTACAAATATTTTAATGATTCCTCAACTTGTCTGATATTTATAGTTTATTTACATTTTGAGACTTGCTACATACCAGTTTGTCTTATTTATAAAATACTTATATCTAGTCCCCGCTAACACTACAAATTGGGTTCGATTCCCACGGTGGACTGAACATGAAAGCCCTTTGTGTAACTTTGTGATACAATAAACAAACCTATACCTATTATAAAAACGTAAAGCAAAATCACATCTTCCGAATCTACTTTATTAATTAATGTATTTGAACTTCACTTCCAATAATAATAATAAATATTCCGTAACAGTATTTTATTTCTGTAGTAAACTAAAGTTGAACCATTGATTTTTATAACTTCCTTTGGTAAGTAAATGTTTGTATATGTCATTAAATAGTATTATTCTATGCAAAATATGTTATAATCACTGTAGAGATAGAAATAAATAAAACTGTGCATTTTAACATGTTTTTGTACTTATAGACAAAAAATGACTATCATTAACTTTATCCGCTTATATTAGAAGTAAGACATAGATACCTGTTAGCAACGTGTTTAGTTTTCGTTTCTGATTTTATATATTAGTAGTTAAGTATTCTCGATGGGTTTTCAAGATAATGTGTCAAACTATTTAGTTGATTGATTTGAGTTTACCGCAAAGTTATACGAGGGCTATCTGCATTAGCCGTCTCTAATTTAGCAGTGTAAGACTAAATGAAAGGCAGCTTGGCATAACCACCTACCGTCAACTCTTGGGGCACTCTTTTACCAACGAATAGTGGGATTGATCGTAACATTATAATACCCCCACGACTGAAGGGACGAGCATGTTTGCTATTTAGTTGAAATTATAAGAAATTTCATACACATAGCCCTATTAACGAGAAAAGATTTAAGAAAAACCTTAGAAAAAAAAAACGTTTACTGAAGTGCTATAAACTAACATCGCAAATGTGTGTGTGTGTGTGTGTGTGTGATTTCTACTTCTCAAATAATATTTAAATAAATATTTAACCTTACTTGAAGCTACGTACACATATATAATCACACGTCTAGCTATTTCACATCCACTATTTTTCTCCGAGCTTACTTTCCAAACATCAAAAAGCATGAAATTTGTCATTCCTCAGTGCCGAACTCAATAATTTCCAAGCAAGATGTTTAGAAAATTTTTCATGCATTAAGTGAAATGGTTAATTTAGCAGAAAAAATAAAATAAATGATCATGTAGTAATATAACCGTTTTACCGAAGGTGGTGTGTTCGGACAAGACCGACAAGTAGCGAAGATATAATTGAAGAAGGTATGGTTCCATCTAGTTATCTGGAAAAGAAGGCTGCGGCCATCATAGAAAGTTATTCAAAAACTGAGCTCACTGAAACAAAACTGGATGATAAAGAAAAAGAAGCAATCACAAAGAGAGAGTAAGTTTTATAGCCCTTAACTCTCGAGCTAAAACGTTTAATATTCGTAGTTAATTCACAGCAGGTTATTGTAATATTCCGTTATATCTTAAATCTTCGTGAATTTAATATGGAGTATAAAGATCAGTACACAAAACTTAAGAGTTGCATATATGAATAAAGTTAAAAATTGTTCGTAGTATATGGGGTTGTACTTCGACAAAATAATTCCTACGTTACTGCTTATGGCTCCTTAATAAAATTAAAGTTAAACAATTGTGAACAAAGATGTATTAAGGAACTAATTTTATGATTTATGTGTCACATGATACTGCTTATGTATTGTACTATTGTACTTATCTTTTATTTCCCATCCAAGTATTCTGTGTTTTTCTCTGTGTCCTTCCAACTGTGCCCATTTGCGAACGACATTAAAAAAGCACGAACTAACACAATGAAGTGCAAAATGGTTCAGTTAATTGATAAAAACTAAATCAAAGCCTAAATATGTTTCAGTGTATGTGCCAAAACTATAGTCTACGAAGTTCCACTGAGTGTAGTTTTTTATTTGATTTCTCTAGTGTATATTTAGAGTACCGTGTTCAGTCTTGTGCTCCTTACTTAAAAAGGATATTGAATTGTTGGAAAGGTTTCGGAGGATGGACATTATGGAATGGAAAGATTGTCATATGAAGATAGTTTAAAATCTCTTAACTTTTTTCTTTTGAGAAAAGGAATTAGGGAATATCTGATTGATGTGTTTAAAATTCTTGATGGAATTTGTAATTTTGATACATCATATTTTATTAGTGTACAGTGAGAATGGCAAGGATAAGGGAAGTAAATATAAATTTTGGCAGGAGTCATCTTCAAAAAGACAGCTTTAATTTTCTAACAGGGTGGTGGGCGTTTGGGCTGTGTTGCTTTCAAATAAGGTAGATACAACGAATTTAAAGGAGTTTGCGGGCACGTTTAATATATTTTTATTAATAAAACTGACTCTGAGTTTTTTAGTGGATAGGATGGTTTAGAGAGACCCTTGCTGTCCATTAATGTTACACATTATTTGGTTTTTAAAGGAAGACTTAACATGTAGAAAGGAAAACATCTCGTCAGCATAGTGCTTGGATAGGATATGTTTTAAATGTCAACTTTTGTTTTGGTGCTCCGTAAAACATAGTTTTATTTTCAGAATTAGCAATATAAATCAGTCAGTACTGAACGCAGTTATGTTTAGTTTATGTTTTTAATTTCACGCAAAGCTACACGAGGTCTATCTGAGCCAGTCTTCCCTCAAGTCTTACACTGCTAAATTGAGCTGCTCTTTTACCAATGAATAGCGGAATTGCTCGTGAAATACAACGCCCCACGGCTGAAAGGGTGAGCATGTTTAGTGTGATTAGGATTTGAATCCGCAACTATTAGATTAGGAATCAAGTCCCCTAAACCACCTGGCCATGCCATGTCTAATGCAATTGTTAGTGTTCTCTTTCCCCCTTTAATTCATTAAAATTAAAATATATAGTATTAGTGCTTTTATTCTATCATTTGCCAGGCTTCTTTGGCATATTAGTAGTTTTCATTCGATACTTAGATAGTATTTTGCCTATTATTTCTTTCCACTTCCTCTTTATTCTTTTGGAGATTTCTTGAAATCTCTCCTAGTAAACTTTATAAAGCTCTTTCGATCTCACATTATTTTTTTGTGTGTGTATGGCCACCTTTTACGTCATATAACTTTCTCGCATTGCTTTCACATGATAACCTCGAACTCAAATATCCTAGTTCAGGCTCCCCGTCACACCAAATGCGCTCGCCCTTTCAGCCGGATGGGCATTATAATGTGACGATCAAACAAATAATGGACGTTGATGGGCCCTACACTGCCGCCAATGTTACCTGCACTGAGCCTGGACTGGTTTGGTTTGTTTTAAATCTCGCGTAAAGCTAAACGAGGGCTATTTGCGCTAGCTGTCCCTAATTTAGCAGTGTAAGACTAGAGGAAAGGCAGCTAGTCATCACCACCCACCGCCAATTCTTGGGTTACTCTTTTACCAACGAATAGTAGGATTGATTGTCACATTATAAAGCCCTTACAGTTGAAAGGACGAGCATGTTTGATGCTACCGGGATTCGAACCCACGGCCATCAGATTACCGTCCATTATTTACTTGTTGAATACTACTGCTCTCTAATAACTTTATTTGTCTTCGTTCTGATTTACATAATACAATCAAAACTTAGACATAGCTGAATTTGAGTAGACCTTTCTTTCTTCCGGCTATTTAAATATTTATAGAGTGAAGGAACACGTTGCTGAAGTGATAACATATGTCGAAAACAAAAATCATTGTTCAACACGTGTGGGCAATATAAACATTTATCTAACTTTATAACATGCTCCGTTTTAACATATTAACAACATTTCCAAACATAGCGGTAGTTCCTCCGCTTTTTTTTTTTTTTTTTGAGGGGGTAAAACTCTGAATTCATAGTGACATTTTGATGTTTTCAGTGAAGAATTTTAAAATACAGTGTACTCTGGGGTTAATTAATAGAGCATTCGGAGAGCACTGGAATATAAGGACTAAGTTATTGGGGGAGGGTAACTTCGCTCTCACAATTTCTCACTATTTCCTTTAATTTGCTATAGTAAAGCCTAAACAGTGTACTAACTTGGACGTGAGGCTTAACACATGGTTCCCGTCTTCTATAGAGAACAGCTTATGGTGGAACACAGCTTCGTGTGAATTCAAAGCCTTGACACACTCATCTCAAGAAGGTCTCACCAAGAAGACAGAACAAGTCACTAAGACACTTTCTTAGACCTAGTCCACTCCCTGCTATGATAGCCACTACACTTATATTAATAATGTTCTTAATAAAACGTTTACTTCCAATGTCAGACGTGTAATGCCATTCAGATCAAAACGTGCTTCTGTTTTGTTGTAGGGTTGTTTGCTCTTTATAAATATTATATTTTATAGGTAAAATACTTTTGATGTTTATGATAATTTTATTCGTTTTACTGTTATCGAAAAGGAATATTTGTTTTGCTTTAAAACATTAAGTTTATTTTCTTCATATTATGTATGTCAATGAAGAAATACTGGATAGTTAACAAATATTTATATTTACCTCATTAATATTTTATTGGAAAGTTTTCTTTTTATGTTTTTATGTTACTTTAAAATAATGTTTTTCTACTAAACAGTTTCAAGTGAAGTTTTATCAAACTATGTACCTTAATGTGAAATTAAATATATTTATTAAAATATAATTTCAGTGTGAAAAATAAAATGATAATTATTATCGTATTAGTGAGTGCCTGTAAGCCTTACGTTTCATAGAGACATGATCAGCCACTAACTTCTAAAGTTATTACACTGCATATAGAAGTAAGGTTTTTCAGAAACATTTTATCTCTTGTTGTTTGAATTTAATTTAATATCATATTAAGAAATACATTGAGCTTCATAGACATAGTATCTTTTACATGTTTACGTGTAAGCCTAACGATGATTGTAGGTTATGAAGCCTAATTTACGTGATTTAATGGCTCATATATACACTTAATTTTTTTCACCAGTTAAATACGAGCTATAATAGTATCAGTTTGCACTGAAACTAAATAATTGACAGCCGTGGATTTAATGTTGTATTGTCTCAGAGGTTAATAACTTCTGTAGGCCCTACAGCCCATGTATTTTACACAGAATAAAATTATCAATGGACACTCATTAAGGCAATGGGCACTGGGACTGAGTCCCTTCTAGCCCCTACCTAAATATGCCACTTACTGACAGTTATGTTTGGTAATTCTAAGATAAAAATTAAGTTAAGGTATTATTTTTGACCAGAAAACTTCATTATGTGAGAAGGATTCCAATGATTGCCAATATAAAACAATAGAATGTTGTAGAATGGTAATTTATTCGTTTAAAAATTGGTTAATTATCATTTTTTTGTCTGTAAGCGACTGCTAGCAATGCTTACCTTGTTAATATCTTGAATTATATATGAGCAATAATACTTGTATTTTTTTATGAATTGAGTATTGAATAAAGAACTAAGGCTACTTCAGAGTGTGTCAACTAACTGAACTTTATCCTTGTCTTGTGCTAATTAGAAGTTAACACATGTATTACACAAAATAAACAGAAAAAATGTTGTATGTATGTTGCTCTGACATATTTTTTTCTTCATATTACTACTGCTACTAACTTTGAATCTTTATCTCTTCAGATATCAACTGACGTGTGCGTTGATTAATTTTAACATGGCACTTCTAACGGATTTATCGTTACACGTTTATTTTAGTTCACGTAACAAACTAATGTCTTAGATGTAACACTTTTAGTACCAGTTGTTGTGTGGCCTGCTGAAATAAGTGCATATCATATGAACACAGTTTTACATTAATAATTATGCCTACGTTGTACATGCAACTTAAACAATTAGAAATGTAATGCTTGCCGTTACACCGATGAAAAGATTTAACGCTAAGTCGTTGCAGAAATCTAATAGTTCGTTCTATAACTTCGCGTGAAAACAAACGTACAGAAGGATTTCCAAATAGAAAACGTAGTACATACGATTTTTACTATCCCGAAAATATATGTAAACTGTCTTTCTCGATAAGAACTTGTTTTTAATCCTTCTTACTTCATTACAATTTGACTGCACAAGTGTGAAAAAAACTAACTCTTGTTGGTATATGAAAATTAAGTATGGAACTAGCTTTTCATTGAAGATTTCATGAAAATGGAAAATCCCCTCCAAAACACATTTTAATCAACATAGGAGGAAATAACACCACATATCTGCATTTATGAATATTTGTGAACACGATTTTAACCTTGTAAATTCTAAAGACTTCCTGCTTTTATGATTTAACCCATTTAAATTAGATAAAATTGTGCCAATCTTCGTATAATACGAAAAAGTAATTGCCCCCCCCCCTCAGTGTCTCAGCGGTATATCTGCGGGTATATATCGCGTGGACAGAGTACAGATAGTCGATTGTGTAGCTTTGTGTTTAATTCAAAACAACAACAACAACGAAAAAGTAAATTATTGCAAATAACTTAAGAATTTACGTTTTTCTACTCGGAGAGGTAGAGAATGTTAGTGGGGATAATAAAATAAAAAGCTGAAATTGATCAATTTTTAATAGAATAGTCATTAAAGCAAATTATATCAAATGTAATAGTGTTTATAGAAGTGTTGCTTTCACTAAAGGATGCAAAACAAGCTTATTATATATGAAAACTGAAAAATAATGTGATCGATGTGTCTAGATGTTTTGGACATGCCGGAATTCCTTGTTTCTCCCCTAGTTACCTCTCTAGCTTCGGTGTTACTGACAACAAATAATTCGCAAATTACATTCCCCATTTAATATAAGTTTCAGCCACGTTATCTTCATTTGATTTACATTATTAATAATCACAAATTTAACGTTGTTATAGCAGGCACACCTGACTCAGTGCATTACTTATAACTTCCATCAAAGTTTTGACGTTGACCAGTGTCTGTGTTCACGAAGTATGTTGTTAAATTGTAGCCATTGTTAACAGTTGTCTCAAACCAGTTGTGATTTATTATAGGAACAGAATAATGGTATGTGTAACGCTTTAAATGAAGATAATAATAAACAGCCAGGTCTTTAGTAATAATAATTTTGGTAGTGGTAATTGCCTTAAAATAAGTACGATTTACTAATATGTTGATTTATGATCATTTGTAAAGGTGGTTTATTTCTTCTTTCTTTTCCAACTAGAAACGTAAATTTCTTAATATTAACTGTCGTACACTAAAATTTACCTGCCCTTTCAGCCGTGGGGGTATTATAATATTACGGTCAATCTCACTATTTTATGGTGAAAGAGTAGTCCAATAGTTTAGCGGTGGATAGTGATAACTACCTGTCTTCTCTCTAATCTTGCACTGTTAAATTAGGGACGGCTAGCGCAGATAGCCCTCGTGTAGCTTTGCGCGAAATTGAAACCAAACCAAACCAATATTTACCTCGAACGTAAAGTTGTCTCACAAGAGATACAAAGGTTTTTCTTATTTTTAATTAAGTCAAAAGAGAAATTTGTGTTATTAACGTATTTATGGTAAAGAAATGATTATTTGAATCCAATCTTGCCATTAATTTTTGTAATACGTGATAACAAAGTTTTGGTATTGAAACAAGGACGAATCCATAATCGTCGTGGCGCCTGAAATTCTTTTGAGCTAAAGTAAAGTAAATGAATCTATGAGATATTTTTTCCTTATTTGTGAACGATATTTTTGTGCACCAGCAATACTAAGTTTGGGGCGCATGTATACCCCCATTCGATTTTATTACTCATCAGGGTATATTCTAGCCTACCCCCAACTTGAAATACTTTTAGACAGAATTAGAGTAAATTGATCCATGAGACCTAGGGCATGGTCAAATACATTAATCGAAAGAGTATGACCTCCTGACTCCAATAATGTATGAGATCTCAAATCGGTCAATAGTTGACGAAGCTATGAGCTAAAAGTTTGTACTTGAAAAAAAAAATCAGACATTCTATGAAGAACTATACCGCGGTTAGAATATCGTGTTGTTGACTACACTTCTAAATTCATGGCCTGGCATGGCCGAGCGCGTTAAGGCCGAGGGTCGCGGGTTCGCGCCCGCGTCGCGCTAAAACATGCTCGCCCTCCCAGCCGTGGGGGTGTATAATTTGACGGTCAATCCCACTATTCGTTGGTAAAAGAGTAGCCCAAGAGTTGACGGTGGGTGGTGATGACTAGCTGCCTTCCCTCTAGTCTTACACTGCTAAATTAGGGACGGCTAGCACAGATAGCCCTCGAGTAGCTTTGTGCGAAATTCCAAAAAAACAAAACAAATCTAAATTCATTAAATAATTTATAAAAGTTTCATTAACAAAAGTCGTATGTCCATTATTCAATATATTTGGCAAACACGCATCATTTCTGTGTATTTATTCTTGTATAATTGTGTCTGAAAGAAATTATTTATTTAAATAATAATGGAAAAACAATCCAATATATTTTACTTGTTTGAGAAAGTTTACGTAAAATCACTTCCAGGAAGCGTATTGTAATCGGGGAAATATTTTTTTTTAGTGATAAAATGTAATTAAAAATTACCTTTTGTTTCTCGTCGGCCTGGCATGGCCCAGCTCGTTAAGGCGTGCGCTTTGTAATCTGAGGGTCGCGGGTTTGCGCCCGAGTCGCGCCAAACATGCTCGCCCTCCCCGCCCTGGGGGCGTTATAAAGTGACGGACAATCCCACTTTTCGTTGGTAAAAGAGTAGCCCAAGAGTTGGCGGTGGGTGGTGATGACTAGCTGCCTTCCCTCTAGTCTTACGCTGCTAAATTAGGGAAGGCTAGCACAGATAGCCCTCGAGTAGCTTTGTACAAAATTCCAAAACAAACAATTGTTTCTCGTCGCACGTATTTACTGCTAAAATGAGTTTGGTGCGTTTTGAATTTTGCACAAAGCTACACGAGGGCTATCTGCGCTAGCCATTCCAACGTTATCAGTGTAAAACTAAAATGAAGATAGCTTGTCTGTTTGGAATTAAGCACAAAGCTACACAATTGGCTCTCTGTGCTCTGCCCACCACGGGTATCGAAACCCAGTTTCTAGCATAATAAGTTCGTAGGCATACTGCTATGTCACTAGAGGGCATTACCACTCACCGCCAACAACTGGGCTACTCTGTTACCAACGGATAGTGTTATTTATTCTCACATTATAACACCCCCACGGCTAAAAGGACGAACATATTTGGTGAGATGGGAATTCGAACCCACAATCCTCAGATCACGAATCGAGTGCTCTAACTGCCTGGCCGTGAGATCTGTCTTACGTGAATATTAAATAAGTTGGATACGAGATTGAATTAGATGTAAAGAAAAACAATTTCGCTTACATATACCTCATCACCAAAATACCGAAAAAGTTAATGTTTTTAAGTTTATTTTATTTATTAATGTTAGCCTCGAATTATTTAATTTTGCCTAATTACGTATACATTGAAATGATTTTTTTTTCACTTAAGTAGTCATTACGACATACAACTAGCCAGTTAAATATAGAAAAAAATCCACAAACGTAAGCCTGTTGAGAGCAAAACTAACTTATTTTGAGGGCCGGATTTCCAGTCTTAGGTTCATCGTCTATTCACCTGACCATTCCAGGTGGTTAGAGCGCTTGGCTTGCAGTCTGAATTACTGTCACACCAAACATGCTTGCCCTTTCGGCCAAGGTGACGATCAATCCACGAGTTGGCAGTGGGTAGTGATGACCAACTAACTGCCTTCCCTCTAATCTTACACTGCTAAATTAGGAACGGCTAGCGAAGATAGTCTTCAAGTAGCTTTGCGCGAAATTTAAAATCAAACAAACAAACCGTTGTCTTTTACAAATGAAGCAACAATATATTGATCATATTCGACACTTTTGAGAACAGTAAGATTAAAACTGACACAGCTCGAAGTCTGAAAGCTTTTAATGCTAAAACCCGTTGTGGTCACAGTGTAGTTAATCAACTGAGTATATCTGTTTAAACATAAACAAACAAAACAGGTCAAAAGTATTAATGGTTAATTTC
This sequence comes from Carcinoscorpius rotundicauda, assembly GCA_011833715.1. Classification (NCBI taxonomy): domain Eukaryota; kingdom Metazoa; phylum Arthropoda; class Merostomata; order Xiphosura; family Limulidae; genus Carcinoscorpius; species Carcinoscorpius rotundicauda. The sequence continues at coordinate 18,991,043 of CM022402.1, read as the reverse complement.
TTCCAACTCTCACGGACCCGGCATAGTCTGGTGGTAAAGGCACTCGACTCGTAATCTGAGTGTAGCGGGTTCGAATCCCCGTCACACCAAAGATGCTGGCCCTTTCAGGTGTGGGGGCGTTATAATATGACAGTCCATCCAAATATTCGTTGGTAAAATTGTAGCCCCAGAGTTGGTGGCAGGGGGTGGTGATGGCTAGCTGCTTTTTCTATAGTCTTACACTGCTAGATTAGGGACGGCTAGCGCAGATAGCCCTTGAATAGCTTGGCGTGAAATTCAAACTAAACCTACTATTACCACTTTAATACGTAGATTACCTGGGTTTAACTGATAAATGTCGCACACATATCTGTTTTTATTCATTTGTAATTTCCAGTAATTACACAATATTTATCGATATAGTTTATTCTCACTATTCCTCCAAGCTTTAATATATTGTGTTTTTTTAAGTATCGTTACATGTAAATATCTCGTGTGTTTGGTGAAATTTGTTCCTTGTTATTTCAGGGCCGTGATCAAAGAACTAATTAATACTGAAGAAGAATTCGCTAATGATATGCAGTATGTGCTTAACAACTATTTAACAGCAGTGGACAATCCACAAACACCTAAAGAAATCCGAGATAAAAAAGGCATAATTTTTTCGAATTTCAAAGAAATTTGCGATTTCCACAACAAGTGGGTATAGATTTTTCTCCTGGATATGCTAAATGTTTTAAACTGGAAAACTCAAGCAAAGTGTATTTATTTTAAAAAGTAAACTGTATGCAAAATATCAATATTTAAATTAGGTTTATGAACTTGGTTGCTTATCTTAATTATTTTGGAAAGTAGCTTAAAATATATCTATAAAAACAGATTTCTGTAAGAAAACAAACACGAGAGCTTAAATATATTAGATTAATACTTTTATGGCTTTTAATGATGACTATTATAAAAATTATGTTTTTTAAATTATTTATAAGTAATACGTAACTAAAAATCATACTTGTCTGTCGAACATTATTTCACTTTTATTAGGCCCAAAAACTTAATTGTTTTCCTAACTCAGGTGTTTTACACAATAATTACGTATCTGTTAAAATGTTTCAATTGAATTCTGTAAATTATTATTTATTTGAAGAAATACACCCAAATGTTCTATTGATATATACTCTTTATCTATTCTTCATCTTTCATTTTCAGTGTTCTTATTAAAGGAGTTCAATATCACTCTAATGAACCTCAAAAATTGGGTATAACGTTTTCACGGCTGGTAAGTTATTTATCTTAAATATGATTCTATCCCCTAATCACTCACTGAGAGATTAAAAACTAATCATTAAGAGTAACACAAAATATTTATCAGGAAGAATTATTTTGCAGACTTTTTTGTTTAGTCAATTGCTGTGGTAACTACTCAAAATATGAGTATTATTGTTGTTGTTATCATCTTAAATTATGAAATATCCACAAGCATTTTTTTCAAGTGCAAGTAACCTAAATTATTAACATTAAATGCTATCTATAGGATAAAGGTTTACGCGCATTCGTAAAACATCTGTTAGGTGTTTCCCTCTTAGTGTACTCTTTTGAATTCGCAAAATAAATAGAAATAATGGCCGATTACTGGTTTATCGATTTCGTCAAGGCCATTGAATTTCAAAACAAAGAGATCCTGGACTTTTGCTCCTATAAAAACAAATACGGTAAAGGCTTAGAAAAAAGTGTGACCTTTACTTGCAAGTTAGCAGAACGTCACCAGGACGATAACTGCGTTTTTTGTTATAACTGATTTCATGCTTTGAATTCTAGGCCAAGGCCTAACGTTAGGCCTTCAGTTTTAAATAAAATGAAACAAATGTTGGATATAAATATAACTTATTTTAAGGTGCTCTAAAGTTAAAATTTTAAGTCTTTAATCCAACGTACCTGAGATACATCCATGTATTTCTGTGTTCTAGGAACGAGACTTTGACAAACACGTCAATTACTATCGAGATGTACCACAAGCTCAAGCAGCCCTTGAAACTGAACCAATGAAAGAATATTTTGATGTAAGACCAGCATAAGTTTTATAAGTTGCGTATAATTTATTTGTTTGTAAAAAATTCGCACGCATATATTTTCTAACCCCAACTAAATTATCTACTAAAGTATTATTTTTTTCAATGTATCTAGTTTCCAATATTCTTATGGTGGGTTCTTTATATTGATTTTTAGTGGCTGTTATAACTAAGTTTAAATAATGTGTTAGAGTTAAGTAATCATTTAGGTAAGTTATGAATTTATTTCCATTATCTTATTTTGACTTTATTGTATATATTTTATAACAAATATTCAAACTATATATTAATGTTTAATGTCGACTTAGGAGCCGAATTAAGCTAATTAAAAGTTTATATGAACTTCTGTTATCAGTGTGTGCTATTTTTCTCAATGGTAACTCAACGGTAAGCTTTAAAACTTATAATGCTAAAATCCTGAGTTCAATCCTTACAGTGAGTATAGCCTGTTGTGAAGCTTTGTGCTTATACAAGTCTTAACCACAAAGAAACAGTCTGTACTAGGTCTGAGTGTGATATTCGTAAAATCAGGTTTACTTTATTATTTTCAAAAACGACAACGGTAATTACAAATAATACATAACTTGGTCATAAATAATGTTATAGTGCTAGCATTTGGGGCTCAGTTCCCTGTGTTGGACAGTGTGCATTTTGTAGCCTTGCACAAAAACTATTACGATATTACAGTTTATGGTTATATTTCATTTTTAGGAAGTTCGCAAAAACATCGGAGACGTAAAATCTTTATCTGAGCACCTTGAACTTCCCAAGCAGAGAATCAACGATTATCAGCGAATACTGAAGGTATGTTATAAAAGTTAAAGCGTTAGTACTTCAAATGTAAACGTGGTTTAATAAACATAAGCTTATAAAGTTATGGTTTGTTTGGTTTGTTATGAATTTTGCGCATAGCTACACGAAGGTTGTATGTGCCAGTCGTCTCTAATTTAGCAGTGTAAGACTAGAGGGAAGGCAGCTAGTCATCACCACCTACCCGCCAACTCTTGGGTTACTTTTTTACCAACGAATAGTGGGACTGACCGTCACATTATAACGCCCCCACCGCTGAAAGGGCGAGCATGTTTGGTGCGAGTGGGATTGGAACTCACGACCCTCAAATGACGAGCCGAACGCCTTAACCCACCTGGCCATGCCGGACCCACCAAGATAAACTCTTCTTTTGATTGAAAATATATATTAGTTATTATTATTTTTAAACTTATGCAAGTAAATAACAAAATATGATCCTTTTAATACGAATCCTTTTTAGCTAAATATGAGAAAGTTAGTACTCAAAATCTAAACCCAAAAATAAATATGCAAGTTTATTTTTTCCTCTTCTTAAAATCAAATTATATATTTAAGCTAATTCAAGTTCATTCCAGCTGCCAGTATAATAACAGTAAATGTTAGATTGTATTACAAAGTCACTGTGTTTTGTTACTACCAGAACTCGTGAGTTATGCTAAATGATACCAGCCAAACCATTATCTGAAACTTTTTTTTTTAATTTCGCGCGAAGCTACACGAGGGCTATCTACACAGACCATCCCTAATTTAGCAGTGTAAGACTAGAGGGAAGGCAAATAGTCATCACCACCCACTGCCAACTCTTGGGATTCTCTTTTACCAACAAATAATGGAACTGACCGTCACATTTTAATGCCTCTACGGCTGAAAGGGCGAGCATGTGTGGCATGACGGGAATTTGAGCCTGCGACCTTCTGATTAGGAGTCGAGTGCGTTAACCACTTGGCCACACCGAGCCTCTTTGAAACAATATTTATACATCCAGTATAATAGTTTAAAACTTATAGTATAAATGGTAAAATCTGGCGAGGGTCTGATCAATAGGCCAGAAATATGTAATAAGAAATCACGTAGACTCCAGTGACTGGTGAGTTCTTGTGTTTATTACATCTAAGGAAGGATTTTTGGACAGTGAATTTGGGAGACAAAAGATAGATTTGAAAGGCTATTTGTATACACTCCTGATTTTTGAAACTTGAAATGGACGAATTAATTGCAATATGGAAGAAAATACATCTGATTTTTACTTGATTTTTTTACAAATATTAAGTTTCTTCATCCTTGCCAGTTTTCAGCGTTTAATTGAATGTTATGTTGTAAAGTATTTATTGCGATATGAAGTTATACTTATCCATACTGTAACTTTTTAAATAAAGTTTTCGTGGAAAGTAATTTTTATATGTAAATATGATTAATTATTCTTTACGCTCTTAAAATTTGTTATAAAATAACTGAAAAAGATTTGAATTTGCTTAGACCTGTTAATAACAAACACAATCCAGTGACAGATTCTGGAAATTTACTTAGTTGAAGTTAGTTAAAAGAAATCGTTCGGTGTAATATTTTTTTATCTAACTAATTGGTTTTTTAACAAACTAATTGGTCTGTTATGTGATATACCATTTGCTACCGTGGTGTTTTTTTGTTTATTTGATATTATCTCGTTGTGTTTCAGTTAAAATAAGATTATTTCAAACACATCAGTTGTTCAAATAAATCAAAGAACTACAAGGTGGTCGCTAGAAAAGCGGAAAATTTGTCAAACAGCTGTTTATTTTTATGAAGAATAACTTTTACAAAGTTTTTTAAAGGCATATGTTATATTACACTCATAGATGCTCAAAATGATATTAAAATCATGCATTTTATTCATGATGTAAAGAAATCAAAATAGAAATGAGTAAGCACGCATTTTATTCATGATCTCATCTGACCCTCAAATTTTCCGCTTTTCTAGCGACCACCCTGTAGTTATTTATCAAAAATTTGTTTACAAAAAATCTTCATTTCTTCCATTTTTTAAGATATAAATATAGTTCACTCGTTGCTTCTATAAGTGCCAAGCTAACTTTCAATAACCTGTTATGGTAGACATTGTCAGCATCTTGTATGACGTTTGTTGGTTTTTTTTTTATTAAGATGATCCGATTTGTATAGACACGCTTTAACAACAAAATTATAAACACAATGAGAACTGTTAATCTATATTTCGTGTATAATTCAAAATTATATAGGTTATAGAGCTTTATAAAATATTTTATTTTATTTATAGGAATTAATAAAATTTACTAGTTGTCTCAACGAAGATACAAGTGACCTAGAGAGAGCACTAGACTTCATGATGTCTATTCCCCAACGAGCGAACGATCTCAAGTATTTGAACTCCATCCAAGGATATGGAGGCAGCATCAATAAACTTGGTCGATTAATCCGACATGTAAGTTTATTGTAAGCTTTTATTATACAAAAGGTTGAGCACGTTATGGTAGAACACTTAGGAACATGCAAGTAACCAAAAACTCATCTTAAACTACATCCGATATAAAGTATGGTGGGACGGAATGTGTCAGAACTAAGTTTTGACTCTTTTTTGGGGAGGGCGTTACTGGCGTGGTGTGAAGATATGTAAAATTGATCGCTTTTGGAAAGGGACGCAAAAGCTTCATACTTTCAGACAATAATAATTTATTCAGATTGAAAATTTAGAATTTCCAAAATAATACTTCTCCTTAATGATGCTGGAAAACAAAAGAATTTTGATCATCTTTGGATACCAGAAACATTTAGAAAGAGATTTGCATCAAGTCGTGCATCAGTTATGGTATACAAAAAAAAAGAAGAAAAAAAAGCGTGGCATTTTATAACATGCAAGAATCCACAAACACAAAAGTTAGCGACAAAAAGTATAATCAAGAAAGATTTTCGCCTCTAACGAAGCCAACAAGATATTGGTTCATCAATATAAAGCTTCCAGTTATATATCTCTCTTTCAACCGTTGTATATCTCAAGCAGCTGGAGAATGAAACTGGTATTTATGCTATACCACAAGAAGACATCTTGGTCAAATAGCTGTGTGCAGTGACTGTGGATTTCTATGAGACCAGACTATTGAAACTGGTGCTGGTAAGCTATTATTTTCACACTTTGGGTGGATTTTGGAAAACGTTCAGGGAACAGTGATGTTCCTTAGAGATGATAGTGTTACGACAGAGCCTTTTGCAATGGAAATTACGCTGAAGAACAACTGTACGATCGTCATATAGGGCATGACCTGATGTAACGTCAGGGGCTATAAGGATATAGTAAAACTCTAAAAATGTTTTATTTCAAAGAACTCAACATTTAAATGTTTTAAAAGATATTTCCAGAGCACTAATGTTTTTGAAGACAATTCTAATGGTCAGTTGCTCTTAATATATTCCAAACTTTCAACAGAATGGTTCATTATACAATTAAAATTTTGTAATAAAACTAGTTAATGCAGAACAATGCACCTTGTATAAGAATTTGCAAAATTTTAAAGAACATCTCGACATTTAAAAAAATTAATTCTAAACATTAACAAATTACGTCAAGTATATATATAACAAAACTGCATCCTCCACAATTCACCAGCATAACGACAGAACACCAAACACACACTGACCTAAAGACAGAAGGCTTTCGTAACGTCGCCCTCAACACTTGTGTTTCTAAACAGGCAGTTATCGTATATCTAACGAAACTGTATTACGAATTCTTTGCCTAAACAACCTCTCAAACCTGTGAAAACATTTTTTAACGTTTCTCACGGAGAAATTATTTGTTTTTCAGTTTCGCGCAAACCTATACGAGGGCTATCTGCGCTAGCAGTCCCTAATTTACCAATGTAAGAGTAGAGGAAAGGCAGCTAGTAATCACCACTCACTGCCAACCCTTGGACTACTCTTTTACAACGACCAGTAGGATTGGCCGATAGATTGCAATATCCCTAAGGCTGAATGGCCAAGCATGTTTGGTGTGACGGGGATCGAACCCGTTACTCTCAAATTGCGAGTCGAACGTCCTAACCATGCCAGGCTAACGGAGAAATAAAAACATTTTTATTCTGATGCCAAACCCTTTTGAAACGTAAACTTTTAGCTTTTAACTCGCTAAACCTGACCTCCATTAATCAAAACATTATGAAGGCTATAGGAATCTTGTACACGAATAAAAAAATTATCAACTTTGAAATAAAACGAGATTTATAAAATGGATACATAAGTAGAATAGAATTGTCAGGGTTTCAACCTTTTATAAATATTTAGCTAAAAATTTGACATAAGATGAGAGTAACTCCTATTTTATGGTAACAGTTTATTTATTCTGAATTTGCACGGGACGGAAATCATCGCATTTATCCTTTTTTAGGATTGGTTGGAGGTGGTGGAACCTTCAGGTATAAAGAAAGAACAGTATATATTCTTATTTAGAGGTCGAATGTTTGTGACAGACGTCAAGCGTACGAAACAAGACGAGGATTCGTACATGCTACAGAGAATCATTAAGGTAGCTAAGATCTTATTTTTTTTTTACGTTTTAATGAAACTCAAAACGTTATTTTTAAAACAAATAACGAAACAAGGTTATTTGTTATTTATTATCTATAATACAGATTAGTATAAATAAATTTATTTGTTATTTATTATCTATAATACAGATTAGTATAAATAAATTTATAAATACATATAATCCACTTCATTATTTATTTTCAAAAGTGAAATAAAACTGGTTTAAGTCTTTAAGTCAAAAATCTTTCCAGTCATGTCCGGGGTATCTTACATACACATTAAATGAAAGTTTATTTCTGTGTACATTTTTGATGCAACCACACGAAGTTACAGTTAGAAACGTTCAGTATGTAATAGTAAATATATATAAAATAAACAATATAAAATGGGGTGATTTTTCTTATTTAATACATAGCTTGGAATATCATTGTTGCTTTGTGAGAAACTATTTATAATATGTATATATACAACATATCTGCCTGTTCCAAAATATATGTACTTTTAACAATTTATTATCAGCTGTCTGATGTTGAAATAGACAAGGTGGAAAATGATGATAGAGCTCTTCTTTGTAAACACACCAATCATGAGCAGACAGGATTTCCACTCACTCTAAGAGCTAAAACAGTAGAAGAAAGAGACAGCTGGTGTCAAAATTTGAAGGTTTCATCTACGCCGCTTAGTAAGTCTCTTGTTGCTAATCCTCATGACGTGCTGCTTGTAATGGAATACCGGTTCGTGTTATGTTTATTTCTTTGTGTCCTTGATAGGGATACATTTTCTTGTAGTCTATATTAATTACATCTACACATTTTTCTCTAAATCACCTACTGTATTATAATTCCACTTATTTGTAAAGTGCCATAAATCTGTATTTGAAAACAAAACAATATACCTTTGGTACTTTGTATAATACTTTCTTGTTCATTACAACAAAAGCTATAAGTATACTGGTACAGTATTAATTAATTACTAATTAAATAATATTATAAACGAATAGAACTGAGTTTGTTTATTTGGCATAGTCTCCTCACTTCTTAGTAATAATAATAATAATCTATCTTAAAGATCGTTCCTTCCTCTAGTGTCATAGGATTAGGTGGTAGAAAAGTTGGAGAACCAAGAAAAGTGATGTTTTTACACTGGATATTGAGACATACAAAGGAGAAACGTACCTCCTAGCAACAGTCTCTGTTCAAACAACACGCTATAGATATGAATGTCATTGAAAACTAGATCAGTTAAGAGAGGTTTATTTCATCAGGAGAATTGCTGATTCGTGTACAAATTGATAGAAATTATACTTATCATTTATGACGTTCCTTTGACGTTTAGGCCAACCTGTACTTATAAATGCTGGATGAAGGCATAAAATCTGACTCCATGTTCTCATTAGATATGAACATGAAAAGTTGTCAACGCATTCTCTACATATATTTAAATACGTTGGTGATAGGGTTTGTGTTATAATTTTCGTTTTATTAGATTTCTAAGATTGGAAAAAAAATTGTAAACGTCTTTTGATATACATTTCTTTGTCACTGTTTTATTAAAGCTATTGAAGAACTGAAGGAAGAAGAAGAGATTATTCTGCCGTCAAAGGAACCCAAACGACAAGAACCTGGAGAACCAGATGAAAAGAAACTGGGTGAGACACCAGAAAGTAAGTGATTTTGGTTTTGTTGATTTAGCTAGCAAGTTCTCTTATTTTGATATATATTTGACCAATCTTTGCTACTTGTCTTCTAAGCCTCTTTTATTAGAATATGAAACATAGTTATGAGAAACTAGAATTCCCATTACCAAGCCATTCATATACATCCATACATATATATATATATATATGTATATTTGTATGTCTTTCTCTTTACTTGACCTTTTTTTTTGTTGAGAAGCTACTCGATAACATGGGCTAGTTTCGTTTAGTTTTCATTCATTAGACATAGCTGAAACAACAAACTTATAGACAACTAGTTAAACTTTTCTAGTTGTTTTATTGTAAATTTATATATGCAAGTAATGTTTATTTTAATACAAAAATAACCTTACACAGGTTTATTTATTTGCGATTTTTTTATTGCAGTGTTTTTTTCACTTATTTTATTCACCGGTAAACTATGAACGTTCAATGTTAACCTGATGACTTACTTGGACGTTTACATAGAGATGTTACTCGCTGTTTTATTTCATAATACTACCATGATTGTACCACAAATAATAATAAAAAAAGATTGGAATGACTGACCTGTCTCTCCATAGTTATAAAAATAGTCTAAAAGACGTACAATTGAAACTTTATGGCAGTGATTTCCAAACTATGTACCAGGGAAGTTTTACAATTATTAAACAATTTTTATTTGGTGATGTAAATTTGTTATAAGTTTAATAATTTTTAAAATTACAAATTCGATTTATTAATATAATAATATGTTAAGAGCATGTTGGAATAAATGACATTATTGGTTTCATATTGTTATTTTGTTTGTAAATAATTTGCTCACGGATTGTATTCATTAAGTTTTATTCAAGTACGACATTTAGAAGCACAAAACGGAAACTTCCGCTTTTAAACGTCGTCGTTGCCCTCCTCTAGTACAGCGGTATGTCTCCGGATGTACAACGCTGAAATCAGGGGTTCGATTCCCCTCGGTGGGCTGAGCAGATAGCCCTTTGTGGCTTTGCCATACGAAAAAAACACACACACACACACACTTTAAACGTCGTCTTTTAAAACTGCCGTAGGTAGATGGGGCTTATCACACATTCCAAGTTGAATTACGCGTTTTCTTCTATATCTTACTTATATTTATTTGACATTCAAACGTTTTAAAACCCACTCTATGAAACTGTTGTCGAATAGTGTTCTTTACATAAAACAGGTATTGTTTTGTGTATTTTTAATGTGTTCGGTGTTGACTGTTAGCTTTAATTTTTGTATCAAAGTAAAACCGTTTCATCAAGTACTTTATAATTTTAAAAAATAGTTTTGTACCTGTTTGTTTATTCATTTTTCAATTCCATTGTAAGCTACTGGAAACTGAAAAGAAAACAAAAACTTTCCCATTATATTTATTGTCGGGAAAATTAGGTTCAAACACTTTCGCTATGAAAGTGCATAAAAGTGTGCAAAAGTAAAATCGAAGCCAAATTGCCACCAATAGCTAGATACCCATATAGAGGGCGAGTAAGTCATATTAAAATGATTTTGAGTATCAATTACGTCATTATATTCAATGTTGTATGCACGGTCGACAGGATCGTGCATATCAACAATAACCCTGCAACGTAGTTCTTAATGGAAAAGCTCTCTCATTAGGTTTCCAAGTTTGAAGTATACAAGACCTCCCTTCTTGGTGTCTGTAATCTATTTATTCTACGAGGATGACAGTTTTCCAGAGCCTGTTTCAACAGTCTGATTGCACATAAATCTATAGGCTCTGCATATTGCGACTTGAGCGACATATCTTCACATGAATGTCAAAAATACCCGTTTCATTCTTTATCAGCTTCAAGTGTTAGATGATCGTATGAATATGTTATGAAAACAATTTTAGTCGTTTTTCTAGAAGGAAACCTTTCATAATTGTACTGTGTACTGTTTTTTCCAGGATTGTGGATGTCTTTTACCACTGACTTTTTTGTTTGTGGATTTATATTTTCAACCTAAAGTTTACTTTGCTTACTATGACTTGGCTGCAACTTGTTGCGGGTATTTTTTGGGATGATCTAGATTCTTCAAGTTTATTCATATTTCTTTGGTTTCTCATGCAAGTCAGTAAAATGGATGACACTAACGATAAAAAAATGTCAAAATGTAGTCCTGATACACTTCGTTCCACTGTGACTATATTTTGAAAGGATTGCCGCCAATGTTTTCTTTTAATCTACACCAGTATCAAAGCAGTATATGGTGTTCACTGTCAATTTTTAGGAGTTCTATTTTTAAACCATCGACCCCATTGGATTATTAGCGACTTTGCAATACTACCGGCTAGTTATTCGGACTCTTAGCCTATCGACTGTCAGGGTCTTTAGGGCTGCTAACGTGTTGATATTCTTCATCATTACTGAGAATAGCGCAGCTGGAATAATGAAGTGCGCGGCACTTAATTGATTGTTGTGCTGCCGCAAAGCTTAAAGGGAACCTTGCTTGTCACTTGATTTGCTGATGTTAACATCTCAGATCGTTTTAATATAACACACTCAACCCTCTGTATAGCTCGTTTTGATAATATTCTTTGCCATCAACTAAGCTTGCCTGACGAAAACTGAAATGATTCGAAACTGCAGTTGTCAGCTAACCAGATTATGGAATAACATTTTTCAGTATGTTAAATGACACGGTATGGTTTATTACAGCACCTTTAATGAAATTTTTATGATAGAGAGAGTAAGTTTAAAACAACACTAATTATATATATCTACATATACGTATAATTTATATTTACATGTGTATTTTACTGTTTATGTGCTACTTTTTAACTTTAATTGGTCATTTCTTTAAAGTTGTTATGATGCAGTATTTAAATACGTTTCAAAATATATTGTTTATTCTCTGAACTAAAACTATAATATAACGCTCTCCGGTGGCTCAGCGGTAAATCTGTGCGAATATTACATTAAAAATCGGGTTTCGATACCCGCGACTAGTGGAGTACTGATATCTCATTTAATAGCGTCGTATTTAACAAGAAACAAAACAGTAGTTAAATATATGATTTTTTACAACAGTTTGAATGATTTTAACCTAATCTTCTATAAAAATCTAGTTTTTGTACTTTTATGTGTGTACAAGCGTATCTTCTTAAAAATGGTTAATTAAGGTTTGCTATTAAAATATTTGGTTTATATAGAAGGTAACGTAACTAATAAATATGTACAAAAGCCGAGTCGAAAAGCAGGTATGTGTTAACTTTTAAGTGGTGTAACCAAGTGCAGTAAAAATATTGCATCAAAATTATTTAATTTCCTAAATAATAATACAAAAACCCAGAAGGCCAACAACAAAAAAGGAAAAGTTTTCAAATCTGCTCTTTCCTAGAGTTATATTTTACATTTTATCTTTAGAGGGCGCTTTACCCAAACCGATAATCGCTATAAAAAACAACAAATTATGAAATTTGAAGAACATTATTATACAATATTATTAAAATTATTATTTAATATTATTAAAATGCGTTTAATTTTTTTAAAAATAACTAAAGTACATACAGTTTTTTATTTATTTATTTCAGTTTGTTTTTGTTACTGGTCATTTTATAACTTTTATATTTCCCTTTCTGTGCTAATTTTGCATGTACACACGGAAATGGAAAATTAATTTTTAGTGGCTTTGAATGAGTTGCTTTTGTCTAGCTCATGTTACTAAAAGTTAAGAAATATATATGCATTTTTGCATGCTACAGGTTTACGAACGCATGTTGCATTATTGCAGTGCTGTTTTATCAATCTTGCATATTAATTTGAAACGTTTTTAAATGTATACTATTTTTTGAAGATAACTCTGTTGTAACTTTACTATTAAAAGGAAAAATAAATTTCTAACTAAAATGTTGGCGTTTTCGAAGAGTTCATTGTTAAAAGCTGGGGTAAATGTTTCACATTTGTTTTAATGATGGTTGAAAACATATGCAAGGCCGGCCTCAGGTACAAGCAGGTAATACAACGGCAATAGGCATCAAAACACAGTGTTAATGCAATAAACATAAAACTCATAAACTACTTGTTTATAATTGACTAAAGGAATAACCTATCTTTAAGTAATAAAATGATGAAAAGTTTCAACAGCAACTGAATTCAGTTTTAGATTTTTTTATGGGACTTCTAAGCTCAAAGAAATTAACCAAGATTCACTGGATGTTTGTTTGATCATAACCTTTTGACAAATAAGGACTTGACTGATGTAGGTGGTATAGAAATGACTCAAGATCTTCCATCATTCGTTGAGGTTCTGCATATATCACCAAAGAAACTTTCATAATTTCAAACTCTCCAGTACAACCACTCAGAATCCTTGACACAGGTCAGGTGTTTTCAAATACCCACATTGACACTAGAATACTGAAAACGTTTCCGGCTACTGTTACGGCACGAGAGAGAATCTTTACAAAACCAAAATAAATTAAAACTTAGGAACCGCATTTAAGGAAAAACAGCATTACTGGCTATGGTGTCAACAGGAGCTTTTATATACATAATCAATCAACTCTTTCTTTTCTACTCTTAAAGCCAGATATATATCACTGAAATAGCCTACATAAACAAAACAGCCTATTATTGTGCCGTGCTTGAAATTCATTCTACAATCCTAAGTCTGTACGTCAGTATGAAGAACTATAATTATTGTAACAAAACAGTTCAGGTTGTTAAAAACAGTGTTTTGGAGTTACGATCTGAGAGCACATTTCTTTCTTTTTTGTGGAGTAGGGCGGGAAAGAGAGTAGAATGATGATTGGGACGTCAAAACATTTCTCGTAATTATAACTGTGGCGGGTTTTATTTATACATATAAAGTGGGCAAATATATTAATACACTCAAAGGAGACACTAAGTCTAACTTTAAACCACGTTTATGCTGTCACGAACTGCTAACTTTACAGTTTAGTTTGTGATTTAAAGTGATTAATAATGTTCCATTTAAAAGCCAGTAGTGTACATGTTTTGGTTAGACTGCATAAATGATATTTTTAAAAGACTCAGCGAAAGCGTTGGGTTCTTTTGTTCAGTTCAAACTTATTAACTATAACAAATACAAGTTCGAATTCAATGTAACATTCTATGTAATAAATATTGTGTTTGATCATAAAAAATGGCCCCCTACCTCTAGTGTAAGATTGATAAGTTTAAATTGCTAAAATCCGGGGAATCCAATTCCCACGATGGACTTAGTGCAAGCAACCCATTATGAAGCCTTGCGTTAAAACAAAAACAATCTAAATCATTGTCTCAAACAAGCAATTGTATTTAAATTAAGGAAATAATATTGTAAGATAGCGATTTTAGCTTTAGTGCCAGCGTAAAACGCAACTTGAGAATTATGGATTATCATTAATTCATATAAATATATATATATATAAAAGAGGAGGTTAAATGTATCTCAAAACAGCTGGTATGTGGTATGGGTATTAAAACTTTTATTAAGATAGAAAACAACGTTTCGACCTTCTTAGGTTATCTTCAGGTTAACAAAGAGAAGTTTGATAAACTTGACGGGATTTGCATGGTTCAATCAACACGCCTTTTCAAAAGGTTTTGTGAAAAAAAACAACGCTTTTATTTTCTAACTGCAAAGAATGACGAATTTTAGCTTGGTGATTTTAAGATTTGATCTTGCATGAAATGGACAGTATGGAATATTGCCTGTTTTGTTCAGAGGACGAAATCCCAAAGGAGAAAACAGCAAGCCCTCCACCGGAGAAGCCTTCAGGACTCACACGGTAAGAGTTAAATTATATACATATTTTTTGTTTAGGTCAATCCTTGAATGACTTACTTGTTTTAGTACTACGCGCTATCAAGGGGTTCTACGTTTTTTATTATATTGAGTAGTTTCATGTTTTAACTCAGTGTAAAGAACTAATAAAAATGAATAACTAGCTCATTTTCCGTGTAAATCCAGAGGAGACATAATATGTTATCCTAGGATTAGGATTAGGAATAATTGTTTTGAAAAAAATATCATAAGTGACCCAATTACCGTGCCATAGTATATTTTATGCACCATAAAAGGATTCTTCTTCTGGCATGGCCAGGTAGTTAAGACTCTCGACTCATAATCCGAGGGTCGCGGGTTCGAATTCAGTCACACCAAACATGGTCGCCCTATCAGGTGGGGGCGTTATCATGTGACAGTCAATCTCACTATTCGTTTGTAAAAGTAATCCAAGAGGTGGTGGCACAGGATGGATATGACTAGCTGCCTTGCTTCTAGTCTTACACTGCTAAATTAGGGACGGCTAACGCAGATAGCCCTCGTGCAGCTTTGCGCAAAATTCAAAACAAATCTTTGCTTTAGTTGATAAATTCATCTCTTCTTATGAATAATATTGTGTACAAAAGAAATTAAAAATAAAGTTTAGATCAGCAGCTATTATGAAACAATAAGTATATGTGAATTAAACTTTCTGCACTTTCATGTGATAAACAATAGGTGAACTTTAAAGGACACATAAAAGCAGAGAAACCTTTATCCATTATGTTGTTCCATAATAATAGATGTAGACTTTATTTTCCAAAAAAACACATTAATTATCTCACTCAATCCCACGAAACTTTCTTTCTCTTACAAAAAAGTAGCGTGTTTAAAAGTATTCATACTGTTTTAGATTCATTTTTAGGCGGTTCTAACAAACAGAATCTAATGCACTAGTCAGGAGGTCCAGTCTTGGAGGTTATGTTACACGAAAAACCACGTTTCCCGTGATTTGTTTTATGCACCATAAAATAATTCTTCTTCTGGCATGGTTTATTTTAAAATAAGAAGCCCAATTTGATCTGGGCAAGTGTAATGTGTAAACGTAATGTAAACGACTTAATGTCGTTGAGCATTTCAGTTTGATTTCTTCAGTGAACCTCCCCGGACCCACTTAAAATTTCGAAGCCCTGGTTACTTCATTTCTGTATGAAACAAGAAGTAAAAAAGGGGAAAGAAAGGATATATTATACGTACTAATATAAAATTTGTGGGCATAAAGTATCTGAAGAGTTTATGTGATTTAAAAAGAAAAAAATGGACAATGGTAAAAGTTTAATAAAGTGTTTTTAGTCATTGTTTTGTATATTGTCACTGTCAATGTGCGTGTATATATATATAATGACGTATTTGTAAACAAAAACAAGGATCCAAAAATTTTTAGTAATAAGTGTCAACTTATTTTTCTTGGAGATAAGAAAAATAAAACGAACAACTGTTATTTTTTCAAATAATCTATAAAAGGGTTTAATTTCATTCAGAAATAATACTTTATCTTAGGTGTTTTTTTATTGCGCTTAATTTTATGCCTTTGATAAATATATTTACTTTCAATTGGAATATCCAGGGTTATCATGTAGGACTGTGGAGGTTTCACGGTTCACGTTCTATTTCCGCCAAACGGAAATCGTGCTCCGCGCGTTGTGGTAGTGGGAAGGTAAAAAAAGTTGCGGCCAAGTCCCCTTATCTGGTCTGACAAAAGTAACCCAAGAGTTAGTTTTGGACGGTGTTGAATAGCTTCTTTCCCTTTAGCCTCTCTGTAACTTTCAATATTAGTATATTTTTAATGTATCAAATTATTTATTTTTAAACTGAACTGTAGGAATTATCAGCTATATAGATAGACGACAGCACTTGCACAAAGACATCCGTTATCGATGGAAAAATATTGTACAAATTAGAAACGACGAAATGAATAACAACTATTAATTCGGAAGAGTGACATCTTATGTTTTTAAAAATATTTTAAAGTTTATTTGTTGGTTTATTTTATGAAATACTTGTGATGTTGAATGTTTCCCAAATAAAGTTTGTTGTGTAAACAATTTTCGTACTACTTGAAAATAAACAGTTTCACCACACTAAAGAAACCTAAATGTCTTGGAAGGGCTGCTTTTGAAGGTGCTTGAATGAACAATTCGAAAAAAAGCAACATAAGTTTCAGGTTTCAAGAACTGATTGTATATTTAGTAAAATTCGTTTCCCCTCAAGCAACATCTCTGTGAATTAATATATTACTTTTAAAGAAAAAGATATTGCTCTGCTGCTCAAAGAGTTCCCTTTAGAGTTCTTAATGCTAGTTTGTGGTCAGCAAAACACAAAACAGACATACAAATAAAATAATTAAATGCTTAAACAAACAATCCTTTGTAACTTAATATGCTTAGTTGATTTCAAATACGTGTGGCTTTCAAGATTGAATGCAGTAAGTTTACTTACGTAAAGTAATACTATAAAAATAGCTTTTTTGCTTCTTTGGAGCCAAGAAAATATAATTTCATTGTTTTATTTTTTCTGACACATTTAGTTACTTTTGTCCAGAAAAGTATACACTGAATACTCCCACATAAAATGCAGTAGACACTTTAACAAACCTTTCATTTAGTTATAAATTAAGCAATTCTTTCTTTTCTGACCCCGCTAGTACAGTAGTAAGCCTGCGGATTTACAACACTAAAATCAGGGGTTCGATTTCACTCGGATAGCCCAATGTGCCTTTGCAATAAGAAATCACAAATACACCTTTTATTTTTTTGTACTGTGGGTCATAGGTCGGTTGAGCTCTTGATTTCGGAAAAGACGAGCCGGGTTCAGATTTATACGATATCACAAAATATTCCGCACACTTTAAGCTCTTGGTGCGCTAGTTTGAGTGACAGTCAGTTCTCTAGTCTGGATGGTGACTAACAAGGGGCTTCTGGCTGGTTGCCTTTCATTTTTAGCTAAGATTGGAGAAGCGGGAAATAGTCCTAGTGACATTCCCATAAATACAAATACTTGTTTTGGTTATTGCAAGAACCATGAATTATTATAGGCTTTAAGTTATTTCCTTATATATTCATTCCTCTCTTTATTTTCGATCTACAGATTTCTCAGGAACTTACAAATTCTATTATTTTAAAACAGGGAAAAATGCTTGTTGTTGTTTTTTTGCGTTAATTAGTGGCATCATTTATTTGTTTGTTTATGAATTTCGCACAAAGCTACTCGAAGGATATCTTTGCTAGATGTCCCTAATTTAGCCAAGGGAAGGCAGCTAGCTAACACCATCCACCATCAACTCTAGGGCTTCTCTATTACTAACGAATATTGGAATTGACCAAAATGTTATAACGCCCCGAAAGGAAGAGCGTGTTTCGTGGGACGGGGATTCGAACCTATGAGTTAAAAGCACAGGAACAACAAGATAGATTATTTTCCCATAAATAATAAATGTGGGGATCGAAACATGCGATTTTTATAAGTAATGTGTGGTAATTCAATTTCTGGATTTTACAGCAAATAGGATTTGAGCTACAACAACAGAACAATCTAGAGCAAATTCCTATTAGTTGCTGATAAGGTACTTTTTCTTTCAATACTTCAAACTACCACAGAATTAAATAGCTTCACTATTATTTAATTTTCTTATCAACAGTATTTTAATCGTTTAGTAAATCAACTGAAGTATAAAGGTACATAGTTTAGGCCTAGCGTTTCCCTTGTATAGGTTCCCAAATTTTATTTTGGGAAGCGCAATCCACAAGGTAAGAGTAAATAGTGCATTAATGTAAAGTCGAGTTTTAATATATTTTTATTAATGAAAATAACAATTTTATACGTATCCTTGAATTGTATCTTGGCACTCCTTAAACACACACACAAAAAAAATGTGCAAGGAAGCATATTTATTTATTAAAAGGGGGCGTGGATGACAAAAGTTTGAGAAACCGTGGTTTAAGTGCAGTTATGGAATTTCTCTTTAGTTTAGCCCCCAGTGGCTCAGCGGTACGTCTGCGGACTTACACGCTAAAATCCGGGTTTCGATACCCGTGGTGGGCAGAGCACAGATAGCCCATTGTGTAGCTTTGTGCTTAATTCAAAACAACAACAACAACAACAACTCTTTAGTTTTTCATTGAACCTTTTAATTGTTATTTGTAACTACAATGTCAACCAAACATATAACTATTACATAGCTTACATTTATTTCAGTTGCTTATGGAGTATGACATAAAAATATTATATTAAAAATAAAACGATAAGGTATGTGTATGCAACCCTTTACAATCCCTTTTCTAAACGATATGATCATAGGGTGAAGGTTAGGTTTTTCTTTTAATGTGGTTAACTGAGATGTTTGACAAAAAAACAAAAACAACTTAAATCCAAACCTCTACTCTGACCAGTAAGCTTCTTTTGTAGTCTATGGAAACTTTAAAAATATTTTGTAAAAGCTTAATTCTTTTCGTGGAAGCGGAATGTGTGATACTTACACACCGTAGCCATATATACATTATGTGTTTTAGCCTTTCTTATGCTAATTTCATTAAATTTACAACAAAAATTTAAGAAAAGGCTACAACACCCAATACATATTACTACAATGTGTAAGTATTGCATATTTCACTTCTTCATTTTGTACTTTTTCTACGTTTGGTTGATAGCATTACATCGATAATATAACTGAATATTTTATTATTGTTATTAGGACTAAGAACGGGCAAGAAGTTGAAGCTAGCGAAAGATTTCAAGTAGCATTTAACGATGACGAAGATACACTGTCACTAGTTTTTCAGCGTGTGACGCCAGAGGACTCTGGTGTTTACACGTGTGTAGCCAGTGCCAGTAGTGGGAAAATTTCATGTAATGCAGAATTAACAGTTCAAGGTAGTTTTGATACCAGTTAAATTTTTTTGTTCTTCGGCATGTTGTCTGCATGATTTACAAAATTCGAATATCGTTTCAAAAATCTAATGACAAATTAAGTTTTTTTTATCTCTGCCAAATAAATTATTTTCTCTTTTTAACGTAGAAATGCATGGCTGTGGATCTGTGGTGCACTGAAAACTGAAACTTGTTTAGAAACTACCCCTGTACCATTGCGATAAGTTTTCATAGCACGATGCATATTTAGTTGTATAGTTTTAAAGAATGTATAGATAGATGAATATTATAATTGCAAATACAAGAACAGACTGAAACACAGGAAAGTTAAACGTTACAATAAGCCTTTTTGAACTGTATTACTTTGGAATATAAACAATAATTATAAAAAAAAATACAATAATACAATGCTGCTTATCGACTATCCATATCAGTAGTGACAAATTATTTATGTGCGAAAAAGCTACGTACTTCATTGCATAAAACTTAGTATTTAGTACATGCTGACAATTCTAAAAGAGTGTCTGCAGAAGATATTTTTCAAATTTAAATTTTTAGCTATTCACATAAAAAGTTTTAGTTTTAAATATGAGATTTTGTTAATTGAAGGTGAGCTGTTTCTCAAGGGTTTTATTTATCAATTATTATTTTTTCCATGAGTTAGTCTATATTGTGTTTGATTGATTATGTATATATGAAACATGCTATACTCATGTTTAAGTTTGTTTTTTAAGGGAGTTAAATGCAGTAAAATCTCGTTTTGGTCGTTAGGAGTTATCATTAAACACACTCGTATAAAGTGAACACACAGCAACCTTAGATTGCTTGAGGCTACTTACTCATGGTATTACTGGAAAGTAAAAATAAAACGTGTTAGTTTGAGGCATAGTAAGTAAATAGGGTTAAGAAGGATGTATTATGTAGTCGGATATTTGTTTAAAAATGGAATATAAGTGTATTTTAACAAAGATATCACAAGTAAATTTAAAGCACTAAAATATGGAACACTGGTAGTTCACAAGTACACACCAATAAGAAATTGATTAATGGAAGAACAACTTTTTAATTTTTTCTGTGAATTAGCCAGGCTATTAAAAGTAAAACTGTAGATCCAATATGTTAAATTTTAAATTTACCAGCAACTTAAGTTACTGCAAACTTTTTCAAAAGTCCACATTTTATATTACATATTATTTACTGTGTCAGTATGTGGTATCAACAATGGGGAAAACAAAAATCAAATCTTCAAAAACCCGTAGATCCTGTAAGATATGGTAGTAAAGATATATGGAACTTTATAAAATTACCAGATTAACTTTTTTTGTTAATGGTGAAGCTAAACATAGGACGTAATAAAAAAAAAATTAAGTTTTAAAACACCTGTGTAAAAATTGCAGCATTTAAACTAATCATAGTTATAGGAATTATCTAAATTATTCTGTTTTAGAATTTTCCATTCTTTAAGGCCTTTTAGGGTTTTTGTAATTGTACAATATCCTTGATATAAGACAACTAACAAAATAGAAGGTTTACTTAGAAAAACATCTTAAGGGAGGAAAATGAAGTATTATGGCGTTGTACAACATATAATTACTGTATATATTTATCCTAAAAGAAAGGACGCGTAAATATAATGTAATTTAAAAAGGAAGTATCACTGAAACTTTATTTTACTGAGATACTTAAATGTCTTGATCAAAACAAACTTTTCTTACAATATTTTTAGCAAAATGAATGAATAATGTTTAACATAAGATTAATGTAAAATGAAAGCTTTTTTACATGATTTCGTGATCAAAATATTGTTTATGATGAATGTAAGCTTTGATTAAGTGAAACATTAAATAATTTTTTTTCTATGAAACATTAATTTTTTTAAAATGAATTTTATTTGATGGAATAACACAAGTAATGTTTTTTAAAATGTGCTGGTAATATTTAATTCTTATGTGAGTATTTAAAGATAATAGAATCTCATGGTTTTACTTCAGTGACTTTGAAAAGAGAACCTTTTTTTATTGATTTTAATGAATTGAAGATTATGAAACATTAAAACCACTTATTTCTCAGAATTTACAGTATTTTTAATATGAGCAAAACACTGCTTGGTTTATACCAGAACTTTCAGAGAAATCCTGGTAAGCTACATAGTCACAGATGAATATTTGTAACCTTTTCAGAAGTGAATTAACACTGACAGGAACACAAGATAAAAATGACTAAGCAGTCATAAGCACAAATTAAATTTTTAAAGTTCTGTGATGATTTGTCAAAAATCAATCTTATAATTATGGGTGGATCTTCAAGGAAGTTATCACAATGGACATGTATGTATTTGTCTGAAAGAAGAAGAAATAATTCATTAAAGGTAGTAGTGAAGAATAGTTTTGAAAAGATTTGGAATTTATTTGACAGGCTATGTTCCAGTTGAACCTGAAGCCCCTTCAATTAAGGCCAATCTTACTGACATTGGTGTGAGCGAAGGTGCATCAACAGTATTAGAATTAAAAGCAACAGGCCAACCTAAGCCTAAAATTAAGTGGTAAGTTCAATTGTGGTGTTTTAGATATTGTGGGTAGTTAAAATAACTCTTGTTGTGGAGACAGAATTAGCTTTTGCTTTTTATATTTGCAAGATTTGTTAGTCTCAGTTGGGTTCTTTGGCAATTGCCAATATGATTGTACACCAAGTTTGTTCTTCTTGCCTTACCTAGCAAGTTTAGTAAATATATCCATGCCAAACAGATTCTTTGTAATGTTTTACTTTAAAAGTTATACCTGTATTGGTTTAATCTTCAAGCTTGTTTTTACCAGCAAAGATTCAAGATTCTAAACTTTTGTTTTTAAGATTATCATTTCATCTTACTCAATTGATAATTGCATTAAATTGTTTTTTTCTAAATAAAATAGATGTGATATTTAGCTCATGAAGTTCATTATTACTGTGAACAGGTCCTGAATATGGCATTTCATTTATATTTCTGTTTTTTTTGGGTTTTTTTGTAATATTGGTAAATAAAATGTAGTTTTTTGCATAATATTTTTGTAGTGTTACAACATTTAAATCCAGATATTCTAAATAAGAGTGAAATAATAGCTAAAACTTCATCTAAACATTTAGGAAGGTGTTGGGATTGTTTAAATATTGTGAAACAATCATGATTTTATGGAAAACACATTGATCAGCCATTACTAAAGAAATCGTATAGTGATGATAAATTGCAAGAAATATGAAAATATAAGATTTATGTGGGAAAATTTAAATAGGTTTAAAGATGACACAGAAATTGAGGCTGGACAACGATTTCGCTTCTTATATGATGATGATGAAAGCTATTCTTTGGTTATTAAGAATGTCAGGAAAGAAGATGGAGGTTCTTACAGTGCCAAAGTTACAAATGATTTGGGAGAGGCTGAAGCTTCATGTACCCTAACTGTTACAGGTATCTAAATATATTAACATTAAAACTCAGAGAAAAAGGTTAAAGTTTTTATTATAATTAACAGCAGGTTTAAACATTTGTCAGAAGAGCTTTTTTACTAAAACTTTGATCTGTGCGAAATGAAACAATTCATAATGGATGAAAGAATACTAAAAATACCACCAGTTCCAGTAGTGTATTTATTAAAGACAATAACCAACAGGCTTATGTTTCAGAACTAAATGTAATGGCTCATGGAAAATATTAGCATTTCTAGCATCATAATGGCTTTCTAACATCAGCAAATATATTGTTCCATATTTTGTCCTAACCTGCCAAGTGCTAGTACCAAGTTTGTTGTTCTATCTTATCACATACTTGTTTCAAGTTTACTATTTTAGTCCAGCATTTACTCGTGTCAAACTGGGTCTTTATAGGATGTGTTATATTAAGTATTGAGATCAGATATGCAGGATATATTAGTCAATCTAATTCTCTTGCAACTACCAATGTGCTTGAACACCAAGTTTGTCCTTCTAGCCTTGCAAGTACTGATATCAGAGTAAAGAGTAGGATCTGCTAAATGGGAGGACTTGATGAATGTGATATTACATATTATGGGTCAGTTTACTTTTTGGATTTCACTGAGTTTATTAGTAAAGGGCCATTACAAAGAAAAAGCTGTACAACAATGTATCAATCTTTATTGAGATGAACATCACTTACGAAACAGTACAAGTTATGAATGCATTGAATCATTGAGAGATGGATAAAGTTATTTTAAAGTATCTCTCACTAATCTGGTGTGAGTTCACCTGTAAGCTACATTAAAATTAAAGTTAAATTATAAAAATAAATACTTCAACATCAAACATGTTAAGCCTTTAAAGGGAAACAACAACTGACTTGAAACTTCATAAAGTCTAAATCTAAAACTATGTATAAAGTCTGAATCTTAGTTATAATGTAAATCTCTGAAAATCTGAATAACAAGGAAGTATGTGGCTATGAATGCAGAATGCAATAAAAATAGAAAAACAGGCTGCTCATGCCACACTCTTTTTACATGTGATCCAAAACCATATGCATGACTGAGTAAAAGGAAAGGCAGCCATTTTTCCAAGACTCAAAAAGCAAAACCACAGCTGTCTTTTCTGCAAGAGAATATGTCTAGTGATAATAGCAGTTGCTAAAAAAAACCAAAAAAACATGAAGAATATTATAAAATATAGTACATATTAGGTTTCAAACATTCTTTATTCTCCTTTGAATATGGCTGAGAGGTCATTATAAGCATCCATAACATTCATATTATCATCATTTCTCTTTTCCTATCTCTTTATGAGTTTCTGGAGTATATGTGCACAGATGGGGACTGCAAGTGTACATCCTAAGACCTTTTACAAAGTGATCTTATTTGTTTTATTTCAGAGTAATCAACTATTCATTTTATCAAACATTGCTGATTAAGCAACAGTTTGCATTCTAGGAGAATAAATATAGTACACAGGGATTTTGAAAACACTTTATATATGCTTTTCAGAGGCTCTAGAGGTTAATGCAAATGCAACATGCAAGCTGTTAAACAGACAAAAATTTTTTTATAAACTAACATCTACAGTTATGATCCCAGACCTTATCATCCACTACAGCAAATTCCACAATAGCCTCAGACAACCTTCTAACCTCCTGCAAGCAGGCTTGAACCCCTACCTTCAAGCCCAACAGATTAATAGGAACAAGATTCTGACCCCCGCATATCCATATGCCTATACCTTAATTGTCAAATGGATCCACCTGTTACTTGCCTGTTCTACCATTTTTGACAATTTTCTTGCCATTGTTTTAAAATTTTCTTATCTGGTGACCTGGCCATGAAAGTAGGTTTTCTTTCAGGGGACTTCTACTTCCCTCACAGCAAAATTATAAGCCTTGATTTTTGTATGCAATGACCCCTGCTTTGAAAAATTGCCATGTTACATAAAGTTTTAGTATAAAAATCACAGTGTAAAGTTTAAACTAACATTCCAGTTAATAGTTTAATCTAAAGTTACAGTTCAACCAGTTTCTTTAAACTTGCTAGCTTACCACAGCTTTGATCTCTGCATTCATTCATGTACCATTTAGCCAACACCTAAGCTGTCACCATCTTTCAGCCAAGTCAGCCCTTCTCTTCTTTTTCATTTCAAAGCTTTTCCCAAATATCATACAATGCTAATGTTAATATCCCAGCCTGTTATTTATCTCAAGTCATCTGGTAAGCATCACACCTACTCAGTAGTTTAAATTGTCTTTCCCAGTAGAACCTGACTCTAATTTTATGAGCGGGACTGAAAACAAACAAGTTTCTGAGTAATCCTTGTTTTTCTCTCAACTCCTTTAGTGCTTGTGAGATTCAAAATTAAAACAGTTGCCAAGTTAGTTTGTTCAAAAGGTTCAAGTAATGTGATGTCAACTCACAAAAACTGAACTACACAACAAGTTATTCTTAAATGATTATGTGTGCAAACCTGCAATAAATTTTAACTTCTAAAAATATTAAATTTAACACTTGTGCTTTATAGTTGTGTAGATCATCACTCTGTTATTAAATTTAAATGAAACAGTTGTGTATGTCTAACAGAAAGCTAGCCACATTTTGTGAATAAACATGTAATAAATTTGGAATAATAGTCAACATTACTTCTCCAGTATGAAGATGGTCCAGTGAACCAACCAGACATACATTGAATACAACAAGTACAATCGAACTAATAGTTGAATACAGGATCTTTTACTTGCAGGACTACTGCTGAAAGCCAAAATTAACCCTTGTAATTTTTTATTTCAGACATGATATTATTTTTTTGTCTTAAAACTTTGATGATGTTAATAAAACGTGTTGTTTTTGAAGAATATACACGATGAACCAAAATTGCCTTTCTTACTTTAAAATTTAATAATTAACTAAGGAAATGTAAGTTAAGATATTGTTGTCCAACTTGAACAGTTTTTTATTAACATATTAGTTGGCTTCTATGTGTGAGCCATTTGTGGCTCTTAGCATGTCCAGCTGATGTTGAACATCAGTCCATGTTCACCACAACATTCTCGCAGTTACTGTGCATCAGTCCATGTTTACCACAACATGCTCACAGTTACTGTGCATCAGTCCATGTTCACCACAACATGCTCACAGTTACTGTGGTGGTGGCATCAATTATCTTCGTCTTTAGCTCTGTAATATTTGTTGTAGGTGTGTGATACATGATGCCCTTAATATATTCCCATGTTTCTTTCCTGTAATGGTATATGTAATCACCCTGCACCACAGGCACTGACTTGACCTGCTGCATGGTTGTCATTTTACAAAGTAACAGTACTTGTTGAAGTGAAAAAAACAAACAAGAAACAATACAACCTGTTTGAGTTAAGCTACAAGATGTTGAAAACTGCATGGTTGTATTTTCTTAGTTATTTAATTATTAAGCTTTCAAACAAGAAAGATAACTTTCAACCATTTAGTTTATTTTTATGTTATAAGTTACAATTAATGTTAGATTTTGAAGTGAACTTACTGTTTTCACCAACATTTCTGTATTATTCATTAAATTACTTTAAATAACATAGCTTAAATATATGAAGTAGATGTTACTAACTATTGTGTTTTAGAGAGTATCTTAGAACATATTTTAATAAACATAAATTAAGTTTAATTTGATAAAATTTTTATCAGCTCGTCTGAAATTCCTTAAAGAAATGAAAGATGTGTCAGTAATGACAGGAGAGGATGTGAAATTTGAAGTTAAAGTAGAAGGAAAGCCTAGCCCAGAAGTCCAATGGTTTGTACTTTTAATTGTCACTGAGATTAGGCAGACTTAATGTGATTTCAAACTTTCAACCAAAATATGGCCATAGTCAGATTTTCTACCACCCATTATCTTATGGTTTACTTTCTTGTTAACATTGAATTATAAATACAAAAGCAAGTAGCAGGTATAAATCTAAGTTGTTCTAGCTTCAGTTAAGCTGAATCAAACAATTCTAAGCAACACAAATATTTTGTATTATCTTTTGGTGTGAAAGAGTTCACTTAAATTGTTATATAAAAATCCCAATGAAATAAAAGCAAGATGCATATTTCAAAACAGAAAATTACATAATGTACAAAGGTCCTTATAGGTTCTAGTTTTAAAAATTGAAAGCTTTCTTTCACACCTATATTGACATAAAGATCTAATTACATTTTTAACAGATAATATAAGAGAAATGCTTAACAGAATATTTGAATACAAATGATGAACTGGATAGTCTGTCTTTATACTTGTCTAGAATTTTGTCAGTCAGAAAGATCACTGGTTTTTTAGAGTTTTTGAGATTACTAAACCTTAAAACACATTAAGAGTTTGTCTGTGTATTGTATTTTATGGATACATTAAGAAATATAAGCAACAAACAAATACTTTTATCCCATGTTGAAAATATTAAACTTGGACTCGGTGTTGATATATTAAGTTTAAAATAATCATTACAGTTTTGAAGATATGTATATACAATGTTAAGTATGTAGTTACGAGAATTTTTAACAGTTGAAAGAAATCACTATTTGTGTAACTTAATGACCCATTTTGTGTGACCACTGGGTTAAGTAAATATTAAAGATAGCAGAGAGTATTACTTGTCATGACAGAAAATATTAGGATTATTGTAGAATGTTATGCAAAAAATCCGTTTGAGAGTTAAATTTTGTGGCCTAAACATTGGTGTACTAATGTAAATTGTCATTTCAATCAGTGATGTCGAGAAACCCAGTTGTTGAGAAGTTTATATGCAAAAACGGCTCGTTTGGGTTGAGAAAATATTTTACATAGAAGAGCGAACAACGTTTCGACCTTCTTCAGTCATTGTCAGGTTCACAAAGAAAGATGTAATTGACTGGAAGCTGACCACATGTTTGAAAGGGGGTTGTGTAACTGGGTCTCGGAATGTAGAGAGCAATGTTAGATGTTTGAATATATAATTTTATTTATTTTATTATATTAATATTGGTATAAAGGCTTTCCTTTATGTTGGTTTATTTTGGGTTTAAGTTGTTGTATAAGTAAGGCTTCTTTAATTTTGCATTTGTTTATGTTTGTTTCTTTATTTAGTATTTACAAAAGTAAATATATCTCATGAATCAAAAAACCACGAAACCATATACTGCTGTATACCATATATTCCTGACATCAGCAAACAAATAACCAACATTTGGCAAAAACTAGTAACAAAATATGACATTCCAGTTAATACTAAATTTATTCAAAAACCAGGTACAAAACTGAGTTCTATACTATGTAAGAACTACACTGATAAACACCACTCCAACATTATTTATAAAATACAATGTGATAATTGCCATGACTTCTATATTGGAGAAACAAGTAGAAAAATGGAAACCAGATTCAAAGAACATAAAAAGTCACCTTCACACGTTTTCGAACACTGCAAGTCAAATAAACACAACATAACCATAGAAAACACTCAAATACTAAACAAAGAAACAAACATAAACAAACACAAAATTAAAGAAGTCTTACTTATACAACAACTTAAAACCAAAATAAACCAACATAAAGGAATGCCTTTACACCTATATTAATATAATAAAATAAATAAAATTATATATTCAAACATCTAACATCGCTCTCTACATTTCAAGACTCAGTTACACAACCCCCTTTCAAACATGTGGTCAGCTTCCAGTCAATTACCTCTTTCTTTGTGAACCTGACGATGACCGAAGAAGGTCGATACGTTGTTCGTTCTTCCATGTAAAATATTTTCTCAACCCAAACGAGCCGTTTTTGCACATAAATTGTCATTTATTGTTGTCTTTCGTTCATTTCTAATAGAACAAAGCCTTTATAAGTATAAATGTGTTAGTAGGTAGTGAAATTATTTATTGGTTGATATAATTATGTGGTGCTGCTAGGTGCATAAAACGTTTAGGTCTCTGGCCCATAGGCACTGGAATATTTAGATATAGATCATGACATTTTGTTCTGAATTTTAAAGACATTATTTGGGGAATTGAGGCACAGTCTCCATGCACTTAGCAATACTTTTGAAGTGAAAGCTCTTAGAAAATTATCTCCAATATTATGCTACTTACAGTGTTAACACTTGACTCTTAGGTATAAGGATAATAAATTGTTGGTGGAGGATGAAAGAATTAAAGCTGTGCACGAAGAGGAAGAGACCTTTACGCTCACTATCAGAAATGTCCAGCAAAATGATTCGGGGAGCTACTCTTGTGTTGCTCAGAACAGTGGTGGAAGTGAAACAGGATTTGGAGCTCTTATTGTTAATGGTATTGGCATGCATTCTACTAACTGTTTCTGAAAACTTCTTTTCTAACCACTGGTGTATTTTTAGCACAGCTTGTTTAAAATAAACATTTTACATTTGATGGGCTTGATATAATAGAGATAAATCACCAAGACAGTTTAGAAGAAACTATTTTGTATGTGGTAATATAACTAAGATCTAGAAGTAACTAATCAGCCAGACTTAAATCTTTTATATTGTTAATAAAAAGCTAAAGTATAGATGCAACTAAAGTTGTATGAAATCCTGCTTCTTTGTTATTTGTTTAGTAGTTTTCACTTTTGAAACAGTAATGTCCAATAGGTTTCAATCTTTGGTATAAATTTAATGCTTCACTTCCAAGACAATCAGTCTCCTTTTTTTTGTATAACAATCGATTAAAAGACACAATTTTGTGTAAAAATTTAAGTTTTAAGCTTTTAGCTTTTTATGCTAATGCGTTGAATGCAGATTTCTGTAACCTCAATGTTTTCTGTAAATTGATAACAAAAAAAATTCTTAAAACATCTTACCTGTTATTATGTTAAAGTGGATAATTTCTATTTTTCTTTTATTTTATTCATTTCATGCAATTTCTTTTATTCTATTTTGTAAAAATAAATTCTGATTTGGTCATGTTTCACTCTTTTTATTTGAAGCACCTCCATCTTTTGTGAAAAAGATGAAAAACGTGGATGCAAAGAATGGAGAAACTGTAAATTTCTGTGTTCAGATAGCAGGAAATCCAAGACCTAAAGTCAAATGGTAATTTTTGAATTTTTTACATCACATTACATGATGTAAAGATAAGATATGGTATTAAAAATGCTACCAAAAACGAGTACTGTGTGAGAGTGTAATGAAGTAAAAATTCAATGAGATACAACATGAATTTTAAATTTGATATTGACTTCAGTGTGTGACCCAGGTACAACTTCACAAGTTCATTTGCTAATGAACTTGAACATTTCAGTTATTGAATGAATGAACAAAATATTTTATCATGTTATAAGCCATGCAGGATTTTGTAACTACAAAAAATGTTTTTAGGCACATAATTGAAGAGCATGTTTTGGCTTATCATTATTATGGATATACTGACTTTATTCCTATTATAATGCCCCTCAGTGTGGATTTCTGTACGTGGTGAAGAGACCTCTCAGGAAAGGTTTTGTTCTTTCAGTTTACCTCCTCTGGGATCTAAACATCTACTCACGTGTTTGCTGTGCATGGTAACCCATGAAGGAGAGGAGAGAATCCTGTTGGTTGAGGCCACTTTGGCCTTTAATTTGTGTAGATTGGCCCCCCTTGGGTCAATCAGCTAGTCCACTTGAACTAGGGTCAACCAAGTACCAATGTTGGATGTTCTCAACATGTGTTGTGGACATTATATCGTGAGCACTACACCATGGCGTTGCTGCAGTGTCCTTGTTTGGTACTGTAATGCATCTCCTCATAAGTTTCCATAGAAGATGGAGTCAGTGGGCACTGAAATGTTGCTTTTTTGTTATGGATAACCCTCTTTCTAACAAATATATAAAAATGAAAGAATTGAAAAAAACAGATTATTGGAAAATGACCAAACATAGACAACTGTTGTACAGTCAATATTACAGCCAGATTATACTGTTCAATTTCTGATTCTTCATTTCTTATCTGAGAAATCGTTAGGGCAGATGTCTCCATTTTTCATTTAGAAGGGATTAGAGGGGCTTGCTGGCTCCCCAAAGTCAGTAAAGAAGTTGTGCCCTGGATATATTTTGGTGGAAACATCTTCGCCACAGCATACCAAACTCCTCTTGAAATCAAATGCCATTAGAGGTATACCCATTGAGATTACTCCCCATGCAACTTTGAATTCTTCCAGAGAAGTTATTGTTGAGAGGGATTTAAAGAAATTTTTGAGTCAGAAATCCTCTCTTGTTTCTCCAGCCAAGGCATACTATGGTATATCGAATTTTCACCCATAAAGATAGAATTATAGACCTACCAATATTCTGATACTAATGTTTACATCATCTCATCCTCCTGCCAGTGTAAAAGCAAGTTATCTGTACTGCAAGGTATGGCCTTACATTCCTAACTCTCTCCGATGTTTTCAGTGTCAGCAGTTTGGTAACTCAAAAACATCATGTTGGTTTTTTGATATGTGCTCATTGTGGTGGTAAAGGCCATGATGCTTACAAGTACAACTGGAACCACACTGTTAACTGTAGTGGCCCACATTCCTCTTACTCTATTTCTTGCCCAAATTGGGTAGTAGAGATAGAGGTGCAATGCTTGAAGACTGTTAATAATACTCCTACTCAGAGGCTCAGAAATTATTGTCTCTATCTTGGACGTATGTTGCTGCACTGTATTTCTCTACTACAATGGGAGTGCAGATAGATCTTTCTGTGCCTACAACAGAGTAATTTGTGAAACATCTTAAGAATCTTATGACCTCCAGAATTAAAAAAATTGATGCATCTATGACTACTTCCATCTCTGTCCCTACTGCTCCTTCCAGTGACTGCCCAGTTTCACTTTCTTCAGGTTCAAATGTTTCCTTGGGTCCATCCTCTTCTGCAGCCCCAAAAAGTAAATTGACAGTTTGTTCATGCTCTCAGTCATTGGAATCTGACAGGGCAGGATCCATGGAGGTTGACAGATCTTTGTTCAATAAAGATAAAAAATGTGGTTGCAAACAGAAGACCTCCTCGCTACATTCTCCTCCACATAAATAACAATGGCCACTCTGATCCATGAACCACCTGATTCAACTTGAAACATCAGTCAGGGAAACCTTTCTCAAATGGCATCTTGTTTCTATATTTTTTTACCTTGAGAAAGCTTATGATACAACATGGAGATATGGTATATTGGGAGACCACCACTTGTATCAGTTGCAGGGCAATTTACCGATTTTTATTTAAAAGTTTTTAATGAATCACTTATTCCAGGTTCATCTGGGTTCAACACTTTTCCATTCTTTCCCACAAGAACTTGGAGCCCCTCAGGGCTGTGTCTTGAGTGTCATGCTTTTCATTGTAAAGATTAATGGTATCAGTGAACAACTACCCCCTACAGTTGCAAACAGTTTCTTTGTTGGGGCCTTCTACATCTCACGTCAGTCGTCAAATATGAGGTATATTGAGCAGCAGCTACAGACTGCCCTCAATCATCAACTGATGTGGACCACTGCAAATGGTTTCAACCTTTCAACTTTCCAAAAGTGTTTGCATGCATTTTTGCCATCAACTGGGTATTCACCTTGATCCTGAAATCTGTATTGGTGAAGCGGTGATTCCTATGGTCCTGAAACAAAGTTCTTGGGGCTTCTACTTGACTGTAAGCTGATCTTTATTCCACACATCAAACAGGGCACTGAACATCCTGCATGTCCTCTCTTCATCCTCTTGGGGGTGGATCGGTGTTCCATGCTAGAAATCTATCGTGCTCTTATTCAATCAAAACTAGACTATGGGTCTCTGGTCTATGGCTCTGCATGGACTACAGCCTTGAAAATGATCATCATCAGAGGCTTTAGCTCTACATTTCTCCAGTCCAAAGTTTGTACACAGAGTCCCATGAATCCCCTCTATACCTTCATCATTTGCAATTGTCTTTAATGTATGCTTCAAAACTTCTATCTTTACTACAGCATCCCACATAGAGTTGTGTTTTTCTTCCTTAGTGGGCTAAACTTTTTCAAAATAAATGGTCTGCCACTGTTTGTTTTAGCCTTTGTCTCCAGGTGCAGTTGGATGAATTGGGTTTATCTTTGGATGAATTAGCTGTGTCCACAGATTACATCATTTCACCATGGCTAATTACTATCCCCAAATGTGACCTTTCTTTGAGTCATCTGAAGAAAACAGATACTCCTGATTAGAAGTATTGCCTTCTTTATGTCAAACATCTTTCAAACAATCCTTCTATTCCCTTTTATACAGATAGTTTAAAATCAGATGATTCTGTGGGCTCTGCCATTGTTTGCTATGATTCAGTTGTTGCACACAGAATTCTCTTTATGGTTTTTGTGTTCATTGCCAAGTTGTATGGCATTTCTCTTGATCACATAGAAGGTATGCAGTACATGAACTGCACTATTTATATTGATTCACTTGGCTCCCTATTTGCCCTGGAACTGCTTCATGTCAGTTCTCTCTCTATTCTTGCTGATATTCAAAACTGACTGCCCCATTTTTCTTTAACATCTAATTCCATCATGTTCTTCTGGAAGAACCAGGCCATGTTTGTATCTGCAGGAATGAGCTCACTGATATCACAGCTAAGTCTGTCTGCTCTGGCAGTATTACTGCTATGTCTGTTCCATACATGGATATGGTCCTGTATTCAAGGCTTGGCTCCGTGCCAGCTGGCAGTCGACTTGGAATGAGCAATGAGAAAACAAGCTTTTTCAAATACAACCCTTTATTGGACTTTTGGCATCTTGTTCCCACAAGAATTGGAAAGAGGAAGTTATCCTCACTAGACTACACATTGGTCACAGTTTTTAACTTGTTTTCTTTTGTCTGGGACTGATGCACCACTGTGTTGTCTGTGTGACACTCAGGTCACACTAAGCCACATTTTACTGTATTGCTGTTGTTATGACTCTCAACGATAGCACCATTTTAGACATGTTTTGTCCTAACGTTTTCCCTTTATGTTGGACGGTGTCATTGGTAATGGTAACACTGTCCACCTTACAAAGGTTTTTATTTTTTTAAGGGCCAATGACCTTTTAAACACTATTTACATATTTAAATCATGCATTAGACATTTTTTATGGTTCCTATTTAAAGTAAACCTAGTTCAATATGAAACTAGAAAATGGCCATAACACCAAATAACTCGAAACCAGGACTGGAAAGGGCAACTTTAGGTGACTGATGCTGATATTTGAACTTACCTGTTAGTCATCCTTGTGTGTTATAGAGTGAAAGAGTTTTTTTCATAACTGTAATTGATATAAATGTACACATGGAAATAATGTCCAGTATGCATAAATATATGGATGGAGATGGTAAAGGAATAGTGACCATCAATTAAACCTTTCGATATAAATATAAAATTTCTTGAAAAAATGTACCAGTTTACTAACTTTGGTTTAAAATATTCAGATAATTTCAAGGAATGATTTATGTTTTTGATTTTAGTCTTAAGACATTTAAGTTTGCTGATTTATTATTTTTATTTTGCATTGTTAATATTTTCTGAATTATTTATATGAATGCATTCTCAACTTTTAAATGGGATTATATCTTGTAATTATTGTATGATCAATATTTTGGCATATTAACAGGCTGAAGAACTCGGATGAATTGGCATTGAATGTGGATGATACTCATTATAAAATAACTAAAGATGGAGATTCATACACTTTAGTCATTGACAAAGTCACCAGTAATGATGTTGGAAAGTATACCTGTGAAATTACCAATGAGTATGGAACAGAATCTACAACAGGATCATTGAAAGTGACAGGTTTGTAAGCAGGCTGTAATGCAAGCTTGAGTT
This sequence comes from Carcinoscorpius rotundicauda, assembly GCA_011833715.1. NCBI lineage: Eukaryota > Metazoa > Arthropoda > Merostomata > Xiphosura > Limulidae > Carcinoscorpius > Carcinoscorpius rotundicauda. The sequence goes on along the minus strand of CM022402.1, from coordinate 18,956,065 downwards.
TTGAACATTTTCTTCCTTGAGAGTGATGAATTTTCTAAGGTTTATGGTTTTTAACAAAATTCTTGTTTCACTGATGTATGCAAAGAAGTACAGGAACTCCTAGAATAACCGTTATTGCTTAAGTTATATGTTTTAAAATTAACCTAGTAATTGGTGAAAGTCTACAATTTTTAGTTTAATCTGAATTATCTTGTGTTAAGGTAAACCAACTTTAAAGTTTACTCAAGAACTGTCAGATATTGTTGCTACTGAAGGAGACAGTGAGCTGCAGCTGTTGGTAAAGACTGAAGGAGCACTAGCCTCTCAGATTAAATGGTAGGTTTATGTTGAGATCTTGTGTCTTGTAAGGATGCCAAACACTTTTTTGTCTCATTTATTTTACAATAATTCTTGTGCACATAAACTTGTTGTTGTATTTATTTTGGTTCTTGTATTATTGATGATTTTGGTCACAGAATTTACAATTGAAATTTGTCAGCTTGCATTATTTTTCTAATTCCTGCTGGCAATTTTTTAGTAGTATTGAAATTGGCAATCCCAAAGACAGGTCATAAAGTAATTCATAAGGAAGGTTTAATTGCTTAACTATTTTAAATATCATATGGTTTTTATACTATCAAAGGTACCTTGATGATAAAGAAATAACTGAAAATGACAATGTGAAAATATCCTCTGATGGAGATGCCCATAGTTTAACCATTAAACATGTGATGGTTGAATCAGCTGGTACATACAAATGCAAAGCTGTTAATGATCAGGTAGAAGCTAACACTTGTGGAGTACTTACTGTTAATGGTAAGTTATGTAGTTAAAAACTAACTTTGTGAAGAATGTTATGCAGTTTTGTGATAATTCATTTTCTGATTATTAAAGTAGTTTAGCTTCAGTCAAAGCTTAGATATTTATGTATCTCCTGATAGGGAAACAAATACAAATTTTGGTCAGGTTTCAGAAATGAAAATGCAGAAAACTCTTCATGAAAATATAAGTAGTAAAACCTGTATATTATTTTTTACTGCTGTGTTTATCATGTTGAATGTTATCCCTAGTTCCTGCCAAGTTTGTTCAGAGCCTCAAAGATACTGATGGTGTTGAGGATGAAAAGCTGTCCTTAACTGTAAAATTCACAGGACAGCCCAGACCCTCAGTTGCTTGGTGAGTTTTCTGCATATTTTTTCATAAATTTAAATGGTAGAAATTCACATTATTGTTTGTAACTTATACAAATGCTTTCTTTTATTTTGAAACCAACTCTCTGTATCTTCATAAAGATAAAGATTTATGTATTGCTAAGTTATGTGAATCATAGGATGAAACAACTGGATTTTATTGGAATGTAATGCATGTTATGAAATACTCCATATTTTTTTAAAGATAGTTTCATTACAATTTATTAGAATGAGTAAAATTACATTTTTATTTTTGTTACTTTGCTACTTTTAATTTTATAATTAAGATTATTTTATATACTTAGTTCATTATAAATCTTTACTGAAATGTCCTAACTTGGTTACATTTTACAGAATATTATTGAGTTTATGATGGCAAAGGTAACCTGATAAATCAGTATGTTCTAATTATAAAGGCTATGTAAGCAGCTGCCAAGAACACAATTTTCTCAGGTGCTCTAGTGTGAATAATGATGCAACTTTTTTTTCCTTGAACTGTTGCTGAGTCATGGAAACAAATTTATTTATGCTTAATATATTTTATAATTGTAACTATAACATTGTATATTTGTTGTGTATTCTTACTTTATTTTTAGATATTACTACACTAAGCTTATGTAAAAATGAAACTAACTTAGTGTTAGTCAAAACTAATTAAGTAGACAAAAACTATGTGAACTTATATTCTAACAACATGTGGTTTTGCATACTGCTGATCTGTCTCTTAATTTTTTTCTAAGGGAGGGTTCTGACATTCAGAGTTATATAACATTTAAATATATGGCCAGAAATTTATTTTTAATTTTTCTAAAATTTGTAAACGTAGTTAATCAATTTCATTAAAGTAAGATGTACTTTGTACTTTAAATATTGGAGGACAGAGCTTTGCTGAACTGTTAAAAAGTATCCATTTGTGTTAGTTTTTTTCACATAATAATCATGAAAACAATAGTTTTTACTCTAAAGTAAAACATTTTTTTAGAAAAGGAAGAAATATTTAACAGTATATTAACCAGCTCTGTGTGCTTAGGTTGAAGGATGAGGCAGAACTTACTGTTGATGGAAAACGCAGAAAAATTACAGAAGAGACTTCAGATACATTGACTCTAGTACTTGATAAACTGACACAAGAAGATGCTGGAAAATATACTTGTAAGATTAGTAACAAATATGGCAGTGAAGACAGTAGTTGCAAGGTCAATGTCTGGGGTAAGAAATATAAATGCTAAAGTAAAATTGATTTAGATATTCATTATGGTTTTTAAAAAAACATTTCCCATGTCATCAGTAGAAGATAACTGTTTGCTGTATAAAATAATAATTTTCTTAAGCCTGTAAAACAAATTTAATAGTATGTATAATTATAATAAAAAAACTGTTTTGAAATTACTGTATATAAGGAATTAATGATATCAAGAAAAAACATTGAAGAAAAAAGATAGATGAATCATATAATTTAAGTAATGTGATAATTATGCATGTTCAGAATGTATACCTTTCAAAGCACTCTGGCTAAAATATTTTGTTTTTTTCTGTTATGAAGTGAAAATATTACATTGTTTTATTTCACCAGCTGCTTTAGAGATATTTTGAATCCATTTACTATCTGTCTGTCTCTCTTTTTCTTACAAAATGCTTTATATATATAATTGTGAAATGTTTATCAAATTAGCTCAACCCAAATTTACTCAGAAACTGAAGGATGTTCAAGCAACTGAAGGTGAAAAAGTTTCTTTTACTGTGAAGATAGCTGGATCTCCAGCGTCTGTAACTAAATGGTGTGTGTTGAATTGTTTTCCATGGTTATAATTATACTTCACATTCATATTGGTTTGTTTTAATTAAAATTGTAAACACTCTCTAAAAAATAATTATTTTTCAATCATCAAAATGGAAATTATCAACTTTTCTACTCACGTTTCAAATTTATATTCATTAGAATTTTACATTTGTTTGCAATGATATTTTTCTCTTTTTGTCAGAAATACAGTTTATTTCATTTTTCATTATTTTAGTTTATTGTCTTTAAGGGAATATTTTGAATTATTAAAATGAACCTGAATGGTAAAATTAACAAAAATGATTTTCCAGTAGTTTAACTGTAAGTATGAAGGCTCATAGCACTAAAAATAGGGTTTTGGCAATCATTATGCATTTTATGATATTTCACTGTTACACTATACTCAAACAAATCATAGTACCTACAAGTATGATGATAATAATTTTTTCTTTGAAAATGAATTGTATACAGATGTTGATCATGGGAAAACAAATACAATGTAAACATGTTTCAGTATGTTTTACTATCACATCATGTAATATTTAGAACATACAAATTGTATATGTTTTTAGATGCAGTTCAAGTCAAAACACATCTTTTTCTTTGTTTATTATTTAATAAAATGGGTACTACTTGTTCCCCATAGTGACTTTCCAAAAGTAGCTAAAAATTAATGTGGATGGTTTATTATTTGGTATTAAATTATATTGAATATTCAAACCAACAAATTTTGTGACAACCACAGCTGAGATATTGTCTTACTGGAATGGATTGTATCAGAAATACAGTTTAACATTGTATGACATTTCAAAGATAATGTTATGGAAAAACTGATCACTTTTGAGAAAGGTACTTGGCATCCTTTTCTAACAAAAGATAGTCAAACAGTTAGATCATAAAGATGTGTTCAGGAGGGGGATTTAGAATTTTCAAGATGGTAATGTAGTGGCATCTGCAAAAAAAATATCATTTAACTTAGGGTACCAGAAACAGACCTGCAGCAAACTGTATGCTAGCCATAATATGTAAAATGTAGTATCTTTTAACAGGTGAAACTCTACAGTCAATGAAAAAAACTGTCCATGTGTTTTAGGTAACAGTAAACAATCTGTCAAAAAAGGATCTCTATCTGCAAAGTTTTCTGCCATATGTACATAAATTGCTCTCATAAGATTCTCAGGAAAGGAAGATCAACTGCAGAAAACAGTATGTGAACAAGATAAAATTTCAGTACTTTGAGAGATTAGACAATAAACAAATGTATACATATATCTTGATAACTATAACAAGTTTCTGGCCATTTTGCAATATTCAGTTGGTGAAACATTTTTCCAAAGGTGGTACACGATATGTTGAAAAATGTTTTTGAAGATATTCATGATTATTGCAGCATATTGCACTAGATTCAAGTTATGGATCAGGAAAATGTATACACAGGTCAAGATCAACTTTAGTTATAATCAGACGAATATTCTGAACCCTTTATACCACATAAAAGTATTGGCTTTGTTTGGAAGCATGGCTAATAAGATATGGGTATATCAATACAAGTCTTTCAGGCATACCTCCCTTTGAACTGCTGCATGCCTCAAGCAGTTGAAGAATGAAACTGATATTTGTGCCATTCCATGTGAAGATATGCAAGTTAAGTCCATTCCATGTGAAGATATGCAAGTTAAGTCCATTCCATGTGAAGATATGCAAGTTAAGTCCATTCCATGTGAAGATATGCAAGTTAAGTCCATTCCATGTGAAGATATGCAAGTTAAGTTATTATATGCAGCTCTTATGGATTTCTGGATGGGCAATATTGAACTGGGAGCTGCATACTAGATTACTATGGAAAGGAACAGGGAGGAATGCTGTTGTATGGATATAACAGTTTTGTGATGAAGCATTTGGCAATGAAACTATGCTGTAAAGCTATTGTAAAGATATATGGTGACAAGACACGATGACATTGACTGTAATGATACGGTGATAATATAACGTATTTAACTTTTTGTAAATGTATTGAAGGTACGAAAATGATGAACGTACAAATTTTGTGGTTTTACTTTATCAACAATTTGTATTTTGGGGTTATCAATTGGGTTATGAAGTATTTGCACATTACACTTACTTTAATTTGAAAAAATAATCATTTTTTTTTTATATTCTAGAAAAGTATACATGTCCTATTTGAATTTGTATAAAGTTTTCCTGTTTCATTTTAGTACATAGTTGTAGTATGTGTGGTCTTCTCTCTTTAACCTCTCTACTGCTACATTTGTAGATAAATAACTCCCCTGTGCCAGATTTATTTCTGATATACATTTAAATAAAACACTTGTGTTTTAACATTTCACTATTTTGGCAAGTTTGAAAAGAAATATTCTTTCTTCATAGTGGTGCAAAATTCTAAACTCATTTGTATTCACAAATATTCTAGCTTGTTCACTACTGGTGTTTATTCAAGTTACTTTGCATGCTTACTTTTTTTCATAATATATCAAGTAAACATTCTTAATTTATACTGGTTAAAATGTTTAATCTGTAAGAATGTTCCATTTATAAACTGAAGTGGTTTTCTTGTCATTTTTCAGGTTAAAAGATGATGCTGAACTCACCATTGACGGAACACGCTACAGTGTATTGGAAGAAGCATCAGATTCTTTGACTTTAGTTATTGAAAGTACAACAAAAGAGGATGAAGGAAAATATTCTTGTGAAATTAGCAATAAATATGGCAAAGATGTCACCAGTGGCAAACTGTCATTGGAAAGTGCTGGGTGTAAGTGTGCATTTAATAGTTTACTTTTAGAAGTTATAATGTAAAAATATAGTAAAGGTACTGATGAAATTTTTCAAAATATGTGGTATCATTGAGGGAATAAACTTGAATTATGCATTTTTCACTGAAAAATGTATGCAGAAATTTTCTTATATGACTAAAGACATTAAATTTTGTGTACCTACAGTCTTTTCAAATACTGAGAGCCTGTTTAACCATCTTAGTATTTTAAGTTGAAACATAAAAAATGTGGAATGAGTAACTATATTGTAAACCATTAAGAAAATTTCCTGATCACTTTTTTCATTAAAGTTTTTAATTTCTTATCATAGCCAAACCCAAAATTCTGGAAGAACTGAAAAATGTTGCAGCAAAGCCAGGCGAGAGTGTAGAATTGACAGTTAAAATAACTGGTTCTCCTAAACCAGGGATTAAATGGTAATTAGCAGTAAAGTTATGAGATATAATTTGCATAATACTACAGTTTTTTAGTGTTGTAAACTAACATTAAATTTTATAAAACAAATACCATATTGGCTGAATTATAGGGCAGTCTCAAGTATAAGGTAACAAACCTTATACTTTTGAAAGAAACAAAATGGAGTATGCAAAATTAATACTACAACTGAACAACCATCAAATAAATTAATTAAAAGTATAAGTGATAACTATGAGTAAATATTTGACATGCTTGCACAGAGAAATGCTACCTGGACATTCAGGAATACAACAGATTAGGGTCGGGGGAAAAGGCCTAAGATCATAAGGTGACAATGATTTTTATAGCCTAATTATTAATCAGGTCATTATGATACAGTATTCTTTAAATTATCATAAAATACATATTGCCTAACCTCCTTTCCATAGAATTATATTTACTAAAGTAGAAGATATTTATTTAAACAGAACATGTACAATCAACTTTTCTTTTGCTTCTGCTAGTTGTAATGTGTTTATAATATTTGCAATTAATTTCTTATCACTATTTTCACAAAATTTTTAAAGAATAAGAAAGTTTATGAATCAGTTTTGTTTCACATACAAAATTAAAAATTATTAAAAGCTTAAAAGTGGAATTAGATAAGAAAAAAATACATAATCAGGGCTTTTTTTTATTTAAAAAATTCTTTAATCAAATAATCGCCGGAATGTCTGTAATGGCTATTCTTGATAGAGATAGTCAAATGGTGATTGTTCTTAAGGTATTTTATGTAAAGTTTGAAAGAACTATGGTTCTTTGTTGGAAATTTACACTAGGTATATGTATTTACCGGAAACATCAGATGTAAACAACAAAAAATCATTCTCATTTTTACAGTTACACAACATGTAGAAACTTTAGTCTTGATAGCATTAAATGCATTTTAGTTAAAACATGTTTTTAGAAATGATAGACATTTTCATTTTTAGTACCTAATTCATTAGTATTAGACCATAAATGTTCCACGTGGTAGAGCAATGTTTCTTATCTTGGTGGAATGTTTGTAGGGACATTTAAAATACTGTTAAATATGTCAAAGATCTCTATAGATATTCTAAAATTATCAGAGCCTGGAATTGTGAGATAATTAAAAACCCGTTTTCCATGTATACATATCAAGTTAAAAGCACTTTTGCTGCTGCTTGTTTTTATTCTTCTTTGCATTGATATATTTCAGTTAGTAATGACAAACCCTCTTCAAAGAGCTAAGCAATTAAATTACTAAATTATGTTTAAAGACAATTGTATTTTGACATTTTAGGACCAAAAATGGTGAAGATGTGAGTACAGAAGCAACTATTACAATCAAGGAAGAAGGAGATGATGTCTATATTCTAAACATAGAGAAAGTTTCTACTAATTTGTATGGTGAATATCAGTGTCGAGCTAAAAACATTTTTGGAGAAGCTACAACAAAGATGAAGTTAACAGAATTGAGTAAGTTTTGAATATTCCTTTTTGTTTTTAATTGGAAATGGCACCATTATGAGGTGCTGGATCATGCTACTGATCCCTAAATTTTTCTCTAGTTCACTTGAGTTTATGTTCATAACAGTTAAATAAAATCATTCCTTTTAAAAAATTGTATGACCTTGTTTAAATTACTGGGATGGGACAGTCTTGTTTTCCATATTACTGACATTTATCAAGAGAGTCAAGCATAACTCATAGTGGCTACATAGCTATTTGATTTCTTGGTAACTGAAGAGTTAATATTTGATATTTGAAAATGTTTGATTGTCAATAACTGTTAAAGCTTAATTTTTAATACAGGAATGTACTTGTGTTTGTGTATAATCATGTAGTGAAGCCATCTTACATGTAACAGTAATAGCATTTGATTTAACTGTTTCTACATATCTCAGTTTTCAATAATTTGCATTAAAAAAGAAACAAGTTAATAACAGTGAATCTCTAAATTTGTAGGCTTTCAGTCTGCTCATGTGCTATTTTGAACTTCTCTTAGGAAACATTATGTACATTATCTTCTTTTGCTTGAATATTAATCTACTTTATAGTCTTTGAAGAAAGAAAGTTGATATTGTCAGAAGCTATTAATAATATATATGCTATTTTTTTTATAAGTGGCACCCAAAATTTTGAAGGGCTTGCAAGATAAGGAAGTTTGGAGTGGAGAGGAAGTAAAATTTGAAATCAAAGCTTCTGGTCAACCAGAACCAAAAGTCTTCTGGTATGTTTGTTCTATCTGCAGGTCTTAGCAAATATTTTATAGATTGAATAGTTTAATTATTCTATTATAATCGAAAAGAATAAGTTATGTGTATTAAAATTTTTACTTAAAATTTTATATGGAACTACTTTTACTGTCAATTCTTAGACATATCCTAGTGGTTACAGAGGAAAATTGCAGATCAAAAGGTCCAGGTTTCTAGCCACAATATGACACTAAAAATTATAAACAGATTCAGCTATAGCAGCAATATAACTTAGACAAATTAATCCCACTATTTGGTTAGAAGTAGCTGCATATTCTGCTCAATGGTTAACTTTATCTACAGTCTATAATTAGGCACTTCAGGCAGTGTGTCTTTTAAAGTCATGCAGGTTGAAATGACCACTTTACATAAACTGTACTGAGGAAAGAAGAAGGTAGGGAAAAAAAACAATAATATCAATTTTGCAGTGTGTTCTACATTCATGCTAATTTTGCAGGCCATTAGGTTGTAAGTAAATTGTTCAGTCTTTTTAGTGTGTTTTTTTAATTATACTTTTTAGTGTGTAGGAATTAATATTTTGTTGCTTTGCTTCACAAATCTCTGTTTATTCATAGGTTTATAGAAGATGAAGAATTAACTAATTCTGACCATACAAAGATCACTTCACATGAAGGAACTCATTGTCTGCATATATTAGATACTGAATTGGAAGATAGTGGGATCTATTCTTGCAAAATTCAGAATAAAGCTGGAGAAATTTGTCTAGATGCTATTTTAACTGTCAAAGGTAGGTCTGGTGAATATTTAATAAAAAAGAATTTAACTGGATTTATTCATTCATTCTCAAAAAGTTTGTATATTAAATGTTTGTTTACCAGTATCACATCATATAGTAAAAATTCTTATGTTTTACTGCTTTTTTGAAAAATACAGAAATTTTTAACTTGTTCATTTTGTATTATCATCCGTTTCTTTTTTGAAATAACTCAAGTAATGTACAAGTAATTATAATAAGTGGTCAGGGGCAACAGTGAAATAAAGTATCCTCAGTAAACCCACAGTTATGTATAACTCACTTGCTTTTTGGTTGTAGCATATGTTGCTCAAAACTCCATTATCAATTGATCGATTTGAGATTTAATTACAGTCTTGGACTCGGAAGGTTGGACCCTTTTTGGCTGATGTATATGATCACATTCAACATCTCATGAATTAGTTTACTCTAATGCTGCCTAAAAAAATTTCAATTTAAAGGTAGTTTGGTAGAGGTCCTGATGTGTATTAAAATCAAATTAGATATAAATGTACCCCACATCTGGTATTGTTAGCACACAAAAATATAGCTAATGAAAAGGAAAAAAAAGAAAAAAGGTAGGATTTACCTTAATTGTACCTAAAAGAATTTCAAGCTGCAGCTATTGAAGTGTTGTTTGCTTTATGTTTCTGGCAGTTTCAAAACTCAAACCATTTACAGAAAGTTGTATGTAAATTTTTAATGTTTGGTATTATGCTACGCTAAGCATAACATTGAACAATACAAAATTAATTAACATGTTTGTTAACCTTATTACTTTTGTTTATCAAAAGTATGTTCTCTTTATTTTTTGATTTATTGTATACTTTAGAAATGTTATTTTCTGCAGTGTTTGTTGTAATAGAAAAACCATATTAGTTTAGAGTTAAATACTGTTGAATATCAGAATCATAAAATTTGTTGATGATTTACTTTGTTAAATCAAGACCTAATTCCATGATTTTGTTCTGTTTTAACCCCTTTGTGATTGGTCACGAGTCATAGGCCATGTCATTGCATTTGTTGACTTGCATTCAATATTTCATTAACTCTTTTTTTTTTCTGAATTTTATGTCCGTAAGTTTGGAATCAAATTGTAGATTATAATTCAAACTTTAATATTATATATGAGATAATTTTTAAGTTAAAATTATATACAGATTAAATGAGTCGTGGTATGTTGAATGCAGTACTGTTTAAAAATAGATGTTTTTTATATCAAAATTTTAAATCTATAGCTGTACAAGTTAGGAACTCAAATTACTGGCATTATTAAGCTAGCATATAAAATAAAAACCTAATATCTTTTTATTTTTCTGAAATGTGACTTAAGTATTGAATCAAACACAGTGGCCCTGCTCACCTTCTCATTTAAACGGTCCCCTATATACGCCAACTTCAATATATGACATGTGAATAACAATTCAATAGCTTAGAATATTCTTTTAGTGGTTTTTTTCAGCCATTTTAATCTGTGAAAAGGCTACTACATTCTTTCAATCCACTATTTCAAGAATGTAAGTTGTGTCTTTGGTCTGCTTGAAGTTTCATATTTTTTTAACATCTAAATGCATTCTAGCTACTAAGCTTAATATATTATAATGGAATTCTATGGTATCATTGAAGTTATTTATGATTTTTCTGGTTATTTAACTATATATATTCTCCATGTGCAAAATTTTAAAAGGCTAGACAACCTATGTCCAGTAGCAACCGAGTACGAAGTTCATAGTGAGAAGAGATAATTGTTTGCTTCAGTTCTTGATTTATTGTTATATATTTTAAGAAAAAAAAATTTAATAATTTATTTCAAAATAGTGATAATACATATACATGTATATAATGTATAATAACTGAAATGTGGTTGTATATTACAAAATACCAGTCCACTAAAACACAGACAAGGTGAGGAAGACAAAAGGTCAGTTTTATATTACTGGGTATATAAAATGAGTGCACTTCGTCATTGCAAGCTATTTAATGATAACTAGGTATGATTTGAAGATCAATGTAATAAAAAATAATAAATATATAACATATGAGACTTAAGCTACTTAGACTAAACTTTTGTATTTTTGTGTTATAATATGTAGTAATTCTGGCATGAAAAACATGTAATTTATATTTATTTCCTAATTTGTTTTTGATTGTTATGAGGTTGGTCAAGTAACAGACTACACACAGAGTATAGAAAATGACATAAAATATAAAGTCTTACTGAAAACAAACATTTGAAATGTAGTAGGAGGTTTTATAAATTATGCAAGTAATATTTGAGATTTTTGGGACAAAGAATAGTTATTTTAATATAATATGAAATCATTTTGCACTTAGACTAGTAACAAAACAGACTGTTTTCACAACAAATCATTAGTAAAATATTTCATTACAAAATCTCATTTTTTACATACCAAATACTTGTAATCTTTACTGAAAGTCTACCAAATTTTGTGAAAATACACATGCTGTGCCCAAAATTATAGTGCAGACGCTTAACATGTGCAAATGTGTAGATGAACTCGTGTACATTATACCAGCTTACAGAAGAAAGGCTAACTGAAGCCCATCTAGTAAAACATATTTGGGGAAATATTTATTTTATGATAGAATTTGAACATGCACTGTGTACTGTTTGAAATTTATGTATAATCCAGTTAAGGTTTTCTTTCAAAATATTTTACATCCAGGAATATTCTACAGAGTTTCCTTTTTAATACTTACTTATTACAAAATGACAAGAGGAATAAATAAACTGGATGTTGTTAAAGATTCCTTAAATCATTCTTGACTGAGGATTTCCTTTCTTTCAGAAGTAAAAACATTTCTGGTAATTAGGATTTGTAAAGCCCTAGTAATTTAAAAGTTATAGTGTTAGGTTTCCTATCTTTATATTTTTTGCCTTTAAAAAATATTTAATAGTCAAAAATTGGTAATAGTGTAACTTAAAAAATTCTCTTCTCACAGAACTAAGGTTTCTATGTTTTATAATTATTTTTGATAATTTTCATATTGAATGAACATGCTAAAAATTGGTTTTGTCACATAGACAATTAGTACAGAATCTTTAGGGACTTTTTTCCTTCATTGTTGCACATTGTGCAGTGCTTTTCAGTGTTGAAATTTAAACAGTTTTGTTATGTAAATATAGATAGTGACGATTCTGTAGAACCAACATTCATCCATAGAATGGTGGATACTGTTGCTATTGTTGATGATGCTGCAAGGTTTGAAATTAAAGTCACAGGAAAACCAAAGCCTGAGATCACATGGTGGGTTTTCCAATTATTTCTACATGAGATCACTTTACTTGTTGAAAGTGTTTATTTATAGAGTTTTTTACATCTTTTGATTTTCAGAAAATGTTTTATGTTGATTAGTGAGTTCTCTCTTCTTTTTTTTAAATTAAGAAATAACCAAAGTCTATACTAAGTACAGATTCTAATACATTGTCAAGAGATGCAGAAATTATTGTATAAAAACATCACCTGCATGACTTATAGTTTTCCTATATGTATAGATAAGTTGTTTGCGACAGAAGTTTTCTGCTGTGTCATGGTTAAGTTATTTTGTGATAAATAAGTGTGTAAAATAAACATTTTAAGCAACTTGTAATTTTATAAGTGCACATTGGTTGCAGAATGGCCAAGTATTACTGAAAAAATATATATGCAAAACGGCTCATTTGGGTTGAGAAAATATTTTACATAGAAGAGCGAACAACGTTTCGACCTTCTTTTGTCAACGTCAGATTTACAAAGAATGAAAGAGGTAACTGACCGGAAGCTGACCACATATTTGGAAGGGGTTGTGATAATAATCAGTGATGTCGAGAAAACCCACTTGCAGAGAAATATATATATGCAAAAACGGCTCGTTTGGGTTGAGAAAATACTCAATTATTATTTCATCATGGCAAAACAAGCCGTTTTTGCATATATATTTCTCTACAAGTGTGTTTTCTCGACATCACTGATTATGGCAGATTTGCTGCAGGATGTCCCTGAAAGTCCATATCCTTGATGCTCATCTTGATAAATTCAAGGAGAACGTGGGAGCGTACTTAGAGGAGCAAGGTGAGTGCTTCCACCGAGATATACTGGACTTTGAATGCTACTACCAAGGAGCGTATAAGGAAAACATGATGGGAGACTATATTTGGGGGCTGATACATGAAAGTGATTTACGTTACAGTCGCAAATCTAGAAAAACTACTCGCTTCTAAACATTTTATTATAACTTTAGTATAAATACATGTAAATGTTGATTCACATGTCGTTTTATTCAGACCTTAAGTAAATGAAAATGTGTAGATTTGCCTGTTTTTACAAAGAAAATAGGTTTTACTTTCTAAATATCGTTATTCAGGTCACAAAAGCAATGTTTGAAGGGAATAATGGCCATTTTCTGTACTTTTATAACATAAGCAATCAAGAAATAACACATACTACACAGGAAAAAAAATTGTGTTACATATTGTAATATATGATTCAATTCTTCAGATAACCTCTGTGAAGCCTTTCACAAAATCATGAAATTAACAAACATTATTTAATGATTTCTTAAATTTAGGTTCAGAGATGAGGAAAAACTAACAGCCAGTAAAAGGATTAAAATTGCAGCTGATGCAGAACAGAATTTCTTCTCTCTAACTGTTAAGGATTTGACATTGGAAGACACAGGAAACTATTCTTGTATAGCTATGAACAGTAAGGGCTCAGCCAGTGATAAAGCCACCCTGACTGTGAAAGGTGAGGAAGTACACATGTTTGTAAATAATGAATTAACTGTGATTCTGAACTTACTAAATATACCTTTGCCAAATTTGGCAAGATTTTAATAAAAGTATGTTGTACACACACACACACAAATTAATTTTTAATAAAACATTTCTGCTGAAAATTTGGCTGTGAATTTCCATAGTATTTATCGAGTCAGTCTGAGTCCAAGGTGATTTTTATATAAAAGAGTAAAAATACTTCATTTTACAATTTTCATGTTTAATTTGCATAATCTGTAATACCTTCTGAATGAAAATCAAAAGATATTTTGTTGAAACTTTGATATCTTTTGCTGTTTTCTCTACTCTAAGACAAACTCAATGAACAGTGAAGAGAAACGATGAAAACATGGAATAAAATTAACAGTATCTTCTTCTTTCAATATATCATGTTGCTAGATTATTGGTCATAATATGTTCACAGATTTAATTGTTTTATAATCTATTTTAATTTTATTGCGTGTAACTTTGACTAACTTTTTCAATCAAAAACAATAAATTATGTTAGTTAATTAGCCAACTGTCATGAAAAAAGGGCTTAATTCACACATGGGTTCCACTCAGGAAGTATGAAGTTAAGCCTTCCTTGTTTTTAGTGAGTTAAGCCAGTGACCATTTTTGTTTTAAATGGTTGTAAATCAGATGCGACAATTATGAGTTTAGTCTTTGAATAGCATTGCTATTCAGTGTACTGAAGTACTGTAATGTGTTGCAAGTGTGCTGGCAGTATCCTTCAAAAAATACTGTTTTCCTACAGCCATTTAAAAAAATAAACAATTATCATAAAATTGATTAGGACAAAAACTTTAATGATGATCAAATGTAAAACTATCAAATGTCATTTTATTTTAGTACTGCTGTTTAATTTTAGATGTTTGAATACATGCCTGTGTTCTTACTTTGCTATGAGCACCACAGCTAATGGTGTGATGGTTTTGTTTTTGTACAGTAATTCGCAGTTTGTCTTGGTTTGAAGATTTTTGAAAACACTGCTTTTTATCAAAAAGACCGGAAATATTTTACCAAACATGTGTTTCAGTTATTCCATTATGTTTATGATCTACTTAATTTGACTGTCATTTATTTATTAGAATTTCATATTTTATGTTTTAACACTATCGATGTATCACCTTTTGACTACCAGAAAGTTTGTATTTATTAAAGCATATTTGTTTTATTAATGTTTTGTCATAAGATTATTATATTTCATCAATGTAATTTCTCTATAGCCTGTTGGTTTTTTTTTCCATGCATCAGATAAGCTAATGTTAAAAATCTGTATAAGTATAATAATGCTGTTTGTTGTATGTCTGTGTAACTGACAGAGTGTGAGAGTATCATCACCAAATTTGGTATGGATGCTCATTTAGTGCATGGAGACATACATTGAAATTTTCAGTTTTGTGGTTATTATTGAAGTTTTCATTTTTTTACTTCCACTTTATTCCATGAAATTTCACCAAATTTGGCATGATTGTTTGTTGAATCCATGAGGAGATGCATGCAAACTTCCAGCTTAATATTTTATGGGTTACAGTTTTCATGGGTATTTTTTCATTTTTTACAATTACATATAAGGGAAGCAACTTCCAATATCTTAAGAGAAACTTTAAATTAATCATGAATTTATATAAATTTTGTCCAGGGGACAGGTACTTTATCTATTATCAGAATAAATCAATACAATCTTAAAACTGTTGTTGATACTCTAGAACCAATGGCACCTGAAATAGATGGAATGAAAGATGTGGCAGTGAAGAAAGATTCAGTTGCTAAATTTGAAGTTAGTGTCTCAGGGTTTCCTGTGCCTGAAATTAAATGGTAAGTATGAATTATTTTCACAGTATTACCAACAGCCTGTTATATTAAAAAATTTATTTTTCATGAACAGTAAATTAAGTTTAGCTGAGAGACATGGGATTTTAGCGTACATTATTGTTTATTAATAAAATGTTACTCATTAAATGCACATTGTTTTCTAAATCATACAATATTTTGTTACAATTTATAGATTTTATAGTAAGTAAAATAAGTTTTTAGAACAGGTATAACCTGGTTCAATCATTATCCAAGTACACTAGTGATTGGAATGCTGTATCTGTTCTTAAAATTTATTTTGCGTACTCTAAAAGCTGTAAATTGTAATAAAATATATTTTATCAGTAAGCAAACTCAAAACAGAACTATTAAATCATACAATACTTGTTAAGTGTTAAGTTTTTTTTTTTGTAATGTTGTTTCCAAACAGTGTTTGTGAAAATGTGATAAAATCGTGCAAACATGGTGTATGGTATTAGTATAAACAAACAAAAAGAAAAATCCATGAAAGTCTTGGATTTACTTGGGGCTCATTGTAACTAGTACAATAATAGATGTTAAAACATGCTTTTAAAAGTGTTGACATTTGATTTATATGTGGTCATATAGTTTTTTGTCTGTTCTAGCTCAAATTTTAACAATTGTGAAAAACTTCTCTGAAATAATTTACAAATGCATACAGGTTGAAAGAAGGAAAAACAGTACATGCATCAGATGAGATTGTTTTAACCAGCAATGAAGAAAAGGGACTTTATTCCTTTGCAATAAGGAAAGTAAAGAATGAAGATGTTGCTACCTATGCTTGTGTGGCTTCTAATAGTGCAGGGGAAGTTAGAAAAGAAGCTAAAGTAACCATTAAAGGTCAGAAGTTGAGATTGTTGTTAGACTTCTTGAAAATGACATTTTTATAACAGTTTAACATGATCTATAAAATATGCTACAGTACTGCATAAAATTGATGAAACAAAGTCAAAACGTAGATTTCAGGCTACATTCAAAGAACAGTGGAAGGTAAGTAACATGTAACACATTAAACTTGTATTAATCTTCATATTTAGTACAACAGAAACTCAGTGGGAGTGCTCGAGTTTAGCAAACATTTAATATTTTGTATATCCCCCTTTTTGCTTTAATAATTGTAGACAGTCTTTAATGCATTGTTGCAACATATTTAGTCAAAGTGTCCTTTGGGATTTTACTCCAAATATCTCTAATACATTCCTATAAATTTTTTTGGAAGTAAGTTCTTATTTGTCAGGTCTTTGATCTATCTAATCCCAGGTCTACTAGTTGCAACTGAGTTGAGGTCAGGTCTTTATGGGAACTATTATATCAGTTGAATAACTCAAGCAGCTTTTTTCTGAGCTGAGTAATTTTTGTTTAAGTTGGATAAGTGTTTTGGGTCATTATCAATAATATGCAAACCACCGGGCATACTATGATGGATCAGTATCTGATAACACTTGCACTGATCAATTATTCCATCTATTTTTAAAATATTTTCTGTCATCTAAGCAGAAAAACACTCCTAAGCCATCACAATGCCTTCTCCATGTTTCATGGTAGGTGGTATGCATTGAGGTATCTTTTACCTTTCTATTGCTGGATGTACAACCTACATTTTCAACCATTTATTTTGGATTTACATTCATTCATCCATAACATCATTTTTCAATCATCAGGAGTCCAGGTTTGACTTTTTGGCAAATTTCAGTCTCTTGATAGTATTTGGAGATTGAAGTGAAGGTTTTTTAAACTGCTACATGACCAAATATCCTATTCTTTTTTAGTCTTTTTGATAATGTAGATCTGGAATTTTTCTGTCATTTGGTACATGGTCATTTACCTCATGCTTGGGATCAGTGGCAGTATTCTTTCTGTTCTGAAGACTGAATAAACTTGGTCACTTAACATCAGTATCATTGATTTCAGGTATTCTTCCTCTTCCTTTCTTATTTTCAAAATTAGCTGTGTTGTTTTTATAATGTAGGATACACTTGACAGTGTATGCAGAGCATCTCAAGTCGACAGCAATTTGTCAAGAAATCCATGGCATCACTTAAAACTTTTGTGTGAATTCTTCTCTATTGACAGTTCTCTACATGTTTTTAGGCTGTGGCATGACAACAAAATAATATATAATGTTAAACACTGTTTTTTATCAAGGTTTATGTGTGGAAAACTATTAAATTCATTTTTTCTAAGGATACACTACTGCTGTTTGCTAGCTTCTTTCTATATAGTTAAGACCACTGCATGGGAAACTGTAACAGTTATTTCAGACCCTAAATTTGATCAGTATGTTCATTCAAGCAAAACACTTATTACATTTTCTTGGTACAAGTATGTGGGAATTCCAAAGAACGATAAGTATTTTCACCTTGTCTCATTTAATTGTCAATATGGATCAGTGAAGCATTTCCATAATATTGAAATTGACATTCTGTAATACCATGGAACAATTGGCTCCATAAAATGGAAAGAATGATAAAATATTCTCTTAACACTTTTGCACAGTACTGTAAGTGTCATAATTTTAAACTATAAAATAGTTACTTTTTTAATTTTTGTAGGGTAAGAATCAAACTCTTACTCCATTTTTAAATTGATGGAAACTGTTTTTAATCTTTGTAAGATATAATGACAGTTTGTCTCATTTAGTGAAACAAAAATGTTTTTTTAAGACAATTTGTTCTTACAAATCCTAATAAAAAATAATTCTGCATGATATATCTTTCCCAAACTGTTATAAATTAGTTTATGGTTTTTCTGTATCTTTTACAGTTAGAAATAATGAAATTGACTGTTTTTGTAATATCTTTAGAATATTCCATGATTTTGTTAGATTCTGTGTATGTAATTATAGGGATTACTGAACTTTTTATGTCTGGTTTATGATTTAATTTATAAATTGTAATTACTTTAGAGTAATCTCATATTGCTATTGTATTTTTGTAAAAGACAAAATCAGAACAGATGAGCAAAATTGTTAAATTTACTAAAACACTTTGTTTTATTTACAATTTTTGGTATATTTTAAAATATAAAATTATTTTCATTTCTTTATATTTACTAAAATTCATGATTATAGTACATAATCATATTTTAACAACCAAATGGACTAAATAAAAATAATTATTGTTTCTTGTATGATGTGTCATGTGAAAAAAAGTAATTAATTTTATGTAAACTGCATAAGACTAAGCACTGAAGTTGGTTTTAGTTGAATACGTACATTTGGCAGGCATTCATTATAAATGATAAAAAAACTTGTGTTCAAGGATTCTGGAGATTAATTCTTTTCCAGATCTCTCCCATACACCAGCTCATTACTTGAACACTTCCTTCAGGTTTCTCAGTGAGTCTCTTAAAAACATTGTTGATTGAAATCTTGTGTAGTGAGAAATATTATGATGTTATCATCATCTTATTTCAATTACAAATTCTGTGTTATCACTTCATAATTATTTTTATTGTTTGTTTTTGCTGCATTATAATAAAACAAATATTACTTTAATGTGTTTTTATGCAATTATACTGCTACATGATGGCTTGCCATTTTATAACCATAATCTGAGAGAAAAAATCTAATGAGGCTACACAAACATGATTTTCATATTGGATTGTTTGACATTTTTTTCTTGTAGTGGAGCCTCCTACCTTCTTGAGAGAGTTAGTACATAAAAATATACAACTAGGTGAAACTGTGAGCTTTGAAGCTCGGGTATTTGGTTTCCCTCAGCCTGAAGTCTCGTGGTGGGTACTTTTCAATCTCATTATTTTGGTGCTAACCGAACAGCATTTTAGCATTGATAAATACAGAGTTTTTTATGAAGAAATGACAAAATAATCTCTTTCAATAATCACAGTTGTACAGCTTTTAAAACAACATTGAAACTAACTTAACTTAAAAAGTACTTTTGTTCTGTTTTTTTTCCAATACAGACAAGCATTTGAATTATTTTCTCTTTTAAAAGCAGATATGACTATTGTAGATGTTTTGTAAATAAATAACAATAAATAAATGATTAAAAAAACAAATTTGCTTCCTGATTTTTTAGCTTTAAACCTTCAACAAAGGTTACATCTACTAGCAAAGATTAAGTATTATCATAACAATACTTATATTTCTCCAGCTAGGTAGCATTGTATGTCCACTTCTGCATTCACATATTTAAATATCAGTAACCCATAATTCTTGTCATTGTTTGAAAAATAAGGTATGATATTTGTTGAACATATTTAAATGCAGCTGAGATTGTTTTGGTGAGTGAGAAATTCATAATCAAATAAATATAAAATGTTGCATAGCTATTTCAGCAACCCATTTGTAATTGCATATCACCAATAAGACAATCACAGGTCTAGAAAAGTTATGTGCTGTAGCACACTTTGCTGAAAGAAATTTGGTATGTGTGTGTATGTATGTCATAAAAAAGTAATACAAATATATATATTTCTAAGAGTTAATTCTGACTCCTTTTAATAATTATTTAAAACTGTTTCATAAAGATACCAGCTAATCTTTAATCTCATACTTGTGATCAGTTGTGTTAAATTACAACTGGGAGTTTGGAAAAGTTGAAATAAACTGCCAAAGTACTAACTAAACAAAATAAATGAAGAAAAAAGCATGGGAACCAATAAACTTATTTCATTACCTTTATGTAGTTGGATTATTTGAAGTCATGTGATTAAAAAAGGGCTACTGATATAATTACTAAAATCCTAGCAATTTACAATTCCCATGGGACATAGGAAGAAAATGAGTTTTACAGCAAATAGATTTTGAGAAAGGAAATAATCTCATATTTTGGATGATATAGTTTCATTATCTGTAGAAACTTGGTAGTTTAAAAAAACAGAAAAATGAAGGTAGTTGAATTTTAGTTTTTGACACTGTTATCATGAAAAAATTCACTACATTTTTAAAACTTCTTATCTGAATGAATAGAACTTTTCAACGTGCAAAACAAAGATTAGGATCTGTGATCAAAAATTAAAATTATAAATAACGTTTCAACTACACATTTACTTCTCAGGTGATTTCAGTATTGTTTTTTTTAATTGATGATAGCAGGTCGTTAAGGGTTAAGATATTATGACTTCTGTTTTCTGCATTATTTTTTTAAACTAAGCCTAGCTATAATAATAAATCTTTATTTTCTAACAGGTACAGGGGTAAGGCTGCCCTTTCACCTGACAGTCATGTTCAAATCTCTCAGAAGGATGATATCTACAGACTGGAAATACAAAATGTTACTGAGGAGGATATTACATGTTACTGTTGCCAGGCGATAAATGTAGCTGGTGAAGCAAAGAGTATGGCATATTTACAGATGAAAGGTGTGGATATAGCTTTCTTCCTTTTTACTGTTCAAATCAAAACACACTTCATGACTTCTAAAGAACTAAATTTTAAAATATATTTTTGTATTTGTTGTATCTATTGACAAAATACTACACATGCATACACATAGTTTATATGTAAATATTAGCACAGTGGTTCTTAACCTGAGGTTCATGATGGTGATATCATTTTGTTAAACAAGTATGTTTTTTTAATATTGCTGATTTTTAATTGCACACCCAGTTATGCATGTCTTTTATTTGATAATGAAAAGTGGGAAAACAAGCTAATTATTATTTAATAAAACAGCTTGTTGTGTAGGTGGAATATTTAAAAAAACATAGGGCCCATGGGGGAGATGACAATAAAAAGTGTCTTTTATGGTGAATGTTTGAGAACCATTTTACTGGTGTATAATTCTCAAAAATGGTGAGCCAAGCCAAGTACTACCATTTCACACCTCAAAATATACTCTAACTGAAATAAACAAATTTCACAAAGTAAAGCTTGTCCAACATAAAGACAGAAAAATGCAGTTGAAGCAATCAGATATCATTAAATGCCTTTGTGAGCCTATAAAATTAAGATCATTTATGATATCAGTTCATGGTATATTTATAGAATAATTATTGGTCAAAATCAGTTGGATTGATACCTTCTAATATATAGAAAAGCTATTGCATTTTGATAAAACTATGTTCCAACAATGGCTTTTATATCATGTTGCTTATCAACAAAAGTATAACTTAACATTGTTGTTAGTTTATGTATTGAAAGTATAAAATGAAATGTATAGACAATAAAACTGAAAATATAATTGTTAATTTATTGATTTAGAGTCTGTTGATTAAACAGGCTTGTTTTTTTATCAATATGTTGGTGATATAAAATATAGTAGTTTAATTCAGGAACAATTTAAGTTTAAAGTTGAATTGATATTTTTACTTTCATGATAAATCTTATGCACTTGACACCAGTTAAGGTGATCCCATACTGTGTCTTTACTTTAGGCTTGTTATACCAACACTCACTACACTTTCAAGGTTTCATGGCACCCCCTGCCCTCATGGACCCTTTACACATCCATCATTAAAATTATAATGGGCAGACAGTAATCAAACTATTGTATCTGGATAAATGAATTTTGTCTTTTATGACTCCTATACTGAAAAATGAAGTGTAATGCAAAGGGTAGATATATCATTGAAAAGCCTAATTTTATAGGCACAAATGATATAAAGTATTATAATCATTAACTTTAAACTGTAAATAGACCTTGTTAATTGATAATAGATTGCTCTCAAAATCAAATTATGATCTAAATATGAAATTTTTTAAAGTAATATGAATGCATTTGAGCCTCATATGTAAAGTGTATTTTGTAAAATTTTATAATATATTCTTCTTTGCTTAATTATTACAGAAAAACATTAGTCCTTTCATTGTTTTGGAGCTGTTCTTGTTTATAGTTAATATCTGAGAATTTATTCTGTACACACGTCTGTGTGTGTGGGTGTGAATTGGGGCATTGCAAGCTTAAAAAGTAAAGTACATTATACCCAACATTGAAGTAAATCTGATTAAATAAGCATACAAATATTTCTTTATAAATAAATTATTTCACATGATGAGCAGAAATTTGCAGTGACCACATTCATTGCTACTTCTTTGGCTGATAGGTTTACATGCGGTTTGAACATGATTTGTGGAGTTGATTAAGTGTATACAACTGATCCTACCTGTGTAACAAATAAATTCAAAATGTGTTAGATTGTACCTTCTAGGGTTAAAGCATTTTCTATAAATATCTTGAAATTTAGTGCTTTTTCAGTAGTTAAACCTAATGCTTTTATGCTTTTTTTTTCAAGCAAAATAGCATCTGCATCTTTTCAATCTCAGTTGTAAGATTTTTATCCAATCATAATAAGAAGGTTTCAGTTTTGGTACCACCTCATTCAGTGCACTCTAAGCAAAGCACATTATGAAACACTGTGGGCTTACTTTAGTATTGGAAAGTGGGTAATGCTTACTATAGAAATTTAACATTTTAGTTTGCCACTATATTTAGTTTTAGGGCCATAATTTTTCTTTGTACATCTTTATAAGGACGAGAATCAGTAAACATTTATGTTGTAAAATTGGCCATCCTTAGATTGTGCAAATGTGGTAATAAAATATAAAAATATAGAAAACAAAATACTGAGATTAATCAGAGGTTGTCTTAGTTCAATTTTTATATTAAACCAACCTTGATATGTAAGGATTTTTTTACTTGGCTAGTAGACACTGACTAGTCAAAAAACTTTGATTTAAGTCAAAGGTATTTTATTATCTTACAAATGCACAAGCTCTTAAGTGCAGTGGTAGATGATAAAAAAGGTATGAACTTAAAGGTAGACCATACACCCATCATGATTAGCCTTAAATTTGTGTGTACATGTGTTCTTGGCCATCTATTTAAAATTACATATAATGGACATTATTGTTTCATCAGATATTTTTTCTTATGTATGAAATCGTTTATATGTAGCTGAATTTTGACAGAGGTATAATGTATCATTCACTATTATCTACTATGTCCTGTTATGGACATAGCTAGAAAATAGCTCTCACAAATGATAGACAGGTACAGAATCTTGCAAGAATGCACATAATATCCCATATTTTTCTGTTAAAAGATTGGTTAGTTGTTTGCTTGTATGGAAACTGATTTGTTCAAACATTCCCACAATATTTCATGAAATAACCATTTGCAGATCATTTGTTGTTATAATTGCAGTTACAAACAATTGTGTATATTATTCATCTAAATATTCCATGAAATGACCAGTTTGACCCAATTTTCTTTCCAGTTGTCATCCCTGAATTAGAATTTATCATTAAAAGTTAAAAAGGAGATGTCATTAGAATCAGTAATTTAATCATATTTACATAAAATATAACTTGTTTATAAGGTGTTAAAATAGAATATTCACCAGGCTTCTAATCAAAATATGTATAAATTTAGAGATACTGATAACTAATCATCAGAAACTAAAATTGAGGGAAGATTTGGTGATCTTGTAATTTGATTTTTATTATTAGAAGGAGTTTGAAAACTCATTATAATGTTCATGCTTTTTTATGCACATTGTTTATTATGTGATTATAGCTGTAGCTCCTGTTCTTCAAAAGGGACTTCCAAGTGAACTGCCTTTGCAAGAAGGTGACCAATTAATGTTACAGGCAAGTTTAGATGGTCAGCCACCCCCAGAAATCACTTGGTAAGATATTCATTATTTACATTAAAGAGACAGTTGTTCTTATTTAAACATTTAATGTATTTTATATAAACTTTATATGTATCTTGTTTCAATACAAAATTTAAGCTATATAATAAATTCATTTGTAGAAGAAAAAAATCAGTTAAATACAAAATACAAAATTCTAATCAGGGTGACTTTTGAAAGGTGGAACTTTCTTCAGCAAGGGTCAGTGATGCCCAGTTTGCCCTGGTGAAGAAAATTTCACTTTTTGAAAGTGTTTGGTTTATGAGATTATATGTGTTTTAGTGATTATTGGTACATTATATTTGGAATCAGAGGTGCACTAGGTGCTTAAAAGATTCAGGTCTCAGACCCCATATGCCACTGTTTGGAATGTTTTAAAATTAATAATTTTATTTGCACAAGAAACAAATAGTAATAAAGTGTCCTATAAAAAGTATAGGATGCACACATAGGCATATATATTGACAATCAAATCATGTTTATTGATTCATACAATGGTGAAAAACCTTAAGTATCCATAAATAATGCTTTTATGTTTCCCTTTGTTCTGTAAATAATACATTATTTAAAACTGTTGAAGTTAATCTAATTTGGTGAAATAATTGGAGTTTGAAAGTAATATTTATATGTTGTATTGAAAGTTACAATGAATTATAATGTAGTTGTTTGATAATAATAAAAAAAGTTAGCCCAGAGTTTGTAGTTCCAAAAAGTAGTATCGATTTAAGATAAAATTGAAACCAAAATTGCATATCCCTGATATTATTTCTAAATGATGTAATATATATATATATATATGGGCGATTTTTTTTATAAATATTACTTAGGTGTTTTAAATGAACAGGAAACAAAATACATTATTTGTTTAAAGGTTAAAAGATGGAGAAATGTTGAAACCAAATGATCGAACAAACATTGAAGCACTTCCTGGTGGAATAGTAAAACTAACTATTAGTGGTGTCACTCCTGAAGATTCTGGAAAGTATTCACTGGTAGCCAAGAATGACAAGGGAATTGTGGGTAGTGACAGTCATGTTACTGTAAAAGGTAAGTTTTAGATTGTTAGATCATATCATAATAATGCTCCATTTAGTGTAACTTACAGCATATAAAAGTTTAACTCCTTGGCTCCAATTTTATTTACATGTAATTAATTTAAATGTTTAATGTCACTATTTCTATAAAATTGAACATTACATGTAAAAACTTGATATTGTCCATAGCTTTGATAAATTGTAACTTGTAAAATTGTTACAGATGTAGTTTGAGTATTAACAGCACTATTTTTTGATATTTGGAGAGATTTTTATGTTACGGTTTCATATGTATATATATATTATATGTATTTCAACTCAGATGTGCTCAATTAAATGAAACAAACAATATCACTACATTTTTTATATTCTGTCATTTAAAACTTTAAATATTTTGTTAGTGCACTTCAAGCTGATATCTGATTGTCCACCACAGTATGTTACTATCCCCTATATACTTTCTCAACACTTTATCCAGAAGACCTGAAATAGCTAGGGCACTCAACTCGCAATTTGAGGCTCATGGGTTCAAATCATTGTTGCACTAAACATGCCCTCTTTTTCAGCCATGGGGGCATTATATTGTGACGGTCAGTCCCACTATTCATTGGTAAAAGAATAGCCCAAGAGTTGGCTGTGGGTGATGGTGACTAGCTGCCTTTCCTCTTGTTTTTCATTGATAAATTAGGGATGGCTAGAGCAGGTAGCCCTCATGTAGCTTTGTGCAAAATTTAAAAACATACAAACAATTGACTCAAAATAGAAGTGAACAATTTACCAAACTAAAAATATTTGAGAAAATAAAAACAGTAAATAAATAATATTGGTTGGTACTTCTCACTAGTGGAAATCCCAATTAGTCCATGGTGTAATCATGGTAGCTTTGAATGCCACTTTGATACACTGCATCTCTATCTTTACTGTATAGGTATCAGAATTAATTGAAGCAGGGACTCTCGTCAGTCATCACGAACTTCACTTTAAAGTTTTGAACAAACTCCACTGTAGAGAACTCGTCAGTCAATTCAGAGCACATTTATAGGTGATTCTCATGTAAAAATGAAATCTAAGTGTTCTAAAATAATCATGTATATGAGTTTAAGTTATGTTTGACAAAAGTATTTATTTAACATTATATATTCTTCAGTGAACAAATTGTTCTATGTATACTAGTGATTATTGACAGCTTATAAGCTGTAGTTTTACATATATACATATATATATATTGCATCTCTCCATGAGCTGCTTGAAAAGTAAGGGTTACAATACTCTTTTGAGCCATTTATTTATTTGTCAACTAACTGTTGAAAGGTATATATTACTCTTGTTCATAATAACTGGGGATCTGTGATCTCACAGTGAATGTGCAGCCAAATGCATCATTTGATTGTGCAGTATTTCTTCCATTTTTCTTTTTGTTAACAATTGAAATTCACTCACTATAGCAAACATCAAGTTTCTCATGATCACTTGAAGCACTATGTTGCTTTGGAAGTGGTTTATTGTTTGTTCCAACACAAGGTTCTTATTGGCAACAAGCATCGACACTTTTGTGAGAAGGTTTCTGGCAAAAATGTTTGGGCTGTTAAAACTATTAATCTGCCACAGTACTAAGTGTCAGTTTACATGTAATGAACCTGCTGTACTTCAGTGTTGTTATTCACTCATAACAGAATGAGTGATTGTTACCTTAAGGAAGGAGCAGTGGGTATCCCCCCTTAAAAATTCTGCAGAAGACTTTTCACTGTATTAAATTTTCTTCTTCTCTGTTTTACTGTTTAACTGATTTTAATTTGTGTAAAACCTTGTATGTTTCAAAATTTTATTTTATTTTGTAGCTCACACAGTTTATTACTTTAAGATGTGGCATATTGTGCACAAAATACTACAGAAATGATACAGATTTAAGAAGTGCACAATCATAATTTTGTTATAATCATTTTAGTTTTATTAAACTTTTAATTACACACTTTCAAACACACACCTGAGCAGCAGATATAATTGCATCTTCTCCAAGCATATTTGATAAGAACTTATGAATGTTATCATTCAAATATTCATATCAAATATTGCTCAAACTCATCAGACAGAATATTTAATGAAAATATTCAAGTTGTATTCTGTATCGAACAGATATCAAAGCCAGTAGAATGGATTTTAAAAAGTGATTTCTAATGCTCCCAATGCTATTTAATGTTTGTAGAAAAAATAAAGAAGGTTAAACCACAGTTCACAAAAGAGCTGAAGTCTGTTGATGCAGTTGAAGGAGAGGCTGTTAAATTAGAAGCAAAAGTTGAAGGTCAACCTCAACCAAAGGTCACTTGGTAAGTAGCTTGGGCAATTATGTTATCTCAAACTCAGTATCACACTTTGAAGGGGTTTTTATATCTTAGTAATATATAAAGTTATAACTCATTGTGTGAGATATGTAACCAGTAATTTTATGGAAGTTCTTGTGAAATTAAAGGTGAGAAGCTTGTATTCACTACAATATATAAAATTAGTGACCCAAGAAAGTTTGATGAATGATAAATGATAGATCAGATAGTGTAGCTGAAATAAATAAATAAAGTATTTTCCAGAAACAATTGTGCAACATTTTTGTTATGTTTGAAGGAAGTAGGGAATTAGGAAGAAAGTGAGATGTGGTGAATTTTCAGAGATATTGGCAGATTAAGTTAAAAAGCTATATATAAGCTATGAAATGGTAGTGTATTGTTATTTACCACACAAAATTTGTATTACTGTTTGTCAAAGGGAAATACAAGTGACATAAAATTGGGATGTTTGAAAGAGGAACTGGTTTTCGAAATATTCCATGGGTAATGTATTGTGTTGAGATAAGTTTAATACTGCAGAGCTACTACTGTAGATCTTGTTGATTTTAAAATTATGTGAATTTATGAATTTTATGTTTATTGGACCTTAATAGTACAAGAAATTTCAACAGAAAATACCACCATACTGCAATTAATTTCACTATTTACTTTTATGGTTCCATTCTTTATTTTATGTTGAAAGTGAATATCTTCACCTAGATATTTGGTTAGTTCCTTCCACTGTTATAACAGACACAATATAAAATTACTGTATGTGATGCAACAGGTGGACACATCACTGGTAATCAGCTGTACAAAACAAGAGGGTTATTTGTAACAGAACACATATTATTGATTTGTGTGTTTTTTTACCAGATGTGTTTTCACTATTTTTAAGTTATTGTTGTTAAACTTGGTGGATTCTTTAAAACCTGTTATATAATCTTGTGTTTTTAGGCTGAAGAATGGAAAGGAAGTCATTCCCAGTGACCACATCAAAATAAGTGAGAAACCAGATGGAACTGTTACACTTGAAATTGATAGCTGTTCACCTGAAGATGCTGGAGAGTATGTTGTCAAAGCAACCAATGAAGCAGGAGAAGCAAGTACAGGAGCTCCAGTCACATGTAAAGGTAAGAGAACCGACCTCAGCTATACTGTGATGATTATAATGAATGGGTAATAGTTAAATGTATTATTGTTTTTGATTACAAGAAAAATACTTTTAGGTAATAAAATTTGATTATACTTTGAATGGATAATGAAGAAAACTGTTATTACGAACCACAAAAGTAGAATATTTCCTCATTCTCTTCATCACTCATTCAAGCTTTTCCAAACTTTGTTATCATGAGGAAGAGTTTTAAGTTAGGTGATCATAAGTGACATCATTAAAACATAAACTATTACCTTTCATATTTACACTTCTGGCTAATGTTTGGTTCGATCTTAAATAAGAAAAGAATACTTTTGAAAGTAGTTATCTAATTTTGAAAAGTGCTAATGTTTTTTGTTTTTTTTTAAGTATGATGTCTTATATTTTTCTCATCCGTAGTATAATTATCTATATTGTAATATCTCAAATTGAATAGGAAATTGAAGTTTTGTGGTAACTCTCGTGATCAGTGGGCACTTTTAGGTGTAAAGCTTATATTCACATATCTAGTTTTAAAATTTTAGTAAGAATAATAATTCTTCTAACTTTAATTCAACAATTTTAAATTTTGTGTTTTAATTTGCAAAAAAAAAAAGTTTGATATTTGTTCAGGTTTGAGGTTTTTCACCCATGTTTTTTTAGTCTGTTGCCTTTCCCGTGTAATTGTGGGTTTATATTTGTTAGGAAACTGTCATTACTTGAGAATTTAATCAACCGTGTCTTCTTTCTTTTGCGGTGTTCACTCTCTATTAAAGGGTTTATTATTAAAGCTACACAGTTATAAGTTTTTTTTTGTAATGCAGGCATAAAAATTATATATTTTTGTGTGATTTCCTGATGATGGCAACGTCATTATTCCATTGAAAAATGTATAATTTTACAGTTTTTAGTTGTATTAAAATTATAATTGTATAACTTTAAGCACTTTACCAGAACAGCTGGCACGACTGTATTTATTGTATAACTGGTAAGTAATCTTGAATAGTAACGATAATATAATTATTCAGATATAATATGAAAATAAAATATTTATTAAATTGCATTTTATGTAAAGTAGGTATATTAGATGATGCAATGAATTTTAAAAAGTGTTTTCTGTGTGTGTGGTTTTTAATATTTGTAGAAAAAGTAAAGAAGGTTAAACCACAGTTCACAAAAGAGCTGAAGTCTGTTGATGTAGTTAAAGGAGAGGCTGTTAAATTAGAAGCAAAAGTTGAAGGTCAACCCCAACCAAAGGTCACTTGGTAAGTAGCTAGGGCAATTATCTTATGTTATCTCAAACTCAGTATCACACTTTGAAGGGGTTTTTATATCTTAGTAATATATAAAGTTATAACTCATTGTGTGAGATATGTAACCAGTAATTTTATGGAAGTTCTTGTGAAATTAAAGGTGAGAAGCTTGTATTCACTACAATATATAAAATTAGTGACCCAAGAAAGTTTGATGAATGATAAATGATAGATCAGATAGTGTAGCTGAAATAAATAAAACAATATTTTCCAGAAATACTTGTGCAACATTTTTGTTATGTTTGAAGGAAGTAGGAAATTAGTAAGAAAGTGAGATGTGGTGAATTTTCAGAGATATTGACAGATTAAGTTAAAAAGCAATATATAAGCTATGAAATAGTAATGTATTGTTATTTACCACACAAAATTTGTATTACTGTTTGTCAAAGGGAAATACAAGTGACATAAAATTGGGATGTTTGAAAGAGGAACTGGTTTTCGAAATATTCCATGGGTAATGTATTGTGTTGAGATGAGTTTAATACTGCAGAGCTACCACTGTAGATCTTGTTGATTTTAAAATTATGTGAATTTATGATTTTTATGTTTATTGGACCTTAATAATACAAGAAACTTTCAACAGAAAATACCACCATACTGCAATTAATTTCACTATTTACTTTTATGGTTCCATTCTTTATTTTATGTTGAAAGTGAATATCTTCACCTAGATATTTGGTTAGTTCCTTCCACTGTTATAACAGACACAATATAAAATTACTGTATGTGATGCAACAGGTGGACACACCACTGGTAATCAGCTGTACAAAACAAGAGGGTTATTTGTAACAGAACACATATTATTGATTTGTGTGTTTTTTTACCAGATGTGTTTTCACGATTTTTAAGTTATTGTTGTTAAACTTGGTGGATTCTTTAAAACCTGTTATATAATCTTGTGTTTTTAGGCTGAAGAATGAGAAGGAAGTCATTCCCAGTGACCACATCAAAATAAGTGAGAAACCAGATGGAACTGTTACACTTGAAATTGACAGCTGTTCTCCTGAAGATGCTGGAGAGTACGTTGTCAAAGCAACCAATGAAGCAGGAGAAGCAAGTACAGGAGCTCCAGTCACATGTAAAGGTAAGAGAACCGACCTCAGCTATACTGTGATGATTATAATGAATGGGTAATAGTTAAATGTGTTATTGTTTTTGATTACAAGAAAAATACTTTTAGGTAATAAAATTTGATTATACTTTGAATGGATAATGAAGAAAACTGTTATTACGAACCACAAAAGTAGAATATTTCCTCATTCTCTTCATCACTCATTCAAGCTTTTCCAAACTTTGTTATCATGAGGAAGAGTTTTAAGTTAGGTGATCATAAGTGACATCATTAAAACATAAACTATTACCTTTCATATTTACACTTCTGGCTAATGTTTGGTTCGATCTTAAATAAGAAAAGAATACTTTTGAAAGTAGTTATCTAATTTTGAAAAGTGCTAATGTTTTTTGTTTTTTTTTAAGTATGATGTCTTATATTTTTCTCATCCGTAGTATAATTATCTATATTGTAATATCTCAAATTGAATAGGAAATTGAAGTTTTGTGGTAACTCTCGTGATCAGTGGGCACTTTTAGGTGTAAAGCTTATATTCACATATCTAGTTTTAAAATTGTAGTAAGAATAATAATTCTTCTAACTTTAATTCAACAATTTTAAATTTTGTGTTTTAATTTGCAAAAAAAAAAAGTTTGATATTTGTTCAGGTTTGAGGTTTTTCACCCATGTTTTTTTAGTCTGTTGCCTTTCCCGTGTAATTGTGGGTTTATATTTGTTAGGAAACTGTCATTACTTGAGAATTTAATCAACCGTGTCTTCTTTCTTTTGCGGTGTTCATTCTCTATCAAAGGGTTTATTATTAAAGCTACACAGTTATAAGTTTTTTTTTGTAATGCAGGCATAAAAATTACATATTTTTGTGTGATTTCCTGATGATGGCAACATCATTATTCCATTGAAAAATGTATAATTTTACAGCTTTTTAGTTGTATTAAAATTATAATTGTATAACTTTAAGCACTTTACCAGAACAGCTGGCATGACTGTATTTATTGTATAACTGGTAAGTAATCTTGAATAGTAACGATAATATAATTATGAAAATAAAATATTTATTAAATTGCATTTTATGTAAAGTAGGTATATTAGATGATGCAATGAATTTTAAAAAGTATTTTCTGTGTGTGTGGTATTTAATATTTGTAGAAAAAGTAAAGAAGGTTAAACCACAGTTCACAAAAGAGCTGAAGTCTGTTGATGCAGTTAAAGGAGAGGCTGTTAAATTAGAAGCAAAAGTTGAAGGTCAACCCCAACCAAAGGTCACTTGGTAAGTAGCTAGGGCAATTATCTTATGTTATCTCAAACTCAGTATCACACTTTGAAGGGGTTTTTATATCTTAGTAATGTATAAAGTTATAACTCATTGTGTGAGATATGTAACCAGTAAGTTTATGGAAGTTCTTGTGAAATTAAAGGTGAGAAGCTTGTATTCACTACAATATATAAAATTAGTGACCCATGAAAGTTTGATGAATGATAAATGATAGATCAGATAGTGTAGCTGAAATAAATAAAACAATATTTTCCAGAAATAATTGTGCAACATTTTTGTTATGTTTGAAGGAAGTAGGAAATTAGTAAGAAAGTGAGATGTGGTGAATTTTCAGAGATATTGACAGATGTTACGTATTTTTTAATGTTTCAAGTTCTTCGTAGATTAAATGCAACAGAAAAACACAGATAACAGCTTGTATAATTTATTACACTAAACTACTAACAAATATAACAGATATAACATAAATTATATGATAACAGTGACAGATATTAAGTTACAACATTCGAAATTAATTACAAAACAAAATACTAGTTTCAAACTTCAAAATTAATCACAATACAAAACGGTACTGGCCTGTATCTAATGTAATGATCTAAAATGAAAGTCTCAAATTCCAGTCTAGGGTGTGAATTTGGTCCCACGAAGAGATTCCGAAACAGTTCACAGTTCAATAAATTCGCCGACTCTCAGCACAAGCAGTACTTCAGAAGTATCGTAGAGATTGACGAGATAAAATCACGGCTTCCGTAGATCTAATTTCAATCACAAATCCAAGTTGAATATTCACAGCAAACACTTAATCTTTCTCAAATAACTAACTCTCTTCTTTTGAAATGAAACTGGTGTCTGAATCTCACTCTTTGTCTTCGAATAAAACTAATGACTGCATCTCTCTCCCTCGAATAAAACTGATGACTGATGACTGAATCTGTCTCTTGTCACCGTCTTTTATACCGATAGGCCTATTTCTCGAACAATCTTGCAATTTCCATACAACTCCAGAGCTATCCACGCATATCCGTTCTTGCACGAGACTACACTTCTAGACAGGAAGTCACCAGCACTCACTTACAAACATGTGATTGGTCTACTTAATTCGAGAAAGTTCTAAAATGTTACTCTAAATAAATAACATATTTTAGTTTAAACTTTGAAACAATAATATCAATATGGAAAAATGAATAATACAAATGAAAATTCAAACACAACACGACATGTTGTCGTTTACAAAATATTTACACATATACATAACAACAGATTAAGTTAAAAAGCAATATATAAGCTATGAAATAGTAATGTATTGTTATTTACCACACAAAATTTGTATTACTGTTTGTCAAAGGGAAATACAAGTGACATAAAATTGGGATGTTTGAAAGAGGAACTGGTTTTCGAAATATTCCTTGGGTAATGTATTGTGTTGAGATGAGTTCAAAAATGCAGAGCTACCACTGTAGATCTTGTTGATTTTAAAATTATGTGAATTTATGATTTTTATGTTTATTGGACCTTAATAATACAAGAAACTTTCAACAGAAAATACCACCATACTGCAATTTGATGAGTTTAATACTGCAGAGCTACCACTGTAGATCTTGTTGATTTTAAAATTATGTGAATTTATGATTTTTATGTTTATTGGACCTTAATAATACAAGAAACTTTCAACAGAAAATACCACCATACTGCAATTAATTTCACTATTTACTTTTATGGTTCCATTCTTTATTTTATGTTGAAAGTGAATATCTTCACCTAGATATTTGGTTAGTTCCTTCCACTGTTATAACAGACACAATATAAAATTACTGTATGTGATGCAACAGGTGGACACATCACTGGTAATCAGCTGTACAAAACAAGAGGGTTATTTGTAACAGAACACATATTATTGATTTGTGTGTTTTTTTACCAGATGTGTTTTCACGATTTTTAAGTTATTGTTGTTAAACTTGGTGGATTCTTTAAAACTTGTTATATAATCTTGTGTTTTTAGGCTGAAGAATGGGAAGGAAGTCATTCCCAGTGACCACATCAAAATAAGTGCGAAGCCAGATGGAACTGTTACACTTGAAATTGACAGCTGTTCACCTGAAGATGCTGGAGAGTACGTTGTCAAAGCAACCAATGAAGCAGGAGAAGCAAGTACAGGAGCTCCAGTCACATGTAAAGGTAAGAGAACCGACCTCAGCTATACTGTGATGATTATAATGAATGGGTAATAGTTAAATGTGTTATTGTTTTTGATTACAAGAAAAATACTTTTAGGTAATAAAATTTGATTATACTTTGAATGGATAATGAAGAAAACTGTTATTACGAACCACAAAAGTAGAATATTTCCTCATTCTCTTCATCACTCATTCAAGCTTTTCCAAACTTTGTTATCATGAGGAAGAGTTTTAAGTTAGGTGATCATAAGTGACATCATTAAAACATAAACTATTACCTTTCATATTTACACTTCTGGCTAATGTTTGGTTCGATCTTAAATAAGAAAAGAATACTTTTGAAAGTAGTTATCTAATTTTGAAAAGTGCTAATGTTTTTTTGTTTTTTTTTAAGTATGATGTCTTATATTTTTCTCATCCGTAGTATAATTATCTATATTGTAATATCTCAAATTGAATAGGAAATTGAAGTTTTGTGGTAACTCTCGTGATCAGTGGGCACTTTTAGGTGTAAAGCTTATATTCACATATCTAGTTTTAAAATTGTAGTAAGAATAATAATTCTTCTAACTTTAATTCAACAATTTTAAATTTTGTGTTTTAATTTGCAAAAAAAAAAAGTTTGATATTTGTTCAGGTTTGAGGTTTTTCACCCATGTTTTTTTAGTCTGTTGCCTTTCCCGTGTAATTGTGGGTTTATATTTGTTAGGAAACTGTCATTACTTGAGAATTTAATCAACCGTGTCTTCTTTCTTTTGCGGTGTTCATTCTCTATTAAAGGGTTTATTATTAAAGCTACACAGTTATAAGTTTTTTTTTGTAATGCAGGCATAAAAATTACATATTTTTTTGTGATTTCCTGATGATGGCAACATCATTATTCCATTGAAAAATGTATAATTTTACAGCTTTTTAGTTGTATTAAAATTATAATTGTATAACTTTAAGCACTTTACCAGAACAGCTGGCATGACTGTATTTATTGTATAACTGGTAAGTAATCTTGAATAGTAACGATAATATAATTATGAAAATAAAATATTTATTAAATTGCATTTTATGTAAAGTAGGTATATTAGATGATGCAATGAATTTTAAAAAGTATTTTCTGTGTGTGTGGTATTTAATATTTGTAGAAAAAGTAAAGAAGGTTAAACCACAGTTCACAAAAGAGCTGAAGTCTGTTGATGCAGTTAAAGGAGAGGCTGTTAAATTAGAAGCAAAAGTTGAAGGTCAACCCCAACCAAAGGTCACTTGGTAAGTAGCTAGGGCAATTATCTTATGTTATCTCAAACTCAGTATCACACTTTGAAGGGGTTTTTATATCTTAGTAATGTATAAAGTTATAACTCATTGTGTGAGATATGTAACCAGTAATTTTATGGAAGTTCTTGTGAAATTAAAGGTGAGAAGCTTGTATTCACTACAATATATAAAATTAGTGACCCATGAAAGATTGATGAATGATAAATGATAGATCAGATAGTGTAGCTGAAATAAATAAAACAATATTTTCCAGAAATACTTGTGCAACATTTTTGTTATGTTTGAAGGAAGTAGGAAATTAGTAAGAAAGTGAGATGTGGTGAATTTTCAGAGATATTGACAGATTAAGTTAAAAAGCAATATATAAGCTATGAAATAGTAATGTATTGTTATTTACCACACAAAATTTGTATTACTGTTTGTCAAAGGGAAATACAAGTGACATAAAATTGGGATGTTTGAAAGAGGAACTGGTTTTCGAAATATTCCTTGGGTAATGTATTGTGTTGAGATGAGTTTAATACTGCAGAGCTACCACTGTAGATCTTGTTGATTTTAAAATTATGTGAATTTATGATTTTTATGTTTATTGAACCTTAATAATACAAGAAACTTTCAACAGAAAATACCACCATACTGCAATTAATTTCACTATTTACTTTTATGGTTCCATTCTTTATTTTATGTTGAAAGTGAATATCTTCACCTAGATATTTGGTTAGTTCCTTCCACTGTTATAACAGACACAATATAAAATTACTGTATGTGATGCAACAGGTGGACACACCACTGGTTATCAACTGTACAAAACAAGAGGATTATTTGTAACATAACATATATTATTGATTTGTGTGTTTGTTTACCAGATGTGTTTTCACTATTTTTAAGTTATTGTTGTTAAACTTCGTGGATTCTTTAAAACCTGTTATATAATCTTGTGTTTTTAGGCTGAAGAATGGAAAGGAAGTCATTCCCAGTGACCACATCAAAATAAGTGAGAAGCCAGATGGAACTGTTACACTTGAAATTGATAGCTGTTCACCTGAAGATGCTGGAGAGTACGTGGTCAAAGCAACCAATGAAGCAGGAGAAGCAAGTACAGGAGCTCCAGTCACATGTAAAGGTAAGAAAAATAGCACTGGCTAGTTGTGATTTATTGTTTTAAAAACAGAAAATAAATATTTTAAAAGTTTTATTATTGGGAAGTGTGATAGTTAAATGACCATTAGTGACATTGTTGAAAAAAATATTGTTGAATTATTAAATGCTATGTTGTCACTTATTTCTAATTTTCAGTTTCTTTTTAAATGTGGAAGGTTTAATATTGGAATGTACTAATGTCATTGTCTTTTTTGTTTTAGTTTTACACTAAACAAATGCTCTTATTGTAAATTTTTATATTGGCAGTAATGTTACACACATTTTTATGAATGGTACATTTTGCCTATGCTGTCATCAAATGTGAGTACCTTGCAGGTTTTGTATGCACACCTTCATATCAAATTCTATTTCTTTTTTAACAATATTTAATTCAAATATATTTTAGAACTGTTAGTTTGTAATTATGTAACTTTCAGCATAATTTTTAAAGAAAAAAATCAAATTTAAATCTTTGGACAGATCTGAAGGATCTTTTCTGTAATTCTGAAATAATTTTTTTAAATTTTTCTTCCCTTCAAAATCCATAGGTTTATATTTGCTAATAAAATATAATTAACAATATCTTATTGTTTCTTTTGTTATTTACTTTCTGTTTTTGAGGTTTTTTGTTAAAGCCCTTTGTTCCCACCATTTTATGATGTCACAGCATGTGTTTTGAACAATCACTGTTGAAGCATACCTTTGACAATACTGTCAAATACTGAATACCACTGGTTAGAGGATGTTTTAAACTGTTTATGTCAACTTACAATAAATAAAGAGGTGTTAAGCATTTATTATATGGTTTTATAGGAAGATGTTCAGACTGAGTCTTTAGAGGTGAACAAAGAAATATAATGGGAAGCTAAGAAAACTTAGTTCATAAAACCACATATCTGGAAGTGTTTTTAATAGTGTTTTTGAATGCTCATTTCATTACTGAAAATATTTTTGTGCTAAATTATACGTGTTTGATAGCTGTGGAACTTTAATTCTTTGACAAATTGTGAGTTAATTTTATGTTGGTTTAGCAAGTATTGTAGGTGAAAGCAAACTTTTGTAATGACTTAAATCCATGTATATTATTCTTAAGTTTACTGTATGTAAAAAATGTAAATAAGTAAAATGACTTAGTGTTTATTGAAAACAAGCTATATTTAGTATATATGAATTCATTTTAACCAATGATTTCATTAGGAAATATATTATTACCTTTCCTGAGAGATATGGTGTTGATGCTGTTGTCAGGTTGTGGATTACTGACTGATAAATCTTTGTCAGTTTTCACCATGCTTTCTTTTAGATTTATAGCTAGAAGTAATGTTGTACTTTCTGGGTATGTTTTGCAGAATAATAAGATATTATTTTTACACTTTGAATAACTTTTTGTGATAAAATTTACTTTTAGCTGTGCTTAAATGTAAAAAAGTAAATTTTAAAAAGCTTGTCTGTCAAAAGAATTTTGTAATAAATTTCTATTTTGCCATTTTTTGCATCGGAAGAGAAATTCAAGAAGAAACCAGAGCTTGCAGAAGGACTAGAACCTACTGTTTTAACTGAAGGAGAACCAGCTGAAATCAAAGCAAAAATTACAGCTGAACCCAAGCCTACTATACAGTGGTAAGTTTCTTTATTTCTATAAAGAAATTTGATTGCACTAACTCAAATTTTCCAGCAACTTGTATGGTTTCAATACCTTTGGTGGGCTCAGCACAGATATCCCATTGTGTAGCTGAGATTTAGTGATGACATAAAAAAAAGCAAATACTGTAATACTGTGCAATAAACAATTACAAGATTAGAATAAATGAATATTTTATGTTATTTGTATTTATTTTAAACAAGTTTAAAGTGTCATTTTGGCATAATTTTTTTAATTTTTTGTATTGCATTTAGCATCACATGGCCATCAAAGTAATAAAACAATCTGTGTACAGTTGTTATTATATTATTTCAGGAAGAAAGATGGAAAAGAGATCAAACCAAGTGATCACTTAACACCAGAAGAACAGCCAGATGGTACTGTTGTATTATTTTTTGACAAGGTTATCCCAGAGGATGCTGGGAAATACTCTCTTGTGGCTAGTAATGATCAAGGAGAAACAAAGTGTGATGCTGAGATTAAAAGTATGTTTGGTTTTGTGTTTCATACTCACATTTTTGTATCGGGGGCATTTGTTTCTATTAATGTCTTGTTGCTGTTATTTATGTTTCAAACACTGTGTTCATTTAGTTTGGTAAGTTCTTGGTCAGTCATTTTTAGAGCTGTATGATCATGAGAGGAACAAAAGAAAGATATGGAAATTTTAATCTTTATAGGAGTTCATATATTTGCTTTGAAATAATTCTGTAATTTGTTTTACACAATAAACTGATCATTTATATTTTTACAGTTTATTTTCATATTAACTAATTAATATAAAATAGACAAGTCAAAGATGAGTTTTATAATGAATTATAAAATACTTCAAGTTAATGAATTTGAACCAGATCTCAACAATTAACTCTAGCATTAAAATCAGATGTTTAGTTTTCAGTTGCTAGTTGTTCAAATTTTTTTCATTAAATGGACAGTTAGATAGAAAATCAGATTTTGATTTTTCAAATTTTTGTTGGTCTGTGTAAAAAAAAAATTGGAGAGAGTGGTGTGCACTCACAAATACAGACAGGTGTGATAAAAACATATGAATTAATTCCTTGTGTTTACAAAGCACACTTTATAATAATAAATGGTTAAAGTTCTTTTTCAGTTAAAACTTGTTCCTTATCTTATTGTCTTCACTATATTTAATGTGAAAAAGGTCTTATTATTAACAACCAAGTCAATTGTTGTTTGGAAATGCTAGTCTAAAGATCTTTTTTTTTAGATGTTTAGGAGTTGTTCTTTTTCACTGTAAAGCTGTGATTTATTTTTCATAAATTTATTTTTTAACACTGCATAAATTGTTTGAGATTGTAAAAGATAAAAAATTATATCTTACAACTTTAGAAACATCTCAATGTCTTTTATCATAAAATATTCAGATGTTTTTATATTATAAAATTTATCTGCTATTCTATTAATGTTCATTGTCATTATGTTATATAATACTTTCAATAATTGGTGATGCCTTTTTCTTATTTATTTTTTTTGTAGCTGCTCCACCTGTTAAGAAACCTGAAATAGAGCAAGGTCTGTTCCCAACTATACTTACAGAAGGTGAACCTGGACGTTTGGAGGTGAAGGTCACTGGAGAACCAAAACCAGACATTCAATGGTCAGATTTAAGAACCCATTTTATGATAAAGATATGTAAATTGAAATGATTTCAAAGTATATTATCTAAATTTGTACTGTTTTGGTGAATTAAAATTAAAATCTTTTAGAAATTTTCAGGCTTTACTATATGCTATTGCCATTATTTTTCTGTGAAAATTCAGTGTTTAGTATATAAAGAACAATTTTAATGTGTGTCATACAAAATGATTAACCTTATTTTAAACTTATTTACAGTAGCAAACATTTTTTTTAAAGGTTGAAGTAAGAGAACTGCTAATATTTAAACATACAGTTATAAAATTTGAATTAGAAAAACAATTATGTGGTTCACATAATGGAAATTATCTTAGGCTCCATATTATTAAACCTTCCTCTTTATGTGTTATGGACTTCAAATTAAATTCATGATGGACAGATTAAGAGAATTATGAAAAACACTTTTATAAGTAGCATGATTTTTATTTCAAATATCAGTTTTATTAATTTGTAAAGCTTTATTACCTTACAGTATTTGAAAAGTAACTTTTTTCTAGGCTTAAAGATGGAAAGAAACTTTCTTCAAGTACACATTTTACTCCAGTTGAGGAATCAGATGAAATCATGGCTTTACTTATTGATGAAGTTGTTCCTGCAGATGCAGGAAAATATGCTGCTGTCGTTAGTAATGAGAAAGGGGAAGCGAAAACTGAAGCTAAAGTTACCAGTGAGTTTTCTAACTTAGATTCAAAATTGTATATCGTAACTTATTTTTATTTGTTTACACACACACACACTAACAAATGCACATTGCTTACAGTTGGAGCAAACATTGTTGGAATGGTGTCAGGTTTTGGTAATTTTTCAAGTGGCATCTGAATAAGATTAAATGATGCATAATGGAACAAAATATTTTTATCATTTCTGAATTGTTTGTTGATGTTTCATGAGGATGATACTTTGAAGCCATTTAAAACACAAGAATAAGACACAATGACAAAACAGATTTGTCTTGGCATAGTGCTACTACATTACTTTTGTTGCATTTGTTACATATTTTTTTGTTTTATGTTCTTTGTAGACTAAACACAACAGAAAAACGCAGATAACAGCTTGTATAATTTATTACACTAAACTATTAACAAATATAACAGATATAACATAAATTATATAATAACAGTGACAGATATTAAGTTACAACATTCGAAATTAATTACAAACAAAATAATATTAGTTTCAAACTTCAAAATTAATCACAATACAAAACGGTACTGGCCTGTATCTAATGTAATGATCTAAAATGAAAGTCTCAAATTCCAGTCTAGGGTGTGAATTTGGTCCCACGAAGAGATTCTGAAGCTTAAATGAAGAAGTTTAGAAACAGAGTTCACTGTTCAATAAATTCGCCGACTCTCAGCACAAGCAGTAATTCAGATGTATCGTAGAGATTGACGAAATAAAATCACAGCTTCCGTAGATCTAACTTCAATCACAAATCCGAGTTGAATATTCACCGCAAACACTTAATCTTTCTCAAATAACTAACTCTCTTCTTTTGAAATAAAACTGTCTGAATCTCACTCTTTTTCTTCGAATAAAACTAATGACTGAATCTATCTTCTTTTTTCGAATAAAAACTGATGACTGAATCTATCTTCTTTTTTCAAATAAAAACTGATGACTGAATCTACCTCTTGTCTCTCGCATCTTCGTCTGTTTATATATTGTAGGCCTAAACTCCTCGAAACACCGCGAAAATTCTACAGGTCTCCAGAGCAATCCACGCATGTCTGTTTTTGCACGAGACTATACGTCTAGACACGTAGTCACCAGCACTTCATTTACAAACATATGATTGGTCTACTTAATTCAAGAAAGTTCTAAATGTTACCCTAAATAAATAACAACATATTTTAGTTTAAACTTCGAAACAATAATATAAATATGGAAAATGAATAATACAAATGAAAATTCAAACACAACTCGACATGTTGTCGTTTACAAAATATTTACACATATACATAACACATTGCTTCTCAGTTTGTAGGAAACCTTCACTGTGGTTGTTTCTTGTGTAGACTTGTGCTTCCCACTCAGCTACCTGCATGAAATGCAAACAGCTCCACTCTGCAATGACTTTTTATACCACTGTGTCATAAACATCATGTCATGGATGGTCATACACCATGAATTTCAACTCAGTTTATAGTCATGTCTCACTTCCATCTTTGTGTATCTGATGGAAGATTTTATAACCACACTGTACCACATATATTCAGTAAATATATAATTGGTTCAGAAGTATACTAAAATAGAAAACTTGAAAGTGTCAAATTGTGTAATTTTTGTTATAGCAAAGGGATGAATGTGTAGTAATAGAAATGTTTGGTTTGTAGCTACTCCAAAGATTGTTGAAGTACCAAAAGGCAAGAAACCAGAATTTCTGAAAGAATTGGAGCCAACATCAGTATTTGTAGGAGAATCAGTAAACTTTCATGCTCAAGTGACTGGTGATCCTGAACCAGCTATTAAGTGGTAAGAAATGTTTGGAAGTACCAGAGTGGACTAAACACAAGGTTCTAATGAACTTAAATATGGTTTGTGTCAATAACATTTGATTTACATCAAAACTGTTTGCCCCTTTGTAATGCTATTTTTCTTGGTCTTGTATTGTTTAGATTAATCTGAAACAAATTAAAATTAAAAGTAATTAGTGTAATGTCATTGGGCAATTATTTTTTGATCACCTTATGTTCTGAAATGAAAAGTTTGAATGTTAATTCAAAGATATGTACTGAAACATGCTTATATTTTAATGCTGCTTTTCCTTTGATTTTATCTTTCTGTGACTGAAGCCTCACTGGTGTGGGTGTGTATGTGTATGTATACACACACACACGAATGATATAGGAAAATTTGTAATGAGTTTTTATGAATTATTTGTTTAAAATTTAGAAGCTGTAAGATAGTGTTTTTTGAAAATTGATCAATAATCTTGTGATTTTGGGAAAATTCAGGATGAAAGATGGAGAATTGCTTCAGCCAAGTGAACGGACCATTATCACAAGTCAACCTGATGGAAAATTGACTCTGCAAGTTAAAAATGCAAACTTGAATGATACTGGAAAATACGTTGTGGTCGCAACAAATAGTGAAGGAAAGACTCGCAGTGCAGCACAGGCTGAGGTGAATGGTAAGTGACCTGCATTATTCTTTTTCTTTTCCTATGTAATAAACTCAAAGATTTAGTGCACAAAATTGGATAAATGCATTCTTTTTTATTATATCCAATTTTGAGGTAATTTAATTGTTTTATTTAATTATTTTATCACCAATTCATTATCATGCAGTGTTCTTTACACTGATCATTATTTGTTTTTATAAGAAATTAAAATATCTCATCCTTTATGAAATTATTCAATCTTAAAAGTAGAAAATGACATACCATGTTTAAAACTCAATGAAAAAATATATTCAAGTATTTTAAAGATACTGTAATATTTGTTATTTTTATATTACTGGTAAATTTAAAACAT
This sequence comes from Carcinoscorpius rotundicauda, assembly GCA_011833715.1. Taxonomy (NCBI): domain Eukaryota; kingdom Metazoa; phylum Arthropoda; class Merostomata; order Xiphosura; family Limulidae; genus Carcinoscorpius; species Carcinoscorpius rotundicauda. The sequence goes on along the minus strand of CM022402.1, from coordinate 18,912,182 downwards.
TGTTGTGGAAGATTGCACATACTTTTGAGTAAGTATAGTAATAAACATTTTTAGGAAACCACCAATTTGTGAAAATATATGTATATATATAGCTAAGTGTAAAAATAGACAATTTATGAATTAACTAAATCCACATAGTTTTAATACAAAGCTCATCCGAAAAAGAAGCCTGAGATTGTAGAAGGCCTGAAGCCTGTCACACTTACAGAGGGACAATCTGGAAAAATAGAAGTTAATATCAAAGGTGATCCCACACCAGAATTAAAATGGTATGATTTTATTAGAAGCAAATACAATCAATTAGTTATTAAATGTTTTCAATAACACTATAATTTCATGTAAATAAAATATGTGTATTTTGATGGAAGGTTATAAAAGTACATAAAATATAGAAGAATTGAAAGAGTTTTATCTTAGCTTTTCTCTGGATATTACAAACATTGAATCATTATACTGTTTGATGTTTTTTTTTACTGTTATCTGTGTTGAAAGGATCGTGTTTGTACATGTATGATTAATTTGGTAGTTTAAATTTTGCAGAATAGTAATTTTCTTTTGGTAACTGATTCTGTTAAATTCCTGAAATGAGTAAACCAATATTTTATAGTTATGATATTAACTCGGTGTGAATGACATTTATTTATTTTAGTTTAATGAGTAGTTATTTACAGAACATTAATATTGATGTTCACATATTAAATCATAAACAATAAAACATATAAGAAATATTTTTCCTTAGCGAGTTTTAAACTTGTAAAAACAAAAAGTTGTTTAGCCCTTATTTTTCCAACAAATTTTAAATTAATAGGAAAATTAGTTCAAAATGTTTATGAAGTTGTTTTGTTTTTAAACTTTCTGCAAATATATATATTTTTATCGTATGTATTGAAATGACCATAAATTGTCTTTTTTGCTTTTGGAAAGGTTGAAAAATGGCCAGGAAATTCTTCCTAGTGATCGTATTAGTTTCAAGCAACAACCAGATGGAACTGTAGGACTCGTTTTTGACAAAGTCAAACCACAGGATGCTGGAAAATATTCTGTTATTGCAGCCAATGATGAAGGTGAAACAAGAACTTGTGCACCAGTCTCTGTTTCTCGTAAGTTTTGGTTACAACTCTTATTTTCTGATTACTTCAACTGACCAGTATTGTATATTAAAGAACTCAACAAAATTTCGTTAATTACTTCCAAAATGATTTTTATTCTTAGCAACTCAGCCAATTACTGTGTATTGAGTTTTTGTTGTTGTTTTGTTTACCTATAAAACTAATTAATTTTAAGAACTATTTAGTTTACTGGTGTGCTAATAATGGAGATTCATATTGAAGTTAATCAACTATATATAAAACATTATATAGGAGTTTTCTAACTCATGAAAATTTTGTTTTATTTTAATTGTGTAAAAAATTAAAAGCAAAAATTTTATTTTTGTAATTTTGAAATGGTATTTCACAGTTAACTATTTGACATTAGTGCTCTGTTTTTAAAGCTGTCTTTGAATTTGTATGGATAATCCTTTTTGTAGGATTTTGTATTCATGGAATTTCTACTCAGAGTTGGTTTTTTAACTCTTTACAGAACCTCCAATATTTGTGAAACCTTTACAATCAGTTGTTTGTATTGAAGGATTCCCAACAAAACTAGAGACACAGCTCACTGGTGTTCCTGAACCTGAAGTGAAGTGGTAATATCCAAGAAATGATATTAAAGAAATCACAATATACATATAATTTTTCGAAAATAATTTATACGTAAATATTTTTTAAACAAACTTGCTTAATGTGTATTTGTTTGAAGTTAGTAGTAACACTTAAATCTGAATTTATATAAATATCATTTTATGTCCTATAAACTATTAAATTTGGACTACATTTATAGTTGAGGATAAATTGCTTCACAGATGTTGAGAATTTAATTTTTGACAACGCACATAGGCCTGGCATGGCCAGGTGGTAAAGGCACTCAAATTGTAACCTGAGGGTCATGGGTTTGAATCCCCATCATACCAAACATGCTTGCCCTTTCAGCTGTGGGGGTGTTATAATGTGACAGTCAATCTCACTATTCATTGGAAAACGAGTAGCCCAAGAAATGGTGGTTGGTGGTGATGACTAGCTGCTTCCCCTCTAGTCTTGCACTGTTAAATTAAGGATGGCTAACGCAGGTGGTCCTCGTATAGCTTTTTGTGAAATTCAAAAGAAACCAAACAACACATGCAACTTACAACTAGTTAACCACTTAAATACATGTAGTACTGAGCACTGGTTATGTATGATGCTAGTTGTCACAGCTTCTTGAGCACTGTTTCATTATATTTAAGTAGACTTTCTACAAGTGGGTACTTGTTTTATAAATATATCCAGAATTTAATATAATTCTATCACATAAAATTTGTCAAGAAATTTGCTGAAATGCTATGATGTACTCTTCATGTTAGACAGGTCAAACTGAAACATTTAGAAAAGTGTCTGTTCAACTGTGATATTCATTTTAATTAATAATTAAAATAAATCATACTTTTCCAGTTTCACTCCAAAAAAAAAGTTATATATTATGCATTAAATTCTCTGCAGTGAAGCTATTATTATATTAATAATTATTATTTATCATGAATTTGTTACATAAAATAATTAACAATTTTTTTTACATAAATTTAGAATGTTTAAGAATTTTTATGGAAAAGCTATTTAGTTCATTGATTTTTGATTGAATAATAGTTTTAAAACACTTCAAATTCACAGTTGGAACACAGAGAACTTTCTATGAACCATCAGCAAAAAATAAAAACAAAAACAAAATTGTCAAGTTTTCACCAAAAAACAGAATGAAGATTGTAATATTAGTCCTATTTCATACTCTTTACCTCTACTATACTCTGACAAACTCCTTATATTGTTTTAGTGAAGAGAAAATTATATGAATTAGTAAATATAAACAGAATATCACCAGGAGACCATGAGCAAAAGTTATGATAGCTGATTTAAAACTGGCTGTACTTCCATTTCCACTGCAGGCTATTTTATTGTAAATTTTAATATTTCTTTTAGTACAGACACTTTTTGCATTTATAAAATTATTAGAGACAGCTCCTAACCAGATATGACCAACTGTTTAAATATGTAGGTTGAAAAATGGCCAAGAGTTCAAGCCAGACGGTGAACATATTAAGGCTCTCTGTACACCAGATGGAGTAAATTCTCTACTCTTTTTTCACACCACTCCTGATGCTGCTGCTAAATACACATGTGTTGCCAAGAATCCACTTGGTGAGGCATCTTCAGAAGGAGATTTAACAGTCAAAGGCAAGCATCTGTTCTGTGATTCATGTGTCCAGTTTAACCATTTTTAAACTGCCTGATAAAATATTAAACGTACTTCATCATAAAATCTGGTTTTTGTGTGCTAAAGTCTACCAAATTTTGTGATTTTCACTTATTATGTTAGAAATTAGAAGTACGTAAACTGTAATGAGTACAAATAGTTATTATGTTGATCATAAAGCCCTGTGCAGTGCTCAAAGGGTTAAGTGATTCTTTTCATACAAGTTACAATTACTTGCTACTATTATTGTGCTGTACTGCTTACAAACCACATTGGCATTAAACTTTTCAATAAACGTGATACTAATTTTATTATCATCGTGTTAATAAAACACTGTATTCTTCATATTGGTGTCTTTTTTTTTTCTGTTCATAAAGTTAACATTAAGAAATTCACGTTTGATAACACTGTAATCTAACAAACATCATAGCTGGACTATTCTAATCTATATATAAGTTTAAAAACTACTTTGAACCAGACATGGTTTATGGTGAATCTGAGGTCATGAGAATGACTCTACCCAAGTGTTGAGAGTGTTAGAGTGCTGTTGACTTGCTGCCCACTTGTTTGAACTTGTTTTCCAGTTCAAAATTAGAGATAGTTGGTTCAGATAGCTTCTGCATAGCTTTGATTGAATACATAAAGCAAAGAAACCAAAAAATGATATTAGATTCTTGGATTTAGATTTTGCATGGAAAGATTTATATGTATAGGAGTGTCCACTGTAACATTTACTTTCTCTCTTAATTTTCGTTATCCATACTTGTGAGTTCACTGTTGGCCTTATTCATGAATAATTTCTATTTTTTCTAGGCACATTATGCTTTTATATATTAAATTTGGCTGGAGTCAACTAAGTACCAGTGCTGGATGTTTTCAACAGGTGTTGTTGACATTGTATCTGATGCTTGTGTTTGGGTATAGTGCTCATGAAACCCTGGCATTGCTGCATTGTTCTTGTTTGATATTGTAGTGCATCTCCTCGTGACTCTCCATGGTGGGTGGGATAAGTGGGAACTGAAGTTTCCTTTTTTTGGATCCTTCAGATAAAAACTTAAATAAAAATAGTGAAAAACAGTACATAGATAAACAATCACATTTTGAAGATTCTGAGCAGTAATCTTTAACATCTGTAACACCTGTTGTACCTCATTTTCTTATTCTACATTCTCTTTCAAACAAATCTTTAGGGCAAATGTCTCCCTTTTTCTTTCAGAAAGGACTAGAGGGACTTGCTGGCTCTCCAGCTTCAGTAAAGAAGCTTTGATCTGGTGACATATTGGTGGAAACATCCACATCTTAACACATTGAACTCCTTTTGCATTCAAAGGCAATTGGGGATATACCTTTTGAGTTTACACGTCATACCACTTTTTATTGTTGAGAGGGATTTAAAGAACATCCCCAAATCAGAGATTCTTGCTGGTTTCTCCACTCAAGGAGTTTCTACAGTGAAGCGTATCTCCGCTTGCAAAGATGAAATTATGATGCCAACCAGTATCCTCTTTCTGACATTTACATCACCACATCCACCTGCCTCCATCAAGGCAGGCTATCTTAATTATATTCCAAACTCTCTGATTTTTCCAGTGTTAGTGGTTTGGTCACTCAAAGACGTCATGTCATGGTTCCTTGATGTGAGCTTGTTGCAGTGGTAAGAACCATGATGCTTGTGAGTGTGAAACAGACTCTGATTGCATCGATCGCAATGGCTCTTACCTATCCCACTTTTGTTCTTGCCTTAAATGGTTGGAAGAAAAAGAAGTGCAGTGTTTAAAAACGATTCATAACATTACTTATCCTGAAGCTTGAAAGTTACTATCTTCCACTTCATCTTGGACATATGCTGCTGCACTTTGTTACACCATTGCAGTGGGAGTTCAGACAGATTCCTCTGTGCCTCCAACAGAATCGTTTCAAAACAAATAAAAAGTCTTTTGACCTCCATGGTTAAAAAAATTGATGAATCAACTTCAACACCCATCTCTGTCCCTTACATACATTCCAACAAATCCCAACATCCACTTCCTTTGGTTCCAGGTACAGGCATTTCCTCAGATACATCTTCTCCCACAACAAGGTGTAAAACAATCATTTGTTTACGTCCTCATTCGCTGGAATCCTCTTCCAACAGCAAAGACCTGCCTAAACAACCCAGGGCAGAATCCATGGAGGTCAATTGACTTCCATCAAATAAAGACAGTAAAGAAAAAAGATGTGGTCATAAACAGAAGTGTTCTCCACCCAATTCACCTACACATAAATAAAAATGGCCACTCTGATACAATGGAACTGTTGAGGTTTACGTTCTAATCTGGATGACATTTGGTTTTCTTTGTACAGAAATGACAGGCTATGTGATGGATAGAGGGGTGGCACTGTTGGTTGATTAGCTTGTGCCCACCCTGTCTTTGCCACTCAACACACCATTGGAGGCCGTAGCCATCTGTGTTTCCTTGGGTCTTACCATCACTGTCCTCTCTACCTATCATCTGGAGAGACTTATGATAAATCAGACCTTGATACTCTCATTGAACAGTTGCTGTCTCTCTTTTTAATCCTGGGAGACTTTAATGGACATCATGCCCTCTGGAGAAGTGCTGATGTTGACGGAAGGGGTCGCTCTGTATGGAGTATAATCTCTGATCACAACCTTTCTCTTTTCAATACTGACTCTTCTACTTGTTTTCATTCATCTTATCAGTTCTTTACTGCTATTGATTTCTCAATTTGCTCCCCTTCACTATTTTCCCATTTTTCATGGAAGGTTGACAATAATCCGTGAGGCAGTTATCATTTTTATATAATTTTGAGAGAGACTGGCCATGGTCGATACCACCCAACCTGCATGCCCTGGTGGAAGCTAGATCAGGCAAAGTTGCTCTCTTTCATTGCTCTCACAGAACTTAATCCTGCCATTGTCTTGAGCCATCAATAGACGACTGTATGGAAGCAGTAACTGACTGTATTTTATATTCCTAACTCATCAATACGTTTTCCACAATATCTTCGTCCATGGTGGAATATTGCTTGCCATGTGGCACAGAAGGCTCAAAAACGGGTGTGGAATACTTTTCATAGATACCCCGCACTCTCAAATCACGACTCTTTCCAGCAGGCCTGTGCACATGCTCAGTGGGTAAGAAGTCAAAGCCAGAAAGAATCTTGGATTAAGTTCACAACAAGCATATATTCTACACCAGTTCCAAAGTCATATGGGACAAGATTCAAAAGATCAGTGGGAAATATAATTCTATCTCCCTCTCATTCTTGTTACCTTATGGCCAGGAAGTAGCTGATACCCAGAGCATCACTGATACTCTAGATGAAAGTTTTGCAAGGTATCTAACACTTCTGCTTCTTCTTTCACCTTCTTAGCCATCAAGATTCAGACAGAGCAATCCCCTCTTTCCTTTTGAGCTGATTATCTTCATTACTATAATCATCCCTTTACTCTGGTGGAACTCAAACTGGCCTTTCATCAGTCTGGCAGTACATCAGTTGGACCTGATGATATACACCATGAAATGCTCTGCCATGTATCTCTTACTTCTCTTGCTATTCTTCTGATTGTTTTTAACTGGATCTGGCAAGAAAATGTTTTCCCTGATGCTTGGTGCCAGGTTATTGTTCTACCTTTCTCTAAGCTTGAGAAGGATCCCAAGATTCCTTCAAACTCCTGTCCAATTGCTTTGATAAATTGTCTCTGTAATACCTTAGAGAAGATTGTTAATGCTCATCTTGTTGGTTCCTCAAATCAAACAACCTCCTCTCACCTGCCAAATGTGGGTTCCAAAGACAGCGCTCCACCATGGACCATCTGATTCAAGTTGAAACGTTAATCAGAGAAGCCTTTCTCAAGTGACATCTTGTATCGATATTCTTTGACATTGAGAAGGATTATGATACAATGCGGAGGTATGGCATTTTGCGAGATCTCTATATATATATGGGTTACATGGCCATTTACCCATTTTTACTGAACATTTTTTAATGGACAGGAGATTTCAAGTTTGTGTGGTTTCGACGCTTTCCCGTTTTTTTCTACAGGAACTTAGAGCCCTTCAGGGCTATGTTTTGAGTGTCACACTTTCAGTATACAGATTAATGCCGTCACTGAACAACTCCCCCTCACTGTTACAAAATGGCTTTGTGTCGACAACTTTAACATCTCATGTCAGTCGTCGAACATGAGTTATATTGAACAGCAACTACAGACTGCTCTTGATTGTTTACTGAAATGGACCACAGCAAACGGTTTTAACTTCTCACTCTCTCTAAAACCGTTTGCATGCACTTTTGCTGCCAATGGGGTATTAACCCTGATCCTGAACTCTGTATCGGTGAAGTTGTACTGCCTGTGGTCCCTGAGACAAAGTTCTTGGGGCTTATCTTTCACTGTAAGCTGACCTTTATACCACACATCAAGCAGCTATGGGTCAAATGTACAAGAGTACTGAACATTCTTTGTGTCCTCTCTTCAACCATTTGGGGAGTGAATCAATGTTTTGTGCTAAAGTTATATTTTGCTGTTTTTCAATTGAAACTCGAATATTGATCATTGGTCTAAGGCTCTGCCAGAGCCTAGGCCTTAAAGAAGCTGGACCCAATTCATCATCAAAGACTTTGGCTCTGCACCTTCACCATTCGCAACTGTCTTTACTGCATGCTTCGAAACTTTGTTTTTACCAAAGCATTTCACCAGGGGTTGTGTTCTCCTTCCTCTATGGGCCATACTTTATCAGACCAGAAGATCTGCAATTGCTTTTTTTGGCCTTCATATTCATGCACAGTTGGATTTATTGGGTCTGTCCTTGGATAACGTTGCTGTATCCACTGGTCAGCCCATCCCACCATGTCTTCTTGTAGTCTCCAGTTGTGACCTGTCGTTAAGTCATCTGAGAAAAGTAGACACTCCTGATTGGAAATACTGTCTGCTGTTTGCTGAACATCTTTCAAATCATCCTTCCATACCTATGTATAGAGATTGTTCAAAATCAGGTGACTGTGCCATGGATGTCCTGCCATGGTTTGTTGTGGTTCGATGGTTGTGCACAGAATCCCCTCTACAACTTCTGTGTTCACTGCTGAACTGTACTCCATTTCTTTTGCCCTGGATCACATAGCAGTAAAGCAGTACTCAAACTTTACTATTTATACAGTTTCGCTTAGTTCTTTATTGGCCCTTGAATTGCTTCATGTTAGTTCACACCCTGTTCTTGCTGATATTCAAAACTGACTGGCACAGTTTTTCTTCAACATCTCTTTCTATACAGTTTTTCTAGATACTGGGCCACTTTGGTATTCATGGGAACGAGCTCACTGACACAGCAGTTAAATCTTTCTGCCCTGGCACTATCATTACCATGCCTGTTCCATACATGGACTATGGTTCTGTATTTAAGGCTCAGCTCCATGCTAGCTGGCAGTCAACTTGGAGTGAGCAACATGAAAACAAGCTTTTCCAAATAAAATCCTATTTTTGTCTTTGGCCATCTTGCTTCCGTAAGGATTGGAAAGAAGAGGTTGTTCTAACTTGACTATGCATTGGTCACAGTTTTGACACTGTCCACCTTTGAAATGTTTTTAGTTTTTTAAAGGACATTAATCTTGTTAATGCCATTTAAGTTTTTTAATTTGTACATCAGACCTTTTTGAATTTTGAATGTGATTCTTTTTTAAGAATTACAATTTATCCAGTTCAATTTGAAATTAAAAAATGGCTATAACATCAAATAACTTGAAACCAAGACTGGAAAGGTCAACTTCAGGTGATTAATGCTGCTGTTTGAACTACATGTTAGTCATTTTGGTGAGTTATTGTTACAATTTTGCTACAAATATTTTAAAATGTCATTAGTTTACTTTTTTAAAATGGTCATAACGTCAAATAACTCAGAACCAGGACTGGAAAGGCCAACTTCAAGTGACTGATGGTGGTTTTTGTACTTAACTGTTAGTCTTCCTGGCAGGTTATGATAATTACCATTCTGCTACAGAAAGTTCTTTACAACTTGTATTACAGTAGTTTTTCTCGAAACATTGTAGACTAGATGTAAACCTTGGTTATATGCTATTTATGTTTTTTTTAAACTTTATTTTGTTTTATCTTAATTTCCTTTTATGAATTTTACTAAATTTACTTTAATTTTAACTTTTTCAGGATGTTTGGTGCAGATAACTAGCTGCATTGTGCCATAAAACACCAAATAAATCAACCAACCAGTAATAAAGGGCTTCAGAATACAATGTTAGTTCAGCCTATATTGGAATTTTACATACACATATGTACCCCCAAATAACTTCTATACTGGTATTGGCTTGCACACACTGATGTTTATCTACTCTTTGACAGGACGAGAGAAAGCAGAGGAGCCACAGTCAGAACCTGTATTTCTGTCTCCACTTGGAGACTTGTCTGTGAAAGAAGGTGAACAACTCAGGTTTGAAACTACTGTGTCAGGAAATCCAATACCTGAAGTGAGATGGTACTTGCATGAACAACCCCTTCTGGCATCAGACAATGTTCACAAAATGTTTGATGGAAAGAAGGCAAGTTGAATTTAATAGTATATGGAAAATCAGTTATTGAAGTGAATATTATAAAGTTTTCATACCATTTACAATTTGCTTAGAATTTATAACTGTGGCATAGTGGGTCTCTGAGTTGTTTTTTTTTCAAATACAAACTTTTAGCTCATAACTCCTTCATCTCTTGACCAATTTGCGATCTAATTATAATTTTGTGGAAAGCTTTTCAGTGATGAATTTGAGCATGTCCAAGGTCTCAAAGAGTAATTTACTATAATCCTGTCTGGAAGAATTTCAATTTCAAATTGGTTACTTGACATATAAGTCAGGTATAAAACCTACAAAAGGCTATATTTTACAGAGCCAGTGAGTCTATAAAGATATTTTTGTGTTATAGCAGACTGCTTTAGTCTGTTGTTTTCTTAAAAATGTACTGGGAGACCTAGTTTTGTTTATATAAAGAACTTTTTAAATAAAATCCATTTTTCCTTCTTATATGTGTGAATAAAAAACCTTGTACACTTAAGTAAAACTAACAGTGGTAAGTTTTGTGGGCCTATTATGGTGAGATCACATAGTGGACATAACACAGACAATCCTCTATGTAAAATGAGTAAAATTACATTGATTTAACTGATAATTACTTATTTGTTTTATTTATAGGCTGTATTGGAAATTAAGAAATCAAATCCTCAACATGCAGGAATTTATGAGTGTCATTTGATAAATCCTTCAGGAGAAGCACGCTCGAGAGGACGAGCAAAAGTTGCTGCTCTTTTGGCACCAAAATTTATCCAGCAGCTTGCAGATCTTGATGTAAATATATATGTATCTTATTTGTTTGAAAGAATTTTGCAAAATGTATTGCTGCAGTAGGACTTATGTTTGATCTAATAGCCTAGTTATTAGGTTGACCTTTATCAAAGTCTGTTCTGTAAATTTATCATATCTGACAATAATATATTTATATATTATTTGTGCTTTACTGTCGTCGATAATTGCTGTTTAGTATCCTCTGAAGGAAGTTAGAATAGTTAACAAGGTGTTATAGGATTACTTGTTAATTGTAGATACAGAAGGTTGAGTATTTTATATGCAAAAATGGCTCGTTTGGGTTGAGAAAATATTTCAAATAGAAGAGCGAACAACGTTTTGACCTTCTTCGGTCATCGTCAGGTTCACAGAAGGTTGAGTATGTTTTATTACAGTTTTGAATATGCCAATCAACAAGTCACATCCAATATGAAGTAATGGTTGTGAAATGGTATAAAGTAATATTTGTCTTGGACCTCTCCTTAATTACTTTTCAATTAAATATATTAAGTGTTTGGCTTCAATGAAAACCTAATAAAAACTATTATAGGATAGCTAGGAACATGAATTAGCTTCAGTTCAGTGTCTGAAAAAAAGGATTTGTTTGAGAAGCATAGTAAAAAAGTTTCATTTAATTTAGTTTGTAACATTTACTTTATTGAGAGGAGGTTATAGAAGCTTAATATAACTCTTTATATGTAAAAAAATTTTAATACTTTGCTCACAAATTTGTTTTTCCAAACTATGAATTATTACAAATACTTCGAAACTTTGGTTACAAGTTATTACATTATCCAATGTATCAAAAAATATAATATGACTAGATGTTTCTGTAAGATATCAAAATAATGTATTTGTTTGTATTTGGATGTGGGCAGGTTCCTGCTGATGAACCGGCAAGATTGATGTGCCGAGTAACAGGAGACCCTACACCAGAAATTGATTGGTATTTTAATGGTAGTTTGATTGAACCAGGTTTGAAGTACTGTATGTCTCGTGAAGGAGATCTCTGCACTTTGACCTTATTTCGACCACGTAGAAAAGATAGTGGGCAATATGAATGTCGGGCCAAGAACTCAGTTGGTGAGGGTCATTGTTCGGCAGAGATCAAAGTCAGGTACATTTATGACGACCCTCTTTTATAGTTGTATATGATGTCAATGATTTGTTCTGTTTAAGTGGTGTGAAGATATTCATGGATTCATGTAAATCAAGGTAAATTTCTTAAAGCAAAGAAAATTTTGAAGTGTGATTTAGACATAGTTTGTAAATATTTATTGTACATTATATATAGTGGCATAATTTTAGAAAAATTTGTAGACAGGGATGGGGGAGGGTTGATTTGTGTCAAGTCAATATATAGAATAATTTCTGTACTATGCTTCTTTTATTCATAAGTGAAGAAAATGTTAGCAATCATATATTTGAGTGTATTATATCATATATAGTACTGGAGAGAAAGTCAGAGCCTTGGGGGACAACTGCCACCTTTGCCTTATGGTAACTGATGTTTCCTGTGTCTCACATGAATAATAATTACTTATATATTTGTGTAATTTTCATATTATCCATAGTAAAGTTAAAACAAGGATTGTTATAAAATTTACAAGGAAGGGTATGTGAGTATCACAGTTATGTTAAAAAAAATTTTACAATATATGCATTTTGTTTTAACTAGCTTTCGATATAGCAATAGAATTTCAGAACCCTAAAGTTATAAAATGCTTAAAAATCAAGATCCTTGTTATTATTTTTGTGTTGCCAAACATTTGCCAAACCAAAGTTTATCAAACAAAATTATTTTCAGTGAAAAAATAATAATATTGAACAATTGAAACAACTTGAAATATTCCCTAGAGCTTCAAGTTGTTTTCTTTATTTGTAAAACCATGGCTCTTTTCATAAGAAGAGTTAAAACCATATGTTGTTGTTTGTTGTTTTGAATTAAGCACAAAGCTACACAATGGGCTATCTGTGCTCTGCCCACCATGGGTATCGAAACCTGGATTTTAGCGTGTAAGTCCGCAGACATACCACTGAGCCACTGGGGGGCTAAAACCATATGACTATTTTCATAAGAAGAGTTTTTTTGTGAGGTTTATAAGACTTTGTTGGTTCAATAAAATCTCTTAAGGCTATGATAAGGAGCAACAAAGCATTTTTTTGTGCATTTTAGTGACAAGGCACCAAAGGGAGAGGCACCTATGTTTTTGAAGAAGATCAGAGACTGTGGAATAATGCAAGGAAGAACTACCAGGTTTACAGCTTGTGTTACTGGGGTTCCCAAACCAACAATTAAATGGTATATTTTAATTTGTAAACAAGAGATTTACATGGTTTTCTGTCATCATGAAATAAGAATTTAAAAAAGATTTTTGTGTTTTGTATTAGACTAAAATGTATTAGGGGAGACATTGTAGATTGTTTCCATGGTTTTGAAACTGTAAGATGGTAAACAATGAAAAAACAATAACTACAGTCAGATGTGATTTTTGTCACAAATATTGGGCTTATTGCTTGTCATTGTTACATCCTTATTACTTTGTGTATTTGGGTTTTAGCATTAGCTGACTCTGAGTACAAGTGTTAATATTTGGAAGAAAATAATCTATACGTCAGAACAGAGAGCAAATACATTTTCAGAAGTTTTTATTCACATTCATAAGTTTGGGAAGCCTGATATTAGCAGGTTTTAATTATTCTAAATTAATAAATATTTCACAACTTTACTGCATACAGTATAGTCCACCTCAAAGGGATTTTAATCTTAACAACATTTTAGGACTTTCACATTTAACTTTAACTGGTTTACAACAGTGAAAACTGAGTTGAATAAAGTGGATTTGATCTGATGGTTAGTAAGAACAGCATGCTTTGCTGGGGATGAACTATTCATTTTTAATGGTCTGGTTACATCTTTGGGGTTTTTCAGTTGTTGATATAAATGTTTACCAGTCCCTACAATGTATATGTTACAACATATATAACAAATTTCTTAACTACATTAACTATTAATGAACAGAGATTTTCGTACAATATTACAATCATTGACATACAGGTCAGAAATGTACACCATAATAAATTAGTTGTTTATTAATATGAGTCCCACTTGTGAAATTTTGAATTATCCTTGTGTTGTTCCTGCAATAGTTTATAATGCTCAGTAACTTTAATTTCAGGTTCAAGAATGGTGAGCAACTGGAACCTGGTGCACATTTTGAGATGGAAGAAGAAAGAAATGGGATTGTACGGTTAATCATTCATTGTGTTCAGCCTGAAGATGTCGGAGATTATCGTCTCTCCATTTCTAACCCATATGGAAGTGATACCTGTACTGCCAAGCTGTTTATAGAAGGTAAGATCAAATGTTCTATTTATACTGTATTGAGGTATTGTGTTGCCAACTTACATTAGGAAAAAACTATAAATGACATATATATATATATATATATACAGGCACACACAAACACCATTCTTCAAAAAAAAATTTTTTTTCAGACATTCAAGACAGTCCAGTTCCCCATCCATGTGGTGAGGAGGCAGCTGAACGTGAGAGGGCTTTAAAATCAGGTGGATAAATCTTGTTGTGAAATAACTAAGAGATTCAACATTATAGAAATAAAATGTTTCTTTTTCAATACCTAATAATAGTAGCACACTGAAATATCTTATTTACTATTTGTTAGGGCAGTCTGTTTGTAAGGTTTATCCATGTTTGAGAGAATCTCATTCTCAGTATTACATGAGCTCTTGCCATTAGCATTGTTAGACCAATAGATAAAATACCAATCAAACAGATAGACAAAAACATATTAATGATATTAATAACACTTGTCTTAATTGTGTTGCTGTACATAATTTATAGAGACATCTTTAATTGTGATTGAACAACTGTAATTTCCATCATGTATTATGTAATAGTGATACCAGATATATGTACTTTATGAAGCTTGCTGGAGATGGTTTCAATAACATACATAATAAACTGGTTTTTACTTTCATAAATTTCCTGCAGATATATCTATTTTTTATGATATATTTGAATTTTGTACCAAGTTTTTTTATGCACATTTATAGGCCCTCCAGGTCCACTTCCAGATGTGCCACGTATAACAAGGATGACAGATAATTCCTTGACATTAAGATGGAATCCATCTATCCCTGTTATGCCTCGAGTTCCAGTCACATATTCTGTAGAGTTTTGTAGACTTCCAGATGGAGACTGGTCTCCTTACAGATCAGGTAGTTGAAATTACCTTTGTACAGTGAATAAAAGCTTGATGGGCTGGTTTGGAGAGAGAATCTATTAAATGTGGAATTAAATATGATGACTGCATGAAGTAGAAAAGTAACAACTTTGAATGGTTTTAAATTTTATTTTATATATATATGTATCACATGATGTTGCTATTTTCTATTTTTAAAATAGTTGAATATCTTTTATAACAGTGTGGGTAAAATGTAATGGTTTTACTCAGACTGTTTGTTAAGTTAAATATCTATGCTTTAAATGTCTTATTCTACTACTATTTTCACTGCAAGTATTAGTACTTGGCATAAATTATTTTCATTTTCTAATTTTCAAAGGCTGTAATAATGGGTATTCAGTTAAGATAGATAATTACACGAAATAAAACCACTTGTGAATCAATGATTTCTGGTTTTGCTTAGATTTTTAGAAACATTAAATTTTTCATGAAGATTTAAAATGATGCTCACAAAACAAAGAAGTGAATGAATGTACACTCTCAATATTTTGTGTGTGTGGGATTGAAAGACTGTGTATATAGTTGTATTGACTCAAGATATGATTGCTAGGTATCAAAGATTCTATATGTGATATAAGAGGTCTGGAGCCTAAAAAAGACTACCGATTTAGAGTGAGAGTTGAAAACAAGTTCGGAACTAGTGATCCTTCACCATATACTACTGCATATCGTAGTAAGCTCGAACTGCCTGCCCCTGGTGAATATAAACCAAAGGATTATGAAATAGAACATCCTCCTCTGGAGAAACATTGTAAGAATTATATAAAACTAGATCCATTGATATCCATAAATTAAAATACAAAACCATACAGTTCTGTAATTGTATAAGTTTTAATGGCAGGAAACACTTGTTTTTTCCTTTAATATTTTGCTTTCAGCAGGATACAAGGGCTCAAAATTTTAGATTTTATTGTTATAGGTCACATAAAATTTGATCTGTGTTTTCTTCACTCGCATGCCAAAACTGCTTAAAGGCTTTGTTATCTTTTAAAATTCTTTACAACCAAATATGATGTTTGTTAAAGGATGTTGTGAATTAAAATGGAGTTCCAGTAACATTTATCACATGTTAGACTTTTATTTTCAAAATGGTGAAGTATTGAACTTTATATTTCATTTTATATTTATAATAACTGATATTAGTCAAGTAATTTTATTTAACAACTTTTACATGTGTAAACTGATTTAGCAAAACCTTATTAAATTATGCCATTATATTATAATATCTGATAAATAACATTTTAACTATTAAAAGAAATTCAAAAGATATCTACCTGTTTGATTACACAGAACTTGAGTTTAAGCCCTTCTATGTTTCACTAGCAAATGTATTCACATATAGAAGCCATATCAGTATTTTTTCTTGCTCATGACTATTTCAATGAATAAGTTGTTGTTGTTTTTTTTTATTTAGCTGCACCACCAAGGTTCATACGCCGAGAAGAGGAGACAATGTATGGAATTCGAGGTCACCCAGTCACCATTGAGTTTTGGGTCTATGGCTATCCTGAGCCTAAGATTACATGGCATTTTAATGGTCAAAAGGTAGGTTTAGAAATTTTAAGGTAAGCAAATGTTAGGTAATATAAATAATAATATAGTACATTTTCTGTTGCTTTTTTCACTACATATCTAGATATCTACATATCTTTTTTTGTTAGTTTGGCATGGCATAGCCAGGTGGTTAAGTCATTTGACTCGTAAACTGAGGGTCGCGGAGTCGAATCCCCGTCACGCCAAACATACTCACTCTTTCAGCCATGTAGGCATTATAATGTTACAGTTAATCCCACTATGTGTTGGTAAAAGAGAATCCCAAGTGTTGGCAATGGGTGGCGATGGTTAGCTGCCTTTCCTCTAATCTTACATTGATAAATTAGAGACATCTAATGCAGATAACCCTTGAGTAGCTTAGTGCAAAATTCAGAAAACAAACAACTGTTATTTTATTATGATTTTGATTGAAATAAAGTAAAGATGTAATTTATTATTTTGAATACCAAAGTATTTAATTTGCAATTGCAAAATTATGAGTATTTTTACTTCATAGCTGCATTTTTTAAATTGAATTTAAATGCATCAGTATTAAAAATTTATTTTTTGCAGCATTTTTAGGCTACATTTTGTAACATATAAATATGTTGAGAGATAGCTTATACTTATACCATAATTTAACTTAAAGCTATTAATTAAAATCAGTTGTAACATCTCAACATAAAATCTGAAACTGAACTGGTTTCTAGTTGGATCATCTGTTGAGTATATTACATAGCTTATATGTAAGAGCTAAGCATAAAAGTATAATAGTGTAAAAAAAGATTACAATTGTATGAACCATATGTATATTTGTTTCATGTGACTTAAGTGTTATTATAGTGAACATGGTAAATGAAAAAAAGTTCTTTAAAATCAACAATCATTGTAATTTTTCATAAATTTGTATTATTCTTATGTATGTTACTTAAATGCCAAAAGTAAATTACACATATATTTTGATTTCCAAAATAAACACAAGTCAGATCACTTCTAAGAAAAGTAATTCAAAAGTCTTGGGTATTAGCATTATTAACATTAAAAAAATGGTTCTTATAGATAGAATTACCTGGGAAATATGACTACCTCCAAGACAGGAATGGACAACTTTGTTTGTTCATAACTCGCATGAAACAAAATGATGTGGGGACATATATATGCCATGCTGTAAATCAGCATGGAGAAGCTAGCCAGAAAATAAAGCTTCTGCTTGCAGGTTTGTGTTATCTCTAACTTCTTATAAGCTTTAATAAGTGTTTTGTTATTAATATATCGTGACAAAAACTGTGGTGACTTGGTGGTGAGTGACAACTTCTATGTTGATGATAAGATAAAACTAAATAAAAGATTACCAAGATAACTTCATGGTAATTAAAGTAAAATTTTGTTGCAAATTTGTTTTTGTTTTTTTATATGTTTACTTATAAAGTATGTTCATTAAGTGGATCTTTGACACCACTTTAACTTGCTTCTTACAAGTCAATGATTTTCGTATTCTACTCTTAATACTTATATGTATTTTATGCTAGCCTAACTAGCACTTAAAACAAATAATTACTGACCTATAGTAATAATTAACAACCCACATCAAAGACATTCTTTCAACATTTATTCATTAATTTTAAAATTTTAAAGTATTGCGATAAAAAATTACCAGGATTATTACTATAGGTCGGTAATTATTTGTTTTAAGTGCTAGTTAGGCTAGCATAAAATGCATGTAAGTATTAAGAGTAGAATACGAAAATCATTGGCTTGTAAGAAGCAAGTTAAAGTGGCATATATCTTTACTTAATATGATTGAGGTTTTAGTCTTTTTAAAAAAAAACATTTTTGTACTCTATGTACATATTGAAATAGGTACAAATACATTTTGATGCATGTTACATAATGTTACCACTGTTCCTAATTTGCGTATTATAAAAATAAAGTAATGTCAAAATAATGTGTTATGTTCCTTATAACTTCACAAAACATGGCTGAATACTCCTGAAAATAGGTCCAGACTTTGATGAGATGTGAAAAATTAGTCTCAACCAAGGAAAGCTATGAAAAATAATTCAAAATGTGGTGTTTTTTGACATTTAAAGAGTATATGCTATCTTGAAAGAAAATATCAAGTACCAGAAAGCTTAAAATGTAATTCATATTGACTCTTATATTCTGAGAAAGTATTTAAGAAGTGGTGATTCTTTTTTATTATTATTATTATATTATCAGAGTTGCCAACTTTTACTAAACGACTGGATGAAACAACTGTACTGATACGTAAAGGAAGTCAACTGGAATGTTGCGTTTCTGGAATTCCCTATCCAAAGATAAAATGGTTCAAAGACTGGAATCCTCTTTATGAATCCAGCAGAATTAAGATCACTTGGGAAAAACCTGATAGGTGTGTCTTGACTTTGTCTGACTCTATTTTGAAAGATTCTGGCTTGTATTCAGTGACAGCATCTAATGTTGCTGGCTCTGCCACAAGTTCAGCCATGTTAAATGTTGAAGGTGAGTCAAAATTAATTAAATATGATTTTATAACATCACACTTTTGCACTGTATAAATATATTGAAATAGGCTTACTGATATATCTTATTTTTTACTTCAATGAATTTATTATTAAATACAATAAATACCCTAAACTTTATTACTGTGGAGAGTTGTAAAGAGTAACATTTTTGTATAATATCTGACATATGCAATGACACATTGAACAATTATTGACTGGTTTTAAGGGCAACAAATGATTTTCCACCCAAAATTACTAACCAGTAATCATTTTATTCTCCTCTTCACTTCTTTTTTCAGTTTGACTAAAATCTGGTTAATTATTATTTTCATATAGTATATTAGCCTAAATTCTTGGACCTAAATGTAAATCTTAAAATTTAGAATTTCATTGAACATCTGATTTTGAGAATCAATATTAAATCAGTAAGTTATAGAAATTGTTTAACTTTCAAAATATAGCCATTCATTGTCATGTGTTCATATCTAAAGGTTGCACATGTCTAACTTTAGCACAAAATTTGTCTGTTTCCAACGTTTGTGAATTATACCAAAATGAATCATTGAGGTTTAATTGTGCTGCAAAATATAATTTGTGAAGTCCTGCTGCCTAAATTTCCAAGTACAAGTCTGTTGTTTTTCACACACTTAAAAGTATGATGCTTTACATACTAGAACTCTGAATATTACTAAGTATGTCTTTTCAAAATTTGGCATGCTTTTAATAAACATTACAAGCCTGCCATAGAAAAGAATATCAGAATTCATAATAACATATGTATGGTGAAAATTTGTGTGTGAATGTTTGAAGTTTTTACGGAGCCAATCTGAGTACAATATAATATTTGTACTAGGAATAAAACTACTTTTCATTTTACAGTTTTTACATTTAACTTCCTTAATCCTTAGAACCTCTTAAATGAATATTAAAAGATTTTTAGGATGAAAATGCATATTTTATGTGTTATTTTCGTTACTTTTATGTTAATTGTAGAAACGCCAATGAATGGTGACTTGAAATTTTGAACATGACGAAATAAGATGAACAATATATTTTTCTTGTTTGAATGAATTTTTTGTCTCCATATTTTCAGTTTCATTATTTTAAGAATTTCACTTTTTAGTTCTACAGTTTTGTTATGTGGTTTTACAGAGTTTCTATTTTTTAATGTCTGAAGGGCAACACATCAGCAGATTTTCTTACAGTTGCACATTTCCTTGTGCAACTATGGACCTGTGCAATCATAACTACCTAAAACTCAAATACCTATTGACACAAAATTAATTTACTTTTCATACATGAATTTTAAAGTATAAATCATTAAATGGTATGAGTATTGACTTGCATAGTAATGTATACCTAATAAAATTATCGACTAGAGTAATGACTGTCTATTGGTACCAATTTCAAAAGGACCATTGAAGACTTGAAATTTAAGTAATAAGCTCTTTGTATTGGATATATACATGTGAATATACTAAGAACAGATAGCTTTGAAAATTGTCATGCAAGTTAAATATGGATGTGTAGGGCTTCTGTCATTGGTTGAAAATTTTCTTTTATTTCTCACTACAAGGAACATTAAGCCTGTAAAGTTAACCTTAAGATTATTTATAAATGTTGTCTATGATAAATCAGGCATTGTAATTGCTTTAATTTTAACATGTATAAATGGAGATGCATTATGTAACATACAGAGTGAAGACTGTATGCTTTCAATTATTTTATTTTGAAACTATCAATTTAAAGGTTAGATAATATAAAAAACTGAATTATAAACTACACTTCGGTGTTAATCTTATTAACATATATTTGTAATAAAATTACTTAATTGAATTTTGAACATAACTTTATAAAATTCTGTGATGTCTACAAAAGAGCCACAGTCTTATAAAACTTATTATCTGTTATTAACTGTAATATCAAATCATATACCTAACTGTCTTGTAATTAGTGATATTCTCAAACCCATAAAGTTAATGTGGATGTATGGATGAGTAATGACTGAATGAAGCAGTGTTTTTTTACTAGGTTGTAAACAAATTGTGATGTACAAAGTTTTGACTTCATGTATATATGACATCTTCTGACAACTGGATAATATTGTTGTGATTTTTTGTCTAGCAACATTGAAAAGTGTTTTCTACCTTTGCCAATTATGGCAAAAAATTCATGCTGTAGAGTGGAATAAAAGTGTTCTAGCTAATAGATATTAATTTTTTTTTTTAGGATTATAACATAACTTATAAAGCACCAGTCCAAAGACTGGTTAGAAATTATGTACATTGATTTGTATTGATGCAAATAAAATTGTTTAGTTCAACTATTGTAGTACTGGTAGAGTAAAATGAGAGACATTTTTACTTATTTTAGTGTAGAAAAAACATGAAATGTAGAATAGGAAATAATGTATTGATAGCTGGCTCATGCTAGAAATTTACTTTCTGGTTTAACTATAAGAATTGTTTGTTGTTAATAAAATATTTAAAACTTTGATTTTAATTTTTGCTATAGAATCTGAAAAAGAGTATTCACTCTGGACATACAGTTACCCTCATATAGTTAAACCGAAGACTGATTTGTTTGAAGGCTTGTATGACATAGGTGATGAGCTTGGCAGGTAAGCTCCTTGTAAATAGAGATAAACAGTTCAAGTCTTGTGTAAAATTAACTTTTCACTTGTGTATTTCTGACGAATAAGCTTTTGTGTGATATGTTTGAGCACAGTGTAAGATTTTGTGAAATATATCACAAGAATATCTTGTATGTTTTCTTAGAGGAACCCAAGGTATTGTTTACCATGCTGTGGAAAGAACATCAGGGAGAAGCTATGCTGCAAAGATGATGCATGGTACTGGAGTACTGAGAGATTTCATGAATGCTGAAATGGACATTATGAATCAGTTGTCTCATCATCGCTTGGTGCGACTGTGGGATGCCTTTGAAACCAAGTCTTCACTCACCCTTGTTACTGATCTGTATCCTTTAACTGTAATGTTTTTTTTAGTGCGAATGGTTCTGTATAGGCTGTTGTAATAAAGCTACATGAAGTTCTAAACAACATATTCAAGTTTCTAGATGGTGAGAGGCAAAACATTTCCAGGTCAAGGAAAAGCAAAGGAGTTTTATACTAGATCATATAAGTCTAATATTTAAGTAATAGTCATGGAAAAGTAATTGAATCACAAAATTATTACATCAAAGGACATCCAGTTCTTTAAAGATAGCATTTATAAACAATTCATTCACAGAAGTGTCTTGAGTTTAAAAGAGCTTATTTTGATTTAATAAATTAAACAACAAAAAGATGTGGTTGTTTCACATTTTTCTTTAAGAATTCAGCATTTCACATGCAACAGCCTGACACGTCAGTTTGAATAAAAGTAAGTAATACCTAGAAAGATAGTAAATGTGTGTTAGTAGAAACAGTGCTGTTATATCAGATTCTCCCTTAACTTTGGACAAAGATGTGGTGGAGGTGAACTGCTTAACAACATCATACAACGGACAGTGCTAACAGAAAGCGAGGTTGCTTTTTATATTAAGCAGGTCTTAGAAGGCTTAGAGCATATGCACAGCAGAAACATTGGCCATCTTGGTCTTACTGTACGTAATTTAACTCTTTGGAATTTAAAATGCTCAGAGTAATTTTAAAATTTATGCATAGAATATTTTTATTACATTTACATAATAATGTAGCTAGCTGAAAAATTGGATAAATCTGTGCATGTCCTGTGCTCCAAATTTATTGTAATCAAAAGTTTGTATTCGTAGTTTCCCAGAATGCTATTAAACTGTGATGTTTTATGAAAAACGTTTGTTTATTACTTCACAACAGGAAATCCACCTGTTACTTGATAACTTACCTTACAGGAAATCCACCTGTTACTTGATAACTTACCTTACAGGAAATCCACCTGTTACTTGATAACTTACCTTACAGGAAATCCACCTGTTACTTGATAACTTACCTTACAGGAAATCCACCTGTTACTTGATAACTTACCTTACAGGAAATCCACCTGTTACTTGATAACTTACCTTACAGGAAATCCACCTGTTACTTGATAACTTACCTTACAGGAAATCCACCTGTTACTTGATAACTTACCTTACAGTAACCTTTTTGATGAATCTGTAAGGTGAAATAATAAGTAATGAAGAAAGTTTTCTTTTATTGTAATTATTCTTGTGGAAATATTAAAGAAATGCAACCAAAATTTGTTTGTTAGATTAATGCATTTTAGTCTTTAAAATGTGTAAAATAATAATATGAATCAGTCAAATGTTACAATTATTTGTACTTTGTTTTGGATGCTTAAATCCTTCAGTGTTAAATTAATCTCAAAATACATTTATATAGTTACAACTTAAACGTAAAAGAAGAATGAAGGTTTTATCCTATAAAATGCCTCATTGTCTTTATATGCTATGTTTATATAAGATCATAGTTAACAATTTGTGTGTTTGTCTTTCCTTCTTGGAATCATGCATAGTGCTAATAAGGTGGTTTTATTGAGGTTAACATTATGAACAGACTAAATAATGAGGTATATTTTTGTTTTATTCTTGCATTGTCTCCTTCAACTCCATAGCTAAGATAATGAAGTAGAATAGGGTCTTATCAAATCTTGTTAATAGGTCAGTTGCTTATGTCTGTTTTTTTTTAAATTTTATTTCTGGTAAATTTGATATCAAGTTAGCTTTTATTGGATAAGGCTATCTCTGAAATTAGTTTTATTATAGTTTTTAAATTTTGGGAACTGTATTTTTGTGTGTCAGTATTGTTCTTATTATATATTTACTGAATTATAACTAACAAGTTTGAATGTTTAAGTCTGTATTTTTGCATGTTTGAGTAGAACTGTAATTAACAAATTTGGTGTTGAAATCTATGTTTCTTCATGTCATAATAGAACTATAAGTAACAAGTTTGGTATTGAACATTGTATTTTTTTCATATCTTGAAAATATTATAACTGACAAGTTAGATGTTGAAGTCTGTTTTTGTGCATGGTTTATTATCCCTATTCTACTTGACTGTCTTAGTTATGGAGTTGAAGGAAACAATGCAAGAAAAAAAAAACATATCTCATTATTTAGTCTTTTCATAATGTTGAATTTTCTTCTTAGAGATTTTAAAAATGTTTAATTTTTTTTTGCAGTTGGAAAAATCTATAGCATCTATCTTAATTATTTTTCCAATAGATTGGTGATTTATTAGTGACTCGTGTAAACAGTGATGTCATCAAGATTGGAGACTTTGGACTGGCTAGATATCTGCATCGAGGTAGAGACCATTATGTAGAGTATGGCCACCCAGAGTTTGTAGCCCCTGAGATAGTGGCAAAGAAACCTGTCTCTGTAGCTGCAGATATGTGGTGAGCTGTAATTCTTCTGTAAAAATATTTGTACTTTCCTCATTACTCTCAATATTTGAATTATCATTCCAAACAATCAGTATTATAAGAAACTTCTTTTCAAACCAGGATTATGTTCTTGATTATTATGGCAGTGTATTAATTTTATATGTATTTGTACTTTATGTTGTTACAGAGTACTTTACCTCTTTCAGCACAGGCTTGGTCCCTGGAACCGACCTCATAACCATTTTGTACTTGTTATAGTTTTCATGCTTTAGCTGTTAAATTAGTAAGCATACGTTCACAAAATTTGGCTGATTATTGGTAAACATTACAGTTCTTTCATATGCAAGATAAATGTTTTCATATTAAGTCGTAAGGTTTGTTAGCCAGTGTTTTCTCGTACCTTTTTTTTCCCATGCTATCTGTCCAACATGTAAAGTAGGTTTCATCTTAAGCATCAGAAAAATTTTCAAATTTCACATGCAAAATTTTTTTGACATCCAGATAGTTGTCAAACCTTTCATACTTTATATTTTATCTGTTATTTTTCACTAACGAATGTCTATACAAGTTTGGTTGATACGACTTATCTTGAAACCACCATAAAAATTAGGAAATGTAAATTACGCATTTTTTTTTATTCTTGAATTACTACAAATTATAACACAAAATCATAATTATTTATATTATACATATATATACATATATTTGTTTATTTTTATTGTCTTTATCTTTCAACCATGCCTGGCTTACAATAAAGAAGTTGAAATGACAAGGCACATGTATACTTATGTTACCATACCTAATAATATAAAACTGACCCTTAGTCTTTACAAAGTGGCTTCTCTTGGCTGTGTTTTAGTGGACTAGTATTTTGTAAAATACAGTTACATTTCAGTTATTATAAATTATATATGTATATGGATTAGTAGTGTTTAAAAACATGTTGTTAAACTTATTTATCTTAAAATATGTAACAGTAAATAAAGAATTATGGCAAACATTTATTTTGTCTAGCCATAGACTGTGTACTTGGTTGCTGCTTATACATGGAGGATATGAAATAAAATAATTTTTTCAGTTGAATAAGCAAAACTGTAATATATTACTATATTGATACCATAGAATTTCACTACAATTTATCAAGCCTAGTAACTAAGCTGTTTTTCAGTTTAAAGAAATATAAAATTTTGAGCACACTAAAGACTAACTTTTTCCTTGAAAGCTTATTTTGAAAGAATGAGATGATGTCATAATACTTAGAAATAGCTAAAAAAACCATTAGGGTGACATTTTGAGTTTTTCATTGGTTATTCATATGTCATATTCAAAAGTAATTGTATATACTGGAGTTTTTCCAAAAATGGAAAGAGATTAGTAGAGCTAATGAATATCTGAACAAATAGAAAAAATCAGAGGTTCTTATTTGATGTTCTAGCTTGTGAATATTGATAATATGAATTCTCAGTTTGTATGAAACTATAGACATAGTATTTTAACATTAAAAACATCTATAAGTTGAACCACCGATAATTTAACATACCATGCAACACACAAAAATTGATGTTTTGGTGGTTTTTTTATATTTACATCTGAATTAAGAATTTAAGTGATGTATAATACTATAATTTGAATTATAAGCTACAGTTTGGTTCCACACTTATTGACAAAAATTCATAAAATAGCAGTTCAGTAAATTCTGCAGATAAGTCAGCAAATGTGATGACCTTTGACCTTTAACCTGCCTGGAAATTGTTTGAGCATAGTTTGTGCCACTGCAGCTTAACTCTATACTAAGGTGGAAGGAGATAAAAAGTTTAACATCATCATTAAGATAGAATGTAAATAACAAACAATTTGTGTTATGGAAGCTTTAGTTTTACACATGCAGTTTCATCAAAATTAGATAAATTGAATTTTAATTCATCATTCTTTTTTATTCTTATTCAGGAGCTTAGGAGTGATTACTTATTTATTGTGAGTATAAACAGTTTTTATCTCAATTATTTTATAGTAACTGCTCAAATATGTTTCAAATTAAAGATGATGGATTTTTTGTTATTCAAATTATTTTCACTAATAAGGAATAGCTACTTTTTGCTACTATTTAGAGATATTTGAAAAATTTGACTTTACTAAAATATATTTTTGATATAATTTCTTTAAAGTATTAAAACTATTCTGTGGAATATCATTTAACCTGTGGTAACTGGTAATAATATGTGTATCTCCTTTATTTATCCCAGGATGTGCAAGATTAATCTTCAGTGTTTATAAAGCATTTGCAAGACAGGAAGTACTATAACTGCCTTATGAAATTCTGTTACTTCCCATTGCTCAATATCATATAGTACTAGTACTCATAAAACATTACACATTTTTGTACAAAATTTAAGTCTTTATGAACCACAGTTAGGTATCTTTTAATGTCTTATTACTCAAAGATTTGTATAGATTTACATAAGTTTAAACAAACAGACTCATATAATATTCAAACTGAGGACATGGTCTGTTTTTAAAACCAGATAACATTTACTTTATACTGGCAAAGTAAATAATTTCATTTCTAAACCAGACTAAACTAAAGGGAGTTCATCTTTGAATAAATCCTTATGCATTTTAGATTATTATTTAGTATTAAAAAAAGAAACATTTCAAAATATATATTTATTTCAAGTAATTAAATTTATGTGAAAGTATTTATAGCAGATTTGAATCCATCCCAATTAGACATAAGAACTAATTTATACTCTGTTATCTGAAGATGGGTTCAGGAAGATAGTATCCACCAAGATAGTATTGAACTATGATTCATTTTATTCTTATGTGCAGCAGTAAGTACTGAAGCTAATACTTTATACATGGTTAGGTTGAGTGGCTGCTCCCCATTCATAGGAGAAGATGACAGGGAAACCCTGAATAAGGTACGAGAAGGTAAATACAGCTTTCTTTTGGATGGATTTGCTGAAGTTACTGATGAAGGAAAAGACTTTATTTCCAAGCTATTGGTTTATGACCCAGAGTAAGTGCCAAACATATTCAGCTTTGTTTTATTTCTTTTTGTGTCTCAACAGTCCTACATTTAATGTCTTTTGTATGCTTTTGTATAGTTAGGTTTTAAAAGTAAAATTATTGTAGACATTTCTTTAAAATGATATTTTACAGTTATTAAGATGACTTATTATTCAATCTTTTCACGAAAAACAAGTTACTATTATATACAGATGTTGAGCAAAAGGCTATCTCATTTATTTCTAATTATAAGAATGTAATTAAAATACAAAAGTAAGGTTCAAATAGTTAGTGATAAAATTACTTTGGAATGTATAATGCCTGAAGAAGAAAGTTCTGTCTTCTGAAAGTATTTCAGCTCATGGGTTTTAGTTTGGAGCTTATCCTGTGAATTTTTCTAGTGTTATAATTATAGTGTTTTAATTCTGTGTGGTGTTGTTGGAGTTTCAGCTGCTGTAAATCAAATTTATATCAATTCTACTAACTTCTTCTTGCATTTGAACAGGAGCTGTTACTTGTAAGTTCATGGTTATCATTCTATCTAAATTGTAGATGTACCTTATTGTGAGATTTTAAGAAGAAACAGTTCCAATAGTCTTATCTAATGAACTGTTGGTTTTTTTTAATATCTTTTATACTTTAATTATAACTTTATCAGTGTGATTCATATGAACATCATTGGCTTTTTAAATCCACTTTTATGAACTATAAAATTCAATTACAAAAGGATCCATGACTTTGTTGAGTATAGTGTTGCTAATAAAGAGTAACATAAATACTCCCAGTTCTGCAGTTAATCCCATTAATTATTATTGGAGTATCCTGACATACAAATTAAGTATTTTTACCCAATCTATTTAGGCTGCTGCTTTACACTGCAAGTTTAGTGTAATATATAGATCCCACTGTATGTATTAAAAATAAGCTAGTAATTTAAGGGTTAAATATAATTTTCCTGAATCTAGTATCTTTCTATATGTCGTCAACTAGTAGAATTATTAATATACTGCAAGGTTTTATCATTATTATAATGTATACTTTAACACGAGTTAATGAGTAATAATTCTGTCTCATTTTATGTTTCCTGCAGAGGGAGACTTGATGTTAAAGCAGCTCTAGAACATCCTTGGTTAAAGGTATGAAATGAATTCCTCAATTTATTTATAGCTTGGATCATGAAAATGTAATACTTGATAATTATTTGGTTTAGTTTTGTTGTTTTGTACTTTTAAGTAAAAGTCGAAAACTTAATGAACTTTTGGATTGGTTCACAGGTTTGTATTTGTGAGGTTAGTTTAAATAATGTAGTTATGCCTCATGCACGAATAACCTACATTAAACTGCCACATGCTCTTTAGAAATGTTAACCAGTTAAATAAAGTGTTAAAGATTTCTTTTTCTACCCAAGGTTTTGGTGCACTAACATAGCATTATTCACATATTTAAGTGAACTTAGGTTATTGTATGGGGAATTAAGGACTCAAAACCCCACAGAAAGTTGAAATGTCCATACTGGCTAGACTTTTTAATTGAAGTTAATATCTGAGATACTTGATATTCATGAAATGTGCAATAACTTTCACAATTTGAATTTCACTTAATTATACAGAGATTAATTTTTTTAAGTATTAAAGTTTAATTATTAATCTTTTATTTTAGTTTGCCGAAGTTCCAGGAAAAGCAGACGAGCTAAGTATTTTGGACAGTTTGAGAGATTATGCCAAAAAGTGGAAAAGTTGGGTAAATAAATATTTACACATATGTTTGTACA
Organism: Carcinoscorpius rotundicauda; assembly: GCA_011833715.1. NCBI lineage: Eukaryota > Metazoa > Arthropoda > Merostomata > Xiphosura > Limulidae > Carcinoscorpius > Carcinoscorpius rotundicauda. The sequence goes on along the minus strand of CM022402.1, from coordinate 18,883,060 downwards.
ATTAAAAAAGTTTAAAAAGAAATACTGACTTTTGTTTAATTAACATTTTAAAGAAAGTTTAATCTTATCACTTATATATCAATTGTTTACATTACTATTTTGGTAATGACTATTTGATTTGTCATGACATAAAAATGTCTTAAATGATAGGCTTAATCAGATGTGCCATAATCATGTAACTTACTATAAAACCAAAACTATTTCCAGGCTTTGAAACCACTTATAATAATGAGAATAATAATGGAGAAGCAGTAGAAAGTTGTGTTTGTAAACAGCTGGTTTACAAAGTTCTGTAAATTGTTTGAAGTTTCTCTTACCATATAAGTTAGGTGTACTGATATAGTCTTGACTGAGAGAGTGTTTTATAACGTTAATAGCTATTCTGGTATGTAACTGAAACATAAAACTCTTGTTTCAGTGAAATATAACACATGAGTACATACTGTAAGGTACTGTACGAACTGCAAAACACTCATACTTCTGACATTATATACTTTACAAAACATTTATTTCTTATTTAAATATGCTAGTTTATGTTTGTATAAACAACTACTAGAGATTGCTCTGGAAACATTATCTCTAATTTTGGCATCAAGTTAAATGTATAAAAGACGAATTTGGAACTATGTGTGTTACAGTGACTTTTATGAAAGCACACAGTAAGAATAAAAGGTCCAGCACTTTTTATACACTAAGCTCTACAAGTTGTTTTAATTTGTTAAAAAATATTTGAATTTTGTCTTGGCAGATTTGTGAAAACCATGACAATAAAAAACGTTTTGAGTTTGATGTTTGGTTCACTAAATCCACCAGTTATAAGTTTGTCACATTTTTTATGTCAACAATTAATAACTTTTCAATCATAACATAAAATTTTCGTTTTGTAGATTTTTTTGTTTATTCTGATTTTAACTATACTGGAGATGGATTTGTTTATTTAAGTAATTTAATGTTTGCTTTTTTGTTAGTACGCTAATGCATCCTGCAGACGATTTTATAGAAGGCGACCTCTTGAGTCTTGTTACACTCATCCTAGTCGAATGATTTATCCACCTGATGAAACATACACACCTCCTAGTAGCCCTGAGCACCGCCTCCAGCGATCCAGAGTAAAGCCATCTGAGTTTGATGATGTTACCTTTCAACAGAGGATCATGAGAGAACCTATTGATGTGCGATCTGAAAGCCGGTATAATTTTCCTTTCACATTTACAAATAAAATTTACTTTTACTGAACAGGCTGTCAAGACTTATTAAGAAAAAGGTCAGGAATTAAAAAAGAAAAAGAGGAGGGAAGTCTGGGGGTATTTCTATATTGAAGGTTGTGGGGGTAAACCCCCACATAGAAAATTGGTCTATTACAGCTCAAAAGCAATGAACTTGGTAAAACATAAGGGATTTCTAAATTGTTTATGTAAACGACAGTTTCCTTTCAGAACACAATTTTCCATCTACTGCTTGAATGAAAATATTTTTGCAGCTAGTATAACTCACTAGGCTTTTATTAACATTCAAATTTTTACATAATTTCACAATCTTACATTTTTCTTGTCAACAATATCATGTTGAAAACAGGAAAATAAAATTTGTGTAAGTAATAAAAGTGATCTACTCAAAATGTGTTTATTGAAATGATGTTGTGGTTATATTTATAAAAAGAACTTTTGATAAATATTGGAAACAGATTTTTAAAAAAGTTGGCCTTTGTTGAACAGGATTGGGCTTAAAAATTTATCAGGGTTTGATTAAAACAGTAGTATTAAGTGTTCAGCACTTCTGCACTGTACCTTTTGCTTCTGTAGTATCAAATAATTTGAGTCACAAAGAGATCTTTAAGGTTAAATAGTTAAACAAACCAGATTCAAGAGTTTACCCAATTCATTTAATGCAACTGAAAAACATGGAACTTATTCACAGTCAACTAGTACAGGACAACAAACCCATTTCATGCATGGAAAATTATGTAGGTATAAAACCAAAGGTAACCTGATTCTCTAGAAACTGTAAAGAAAGAAAGATCTGAATTAAATGTATAGAAAAGTCAATATAATTTTATTATTTCAACTACTTCAAATACTTTTCCAATGATGTAAATGAGTAATAGTAATATAATGCTTCTGTTTTCATAAGATTGTCTAATGCCACTTTTGAAATGTGTTACAGTTAGTGATTTGTTTGATATTTGACATGAATGTAAAGATTTATAATAGTGTAGAATAATTATGTCATTATGTCTTTCATATTGACTTCTGTTTACTGAAAGCAAACTGACACTTGAAATGAAACCAATTAATGTACTTGAAAACTCTTTGTTATAAAGAAAATATGAAATATTTATATGAAGAACTACTTCCTTTGAAGCCCTATTAAAGTGAATCAGAACTTCAGAATTATCAATGAAGTATTTGATGGATATATTATTATATGTTTATTTTCAAAATGTCATTCAGGTACGAAAGTGGGCCAGACTCGTACCTTCTGCAGCATCGTGACGTTGACTTCCCAGTCCGAGTAAGACGCTACCTGAAGGTGGGTGCAGACTGTAGTTCAACACTAGCCAATCATTTAAAGGAGAAACACTGGGGAAATAGTGAGGTAAGACAAAATATATATTATTAACATAAATAATTAACAAACATGTAGCTTTTTAAAAGCATAATGGTGTATGTATTTTCATAGCTTATTTTAAGAACTAGACTTATGTTTGAATTCAGGGTCATTTCTTCATAACAAACTTACATGGGCTATAAAACTACATGCATAATGTATTAAACACACCACTATTAAAAATATATATGTAAAAACAGCTGGTTTGGGTTGAGAATTTGTTTTTTTTATTTAGAAGAGCAAACAATGTTTCGACCTTCTTGAGTCATCGTCAGGTTCACAAAGAAAGAAGGAGGTAACTGACTGATAGCTAATCACATATTTGAAGGGGTTGTGTAACTGAGTGTAGGAATGTAGAGGGCATGCTTAGATGTTTGATTATATTTATTAATATAGGTATAAAAGTGTTCCTTTGTATTGGTTTATTTTGGGCTTGAGTTGTTGTGTAAGTAAGACTTCTTTAATTTTGCATTTGTCTGTGTTTGTTTCTTTATTTAGTATTTGGGTGTTTTCTATGGTTGTGTTTATTTGATTTGCAGTGTTTGAAAATGTGTGAAGGTCTCTTTTTGTGTTCTTTGAATCTAGTTTCCATTTTTCTACTTGTTTCTCCAATATAGAAGTCATGGCAGTTATCACATTGTATTTTATAAATAATGTTGGTGTGGTGTTTGTCAGTGTAGTTTTTACATAGTATAGACCTCAGTTTTGTGCCTGGTTTCTGAATAAATTTGGTATTAACTGGAATGTGATATTTTGTTACTAGTTTTTTGCCAAATGTTTGTTATTTTTCTGCTGATGTTGGGAATATATGGTATGCAGCAGTATATGGTTTCATGATTTTTAATTCGTGGGATATATTTACCTAACCTCAAAATTACAAGAACCGATACACAAGTTAAAACAGAAATCCATCGAAAAATCACCCATACTGGATTATACATTCTTTGGGACTCAGCACATGAAACAAAACAGAAGGTCAACTACTAAGAAACCAAATAAATGCAGCCATAAAACTATACTCACCAGATAAAATTAACGACAAATTAGACAAAATAAAACAATAGTTCATCAACATCAATAAGTTTCCTCCACAAACTGTAGAAAATATTATACACACACACCTAGATAAAAAGCAAAATCAACTAAAAGCGTAAATTACATACCATATATTCCTGACATCAACAGAAAAATAAGGAACATTTGGCAAAAACTAACAACAAAATATGACATTCCAGTTAATATCAAATTTATTCAAAAACCAGGCACAAAACTAAAGTTTATACTGTGTTAAAACTACACTGAAAAACACCACACCAACATTATTTATAAAATACAATGTGATAACTGCCACGACTTTTATATTGGAGAAACAAGTTGAAAAATGGAAACCAGATTCAAAAACACAAAAGGTCATCTTCACACTTTTCAAACACTGCAAATCAAATAGAAAACACCCAAAGACTAAATAAAGAAACAAATGCAAAATTAAAGAAGTCTTACTTATACAACAACTCAAGCCCAAAATAAACCAATACAAATGAACACCTTTATACCTATATTAATAAATATAATACAACATCTAAGCTCGCCCTCTACATTCCTACAATCAGTTACACAACCATTTTTCAAACATGTGATCAGCTATCAGTCAGTTACCTCTTTCTTTCTTTGTGAGTCTGACGATGACCAAAGAAGGTTGAAACATTGTTCGCTCCTCTACATAAAAATTTTCTCAACCCAATCCAGCCATTTTTACATGTATATTTTTCTCTACAAGTGAATTTTTTTGTCATCGCTGATTATTATTAAACCACTCTGAAAATTTTCAATTTTTTAACTTATTTAAAAAAAAACTTCAAGTAACTGTTTTTTCTTATGGAGACTCAGGTAATTTAATGTGGATTTGTTAATCGTAAATATGAATAATGGTAGTATAGAGATAAGTTATTTCTGTAAAAGAAAAATACAATAAATATCATGCTGATATGAGGTTTAGCTACATCAAATAAGGATAAGAAATAAAATTCATGCACTTTAAGTTGCACATATTTACATGTTAATAGTGGGTTTATCTATTTAGAAGGAGACGTGAAATTGTTATGCACATTGACATCTTGATAATTGTTTTAGATACATGAAACATTAACATGAAATAGCATACACCTTAATTTATACAGGTATATGTACAGTTTATAATTGGTTTTATGTAATCAGCATAGAAGAAAAACTAATATAGTTATTCTCAGTACACCTTATTTTTTAATATTCTAATCCATAATAGATTTCTTTTGCATTAAAAAATAGTTGTCTTATTTTTGTTTGGTTGTTATCAGTTTCTGAGAAGCATATATAAAAATCTTTAAATTTTTTGTGTGTGTATAGAAAGTCTTTTTTTGAAAAATTATTATTTAAAAATGGTAATTAAATATGTCATTAAGATATTAAAAACTTTGTACATGAATATTGCATATTGAATCTCCTAAAATTGGTGTTTTTAAATATCTGAAAAATAAATCTTACTGTATAAAATGACATACTTTGTTATAAAAGTAATATTACACCAGCATAATTTGGTAATGTTTGGAATTTTTTTTTAATGTAATAGATATAATCAGTTTTCTTGCAGGCATAATTTTAATAAGTTTCAGTGTGCTGTTTAAAGTAACAGAAACATTTTAATGTTTGGTGGTGTTTTCCGTTTATCAAATAATAATTACTATTTAGATTTCTCTAATGTAAATAGGTCATTATGTCAGTAATTACATGCAATGTATTATTGCTCTTTTTTTTCTTTGCTATTCTAAAGCATTTATTAACATTTCTTGATAAGTTGTGAATTATTTTAAGGTATCGGTACATGAGAGACGTCGATTCACACGCCTTTGGGATGAAGAAATGGATGATGAGAAGAGAAAAAGAGACAGAGCTTTATGGCTCTCACAAGAATCAAAACCAACATATCTACAAACAGATAGTAAAAAGTCAAAGGGTAAAAAAGAAGAGGGTTAGTAATAAAAGTGAAGTTTAAGATTTATGATTGTGACTGTAAGTTTGGTTTATATCAATGGTTATTCATGCTGACTAGTGAGCATAATGATTAAAGCAATTTATGAAGTTTAATTAAGTAGTGATTCTCTCAAATGAATTGGTTTATGCAGCCTAACTAAATCATGATAATGGTGCATAAAATCTAGCATTGAGAATGTTGTTCGAGTAATAAAAGTTGAGGGTTTCTGTGGCAGAGGTACAAGTGGCAGTAATTTATACATTTAAAAATAGAGTTGCAATGAATAACAAAATGCTGCATGCCATGCCACAAAATCACTATTGTATCCAATACGCTTAGCTAGTAATTATATACATGTGAAAGCACATCCAAAAATTTTGTAGTTCAGTCAACTGTAAATGTTTGAAAGTGCTATTACATTTATATCAAAATCTAATAAAGACATAACTTTTGACAATGCTGAGTTGTCTAATAATTTAAAAGTAATCTTTTAGGCTCTGATTTAAATCAAAGTTTATTGTCATGGAGAATAATAATTTAGTCAGGTTCTTCCAGTAGATGTCAGATGCTGTATATTTTAGATGCTTTTGTTTTGATAGAATAAGTGTCAAAGTGTAAAATTTCTGAAACCAAACTTTAATCAGAGTGCACAACTTTTCAGGTGTTTAAAATTTAGTCTGTTAATAAAATAATTGTGTGTTATTTTTAGACCTGTGGACAGCTCATTAAACTGAGTTTCTTTCCCCCTTTTTCTTCTTCAGGAAAACCACCTTTTTTCCGTGAAAAGATTAAAGAAGCTGTGATTCGAGATGAAGAAGATGTGAAGTTCAGCTGCTATGCTGTGGGAATTCCAACTCCAACCTACACATGGTTTAGGAATGATGGATTTCTTGTGGTAACTAGTCGGATTGAGGTACGTAAAGAGAGATCTTTTTTCTCTGAAAGCTGATAAGTTTACAAAAATATAGGAGATTTGGTTTTAGTGTAGCCAGGTTATGTATGTATATATATTATAACCATAAAACTTCAAGCCATAAACTGAAATACATCAACATGAAATAAAATACGCTGCATATTTTTAAAAAAGGGATTCTAGGGTAAAAGCTACAATGTGGGATTATAAAATGTTTCCTAGGTTTTGGAGGTGATTGCAGAATAGGACCCACATAATGTTGGGGATACACTGTCTATTAGTCTTAATCTCCATTCACCAGTTTCACATAATAAATAAAGAATAGCAGTAGATATAGAATTAGAAATAGAAATGGAAATTATGAGAGTGAGATATGGGTGCTCAAGCCCACAACGTCTCACATCTATATCACCTTTCAGTGCCTGCAGACAATTGTGGGATGGTAACTCCAAAGTAAAAAATTAAACTAAAAAATAAAGAAATAAGGTACTACCATTTGGGCATAAGTAAGATATAAACTTACCTCTTGATGTTAGCATTACAGCCCCAATATGGTGGAAAGGCACTAATTAACAGCACAGCAAATGAACTATACCAGTATGAAGTGTCCCATCCAGCTGTTCAAACTAGTTTTGCTCCCAGCCACCATCCATTCATCAAGTCTACTGTGATTATCATGTTCTAAACAAGCCTTTATATGCAGCAATGTGTACATCCACATAAAGAAGTGCCAAATTGTTATGTGACCTTATTCTTAACTAAAAGTAGTTATTACAAGTTTTAAGTAAAATTTCTCCAATTTTTATTTATTTAATACATTTTTGTATCTGCTACAGAATAATTTAATAATTTTATTTAAAGATTTATTATTAAATCCATTAACTATTAATTTTTGCATCAGTATTTCAACAAATATAAATTGAATTTTTTGCAGAATTTACCAGTTCATAACATAAAGAGATTAATGTTTGATAAATATTTGATTTAGTTGTTTTTTAAAGGTCATAGTGAATGTTCTCATGTGTTTGGTATTATTATTTTTCTAAATTTCTACTTGCTCTTCATCATTTCTAGTCCAAAGTGGATCTTGATGGTCGATGTGAACTTCATTTAAAGCCAGTCAAAAGTTATGATGCTGGAGTGTACAAATGTATTGCTCAAAACAAACATGGTGCTGCCATCTGCCGGGCTAGGCTAAAATTAGGAGGTGAGTATTAACTACTTTGTTTTGAATTTTTCGAAAAGCTACACAAGCTAGTCATCCTTAATTTAGCAGTGCAAGACTAGAGAGAAGGCAGCTAGTTATCATCACCTACTGCCGACTCTAGGGTTACTCTTTTACCAAGGAATAGTGGGATTGACTGTCACATTATAATGCTTCCACTGCTGAAAGAGTGAACATGTTTGATATGATGTAGATTTAACCTTGGATTACAAGTTGAGTGCCTTAACCACCTGGCCATGCTGGGTCAAGGGTATTAACAAAAAAAAAACACATTATATTAATTAAAAAATAATTATTTTGGTTTTTACTAATACCAGAAACATCTACTGATAAAACATTGACTGGTTTAGAATTAAGTGTGTAAAGAAAGTTTATGTAAAACAGATCAACAGTAAATTTCTTGTGACCAAGGCTTAGTAATAATAGTAATCGTTTTCAAATGTTTTTCATGATTTAGAAACTCCAGGGAAACCTGACTGTCCACACCCAGAAAAATGTTCTGATACAGAAGTGACACTCAGTTGGCATCCACCTAAATATGATGGCAACTCTCAAATATTATGTTATTGTTTGGAGTATAAAAGAGCAGGTTAGTTCTATTTCTCTGTTTTTCGAGTTCTAACTCAGCTGATATTTAATATTTACTTTTTTCATAACCAATTAATTTTACAGTTTTATTGAAATAACATAAATTAAATAATTATTGATGCAATTGGAATAAATTGATGTAAGACTTCCTGCTAAGGTACAGTTTGGAGAGAAATCACAGTTGTTGATCATGTGAACAAATATCACTTACATTTAGTCTGCTCTTAACCTTTTTATGCCCAATACAGTTGAAAAGGATTTGTGTTTTTGAGTTTATTACCGAAAAATTGTACAAGAACAAACTGTTAAATTGGACCAGTTTTTTTTAAATTAAAAGGTTTATTTTTATCTTTATTTAAAACTTCACTAAAGTAACAAGTTCTTCAAAGTGTTCATGAAATATAGCTTAAGTAAATACTCAATGAGATAGAGCTTGTTTTACAAAGTTTCAGGGAAAGGAAACAATAAATTTATATTTAGTGCTGGAATTTTTATTGTGAACCATAACATGGCAACACTTTAAAGAGTAAAGATTCTGTTTAAACAACATTAGAAATTTTTACTCTTGACTAATAAGTCTGTATACACATAAAGATGTACTAAAAATATGTCAGATTTACAAGGAAAAACAAAATAACTCAAAACAGCCCACTTGTAATTGTTATTTTTGTTATTCTTCTTCTCTGGTCAGCCTACAACAAAAGTGGCTTGGTAATTTTACACAAGCTAAAAAGACATTATAATTCTAGTGTAAATGATATTATTGTAACTCTTTGAAGTTAGCTCTCTTGAAATCCATATGGTGTTTCTTTAAAAAGCTTAACTATAGAACGAAACAGGAATTACCAGCAATTAACAAATGAATAGCAGATGACTGTAACATGTAGATACTCAATGCTTTGTACACTATACAGTTGGTGTATTTAGAGAGTCAACTTCTATATTATTTATGAAGAGAAAGAGTAAAATCAATCAATACAATAATATTAAATTCTATTGCACACATTTTTAAAATAATTAATTTAAAAAACACAAAGGTTTATTTAAAGCAATGTTTTATTTTAAAAGACAGTTTTTCTACGAGTAAAATTTTGTGTGTGTTTAATGGGGGAATGTATCTTAATCTAGACATTTGCCCATTGTTATGCACTATATACAAAACATGTAGTTGCATAGAAACTCTAAATGCTTACTATATTCTCAAATAAGACTTTATGACAATCTCCAGTGAGAGTTTAATGTTTTATGGATCAAACTTGTGTGATCAAATAAGTCAATAGCTACAGTAAATCATCATGAACTCTATCAGTCAGTTATTAGTATATTTATTATCATTACAATGTACAAAGTTAGATACTGTATTGAGTAATCTTTTTTCACAGTTGAATGTAAAAAGCTAAAAAAAGATGAATAAATAAATTAAGAATTTAAAAACCTGCAAATAGGGATCATAAAAAATAAGAAATAAGACTGGAGATAGTGTAGACATTACTTACTGAAACTACAAACTTTGCCAAATGCAGGGCATGTTACAGGTAACAGGTTTTAAATTCCCAGTTCTTTTACTCATTTTTGAAATATATTTTTCCCATTTGCCAAGGACAAAATTACTGCATGATTTACCATTTCACGTACTTTTACTTCAGATTATTTTTATAAATTATGCAGCTGCTAGATTTGTGGCATGATATAGCATGGTATGAAAGTGATAGCAATATACCTGTTTGTCTCTTAAGAAACACTTCTACATGCATTAATTTCTTACACGGCAGATCTGTCAAGTATAGTTTCAGTCTAAATCATTTTGTTTTTAGATGAGGTATTGTGCATTATTTTCATTGTATGCAAAATATTTTAAAATATTATTAAATCAAGAATAGACAATGAGGACAAACTTCACTGTGATTAAAACAACTGTGAAGTGTAAAAACTCAGTGACAAAACTTTCATTATACAGGGTGTTTGGAAAGTTACTGTGCAATTATATATTTATTAACATACAAAACTGCACAGTGACTTTCTAAACATCATGTATATCAGATGCAATTGTAGGATTGTACATCAAGATGAAAGTTATAATGACATAGAATAACTCATTAGAATAACTGAAGTTTAAAAATGTGCAAATAGTTTTTATCAACTAGCAACTGGAATTGTGGGATATACAATTAGTGATTGCCAATGGCTGAAAACTACTGCATTGGTCTAATTATAGTGCAGTCTGAAATGTCAGGCAACCCTCATTTTAAGAAACCATGGGAAGGGGAAAAAATGAGTGTCATAATGTTCCTTTTCTGGTCAACAAAACCAGTACTATAATTGAACAGCTTTTGGTGGATCAATTATAAGAATGACCTTGAGCAAACATCCGGTGCACATGCATAGAGGAATATGCTAGGCTAGAATGGTTGGCCATGATTATAAGTTTACTATGAATTTTTCAGCCTTAATATTATTATAAAAACATCAATAATAAAATCAGTATAGTGATTTTTTTCAGTTTTACTAAACTAGATTGCTGCTGGTTAGTTGTCAAATGAATTTAGATGTGTCTTTTTATCCAAATATTGAAAAGTTCATTGTACAAAATGTGTTTTTATGAGGTATAATATACATATAGAAAATAAACTGTGCAGTGTTTCAAAAAAATTTAGTCAATTTTTTCTTTAATTTGCCCACCTTGTGTAGTAGATCCATTAATTTAGATAGGAAAGAATCATTTTAAAATGATTTGGATGAATGTTTAGAGAATCTCTCATGAGAAGATGTGATTTTTATCTGACCAAGTAAAGATTTTGAATGCTAAACTAAAGATTATTCATTGTAGCTCTTAAATGAAAATGAAAAAACAAAAAACAAATTATTTTGTTTCTTTTTGATATAGAAAAGAAGTGAGTCAATTAATTACTTAATCTTAGCACAGGGTAAAGGACCCAAGCTGATTTTTAAACACGTTGGTAAAGAAAAGAAGTGATTCAGTTATGATAATTTAATCCTGTTATTAATAATGGGGTCCAAAAACCCATCCTTTTTTTTAAATGCATTTTTCTAAATTTTGGACTAAATTACATGTGGATCCACAACTTTGTTGGTCATAGATTATAGGGTTATAATGAGCTATACAAAAATTTTGTTTGTTTTTTTAATTTTGTGCAAAGCTAGTTGAGGGCTATCTGCACTAGCTATCCCTAATTTAACAGTGTAAGATTAGAGGAAAGGCAGCTAGTCATCACCACCCACTGCCAACTCTTGGGTTACTCTGTTATCAGTGAATAGTGGGATTGACTGTCACATTATAACACCCCTACAGCTGAAAAGCAAGCATATTTTTTGTGGGTAGGATTTGAATCTGTGACCCTCAAATTACAAGTTGAATGCCTTAACCTCCTCGTCATGCTGAGCCTATACAAAAAGATTTATACTAACTGTTGCAATGAGTAAAAACATAGAATTAATTATTCAATGTAATGCAAAATGTGTGTATCTCCACAAGTGGTGAATAGTACAGAAACAATTTGGTAAATTGAGTGTTAGGAAATAAGCACTTTATTGTTGCTGTGAGGAGATAGTGAATTGATGTTTAAAGTAGACAGTGTCATCAGTTGTTTGTCATAGTGGTGAATGTTTTCTATATTTGTATTTTAAACTTTATAATTTTTGTGTGTGTGTACTGTGTGCATATATTTAAATGAACATGCCAGTTTTTGGTTGAAATGTCAATTTTACACATTTTATTTTTTAATTGTTAGTTGACTTACAATTCTGTCATCATTTTAAATTGTAAAGTTAGTCACATATTAAGTAAGTAATTAAAATTTTCTTGATCTTCAGTCTTGTTTGTAACAACAACTTCATAACTTATTTTCCATTGTCTTATTTTAAGTCTTCATTGTTACAGTTGTATTTTTATTTTCTAGATGAAACAACATGGACAAAAACGTCTTCTAATATCACTCATGAATTTTTCATGGTACGTAATTTGACACCATCCACTACTTACCACTTCCGTGTATCAGCCAGGAACAAGTTTGCCTGGAGTGAGGCCAGTAAACCTTCTGAGCCTTGCAGTACCCTGGCAGCTGGTAAGAATAAATATTTGAATTATTCTCATTATAGTTATCTCCTAATATTATCTTTATATAAACATCTGTGGACAAATGGTACTTGTCTAGTTTTATCTTGTAACTGTTTAGTTACTGAAAGTATGGTAGAAAAAGTGTTAAAAAATAGTTATATACTGTTGGCCATATATATTCCGAAACATAAATATAACTGGTGTGAATACTTGCACTACTCCACTTAGCATGGAAGAATTTCAAAACAGTTCAACTTCTGATATTACTATAGGTGCTGAGAAAATAAGGATTACTAGAGCTCAGAAACACTGGCAGGAGTTGTCTTTGAAAGATCAAGACCTGATTATAGATGATTCATTAACATGCAGGTTGGACTATTCTGTTGAAGAAAATCCTATTCCTATGGAGGTTAAAGATCCTACTCAATTTTACAACTTTGAGTCAGAAATAGCAAGGTTTGTTGTCCAATTACAAAACATTTTCACCTAATTTTTATAAGCTCTTTATAAATATTCACAATACAATATCAATATTGTGTTGCTGGAGTAAACAGTATATCCTTTTTATATATGTAGTTAAAGACCCATCAGTGGTGCAACTCTATGTCTGAGTACATGTAATGTTACAGATTGTGTTTTGATACTCATGGTGAGAATATCACAGTTAGTCTTATGTTTAGTTTTGTGTATGACAACAAACAAACATATATCTGGTTTAGGTTGTTTAGAAAGAAACATTGAAAATCTTTTTGAAAGGGTTATTTAAATTACTAGCAATTAAACAACAGTCGGAGAACCAGTTATGAAGTGTGCTTTTAAAAGTGAGATAGTTGGGACTTACTTTTCTTTTACAGTAGACACTTGATATTAGTCTGTAGAATGGTTATTGTAATAACATATGAATTATAAATCGCAGGTAATAGTAAAAAAGTATAACAAGAGTATGTCTTCTGTTACATTTTTTTCTTCCCAGGGGACAATTTTCTGTCATTGTGAAAATGAGTACAAAAGATGTCGATCAAACGTTTGCTGGAAAAGTCATTCATACTACAAATCAAAATGAAACTGAAGTGTGTAGGGAGTACGACATCCTCAAAACCTTAAAGCATGAAAAAATTGCATCTTTAATTTCAGCAGTATCTCATAACGATCTGACAATTTTACTGTTTGAGAAGTTGTCTGGTATTGACGTCCTTTCATACCTAAGTATGAGACATCAGTATAATGAAGAAACTGTAATGAAAATAATTCAGCAGGTAATATATGTTTTTATATGTGAATGAATACTAATGAATAAAAGTACATTGTAATATGAATACAATGAAAACTTTTGAATGTGTGCTATATTCTTTGTACGTCTCTGTTTTAATTAGTCTAGAGAATTGTGTCAACAACTTTTTTTTTCATTTTTAATATCTCTTTAATGTAATGAAAACTATTTCTTGATGCTCGAACTGTAACCTCCTTGTTATATCATACTGTTGTCATGCTTATTCTAGTTGTTGAAACAGAAACTGCATTGCTTTCAGAGTTGGTTTCAACTTAGGAATGAAGATAGTCACTTTTAACTTACGTTTGTTTTTAAACTTCCTTCTTCTTTATTTGGTCTGGTGGTTAGGACTTTTGACTATCAATCTGAGAGTCCTGGGCTTGAATCCAAACATATTTTGCCCTTTCAGCTGTGTAACCATTGTAATGTTATAGTCAATCCCACTATTTGTTGGTAAAGGAGTAGCTCAAGAGTTGGTGGTGGGAGATGATGATTAGCTGCCTTCCATTTGGTCTTTCACTGCTAAATTAGGATTAGGGATGGCTAGTACAGATAACTCTCATGTTGCGTTGCATAAAATTCAATGCACATCAGAACCAAACCCAGTTAGAATTCAGTAACAGTCAGTGTTGTTAAAACACTTTCAGTATAATCTTCTAATATTTAAAAAAACAATATTACCTTTTAAAATAATGTATAAGGTAGTGATATTCTATTTTTATGTTAGTTTCACTAACAGTATTGATTAAAATGCTCAGTATATATATGAAAATAATATATAATCACTATTTCAATATAATTATTTAAGACTAACTCAGATCTTTTTAATTTGTCCATATTTCATGAGATGGTATTGGAGTTACAGACAAAAATATTGTCAACAGTACATTTTATTCATAATGAGTTTTTCTTTTGTGTTATTGCATGTTTTTTGTTAGAAGACTATATTACATTTGATCATAAATTGCTGATAATTTTTAAGTTTTTCAATTTAAAAATCTTAGTGTTCAATTCTTTCATGAGAAAAGTTTAACTATAGATTAATAAGAATCAAGAGGAGAAAATATTATGTCAGACTTTCTTGTCATAACATTATAACTCATACCATGAAGTAATGGAACATGTATATAATATGTAAAGAGATCTCAAAACTGTTCATATGAAAAACAAAATACATTTTTAAAAGCAACAGAAAAGATGAAGCCTTGCACTAAAATAGTTTATTTAATGTCATATGACTGGTGAATAAACAGAAAAATGTAAATAATGTTATCAAGGTAAGAAAAAAAATTTGTTTAAAGCTTTAAACTATGAATGTTTTCCAAATGTACTAGTTTACCTTCAATAAACATTTATTATTTTATTTTAAAATAAGAAGTTTTTAAGTTGTTATGTTTCATTCACAAAATTTTATGGTAAGCAGTAAATACTAGTTTTAGTCAGATATATTGGATTTTGGATATTGAGCCTGTGAGATATGATCACATTATGATATTTTTAGATTTGAATAGTAGATTTAAACTAAAAAACTTGACACTTATTGACACTTCAATGAGAATGTAATGAAAAACCTAACATGGCACAAGAACATTACAAATCAAAGATTCTTTCTTAGTTAAAAACAATTCTAACTATGGGGCACTTAGCACAGCACGTACCTCTGCTGTGCAGCATTGACAATATTTCGCCCTCATAAATAACGAAAAATGTGTCTATACACGTTAGTTCTGAGCAACATGTGTGAAAAACTGGTCTTATGTTAACAAAGAGCGATCTTTCTTATTTTTCTGACCATTCCTAACTTTCCTAAAACTAATCACTTTTAAGTTGGTTTATAGCCAAAATGTATATCAATTTTCCTTCAAATTCATTCAGCCATTTTTGAGAAATTCCATTGATAAACACACACAGAGGCAAAACATAACCTCAGTCACTTTTGATGGCAGTGGTAAATATTTAGGTTTGTCTCTTAATATTTGAAAAAGTAACCATTAATTGAGAACATATTTTAGTTTATGTTTTACAGCTTCAAGTTGAAGCATGGTTTTTTACCTCCATCTTTTGATAAAGGTACTGGATGCCCTGGGCTATCTTCACTTTCGTGGTATATGTTACTTGGAGCTTCAGCCAGACAATGTGGTGATGGTTGACCAGCGATGTCCAGTTGTGAAACTAGTTGATTTTGGGGCAGCTCAGTACATACCAGAAGAAGGAGCCAAGATAGATATTAAGGGAAGACTGGAATATATGGGTAAGTAGGTTTAAATATGGTAAAAATCAAAATTTACAAACATTTCTTAAACTTAAATTTTTTTCATAAGTGTGTGTGTTGTGAAAACTTATTAAAGTTTTCAAATGTTATATCTAACCTGTATTTTTAGTTTCTTTCAGCATATGTACTATGGTCAGTAGTAAGATATGTAGTTTCTATTTTTTTACTTCAGAAACTCTTTTTTTCTTCTCAGCTCCCGAAATAGTTACAAAAAAGGAAGTAAATTCAGCCTCAGATGTCTGGGGAGTTGGTGTACTCACATATATTTTGTAAGTTTTGCAAGTAATATAAATATCTTCATGTTTTAGAACTAAAATAGTATGTTAAATAATTAGTTTTCATATTTTTTTACATATAACTGGTGAAAATGGTTTCAGAATTTATTAAAAGTTAGTCCTGAATGGTTTTGAGTTACTTTTCTTTAAAAATTAATTTTTTATAAAGTAATTATAAAATACATTTATATTTGTTATTGTAATGTTTGAGTTATGTTTTATAGTATAAAATTTTTATTTATGTCATGCTTTAATTGATGCAAGAACAATTATGTTCCTTTAGTAGTAACACAAAATTTGGATGTGTTGCACTTTAATCTTTTAAGTAGTGCTTCCAATTTTTCCAGTGAAAAGAAAATAATTTTATCGTATTAGACTTTAAGGAATAACTTGTTGTTTTTGGTGTATTTATCCTTGAAAATGCTGATGCATGAAAAATGTTATTCTATTTGTAGATTTTTATCATTTTAAAATTTCTTTAAATTTCACTTCTTGGAGTTATTTATGTTGATGAGAAAGTGTACTGTGGTAACATGGAGTTATTTATGTATGTTGATGAGAAAGTGTACTGTGGTAACATGGAGTTATTTATGTATGTTGATGAGAAAGTGTACTGTGGTAACATGGAGTTATGTATGTTGATGAGAAAGTGTACTGTGGTAACATGGAGTTATGTATGTTGATGAGAAAGTGTACTGTGGTAACATGGAGTTATGTATGTTGATGAGAAAGTGTACTGTGGTAACATGGAGTTATGTATGTTGATGAGAAAGTGTACTGTGGTAACATGGAGTTATGTATGTTGATGAGAAAGTGTATTGTGGTAACATGGAGTTCTTTATGTTGATGAGAAAGTGTACTGTGGTAACATGGAGTTATTTATGTTGATGAGAAAGTGTACTGTGGTAACATGGAGTTATGTATGTTGATGACATTATTAGATACTTAATCTTAGAGCACTGCTTACTGCACCAAATTTATAGTAAAATCAAATGCTGGACTATAGTTATAACTGCTTATGAAAAAAATGTAAGTAAAAGTGTAGGCTGTTTTCCCAAATATCTGTGTTAACTGCAAAATGTATCAAAAATTAGATCTTTATTAGAGTGTAGTAACAGTTTTTCTTCATGTTTTACAAAGTGAACAGATCCATTAACTTCCTCTTATTATTCTGGTAAATTACTGCTTGAAGTTTCAGACCTTTACACATAGAAATAGTGGTGTGTGGTGAAAAGTTAAGGAAATGTTCAAACATTTGTTGATAAGTTATAATTTGGTCCAGTTATTTTGCATTCTACCATTTTGAATTTTCAGTGAAATCCTAGAAATACTTAAATAACAATAAATAATTAGAAGAAAAACATCTGTCTATTAAAATGTCTGCAAACAACGTGGTTAATTCTCTTGCTCATAAGTTATGCTTTCAGACTAGAGATTGGTAGTTGTAGTCATTGTTTATGTTTATGTGTTCTTTCTTACCTGCTTACAAGTTAATTTCTTGCTGAAATTTCATAGTGTTAGCCTTATTAACACAAATATATAGTTTCTTAAGTATACTTGTATAGGTCTCCTGTTTGTTATTGGTAAAGCCAGTGTAATTCTAACTCTTGTAGTAGTAATATTATTACAGTTTGCCATTATTTAATTGTGATAGTAACTTCAATAAGTTACAAGTTGTTCAGGCCAAGCCAGTTGCAGTACTGTAAGTTTTGAAATATACCCTTCTTATAGTTCTGAGGCAAAGTTTTTGAGATTAATATTTACAACTTATATATGTAGCTAACTGTAAGAAGTTAAGAATGCTCTGATGGAACAAATGGAATATTTTCTAGCTGTCTAACCTGTCACCATCTAAAGTTTGGTATATTAAATATATAGTTTATTTAAAGCTCACCTATAGTTCTATTTTATGGGTTTTTAAAAGTTTTTTATATCGTTTTTCATATTGTGTCCTTTTCTGTGTTCTTAGGTTGAGTGGAGTGTCTCCATTCTTGGGTGAGACAGAACAAGAAACTGCAGACAATATTACTTGTGTATGCTACAGGTTTGACCATCTGTACAGTGAAGCTACACAGGAAGCAACTCATTTTCTCATGCATATATTCAAACGTACTCCTCAGTAAGCTCACTTGTATTTTTAGATTATTACCAGTTTTTGCATTTTATTTAAGATTAAGTTGTTTTTTTTATATACATAAATGGATTAATTGAATAAAACTCGGTGTATGAGGAATTAGAAGGAATGTCATAATTGTCATTCCCATATTTTAGTGAAAAGATATTTTAACAAAGTGATTTAAGTATTTACAGATACAAGGATTCCTGATTGTGTTTATAATTTAATTAATATATAAGTCTAGAATTCAGTTAAGGAATGTGTCATACAAAAAACATGCTGTAAGTATTTCATATACGATCATCACTGTGGTGTGGGATGAAGATGCAGATTTTATAATAAAATAATTAAAGTGCAAGGAGCTGCTGAAAGCAGTATAATCTAGTGGGGTTCAGCAAATTAATAATGTAATTTACAGTTACTATATAAGCCAAATATGTAAAAATGTGGAGTGCTACAACATCTCTGGTTTCAATAAAAGGTGAAAGACAAAACAAGTAAAACATAGTTTTCTTTTCTGTGTGATTTAAGACTTGTTTAGCCTTTTTTACACTGAGAGATGTCGATTTATTATAGTACTGATGAGGACAAGTCCATCTGTTGAAATTCCTCAGATTTTATAAGGTTTACTTAAATGTCACCACCATTTTTTGTGTTGTGTGTCTTTATTATTGTACATGTTTGGTAATCCTATTTTTACACCTCCTATGAGCAGGACTGAACTTGGAACACATCAAGTATCACTTTATCAGTCTAACTAGCAGGTTTATTTAATAGTTAATGCTAGTAAAGCACTTCTTAGTAATTATGGTTTATTGTTGTGCTTATTTTCTTTGACTGAACTTGACTGTTTGATGTCATGAATATGACCTTTAAAATGTCTAAAGCTGAAAACATTATACAAACAATGACAGAAAAAATGAATGAAAATTATGATGATAAACAAGTGAAAAATTAGCAAAGATGTATCACAGCAGCAGTTAAGTGGTCTAAGTTATTGTGTAGGAGCACTTCACATAGTATTAGTGTAATACAAGTTGGTCTAAGCTATTGTTTACGAACACTTGACACACCATCAGTGTAATACAAGTTGATCTAAGCTATTGTTTATGAACACTTCACATAGTATCAGTGTAATACAAGTTGGTCTAAGCTATTATGTACAAACATTTCACATAATATCAATGTAATACAAGTTGGTCTAAGCTGTTGTGTATGAACACTTCACATTGTATCAGTGTTATGCAAGTTGGTCTAAGCTGCTGTGTATGAACACTTCACATAGTATCAGTGTAATACAAGCTGGTCTAAGCTGTTGTGTATGAACACTTCACATAATATCAGTGTAACACAAGTTTGTCTAAGCTATTGTGTACAAACACTTCAGATAGTATCAGTGTAATACAAGTTGGTCTATGCTATTGCGTACAAGTATTTCACAAATGATCATAATTTTACAATCATTTGTTTGCTACAGGAAACGACTCACAGTAGAGGAGTGCCTTGAAAATAAATGGTTGCTACCTACTGAATTTATGATTAAGAAAAGAGAACAAGCTGTCTTTCTGTCCCATTGGCTCACCAAATTCTCGGAGAAATTCCATTCTGAGAAGCAGTCTGCTACACCTCAGAGGTTGTTGAACATTAGTGGAAAATATCTTCCAAGGTAGTAAAATATTTATGTATATAAAGATAAATGTGTTTTTTTGTTTTTTTTTCAATCTCAATTAAAATTTGTTTGTAAACACTATGAACTATGGGGAATGTCCCATGGGAGTGAAAATTGAAATTGATACGGTAGACTGGAAGTAATTAACCAACATGCTTTACAGAATAGAAATAGGGTTAAGTTCAATTTTGACTTCCTTGGGACATTTTCCATAGTTCATAGTATTTATGAAAGTTGCTGGATTGTTTCTCAAACAGCCATGGTTTTCTCATGGTCAAAGAGGTATAGGGTGTTCAAGGGTGAAGTCACCTCAAAGTCTTTGTCTGTTGGTAGATGGAAAGCAGACTTCAAATGTTGCTTATGAAGAAGCTTTGTTATAATTTTAAAATTCTAAAGTAAAGTTCACGTTATTACTTATGAATATATGATTCCTTTAATTGAGTTTAAACATTCCTTATCATTTGATGGGTATTTCAGTTTATATTATGCATGGGATAAGAACTTACAAACATTTTTATTTGCTGCTTTTTGGTGATTATTAATCACTTTATATCATCAATGAGGTTAGGAATCCTTATTAACCATAACTGTAACCAGAAAACAGAAGTTCTCAGTATTCATAGTCATCAGTGTCCTAATCTATTCTTTAATAACATTGACCACTGGATACCTGTACATAGAGTTTATTATAGGATAAATTCTGTATTATAGAATGATGAAAATTATATTTTGTCTGTCTATATAAAGAACTTTACAAGTTATAAAGAATACAGTTCAAGAAATATTATGACCATTAATTTTTAACAAAACTATCTCATATGTTACTTTATATTTATAATGTAAAGAAAGTTCTGTTATACCCAAATAAAGTAATATTTAAATAAGAAGAGAAAGTCTGGTAAGAGATTAATATTATTTTCATAAATGTGTTATTAATACAAGGTAATTTATTCTACGTGTTACTATATTAAAGAGAATGTAAAATATTATTTGGATATTCTTCATGGCTGCTTATTACTGGGAAACTAATGGAACAATTTGCTACCATATCCAACACCTACCATTTGGGTTTTTCTGGGAGGGACAGAGAATAGTTGGTATTCTACTCTGCCCCCCCCCTCCTTCCTCTTTTCACTGTGTCATTTTCTAGATGCCTGTTTATTTTCCATATGCATTGAATGGGGTTGAATTATTTTGTCTTGGTGTCTCACATAAGTTTAATCTTTGATTAGAAGTTCAAAGGAAAAAAATATAATTCCTTTTTCCTTATTATATAATTTTTCTATGAATGATTTGTTTGTTTTTGTGTACAGTAATAAAGTTTTTTGTAATAAAAATGCTATTCACATTGGATGTTAAGAATTCTCTGCAGTTTAATGCTGCTTAATTTTCTGTTTAAAACATCTAAAAGAAGTTTACCTTAAACTATGATGTCGCTGAATGTAACAAGTATTTCACCCGTAACATGCAAGTTGAAAATGGAAGGATACTTTGGCAAATAAATAGATACACACTTGCAACTGAAATTTATCATGAAGAATTAAAAGTTTTTGGATTTTTTTTGAAATTGTAATTATGTCTAAACTCACCTGGCTGTATAAATCAAAGAACTTTATTTTATAGGTCTTTGTTCCCAGAGACTGGCATATATGAAGAACTGTAATCTCTGTACTCAGTGCTAATCAGGTAAATGTGACTATATAACTTAATGTAGTAAACCATTATCTTAAGTTTATTTTTTTTTTCGTATCTAAACTTTAGCAGGTTAGTGCTACCTCTGATAATTACAATATTTCACTGTGCTTGTTTGGGTTAATACCAATTCATAAAGAAAATACATTTAGTGTTGCAACACTAATTTGTTAGAAATTTATTTGCTGGTAATATGGTAGTATAACTCAGTTCCAGTTGAAAAATCATAGCAGTTCTAGAGCAGTGTAACATAACTGTGGTAGAAAGCGCTTAAATGGCTTATGTTGGTGTAACACAGTTCTGGGGTACATTTACGAAGTATTTTATTCATATTTGTTTATGAGTTGCTAGGTTCTCAATGTCTGGTATTTATTGTTTTAATACCTTATTTATCTAAGTTATGCTTTTTGAACACCACATACAAGTTTGTTTGGCCCGGCATGAACAGGTGGGTTAAGGTGTGCGACTCGTAATCCAAGGGTTGTGGGTTCGCATCCCCATTGCACCAAACATGCTCATCTTTTCAACCATGGGGGCATTATAATGTGATGGTCAATCCCACTATTCATTGATAAAAGAGTAGCTCAAGAGTTGGCAGTGGATCGTGATGACTAGTCTTCCCTCTAGTCTTACACTGCTAAATTAGGGACGGCTAGCACAGATAACCCTCAAGTAGCTTTGCGTGAAATTCAAAAACAGACATACAAGTTTGTGTTTTTTGGGTTTTTTCGGTATGAAAAAGTAAGTGATATGCATGTTTTCTAATATATTATGACTACAGTATATTCTGATGAAGTTGTTAAATTGTTTTTCTTGTCTCTAAAAACATATTTTAGTGTTAGTGGCTGTACAAATACACTTGATATTATAGACACTGTTCCTTTCTTTACAGTTTCTGAGATACTAAGCTTGATATCTGCTTGTACAGGGTGTTCATAAAGTCACTGTGCACTTATATATTTATTAACAGACATGTTTTAATATAAAATATAGAAGGTAAATATGAATGACAGTTATAAACAATGTTGAAAGTGACCCACTTTGGCATCAATACAGGCCTGGATCCTTCTTATTTTGTTTTTAAACACTGCTATCAGTTGCTGGCTTAAAATAGACTGAATAACATTTGATTACAAAACTGCACAGTGACTTCCCGAACACCCTGTAGCACAGATAAATACATTTCTTGAGGATAATATGTTCATATTTTCTATATACTTTTGGCTACTCTTAAGTATAGTGTTGTCTTGAGTCACCAACATCTGTACTGCCTGGTAGTCACAAAATATGTTACTGAAAGCTGGTCTTTTATTGGCACCAGTTACACGGTGTTTCTTAGCTGTCTTAATGTGCATTACAGGTTGATTGATATACAATTTTGAGACCCAAAATATGCTTTTGAAGATTCATGATTATGTAATACAGGAGAATAAATAATTGATGGTTGAGAAAAAGACAGTTTTGATATTTAATATATATTTGTTTGTGATTAGATACTGATTTTCTCATTGTTCCTTATTTTTTTTCAGGTTTTTTTGTGCAGAACCAACAGTGATCTGTGTATTTTTGCCTTTGTTTAAAAAACTGTTCTAATTTGGCATGATGTAAGTTCTAGCTTTTAGAAATAACCATGCAAATTATGGGCAAATAATATTAGAATTTTTGTTGTAACATTGTTTCTGTAACATGTTAAATATATTTAATATTTTGTTTCTATTCAGTTCCATCAACAGGAAATTATTCTCCACTGTAATATTTCTTTATCAAGGCAGCTGTAAAGTATTGATGGGAAAATAATTTGGAGTTGAAACGTTTGATAATTGTTGAACTTAGTATTTCTAAATTATGTTTTATTCTTCAAGTTTCCTTTTATTCACTGGTTTCTTTTGTGTACTTGCATTCTAACAAAATAAATTATTGTGATGAAGAGTGGGTTGTAACTAATGTTTTAATAAACATCCTCACACCTACTAAGTTTAAAACAACAATTGGCAATTGATACAAACAGGCTGTGTACACTTACCAGACTAAATCTAAAGTAAACAACAAACACAAACTGTCAGTCTTGTTATGTAAAATAAGTACATAATTTTGTTTGTCATAAGGATACCCTAACGGACAGAATACAGAAAGCAGTTTTTGAAAGTAGACTAAGCCTAACCAGATTTTTTTATATAGATAACGTTTGAACTACTATTGTGTTTGTTGTATCCCAGCTAGCACTGCCTGGTGGTTAAGGAGTTTGACTTGAAATCTGAGGGTCACGGGTTCGAATCTTTGTTCCCCCCAAACATTCTCACCCTTTCAGTTATGAGGGCAGTATAACATTATGATCAACCCCACTATTTGTTGGTAAAAGAGTAGCCCAAGAGTTGTAGGTGGGTGGTGATGATTATCTGCCTTCCCTCTAGTCTTTCACCTCTAAATTAGGGATGGCTAATGCAGATAGCCCTCATTGTGTAACAATAATGAAATTGATATAAATTAAAGCCAAAACGTTTACAATGAGAATTTTAAAAAATGTCCATTTCTTGTGATTATCATTACCATTAACTCATAATGAAAAATTTCTACAGTCATAGTTTTCAAAAGCGTTGAGGATTTTCTGTATATCAGACTATTTTATAAGTTTTTCTTTTAGGAATGTGTAAAGAATGAATCCTTTTTAAAAAAATAATAATTATATTAAAATCATGCTTACACAGAAAGACATTCACAACTTACCACTTGTTATTAAAACAAATATTGGCAATATTAATTTAACGTGATTTAATGTGTTTTTACACCTTATTACTATGAGAAATTTTGGGCTTTAATATGAATAGATGTAGCCATTAAGTAAAGACTATATTTTCTCTTAAACTACCCAAGGTAATAATTAAGACATATTTTTGTTTCAACTTTATCATTGAAAAAGTATTTGTGAGAGAGCCCTAATAAAACTTTCGAGAAAGATAGAAATGGTTTTGTTTTAACATTTTGACCGATTGTTGTACATTTAGGTGCCATTTTTAAATGCATTCAACACTGATATTTAATTTGATATCTTCAACTAGATACCAGAAGAAAAATTCATAGATACACTTTTGTTTGTGATTATTAAGTCATCAATAGATGGCACTGGTATACTACACAAAATTTCTTAGGGTAGAGGAAACGACACGAAAATTCTTGATTGTACTATTTTTGAAGTAAGCAAGAAATAAATGATACATAACTTTTTAAAGGTGATTCCAAATGCTTGGACTTCAACGTGTAACTTGTTTATGATAACATGTAAATAATAGACTATAAGTTGAAACCCAAGAAAAATTATCACTTTATTATCATTATTTACTAGCCTAGCCTCTACGAGAGTAATATTCTTCTGGGTCAATGATCCAAGTTCACTCGTTCGTCAAGAAAGTAACATTTTGAACAACTATGTAATAGTTTTATTTAATATTGTAAACTGCATACCGATAGACATTTGTTATTTACACCATTATATATTTATACGTTGGGTTCTGATAGTGAACATTTCACTCGCGAAAACATATATTTTTGCACCGTGATTTCTTCGAGTTCGCTATCGAAGTGCTGTAACAATCGAAACAGCCAACCATATATATGGTACATTTAGACAGAGATAGTTAGATGAGTGAATCTGTCAGTTCTTCTCCTACTACATATTACATTAATTTGTAAGTAAGTGATCAAATCAGTAGTGTGACAACAATGAAATTGATATAAATTAAAACCAAAACATTTACAATGAGAATTTTTTTAAAAAAAAGTCCATTTCTTGTCATTGTCATTACCGTTAACTCATGATGGAAAATTTATACAGTCATAGCTTTGAGGCTTTTCTATATATTAGACATGATCCAAACGCAATGGCGAACTAGATATCAACCACGGAAAATAAATAGAAGGTTAAGAATTGAGTGTTTAAACCCACGACATATATATTCTACTGTTTTTGTTATCTGAAAGACAGTTATGGGAAAATAGTAACTTTAAAGATAAGACGTAAAAATAGTCTTGTGGTAGAAATGAACCATTCTATTTTCTACAATTATAAGACCCACAACCTTTTCAGTAAGTATGTGTGTGTTTTTCTTATAGCAAAGCCACATCGGGTAATCTGCTGAGCCCACCTAGGGGAATCGAACCCCTGATTTTAGCGTTGTAACTCCGTATACTTACCGCTGTACTTGCTATGGGCTTTCAGTAAGTATCGCTTATTACAAAATGACGTTAAACTAGACAATACTCCTAATATTTATGTGTTAAAATAACCTTGTAGTAGAAATAAGCTGCCCTCTTTCTACTTTTGGAAAGCTCGGTGATCAGCAGTAAGTTCCGGTCCTTCTATGTTAAAATTCGTGGTTCGATTCTCCGCAATAGAGAACTCAATGAGGCTTTTCCCGAAAGAAACTATAACTCTTTTACGGAAAAAAAAACACACCATATTTGCATTGCAAAGACGAAAAAAATTTTTTTGATAAGGAATGTTTGCACTAGTTGTCCCGCACTTTGGAACTGACAGATTACTTGGAAAGGAGCTATTTAACAGCACCCACCATCGACTCTTGGGCTGCTCTAATAGAAAAGTTACTTTTATAACGCATTTGCTGTCATAAAGTCAGAATGAGTTTTTGCAGCAAGGGAGCGTGATGCATAGCAGCGTAGCTATAGGAACTATACGAAAGCTGTCGGTAACATTTGTTTCATAGCAAGGTAATTAACTATACAAGGTATAGTTTGGTCTTGCAGCTGAAGTTGTGTACGTGGAATTTACATGTAGAAAAAACAACAATATTTAATTACTGCTGGCTTCAATAAATTATGAAAAAGTAACACACAATAGTAATTAATACCTGATCACATTTATGTGATTAGATTTAATACATTATTTCATATAATTTTGATTTTATTACCAGAAAGTAGTTACTGTTATGGTAGCATTTCTTTTCTCCTAATTACACGTATGCATATGTACAAAGTTTCTAATACCTAACGAAATCCAACTAAACTTTCTAGGTGTGTTGAAAGTTGATTGAGTTTTTGAATTGAAGATTCTTTGGTTCTAAACGTTTTAATAATATATACATATCAGGATGCAGATAGTTACAATTTTTAAGGACTTTGTTTTTCTTAATTTCGCGCAAAGCTACACGAGTGCTATCTGCGCTAGCCGTCCCTAATTTAGGGAAAATTTCTTGACAAATTTTATGTGATAGAATTATATTAAATTCTGGATATATTTATAAAACAAGTACCCACTTGTAGAAAGTCTACTTAAATATAATGAAACAGTGCTCAAGAAGCTGTGACAACTAGCATCATACATAACCAGTGCTCAGTACTACATGTATTTAAGTGGTTAACTAGTTGTAAGTTGCATGTGTTGTTTGGTTTCTTTTGAATTTCACAAAAAGCTTTACGAGGACCACCTGCGTTAGCCATCCTTAATTTAACAGTGTAAGACTAGAGGGAAGGCAGCTAGTCATTGCCACTCACCGCCAATCCTTGGGCTACCCTTTTACCAATGAATAGTGGGATTGACCGTTACATTATAACGCTTCCACCGCTCAAAGGGCTAGCATGTTTGATATGACGGGAATTCTAACCTTGCGCCCTTCAATTAGTTGCAAAAGTTAGAAATGTTTTATAGATCTCATTATATAAGTGTGAAGTTTCGACATGAAATAAAAAGTTAGAAGATATTAAAATAAGTCAAAAAGCAGTAATTTCTTTTTTTGTTGTTGAAGATTTGAAACAGGTAGTGAGAAAAAGAAAAATAGGAAGAACATCGTGAAATACATTTCTAGCAGTGGATATTAACCTGAGCTTAGGTATGAACCACGTAACACATATATTCATCTTTTGTGAATAATATTTGATATTTTTAATGACTAATTGCTCTCCACAGCTAGAAAGTTACATTTGACCACCCACTTTCTTTATTTCAACTGGACAAGCAGCACTATCTTAATTTTAAAATGATCCATTATTTGTGTATGTTAGTTTTCATTTTCCAGAGATAAATGGCCTGATTACTGTAATATTTGGTGGTGTAATTTGAAACTGACCGAAGGTGTACGTGAACTATTTTGTTTCAGAATTTTTGCTCCAAATTTGGAGATAAAGAAAAAAGGCCACTGAAATAAGGCACATTTTTATATACTTTTTGCTTCCATCACCCAGAGTTGGCTGGTTCAATCACACAGGTCTGCGATGATTTTATTGTCTTGAAATTTTTACTTTAGACTACCGTTAATTCCTGTGTGCTGAATATGAAAATGTTATCCATTTATCTTCATCACGTAAATATTTCTTCACAAAACGCCATATGCATTTTTACATTTGAGGAATCAAATCAATATTGAAAACGGGTTACCTTTTGTTATGCTTAAAATATTAACAGTGACTGGCTTATAAATTTCTCCAGATCAATCGCGATCCGAGAGTCTGGACGATTCTTGGAGAATCCAAACATAATAATAAAAATGTTCACTGTCGTAAATGAGGTAATGATTTGTTCTGAGTAAGAATTATTTTTCTTCTTCCATATGTGTAAAAACTCCTTACGTGACAGAAAAAAAAAGAATATTATTTTAAAAATTTGCGTAGCTGGATTACAGAAAAATACGTTATTAAGACTAAAACAACATTTATGAAGTTTAAATTCACTGGCCACTGTTATCGCAATTCTTTGTACCATAACTTAAAACTGTGCGTGGGTTCTGAAATAGAGTACACTTCCACGTATTTATAGGCTTTTGTCTTTGAATTTAAATTCACGAATACTTAATTATCTTAATGAATCAATTACGATCTTCCATAAAGTAGGGTACGCAATGAGCCTCTAATGAAGTCATTAGGGATTTAATAACAAAATGAAGAAGGAAGGGGGACATTATCTCACATTCTCCTCCATAGAATTTTTGCTTCTTTAACGGCAGCCTCTGACTGGTTATTATAGTTTAAAAAAAAAGAAGACCAAGTTTCCTTTTTTTTATTTTAGCTTCCCAGCTTCTACATTTTTACAGGGTGTGTCCTTTCATATGACACGTTTTGATATCACGGATTTATTTCTGATCCCTTTCTTTACTTTTAAGTTGGCCACCTTTTGTACACGTAAAATGTTTTGACCAGAGGCAATAAAAAGGTAAGAACACTTAGCACACTACGAAACACTTGCTTTTAAAATACAACATCATTTCCTCTCTTTTTCTCGCTGAACTTATCTAACCATGTATCGTTATGTAAATATTTCTATTCCCACGGTAAAACATAGTTCTGTATGAAACTCCTCTGATGTAACAGCTTCCTCTCTCTTCTTCCCCGTGAAATGTAACAATAGCTGTGAACAAAGTACGTAACAAAATAATATAATTCCTTCGCAGAACCATCTAATCTGAAGACTGAACTACGAAGCTCCCGTGGGCTCTGAATCATGCCACTTCTCAACTTTCCCGCCTTTTTCTCATGATAACCTTGTTCACACAGATTTATCCGTCGCCACTCCCACTCCGATTCCCCTGTGTTACGCGTCTGTGTGACAATGTAAGATCATTTTTCATTCGAAGACGTTTTGTGAGAATGGCTAAATACCACCGGAATGCGTTCAATATTCCGGACCACTGTAAGAGCGGGATCTAGATGGCTAACGGCTTAGAAAATATTTGCTTTTAGAATTTGTATATTTTCGTATATAATTTGACTTTTTCTTTCTTGTGGGTGGAAGAAGGAGAAATTCCATCCATGCATGAGTTTCTAAACAGTGTTGGAACGCGACGGACTGGACCATTTTTCTTTCGGAGTCGGCTTAGGTGGACGGATTACACGAGTCAAACGTGTTTTGGTTACGTTTTCGTATTTTTTCAGATAAAAAAAAGAACTGCGCTGATCGTTAGTTATGATCTGTGACATTCAGTAAAATACATGATCTGTATTGTAGTCTGTCCGTCTTACATGATTCAAGCTTGTAATATGCCGTAAAGTACAAAATGTTTAGGTCGTGTTGCCGACTAAACCACACTTGCAACAATACACATGACGAAAGATGAAATAGCCATCTAAAACGAAAAGAAAACTAACATTCCCTTCGTCGCAGTTTTAATCTTTTCTTAATCCTTCTCTCTAACTTAGCTTTGCTGTTGCTTTATGTCTTCTTTGACTAATTTGTTGCATGTACGGCTTCTAACAACTTTCTGTTTGCATCATTTTACCTAAATGCTAGTCCCCCAGTGGCTCAGCGGTATGTCTGCGGACTTACACGCTAAAATCCGGGTTTCGATACCCGTGGTGGGCAGAGCACAGATAGTCCGTTGTGTAGCTTTGTGCTTAATTCAAAACAATACCTAAATGCTACTGAACTGATGCACCGATTCCGTCAAATCTCCTGTTTATTTACAGTCGTTTTGTTTGTTTCCTTCTCTCTGCCGCCAAGATGCAAATTTTAACATTACATTTTCATTTAAGAAACGTATTAAATCAACGTGGAATCCAGTAAAAAGATATTTGTACAAATATATCATCTATTTAAAATAGCTTGTTATTTAACAAGGCTAAAAACGACCAATAATCACAATTAGTTTTGAAAATGGGAGCCGAAGGAATTAAAATTCTTTTTTATATAGAAAATAACTTAACACATATTATTCAACGTCTAGAATAACTTGGTTAACGTACTCCCTGATTTAGAAAAGTGATATTTCTAATTTCATGCCATAGTAGTTTGGATATCCAGCTTTAAAACGTATAACAAAATTTGCAGAATTTTGCCCGTTAAGAAAATAACTTTGAATTTGGATCAATTTTATTTGTTTGTTTGTTTGTTTTGGAATTTCGCACAAAGCTACTCCAGGGCTATCTGTGCTAGCCGTCCCTAATTTAGCAGTGTAAGACGAGAGAAAAGACAGCTGGATGTCTCCACCCACTGCCAACTCTTGGCCTACTCTTTTTGCAATGAATAGTGGGATTGACCGTCACATTATACACCCCCACGGCTGGGAGGGCGAGCATGTTTAGCGCGAACCCGCGACCCTCGGATTACGAGTCAAGCACCTTACGCGCTCGGCCATGCCAGGCCGGATCAATTTTAACAGCACTGAAGTCATGCCATAAATATTTGACTCTTCACCTTTTGCTAATACAGTTCATTAGATTAATAGATCGTGAATTGAAATTCACGCTAAATAGAGAGCCTTTCCCCAAATTATATCACTTTAGCTCGCAAAATACAGGCACGATGTAAATTAGGACTATATTTTGTTCCCCATTTTATCGTTTTCTATTTACATGTATAAGGAATGGGCTAGGCATAGCCCAGTGCATGGTCTTATGCTATACTGTGAATCTGAGAGAGCATGGTTTGCGTCCCGTCAGTGGTGTTTCTAGGATGGTTTATTTGGGGAGCATAAGGGATAAGGAATAGTGTTTATTAGGGGAAGGGTCAGCAGGAAAATTAAAACGTTCATGCCACTGTGTGTGTTTTCTTATAATAAAGTCACATCGGGATATCTGCTGTGTCCACTGAAGGAAATCGAACACCATAGTCTTAACGTTGTAAATTAAAAGACTTACCGCTGTCCCAGCCGAGGACCTTTCATTTCAGTGATAGTAATAATACAGAGAAATTGAGAATATTAAACTATTAAATTCTATATGTGGCGGGAGAACTCGATCAGGGAGGGTCTGCTCTCATATAACCCTGGTGAACACGTTCGTCCCTTTGCTGCAAATTCGCGCTTGAAACTTTGAATGAATTATAAGAACGACTGAAAAATATCATTACACTGCAACCAAGAATAGAAAATGGGTGCTGTTGGCTAGCCTTCCTTTCTTTACTTCTATTACAAAATTTGGTGGCTGGCACAGGTAGCCTTCGCATGGCTGTATGGAAATATCTGAAAGAAACACACTGCTATGAATACTTTTCTTTTAATTTACAGTTGCTAAATACAACTTCAGTCTGGTAACGATCGCTGTTTTAAATTTAGATTTGCTTATTATATCCCGAAAGATTTTTATATGCTAATCTTAGCCTCGAATCACTCAAAACTACGAATTTCAAAACAAATTTTCTTAAATAATTACACAAATATAACAATATCACTTTCGCACAAGGCTAAATAAAGAGCTATTCGCGGATAATTGTCCCTAATTTTGAACGGATAACACCACCATCAACTCTTAGGTATACTCTCATGTAGTAGGAGTTTACCATCTCTCTTATAGCGGTGGAACATTGGTAAGTTCACGGACTTACAACGCTAGAATCCAGGGTTTGATTCCCCGCGGTAGGCATAAGAGATAGCCTATTGTGGATTTGCTCTAAAACAAGACAATTACACAAACTTATAGTGTATCTACTGATCTATAGTAAGAAGTGTTTTTTGGTAATATCTCGAACCCTTGAATTCACAGCCCAAGTCTATTAATATCTACACCACGTTCTGCTTGTCTAATTTTGATATTTATTAAATACTGGAACAATAAGCGGCCGAGTGTTTCACAGTATTATAGAAAGTTACAGAAAAAAATATTAATACTGACTGCAAATTAAATAAAGTAAAATCGACGAACAGTTGACTGTTGTTTTTGTTTACATACATAACAAAGTAGCCCGGCATGGCCAGGTGGTTAAGGCACTCGACTCGTAATTCGAGGGTTACGGGTTCAAATCCCCATCACATCAAACATGCTCGCACTTTCAGCCGCGGGGGCGTTCTAAAGTTCGGCCAATCCCACTATTTGTTTGTAAAAGAGTAGCCGAAGAGTTGGTGGTGGGTAATGATAACTATCTTTAGTCTTACACTGCTAAATTAGGGAAGGCTAGCGCAGATAACCCTCATTTAGTTTTGCGTGAAGTCAACAAAGAAGCATAACAAACCAAAAAAAAAAAAGAAAATATGTGTATTTTGTAATTACTATCCTGAAGATAAAGTGTTTTGTGTATCCAACAGAATAAAATGTAGTAATAATAGATAGCTTTTTTCAAAAGAAAAGAAAAAAATGCAAGATATTAATAAAAGTGTGTTATTCAAAATCCAAAGTCTCTCACGTTTGTGTTCAAGTCGTTCGTGATCTATCCTTGTTTTCAGTATAGTTGTGCCATCTGGTGGGCAGTTCGCTCTCATGATACTGGGGGTGGCGTGAGAATGACACCAAACTCTATTATGTTGTTGTCAGGATTTAAAATAGATTATCGTTTCGATATCAATGGAGAAGACTTGTGAAATCTGAAAGCGAAAAAGAGGGCAGATTTACATTCGTGGCACGCACGTGTTAAGGCAACAACAATAATTCATATTTTAATACCCATTCCACAAACATACAAGTAACGTAAATGATCGCTTTACTAATACAATGCATATTGCAAAGAAAGTTTTAAAGATATAGATTTGTCGACTGTTGTTGTTTTTTCAAAATACTTAACTGAAAAATTATTAGAAACATTTTAAACGATTTCACGAGACAAAGTATTATGTTTATAGGTTGGGCATAAACTCATCGTGCAGAAAGTATATATATTTATATTTGCTTTCCTAGAAACTCCGTAACGAATGTTAAGTCTATTCGATTTTAACCTTAGTTGTGAATTAGGGCACGACTTTGTGATGTGTTTGTTTTTTTTTCTTCTCAAAGAAAAGTTTACTATTTAGCTGTATATTCATTCACAATTTCCAGGTAGTTTTTGTTTGTTTTTGAATTTCGTGCAAAGATATACGAGGGCTAACTTCGCTAACTGTCCATAATTTAGTAGTGTGAGACTAGATGGAAGGCAACTAGTCATCGCCCCCACCGCCAAATTTTGGTCTACTCTTTTACCAACGAATAGTGGGATTGACCGTTACATTATAACGCCCTTACAGCTGAAAGGGCCAGCAAGTTTAGTGTGACGGGGTCGAGATAGCGTCACAGATGGGATACCCGTGTTTATACATCCTTAATCTTGAACTTACAGACTACGGTAAAAGTAGCTAATTAACCTACCGCCAATATTTTGGCTAGTCTTGTTTAATGTAGTGCAGGTAACCCTCGTGTTGCTTTGCGCAAAATCCAGAAATAAAAACAAAACAAAACTTGTCTTATGAAATAGGAGACTTAACCGTGACACTTATAATAAACCCATGGCCTCAAAGTGCGGAGCGCATTTTTGAGGCGACGAGTCGCAAAACATGATCTTTTAGATTTACAAAGACAAAGAGCATTAAACAATTGAGAAATGTATTTTTAGCTAAATAAAATATTAACGACTTAATAGTTTATAAGTCCATACCACCCATAGGAAATTTAACTGTGGATATTAATAGCCAGGTGGTAATATTTGAGTCAATAGTTTCTAAGTTAGTATTTCAACAAGTGTGTGTTTGTGTTTACTTATAGCAAAGCCAATTGGGCTATCTGCTGAGCCCACAGAGGGGAATCGAACCCCATTACTACAAGAAAATGTAATTGTGTGTAACAACAAGTAGGTGGTAATATTCGATTCAATAGTATTTTAAGTTCGTATTGCTACTAGGATATTTAATAGTGCGGTTCTGTAGTTAGATCGGAGTATTTGACTAAATAGCTTTAATTTCATATTATTACTAGGAAATTTAACAGTGGATAACAACAGCTGGGTGGTAATATTCGATTCAGAATTATTGCTTCCATAAGGATAAGCCCTGCGTGATCAGGTGGTTAAGGCATCGACTCGTAATCTGAAGATCGCGGGTTCGAATCTCCGTCACACCAAACATACTCGCCCTTTCAGCCGTAGTGCGATATAATGTTACGCTAAATCTCAATATTCGTTGTTAAAAGAGTAACCTAAGAGTTGGCGGTGGGTGGTGATGACTAGCTGCCTCTCCTCTAGTCTTACACTGCTAAATTAGGGATGGCTATCGCAGATAGCCCTTGTGTAGCTTTGCGCAAAATTCAAACAACCATAAGAATACTTTGCCATTTACAATAAAAGATAAACAAACATGAAGTAAACTTTGTTATACGAAGCGGAAATTAATAATCTCTCTGGTGATTTTTTTACGTAATCATAGGTATACCCAATAAATCAGATGTGAAGAATATTCTTGCCGAAAATCTTTCTGAAAAATTACCTTGTCCAATATCTTACAACCTGCTACTTTTTTTCCCCCACAACTTCTACCAAATGATGTTCATCCAAAACGTGCCATTTATTGTACAGCAAGTAAAGTGTTTATTAAGGTGTCACATGTGCTAGTTTTACTACTAATGCTTGTGTGTACGATATTGTTGCTCAACATCATTATCTTAATCCACATACTGCCAAGATGGTGCAATTTTACACCACATGATGAAGCTACTAGTAAAAAGCGTGATATTCGACGTTACGTAATAACAAGTATTTAAGAAACACAAGAAGACGAATTTATCTTTTCTCCATCTATGAGTGATATCATAGTTTATTTTACTCACGCTTACATACATTCTTCTTGTAAAAGTTATAACGTACAGCTATTTCTTTTATCAACTAAGTCAACTATACAACTATACAAGTTGAATGTATGTCGATATAGCAGGTGAACAGAAAATCCACCCACCACTTCTACCAACTCAAGCAAACAAGAACATTAACAAAAACAAAAAAAAAAGCGAAGGACGAAGAAAAGGGAAGAAATATGGAAAGCGATATTTCTGTAACCTAAGGTGCGTGGGAAGTGTTGCACTAACTGATGGGTAGGTAAGGTGTTCCGGTAAGTTTAAGAACAATTATCCAAACAAAACATTTTCTGTGTGGGTAAAAATGATATTCCTTTAATGTAGCTATTTTCTGGTCTTCTGATAACCAATCATATACTATATTTCTCTCCACTTTTATTATATTTACTTCTTAAACGTATTGAATAACTAAATCTTGAAATTATCAAGTAATGAGTTTGCTCAGCAACTTCAGGGTGAAGTATTTATTTACACCATTGGAATATTTCAATGCAACATGGAAGTGGAGCAAGGAAAAAATCATACGTATCAACTATTATCATACATTTGGATAAATAAACAAGCCTAATTGTAGTTAGTGTTACATGACAAGGTGCCAAAAATTTTAGAGTTTATCAAAATAAAACTGTATTAACTTTTAAGTAGCTCCTGTCAAGATGATAATAAAAAAATATGTCTTTATAATTTGCTTCGTTGGCAATATAAACTACTGTCGAACATGATGGTGTTGACGATAAGTAGCAGTATTGAATGCAGGAATAAAAAATATAAAGAAAATTTCAGAAATAGGTGAAACGTAAAAACTAGATAAGTTCTATGTTTCAGACATTGCTGTATAAAAAGACAAATTTTGAAACCATATTAATAACAGCTTAAATATTGATTAAGTTTCTTTACATGTTTTCAATTATTGGTTTAGGCTTAGATTAGCTGTTGTTCATAGTGTTTCCCAAGACACTCTTTTACTTCTTTTTT
Source organism: Carcinoscorpius rotundicauda (assembly GCA_011833715.1). NCBI lineage: Eukaryota > Metazoa > Arthropoda > Merostomata > Xiphosura > Limulidae > Carcinoscorpius > Carcinoscorpius rotundicauda. The sequence goes on along the minus strand of CM022402.1, from coordinate 18,846,915 downwards.
ACCTGTTTCTGTAATTTTATTTTTCTTTTTTTCTATTGTCTTTTTTTTCATTTTTTTTACCCTTGTCTTTATTGCCTAGATTCGTTGATTGATGACAGTGTATCTAAGTTAGATCTATATAATTAAAAATAAAATAAGGGACCGTTTTCAAATTAACGTATTCTCAAACATATAAGTGTTGCTGACTTTAAATTTAATAACAGCTTTAACTAAGGCCTCACTCGTTCATTAGTGCATTGTTTCATAAAACTATGAAATTAATTTTAAGAAAATGTAACATCAGTATCGAATACTTTAGTAACGTTAACATAAGTTGAACACCTTCTCATAAGACTTTCTCCTAAAACGGATTATTTCCGCTTCACAAACTCTCTAGTCTATGTGTGTGTTCTCTTCATTATAGAATTTTTTCTATCAGTTTTCTGCTTAGTATTTTAAAGGTGACACTCTACAAGAACCTGATTTCTTTCGGCCTGAACCCTCTTTTAGCAGCGTTCCTATCTTTCCCATCCGATAAGTGATGCGCAAAGAAGGTAAGACTTGCCTGCAAATGGTTTTGAATTTCTTTGCGACGAGCTAATTGGACGTAAATGATCTTCGGGTTCGACAAAGCAAAAGCTATTTTCAATCAAAACATTCGTGACTAGATTTTTATCTTTTGTTTTTCTGAAATGACGTGTTTTGATGGTTGTGCTAAGGGAAAAAAATTGAGGTGAAAAAATTAAAGAAAACCGTAGGTTCGTATGATTGAAATTTACTTTATACGTTTTACATTCATTACAACAGCAAACTTCGCTTTCTAATGGTTGTTAAAAACGATTTTCTTCTCTGCCCAGTTTTTTACTGTTGAAAGTGTGCATCTGGAGATTATATAATGTAACGATATTGTCTTATAAAAAATGAAACGCGGCGTCGAACATAATCGTACAGTCAGACTTGGGAGTATTATAAGGTGTCGGTCAATCCCTCTATTTGTTGGTAAAAAGTTGGCAGGGGGTGATGTAAGCCAGTTGCTTTAATTATGATAAACAATTTTAAATTAGGCTTAGCAGCAGATAGTGCTAGCAACTTTATCACGAAACAATCGCCTTATAAACGTTAATTAAGATTTTAAAAGCGCAACAGTAAATAAAAACGATTAAAACTTCCTCTTCAAGAGATAAGTTTTTGAAAAATTCAGATTTTTCAAATAATTAAAATTTCATACTCTTTTTACCTTACAACCAAAAAGGTAAAAACTTGGTATTGAATTCATTAATCATTTCTTAGCCAAACGAGGTATGATAAAGCCAAAGAATTCTTTATCCGGCCTGGCATGGCCAAGCGCGTAAGGCCAAGACTCGTAATCCGAGGGTCGCGGGTTCGCGCCCGCGTCGCGCTGAACATGCTCGCCCTCCCAGCCGTGGGGGCGTATAATTTTTACGGTCAATCCCACTATTCCTTGGTAAAAGAGTAGCCCAAGAGTTGGCGGTGGGTGGTGATGACTAGCTGCCTTCTAGTCTTACACTGCAAAATTAGGGACAGCTAGCACAGATAGCCCTCGAGTAGCTTTGTGCGAAATTCCAAAACAAACAAGATTCTTTATGACGTCATAGTGCATTTTAGAGGTCATGCTCCAGAGTTGATCAGTTTTGTGATGTCATGGGTGAAAAATCAAGGATAAAATGATACGGAAAAAATATTGAAAAGACTTAAACCTACCTGTTTAGCTGTAGCAGCAGCCAAGTGTAGTTAAAACTCTTCGTATGTTAAAAGTTCACGAGTTCCTTTTCTTTTTTTGTATGTAAAACAAAATTATTTTAGAAGCTTTAAAGAGCAAGACAGGTTTTCCTTTGAGGTAATTTTAATTCATAAACGTTCTAAAATCTTTAACGCTATGTTTTTAAACCACAAACTGCAAAATGGAATATTTTGTGGCCTGTACACCGAATGGAATAGAACCTCGGACTTTTGTAAGTACTCAAAGTTCTGGTTGATTCACGTTGGTATCACAAACGCAAAGTTTTTGTTTTGTCTTTCAGTGAAGTTATTAATTGTTGTGATTAACCTAAAACGTTTCAAACATGCACTATCATTTTCTTTTGAGGGATGGTGATAGTAATTATACAAATCATATAAAAACATTGTAATGTAATAAATCAACTCAAACTATGAGTTGTATAGTCTGAAGCTGGAGATAAAGGTATTTCTGTATTCAGTATATTTAACGACAATTTGCGTAATGTTACATTATTGAACTTGTCAATGCCTAATTAAATTATTTCGCACTGGCTCATACACACACACAGAGATATATATAATACGATTTTTCTCAAACTGTTACACTGCATAAATATTTGGTTAGTTATATTTGAAATAAAAATAACACGATTAACACAAATATATTTTTAAAGAAGTAGTGTATATATTTCCACTTACAAAAAGTGCAACTAAACAAATTTGTTTTTAGTTTCTTATCCACACACACAATTCATATAAAAAGGAACAAGTTCCTGTTCTTGAGTTATTAATGGTAAAAGTTTCCAGAGAACTAATTGGTCAACGTGAACAACGCCTCGTTTCGAGGCGTGATAATAAACCACAAACGTTTGATACATTCTACATTTTATGTTGATCAAACTATGAAAAATAAAACTCCTAAACAACGTCAGTCCTCAATGACTATTAACTTTGTGAGCCACAAATAAATATCTATTAATTATCCTTAACCAATCATAATTAAAGTCACGTTTTAGATGTTATCCCACATACAAGATGGCGATCGTTTAAAGTTACAAAGACGCCATTTTTTGTTTTTACATAACAATTCAAAATTTTTCTTTCTAGTGTAATTAAAATACCTTGGAGATGAAGAGCCTTTAGAGAGGAAGACATTTCTACAACGTATGAATTTAGTTTAATGAGTGCTGTCACGATCAGAATGTTGAAAGTCTGTCCACATCATGAAAACCGAACCTAACATTCTTAATACTGTTGTGCCAAATACTTAATAATAACATCACACACAATGGACATTTACAATACGGTTTTAAAAATTTCTTACTCAAGAAGTGGATGATGTTGTTTCTGAACTATTTTGGAAATTAATAGATTGTTATCATTATTTTTATAAATAATAACGTAAATATATTTATAGCTGTTAATATAAAACAACAATGTTCTCTTACGGGATGGCGATAAATTTACGGATTTATTACGTTAAAACCCGTGATTCGATTTCCCGCCATAGGCCCAGTAGATAGCCCAGTATGACTTTGCTCTGAATCAAATAAAGTTATTGTGAAAAAAAAACGAAGCGAGCTGTGACATAACTTAACTGTCAGTTGTTTGAACAGGTTTTTATAGTTAACAAATACTTGAATTCAGTTTTTCGATTAATTTCTTATATTGTACCTGCACTGATAATGGAATAAATCAAAACAAAATGTAATCTAGTGTTTAGCCGTAAGCTTTATTTGTTTATTTTAAATTTTTGCGCAAAGCAACACACAAGGGATGTCTGATTGTTGTTGTCCCTAATGTTAAACTTACAGCTTATAAAAAAGTAAACATCATCCATTGTCACTGTACTCTAATCAAATACTGGAATATAATCTTTGCTCTTATGGCGCACCCATCGACCAAAATGTGGAGTGCGTTTTTGCGGTTACAGTACGCAAACTTGGAATCACTGGATTCACAATCCGGGCACATTGACCATTAGTAACATCTGTACTTCCAGTAGTAAAGAATAAAACGTGTAACTTATGAGAACGACTACAATTAATCTTGTTTCTTCAGTGTTATTTGTTGTGACCAGCGCGGGTAATCGAACCATACATTTTAGAGTTGTAAGTCCGTAAGTTTATCGTTGTTTTTCCATGAAAGTACAGCTTAACGTACATGTAAGTTACTTATTCATTATGAAAAAAAAACAGCCCGGCATGGCTAGGTGGATTAAGACGTTCGACTCGTAACATGTGGGTCACGGGTTTGAATCCCCGTCGCACCAAACATGCTCGCTCTTTCACCTATGAGGGCGTTATAATGTGGCGGTCAATCCAACTTTCGTTGGTAAAAGAGTAGCCCAACAGTTGGCGGTGGGTGGTGATAATTAGCTGTCTTCCCTTTAGTCTTTCACTGCTAAATTAGGAACGGCTAACGCAGATAGCCTTCGTGTAGCTTTTTACGAAATTCAAAAAACAAACAAACATTATGAAAAGGAATCATCTATTATTGAAAATGATTGTGTAGTTTTCGTAAATAAAGTTAAAATACGGGTCAGACAATTTCAAAACAGTGCTGTAGTGATCTGAAAGGTAAATTTCTTCAGTGCTTAAATCAATAAACAGGTATTCCTGGGGTAATTGTATGTAGCTGCTTTAGTTCTTATTACAGGCTTAAAATTTTCATTAGATTGGTTCTATAAACGTGAAAACTATTGTTAATAAACAGTGTAGTGTTTTATAGTTAGTTTGTTTTATCAGTTGCTCTGGTAGTGCGCATTGTCGTAACTGGAACGAGAGATGTATCATGAAATTTCACTTATAGGACTATGCCTAATAGGTCCGCGTTGTGATGCCTCTCTTTTTTTATTTTGTTTTTCCTTCCCAGTTTTCTGTTAGAACTTTAGAAGTGATCTGTTTATGAAAAATATACTGTCAACATTCACACAAACATCGTGTGAATCTTAAACTTTTAAATATATAATTATATAGTAAACTGTAGGTTATTTTAACGTTCAGTTTTAGGCGTATTTTTACCTTATTATTAAACATAACATTCATCAGAGAGTATCTATTATACGTTTTGAACGTTTAAAATTTTCTAATGCCAATGTAACATGATAGGTAGAAAAGCCACTTTTAATATAGATTGTTATAATATATATATATATATAATAAGATTTTTGGAAATTGAATAATTATTGTTGTATTATTATTATCAGATGCAATTCTGACGCAGTCTAGAAGGAAAACTCCGCGGTACCTTAGATGTCCGTATGTTGACTTACAGCCTACTGGCCGAGAGGAAGGGCAATTTTGGAGCACTGACTTTGAGAAGACCGAATGATCCAACAAGTCAATAAGAGAAGAATGAGTCGTCATGTAATGTCATGACGTACTGCACAAACGACGTATTTTAACACCGTTTTCAGTGTTTTCTGGACGCACACGAGTGACGCTCCCTTTGCCTTCTGTCGCAAATTTTTCATGTGCCTGCGTGAGAAATCTACACGCAAAGTAGCCTCACGCTTTCAAACGACCGATCCTTTGTTTGGGTTTCATCCCATGTCAACCTTTCTGATCCAAGTGCAAGTAGCTCTTAGCTTTTGCGCATGTGTAGAAGGCGATTCTGTCAGAGAAAGTGGAGTGTTTTCATAGAACCTGAGATCAAACGGAAGTGCCTATTTCCCTCTGTGGACTGAGATTTATCCGTAGGTTACGTCAGGTGTGAGTAAAAGCGGGACACATGTCTTATTGTATAGATGCACACAGCTCCCAGGAAGATTCTTGTATGGGAAATTTTACCCGCAGAGTTACTAACGGTAACGACCTGACTTTCACTTAAGCCTAACCCGTTACCTGAACCTATTCAGATCTGACGAGGGAGCTAAACTTCTTTCCGGTAATATAGTGGGAAAATTTTAGCAAGAAAACCTTAACTTCCCACTTGGGCCTATGACGTAACAGGAAAAATACAGTTGACGTAACACTACATAGAAGTTTCACGTTGTGCTTGTCAATATATCACGTGGTCTAAACAAACAATCTTGTAAGATTTCGTAAAGAAATGTACTTCTTTCTTGTATATAAATATAATGCGAATTTTCCTGAATTTTTCGTGTATAGGAGGCCAAGACTGTTAGCAAATCAATGTTCGGAGTTCAAAAGATAAGCAATTTACAAGTGGCGCTGGTCGTCCTCCGACTTGAACTGTGTATAAAAAAAAGTATTCATGCTTTATAATAAACTATGAAATCTAATGTAATATTATTATGAAACTTTTGTGCTTAATTTTGTTTATTTGAACTTAAAATAAAACTTTTAATCAGCATGTAATATTTTATTTTCTAAATTAAATTACGACTTGCTTAAATCTTATTTTAATAGATCTTATTATGCATATCTTATTTTAATAGATCTTATTATGCATATCTTATTTTAATAGATCTTATTATGCATATCTTATTTTAATAGATCTTATTATGCATATCTTATTTTAATAGATCTTATTATGCATATCTTATTTTAATAGATCTTATTATGCATATCTTATTTTAATAGATCTTATTATGCATATCTTATTTTAATAGATCTTATTATGCATATCTTATTTTAATAGATCTTATTATCCAATCAGAAGTTGGTACTTTCATAGCTGAGCAGTAAAACAACTGAAATTTGCACACAAAAAGAGTAAGTTTCAGATTTAACCAATAAAAATTAATTACAAAAACGAGCAAGATTCAAATATAAAACAATTAAAAACAAACTTCAAATAATTATTTACTTTCTTTAGTGAACATCTCATGGGTGTTGTAACAGAAAGGCAAAACACTTTCGTTGATGACTGCATTTACACAGAAGTACTTCAGTGAAACCTGATTTCTGATGATCGGGTATTTCAAAATAGGAAGGCTGTTATCTGACACTCGGCGTATAAGTCAAATAACGTCAGCTAATTCCGTGCAACAGTATCGTGCAAAAAGAATGTTGCAACAGATAACTGTTTTCATAGCTAGTGAATAATCGCCAAATAGCTATGTTTATAGCACAAGTAATTAACACTATAATAATAAGAAACTATTAAGTAACAACGTAACTTAAAGCAGGTAGTACCCATTAAACTATTAAATAACGAAGTAACATCCAGCAGGTAGTACCTATTAAACTATTAAGTAACCAAGTAACATCTAGCAGGAAGTAAGTATTGAACTATTAAGTAACATAATGCAGGCAATACCCATTAAATTATTAAGTTACATTGTAACTTCAAGCAGGCAGTACCCATTACACTATTAATTAATAACGTAACACGAAGCAAGCAGTATCCAGGAAAGAATAAAGTTACAATGTAAGTTAAAACAGGCAGTACTCATTAAACTATTAAGTAATAACGTAACACCAAGCAAGCAGTACCCAGGAAAGTATTAAGTTACAATGTAACTTAAAACAGGCAGTACCCATTAAACTATTAAGTAATAATGTAACACCAAGCAAGCAGTATCCAGGAAAGTATAAAATTACAATGTAACTTTAAGCAGGCTGTACCCAGGAAACTATTAAGTTACAAATTACAACGTAAGTTTGTGCAAGCGGTATCCAGAAAACAATTGAGTTACGACGTAGTTTCAAGCAAATCGTACCCAGCAAACTAAGCAAACTAGTAATCAGTCTTCATCAAGTGAAGATTGCCAAATGCTGTTAAATTACTAAATAGGAAATATTAAGACACACGTACACATAATTTTTAAATACAAAAAATGCTTTCATTTAACAAGTATAAAGCACTATCTAACATGTGTTCGTTTTGCAATGAAAACGTCTGATAATTGAAAAATATACGAATTATACTTCTTGCATTGGACCGTATGGTCCTACGTGTACCGGTTTGTAGTAACAATGTTTATAGTGGAAATCTGTATGAAATTGTGAGAATCCACTTTTCACGCCTTCAGTTTTTAACCGATCTCAACCAAATTTAACATGTACACTTTAAATCATCTACCGAGGAATGGGATAACCTAAGTAACCCTCCGGGTATTACCCGGACTATGTTTCTTCTGTTATTATATTTATCTCTCCAAACTTTGGAGTCATACTTAAGGCACTCCTAGAAGTAGCGGAGGGTTAAGGGGGTTAGCATTAGTATCTGACCCTTTTTGTATTCAATTCTAACCCCACCACGTCACCCCAAGTAGTCCCTGTGTGACTTAGGCGCTTTTAAAGTACTCTCTAATACTTTCAGATATGATCCCTACGTAACCCCATGGGGCCCTTTATGTTCCTCCCTTACTATTCTACTTCCCTCTACCAAATTTCTATAACTGCGGGAGCGGCATGGAGTCAGTCAGCATTCGTTGTTGCTTCCTCCGGGGACCCCGTAGCTAGTATGTATATATATATTTGTACTGAAAATAATAAATGTACATCAAACACGCTCAGAAGGTAAAGTCTGTTAAAATTACATCATGTTTGACTATGTGATATGTTTAAAGGTGAACGCTTGCGTTAACCATGTTGTAATGTTAACAGTCCATTTTAATTTCATGTCGTGTTGCATGCAGATACACATACAGACTTTGAATTTCTGCCCGACTCTGATTAAGTGGAAAGCTAGACAGATAAGTGCATTAAAAGACTGATCGACAGATAGCTAGGCAGAAATATAGGTAGACAGATAGGTAAATAGAAAGACAGGCATTTCAGAAATGAGTAATAATTTTGCTTTCTTACAAAATGTGCTATTTAGGCCGCTTGGGGCGGAGCAGAAAGAAATACACATGAAAGAAACGCTACAGGAAAGCAGCAGGAATACTCGTGCTATAATAATTACTTTTAGACAAGTAATATAAATATCAATATTCAAGTATATCTGTAGACACAGTAGGTTGGACAATATTGGTCATACTTACAATAACGTTTGTTGTTGTTTTTGAAGAATGGGGATTAGTAATGTTTGATAGTTTACAGTAAAAATGGCTTCTTCAAATAACAGGTATTAATAATATCAACTTACTATAGTGTAAATGTTATATAACTGTACAACACAATTTTTTTAAAATAGTGATTGAAATAACAAATAGTTTTAATATTTACAGCCTACACTTCAGGAATTTTACGATTAATTCAACGTTTTTCTTCGATTGACTCAAGTAGAAAAGTTCAGAGGACAATAAAGAGGAGAAAAAAAGACACTTTTCAAGTATCGCAAAGCAATTTTTTATTTTTAGGTTGTGGAGGTGTCAGGGGAGCCAATAGGGCCTGTGGGTTGCCTCTGGAACAGATGTGGTTATCAGTCGTGTTTTTTTTAGTAATTTTGGACATTTTTATGACTGAAAAGAAAGACACTCTACGGGCATAAGAGCAAAAAAAAAGTCAGAGACTTAAGTTCATCCACCCCCAAACTACCCGTGGATGTCATTGTCTTGACATTTCCATAATATATTTCTAGTATATAAGTTTTTATAAAAAGTATAGAAACGATGCATTCTCTATCAGTCAGTGTGATGTAGTCCACCAGTGTGTCTGCGAGCTTATCGCACTGTAATCCTGGTTTTGATACCCGCGGTGGGCAGACCACAGATAGCCCATTATGTAGTTTTGTGCTTAACTTGAAAGCAACAGCAACTGTATGATATAAAACACAATCTGGAAGTGATGTTATACTGTCAATGTGTATATATATATTCAGTAGCGTATAGTAACAATGTACTCTGAGTGTGGTTTAGTAGTTTGTGGGCCCGAACTTCGAATTAGAGGATTCATACTTCGTATAACATTAATCATCTACATTTTGTGTATTAACTTAAATTTGTCTTATTTTAACCAGACATGTTAATTATAAAATTAGGCTTATAAAATTTCATCTCAGAACTTCGGTGGCAGATCCATAATTGGACGAAAAAGGAGAACCCCACAAGAGGGTGCAAAGGGACCCGCGAGCGAGCAAGCGCTTATGGAGGAAGGGGATGAGTTTGGGAGTTTATATTGGCTCAACTTCAATGCAAACCAAAAACGAGTCTACAAATACATAAAATGGTTATTTACACACAAAATTTTTATTGTCGCAAAAAAAAAAAAGGTGGGGCAGTTCCTTTAACTTCCCTTCTGGATCTGTCACTCAACTTTACACACTAGATGACTCGATATTTTTATCTTAAACTTATGCAGTATTCTAGACATCAAGTGTTCAGTTGTGTGGTAAATTCAACATTCCACATGTTATCGTTTATGAGAAGATATTTATTTCGAAATGCAATGATAAAACTCTCACGATTACGCCCTATTTTTTTTAATTTCTTAGGATTTTTAACTTAATAAGGAACAATTTTAGTTTGTAAGCCAATCATTAAGTGTTATCTTTTGCTGTACATCATATAGTAGAGCTTGATGTAACTAGATTAGTTAAATAGATATATTTTAATACTATTTGGTGTTTTATTAATTATTCTTAAGACTTAATTATTTATGAAATTAACATCTTACTGTAACTGTACATGCACGTAAACGTACCTCATGCCATTCGTCTAGATTTTAACGTTTGATTATATTCAGTTATTACTGTAGAATATTCACCCCTGAATTGACAATAAGGGGGAAGTTTGACGTATGGTGATCTATTCAGAGTAAGCTCTCTAAGTTAATTTTGTTGTATTACTATAGTTTATTTAATTCCAAAATTTACATGCGTATTTTATTAAACTCATATTTATTATGGCTGTGAGGGACAGGTATGAATACATACACATATATCTTTCATCATGTTTTCTGTCTACCTGATACTGATTCTGTTGGAATATTAAAGTAATAAAAGTTGGGATAAAAAAATTGGTTTTAAGTAATTACTCGCCATCGTTTGGCCCTCATACTGGAGTTACGTATTTCTAGAAGTATCATAACCAGAAACATAGTTCTAGACAGAGCCATCTAGTATAATGCTACTGCTGCAAACGTATGAATACTTTTATATTTTGTGACCAAAGGGCCTACTACATTTATCTTTATAATTAATTTCATGAGTATAATTGCTATGGTGGTTAAAATAATTATGAATATTTTGAATGTGAATTTTTGAAAAAAGCGACTTTAATACTTACAAAGATTATTTTCCATCTTTGACTTACTATACGGATTTCCATACAAACCTAAGTCTTCCAAGTTGGCGAACCATGCGAGACATTATTGGGATTATGACCAAAAATGTCGTTAACATTGAGATATCCAACTGATACTTTAGCTCATCTAATCATTATAGGTTTTAATTTCTATTATGGGTTGATTTATAGAGTCATACATTTTTAGTCAGTTCATTATAAATATTACTTTCGTTACTCTAGAAGCTAATTTTTATGTCTTGTCTGTATACTCAGATCATAAGCTTTTAAAGATCAGTTGTAAACGAAAATTGTGAAACTTAATTAAAGTAGCGAAAACTTTAAAAATATTTTTGTTATTCGTGATATTAATAGCATATCACCAAACACAATGTTTTACAGTTGCAATTGTATTAAATTTAACTCATCTTAACAGCATCTAATGCACACAAACTAAACGGTCAGGTTAAGAGGATTATCTTTCCCTAAATTTAAACTTCTGACTAGAGAGAAAGCAGCATCTGTCACCCTCATGGCTACTACTAGCAAACAGAGAGTTACACTGTCACTATCTTAGTGCACTCACGGCTGAAAGTTATGGCTGTGGCGCGGACCTCAGAAGTGCAGGTCAAGAGATTGATGCACTAGAAACCAATCATTCGGATAGTGACATTTGTAACTCTTTCTCAAGTTAATAAGCCTTTCATTGAGTCGTATCTGATCATTCAGTAAAAACCAAAATTTCACTGTAGCAACTGATTCTGATTGTTGTACTGTGTAAAAATATATAACCTGAAATACTATGTTAATAAATGTATATGGAAATAGGGAAGATATCTGCATTAACTGGATCGATCATCAGCAGACAGCCCTATGTGGCTTCGATGTAAGAAAACAAATAAAGAAAATTATCGACATTTTTTAAAATAAAAGCCCCCAAATGTCCAAAAGGTAAGTTTACATATTTACAACATCGATTGACACAACAGATAGCTCCGTGTGGCTTGGCCTTTGACACAACAGATAGCTCCGTGTGGCTTGGCCTTAAACAGACAAACTTATAAAATAAAATTGGGAAATAAATGAAGAGGGATTATTTGAAACAGACGAATATTGGTGAACTCTATTATTTCAGGACGAAACGGTCACGAGGAGGCTGAGGTTAAGCACTGTTAACTTCAGATGCGTCCCACAACTGCAGCAGTTGTGACATTCATTACCTGTTACATCCTTCACGGTGCGTGAATTTCTGGCCAAGTGACGTTGATGTGTAGTTTTAAACAGTTACGTGAATGATACTAGCCAAATCTGAAAAGAAAGCATCTTACCTTCACCCTGACAAACGTGGATCAGAAACACAGGTGTGTATTGTTTCTTTACTTTACATATTATCTGTACAAAATTAATGGGCCATATTTTTGAGGATATAATTGTAACTCAAAATTTGCAGACGAAATATGTACATATATTTCATCCATACAAAGTCTGTTGCGACATATATTCTATACCATGAATGTTATCATGATGCAAATGTATATTTTGTGTTTTGTTTTTTGGTCTATTTTAGTTATCATTTCACTATGAATTTCGTGATATTTTATTATTTTATTGCGGGAATACTTATTACAAGTGTTGAAAGTTAGCACATCCCTGTATTTCATCACGTGTATAGTGTCTATGGTGATATATAGGAACACTTACAATACGCAATTTTAAAATACATGAATACATTCCAGTCAACAAGGCCTAAGAAATGACATTAGCTTTAGTGTATGACCCAACGTAGTTTTAGAAACTATAATGTATCCAGTTTGGGTGTCAACAAGGCCTCAGAACGAGAACATTTATAGTTAGCATTTTACTATAGGTTCAGAAATGGAACTTTGTGGTTTTAAATCATATATAATTTTAGGACTAGTATTTTTATCGGTTTGAGTCTCAGTTGGGTATCTTAAAAATCATTAATAATAAATAAATTTATGAAAATAAAGAAATTCATAATGCATGAAAAACTTAGCCTTAGAAACGGTTATACGACGAAAAAGATATGTGGATAAATGTTATTTGTATAATTCAGATAAATGTTTATAGAGGGCAGTATATTAATAATATGGCTAAAGAAAATGCTTTCAGTGAAAGAGCAGATGATTCTATAAAAATTGTGGTCAGTGATGAAATGTAAACTTACTTCTGGCCTATCAACGAGCATAAGTGTTTGAGTAGTGGGTTAAATTTGCATATAAATAAATTATTATGGCTTTTTTATCAATAATGAGCTTGTATGTATGTTATACTAACGTCCACAACAGTGTTTTTGAGAGTTTACTCACTTAGCTTTTACTAGTCTGTTAGTGTAATTTATATCCACATATGTAGCGCTCTATCGGCATTGATGTCTTATAACCATTTATCACGCTGTATAGTCCAATTATGGTCATACTGCTGCTTGTTGAAAAACATTTCATATGTTCTTCTTTGTGACAGAAAACGAACAGAATTTATAACTGATTTTTTTTGTATATATGTATACGTGCCAGAGGTTTGACTGTCACTCTTATAACACAGTCACAGCGTAAAGTGGTGCGAGTAATATTTTAGTGGTGCTGCATATATTAAAATCCTGATTGTCAGCTCCGAAATCCAAAACTTTCCCACGAGGCCAACCCGCGCCCCAAGACAAACCGTAATCTCAATAATATATATTTAGGTTACGCATTGAAAACAAATTTTATATATATATTTTTTGGATTTTTGGAGACTGGTTAATTCATAGTGTTCACGTATAGAAAAAAAAAGTGAGGTTAAAAGACTTAATGTAGATCCAGAGTGTTTGTGTAATTACTTATTTAATGGGATCCTTAAACATTTGTTAGGGACGAAACACCGACATCAGCGAGGATATTCATCTGATGGTTAAGAACAGGTTGGTCCTAGAAGCTTTTTGTAATTTGTCTGTGACTAATAAGTAAGGGTACTTGTTGCAGTATTTTAGCACATCTTCTAGTAGAAGTTATTACACAATTATATTTCGAGTCCTTTACATAGATAATTTACTAGAACAACAAAAAACACGATGGCGTTAATAATAGTTGTTTTCAAGTGTTTTATTACGATTATTAGATTTAAATTACTAACAATTATTCAGACAGTATACCAAGAAAGCTGAAATTATCACGGTCTGCCTAGTTCACTAGAAACAGTACATCATCTGAATACACCCTATACGGCTAAGTCTGCAGATTTACAAAGCTAAAATCAGGGGTTCGATTCCCTTCGGTAGATTCAGCAGATAGCCCGATTTGTCTTTGCTTTCAGAAAACAAGCACACACACACACACACACGCTTTCTAGTTCGTTTGTCACGTTTAGATTTGACAAGGTTTCCCCATGGGGCTCAGCGGCAAGTCTGAGGGCATATAAAGCTAAAAGCTGGTTTTCGATACCTGCGATAAACAGACCACAGGAAGCGAGCACATTGCGTAGCTTGGCGCTTTACAAATGGTGAGTTCGTTTTCTTAGGGATCTTTTTTTTACATACCAATAAGAAGACAAGAAAAGAGTGAATATTTTATTGGGCTGAAGAGAGATTTAGGCATGATGATAGTAACAAATCAGTGAGAGACTGCAGAATGAAGTTGTTAGTGATACGATAACGAATGAGAAAGCAGTTAGTGTGAAAGGGTGTGAATATACTTATTAAGCAACGTTAAAATGAGCGTACCAGTAGCACATTGAGAAAATTTTCTGCAACAGTACAGGAGTAAAACGTGGCGAATGTTATGAATAAAATGATGAACCGTGATGAATTTCATTAAGCGCGAAATATAAACAGTTCAGCGAATCGATGAGATTTTATGTAAGGATGGTTTTTCAGGTTTTCAAAGGAAACTATTTTTTTTCATGTTTTATTTTCTCCCCTGAAATGAAAAAAAATGTGTTTGAAGATTTTTTTAGATGAATCCAGCTACCAAACAAATTAAGATACTGAAAGTACTTGTTGGCCGCTTCTCTTTTTAATGACATAAATACATATACATCGTCTTCGGTCAGTTAGTTTATTTCGAAACCGAAATGATCAATATACAAGGAAATGATAGACAGGAAAAAAAATAAAAATGAAACAGTGTATGTGTAAGAATGGCAAACGTCGGTCTTTCAAAAACAATTGCATTTCCCACTCCACTAACTTGTTTGCATTGGTTTATAATACAGTGTTTCAACAGACATAGTAAGGTTTTATTTATAACCAAGTTCTAAATACATTAAGGTTCCAATGGTAATATTTATCATTTATCTATTTTTAGCTGGTGATTCCTGTTTCGCCCTGTACTACAGCTTTATATAGGAACACCAAAGTCATGTAAGAAAGCTAACTTCAAGGGCTAATGATAACATCGTTTACACAAGAATTTTGACTTTTTAACTCATCAGTAATAGTTATTAAAGCGAATACTACGTTTGAAACTATGTCACCTCAGTGAAATTGGTTGACACCATTGTTTTGGTTCCTGAATTATCAACCATATATGTTGTAAGTATGACAAGAAATAGAAACAAGAATAACAAGAAATCCCATCTCTTTGTTATGATATTTACAGACTTAGTTATTACATAGATATTGTTGTAAAATACTGTATAGTGTTGTAGAGTTCTGATGACCTTTCGAGGATATATTTAAAATACAGTTTCGATGAAGAATTCGAGCCATCCCTACACAAGCAGTGTTATTGCCAGTTTGATGTATATACAAATGATTTTTTTTATCTAAAACTCTTCAGGCAGCCAAAAGGAAGTATGGTACACATTTATATATAACGTGACTCAAGAATGTTACAACTACTTACTCTGTGTAATTTAGTCCTTGTTATTGGCACTAGATGGCAGCAAACAACTTACGTGAAAATCAGTTTTGTTTTAACCACATTGGGCTATGCTGTCTGCTGTATCCATCATGGGGAATCGAGCCCCGGATTTTAGGGTTGTACATCCATAGACTTACTACTATCTCACTGTGGCTTAAATCCATCCATTGTTGTGTTCAAAGTAGTAAGAAATCAAATTTCGCTTTAACTCCTAGATTATGCAACGTATTTTTCTTTTCTCAGTTTTTAATCTATTTCTTGCGTTGTTAATGTCTACTTTCCTATAACGTTGTTAATGCCATGTTGCAAGCGCAAAGTAAATTGCATTTTCCAGATTTTATTTGGAAAGTGTGTATTTGCACTGCTGCGTAGTGTTCTCAACTAGCTAATTTTTCGCTCACCTCCTATGAGGCCAGGTGGGTCAAAACTTTCAATTCCTAATATGAGGGTCGCGAGTTCGAATCCTCGTCACCCCAAATATACTCTCCCTTTCAGCCGCGGGGGACGGTTATAATGTGACGGTCAATTTTACCATTCGATGGTAAAAGAGTAACCCAAGAGTTGGCGGTGGTTGGTGATAACTGGCTGCCTTCCCTCTAGTCTTACTAGCGCAGATAGTCCTTGTGTAGCTTTGCGCGAAATTCAAAAACAAACAAACAATAGCCCACCTCCATGTTACTTTAAAAAAACATAAAACCTTTCCATATCAAAACTAATCCACGAAAATAAAAATATATAACCTTCAATTTAGTTAATTTATACACCTGTTTATTAACTCCAAATGTTGAAAGTTAATTTTTCTGGACTTTTAGTAAAACATTACTGTTTTGAATTTTATTAAACTAAGACTAATATAAATGCGTTTTAAAAAAAAAAGTCAGTTACTCAGATTTGTCTCAGTTTCTATTCAAAACCACAATTCGTGTTAAAATTGTACTTAAAATTTTAAAGAATACGAGTGGTAAATTATTTAACTGAGAAGAAAAGTTTTGTTCACAGCACTGGATCAAGCATTTATGAGTTTATTTAGCATTCATTAACAGTACGTTTTGGCAAAAGCACCAACTGTATGAATTTTGTGTTCACGGGGAAGTTATTTGCTGCTGTCCTTAATTTTGAACTACTGAACAGAGGTGCATGCAAACCGTCAACACCAGCTAACATCTAAGCTCGCGCAACGCACATACAGTTGAAAGTACTGGGATTATTTTGTGGTAATCGCGCTGATTCGAACTTCACTCACCAATTCTGACATCCAGAATTCTACCACAGAATAAACGCACGTTTTTAATGCCCAAAGAAATAAGATAACTGGGTTTGTTGTTCTGATGAGAAGGTTCTGCTTGATTTAAGAATGTTGTTGTGATGAGAGGGTTCTGCTTGTTTTGGGATTGTTGTTCTGATGAAAGGGTTCTGCTTGATTTAAGAATATTGTTGTGATGAGAGGGTTCTGCTTGTTTTGGGATTGTTGTTCTGATGAGAGAGTTCTGCTTGATTTAAGAATGTTGTTGTGATGAGAGGGTTCTGCTTGTTTTGGGATTGTGGTTCTGATGAAAGGGTTCTGCTTGATTTAAGAATGTTGTTGTGATGAGAGGGTTCTGCTTGTTTTGGGATTGTTGTTCTGATGAGAGAGTTCTGCTTGATTGAGAAATGGTGTTCTGATGAAATGGTTCTGCTTGGTTTAAGTTCGCTGTTCTGATTAAAGGGTTCTGCTGGGTTAAGGATTGCTGATCTGATGAGAAAGTTCTAGTTGATTAAGGATTGCTTTTCAAGTAAGAGAGTTCTGCGAGTTTAAAGATCGCTGTTCTGGTAAGAGGATTCTGCTTGATTCGTGATTACTGTTTTGGTAAGAGAAACATAAAATAATCAGAGACTAGTTAATCAGAAACTAATTTGAACGGATTTAAAACTTGAAAATGAATTAAAGTCAGAAAAAAAGACAACAAAATATGTAAACACGGAATTTTATTGGTTAAGCATTATTGTGCTCACAATTTTTACTTACAGTTTTAGATAACTTAAAACCTCATTGGCTGTCCAGAATATATTCTGTTAATACAAATAGTAATTAACCAATATGTAAAATAAAAAAAAATCTCATGTACAAACCAAAACGTTCTTTCCCGGTAATAATTTGGTTTATTTTAGGTTTTCATAGAAATGAAGGTGCAGGTTGCTATAAGAGGATTTAGAAATGTGCCGACGGACAACAGCACAGAACATATCACAATTTATAATCTCAGAGACAAAAGTCACGACAAAGAGGTGGGATGAAGAGGGGGGAGTAGTTCAACCCAACTGTCGACAGCCTACTGACAACTTGGCAATAAGAAACACTTCGGTTTATGCCCTACAGTTTTTTTTTTTTGCCTTTCGTTTTTACAACACGTTTAGTTAGAGTGGTCTTCATTCTGTCACCGATACAGCCTATTGTGCTACGAGCTACCGCACGCCATCACGGGTTTCTGTAAAAGATGACCCACCTAGCCTGCCTTCGGGGCTTGGTGAAGTGTTTGTTGTTGTTTCTGAAAATTCAACAAGATTAAAGGGCCCATCCTTTAAGCTGAAGTGTCAAAAGTGTCTTAGTTTACTGCAGTGACCTCTCCTTTGGAAGGACTCCAAACAGCACTGACACGAGTTTCAGGAAAGACACTTTTGAACACTTTTATGTACAAAATAAATTATTTGTTCCTAATTCTATTTAATATCTCACTGTATAGAAAACACATGTTACGTACAGCGCTGAAATTCAGGTTTCGATTCTCTAAAGCAAAAAAACAAATTCATAAACAACTTTCCAAATGTGAGGAGTTGTAATTCTTCCTTTGTTTGGAAGATTTCAGAAGCTCTGACAAGCTACAGTTACGTTGTATTGGTCTTACTACCAAAGAATGCTAACACACTAAACTTTAATTTTTCTATAATCTACATACGTTAACGTTAAAAATAAATAGTAAGCTTGGAGATTTATAATATTAAATTTCAGGCTCGTAGGAAAATTATTGTTTTGTAAATGATATTGTGTTAAGATTTTTGTGTTTCATTAAGTGATCTTTGCTTTAAAACCATTTTGTTCTTAAAATACTGTGATGTCTGTCTCGCGGTTGTTTCTCTGTCTATTACGAAATATATTGGTAAATACCAAAATGACTTGAAAATAATACGTATTTTCATCAATCCCAGTGGTTCAGAGATAAGTCCGAGTGCTTACACTTCTATAAATCAGATTTTAATAGTTATGGTGGACACAACACAGATAGCCCAACGTGCAGCTTTAAGCTCAACAACAAATAAACAAGTTGAAGCAAATTAACTTTCTTACTAAAAATAGTTTTGTTTTTAATTTTATCTATTGTGTAATTTTTTTAAAAATATAGCCAAGTAAGTATATTGTTCTTTACACTCAATATTTTACAATTATCATAAGGTAGTAGGACAAATATCGTGAAACGTACAAATGATCCCTTATGCCGTATAACTAAACTAAGCCTAAAAAACAACTAAAACAGGCTTAGGCACTTAACATTTTGTCAACTCTCATTGACCATGATCGAGCTTCAAGGTCACAGACCACATAGCATGACATAATCCAACCATTTCATAGTTTTTAAAATCTAAAAGAAACACACACAAAATACATACACACACATAACTTCAGTACGCTCAATTAAAAAGGATCAAGAAGAAGCCGCCAAAAGTGGGCTTAGCTTCAGGCTAGTTTTTCATTTGATGAACTTTCTTTATGAACGTGTATCGATCACATTCATGAGAAATGTGCACAAATGCTGCATAAACAATCTATGTTGTAATTACAATACATTGATTTAAATTTTACAGAAGCAATTTTTGTACGGCTTCAAATATAGTCATCGCAGATGGCACGATACGACGGAAATGATTTATAGTGGTTCACCCATTTTTAAGTCCTATTAGATATAAAACGTTGTTTAAGATCAATGAAGATCTTGTTTAATGTCCGTAATTATTTCTGAAGATTTTCCTTTTTTGCTTATCAAAGAAGTAGGTATTATTATGAATAGGTACTATTATGAAAGACAATCAAGGAAACGTTCAGATATATTCAACATCATTGTAGTTCCATATCCCTAAATAAAATTCGATCTCGTAGTGGTAGAAAACGAAACTCATCTTAATGTTATTTTATTTAAACTTTTATATCCAAGTCATATATCCGTAACTCAACCGAAGCGTCAAGAAAACGAATGTGAACTTCTGTTTGTTGTATTACATACGGTTTATAAACTAAATATTCTACTTCATGACAAGACATCAAACATTATTAGTATTCGCACAGAATAAAATAAGATTTTACTTGTCTGTTAGGCTCATCTATTGGTTAAGAGAAGTGGAAAGTCACATCAATCGTTTGAGAGGGGTAGAGAGTCATATCAACTATTAAAGACGGACAGAAAGACACACTATTGACAGCTATGTTTCTTTTAATAAACCACGAGACCCCAGTACTTCAGAAGAAAGCTTGAGGACATATATTGTTAAAATTCGTGGTTCGATTCCTGCGACAGCGTATAAAGCGCAAATGTCCCAATGAGCAGGTTTTCACTTCACAGCAGACAAGCACGAATCTACAAGATATAAATTCACTTTAAACTTTTCTCTTTTCCAAATAGCTTTAATAAAGTGTTGGCTAAAAATAACTTAAGCGTAACAAGTTGTTTGTGTCTTTTGGGGGTGGTGGTAGTAAAACTATCTTTAGTGCAAAAAAAGTGTTTAGGGTAAAAATACTTTAACGCAAACGGTGTTATGGTAAGACAGTATTAAACAAATTTCTATGATGCAGATTTAAAAAGGTATAGTTTTAAATAAACGTATAATTCTATATTTTCCAAAGCGCTCTTATTACACCCATTCTGCTCTAGCGAAGTATGAAGAAGTAATAACAGACTCCCTGTCCTTGAGGTTTCTTACTAGGTTCTTATCAATATATAGGTTCAAAAATAATTCAGCCATGAAAAGTTTGTACGTTCACCTTCCTGTGTAACTTTATAATTTCAATTTTGTTTGTTTTTTAAATTATTTTCTTTGTCGCTGAATAACATGGGATTTTTGTTTTTGAGAGACTGTTATATTCTTTATTCATTTTAAAAGAAAGTCTTTCCATGCGTTTTTAAAGGAACCACGCAGGACCTAGTCCGTCAGTCGAATTCCCCTATTCGACCATATAAAAGTAGTCCAACATTTGGCTGAAAGTGTTGAAGATCAGCTGCTTCTTCTCTGTTCGCAGATAGCCTGTTGTATAGCTCTGAACTAAATTCTGAAACTGACAAACCGTTTATAATATAATGTAAACTCCTAATTTTTTCAAATTATAGTTATATAATTTACTGAAAAAATTAATATACAATAATAACGTGCAGTTTGACATCAAGAACGTGGGAAGACGTGTGTAAAGGAGAATATGTTAAATAATACTGTTAAAAGAAGATGAAGAAGAGAGCACCACAAGTTATTTTATAAACATAACATATCATGTAAGAACCGTGAGTTTTTTTGTTTAGCAAGCCTTATCTTGTAGAAACAGAGCATATCATGTAAGAGCCATGAGAGTTTTCTTGTTTAGCAAGCCTTATCTTGTAGAAACAGAACATATCATATAAGAACCTTGAGATTTTTCTTGTTTAGCAAGGCTTATCTTGTGAAAACAGAATATATAAGAACCGTGAGAGTTTTCTTCTTCTTTAGCAAGGCTTATCTTGTAGAAACAGAACATATCATGTGAGAACCGTGAGAGTTTTCTTGTTTAGCAAGGCTTATCTTGTAGAAACAGAATATATCATATAAGAGCCATGAGAGTTTTCTTCTTCTTTAGCAAGGCTTATCTTGTAGAAACAGAACATATCATATAAAAATCGAGAGTTTTTCTTGTTCAACGAGACTTATCTTGTACAAATATAGCATGCCATTTAAGAACAGTGAGGGCTTTCTTGTTGGGCCCGGCATGGCCAAGTGTGTTAAGGCGTACGACTCGTAATCCGAGGGTTGCTGGTTTGAAGCCCGGTCGCACCAAACACGCCCTTTCAACCGTGGAGGCGTTATAATGTTACGGTCAATCCCACTATTCGTCGGTAAAAGAGTAGCCCAAGAGTTGGCGGTTGGTGGTGATGACTAGTCTTCCCTCTAGTCTTACACTGTTAAATCTGGGACGGCTAGCATAGATAGCCCTCGAGTAGCTTTGCGCGAAATTCCAAAAAACAAAAACCAAGCTTTCTTGTTAATGGAGTCCATTTTATAGAAACAGAGCATAAACGTCCCTAATGTCTAGAATTATTGAAATTTAAAGTTCCGTCAAGTTCATGCATAAGTTTACCAGATCTCAATATATAAAGAAAATATGAGAGAGAAATATTGATCGTCACATTATAACGCCTCAACGACTGAAAGGGCGAGTATGTTTGGTGTGACGAAGATTCAAACCGGCGACTCTCGGATTACGAGTCGAGTGCCTTAATCACTTGGACATGCCGGGCCCGTTTCTTTGACAATTATTTCTGGATAGAATAATGACATTTGAACGCGATATGTAACTCGATTTGCAGAAAACAATACTTTGATCTGTTAAAGGTTTTTACATGTATAAAATCTACTCTTTTAGTTCTAATCAAGAGAGACTCAATTACTATTTGCAGCAAAGGACGTCTTAACGTGAGAATTACTAAGAAATATTTCTATACTTGTTCCTTAATTTTTCCTTCGTTTTTGAAGGAATTTGAAATTTGACGTTTCTAAAATTCTAACGACATTTTTTGTTCATTATTTTTACTGTTTATATAAAATAATTCTAGTAGCCATTGTAGTAGCATTTCGAGAGATTCCTTTCCGAGGTGTAAATAAGGAATACTTTTTTAACATAGTTTTCAGGCCGGATGGTTAAGGCGCTCGATTCGTAATCCGTGGGTTGCTTGTTCGAATTCCTATCGCACCAAACATGCTCGCCTTGTCAACCGTGGGGGCGTTATAATGTGGCGATCAATCCCACTTTTCGTTAGTAAAAGAATATCTCAAGAGTTAGCGGTGAGTGGTGATGACTAGTTGCCTTCTCTGTAGTCTTACGCTGCAAAATTAGGGACCTCGTGTAGCTTTGCACGAAATTCAAAAACAAACAGAACATAATTTTCGGATACCTCCTTTTTTTTCCAGAGATGTGTACTAATTTCTCCCATCACAATTCTCGATAATCAGTTCTATTATTGTTTTAATAGCTAAAGCACAAAAGTAATATGATGCTACGTTTTCTCGCACATCCCCGCCTGTCACGAGGGAGACCGGGGTTCGGTTCCCCGCCGGGGAGTGAGCGGCCCCCCAGTGGTTCAGCGGTATGTCTGCGGACTTACACGCTAAAATCCGGGTTTCGATACCCGTGGTGGGCAGAACACAGATAGCCCATTGTGTAGCTTTGTGCTTAATTCAAAACAAACTTCTCGCACATATTTACATAACACTAAGATGAATGCCTTTTATGCACACGTACTCAATATAATGTTTGTCTAAAGATGAACACCCATTGATACTCACAAGATTTCTAGTTTCCAGCCATTGTTACTGCTATATTTGTGTTTTTAAAATTTGAAATAAATCAATATATCAGGATAGCTAGTAATTGTACATTCTTCAGACAACTTCATTAACGACAGAATGGAACGATACCATTCAGATAAGTATTTTAACCCATGGTACAATTACTCATTTAAATACACTCTTCCTTTAGCGTGGGCTGACTTTCAAGCCTTCAAAGAATTGTCTTTTTTTACATACTGATAACGAAAAGATCCCTGAGGGATATCAAATATTTTTCTAGATTTTCCGGACCGGTTTTTTAGTGTCTGATTTACGAAGAGACCATCACTTTACATGTGGATTGATATACGTATATTTTCTTTCTCCTTGAAAGCTCCTATAGAGATAGTGAAGATTAGGACCAGGGTGGACATTCTTTCTTCACGGCATTTTTAATCTCCCCTTCTCTCCTTCACCGGCCAGAGGCTCTTGTCCTTTTTGTCAAGACTCACATGGTTGACCTAACTACTGTCATACGCACGGGACAAAAAGAGGGACAGGTTCTTCAGAGGTCTTCAAGCTGTTCTTATCTCTGACATCGAGGCCACAGACTGAGTGATAGAGTAGAGGGGGCGTCTCTGTGTATAGCGTGGGAACATGCAGTAGCCTAGCTTTTTCTACAGTTGCTAGTGGGTGAAGAGGGCGGATCGTGTGGGGGAGGATGGGCTGGAGAGTTGGTGCAGGTATGCACTTTTTCCCTTCAGGTGCTCTCCCACGACCTTCCATGTTTTTACTACCTCTTCCAAACCACTAAACGTTTAATAGAAAGTAAGAACTTATCCGGGGCTGAAGGACCTGCATGAGGACATCAGGACAGATGAGCGCAACGTCAGATATTCGAAGTTTAATCGTGATGCAATATAGTAGGCTACTTATTGAGCACTGAAAGCTAACTGAAAAAAAAAAATGTAGCACCTGCATGCGGGCATTATCATAGGTAAGCTGGACGTCAAATCTTTATAGTTTAATAGTAAATATTTACCAAATTTCAAGAATTAATTTTGAAAGTAGAAACTTCTGCTTATAGATATGGAAACATCAAACTTTCAGAGATTAATTGAAGCATAGGGATAATAGAAAAAGGTTGAACCTTAAAAACTCTCGAGTTTTTAACAGATGGTCCTGTCTTTGAACCTGAAAGAACCAGATTCACCTGTCAGAAGTGCTATAGTTTTTAAGGCTGTTTATCTGTGCTTCATATTAATAAGTAGCATTACGAAAGTTTTGCACGTACACTTAAGGTCTTGTTAAGATTCGGAACCGTTTCGTTTTAATTCATACCAGTCATCATCTTAGTTGCTGCTTTTTACAATTTCTATGGTCACGATAGACTAAATATAAATAAGTCAGACACCAATATTGATGTTGTTTATAAAGTCATACAACGTAAGTACACTTCCTCACTTAAATTCCACGGTGTAATTCAAGTTAGTTTTATTATTTTTCATTCGGCTAGAAAAAAAACACCCCTTAGTTTTGTTATTATAATTTTAATAACTTTAAGCTGCTTAATTATCCAAAAAAAGTAGAACTTGCTTTATCATTAACGTTTACGAACAATGAGTTACTGTTTTGTTCATTCGCAGTAGCAGTGAAGGGTTTTCATGTCACTTTCTTTTAATCTATCGAAGCCGATAATTCACGATCTTCTGGAGGAAAGCCGATATCAAACTATTAACAAACCCGTATAACTGAATACTAGCAAATCTGAAACAGTTTAAAGTTAGTTACTAAATTAACCGTTTGAGAAAGAACGGTAAAAAAAAAAGTTAATTTATATAGGTAATAAACAGATTTTTGTCCAATCATAATGCTACATCAGTGACGTGAAGCAAAGTCAATGAAGAAGTGATATTTGTATACCTGATGACCATGACAACTGCCATGTGTGTTATATCTTGGTAGAAACTCAAGCGGAAAATGAGTAGTCAGTGCGGTTTCAATTTTTTAATGTTTCTGAAAGACTGACTGGTTATATTTGCAAGGACTTATTTTCTCTGCGGAGATACACAAAAAATATTTGTAGTTAGCGTTAAAGCGTTTCATAAATGCAGGTTTACTACGATTGTTTATTTCGAGAAGCCATAGCTATTTGTTCCTCATACTGCTTTATCTAATATTTCTCGTTTGTTGATTTCAAAGAAAAGTTGCACAACGGGTTCACCGTGGGGATCGAACCACGAATTCTAACTTTATAAACTCTTAACTTTACAGTCAAATAACGGGAAGAACAGTATTTTCTTTTCTGCTGCCTAAACACACACAATATTGTGTTTAATTGACCTATAAAAGCTGAAACGTAACTAAGTTCTTTATTAGCTAAGCCAACCATAACATTATTTCTTGAGGTGTTCGACTAGCAATCTAGCAATATTCGAATCCCGTCACTGACCAAACTTGTCCTTTAAACCTCGGGAATATATTAAAGTAATGTTAAATCTCACTTCGTTGATAAAGAGTAGCCCAAAAGTAGCCTTCCCTCTTGTTTACCACTTTAAAATTACGGATAGTTAGTACAAAAATCTTTAAATCATTTCATTTGAAACATTTAAAGTCATCACATCATATATCATTCTGTTTGATAATGATTAGAATGCGTTGCTTCATCAGTTGGACATCCTTGCTGTGAAAGATATTTTCGGCTGTTACGATAGTTATTTCCAAACTCGCTCACCAGTAGGAAATAATTATACACATGCTACATTACATAGTTCATATATATTTTAAGGCTTAGTGAGAAACGAAATGCCTTTGTTCAGTGATAAAGGCTAGTATTCTAGCAGATACGTATTTATTGAATAGTCTGACGCTTGTGAAATACTGATCTGTATTACCTTCACTATCACAAGACTCTTTGAATTTCTTTTATTTTGCTTTTATTAAGTTATTACATACACTAGCTTGTCTCCAAGGAAAATTTATCACTCCACCTCCATGAGGAGTCCAAGTTTAAAAGAAATACTCTCTTAACGGGTGCCCCTCAGTGGTTCAGCGGTATGTCTACGGACTTACAACGTTAAAAACCGGGTTCCGATATCCGTCGTGGGCAGAGCACAGATAGCCCATTGAGTAGCTTTGTGCTTAATTCAGAACAACAACAACTTAATGGGTGAATATTTGAACGAATTATCATACATTCGAGATTCTAATTCTCTTATACTAAACTATAACTGGGGAAAAGAATTGATCTAAATTTATAAATTATGAAGATTTAATAATTTTCAAAGTTTCAAGAGTAGTATAAAATATATATAAAATAACATCAAATATTTCTTCGAACGTTGCAGTAAAGTAAAATGTCATATGCACTAAAACTTGTAACGATTAGATACACGTTTGGTTTTTGTTAGTGTAAATTTATAAAATTAGCACACATTTCGAATTAGATCTATTTCCTTTCGAGAAATGTGGTTAGACCAATAGTTACCTGCAATCCGAAATATCTAGAAGCAATTCACAATTAGATCGAATTATTAAGTAGTATTAGTTTAAAGAAATAGGAAATACGTATAAAATGTACATTAAGATTTTATATGGCGGGCGGGTAACATTAAAAGATTAAATGTTTTGGTTCCTATAAGCTACTTAAAATTCTAACGATGGCCTCGTAAAGCTACCGAAACATTTTAATGTTCACTGATGGTCAGATAAAGCTTAAAACATGCGGTTTAAACGATGTTGTTACTTTTAATTTTAAAGTTTTTGCACAAGTTGTTGTTTTTGAAATTTCAAGTAGGGTTTATTTAGGTTCGTGTCTTGATCCATAGAATTCTGTTTTCTCGAGCTTACGCTTCTGACCACTTCATACTATTATTATTACCATTACACGTGACATTCTAGTTGGTTATTACACAAGACACCATGATTCTTCACTCCAGATGATACCACACGTGGACATTCTAGTTAGTTATTACACAAGACATTATGAGTGCCATATTAAGGTGGGAACTTATGGAGCTGTGCTGTCTTCGTGGTGAGGCTTATCACGAAAAATAGGCCCAAGAAACTTCTTTATTCTGTGTTTTTTTAAGTATCCTTCATCTATGCTCTCTTCTTTCATCTTCTCTATGTAATTCAAAAGGAAAGTTATTGTTTTTATTTTCATTATATTAAATAAAAAATCAAATTCTGTTTAATCAGTTACTGCATTCAGTGTGTTAAAATTGCAATAAATGTTAAAATTATTATAATAGTTTTCATTGAATATTTTTCATAATAATATCGCTATGTACATTATTGTTTTGTTCAAAATTCATTTTACGTTGATAGTATATTACTTTTAGTTTCATAGTTCTTTATGTATGAGTAGTATTAGAAACACTATGACAAATTTGTTTGTCGAAAACAACCAAACAAGGGAAGTAAAAAACTACAAGTTGTTGTCACTAAAATGTCCAATGCATGTCTTGCATGATTTTCATGCTTTTAAAAGGAACGTTAGAAAAGACTCATCACAAGTTTTCAGGTCCAGCCTCACTAAGCTGGACATCTTAGATCTCCACTCAAGATAATGCAACACGTGACATTTCAGTTAGTGAGGATACTATAGTGGTATAGGAAGGAGATGCAAAGTGTGGGTGCTTCTTGGCCAGACATGCAGATCTTATAATGAGACGTTGAAAGTATAAGGAGTTGCTCCTAGTAACCCCCCCCCCCTAGATTGAACCGCCTCTGGCAGAAGTGGAACTGCTTTGAGTTACCTGAAAGCACCTTCAGTTCCAATGCCTCTAAACTTTTTCTAGATATGGTATACTAAAAAAGAAATCTCACAAGAACTAATATTATTTATATCACTTAGGACATTGAAAGCAAAGAAAACACAAGTAATTAACATGTGACTTATAAGAAAACAAACGTGACTTGTACTTGCTCCATCTACTTTTTCAAGTTACAACAGCTTTTTGATGTACACGAAAACAAAAGGTGCAATATCAAGTAATTTCAAAGACAAGCCACAGAAAGAGAGAGATTTGTAGGTAATAAATTAAACTACAGAAGAACGAAGTACGCTGGATTTAAAATACAGTTGTAAAAAACGTACTGAATTTTATAGAGTGGTAAAAAACAACCTCAAAATGCTAGTAAAGTTAAAATCATAGTATGAAATTTATATATTTATTTATAAATTTATACATGAACTTATTCTTGGAGATTATGTGCTGATTAAGTTAGAAATTTAGTGTAAAGACTGTATTTTAATATGACTAATGTAACTGTTTAAATAGGTATGTTTGTTTTTGAATTTCACACAAAGGTACTCGAAGGCTATCTGTGCTAGCCGTTCCCAATTTAGCAGTGTAAGACTAGAGGGAAAGAAACTAGTCATCACCACCCACCGCCAACTTTTGGGCTGCTCTTTTACCAACAAATAGTGAGATTGACCGTCACATTATAATTCCTCCACGGCTGAAAGGGCGAGCATGTTTGGTGCGACCGGGATTCGAACCCGCGACCCTCGGATTATGAGTCGCACGCCTTAACACGCTTTGCCATGAGGGCCATTTAAGTAGGACTATGTTGGTAAAAAAAAATGCAAAGCCAACACAACGTTTCGTATGTCGCTGGTATTCCTGCGATTGTAACTGTTCACATCACAGCAATATTTTAATAATTAATTAATTTCTATCTCTAAATCTGTAATATTTAGGGGGATATAAAATGTGTATCCTTACTGCTATTATTAAGTTTGCTCTCACACGTCTTAACTCTTTATTTACTTAGCAAAGATTAAACAGATACACTTAAAACTAAGATAGAAGCTAGTGCGTTCAAGAAGTGATGGAACGAAGCAAGTAAATTATGGTGTCAAATATGGTTTATCTACTAACTATGCATCAGATAAACAAACTGGTTATTTAAGCAAGTGAATTAAGGTATGGGAAACAATTTATTCATCTACTGAGTTCAGATGTGTACTACTCCTCTAAGAAAGATTACTTGGCTTTGCTTTGACTGAGGTTTTTCTATCTGGTACCCTTGGCTTGCTTCTTTAAAATGTGAGCTTCCCGCCCCCCTCAACTTCTTGAGTAGGAACGATTTTTCTTAATGACTTGTTCATCAAAATATGTGACGTTATGCCCGCTTCTCCTTGTGTGTTTAATTGTTATAAAGACCAGTAAAGATAGCTTACTCTTTGTTAAAATCCCATATTTCGAAATATATTTTTATTCAAATAACTCAATCATGATATTCTCTGTTAACACGACGATTCGGAAGTGAACTGAAATAGACTTTTCAGTAATGGATGATACAGGCGAAACGTTTACGTAACAAAATGTATCAATGTTATTCTCGCAACTCAAACGTCAAACAAATGTTTTAGTTGTTTATTTTAAGACTAAACAAATTGTTTGGGTGTTCTCGTTTTCTTCGTGTTGGTTGATTGGACAAGAATTGATACGTAAGAAGCACGACAAACGATCCAATATTCGAACCGCAATATTCCGTTAATGTTAACATAATGTTTAAACAATAAGGGACCTGTGGGTTCATCTTGGCTTTTCCTTCCTCTAAGCCAATTCAAAACTATTAAATAGATAATCTAAAACAAATTAAAGCAAGACTTTATCATTCATGTATCTATCAAGCTTTCTCTTAAACTCACTCAAATTTATTGTCTCCACAACATTCGAAGGCAATTCATTCCATAGGCCAATCACCCTATTTAAAAAATAAACTTTCTTCGCTGAAAATTGGTTATACCTTGTCTAAGTCTATGTTTATATCCCTTAGTTCCGTAATTCTCGTTGCTAATTATGAAAAATGTTGATTCATTAACAGTATCAATTCCTTTACAACCTTAAATACTTGAATTAAATGCCATCTAACTCTTCTTTTTTCAAGATAAAACAAATTTAAGCATTTTAATCTCTCCTTATGTGACAACCCTTTCATCCCAGGAACCATTTTAGTAACCCTTCTTTGAAACTTTCCCAACATTTTAATGTCTTTTCTAAGATAAGGAACCCAATATTAAATACAATACTCCAAATGTGGCCTAGCCAATGAGGTATACAATGAAACTATAACCTCTTTAGAGTAGTATTCAGTATTTTAGGAAATATAACCCAAAATTCTATTTGCCCTATCACTAGAAACAGCAAACTGCTTGGATGGCCTCAAAGACTGATAAACCGTTACACCAAGATCCTTTTCTTCATAATACTGTTAAGGTTGTTTCCATCTAAATTGTACTTAAGTGAAATTATGATAACTTACATGCAATATCTGGCATTAATCATAATTAAAACCCATTTGCTATTTATTTGCCCATCATACTAAATGATCCAAATCCTTTTGTAAAGCAACACCATCCTTTTCACACCCAACACCTTCACAACAAATTTAAGTGATTTATTGACCATGATTTCATTTACGTTATTAATGTGAATCAAAAAAAGCAATGGTCCTAAAATTGACCCATGAGGTACACCATTTATAACATGAGTTCAGTTTGATTGAGCTACATTTATAACAACTTTCATCAAGCCACTCTTCGTCCAATTAGTTAACTTATTACTCACACCCATAGAGATAAGTTTCTTTACAAGTCTTTTATGTGGCACTTTGTCAAATGCTTTCTTAAAATCAAGATACATCAAAATATACACCCTTACCTTCATCTATATATATATGCAATAACATTTTTAAAACATGTCAAAAGAATTGTAAGGCAAGGCAATATTTCCCTTAGCGAAATCACGTTGACTATCCGATGAAATTCTAAGCTTTGTTAAATTACTTTCTACAGTTTTTCCAACAACTGATGTAAGACTAATGGGCCTATAATAACTAGAACAAATGTTTTACCTTCCTTGAAGATAGGAGTGGCATTAGCTAATTTCAAATCTGTTTGTGCTTGTCCACTATTCAAAGATTTACAAAAGATTGTGACAAATGACTTACATATTCAGTCCTTGACCTCGTTTTAAACCCTCGGAGAAATATTATCTGGTCAAGAAGACTTATCATTTTTTAAACTTCCCAATTTTATTTTAACAGACTCATAATTTATGGAGTTGTTTTGTTCAACTTTTTTCATCTGTCAATTTCTCAAGATTAGGAATAATGTTCAAGTCTTCATTAGTAAAAAGCGAAGAAGAGACAGAATTACATAATCTAACCATTTAACAATAATAGTATACAAGCCTTTCTTTATCATGCCTCATGGGGTCGTATTTCCCTCCCTCCAAACATTTTGTTCACCCTTAATGTATTTATAGAAATCTTTATTGTTAATTTTTACGTTTTTAGCCAATTCTTTTTTCATACATCCTCTTGGAGTCATAATTTCCTGTTTGACTAAATTTATTGATGTCCTATAATCTTTTAAATGTTCTATGATACCAATCAATTTAAATTGCTTAAATTTTTGATGTTTTTCTTCAACTTCATTTCTTTATGAGTCAACCTGATATTTACTTTCAGCTATCCTTTTTTTCTGTAAAGAATATATATGTTTCGTATATTGAAAAAAAATTCCACATTTTCTCAGTGTGTCCAAATAATTCAGCTGCTCAAATCATAATAGATAACTCTTGTTAAATCCATTCAAAATCTGCTTTTTTTAATTTGGAATCAAATTATCATTATTCCTGATTTTCATACACAGGAAAATTATCAAACCAAGTGCAGTAATGATCACTTGTACGTAGGTCTTCCCCAGTTTCCACCCTCTCAACCACTTCTATATTAGAAGTTAACAGTAAACCTAAAATAATATTATTTCTAGTAGGTTCCTTGATCAATTGGTGAAGAAATCCATCTTGCACAGAATCCAGAAACTTTTCTTCCTCAGAGTTTGACGTAGCATTTCCAAATCAATATGTCTGAAATTAAAATCATCCATAATTATGACTTAATCTCACAGTAAAGTTTCTCACTACTTTCAAAATTTTCATCAGGTTTGTAAACAATTCCTACTAAGAGTTTCCCTTGATGTGCACTAACAGAAACACGAATGAATTTAATCTTTTTGCTTTTATCCTTCAACAGGATGTAACTCACACTTTACATATAAAGTCACTTCTCATCTCTCTTTATTACTCTCTTCCTATTAAATAACGTATAATCACGTATTTCAAAGAAATGTCTTTCATCAAAATAATCATTTTGGCATGGCCGAGCGCGTTAAAGCATACGCTCGTAATCTGAGGATCGCGGGTTCGCATCAGAGTCGCGCTAAACATGCTCGCCCTTTCACCCGTGGGAGCGTTATAATGTGACGGTCAATCCCACTATTCGTTGGTAAAAAAGTAGTCCAAGAGTTAGCGGTAGGTGGTGATGACTAGTTGCCTTCCTTCTTGTCTTACACTACTAAATTAGGTACGGTTAGGTGCAGTGGGCTAACAACCTACTCACTTAAAAACCTGTTACGGAAACCGCAGTGATTGCGGACCTATGTTTTTTAAAGGAATTGTGTGGCAAAACAAAACAATTTATATTTAACCATATTTTATTTATTACAATTATATCAAACTTTTCTATTTCTGTCAGTGCCTTTAAGTTATCTATTTTATTTCTTATCTTTCTAGCATTACAATAGTAATAATTAAGACTATCCTTATCACTATTTTTATTCTAATTTCCTATGCTAAACTTTCATATACACTTCAGTTTTTCGTTTAGTTTATCTTTTCCCTCACAATTATAAATAGTTCAAAAATAGTCCAAGTTCAACCTTTTCTCACAGCTGAGTTAATAACCCCTGCCAATATGCCAGACTGTTTTATACTTAAGTGTAAACCATTAATTCCAAAAAGTTTTCTCTTCCCACAAGTCTAACCAGCTAACCTGCTTATCCTTACATATTAATTTTAGCCTAACATTTGGCCCTGATTTCCTACTCAAAATTTTATCTGCACAAATGATACAATTAATTTATGGTATTTATTATTAAATACTTTTAACAACTGATTGTGCTTATTAATTAGCTTTTCTGACTTATTGTCCCCGATTCGTTAGCTCCTATGTGCACATTAAAAACTACGTCGTTGCCCGTCGGGTCATTATATCTCTTGCTCTGTCAGTTATGTCTTCCACCTGTGCCTCAGGGTAGAATAATCTAACTCATTTCTCCCTGTTTACTCCATAAACTATTCTATCCACATGTCGCGTCAATGAATCAGTTATAACTATAACCTTTTTAAGTTCATAATTTATATTCTTTTCTATTATTTTTGCTTTCTCTCTCTCCAATAGTGGCCCGGCATGGCCAAGCGTGTTAAGGCGTGCGACTCCTAATCCGAGGGTCGCGGATTCGCATCCCACTCGCGCCAAACATGCTCGCCCTTTTAGCCGTGGGGGCATTATAATGTGACGGTCAATCCCACTATTCGTTGGTGAAAGAGTAGCCCAAGTGTTGGCGGTGGGTGGTTATGACTATCTGCCTTCCCTCTAGTCTTACATTATAAAATTAGGGACTGCTAGCACAGATAGCCCTCGAGTAGCTTTGTGCAAAATTCCAAAACAAACAGACAAACTCTCCAATAGCTCCTCGTCTACATAAACCAAGAGCTGAAATATGTTACTCATTACAATTAAGTTCATTACTTTCAATTACAACACCCTGAATGTTGTTGTTAACTTTAGCTGATGTCTTCCTTACAGGTAAAACCTTTTGAGGTTCTCCTGTCATTTCCCACAGTTTATATGTTTCTTTAACTATTTCTTCAACTCCAACTCTTTATCCAGCCTACGAACTCTAAATATAAAATGAACGTCCTTACTAGTAGCTTTCTTAAAAGTGCATAATATTCCAGAGTTCTCAAATAAAACCTACATACTGCATCTGTCGTACCTAACAAATTGGAAATGCTCAACTACCGAACTCGTCTTAACTATTGCATTATTTGTAGAATTAAAATAAATATTCGATACTATGATTAAATTTAAGTAGCCTGTTTTTAACACTGTTAATCCTAAGTTTGACAATTAACTAGTTTTAGACTGTATTTATTAAATGAAACAACGTATTTAATTTGTCTCTAAGCCTGAGGAACCGTTAAGCGTACTAAGCCTAATCTAACATTATACTACACGTTACACTAATAAAATCTAAATTAAAAGCTTATACCTACAATTTTAGTCCCCAGTATCACTAAATCTAGATATTTATCGTTATTCAACTTTAGCTTTCAAGTATAAAAATAATAAAACCAAATAACATTGAAAATTACACAATATTAAAACAACTTAGATTTCTAACGTCTTCTCTTTTCAAATAGCGTTCTCTATTCGTACTTACAGGTATATGTAGGGGTGTGTTTTCTTATATCAAAGCCACATCGTACTATATGTAGGGGAGTTGTAATTGGGACAATAAGGCCCATTATTAGGTTAAGAGTAGCCATACAGGGTAAATAATGGCCCTCCTTCTGGTCAACGGATCAAAACTAGGGACAGCTTGAGGTCCTTAGCTTGGGTTTTGGTCCATGTATCATGCAACTACCAAATGCTAGAATTATGTGCCAAGGACTGAAATAGGACTTTTTATCTCTACTAATTTAGTAAAATTTAAGCTACCTTCAAACAAAACATGTAATGGTTCAGAAAATGTCGCAGATGAGTTAAAGAAATATAAAGGAACAGTTATGATAAGCTTGTTTTCGTAGCAGCAGTATTATCAACAGTTTATTTGGTTCGCAAACTAACAACAAAAAAGCAACAAATTTGTTGAATCTCAGTTTCCCCTATTGATTAGATTCTAATCTATTTTTTCTTCATATACAATAACCCATGTAATTTTCGACATTTTTATCTCGCCAAATTAATTAGTGCTGTAAATATTTTTTTCTGATTATTTTAATTACTTTTAAAGAATAATTGAAAAAACAAATGTTAGGCCTGACGTGGCCAAGTGGTTAAGGCATTCGACTCGTAATCCAAGGGTTGCGGGTTCGAATCCCCGACACACTAAACATGCTCGCCCTATAAACCGTGAGAGCGTTATAATGTTCGGTCAATCACACTATTCGTTGATAAAAAAAGTTGAAGGTGAGTGGTGATGACAAGTTGCTTTCCCTCTGCCCCCCAGTGGCTCAGCGGTATGTCTGCGGACTTACACGCTAAAATCCGGGTTTCGATACCCGTAGTGGGCAGAGCACAGATAGCCCATTGTGTAGCTTTGTGCTTAATTCAAAACAACAACAAGAACAACAGCTTTCCCTCTATTCTTATACAACTAAATTAGGGACGGCTAACACAGATAGCCCTTGTGTAGCTTTGCGCGAGATTCCAAACCAAAAAAATGTTTTGAGAAGTATTTCTGTTTTGAAACCATTTTGTTTGTGTAAGTCAAGGTTAAATATAAATTTCACGGAACCTTAAAAAATAAATAAATCAGGGAGTCATTTGGAAGGAAATAAAATGTTATATCATCAGTTTCGCGTAGCTTCACGTATCAACCTGAGCCTGTTTGTTATACGTGCGTTTGAACACTTGACATTCGAGTGGGTGGATACAGCACTGCATGTAATAAGTGTTAGGCAGTACTATTTCTTCGTCAAACTGCATAACAGTAGCTGCAAAAACTTGTATTTCATAGAGGTTATATACATTAAAGCAGTATTTTCCAATAGGTAAAGTTAAACCGCCTTATACTCGCCTTGATCAGTGATGCATGCAGTTGCTATATAATTGGTTAGTATCTTAGGGTAACGTGCCTCGGAGAGGATATGATATCATATAGAGAACTGTTTCTTGTGGTGCATCTAAAGCAACCCGTAGGAAAACATCACTGCGTAAGCCTCCTGAAAGAAGGTAGGAATCTACATAATATTGAAAATTCATTGGAAGATAAATTGTACGAACATGTCTCTACCTAAGGAAATGATCTCTTTGTCTATTTTTCCACATAATTAACTATTTCCCTGACTATCTCTCTACTCTATCTATCTTTTATCGGCTATTTATTTTTTAACTATGGTTTTGCTTATGTGTCAACACAAATAATCATTTCTTTCCCCATCTCT
Organism: Carcinoscorpius rotundicauda; assembly: GCA_011833715.1. NCBI lineage: Eukaryota > Metazoa > Arthropoda > Merostomata > Xiphosura > Limulidae > Carcinoscorpius > Carcinoscorpius rotundicauda. The sequence goes on along the minus strand of CM022402.1, from coordinate 18,810,691 downwards.
CTACAAAACTAATTATCTCTCTGTTTTTACTGTATACATAAGTAACTCTCTCCCTGTCTATCCTTTAACGTAAGAAAAACTATCTTCTTGCTTATCTCAAGGCAAGAAATTATCTTCAACTATCTCTCTACATAAGTGGCCACCTTTTTGCATATCTTTCTCAGTAGGATATTATCACTCTGATTAAATAAATATTTTCCTGCTTTATCTCTGTGTATAATTAACAATCTTTCTGCCTATCTCTCTATAAAACTAAACACACTCCTGCCTATTTCTGTGTGTAACTGATTACCTACCTGTCAATTTCTCCATAAAACTAAATATATTTCTGTCTATCTCTCCACATAAGTAACTATCTCCTTTCCATTCTTTCAGTTGAAACGTTGAAGCAGAAATTAAATCTTAAATGTTCAGGTAAATCCAGTGAAACATTTTAAACCCCTTAAAAACATACTTTAAATAAAAAAATCCGTTATTTCCAGTGAAATAAAACTTGTCATATATTACGCGTGAATGTGAAAAATAACAAGGCAAGAAAGATCAATAACACCATGTAACACAAATTTTGTTCCTGGATAGTTTATGCTATTTCTTAATTGCTTATGTTGTAAAAGTACAGAAAATGGCCATTATTCCCTTCAAACTTTGTTTTTGTGACCTGTATAATGAAATTTAGAAATTAACTTATTCTCTATGTAAAAACGGGCAAATCTGCACATTTTCATTTACATAAGGTCTGAATAAGACAACATATGAATCAAGATTTACATGTTTTTATACTAAAGTTATACTAAAATGTTTAGAAGTGAGTAGTTTTTCGAGATTTTCGACTGTAATGTAAATCACTTTCACGTACCAGCTCCCAAATATAGTCTTCCATCATGCGATCCCAGGCCATAAAATCAAAATTTGAAGAAAAAAATAGGTCTTTTCCATTTACTTTAGGCATAAGCAATTGGAAAATAACACTTTTTGCCAAGGAACAAGAAAAAGTAAAATTTTTGTTACATAGTGTTATAATAATAGTTTCCACAACGTACATAGCTCTTGTTATAAGATATTATCCAGCATTTATTCTAAGAAAATATGTAGTATTTGTTCAAAGTTAACGTCTGTAACTTAATACCTTAATTCTTTGTTAGATAACACTTAATATTTGTCATACTCTTATTCCTAATACTTAGTGTAACATATTACCTGGTGTTTGTTGTTAGATAATACCTGGCGTTTTGTTGTTCGATAACATCTAGTGTTTGTTGTAAGATAAACTTAACACTTGTCGTAGGATAATTTCTAGTACTTAATTTAACATAACACCTAGTAATTGTTATAAAATTTTACGTTTGTTTTTTGTAGGCGCGGCATGGCCAAGTGTGTTAAGGCGTGCGACTCGTAGACTGAGGGTCGCGGGTTCGTATCCCCGTCGCGCCAAACATGCTCGCCTTCCCAGCTGAGGGGGCGTTATAATGTGATGGTCAATCCCACTATTCGTTGGTAAAACAGTAGCCCAAGAGTTGGCGGTGGGTGGTGATGACTAACTGTCTTCCCTCTAGTCTTACACTTCTAAATTAAAAACAAACAAACAAATTGTTCTTTATAATACGTTTCGGTACGAGTCCCTGTGATTACTTGCCTCAATGTTCAGAACATTGAAAGCTGGGACAGCCATGAAAGGTAGGTGTCATTAACACCTGGCTTCACGCTGTTTATAAAGGTATAGGTAGCCATCTTTCTCGTATCAATAACAGATATCTCAACCTACCTGTTTCTTCACTTTCATCAGTAACAACTTGCAAGCTTTTCCGTAGCAATGTGTTCTAAAGGGGTTAGTCACACCTCTCTAATATCCATCTCGATATTAGCTCGTGTAGAACAATTTTTTTCACCAACCAGTGCTACGCTACAGTGTTAAGCATGTTAAGAGGCAAGAACGGCATGCTGTTTTCATTTATTTTTTATGTAAGAAGTCTCACAGATATTTAAAAAGCTGTTTTTACACTAAATTTACTATAAAACTTGTTGGAACTAGCTGTTATTTCATACATTAAGAATGTTTGTTTGTTTGTTTTTAAATTCGCACAAAGCTACTCGAGGGTTATCCATAATTATTTAACAGTGTAAGACTAGAGGGAAAGCAGCTAATCATCGCCACCCACCGCCAACTCTTGGGCTACTCTTTTACCAGCGAATAATGTGATTGACCGTAATATTATAACGCCCCCACGGCTGAAAGGGTGAGTATGTTTGGTGCGACCGGGATTCGAACCCGCGACCCTCAGATTACGAGTCGAACGCCTTAACCCACCTAGCCATGTCGGGCCCATGCTTTATGAGCGCTGTTGTTAAAAAAACAAAATAGAAAAAAATAGCTAATCTAATCTTTTTGGTGGCTGGTGACTAAATTTTTAAGACACTAAAGGTTTAATGAGAACTGAACAGTTGTAGTTACCTTCAACTGCACTCTATATCTACAAACTGTTTTTAATTCATTCGTTTTGTTTTTCACTTTTTCCAATCGTCTCTCTTTCTAAAACGGCCATTTTCCCATCAAACAACTTTTTTAGTGCGTGTGTGTGTTTTCCTTATAGCAAAGCCACATTGGGTTATATGCCGAATCCACCGAGGGTAATTGAACCCCTGATTTTGGCGTTGTAAATCCATAGATTTACCGCTGTACCAGTTACTCTATTTATCTTAATTTTCACTCATTTTTCGCAATTTTATTTAAACCATCCATTTCCCCGCTGGTACAGTGGTAAGTCAAGGGATTTACAACGCTAAAATCAGGGGTTCGATTCTCATTGGTAGACTGAGAAAATAGCCCGATATGGTTTTACCCTAAGAAAACCCACCCACACATACTCCTTCCCTCCTCATTTTTAGCAATCTATCTTACCTCCTTTATTCTGTTCATCTCCAACTTTCAGTAGTTTTTTTTTTTAGAAACTCTTTTTGACGTTCGTAATATTTTGCGTACATTGTGAATTATGTTGCTTTCTACGCTAGATAACTATTTAAACTCCTATTTATTTATTTATTTTATTTCTCGAACAGGACCAAATAAAAATTTTATTCGTTTTCTTTTAGAAAACAAAATCCCTAACGAACCACACAAAACTGACAGCTTATCAATGTATTATTACTATTATGCATTTTCTTAAATATTTTTCAATGCTTTTATTTATACATTCCCATGTTAAACTTTAAACTCAAGCTTCTTGTTGTTTTGAATTAAGCACAAAGCTACACAATGGGCTATCTGTGCTCTGCCCCACGGGTATCGAAACCCGGATTTTAGCATGTAAATCCGCAGACATAGCGCTGAGCCACTGGGGGCTGTCAAGGTTGTTCTATTTTATTAATATTATTTGTATACAATTAAATGAAACCTATTTACCTTAATATTATTCAATTCTGTTATATTTACATAGCTATTGTCTAGGTTTCTTTTCTTATATTCTTTTTTATTTTATTTTTTTCCCTTTTTTCACCTGATTTGTTATTTTCCTTTTAAATCTTTACTCGAATTATCTAAACCCACTTGTCTCTTTTACCCTGTTAGATTTACTTAATTCGTTTTGTTCTGTTCTCTTTCCTTTTACGTCTTATAAAGCTGTTTAATCAACTCTTATTTGTACTTTTCTTCCTTTCGTCTCCTATTCGATTAAACAACTCTATATCTCCTGCCCCCCAGTGGCTCAGCGGTATGTCTGCGGACTTACACGTTAAAATCCGGGTTTCGATACCCGTGGTGGGCAGAGCACAGATAGCCCATTATGTAGCTTTGTGCTTAATTCAAAACAACAACAACAACTATATCTCCTATTCGTCTTAATACTCTAGCTATCTTGCTCTTACTACCCTTGTTACTATATTATTTTCTCTAGCCTATCGTTTATTTTTCCTCACCTGAAGTTTGTTTTCACCGTTCCTGTTGCACATGTAGTTAGATTTTCCACTATGTATGTCATTTCTCCCTCACTTACGTTTACCTATTAGCTTCGCTTTAGAAGTATCTCAACCCACTTTCTAAATCGAGTCACTTCCCCCACCCCTTCTTCTCCTAAGTAGTACAGAAAATAGATTATAAGCCGAATATTTTACTGAATAAAACTATGCACACGTACACGGCAAATTCTTTGTAGTGAACGGTAGCGGCGCCATCATTTATCTGGCTTAGTATTTAGATTGGTTTTGAGATAGGAGTTGCCGTACTTGACCTTGAATCGCCTACTTAATACGAAGGCAACAATTCATCGTTGTTTTCCACGTGAGAACGACTCTTCCTATAATGGACTGGCGTTGCCAACAAGAATATCGTTATCGGTCTATGCTGAAAAAAAGTTATGAAGGATTTTTTTTTCTTGGTAGAATGAAGCTTTTAGCAATAACTGTATTTTCTCTTTCTTTTTTTTATTTCGGTCAGCTTGAATTTTTAAAATTGTAAGCTGTTTTCAATAGCTTTCGTCGTCTGTTTATTTATATGATTTGTGGTCTTCCATCTGTGTCTATCTATCTGTTCACAACTGGTGTCTTCTATACGTATCTATCTGTAAATTCACATCACGAGAATATTAGCCGTATCTGTAGATATGAGGAGTGTACTATCCCTATTTGTCTACCTATCAGCACTTAGTGTGTACAAGCTGTATTTGTCCCCCCTGTCAAAATCAGGTGTGTACAATTTGTATTTAACTCTCTATCCGTATCAGGTGGTTACTATCCATATCTATATTTTTTCTGCATCAATATTTACCCTTTTTCAGAACTATTGAAACAACACTCTCTGTGTATATCGCAGTATTTACCCTTTTCCACAATTTGCAAGATATTATCATCTGTTTCTGTCGTTTCATTACGTAGGGTTTTATGAAAGTATACAACTAATCAAAATAAGTACAGCATGGTGTTTTATGTTTCAGCCTCAGGTGAATACTGGTTTCATATAGTCAGTGCCACGAGCACAACTGGCATATTTGCCAAAGAAAACCTGTTTCAGTTTACATCGTCTACATTTCCGTCAAAGATAGTTTGTTTTTTTCTTCTGTGAATTATCAAATACAGAACACAGAACAATTTTAACTTTTATGTTTTTACTGGAAACTAAGTTAAAACAACATTTTTGAGTACTAGTTAAATCTACATAGAATCAAACAAAAGTTTATTTTTACCAAACCCGGCGGTATATAAATATACCGAATCAAATAAAAATTTATGAACACTAGTCTTTATATATTGTTTTTTATTACTCAAAAAACCCCAACAAAAACAGGAGAATTTTAGAAAAATAAACCATGATACATATCTGATACATATTTATGGTGTTTTTTTATTATCAGCTTTCAGATACATCTAAGTTTACCAAAGTACTTGTGTGTTATGGTTAGCAAAATTTGTAAAATAAAATGAGTACCGTTAGATTTTCCTTGGATGAACATCAACAAACTAATCCAGATACGTAGTTTGTGAGACAATACTCTGCTGGGTGATTTTCTTTCATGAAAATATACAACAATTAAACTTTATCAATGTTGTGTATAGGTCGCTATAATAACCTAACTTAGAGGACTTTGAGTTTGACAACGGAATCGTTTCTCAACTGAGTTGTCAATTACGTTCACAGTTGCATCCCCAGTGATTCAGTGGTAAATTTCAGGGCTTATAACGCTAAAACGTAGAGTTCGTTGCCTACAGTTGTAAAAGCGCTAGCAAAATAAACAACAACAACACCTTTTTAATTAATGTTTATAATTATATTTTTCTTTTCTTGTACTAAACTGTTCACGGTAAAAATGAAGTTTATTTTACAAATGAAAATATTCGGTTACTAATATATATTTTCCCACAAGACAGAGACGTTTTTGACGAGAAAAATAACTTAGGCTACTTTGAATTTTTAGTGTAAGTACCAAAGAATTATCTGCGAACAGCCGCCCTCTATTTTTGAACTGATTGACTAGAAGAAATGCAACACTTATGACATTCTGGTTTGACAGAATAACGAGATTGGACCACCACATGTGGAGCATGTACTCTTTAATAACAGGATGCGAACCATGAATTATGAGATTCAGAATCCGTCAAGCTAAGCTCGGAGTAGTGAGTTATGAGATGTGTAGTTTTCTATGTATTTCCTGAAAATTGATATTCTTGTTATCAGGGCGTAGGGACTTACTACTTTATGATAACCAGGATAAAGAAACGCACCCACTCACCTCAGTGGCAGAGCTGCATGATTTAGGATTTACAACACTAGAAACAGGGTTTCGATACTCGTGGTGGACAGAGCACAGGTAACTGATCTCGTAGCTTTGTGCTTAATTTCAAGCAACCTGTTTGGAGTTTATAATTTCAAATTAAAAAAAACTAACAAAAGCATTATTGTGTGGAAAAAAGTATTCACAATTTATAGTAATAGTATTATTTGTACATGAACCCCAAGAAAACGTTTCACTAAGTAACACTCAAATGGCTACTTATCTTGAAATCAGAATCGAATATGAAAATCGTTTTTAGATAAATATTTCAGTCATCGCCGAAAACACTTTAACAACCAGCCTTTTTTTTCTGTGCTGAGAGACGATTGGTAAGATCTATGTCCGAAAGCCTATTTACTAGCATACAGTTTCAGATAGATAAATTGTCTACACTAAAAGCATTCGCATCCAGTCGCATTAGTAGTACCCTTTGCCGCTGAGACTCTAATGCAGCTTTGATAAGGTCTTCTATCGAAGTTACAGATTATTTTAACATTAGAAATATTCCTTTAAACTTTCAAGAGGTCGCTATCTAGTGATTACCCATCATATCGTCTGACTTATCAAAAGTTTTGGTCGAACTGAAGTAACGTTCTTTGAGATTTATGTCAGGAGTCCCCCCCAACTAAGTGAGCTTAGTTACACGAGTTCACAATTTACGTAAATCAGTGTGACAGCTGAGTATTAAGAAATCCACAAAATACATGCTCCATATAATCAGCCAGTACCTTTTTGTTAACAATGGAAGATTTTTCTCTTATTAGAAATGAGAGAGACGAGTTTAATGTTAATTAACTTGAAAATAAAACAACAGTCAAAATTTTAAAGTCAAAATATTACTGCCGTAAAAGTTGCTCTCACTTTATTTTGAAAGATGAGTTTTATTAGATTTTTGCACCATGTTTGAATATAACCTTTTGCACTTCAGTTTGTTACAGGAGAATATATTCCCATTTTTCACTTTAGTCACTAACACCGGGAGATAATGTTCGGTTTATTAACGGTTAACCAAGTCAAATTTGGGAAGAAAGCAGTTGTAGTCATTTAAAGCGGTGAAGATTCATTTTGGTAACTACTGTTTACATGATCATCGAAAGAATTACTTTCGGAAGGATTCCTTCTTTTGTAACATGAATTTTTTTTTTGTTTTTTGAAGTATAAATCTTCCTTGATAAACAGGCTATAATGTGCAAGTTTGATGTTTAGGGCGAAGTTAAAGATAATTTCAAGTTTTACTCGCTTTTGCTCTTGGCGAATATCTTCCACTGTTGGGTGTTGTAAAATAAACCTTCTGTAACTTACGCCTAACAAGCAGTATGCTGCATGCTGATGATGCTTTAATATACGTTTCAACTGGTAACACAATTGTTGCCAGTTCTATGAATCATGCGTTACAGTATAGAGATGTAATTAAGGGAAGAGAAAAGACGTAACAACATTAAGAACACCATTAACCCTAATTAAATACAGCGCATTAAAAAATATGACTTGATTAATGTCTTCTGTTTCAACCCAGGATTTTTGTTGAAAGGTGGTACTCTCCGAAATAACTTTAACTCCGACGAGCGTGTTGAGGCAATGGCTGAGTGAAACGGACAACCTCTGTATTTCGTTGGCAAAATAACCTCTCAAATCGCACGTAGGGAAGTTTGGGCCAAAAATGTCAACAAAATATGTATTAGTTGAGATAATAGAATTGTTACAATCATATAGAAAGTACATTAGGGATAAATTAGTTAATTGGATGTGTTTTACAAATAGCTACATTATAACTCACATATTAACAACAAATGTGCAGGAAATTACGCGAAGTAGAAAATAAAATGTTGAAGGTTCGTAACGTAAATAATACACGTGTGTAAAGATATATGTATATCTGTATTTAACTTCTTGGTAATTTGACCCACAACATTTTCTTTTACCACTATCAAATGTTTATTTTAAGGCAAAACATCTAGTTATTAAGCCCTGCAAACGAGAATGTTCCACAATTAATGTGGAGGTTTTTGCAACAACGCCATCTCTTAGGGATATTAAAAAAATAAAGCTTTCGTAATTCCTGTGCTGCTATATGAGAATGAACAAAGCTACCAGAGATATGTCACCATTGTTTTCTTTAGGTATTTTTCAAATGCTTCAGTTTGTCTGATAGGTTGTTTGTTGTAACGCACAAAACTATGAAGGGCTATCTGCGATCTGTCCACAACGGTTATTGAAATCCAATTTCTCACAGTATAAATGCAAATATACAGTTAGGCCATTGGGGAGCTTGTCTGATAGGCAAAGTAGGCCTGTAATTTATTCCGGAAGTTCGTTTCACGAGTTTTAAGAGACTGGGGTGATGAGGAGATGGTCGAAAATCCAATCTTACAATAGTTTCCTGTTCGAGGGGCCTGGCATGGCCAGGTGGTTAGAGCGCTAGAGTCACATTCTGAGGGTCATGGGCTTGAATCCTCGTCATATTAAACATTCTCACCCTTTCAGGCTTGAGAGCGTTGTAAAGTAATGGTTAATCCCATTATTCATTGGTAAAAGAATAGCCCAAGAATTGGCGGTGAGTAATGATGACTAGCTGCTTTTTCTGTAGTATTACACTGCCAATTTAGGGACGGCTAGCGCAGATAGCCCTCCTGCAGCTTTGCGCGAAATTCAAAAACAAAGAAATAAACATGTTCGAGGTAGATGGTGGCTATACGAGTACCATAGGGCCTGGCATGGCCGAGCGCGTTAAGGCGTGCACTCGTAATCCGAGGGTCGCGGGTTCGCGCCCGCGTCGCGCTAAACATGCTCGCCCTCCCAGCCGTGGGAGTGTATAATGTGACGGTCAATCCCACAATTCGTTGGTAAAAGAGTAGCCCAAGAGTTGGCGGTGGGTGGTGATGACTAGCTGCCTTCCCTCTAGTCTTACACTGCAAAATTAGGGACGGCTAGCACAGACAGCCCTCGAGTAGCTTTGTGCGAATTTCCAAAACAAACAAACAAACAAACGAGTACCATAGTCCATCCAAATCAAACCAGATCCAGTGGTGTCAGAAAACAGCCTGATACTGGCCACCAGAATGTCGTCCCTATTACTACATCGTTCATAAACCAATTCTGAATGATGTATAAATCGGTATGTCCATCGTTTTATTCTCACACCATCAAAGAATGGTTCCATTAACAGTTTTTATATAGTGTTCATAAGACGAGATGTTATTCAGTTCATGTCTTGTCACGCTAGTACAACCTTCGAAGATGCAAGGATAGAACATGGACATTTATATTTCTATCTCATTCTTACCAGTTCTGATTAAAACGTAGCGAGAGATAAAGGTTAATATAGTGTATATTGTTGTTGCATTCTGAGACCTTGCTTCGTTTGCCTTCAACAAGAATGTCCACTTTCTATACCTCAGCTTCTTAGTGAAGTAATGAACTGCTGGCAAAAATCTTAAGGCCAATGAACATAAAAAAATATGCATTTTGCCTTGTTAGACTCAACCACTCATTTGAGTAGAGCTTCAAAAGATGAAATTAAGAAAAGGGAAAATAAAAAGACCCAACTTTTTTAGTATTTAATAGGGAAAACGTAAACACTTTGAACTTATCCTTAATACTAGCTGGTCAAAAGTTTAAGACCATACCAAAAAAAAAAGCCCTAAACAGGGTAGGAAACGCCCAACAAGAGGTCTCAGTTGTGAGTTGCACGGCCGTCATTGCAAATAACTGCAAACATTCACTTTGGCAAGGTTGATATAAGGGTTTGCGGAAGGCTGGCTGGAATGTTTTTCCAAGTGGTAAAGATGGCTTCGCGAAGATCATGCACTGTTTGAAACTGACGTCAATTTCTATAGACGTCCCTTGCCATCCACCCCCAACACGCTGGATGGTCCAAAAGAATCACATTATTCGCCATGAAAAAGTCCTTTGTCCTATGAGCATTGTGGATTACAGCATTGTACTGCCAAAAGATCCAGTCATTTCCACACAAGCGAGGACCTTCAGTCAATAAGGGTGCTCTCTCCAACATACCAATGTAGTCAGCTGCTGTTCGACGCTCCTCTATAACCTGAAGCTCCATTGTTCCATGGAAGGAGAAAACACCCCAGATCATGATGGAACTTCATCCACTGTGTCGTGTAGAAAATGTTTCTGGTGGGATATCCTTATCGTGCCAGTAACGTTTGAAGCCATCTGAACCATTCAGGTTAATTTTTTTCTCATCAGAGAACAACACCTTCGTCCACTTTTCAATGTCCCATGTTTGGTGCCTCTCAGCAAAGTTTAACCGAGCTGTTTCGTGGTGTGGAAGGAGGCGTGGCCTTTGAAGACGTTTACAGTTTTAAAGTCTTTCTCTCGTAGATGCCGTCTTACTGTTCTTTAGCTGCATTCTGCGTCCATAAGGGCCTTAGTTCGACGATCGGCTGGTGTCTTGCCAGACAACCCGTCGAATCCTCCTGCTCAAATCAGCGAATTTTTCTTGGGCTGACCACTTGAAATTCTCGTTCCGTATCTCTCAGGGTATTTTAAGAAATTTGCAACAGCAGTGTTACTACTTCCAATCTCACAAGCGATGGCACGTTAAGAGAGACCTTGATTTTGCAGATCGACAACTTTGCCACGTTTAAACTCTGCCAACTTTTACCCTTTGCCGTGTTTTTACCCAATGTAACAAAGGAGATATCAGTGGGAGATGTTGAAAACGTTCATGCTTGAACAAAAATGACTACATTTCGCTATGTGTTCACCGATTAACGCTTCATTTCAGTATGGTCTTAAACTTTTGACCAGTTAGTATTTAGGCTAATTTCATAGTGTTCACATTTTCCTGTTGAATGCTAAAAAAAGTTTTTTATTCTTATTTTCCCTTTTGTTATTTTCATCTTTCAAAGCGCTACTCAAATAAGTGGTTGAGTCTAACAACGCAATATACATATTTTTTCTTTATGTTCATTGGCCTTAAGATTTTGGCCAGCAGTGTACATAAAATACTCTTTTGGATTTATTTTTAAAATATGTATCTTGTTCTTTATTGCTTAATTTTTGCTTAATCCTTTCTAATGAGAGATTTTTCCTACTGCTGTGATATCTGCATTAACAGTGATGTTGAACACATTTATTTGAAAAAAAAAAGGACTTAATTAACTGTATTGAAACTGATTTGTCATTTATACGACAGATGGCAGCACGCATATATTGATTTTCTTTGACCGAATATTCACGCACCTTGTGGCAGAGTGTTAAATATGTTCGTTAAAAAGAAAATGCAACGGATTAAAATGTTAAGAAAGCGAAAACCAGAATTAAGTTAGTCAGTTTTACATAGCTCTTAAAATATCGTTTTGCATGGTCATAGGTCTTTTGTTCATAAATAAATGTTTGCACGTATATTATGCATGTGTGTGTGTTGTCACGTGCCTCAATTCAAGAAGGTTTATTTTCAAAGTGCCGTCAAACCGTGTTTGACTGTGCTACAGGTCGTTCTTAACAAGTCAGTCACTTGAAATCTTCGTTATGTGTTAAAAAGGTCGAATCGTCGCTACGTGATAACCAGGAAAACGAGGACGCACCGTACGTAACGCAAAAATTGACAGAAAAAATAAGCAAATCTTTCGATAAATGAAAAACCGATGTCATTTCCTCGGACAGCATGTCCTATTGTGGTATCATTTGGTGAGCTTAGGACACGTAACTTCTAAAAGCGATAAAGTGGGAGTGGCACACTGGTCCTGTGGGGAGGAGACTGTGCACGCGCATAGAGATGGGGGAGGCAAGAACCAACCGCCCGTCACCTGGGCTGCCTGGTGCCCCGAGGAAGGTAGGGGGAGCCCCCGCATGCGGCGGTGGAGGCGGGCGTCAGTGGTTCCTCGAGATTTGTGTCGAACACCTCGCGCGAACACGGAGCTAGCCGACACCTGAAGACATCAGTGCACGTGAGGGTTGTGTACGAACACAAATGAGGTAAGAACGAGAATATTTAGTTCGTGATGTTGCGAGTTTAAAGAAGCTTCTAGGGAATAAAATGCTTTCAGAGAAAATATTATGTTTGAAAATGTAAATATGTAACGTATAGTAAGCCAAATCCCTCTCCATATGCTAGTAGCCCTGAAAACACAAGCTACCCCCTCTACTCATAGGTTGAAGTCATTCGATACCACTTAAAGAAGTCCCAGTTTTTAATATTGTTTTCCATATCATTCCTTTAAGTAGGAATTTCAGGACTTTTCACTTGTTTAATAAATAATATATATCAAAGCTAGTCAGAGCGGCTCCGCTGTTAAAAGAAATTGTGTATAATAGTATCCTGTTTCATGTTGAATAACAGTTAAACAAAGCTGCTAATCCTTAAAAAAAATATATTTTGTATAATAGTAATGTTCTTATAGGGAGTTTCGCTCTGTTTATAATGTTAACATTTCATATTGTGTGAGTTTGAGATCCCAGCTTTGTTCTGTGAGTAAACTTCAGTTCGTGGATGAAAACGAACGAAGTAAGACCCGTTAACCAATAGAACGTCTTGATGAACTTTACCCTGATACGTAGATGACTGTTGTGATAAAATAATCATAACCACTAATTATTGTTAGTGGTTATTACGAGCACTTATTACTGTTTGTCTTACAGTTACAACAGTTCACTTCTTCCTGTTAATACTACAAATGTTATGGTTATTAACACTTTTTTAACAAAACAGAATAATAAACTCCGGACATGTGTAGATGTAATATTTAACTTCTGTCCTAACTGTGAGTATTCTCGATTAACATGAATGATTACCTATCTGTAATATTCTAACGCTGTTAACGATCAGAATATAATTTCACGTTGTGTTTAGAAAGGGAATATAATGTCGAACTTGTGGTAAGAATGTGTGGTTGTGCAGGTGAACATGAAGTAATTGAATGCTTTGCATATAAACAGTTTGTTTGTTTGTTTGTTTTGAATTTCGCGCAGAGCTATACAAAGGCTATCTTTGCTAGCCGTCCCTAATTTAGCAAAGAAAGACTGGAGGGAAGGCCACCGCCCACCACTAACCAACGAATAGCGGGATTTACCGGAAATTATAACGTCCCCATGGCTGAAAGGGCGAGCATGTTTGGTGTGACTGGGATTCGAACCCGCGACCCTCGGATTATGAGCCGAACGCCTTAACACGCTTGACCATGCCGGGCCCGCATATAAATATAACTGGAGTTAATGTTGTATAAATTAAGCAGAAAGTAATTTAATATATGGTGGCTTTCAACGTAATATAATTTAATATTTAAAGTTTTAGTTTAGCGCGCGTACGTTTAATTTCGACTATTCATTTGCCAAATATTTCAAAACGTTTTTCTTTTTATAAATATCGGTTTTCACTTGTGGCAAAAAAAACATTCTGCGAACAAGACGAAATGTTCACCATCTTACAATAACGAGTACGACTGAATTACGTCATGTGTTGGTTGTGTCGAGCGCCTCCACTGCGGAACACAGGTGTCCATTTCCGGCTCCTGCAGTGAACTCGAGACGCCCAGAGGTTGTGACATCGTACTGCAATCTAAAAAAGTGTTGAGAGGAGCTTCTGTCTACTTTTAAACATCACATAAAACACCCTACATCTTGCGATCAAAATTTACAAGTTGAATCATATATCTAGACAAATGGGCTACTCGAGAGAATATACGTATTTTTACCACTGAAAAGTATTTTTAAATTATCTTAGTATCAATACCCACAAGAATGTCGTTACAGGCAACAGTGAATCAACCAAACATAAACATATAGAATCTGTAAGAATATAAGGTAAAGTTTCTGATTTTTTACTGAACGTTACAAACTTGTTTTCTGAATATGTTACAACTCCATCTGGAGAATTCCATAAAGCTGACAGCAAAAAAAAAAAAAAAAAGTTACAACTACTAAAGCAAAACATTGTAGTTATCAGTTGCTAAGCCTTTGCGATATATATGTATATAAAAACGTTCTACAAAAGAATAGTGGAAATACGAAACCGATACTGTCGTTCATACGTAAATCAAAATGGAAGCATTAAAAGATTGAAGTTTATCAAAAAGCAAGGCTGTATTTTGTTCTACTGCATGTATTCCAACAGACAGCGAAAGATGTCGTTAACGGGGTATGAATTTCACAACCGAAGTAGAATAAATGTAACAAGGAAGGATCAATTAACATTACCCGAACTGTTTACAAACTAAACGCTCGAGCAAATTCTAATTAGACAGTATTAATATGGATTCTTTTCAAACCTCAAACCAGTGTTGACTGTAGCAGAGCCGTTGAAACAATTTATGTCGAAAGCTGGTTCGATTAATAACTAAACCTGAATAATTGTTTCTTTAAATCGTCAACGTACACACTTGAGATACTGTACTGATAAATTATAGCGACTTGGACAGTACCAAACTTTAACATTCCTCTAGAATAATCCACAAAGCAAGATAGTAACCGCTTTATTTCGGAGAGAGAACGCTTTACTCTTAAGTGAAATACAGCATAACATCTGTTTGTCATTGTAAGCCTACATTCAAAATAACTAAAATGTCGTTACAATGCCAAAACATTCTTTTCAGAGGCGGAAGGATGCGAGAAATTCAGCATTCAGCCTTGGCCTGGTGCCAAAGAGACTTATCGTATATCAAAAATATTGTTATTCCAAGATCAGAAATATTCTTTTCAATACTAAAATTGAACAATATTTTGTAACGGATCTTGAGAACAATAATTAACTATTAAAATACAATTGTATGTTACGTTACTCGTTGATTTTAGTCTACTTGCAATACCAAAAGATATGTTATTGAAAATATACGGTTTACGAGCCCTATGGCTTCCGGGAAGCAAAATGACTTCCTCCCAGAGATATAGTTTTCTATTAAGGGACACTTTCTAGTGATAATAGCTAATAAAAATGTATTAACAAAAGATGCGAAAAAACTTTACCCAAAAATATCCCAATAATTTTGACCACTAAAAGTACCTCATAGTAATAAAATTCGTAGGGATGTAATTTTACTAGAAGAAAAGCTGTTTTAATGGTATTCGAAAACACACTCGAAACAGTAAAGCTGAAATTACTGTTTTGGCAGCTAGTGAAATGGTACGAAATTAAACTCCGGAAATCGTGCTTGTCGAAACTTAATTTTGTTGTATCAATATGAGTCGTATTGAGAGTAAGACTTTAAGGATCTGAGACACCATGGGACACAGTAGCTAATCAGTCCCTTGTAACGTGACTGGTTTACTATCATTCTGTGAGACGAAAGTCGTATCATGTTATGGGATAAAACTTTTTTGTTATTGTTTGCATTCTATTGCATCATAGTGCGCATTATCAAACACTATTGTACTTCTGTGGAATAGCTCTTCGTAAGATGAAAATACCAACAATTAAACTTATAAAAAACCCCATCTTTAGAACAAACAAACAATTAAAAATATTGTTAGCCCAATATTTTCATGATCGCTACTGAGCTGTTTGAGTTTTTTGAACGGTCAGCACAAATTGATGTTTCAGATCTGCAAACTGATCCGCCCCTGTTACTTCACGTTAATATCAAAGAGTCGCTTCGTTTTCTGTGTGTTAAGAAAAACGTCTAAGTTGCTCTTGTGAAAGTAAATTACGTGTACCTTACTCTTGACTGCAAATGCGATTCAAAGATTTCATGCATAATCATGTTACGCATCACATGTACCTACTATTGAATACACGTTATTTCATGTTTAAACATGTTTCACATCACACGTACCTGCTCTTGACTACACACATGACTGAGTGATTATAATATAAACTGCGTATTGAGAACAGTAAGACATAACAGTAAATAGTTTTAACGTCATTCATCACAGTTAAAAAAAAGGAGGTTTTGTACTTCAATCGCCGTTTATAGTATCACCAGTGTTCCGGGCTTGGTCTAAATTCTAGCGTTCCTGGCTGCGGGTCGGAAAGTCTAGAGTTTTCTCCAGAATGCTACTGAATAAACTTCAAGATTTCACCTGTGGGCGTGTTTTCATAGTGACACTTATTCCTATAATTTTAACTAAAACCTGACACAGCCCTTGTGGTAGCAAGTGTTTCTATCTAACTTCGGTTTAGAAATGGTTAAACCATTTTTCACGTTGGTTTGGTTTGAAATTTCCCGCAAAACTATACGAAGGCTGACTGCGCTAGCATTAGGAGTGTAAGACTAGGGGGAAGGCAGCTAATCATCACCACCCATCCCAACTCTTGGGATACTCTTTTATCAACGAATAATAGGATTGACCATCAGATTACAACGTCCCCACGGCTGAAAGGGCAAGCATGTTTAATGTGACGAAGATTCGAACCCGTGACTCTCGGATTACGAATCGAGTCCCTTAATCACCTGACCTTGCCGGGCCATTATGATAGCTAAATTTTACAGTAATTTCGAAAATGTCAAACAATAACTTATGTTTTTTAGAAAAGTCGTGATTACGTAAAAACTCGTGAAATCTTGTTTGTTGAGTGCCATTTTAAAAGTGATTTTACAATTTTAACATAAGCTTGTCAAAAAGTAGGAGTTTGAAAGCAAAACTATAACATCTGAATGAAATTCACTTGGATAGTATTGGTTCTTTCGATTAGATGACCGGGTGTGACCAAGTTGTTAGTGTGGCAAACAGCAAAACATCTCAAACAACTACTAGAGACACCCTCCTCTGAGTTCATAATCACAAGTGTGGTTACAATCCCAAAGGCTTGGAATTCTAGTCTCATAAATAAAATCTATAACTATGTTTCTATCTTGAATATTGGCAAAGACATATTAGCTAAATTCTAGTGTTTATATTACACCCCTTCATGGCTATGTTTGTTTAATTAAACTGACTATTTCTGTGGTGGGTGTCTACGTATTTGTTGGAATTGCATAAACATTATTGTTTTATAATTGTAGGCAATTGACCAAGAAAATTAGCTTTAGGTAAAAATTGGTAAATATTCATATCTTGTAAAAGTGACTGTAATGTTACTTAAGTGAAATATTTGAGAATGAACAGTTCACAAATATTACAGTTCTGTGTTTGTTTTTTAGCGATGTGTTAATAACAAGTATGCAACTTCCAAACAAAAAGTGCGAATCCATTTGATCCACAAGTATAAATTTAGAAATTTTGAACTTTAAGACCACGTATAAATCACACACACACACAAACACATATATATATATGAATAGTGTAGAACTTGTGTTATATCTTAGCCAGCACAGGAATATGAAAGACGCCACAAGATTGAATTTATGTATGTGTATGTATGTATTATAAAATTAACCCCAACTTGAGTTCTTAAAGACATAAAAAGAAAAACGGTTTCCTTCCTCCTTTCTCATTTTGTACAGCTTTTCATCAGCTTCATCTAATTAACAGTGACGTGGTTTAATCTCTGTAAGTATGAAGAATACAGGGTATTGAACAGTGACGTGGTTTAATCTCTGTAAGTATGAAGAATACAGGGTATTGAACAGTGACATGGTTTAATCTCTGTAAGTATGAAGAATACAGGGTATTGAACAGTGACGTGGTTTAGTCTCTGTAAGTATAAAGAATACAGGGTATTGAACAGTGACGTGGTTTAATCTCTATATATGAAGAATACAGTTTAATGAACAGTGACGTAGTTTAATCTCTGTGTGTATGAAAAATACAGTTTAATGAACAGTGACGTAGTTTAATCTCTGTGTGTATGAAAAATACAGTTTAATGAACAGTGACGTAGTTTAATCTCTGTGTATGAAGAATACAGTTTAATGAACAGTGGCGTGGTTTGATCTCTATGTATGAAGAATACAGTTTAATGAACAGTGACGTAGTTTTATCTCTGTATGTATGAAGAATACAGTTTAATGAACAGTGACGTAGTTTAATCTCTATATATGAAGAATACAGTTTAATGAACAGTGACGTAGTTTAATCTCTGTATGTATGAAGAATACAGTTTAATGAACAGTGACGTAGTTTAATCTCTGTGTGTATGAAAAATACAGTTTAATGAACAGTGACGTAGTTTAATCTCTGTGTGTATGAAGAATACAGTTTAATGAACAGTGGCGTGGTTTGATCTCTATGTATGAAGAATACAGTTTAATGAACAGTGACGTAGTTTAATCTCTGTATGTATGAAGAATACAGTTTAATGGGACAGTGACGTGGTTTGATCTCTATGTATGAAGAATACAGTTTCATGAACAGTGACGTAGTTTAATCTCTGTATGTATGAAAAATACAGTGTATTGAACAGTGACGTGGTTTAATCTCTGTGTATGAAGAATACAGTGTATTGAACAGTGACGTGGTTTAATCTCTGTGTGTATGAAGAATACAATGTATTGAACAGTGATGTGGTTTAATCTCTGTGTGTATGAAGAATACAGTGTATTGAACAGTGACGTGGTTTAATCTCTGTGTGTATGAAGAATACAGTTTAATGAACAGTGACGTAGTTTTATCTCTGTGTATGAAGAATACAGTTTAATGAACAGTGACGTGGTTTGATCTTTATGTA
Organism: Carcinoscorpius rotundicauda; assembly: GCA_011833715.1. NCBI lineage: Eukaryota > Metazoa > Arthropoda > Merostomata > Xiphosura > Limulidae > Carcinoscorpius > Carcinoscorpius rotundicauda. The sequence continues at coordinate 18,791,929 of CM022402.1, read as the reverse complement.
TGAAGAATACAGTTTAATGAACAGTGACGTAGTTTAATCTCTGTATGTATGAAGAATACAGTTTAATGGGACAGTGACGTGGTTTGATCTCTATGTATGAAGAATACAGTTTAATGAACAGTGACGTGGTTTAATCTCTGTGTGTATGAAGAATACAGTGTATTGAACAGTGACGTGGTTTAATCTCTGTGTGTATGAAGAATACAGTTTAATGGGACAGTGACGTGGTTTAATCTCTGTTTGGTGAAGAATACAGTGTATTGAACAGTGACGTGGTTTAATCTCTGTGTGTATGAAAAATACAGTTTAATGAACAGTGACGTGGTTTAATCTCTGTGTGTATGAAGAATACAGTTTAATGGGACAGTGACGTGGTTTAATCTCTGTTTGGTGAAAAATACAGTGTATTGAACAGTTCTGACGGTGGTGGAAAATCGTCAGTTTTAATGTTGTTCGTTTAACTGAGATTGATTTTACCTTCTAGTTTTTTCCTAGAGACTACAATAACATGGCCAGTATGGATATGATTGTTGTTAGTTTATATTACTGACTCAGATAACTGCTGTTCTTATTTTCTTACATGGTTTTAAATGTTCTCAGTTAGTGTTCAGGATTTGTAGGTTACAACAAATAGAAAAAAAGATTAGCATTTAGGTTTCTGTAAATTATCTGAGTCAAAAGCTGAAAGTGTAAACTCATTTTTGCGTTTTCACCTCACCATTTTGTTAATCACCTCTTTCCGTCTTTTAGGAATATCTTTGCCCAGTAGGCCTGAAGACCTTAAGAAACAACCATAACATTTCACTTGTTACCTGTTGCTGCACGACAAAGTGTGCTCCTTAAGGAGAAAGCGAAAAATCATTATTGGAAATCCTTCTGGCCCGCGAGAGGGAAATCGTCGCTAAACCTCGTTCTGATTTAAAGGCCTAGTCTGGTACTGAATGGACGGCAATTCAGGAACAGGTAGAGGATGCCATGGATGGTCATGTTCTTACAATGACTAGCAACACAGATGACGATGGTAAAAATTCAGTAGTGCTTTCGGAGAATACTCGCAAAAGGAAACGTCTGAATGCTGTTTTAGACAAACTTACGACTCAGGTCGAGCGTCGAAACTTGGACGGTCCAGTTGAGGAATGTTCAGACGTTTTTACTAATAACGCAGATGATTTAAAGTGCCATTTTTCCACTCTGTCTTCTCCTAATACAGACTCTCAAATACCTAAGTCTCTGCAAAAGCAACTTTCTATTGATTCAGACGTCAGTTTGATTACACAGTTGAAACTTGGTTTAGGAGAGAAAGAAACTCATCACGAACTAACACTAAAATCGACTATGGCACCAACAGTGAATCATACAACTACTTTACCCCCGTGTCCAGTGTCTCCCACGTGGTCTTCTCAGAACTCACTGTGTCGTTTACCAAAAACTCTCTGGCCTGATACATCTGGCGAAAGTGAATTTGTGAATGAGGAAACAATGCAAGCATCACAGTCAGTACTCGCGGAAATAGTCAGCAGTAAAGGGAGTTGGGTAACAGAATCTAATGGAAAGATACACCCTTTTTTGTCCTTGCAAACTGAAGAGAGTAAAGACGATGGCCGTGAAGATAAAAAACGACACTGTCTGGACAGAGAGCAGTGTACACTTACACCCGAAAAGGAAGAAAACGGAAGTGACGAAATATTTACGGAAGTAGTCTCTTCTGAAGAATTTCCGAAATTTTCTTCAAAAATATTTTCGCGTCCCGAAGACCGTTTATATTACTATTCCCCAGAGGCTCATGACTCGCATTTCAACAGTAAACGAAAAGATCAGCACAGAATACCACTAGTGGGCTCATCTATTCCCTCATTTCCTATATGCAGCTGCCATCATTGTCAGACATTAGCAGGCCAAACACGTGGGCGATATAAACATCTTCCATTCGGCATCGCGTGGGACGAGATGGGCAAGCATAGACTGATTCTGGAAAATTTGAATATGCTGTCCACGTCACCCATCTCACCGCTGACTCCTGTTACGTGCAGTTTAGACACAATTATTCAATCAAGTTTCTTCCCACAGTACTACTGTAGAAGAAGTCATTCAGAGAGTGATCTTCAACAATGGTTGGATGAGGAATCCCACCCGCGTGACAAGGACCATTTACTGCGACCAGAACAAGGTCAGTGTTCTGTCACCAATCCATTGAAATGGGGTACTACGGAAAACGCCGGTTTTTTAAAATGTGCTCAATCGGATCCTCAGGATTCCCCTTTGGATTTGTCTATGAAAAGTGCCAGTCCTCAACCAAATGGCAGCCTAGACAATAGTTTCAATTCATTTGTTCCAGATATCATGAAAATTTCAAATGGTTCTTTGTCGATTATGAGTTACAAGGATCAGAGAGGAAATCCACGCTTACCGCATTCCTTTTCAGCCTTTGAACTACCCCATATGATGGGAGGCAGGGTGAGTTCTCGAACTTTTTTCTCTGGGAAGAGAGACATTGACCGTTCCTTCAGTACTCATGTAGGTTCAGTATCGGAGACGTTTCGGCAAGATAATCCCGTGATTCGCTACAATATCGAAGTGGAAGGGGAGCCTGGCACAGAAGTAGCCTACGTGTGTCCGATCTGCGGCCAAATGTTTTCACTCCACGATAGGTTAGCTAAACACATGGCCTCACGACACCGCAACAGACAAGTCGAAACTAGTAGCAAGTCTTACATTTGCGAGGTGTGTAAGAGGTCATTCGCGCGAAGTGACATGCTCACTCGACATATGAGACTACACACTGGCATAAAGCCATACACCTGCCGAGTGTGTGGTCAAGTCTTCAGTCGAAGTGACCACCTAAGTACGCATCAACGTACACACACTGGCGAGAAACCGTACAAATGTCCCCAGTGTCCATATGCGGCTTGCCGACGAGACATGATCACTCGTCACATGAGGACTCACGCGAGGTACGAGATTCCAGACAGTAGCTCTAGCTTTGATTACTCCTCACGAGACAAGTTGTCGAAAGAAACGTCCGTTGTTGCAGATGACATTAGGACGTCATCACCGACAGGAAAGATAAGTGCGCTGACCGTTAGAAGCTCAGTGACACCTTACATAAACTCTTTAAGTTAAAGACTGGGCACTTTCTTCAATTCAAGGTAAGAAAATATATAGCAATAACAACAGATGCGTAATCGTTTAATGTCTAGAATGTCTGATTTCTTTTTATTTAATGAAGTGATCAGTGTTCTAGATTGAATCTTATTAATAAACAGCTACTGTCGAATTATAGCAGTGTGAGTGTTTCGGATTCAACCTTCTGTCGAAACTTAAGATGTGAATTAAGTTGTTGCTTTAATCCTATGATTCCCAAAGTGAGAGCCGTGAAAAAAACGGCCCGTAAACAAATATTCTGAATTAATTTGAATTATGAGTAAATAGTAAGTCGATAAAAAGTCGAATTAATTAAATGATACGATATGTCGAAAGGAGATGTTGTTGTTTTTACTTGGGCACTGTTCTTTAATCGCCATGCTAAAATTACAGGTTGGGGACCATAAAACGACTTTATTAATATCAAGGAAGCTTCGTGCTAAAAGAGTATTGGAACCACTGTTCTCGACAATAAGAATCAGATAAAATTATTGATCTGAAAATTATTTAATAAAATCATCCGTTGATTTCTAAGTATAGCTTTAGAACCTTCAAGAATTTTAAATACTTCTTATTGGTACCAGGATATATGCTCAGCTTCACGATAACGCCTTTTTTTTGGGGGGGGAGTCATTTTACGGATAATGGTGTTGCATCATATTGGTTCAGAAGGGGGCCTTAAGATCCCCCTTTTAAAACAATTTCGCTATATATATATATATATCCTAATATCCTTCCTCGTAATGTCTGCAATAATTGTCTACCAGTGGTGGCATTTCACTATCTCTGATCAAATATATAGGTGATAAACACGTCGCCCTTAGCATCACGCCATGTATCACACAAGTAGTTCGTATAAAGTATACTACGAAATGAAGAGTAAAACCTAAAGTTTCTACATTTATTTTCCTAACTTGCCCAAGTTTGGAGGTCAGAGATTGAGCGCTTCTGGTAAATTAGATATAGTCATTAAAAACTTTACAACGAGTCTCTGCAAAATATTTCTTTTTAGTTTTACAGTCACAGTGTTTCAGCTAGTCTGTTCAACCAATTGATGACACTACATTTACCAACCAATGAACGGTATGCATGGATCGTTGTGAACGGATAAATAATAAATATTTTACATTTCCCTTTCGTGAAACTTTTTACATAATTTATTTCATCTAGCAATTAGCGTGAACAACTACGGATCGAAGGATCCGGGATTTGAGACGGGATGCTTGGGAGCACGTTCTTCACCACTGAAGAATTATAAAAGTGACAATTAATCCAATTATTTAAATCCAGCAGTCGAACAAAGCACCCTTGTGGCAGTGGGTACTGCTGTCAGTTCGTCTTCCATCTGTTTAATAATTTAAAATAAGAAACGATTGTATCTTAATGCCCTAGAGCAGGGAGAACTGTGACTTGATTTTAGTCTACGTTCGCATATAGTTACTCATGTTTTAAGATCAAAGTTTTTAATCACCATAAGTGATTTTTTCAGGATTAAAAATTGGCCACATCTATGTTGCTTTTTCGCAGTAAAATGTGAAATGAAATCATATATATAATAATATAATAATTATACATATTAATTTAATTAAACAAAGTAAATAATAATTTTACTTTCTCGCTTCGGAGTTATTTTTGAAACAACAGTTCTTGAAATTTGGAAATTGACATATTCATGTTGTTATTGGTATCTCTTCATCTCTTTCAGGCCTGGCATGGCCAAGTGGTTAATGCATCGATTTGTAATCTAAGGGTCGCGGGTTAGAATCCCCGTCACACCAAACATGCCAGCCCTTTCAACCGTGGGGGCGTTATAATGTAACGATCATTCCCACTATTTGTTGGTAAAAGAGTAGCCAAAGAGTTGGTTGTGGGCGGTGATGACTAGCTGCCTTCCCTCTAGTCTTACACTGTTTAATTAGGGACGGTTAGCGGAGATAGCCTTCGTGTAGTTTTGCACAAAATTCAAAACTAACGAAACTAATCATCTTTATCTCTCCAGTCTGACTGAGTTTGAAATCAATTACTTACTGTAAGAAAACTGTTGTTTGAAATTCTTCGTTTAAATAAAAGGTCTATCTCATGTAACCTATTTATAACACTGGGAAGGTATATACTTAGGCTGTACATATTCTAGTGGTTAATCCAAGGGTCTGCGATGTGCATCCAGTTGTTTCTAAATCATGCTCTACGGTTTGGAAGTAGGTTGTAAAATTGACAGTTAAATTCCACTATTTAATTGGAATAGCAACAGTTGGCTGTGGTTACTGTTTACCATGCCGCCTTTCTTTTAGACCAGTTTATCAGTTCAAGATCAAAAACAACTAGCACAGATAACCCCATTATGTTACTTTGGTCGAATATCTGAAACAACAAAACCAGAAATATATATCTATTCAAAATATGATTGAAAGCGTTCTGATATGAAATAATGTATCCTTATAAAATGTTAATTTTGAATAATACTATAGTGGAGTACAGAAGTAAGGTACTGGAATTTTGGATAATACTGTAATGAAGAACAGAAGTAAGGTACTGGAAGTTTGGATAATTTTTTGGTAGGGTACAGAAGTAAGTTATAAGAATTTTCGATAACATTATGGTTATAAAGTAAATACTTATTACCAGAATATTTTCTTGTTTCGTATGGTAAAACATGGCATAACGTGAACTTTCTTTCAAGATGCTATAGTACTGAGGTGTTATCATAAACAAAATACAGACGTTCTATAAGTGTGATAATACACGATGACATTCTGGTATTAGATATTGAAAAACAACAATAAAGTGATATGGACAAAAAATGTTTGTAAAGTACCAATGTACATACAGGTTGTGACAAAACATATGAGAAAACGTTGTCATAAAAAAAACAGCTAATACGTATGTTTGTTACTAAGCGAAAAGCAACATAATAAGCTCTGTCCAACACGGGTATCAAGCCCAAAATTTTAGTGTAGTAATAGAGACAAACACTAAGATACACGGATATAGAGTGACAGATAGAAAGAGATAGAGATCGGTAGGTAACGTGTCAAACAGATGAAGTTTGGTTTGTTTTGAATCTCGCGCAAAGCTACACTAGAGCTATCTGTGTTAGCCGCCACTAATTTAGCAGTGTAAGACTAGAGGGAAGACAGCTGGTCATCACCACCCACCGCCAACTCTTGGCTACTCTTTTACCAATGAACAGTATGATTCACTAAAACATTATAACGCCCCACGGCGAGCATATTTGGTGTGACGGAAATTCGAACCCGCGACCCTCGTACTATCGTCGAATGCCTTAACCACCTGGCAATGCCGGGCCAACAGATTTAGAAATGGACGAAAAATATAAATAGACAAATTATAAACAGTTAAATATTTAGACAGAAAAGACGTAGACAAATAAATATACTAAGAGGTAGCCAGATGTACTTTTATTTGAAAACAAATCAACCAGCTTTTACAAGTTTATCATAGAGCAACATTTGTTACAGGAACTGAACGTGTTGTTCATAGCCAAACATACAAAGAGATTACATTATACAGCTACACATTATGGGTATGAGTGATCACATTACATTAATACTAATTATGTCATGCTATTAAACCAAGTTTTGTATTTTAAAAAGTTCTACGTTCTTGTTATGTCTTACATAAAATATTCATAATTATCATGTGATCCCAACTGGTAAATGAAGTTATTTAAAATTTTTCCCCTTAGTGGTGTTAAACTGTGGTATAGATACGTCGATAAACACAGAGATAGACTAACCTTGCCCGACGTCCCGCTTTCTGCTCTAGTGTACGTTGCAGATATATTAGAAGAAAGAGAGCTGGGGTCATATAAAAGTTACACGAACGACCTCTCAGGTATGCCGCTGCAAACATTGAAGAGTCAAAATGCACGTGATATTCTGACACACGCTTAGATTTTTCGCTACCAGTTGTCTTTTTACTGCATGTCGTAATCATGTGCAATTAGAATTATTATAGAGACGGAGGTAACAAGCAGAGCAGGGTGCTGTGTTAAACGCCAGGGCCACTACGGAGAAGCAGTGGTTATTTAAGGAGCCGCAGCGTGCTTGGGTGTTGAAGATATTGTACTAGTGAATGCACGACCGATGACAAGAAAGTAGGCCAGTTTTCAACATGCTCATAGAATATACATTGTGTAAGGGAAGTTTAAACAGAGACAAAACGTTTATTATAGAATCCAATGTGAAATAAATTCCGTTTAGATTACATGATAGCACAAAGAGAATTGGCCCGGCATGCCCAGGTGGGTTAAGGCGTTCGACTTGTAATCTGAGAGTCGCGGGTTCGAATCCCCGTCGCACCAAATATGCTCCCCCTTTCAGCCATGGGGTCGTTATAATGTGACGATCAATCCTACTGTTCGTTTGTAAAAAAGTAGCCCAAGAGATGGCGAGTGGGTGGTGATGACTAGCTGCCTTCAATCTACTGTAAAATTAGGAACGGCTAACGCAGATAGCCCTCTTGAATTTGCGCGAAATTAAAAACAAAGATAATTTCGTTTTACTACAGTTACTCCTTGCATGCCGCACCTGGATGTGATGGCACCGTCGAGAACGTCAATAACCATATTTTTCACAGCGAATAAATTATTTTTAAGCAGGTATATTAATAAGTATAAAATTTGGAGGTGACTGTGCCTTGTGTGTTACCAAGAATTTTATACAATTTTGCATTCACGTACTCATTTTGTTAACTTGTGTTGAGCAGAATCTACATGGTTGGCAAGCTGTGTCATAATATTCTAAATCAGGCAAGTCCGGTAAGAATATTATGGCACAGGTTGTCTCCATGTATCTATGTTGATAAATTATTTCATGGAAACTGATCGAGTCCATGATTGTTTTGGATTCAGAGCTTTCAAGAAACGGTTACTGAGATAATTAACATCGTCTCACATTTTAGTTTCTCTGTCATTGGTTGATAAAGACGTAGAATGTTATTTGCGTTAAAAAAAAAAAGATGAGAGCATTTCGGTTAGGTAAGACACTGAATAATACGAAGCTAGCTTTTCCCTCCCATTTTAAGACACTAGATAAATGAAGCAATCTTTTGTATTCCTTCTAAAGCACCAAATAAACGAAGCGAGCTGTTTGTTTTCCTTCTAAGAGATTGAACAAACGAAGCGAGCTGTTTTTCCCTATCTAAGAGATTGAACAAACGAAGCGAGCTGTTTTTCCCTATCTAAGAGATTGAACAAACGAAGCGAGCTATTTTTCTCTTTCTGAGAGATTGAATAAACTAAGCGAGGTGTTTGTTTCACTTCTAAGACACTGAATAAACGAAGCGAATTGTTTCCCTTCCAAGGGGAATACGACGTTATGAAGTACTTTCTTGTTTAGCAATATCTTTTCATTAATTCTCAGTATTATGAGGTTAAAGACCTTGAGACAAATAGGTATCTGTATTTGGATTAATCGATATCAGTAGAATAATAACAAACATCATGGTCGTTTGACTGATTACAATACTGCATTATCAAAGAAAGATAAAATGAAAGATTGCCAGAGATATATTAAACCAACAAAACATTTGTGGACCAGCATAAATTAGAGATTAAGTCAGTAAAACGTTTCGTACTGGCATTCCGCTTGAAACCAAGATAACTGTCCTTCACTTCTTAGTTTCTTTATTAAGCTTAATTTGGTGTAGGAGGGGAGAAAACAACTCGCGCTTCTGGTCGCCAGTCGTCATGAGCAACCAAGCAAGCACGAGTCATTACCATAATGAGGGAAAGCGTTGCCGGGCGAGATAATGCATGAGTTGCACCTTTTCTTGACTTCACTATTTGGGAGTTTAAAACAAACCGTTTTTGCGAGGTTCATTTGCATTACTTGAGACTGTGCCAAAGAATTAGGAGACAAACGTACCGCGATCCACGAGGCGCTGTATACTCAGAGTTGCTTGCAGCCCGCCTCGGGCAGCTAATAATAGGGGTGGGAGATGAGGCCAGCCTAGCTAAAGACAACACTGAAAAGTATCTAAATTCTTGGCATAATGACCAAGCTTCTTGGTGCCAACAATTTTGCCAAGCACATAGTTGTTAGCAAGTTTCCTATATCCGCGGAATGTCGTAACGTGTCTGTGAGATTGGCATTATGTTTGGCCTAACCTTCCTGTGAGCGATACATTATAACCTCAATATCTGAAGCGTATTCCTGAAGAATGAATATTCGTTAGTTTGTTTAGAGAAGTATTTAATAGTTTTATTGGCTTTTTGATGGCAGCTTTCATAATAGTTTCTATAAACAAAATTATTATTTTACTTTTATTTGTTTATCTACTACTTTTGTGTTTCTGAGAATGTTTTCTGGTCATAATCATGATTTATACCTACTGCTTGTTTAGCATTTAATAAAGCTGGTAATATTTCCTGCTAGATAGGCGCTCAATACTTTACTTTCAACAACGATCAAAACTAACTCGCACCGTCGGAGACACCTCTTACATACTTTTCATTAGTAAGAAAGGAGAAAATTGATTTTAAAGCAGGGTAAAATTATTTACTTGTAATTACAAAAAGAATACAGAACATGCTGATTATACAAAGATATGAATTCACGTTTTTAATCGCATTGTATGTACGTATTTATACTAATTGTTTACTTTTATCTGGCCCATATGGCCAAGTGGTTCAAACACTCGACTCATCATATGAAGGTCGCGGGTTCGCATTCCCGTCACACCAAATATGCTCGCCATTTCAGCCGTGGGGGCGTTATAATGTGACGGTCAATCCCACTATTCTTGGTAAAAGAGTAGACAAAAGTTGGTGGTTGGTGGTGATGACTAGCTGCCTTCCCTCTAGTCTTACGCTGCTAAATTACGGACGGCTAGCACCGATAGCTCTCGAGCAGCTTTGTGCAAATTTCAAAAACAAGCAAACAAGACATGTGCATTGGCTTTAGTGCTGCCATTTATAAAAAGCAACAACTTTTAACTTACCATTTAACTAACACAAAGTTGAGCTAACTAGTTACAAAGAAGTTGAATTTTCTTTTTTATCCTATTTTACACTGATATGTTTTTATTTGAAGAACCTACTTAGTTCAGACATATTTATTGATAATTATGCTCTAGTTTTGGTTGTTAATTGTAACATCTTAGCGAAAAATACTGAGCGTTTAACATAACATATTTTATCTGAAAACGACATATAACGCTTTGTTATTCATTCTTTAGCTTTAGATTTTCCATTTAGCTTATGAACATAAATCACTAGATCTATATTCTTCGTACACAGTGTCTTGGCTTTGACGTGTTCTTAATACAAGTATTTAACACCACGCTTTTGATTGTTTGTTTGTTTTGGAATTTCGAACAAAGCTACTCGAGGGCTATCTGTGCTAGCCGTCCCTAATTTAGCAGTGTAAGACTAGAGGGAAGGCAGCTAGTAATCACCACTCACCGCCAACTCTTGGGCTACTCTTTTACCAACGAATAGTGGGATTGACCGTCACATTATACGCCCCTACGGCTGGGAGGGCGAGCATGTTTAGCGCGACGCGGGAGCGAACCCACGACCCTCAGATTACGAGTCGCACGTCTTACGCGCTTGGCCATGCCGGGCCTAGCCCTCGCTCTATATTACATATTGTTTATTTTATTTTATTATCGCTCTTAAAGCCGCGAGAATTTAGACTTCATTTAGCTAAATCTAGAAGCCTGTTTTAACTATATCACCAGTGTGGTGTTGGACATCTACATATATAAAGCACAAAAAAGTGTGTCTGTCTGTTTGTTCGTTATTTAACTATTCTAGTTTTACACCGCTAAATTAGGGACATTACAGCAGCTAACCCCCGTGTAGCTTTGCGCGAAATTAAAAAAAAAGAAAAAAAAGAAAATTCGTACCCCGAACAAAGGACAAGTGCCTCAGCTTGCTGAGGAGGAAAAAGAAGAATTATATTAGTACTCTGTTTTTGAAGGCTTAATTTTTTAGTTGGTATCTTGCATTCATCATGTCATATTAGGATTAAATTACTATTATGAAACTTGAAATGATAACATCAGGAGATAAGATTTACTTTTCAACCTCAATGATCTGTTTTATTAACATTCATATTTTTCTCTATTTCTGGGATTCTGTTTCAATAAAACTGCTTTTGGGCCAGAACTGAACTAACTGGAAACGTTGAAGGGTAATTTAATATATGAGCACCTTTATCTGTTCATAGCTTTTATAACAATAATTTCACCTGTGAATGTTGTTAAATCTGATAGGCGTTGTATCTCATCATTGTGAGGTTACTACCTCTGCAGGTGCTTCTTTTACAAGGATACATTTTACCATTCTAACGTTGTTTTTACCACAATATTACGTGTCTCTTCATAATGTATTAAACGTTTTGTTTTTAGCTTAGTTATTTGAATTCTTAATTTATATTTAAATACACATTGTAACTGTAACTCTAAATCTGTGGTATAACTGACTATTGGCAGCGTGAGCTGAATTCCACGCTGTTAAGATATCAGTCTGAAGGGGCATTTGTCCAAGCGTAACTTGCATTTCTTCTCAATAGATGTCTGTACTAAGCATAAATCCATATTTGGAAGACCAACCGACGCCTTAAGCTATTCTCAAATACATGACTAAAGATGTTTATTTCAATTAGAATTTTAGAAGAACTAAGTAAATAAATTTTTAAAGAATCTGGTTAGTAACATATAAATACTGGTGTTTAGTTTTGGACTATAAACTTTAATACAACTCTAAGCTCGAAACATTTCTCAGAATTGTAAGTATAAAACTGTTTTAACAGCCACATTGCTGCCGCATTACACTGAAGAAAATGGTCACCAAAAGGGTTGTTATGTACTCATTAATCTACTATCTGGGAACATTATTAAAAGCCGAGACTGTTATTATGATTCAAAACCACAAGAAGCAGATATTACAAAACAGGCGCTGCTACTGGACTCAGCAAGAAGCAATAATATATATATAGAGGGTAAACTCTTAAAGACTTTTATCGTTGAAATTTTGGCTAGAGAAAACTATCAATCGGGTTGAACATTAAGATTTTATAATAGTCTGTGACGTCATTTCTGTTTTTATAGCCCTGAAAGAAGGAGATAATGATCATAGGAGAGATCGCTTTTTTTTTTCAGTTAAGCTTTACGACCTTATAACTAGGCTAACCATCTTCATAAGAACCCAGCAGGTGACCGATGCCTTTGTTTGGGTTTAAGGATCTGGAATTGAACTGGATTTTTGCACAAACTCTCAATACAACCAGGCATTTGAAAGTAAGAAATGAGACACTGGTTTTGTTATGGTCTAAATCCAAAAAAAAAAAAAGGACGACTCCATGCCGTTTTAAACTTGGTCTGTTTCATGAAAGTTCATGCATGCAGAAGTTAAACTAAAGTATTTAATGAAAGCTCTTACAGGATAAGAAAATAGAGGTCAGGTGCCTTTATCTCAGGCAGAGAAACAGTTCATTATCACGATATTTTGTGTTGAACATATCAACAAGCAACCACTATCATGACCTGACTAGATGAGTAGAAAAATGGATTCCAGTTGTTCCGAATTGGCTATCGCTCAGCAAAAGCATTGTCCTAATAGTAAACATTAAAGCAGTTATAAGAAAAAAACGAGAATCGAGTTTGTTTGTTTTTGTTAACCAGCACAGTTGTTTTTTCTCTCACATCGTTAATTGTTTTAAGTTTTTGAAGCCAAGAACAACCAGGTCGTAAAATTAAAAACTTTAATAAAGTTCATAAGGTTAACTAAATTTTAGCATTTACTAGGATCACATGTGGTGTATTCCGCTACAGAATCTTCTACCATCCGAGTCAAATGGATTGATAACATGGATATTACACTTTGTAACAGCTGATATTTGTTCTCCTTCATATGTTAGGTTAGTCCTTAGGCATAATGTCTTTGTCGCAAAAAGGACACTGGTCTGTTGATTATTTTTTTTTAGATGCTCTAAGAATGAGATATTTCACGATCAAAACCGATATCATTCGCACGCCAGATAAAGTGTTAACCTCCTAATTACTGCTAGTAAACAAACTTAAATTACTCATAGTACTGGACACCATGCATTGCTCATTGTTGGACCTTACTTTCTGTCGTTAATTGCCCCCCAGTGGCTCAGCGGTATGTCTTCGGACTTAGACGCTAAAATCCGGGTTTCGATATCCGTGATGGGCAGAGCACAGATAGCCCATTGCGTAGCTTTGTGCTTAATTCAAAACAACAACAACAACTGTCGTTAATTAAAGAGAAAGGATTTTTTTGTTTAGTTTGTTTTGAATTTTGCGCAAAGCTACACGAGGGCTATCTGCGCTAGCCATCCCTAATTTAACAGTATAAGACTGGAGGAAAGGCAGCTGGTCATCACCACCCATCGCCAATCCTTGGGCTACTCTTTTACCAACGAATAGTAGGGTTGATCGTTACTTTATAACGCCCCCACGGCTGGAAAGGGAAGCATGTTTGGTGTTATGGAGATTTGAGCTTGCGACCCTGAGATTACGAGTTGAACCCCTAGACCGCCTGACCGTGCTGCTTCTTCCCCCTCCCGGCTAACTTAAATGAAGCCGACATAAACCAGCAAAATTTTAAAATCATTCCGTCAAAAAACACAAACAAATCCAAAAGATTCGTCTGAATCTGTGGCCTTTCGTTTTTGCATGGTAATAATTGAACACCGTACGCTGTGGTTCTTTATATAACTTGTCTTGTGAGATTCGCACATGTGACCCGCAGGTCTGTTATTCAGATTTGGGACTAATGATAACAAGTCACTACAGGCAGCTTGAACAAGAAAAAAATGTTATATCTATTTGGGTTAAGTAACATTTAGGACTGTGGGACGTGGGTAATGAATTGGTGGTTTGCATTGAGCAGAATAGGAGACAATGCTTTAGAAAACAACTCACAAATTATTAAGATAGCCATTTTTCTTCTGTAGACCCCAATGGCACAGCAGTATGTCTGCAGACTTATATTGATAGAAACCAGATTTCAATATTCATGGTTGGCAGAGCACAGATATTGTATTGTGTTTTACTTCAACACAACAACAACCGTATATACAACTATTTTGATTCATATGAAAGGTGAAAAGAAAAAACAACAGAAGGTGAGAACAGTTTCGTCAGTGTATACCTTAAATAGAAACATATTTATACAGTATGTACTTATCCAAATTCTCCAACTAACAGAAGGAATAGCTTGTTGTGCCAGCCATCTATTTATATTAAGACCTCTTACACCCTCTAGTGCAAAAATGTTTTATTAGATCTACGCAGCTATACTGAGAAAAGTTGAACTTTTGCAGACTAAAGAGGCGCTGTAGTAGAATAACAGGTGTATTCGTTTTATTTATGGGGATTTCTGCAACAATGTTGAATTTCGTATTATAAATTTGACTGCGTACAATTACCGTATAAAAGTAAGGGTTAACAGCTTCTTGGATACCCATTTAAATGCAGCCATTAATAGATTTAATTTGTGATAATAGCAATTAAGAAAACTGCATCTTAATTTGTATGAATGATTTTCGAATATTTTTATGTGTGATATACGACATTTCAGTTTGGCTTTTTTGAAATAGTTTACTGGAAAAAAATAATATAACATGTTCCACAAATGATTATTTGTTTGTTTTTGAATTTCGCGCAAAGCTACACGAGGGCTATCTTCGCTAGCCATCCCTAATTTAACAGTATAAGACTAGAGGAAAGGCAGCTTGTCATCACCACCCACCGCCAACTTTTGGGCTACTCTTTTACCAACGAATAGTGGGATTGATTGTAACATTATAACGTCCCCATGGTTAAAAAGGAGGGCATGTTTGGTTCGACGGGGATTCGAACCCGCAACCCTTCAATTACGAGCTCAGTGCCTTGTCCACTTGGCCATGCCGGACCGCAACAATAGCATCTGAGATTTACGGTTTGGTACTATAATGATAGGCCACGCCGGTTTTACTGTGTGAAAAAGAACGTAAAGTGTCATTATTTACCCATATGAAGATCGTATAGGACATTTAACTATGAGCATTATGAAAAAGAAAGTTGATGCATGAATAGTACTGGTTTAAACGTTCAATACAAAAATGGAGAATGGAATTGTTTTTTTACTTGTCTAGTAGTTCCACTATGGTTTAAGAAAATAAGAGACTGGTGTTTCTTATTAGGTATTTATTGTCCAGGATAAATTAAAGATTGGCTCTCTTTTTATGCCTATCTTATCAGTTCATTTATTGTCCAAGATAAGTTAAAGACTGTCACTCTTTTTGTACGTGTCTTATCAGTTTAAATGTGTTTTCAGAAAAAAAAATGTGACTGGTACTATATTTTTACGTGTTTTATCAGTTATTTGTTGTTCACACTAAATTAAAAATTGGTACTCGTTTTGTATATGTCTTTTCAGCTCAATTATAGTCCAAGATAAATTAGAGTTTAGTACTCCTTGAATAATTTTATAGGCATTTTGAATTCATTTTAACCGTTTATTTGTAAGTTTCTATTTAGCTTAAATGCGACCACTATTAGTTCACATCCTGATGTTGCAAAAACGTGCTTCGTCCTTTAGGGTCGTGGGAGCGGCAGTCAACTCCTATTATTCGATCAGACAATAATAATAATAAATAGAATAGTCCAAGAATTGGCTGTATTTTCTGTTGAATATCTGCCTTCTCTGTAATATATGAGTTTATAATGAGGGATGTATGTATGCGTTTGCTCTTCTATAATATTCTAAACAAAAAAGCTTTAATATACAAGTATTTGAAATTAGATTGGGATTTTGTATTTTTTTCAATATGTAATAGAACTTCGGGATTCTACATGTTAATCGCAAAACGATTCTATTGTTTAAAATGGACATTTGAGATAAAAAAAATAGCAATCTATGAAAAGTCAAAGGATTATTACCAACTAGTGGATTTGGAGTTCAATTCCTGCTGCGAACAGCCAACGCATAGTGCAGGTTTGTGGTAAAAAAAGGTTTGTCTGTTGGCTTGGAAACAAAACTAGTTTGTCGAGCGTCAAAAATAAGTGCGAGATTCGTGATATTCAAAATTAACTTTATAAAATCATATTACGATTTCATAATGATACATATGGCGGCTAAGATTTGAAAATTTGTAATTTGGATCATTAGGACAAGAAATCTCAATGCATTCAATTGATAAATTGTGATGTTTATCTTTGTAGTATAATGAACACTTGAACTTAATTAAACTTTTAATTTCTGCACAACAAAACATACAAATATCTATATATATATGATGCCTTATCTGATATTTATAAAGAATAGTCTTTGGTGGCTCGTAATATCGAGTATTGTATATCCTTAAGACCAAATATCTATATAAATATGTTAAGAAAGCCTGTTACCTGTCCATGTAATTACTTCACAGAAGATTCATAACGTCTACACGGAGATACAACCTAAATTCAGTTTTGCATTTTGTGTTATGAGGGTTTTATCGGCATTTTGCCGTTTTTTTGCCACTACTTCGCATCCTATTAATGGACCTTCACCATATTTGGCATTCAGGTTTTTTGGTTTTCTACAAAGATTCAGGCAAATTCACTATTTCACACGTTGAGTTTTGCAGTTTTTATGGGCATTTTTTGAGTTGTTACAATTACGCATAAGGAAAGTAACTTTTCACGTCCTCATATAATTTACCATTAATAATAAATTTATATAACTTCCGTCCAGGGGGTGGGTACTCCAGCAAGTATTAAGTATTTTTTTCCAAAAATGAATTGGGTCATCTTAATCTGAAATCCAAAATATTGGTCTCATTTAATTCTAAGAAAGTCTTTCTTTTATTATTGCCACCCCCAGTAGCTCAGCGGTATGTCTGCGGACTTACACGCTAAAATCCGGGTTTCGATACCCGTGGTGGGCAGAGCACAGATAGCCCATTGTGTAGCTTTGTGCTTAATTCAAAACAACAACAAAAACAACAACTTTTATTATTACATTTCGCGACCTTCCCTCTTCAGCCCTAATGGACTCTTTACACGGCACAGTTACTATACTCTTGTTTAGCAGAAGTTTCACTGCAAAAATGTCAACATTTACTACTATAGCTAGTAATATGCTGATTATAGAAAAACTAACCCTAATTGTTATCTAAAATCACCAGCAAGAGAAGGAAGGGGCTGTTGAGGTCCTCGTACAATTACCCCTTTTCGTTCCAGTTTTGCCAGTCTTAATATTTTCCATAAGTGAATCTTATTAGTTCGAAAGTAATTTTCTAGGTGACATATTTGTGTTTTGAGAAAGAAAGTTGTTAATTCGCAATAATATTTACATCAATTATTTCGTACTCAAATAACTAGGATTCCAAAATATATTAAATTTTGTAATACATAAACAACAATTATACAACTTACGATTTGAAAACTTATGCAATAAGCTAGATTTCTGATTCACACATGCACAGAAACAAGTTTAAGAAATGACTAATCTTTAGATTCTTATAATAACATACCCCAGTAATTTTTATACCCGTGGTGGACAGAGCACAGATTGCTCATTCTATAACTTTGTGCTCAACAACAACCAAATCAAACTAATATATTAATATAATGAACCTTCAGAGAGCATTTGGAATATCCAAGACAAAAAGAAAAAAAGGCACTCAAGTTAGCTCAGTCAGTGACAAACAGGCCCATTCCAAATACCTGAGGGACTGTCCTGTATTATTTAGATAAACCATGATTTATAATTAAATCTTGACAGCTTTTATTATAGATATTGGTAATTCTTGACAGTTTATGTTACAGATAATTTAAAAAATAAGAAAACGGAAACAAACAAATAAAAACCCACATACACCAGTACTTCCTGTTCATATATATAGCGATTACTTGTGTTAACTTTACTCAGGTATAATTAATAAATTAAATATGTATTTCTAAAAATAATTTCAGTTCGTATTTGGGTTTTCTTTTTCTTTCTTTTAGAATTTCGCGCAAAGCTACACGAGGGCTATCTGCGCTACCCGTCCTAATTTACCAGTGTAAGACTAGAAGGAAGGCAGCTTGTTATCACCACCCACCGCCAACTCTTAGGTTGCCATTTTATCAACGAATAGTGGGATTTAACGAAATATTAAAACGCCCTCACGGCTGATAGGGCGAGCATGTTTGGTGCGATGGGTCGTGTTTGTGTCATGGATACCAAAAATTTTGTTATATAATCACTTTGAAAGACGTATAAAAGCTGTAGGTTTTAAATGAGTAACAAGTTAACTCTGCTTCGAACACCACCTAGTATAATCAGTTGTAAAAGGCGGCATTCACTTCTTATGACTTTGCTTCTCGTAGAAATGTCCTGAGTGTTGAAAAACAAATTGATTGTCAGAGCACCTGATATTTGCTTAAACCGTTAATTCACAGATTTATGGTCAATATTCTGTTAGTTAGGCCCAGATGTTGATTTGATATTAAATCAGGAAAGGCGTTGGTTGTCATACTTGTGTTTCTTACACATACCTTCCAGCCGCCCAGCGACTAACTTGCTAAATTCTCATGTTTCACTAGTAACTTAAATTTATTTCGGTTTCATTTCTTACGCATTTTATGCTCAGTGTATATTTCGTGTGATTTTGTTCAGTATACGAATAAATGTTTTCTCTTTGTGCTTAACGCTGTTAATATCTGTCTATCAGTTTATGTCCTTTTCACTTTATTCTTGCTGTTCCTGAATCATTCCATCTCCTTCTTACATGACTACTAGTTAATTAACAGTACTACACATGTGCGAACGTATAACTTTTACATGTATCTTTAGCCATATAACAAGATTATTACGGTTTCATTTTGCATCTAATTCAGTGCTGTTGTTCAGAGTTATTTACCTCATGAATTTTTACTACGCAGTTTTCAGGTACCTCGAAAATAATGTTTTGCGGCTCACCAAAGTTCTGAACACCGTTTTAACATTACTTTCTTTAAATTGACACATTTACTTTATGAAAGTGTTTTGTAACGAATAGGCCGTAATTGAAGCGATGGTTACACATGTTTTAAAACTTAATTTTTAATATAACTGTGTTTCTAGATGGATATAAACCTATTCACGTGTCTATAGTTTGCAGAGTTAGCATGTGAATGGTCTGTGATAATAACATGTGAACTTGAAGCTGAGGACGTGTGTAGTCTTCTCCTTGCGGCTAGCCCAGTAGTCTTTCCGTTTGTCGGCAATTTTCTTCGGCTACTGGCTCCTATTTAACCCTGATATAGGTTCATATCATATAAAAGAGCTCAAGACAAGCTGTAGAGAACATTTTAATAACTGGTTTGACGGCGTATGCTAGAGGCCTATCTTCTCTACCTCGGGGCTGCCCCGACCTTGTCGCGGGTCGATCGGTGAGAGTAGCACGGCAGGAAGCCTCACTGCTCCCAGCTGCTGACTGGAACTGCAACTGTTGCCTCGTTCGGACCTCCCATGGCAGTATCAGAATATTTTAATATTGTTCACCTAAGAAAGATGTTGATTCACTGAACTTTTTCCACCCGTGGGGCGGTTCAAGTTGTTACTTAAAAATATGTTTGCCTTACCCAGTTTGAAAAGAACAAGACGTCAGTGCTACACAGAACGTGTAAAAATGTGAAAAGTTGAAAGAGGTGCTCAATTCATAAATGAACGACATAGATAAGAGTATTTAATCATTCTTTAAATGAGGCATTTTAATAAACTTATCAAATAATACCTACTTACGTCAGAAATGATACATTTTTTCTACTTTTTCATGAAGGACTTGAAAAAAACTTGTTGAAAATACTGGAAATTTTGTCTTAATATTCTGTTGTGTTAACCTTAACCTCAGCAGTCTGGTTACTTTTTCGGTATTCTAAAGCTTTTAGTTTCTTTTATGTCTGTAACTTCGTATCACTTCTCAAACAACTTAAAATGTTTTCTTATTTACAAGGCTCTTTGTAACGTTGTTGTTATTAAGCACAAAACTATACGGGTATCGAAACTCGGTTTTTAGCGGTATATGTTCACAGACATGCCGCCCTCTTTTTAATGTATTTTAATGCTTATAGCCATTTGATTTATTCTACTTTAAAATTCTTTTAGTTTCTTTTCATATATATTTGACTTCAGAAGAAAAAAAATAAAAAAAATACTGTGATGTTCAGTTTATACCCTAAAACATTCGGTTCTCATATCACTTATATTTGACAGCAATTAACTTTAAACGAGACAAAAGTTACATTTAGATTTTTTAAGATAAACACATACATTCCTTGTGTTTTTGTAAGTTGGCCAATAACAGTGGAATGACAAAATATCTCAATATACATTTTTATCATTCATTCATGAGAAAAAGGTAGTTTTTAATGCTCTTGTAATTTAACCAATGACATTGGAACGTCAAACTACGTGAGTATTTTTATGAATTATTCATGAAATGAAGACAATTCTTCATTAAATTTCCTAAAATAAATAGCGATGTATATTTTTTAATTATCTTGTAATTTGAGTGGTATATATATGAACCTAAAACCACATTTGAGGCAGATGTAATAAATGAGGCTTACAGCTATTTTTTTTAAAGCATAACTGATGATTTTTAAGAGAGACTTCTGTCGGACAGATGTCAATGGAAGACACGTATAGTTCCAAAATAATACACGAATAATACCACACTGAGTGTCCAGATTCTGTGACTTCTCTTTGTCCCTTCAATCCATATTTGGCATAGATCATCATATTATTAACCATTTTCATAAAATATCACAAAAATATTATAAAAATAGTTATAATAATATTATATAGTTATATTATAGTTATAATAAAGTATACTTTAATTTTTTAGGGTTTTTTTGGAAAGCAGAAGGAGCAACTTGTGTCACCAAATGGACATCAGCGCCAGAAGACATTGGGCATTCTTCTTAAATATATACTGAGAACTCGAAATCTCATTGGTTGATGAGGTACCAATTAGGAGAGTCATCTACCGGTGTGATGTGATAAAACATCAAAAGCGAGTTTTTCAGCTTTTATACGAAAGTAATATAAAATAAAAATAACGAGATGTGATCATTATTTTGATAAAAGAAATAGAAATATTAATAATTTATATAAAAAGGACAGCTAGTCCTTTATCGTCTTGCTAATCGAAGTGAGCTAATCTGCTTTCCACAGAAAAAAACAAAACAAATCGGAAGTTTATAATTTCCGTTTGTCAAAGTAACCACAGACCTAAAAGAAAACACGAACCTGTGAATACGGCTGGATAAGTGCTGCTTGCTGGGAGAATATTCTTCATATAGTCATATGCAGTTCAAGTTGAAGAAGATATTGGTTTGGACTTACAGAACTTTGAATCCTTCCTCAACCTAAAGTGGTAGCCAGCTCTGGAAATTCTCCGGTGAAATTTGAAGAGTTTGGACGAACAAGTTACTTTTTTTGCGGCCAAAAATTACCAGGTGTTTATATTTTTTATTTATGTTCCTAAGTTCATTAAAATTTTAATAGTGATAGGCTTGCCAGTCGCTGTTGAAAATACGTAAAAAGGTTATTTCAACTTCAAACTATGGTTTTGTTTTAAAACATCTCGCCGAATTTTTCTTAAATTTCGTTGTTGTTTTTTTATTGTTATTTTTTTCAATTCTGTGTATTGTGAACATTCACCAAATGAAATACACATATAGTGAGCGTGTTTTTAAGAACCAACTTGTGGTGGAAGCACATAGTTTACTTGTTTACAAAAAGAGTCATAATCGATAATAACTACAGTCTACTTGTTCTTCTTCCTTTCTGTGCTACATTGCTTATAGTTTGCTACTTGCCACTGACCTTATGTTACTAACTATGTTTGTTGGTGTTTCCAGAGAGATATTACAATTTGTTAGCGAGTCTGTTTATTATTGATGGATATTCTGATGTTTTTAAAAGTTTCAGGATACATACCCCCTCCCTTACACGTTCCAGAGTGCTTATGCACACCACACCTTTCGTTTGTATTAGTTATTGTTTAGCTAGTGTATTATAGTGTATTTTTGTGCCAAAAGATGGTTCTGATATATTAAATTACATTTTTATTTTATATGTATATTCTGCTCCATTTTCCCCCTTATTGGTTCAAATAATTGTTACATATTTTCAACTAAACAAATCACGAAAATATATTTTTTGGGGGAGTGGAGGGGGAATCCAAGATGGCCATAGCTCAAATTTATAACTTTCCTCTCTTCTTGTTCTCTCCTCTATATTTGTAAGTATAAATAATTCATGAACAAGAAAAATGATTTTCCAGAAATATATCGTGATATTAGAAATCCTGTGATCGATCGACGATTGTGCCTTCAATTAATCTTACACCGACTTACTATGGACTGTTATGATATTTTATCGAACTGTCTAGATTCTTGGTAATTTAGGTTGAAAAGGTTTTTTCTTGTTCACTGGAAATAGAAAACAAACTCGTTCATGTGTATATTTTGAGGACATCATTTTCCCCCCTTAAATCAAGTGTGATATTTTATAGAAAACGTTTCATTTTTAACAATATAACTGCTCAATATAAAATTACTATTAAAAGGGGAACAAGATGCGGATGTTATAATTGTTAGTTTCAAAGTTGATCGTTGTGGTTTTAGCATATATTTCTGTTACAAAAAACGGTTTAGTCAAGAAAAGTAACCTTCTTATGAGGTGTAAGTGCTTATTTCTAACATATTCCGTTATGAGAGGGCGTATGCATGCAAGTTTCAGGCAGTTTTCCATTTTTATGAAGTATTTTTTTTTGGAATTAGTTTTAAACCAGGAGAGAGTTTGAGGCAATAATAAAGTAAAATATTTTTATATCGTATTTACTCACTACTTTACACAGCTTACATGAGAAGTATTACTGGTACTCACTGCTTTACACAGCTTACATGAGAAGAATTACTGGTACTCACTACTTTACACAGCTTACATGAGAAGTATTACTGGTACTCACTACTTTACACAGCTTACATGAGAAGTATTACTGGTACTCACTACGTTACACAGATTACATGAGAAGTATTACTGGTACTCACTACTTTACACAGCTTACATGAGAAGTATTACTGGTACTCACTACGTTACACAGCTTACATGAGAAGTATTACTGGTACTCACTACTTTACACAGCTTACATGAGAAGTATTACTGGTACTCACTACTTTACACAGCTTACATGAGAAGTATTACTGGTACTCACTACGTTACACAGCTTACATGAGAAGTATTACTGGTACTCACTACGTTACACAGATTACATGAGAAGTATTACTGGTACTCACTACTTTACACAGCTTACATGAGAAGTATTACTGGTACTCACTACGTTACAAAGCTTACATGAGAAGTATTACTGGTACTCACTACTTTACACAGCTTACATGAGAAGTATTACTGGTACTCATTACTTTACACAGCTTACATGAGAAGTATTACGGGAAATGATTGTCTTCCGATAAGTCGCTCAAAGAATTAGTGAAAATTATTTTATAAGTTTATCATGTGTTGATCAGATAAAGAGTTCCAAGATCCAAAAATATGATCGCATTGGACAACATGATTTATGGTTTCATGTGGCCGCAACACATTAAAAATATATACCTTCCAAAATGATCCAAGCTAACAGTATTGTTACTGTAACAGTAAAGGTTGATTAAAATGGAAAACTGGATATAAACGAAAGATATTTACTTAATATCTTCGCAATTAGTGAAACCATTATCACTTCTCCTTCGGTGCGCCAAAGGTAATTTTGCAGACTTACAATGCCAAAACCTGGGATTCGATTTCCCTCAGTGGTAAGAGTGCAGATAGTCCATTATTTACTTTATTTACTACTCCGCTAAAAAAATAAAAACAACAAATTAAAACTAGATTTCACATAATGTCCAGCTGGAGCCTTGAGTCGTGAAAGTGTGGGAACTTTCGTTTCAGAACGAAATAAGCTGGAAAGTTGTTTGTTTGAAGCTATATGATGGGTTATTTGTGCTCTGTCCATCACCTGTATCGAAACCCAGTTTCTAGCGTTGTTATTTTGCACTGAGGGAAGGGGGACAATCTGGAAGTACATAGCCCTTGATAGCCGAGTTTTTTAAAGACTCATGTCACTTGCTTATAATATTATTCTAAAATGTCTGAACTGCGTGCTTGTGTGTGTGCTGTGAGTTTATCATTAATATCCAAATAGGTAAGTATGTATACATACATATAAAAAACTGCGACAAATAAGTGCCATTATTTATGGAAATCTTATCTTCTTGGTCAAAGCAATAACAAAAGGTGATAAAATGAGGCGCTTGTCATTGGATAACAGATCGCACAAGCAACAAGTCCATTACCTGTCCTGTCGTGAAATTTTTGCAACAAAAATAAATTTCAAAAACAAAATGGCAAATAAAAGATATTGTCTCTTTAAGAAAGGATTGTGAGAAACATGCTGCTTTTATTTTCGTAATGCACATGTTTGGCAGAGAGAGAGAAATGGAAAAGAAAGATATTTTGTATCATCTATATTTGAGATTAATATTTCATGTTATTTCTTTAAAAAACTGAACGGCTTCAGCGTTGTGTAAATTTGTGCCGTATCTTATCCCAATGGATTGCTCAATGATTGTGAACTGTCTCTTCTATTTCTTGTTACTATTAATATTGTTGTAAATCATAAGACAGATTAAAACAAGTGCATTGGACTACCATTTGTGTTTGTCATTTTTGTGTCCGTTTTATGAAAATTTAAAATATTAGTTTTGAAAGCCTTTAGAGGCCAATGATTTATGAGACCACTTCTTTTTTTTGACACAAATTAATTTAATAATCACTTGACACTTCAATAACACGTTTTTGTCTTGTTTTTGTCTTTTTTCACTTATCGAATTGTTATATATAAGTAAAAAAAAATTCTGAATAGTATTTATATTTCAGAATTTTCACACAAAGCTGGGCAATGGATACCTGCGCATAGCCGTCTCTAATCTTGAATACTGCTAGTCTAAAGCATCACCACCAGCTAATGCGCTACTCTGTTTGTGTCAATAATGGGTTTTCACCATCACTTTTATAACGCACTTACCTCCCAGAAGTACAAAGCGCATTTCTGAGGCTGAGGAATGCGAGACACGAATTCTCGGATTGACTTTCTTGGCTTTCATATGCCAACCCCGTCTCTTTCATAAATATTTGTACTATCATTATCTAAATGTTAAAATTACAAAACGTGCTGTATTATGATCTATTAATTGTTAATGAGTTATCAATTCATATTTATAGGTAAATGTAAATATAATAAAGAACTAAAGCTAGGATCTTAGTGGTCCACGCTATAGATCGAAGGTCTAAACTTTGAGCAATTAAAGGTAAACTTGTACCCAATGAATGGTGGGATACTGGTTCCTATTCTGCTAGTCAGTTCTAAACTATGGTTTGTTTTGTTTAATGTTGCTTATAGCTATTCAAAAACTATCTATCTGTGTTTGAAATGATAAAGTATAGAAAAGACAGCTAATTAACACCCACCACCCACCACCAACTGCTGAGATACTTTTTACGAACAAATAGTGGATTTATGGGTAGAGTTATCTGTGTATAAAATACCACTGGAGCTTTCGTACCCGAGATAATATAAATTGTATATGTGTGGTACACTTTGTTCAATTTAACAACTGTGTGGATTAGCTAGTGAATTAAACAAGTTTATTACGTAGAGAAGTTTACAATATCAAATAATTAAAGTTCAACAATTTTAAAAAAAGTTTAATTCGTTTGTAACAAAATACAAATGAAAAACAACAGTAATATCAAGCACCTAAAGAGGATATATATATAAATCAAACAATTGTTCACAGAATATATACATGTATATCCTCTATAAAAATCAATATTAAATAAATATATAAATTCGTGATAACGAGAAACACTCTTGAAATAAAAATGTATTCTCAAACCGGCTGGTATGGATATTAAATCTAATTAAAGTAAGGAACAGAACAAAAAAGGTCCAAACGTTGTTCTATACTTTATTTTAATTAAAGTTTTAATACCATACCAGTTGTCTTGAGAACATAAATTTATACAATTAACTATCTAATGGCTTTCGATAAACAGTAATATTATTCAGTTTTGCGAAATAATTTAGCACAAAACTTACGGAGTAAACCTTTGATATGAGATCAATGAATACAATGGTGTAATGTTTAAGTTAACACTGAATACTATGTGATTATCTTTATTACTTCCAGTAATGTAACTGAATATATAATAAAAAGCATATGCAGCTTTTATTTATTATCGTTTCTTGTTTTGTTCCTGAGAATTAAACTTCGTTTAAAATGTGAAGCATCAGGTCAGTAATTTGTGCTTTAAATTCAATATTATTTGTTCAATTCAGAAATACAACCGTCTGCGTAACAACCGAAAACTTTTGACTTGTAAAGCTACAGACCTTTGAAAGATTTTAAACTCGAGAGATTAAGAAAAAAACTTTCCTGAAAGAAAACGCGAATCACAGTGGCCGTGTTTGTAAATTCTGCTCACTCATATAGGTTTCTAATGGGATGTTTTCCTGGAATATATGGATAGATTCAAAGCACTTAAAGAAATCAATGCATAGCTTAGAAAACAGACAGACAGCCAACAAAACCTCACGATAGGACACACCTGCAGTTTCATTGAAAGCGAAATTTTCTTAGTGTGCGAATGGATGAACAGAGCTCGTATATAATAGTTGGACATCTGCTAATCTCAAACAAGAAGTGACCTCAGAATGATCCTCGCCTGATAACTGAGGCTTTAAGAGCGATAAGGGTACATCTCTTTGATTCGTCTCTATTCTTGTAGTGAGGATAATTCGGTATATATCAATTCAACTTAGAAAATAACCATTAACGTGTTTAAAGTATTGAAAATAAAATATTGTAAATAAAACAAGATTTTAGAAAGACAGCTCCATGGTAATCTGCTTTACAATTAAACCTAGATTAAAGTTTTATAAAATTATGTAAATGGGTTTAAAGGAATGCAAATAACCAAGGATTGGAAAAATAAATAAACAAAAATTACAAGTCTTGGTCTTTGGGTTAAGGTCACTAATTATTATACTTTTGTGGCACAAGCTGCTTATTGGAGACAACTGCAGTAGTTTGTTCTAAATAAAACACGATTTATATATTCACTGCTATCTTGAGAGTTGGTAATTCGATCATTTATACACTGTAATATTAATAAACTACTAAACTTAAGTGCTCTTGGAAATGCACTAAAACGTCCTCAGTTATACAGAGTTTAAGAATTGTTTAGCAGTAGAACTCTCAAAAGCTGAACAAAAATTAATTTGCAATATTAACATTAGTTCCTGGAAAGATGTTTAATATTTTCAGTTTTATTCAGATAAATGTTGTTGCTATTTATCAAAAGTTAAAAGGACCACTAAACATTTGTGTGCTAGCTAGCAATATTTAACAGGACTGGTTCTGGAATAGTATGGTGTTTAGGGCGCTCTTCTCGCATCCCATATTGAAAGTGTGTGAGCGTTATACTATGACGGTCAATTACAGTTTTTGCTGGTAGAAAGTAGCTCAAGATTTAGTGGTGAGTGGTGATGATTAGGAACTTTGTCATCAACGGTGCTAGAAGTGTTTGGTCATTGTGCTTCACACTTGCAATGAATACTACAAGTCATACCCTTCTTGAAACATCCATTTGACATAAATAGCCGTTCACTGCTCTTACATGAATGTCTAACATCTGTATGAGGTTCCATCGACGCTGCACCTTTATCAGAAATTACAGGTAAAATGGAACCATCTTCAAGTTTATACTCATAAACCTCCCTATTTAGCCCAGTCTTCAAACAATGCCAAATACTGACTTGATAATTAACTCAAAGAAAGTGAAAGTGGACTGTTCTACTTGTTGGAGTTAACATAAGATGAATAGGAATAAGATTAGTCGATATCATATCCAAGTATCACAATTCATCTAAATCTTTTGATTTTGTACTGTCCGTGTAGAGAGCATGCATATATTTCTTGCCCATATCCTGTCGTTTGCTGAAGATGCGTCTCTGACTTTGAGTACTTCTGAACGTCATTGTTGTGCTTACAGAAATATTTTGAGATGCTTAGCTTATCGATTCGATACAGAGATGAAATCGTATCCCATCCAGACTCTGTCTTCAATGAAATCTATGTTGGAAAGTATTTATCTGTTAAATTATCTGCGTGACCTAAATAACAACATTAAGATATCTGTATCGTCTGATGTTTCAATAGTTTAGCAATGTTAGAATATCTGTATCGTTTGTTGTGAAAATTACTTATTCATGGTTTATTCTGAGTTTAAGTGCCTTTCGAATTATCACCACACGAATCATGAAGCCAAAGTGACAATACTAAATTTGCCATCGAGGTGTTGTATATTGCGACGTCCTTTCCATAATGCTCGAACAGTCGATTTTATATATGAGTTACGTTATAATGAGGTGCATCTGGGGGTAAGTATAATGCCAACTAGGTAGTTACATCATTTAAGGTTTATTGTTTTTTTCTTGTTTTCTGATTGTATCAATCAGCCATAAAAACGGCTAAATACTTCTTCGTTGGCATCGTCTAGGTTTCAAAAATTTCACTTCTCTATTATTTGACAGTTTTACTAGTTAGAATAAAGACTTATATGCTAAGAAAGCTTGCACGCACCTATAACGATATTTGGTTTCGACAACGCGGATATTGGTAGGAAATCTGATCTCTCTTCACACTTCTTGTGTATGAATTATTACAAAACACTGGTCTTCTGTTGACTCACACAACTTTCATTTTCCTGGTGATGTCACTGTGCCCTGAGTCCTTTTGTGCACTTTCAAAGTCCAGTTCCTCAGAACGTACTATGAGTAATAGTCAATTCCAGGCCTTAGTTTCAAAGTTGAGGAATTATGAATGTCAAGTACAGCCGTACTGTGTGCTGAGCTTGTTCAATGTTTCTTGCAAGTATGTAAGCCTCGTGGTGTTTTACAAAACGCGATGATTGTCATACTTTCTGGTGAAGCTTGTCTCACGCCTTCGTGATGTTTCAAGCAGGGTAGATAATCCCTTCAGACCTAACGTTCCACCACCAGCTACACAATGACTTGTTCTTGACATAGTAGACACCATGATGTCTTATTGTCAGTAACATCAGTTTAAAAGTGGGTACAACAAGCAGTAGCAACAATAGTAAAAGTGTTATAAACAGCAGTTAATTATTAATGCTGTTGTCAGTAGTTGCGAATGTCTTAATGCGTTGTCTTGAACGTACTGTTATAAATTTATTTGACATTTGCTGTATTAAACTCATTAACTATTTCTGTAATCTTGTTATTGAATTCAAAGCATAACGTTAAATCACCATAGATATGTTCAAGTACAATCACTTTTACCTATTTTTGTTCGACTTAGAATGTCAGACACGTCTGTCATATTCACCTTAAAACTTTCAATATCTCTAAGCATTAATATCCTAAAATATTAAAGTTTCAGTTTTCTTATAAAATCACGCAAAAAGGTGAATGTTAAATGGTTTTACTGAGTCATTCTGAGCATAGTTTATACATACTGTGTTGATTTAATATTTAACAGAAGTCTTTTTACGCAGAAAAATAGTTGTATAGGCCTAATTTTGACCCGAAAAAACAGCTTTCAGATACCCACATGTGTGGATTAAGACCAAAACTTAGTTGTTTTGGAAAACGTACGGGTTGGCCATATTTTGTGTCAATTTCTACTGAGCTCTAGAGCTTTAAACACAAACAAACATCAAATGAATACAAGTTGCCAGTTTGTAACAAGAACAGAATAAATTTCATGATGTTACGTGTACATTTCAATTAGAAAAATCAGTGATAACGAGTTTTGCTTGATTGCCTTTATCATAACGATTATCATGTGTTTTTCTACTCGTGTTCGACATTGACAAAATATTATATTTTGACTTTAAAACGTTATTCACCTTTCATTTTGTACACTAAATCAGCCAAAATTTCTAAGATTCGTAAATTAATCAAGATTACGTGATTTAGCTGCAATCAAGGAGTTTATTAAGTACAAAAACTTAACATATTGGAGAGAGGAATGAGTATGTAATAATGAAACGATTTTGATAACAGCCCTATAGTTTTACGGTGAGTTGTAAGGATGTAATGCCCAAAACCCATGTAGTGTACCATGAGAAAGTTTCCTAGTCCAATTTCAACAGTGCGAGTGCACAGAAGTTTGTGGGCACTGACATATATATAAAGGCCCAACATGGCCAAGCGTGTTAAGGCGTGCGACTCGTAATCTGAGGGTCACGGGTTCGTATCCCCGTCGCGCCAAACATGCTCGCCTTTTCAGCCGTGGAGGGGTTATAATGTTACGGTCAATCCCACTTTTCGTTGGTAAAAGAGCAGCCTTAGTCTTACACTGCTAAATTAGGGACGGTAGCACAGATAGCCCTCGAGTAGCTTTGTGCGAAATTCAAAATCAAACAAACAAAAATATATATTCGTTTGGAACAGAGTAAATACTCATTTTCATCTCCTCTTGTTTGACGTGTGCGATGGTTGCACTGATATGTGCCACACGATTTGTGCTACTTTTCCAGACAAAGACCTCTTTCTAATTGTGTTTTATACTGTCGCCTGGGAAAGTAGACATCCTTTTCCGCTGAATTTTCTGCCCGTGGACTCTAATGTGTCACAAAACGTTGGACTATGCTTGACGAGTTGGGGTATGACGAGTTGCAGATTTATCTGTGGATTTTCCTGACATGCCAAGTTGCTTCATATTCCTTAGTTAAAAATGTCATTAAATTATAAGCAGTATTCTCGATTTGAACATACTTGTTAAGATCTAATTGTACAAATATTTTTCATTAGAATGGGTGTTAGATACCTTTTCTAAAAGCGATTAATTTTCGGTGGTGTCACAAACCAAGGATATGCCAGACAATCTAAAAATGTAGTTTTGATTCACCGCGTTCCACCACAACTTTATTTCGGTTGTGGTTGTCACATAATATGCTGATTTCCGTATTTAAACAATGATTTTAATATAAGACATTCAACTTCGAAGTATTTAGTTAACGGTGCACGTTTATTTTATATCTATTCAACGTGAGTTTTCATAACTGTTTAATTTTTATGTTTTAAACATAAATGTTGTTCCTAGAAGTTATCTAGGGTTAAGACATCCTGATGACTATCATATATTGTACAGCGCACAACTAAGTAAAGTAATAAATAACAAAGTAACAAGTTCAAATAATGGAGCATAATTAAAATATACAAAACAACAACTACAAAATTCGCTGTATGTTTTTGTCATCAATAAACAAGCACAAATTAATACAAACTTCTGTGTAGCAAATTAATAAATTAATGCACCGCTAAATGAAATTCTGTATTGGTTATTAAGCATTAGAATATTAATCGGATGCAGTTCCATATTAACCTTAATAATATTTCACCGGGCTTAGCCAATTTAGCAAATACAAGCTAGCCTTATATACCTATATTAACACGAAATATGCTCTCTTTTACAGTCGTGGGGGCGATATTATGTGACGGTCAATCCCATTATTCGTTGGTAAAAAAGTAGTCCAAGCGTTGGCTGTGGGCGCTCTGGATGGTGATGACTAGCTGCCTTCTCTCTAGTCTTTCATTGCTAAATTAGGGACGTCTAGCGCAAGTAGCCCTCATAAAGCTTTGCGCGAAATTCAAAACAAACAAATCAATATATTATATTGACAGTTAAAACAATCTTTATAACAAAAATAATTTATAAAATGTAATTGTTTTTCTAATTGTTCCTAAACGATTAGAAAAGAGAGAGAGAGAGATTTACAGTACTAATTATATTAACGAACTGTGGGTTAGACATTTTACAATTCACTAGAATTTATATGTTATGTCAAATATATTACTGGCACACAGTAATTAAAGATCTGATATAGCTAACTCAGTCTGTATTTTAATACTTGTTGGCAAAACTTACCGGGCTCGAAATTCTTGGCAAGCTATCATGATATAGACGCTGATATTCCTCTAAAACTTGTGTTCAGAAGTAAATGTTGTTACCTTCATTTTAAATAGAATTTTTAACATTACTCTTACTACTTTTAACTGCTTAGGGATAATTAAAATAGCGCTACAAAACATACATCAGTTAAAAAAACAACAACAATAAATCAATATGTGACTGCAAGAATCAACACTTCATGTTAAGCCCCATTAATCCTGAGAACATATATAATAAGACAAGGGTAGGCGTGTGTGTTTTCTTATAGCAAAGCCATATTGAGTTATCTGCTAAGTCCACCGAGGGGAATCGAACCCGTGATTTTAGCGCTGTAAATCAGTCGACTTACTGCTGTACCAAGAGGGTCTGAGGGGGAGGCATAATTCAAAAGTTCAAATGATTAGTAAATAATTACGTTTTTTCAGTTTTTCATCCTTTATTATTAATAAAAAAGAGTTAACTTAGAAAATTGTGAATAATATCAACTGTATTATGAGAAAACATTTTAATCAACTAGTTTTATTATTTTATCCATCCATTTATTTTTGTTTTTATTTTAGATGCTTGCCTTTGTCTGGCTATACACTTTAATCGACTCGCTCTATTATGTTTTTCATCTATGTAACGATTTTTTTTTACTTATTTTGCTTCAGCGAAATGTTTACTTGTTTTCTTCTGGCTGCATTCTTAATGTTCCTTTTTTTGCTTTGTTTTAATCCATCTTATAGCCACACCTTCTTCATGAATAATTTATTGCGCAAAAATATTCTTAATCTTTCTGGATTTATAACCTCATTGATATAGAAATTTCTCAATGTTAAAATTTTCTTACAATTTTAGAACGATCACGTAAAATATAAATAGTGCGAGGCTAGTCGGGCGTTTAAAGTAATAGATCCCTATGTGAGTCTAAACTATCCCATATTAACCGATGGATTTGTTTGTTGAATTTCGCCACAAAGATTTATCTTCCATATTCGTCCTTAATTTCGCAGTGTAAGGCTAGAAGGAAGGCAGTTAGTCATCCCCACCCACCTCCAACTCTTGGGTTACTCTTTTACCAACGAATAGTGGGGTTGCTGGAAATGCAAGCATGTTTGAGATAAGAGGGATTCGGACCCGCGACTCTCATACTACGAGTCGACCGCTTTAATCGCCACGGAGGGGGTGTCGATTACAAGCACGTAATAGAATAAATCTATGCTAGTAAATTAACAGTCAAAGTTAAAAAAAAAACAATAATTATATGAAAAATTAACTCTTCTTGTTCAATATGAGAATTCACATGATTTTATTTGTTTGAAATATTTGAAAATACATGCAAACATCGAAACAGTTATGGGAGGAAAAATTCTTAAATAGTTTCTAAAAGTAAATTACTGTTTTGAACTGTATTATACGTTTGATTGTTTGGAATTAATCACAAAGCTACACAACAGGTTATACATGCTCTGCCCAACACGAGTATCGAAACCCGGTTTCTTGCAGCGTGAGTCCGGAGACACCGCTGTGCCACTCTTCCTAAGAAAACTTTTGACCTTCTGTTTTGTGGTCATTTTACAATTTTCTTTTACGTATAATTTGTTGAGGTCTAGAGTTAATACACGAAACTTTAAGTTATTTTGTCTAAAATTGTAAAGGGATTAAAAAATCCAATTGTCGGTTAGTTTTAGTAGTACATTGAGAAGGTAAGTTATTTCATACTTCACGTTATCTATTCTTACTTTGTTTGGTTGATAAGAGAAGATAGGTTTGATAACCTAGCTTTTCGAAGTTTAATTGTACTAAAGTTATAACAAGAATGTGATTGTTTATTTAGGCCAGTTTTGATATAACATTAACCCGAAAGTAATTCAGCTTATAACTTGTGTACAGATAATTCCCCTTACATTTCTGATGCAAGCAAGGCTCTAGATGGCCTATGTGGAGTCCTTGTCTTTTTGGCATCTCCTCACCATCAACTGGATACCAAGGGGGTTAAATGCCTCTATAAGGTTGCAAGAAATGATGAAGTTTAAGAATAGATTTTCAGGGCTGCTAAAATCAATTATGGGATCGGTTTTGTGTTCATGGTCCACTTTAGGGATTTCTGAGACGTCATACTTTGCTTTGCTTCTCTGTATCTTTGTCCAGCTATACCCTTCCCACAATTTTGGGACTGGCACAACCAAACTTGGCAGGCGGATTCAAGCTGACCCATAATGTCTTTATCTATATAGCGTATACCCCTCTAAAGGGAATACAAACACAATCGCAAGGGCATCTAGGCAAGAAAATGGTTTAGGGTTAGGGTTTCAGAGTTGTTGACCACGAATCTAGTCTCGGGATTTGCGTTCCTGGTCCTTTTCCGGATCTCGGAGCACCATATTTAAAACTTTGTCCACTCATCCCACTAACAAGTCTGCGAAATCAAATTTTGACGCAAAGCTCAGGCACCATGAGCGTGTATTTTAATGATTTTATTTGTGAACTTAATTAGCGACAATGAAGAACACCAATCGGTATAATAGGGTCTCTTAACCTCGTAGCACAATCAAAGTTTTTTGTGATATTCATCATAAAACACATGCAAAGCTACACGAGAGGCACATCGACAATAATATTTTTTTACTTAAGAAAGTTTGGGGATGGTATATGAGTTTAAAAGAATTGCACTGCATACCCAAAATTAATACATGATTTTAAGAAAATATATATACTGCACACTCAAAATTATTACAGGATTTAAAAATATATATACTGCATACCCAAATCGCTTATCTGGCAAACTAGCACTGTTTTTATTTCTGTTATTTCTTGACTTTTAATATGAGCTTTGGTAATTTCGATTAAACACTGCTTGTAATAGGTTAATTGAGTGAATAACAAACAACTAGTTGAAAAAGATGTAAGGTATACAGTAACATTTTCTTAACATATATTATTAGATTGTTTAAACGTTTTATTATGACTTTCAGAGTGCTCTTGGTGAAACTTGGATCTTCCCTGGAGGGATAACTACTGACGTTTCAATATATCTGAATCTTTAGTCTTCATATCGACGTTGTTTTGTACTCACGATGCGCGTCCCGTTGTCACACACGCACTCCACAATTTGGAGTCGAAGTTGCGTTATAATAATAACAGTCAAATCAAGGATAGATGAAGAGTGGATATTTTTGAGGTTTTGAAAGGGCTATGCGCAGATGGCCCTTAAATGTGTTTGACTATGTGGTCTTTCTCAGAATTCCCACAATAAACCAACACTACGAATATGGTCTAACGCAACAAACCTTATGCGCGAACTAGGTTTCCTGTAAGTATTTTCTAAGATCGAGTCCTGACATATTAAATTTTTATTTCCTTGAAAGGTGTGTTCCAAGTTTGAAAGACCAGTGTTTTCAAAAAGTTAATGTTATATTCAAAAGATGTTCTGCACAAAGCAAGAAACGGAATTTTACAAAATCTCTAAATGTTAACCGGCTCTGCCCACAATATAAATCAAAATCCAATTTTTAGCGTTATAAACGCTCAATCCTGAGCCACCAGGGGACAAATTTTGTTGAAGCTTTTATTTTTCCTTTTTTTCTACACTTTTTCTGAGAAATTTACAAGCTGCTTAATTTTATTATAGTTTTTTACTGTGTATAAAACATTGTTCTGATGTATAAGAGCTCATGTTTATCGCTAATCGCAAAAGTTCACCCATGTTCTACCCACATACATCAGCTAATATTTTTTTGTGACGTCATCATATCATGGTTGTTAGTTTTTATATGAACGTTTTTTTTCCAACACATACAAATAAAAGAAATATTTGTTTTATTACCGGACTTTTAGTAACAAAAGGAAGTTGTTTACTGTGGCGAACGTAAGATAGATTGTTAGTATTGGAATTTTTAGCTACACTTTCCATTCTATCTGCAGCATGCAACCGATACTAGAAGCCGTGTTATAAAGCAGAGAGGTCAAGGCCTGGCATCGTCAGGTTACTAGTTTAATGATAGTTTACAAGCTAGCGAATTACCTTCTTCGCGTACTCTCTCCTCTGTGAATCGAGCGGTGACGTGGATTGCAGAGGATAAATTGTGTGTCAGCCGGTGGCCAAATGACAGTAATAACCTCTATGTAACTGAATGAAACATTTATAATCAAAATGTTACCCTTTGTAAATTATAAGGACGGTGGAAGTTGGCTACTATGATAGATTTTGAGACATGCGCAGTGACAAAGACTACTTGATTGATAGCACTGGTCCTGTAATTAGGATAATATTGAAAACATTCTTTAACCAACCTCCACCTGGTTAGAGGGTGGTAACGACAAATGGCTCCCGAACTTCCAGAGTACACCACTTCTGCCTGGTAGGGAGCTATTAAGTTTTTGTACTGTTTTTGATGGTGCTGTTTTCACACAAGGAGAACAAGGGGGAAAAAATGCTATTTTATCAAGAAGGTCATATTTAAACTCTAAGTTGTAAACCTATAATCAAAATTTTAGCTAAACCATTGAACATTGGCTGACACGTCCGTAAGCAACACTCTTACAATAACTAAATTTATCACAAAGTGAAACAACAGGAAATAAGATTTTTTTCTTTTAGTTCAAAAGCAGGATATAAAACTTAAAATATGAACTTTTTACTTAAAATATCATGTTTTAGTGTTTAACACTTATTTCTAGAAAAATATCAAAATAGCAATAACATGCTCGCCCTCCCAGCCGTGTGGAAGTTATAATGTTACTGTCAATCCCACTATTCGTTGGTAAAAGAGCAGCCCAAGAGTCGCGGTGGGTGGAGATGACTAGTTGCCTTTCCTCTAGTCTTATACTGCTAAATTAGGACGGCTAGCGCAGATAACCCTCGAGTAGCTTTGCGCGAAATTCAAAAACAGAACAAACAATCAAATCACTCTAATTGAAATATGACAAAACAATTATAACGACTGCGTAATAGTGTAAATTCAAATGACATTCACGAATTTTTAGAGAACAAAAATTATTTTTTGATATATCACCAGTAATGTAAGTTGCCATTTTTATCCACTCTATGGTAATACAAGTTGCTATTGTTGATCACCCAATAGTAACACAATTTTCTCTTTTTGACAATCCAATGGTAACCTAGGTTACTGCTGTTGACGGCCTGGTCTCCAGAGAATACGCATGCTTTTAAATAAACGCATTATATTTTGAAATGCTTGTTAATGCTTGATTTTTTTTGTTTGGCAATAATGATTTTGTGATTAACTGCTTTATTACGTTTTATGTCATAACGCATGCCATTTATCTCAAGCCTACGTATTTTTATAAATATTTATTTTATCTAATCATCTTTGTGAACGTGTTGTACTTTGAAATAATTATGCCGTCTAAAATAATACAACCAACGTTATTATTTTAAAGCTGCAATTTGTTTCTCTATACATACAGCATAAAACAACCTCAGGGGGCGCTCCGAGTTGGCAGGAAAAGAGCTTCTGTATGAAGAGAGAACTGGCTCTGTAATCGACTTGATGTATGTGTCGCTAATGGGCTACTCTTTTAATGATTGGATTTTATTGTTATCATTATAGTTTTTCACCTGGCCACCTTTCTTTATCCTTGTTCTAATTTCGAGCTAAATTCATTCACGTAAATTACTACGTGTTCTATAGCTCGACACGATATATCTTCTCCATACCATATGCTGTTTTTGATGTTCATTATTTCACTACAACAAGGTGATTTGATAACATAAAAATTAATGGTAATCAAGTTTGTTGTGAAGCGTCTTTTTTAACAGACCTTTCTTGTTGAGATTGTTCATTTAATATATTTGTGGTGTAGTCTAGAGGTTTGCACCTTTGCGTGTTCTCTTTATATTAATATTAACGACATAGATAAATAAGTGTGCTGGAAAAACTTTTTTAAGTATAGTTATTGTTACTGGTGGGAAAACAGTTTAACCTGGTGATAAGGTTGCGGATATACCAAAAAATTTCGGCACCCATACCTTAGTTATTTCAGATTAAAGACTCTCCACTAATAACTATCACAAAAATTAGTGTGAATTATACATAACTTTCAATTATTGCACGTATTTTCCGAGTGTTTCTTCTTTATTTGATTTCGCTACAAGAGGCCTACCTGCACTAACAAATATTTAACTTGAATGGATAGAATAGAGGGAAAGCAGATAGTTGACATCACCTGTTACGATATTTTTGGCAGTAACGGGACGCAAGCCACGGAACCTCAGCTCTATTGTCTAGAAAGATGATTTTTGTTTGATTTGGACTTTCTTTTGTTTCTGTAATTCATATTTTGTAATTTTTTATTTGCTCTGTTATTTCTTGTTTTCTCATGTACCCCGCTGGCTCAGCGATAAGTCTACGGACTTACAACGCTAAAATCAGGGGTTTGTTTCCCCTCGGTGAATTCAAAAGACAGCTCAATGTAACTTTGCCATAAGAAAAATACAAATACCTCCTTGTTTTCATCTTAAGATTAATTTACCATCAAGAGAATGTATTATCTAAATCATGATTTGACAGAAGCCTGCACCTGAATTGCTTATGATTACCCTCAGAGGCTCAGCGGTTCGCATAGCAGAGTAACTCATTGTGCAATTTTGTCCTTCACTATAAACTAACAAACAAATTCACAAACGCTTACAACTAGCGAAGCGCTGGAATGACTGTTAACAAACCTGGCATGTATCACCGGTGTGTGTTTGTGACGTAGGTAGTCGGCGTTCGTACCTCACACCTAGGGTCCCTATGCTTTTCTCACTCAGGATATTTTGTTTAAAAAACTTGAGCAAATTTAAACATTATTTCCCCAATGCTATGAGAAAAACCTTTTACCGGTTAGTTTATTATATCTTTTACCTAGCTGCCTATGACTTAGTTGTCAGTGTGCTCGAATTGTGGTTAAAAAATGCGCCCGACACTTAGACGTAATGGTTAAAATTTTTACGAAGAAATTCCACCATTCGATCAAACAGAATTACCCCAGTGTTGGTAATGTGTTCTTAGGTATTTTCTTCCCTCTAGACTACAATTTGAAGATTATGGATGGCTATCCGAATATTTTTTTTTTTTAATTTTGCGTTAGCCGTACCTAATTTAGCAATGTAAGACTAGATGGAAGGCAGCTCGTCATCACCACCCACCGCCAACTCTTGAGCTACTCTTTTACCAACGAATAGTGGGAATGACCTTCACATTAGACCTCCCCACGAGATCATGTTTGGTGTGACGGGGATTCGAATCCGTGGCCCTCAGATTATAAGTCGAGTGTCTTAACCACATGGCCATGCTGAGACCTATGTGAATATTTATGATCTTTGTATAATTTTAAGTGAAATTTTAAACTGAATACACATTTTATGTTTATTTATTGGCATACAAGAGGTTGGCTTACGATCTGCCATGGACAAGTGGTAAAGACGCTCAACTTGTAATGTGAAGATCGCGAGTTTGAATTCCAGTCGCACTAAACATGCTCACCCTTTCAACCGTGGGGCGTTATGATGTGATGGTCAATCCCACTATTTGTTTGTAAAATAGAAAACCTAAGAGTTGGCTGTGGGTGGTGATGATTAGCTGCCTTCCCTCTATTTTTACATTGCTAAATTAGGGACGGCTAGTGCAGATAGCCTCGTGTAGCTTTGTGCAAAATTTAAAAAGAAAAACAAGCAAACAAAGAGATTGACTTACCAAAAAATACAAAATATTCTGATATGAAGATGAACTGTTTTGGAAATATCAACAAAATGTAGTTTAAATAATCTGGTAGTGTTGCTTAACGTTTTACTTATTAAACTCTGGGATTGAGATTATTCAGCGAAGCACGTTATAGTTTTGGAAGAGGTGAATATGCGATTAAGAACTGATGTTAAAAAGCATAGATTTTTATTAAGGCGATATTTATCTAATATACTCTACGCAGAGAAAAAAATCAAAGTGCTCCAAGCACTAAAAAAACGTCATAAAGTTTAGACTTCTTAGTATGTTATGAAGCTGAATAATTTGTTTTCTAACTATACGTAGAACTATTATCTTTCAAACCAACAGGTACTGTTATTCCTTTAGTAAAAATCCGTTTCGTTTTTGGTCTATGGTACATTTCTCTTTAAGAAAATAGTAATACTATATTTCTAACTAGCAGGTATTATTGATACTTCAGTCTACGGTACGCCTTATAATATGAGGCTAAATTCAAAACCAAAAAACATTATTTTAAAATGCGAATCTTAATTTTTCAAAAATGAATTTTTACACTGACTTAAAAAACACTCATTTACCATTTTCACAAATAATAATTATAATAAAACTTAAGTAGACGAAGAGAAATACGCCACATATGCACATAGAGTTGCTATGATTTTCATTACACGCGTAAAACTTCATTAATATTGATTCCACATGATCTCACCGTAGCCGCAAGCTAGATGTTGAGATTTAGTGTTTCGGAACGGTTTATTACACTTATTTCAGCTGCGGCAGCTGCATGAGCGAAGTTCGGACAGGAAAGAAGGTGGAACCCTGGAAACTTCATCAGCGTCTAGAGTTTTTTCTCTAAATCTAGTTTTACCACTTTATCATTACTATAATGGTTACTTCGAGCATCGTACTGAAAGCTCTGACAACCCAGCCCTTATTAGATGGATAGATAGATATATTCCTGTTTTATTTATTTATAAATATCAGAAAAGAAAAGAGTAACACCTTTGGAATACACCAGTTAATATGCCCCCATAGTTTTTATTTTGTATTTCTCTCTCTCTCTCTTTCAAGCGTTAAATGCAGTATTATGTTAGATAGATGGACTTTTCATTTTATTACACATACATTGTCTCGAACGTACGAAGCTACTTATGTTGCAAGCAAATGTAACTTTAGAACTCTTAACACCAGAACAATGTAACTGATTATGATACATAGCAATTATTCGTCTAATCCATGAGCATGTCACAACAGCTTGGTCATTTTAAACAAACATATTCATTTTTAACATCTCTGGTTTTACGGGAAGAGCTGGTAGAAATCCCTAGCATGCAAAAACAGCCAAAGAAACTGATACAGCACGCATACTTCCTACACATACAACTATTAGAGCAAAATTCCTCAGTGTTTTTAAAGCTAATTTCTAACATAAATAACACATAACAATAGTAACACGCCAATTAAAAAAGTATGAACTAAATTAGCTGCCATACCAAATGTTTTATAAAACCAGTTGAACTGTCGATTGTTTTGAGGTAATAATAAATAATCGGATTAGTAGATTTTCAGATAATGCTTAAACACTGAGCATAGGTGGACATTTATTCATTTAAACTTTTTTCACCAGTCAAATATCCGCATCCAAGTGCTATAATAATGGACATTACTTTTGAGCACGTTTGTTGGAAGTGAATTCGGATTACAATTAACACTGATAGTTGTGCCTCTTCAAAGAGTTATTAAGTGGTCCGTAACCCAGTCAGAGATTAAACGTAGCTACAAACGTAGTTACAATCATAACAATATTTGTTGATATCCAGTGTATTTATCTGTTTAGTAGAAAACATTAAGATATTCGAAATATGAAGACAAAATATGCAAAAATGTCTGGGGACCCATGATTATACTTTATAAACATTAACCATGCTGTTTACTTAAAAAATAAAGTGCTATCAGATTTAATACATAAAAACAATGTTAGTTTCTGACATGCACTGAAATGTCATGGTATTAACAGGCAAAATTTAACCCTCGAGGTACAGTTTCTCAGGGACAGATCAATATTTTTAAATAATGGTGCTATTATTATGATGAGAATTTGAAATGATTTTTTTCAAAACATTAGAAAGCCTTTATTACGAGTAACAATAATATAGGATGATTATAAAATATACCTTAAAATGCAATCGGCTCGTGTTCCTAATGAATCATTATATACGTGCTACTACTTACATGTGTAATAACCTAAATGATCATTAGGCCTACATGTTTAATTCCTTTCACGTTCAATTTTCGGAATATCTTCCCTTTAGAACTATGAACTTTCAGAAAATTGGGTTGAAATCGCTAAATCTTGTTTTATTTGCAGTTATTTTTTAACAAAGATTTTAAACTAGTGCTAACTATTGACAAAAGTATGTATCATTTATTCTGACACTGGCCTGGCGATAGTCACAAACTATAACAACTGTTCTTTGCTTGGTTTCCTTTGCAGGTCTAAAGACTGGCTAACTAGAGTAATTAATGAAAATTTCGCAGGTGAAGTGGTGAACAGCGTTAAGCCTACTTTCCATTTGCTAACGTAGTATTCTGTAATCAGGTAACCTTCCATAAAGCCTTAACCCTAATCACAGCTGTTAAGCCTGGAGTCAAAGTGATTTTTCCCAGAATAATTCCTGTTTTCAGTTTATTGCTTTGATAACTGCAACGAACATCGATATCGAAACAATCAACAAGTTCCAACGTTCGACGATATCCTAAG
Source organism: Carcinoscorpius rotundicauda (assembly GCA_011833715.1). Lineage (NCBI taxonomy): Eukaryota > Metazoa > Arthropoda > Merostomata > Xiphosura > Limulidae > Carcinoscorpius > Carcinoscorpius rotundicauda. The sequence continues at coordinate 18,749,302 of CM022402.1, read as the reverse complement.
GCTAAACAATTAATTATCCTGCACAGCCTACACACACACACATTTACAGACCGTGAGACACAGTGGCAACCAATGACAGCTTAGGTTAACGTCCCTTGTTCTTAGGTCAGACTGGATGGATGATGTTACGAGCTGCCCTCAGGAAACTTTTCAAAGTTAAAGCTGCAGCATACATAGCAGCAATCAAGAAAGGAGAGGGGTGGTATATAAATTTCTAGATAACGTACAATTAATAATTTCTGGTTTCGTAAACAAATGTAGTAAGATAAGGTTAAGTGTTAATACACTTTATTTTAAGAGGGTTTGAGCAGGTCCACAGAGAAATGAAACACGGATTGGTAATACCGAATTAACACTGCTGATTGAAATCCCATTCAATGTACGCTTTTAAAAACTGGGCCTAACATATCACGAGTACACATTCACGTAATTGGTGAAGGTAAAATTACTTATTACAACTAAACATAAAAAAAGATTAATTTGTTCAGAGAATCGAGGTTATTGAGGTTTGAAGAAAATGTTTTTGTTTTGTTTTTAATAACCATTAAACCTTTAATTTCTGTCTTGTATATGCTATATACGAAACCTATACGAGATAAATTTTGAACTTACAGTCTAGAGAAAAGGCAGCAGCTATTCAACAACATTCAATACCAAATCTTGGGACATTATAATTGAGTAGTTGGATTTAACCTACTCTCACCCATAGCCCAAAGCGTGAAGCATGAATTTGCAACAATGGGGCGCTAACCATGAAATAGCAGATTCACGGTTTCGCAAAATAACCAACAGGCTAAACTTGACATTATAATAACATGAAGACCTTATAGAGACATAGATTTTTCATCGAGATAATAGGAATCTACATAAATATAATAGTACTGTCTGTTGTTTGTCCATGTAATTGCATGGTATGGATGGATTTTCACCAAACCTAATATGGAGGCTCATTAAGTCCATGATTTTCAGTTTTGTGTTTTTTATGGTGTTTTTTACCACTACTTCGCCACCTGTTGAAGGACCTCCATTAAATTCAGCATGGAGGTTTGTGTGGTCCATATAAAGAAACCTGCAAACTTGTGGTATTACGTTTTGTGTTTCGGTCCATACGAAGAAACCTGCAAACTTGTGGTATCACGTTTTGTGTTTTGGTCCATACGAAGAAACCTGCAAATTTGTGGTATCACGTTTTGTGTTTTGCAGCGTTTAATATTTTTTGTTTTTCTTTTCGTAAGAGAAGCATCTTTCCGTGTCATTAATAATGACTTAACACAACTTTCCTCCCGGGAGATAATAAAGCTTTTCCCAGGATTTCTATTATACATTGTTGTCATTGTGTGTTTAGTAAATAAATCGAGATGCGTCAACCTCATCGATTAACTTTGTCCTTTGTTGAATCAAGAACCAGTTCAGAAGTTTTGTTTTAAGGACATTTTAGAGCATCTCTAGCAGCGAATCTTCTACGTATCTATCTAATCTATCTAGAGTTGTGTGATAAATAATGTGTCGACCCCTATGCTGAGGTACTATTCGCAAGGTCAAATTCTACAAAATGCTACACTATGTCCCTCAAATGGATATAAAAATTTAATATAAAGTGGATACCGGCTCTATACACCTGTATACACTAAGAAATAAAAAGACATTAATAATTGCTACTTTCAACGCTTATGTTTCTTTCATAACGTGCTGCCTTAGGCCTTAATGGATTAGTTTCTTATATTTAAAGAAAAAGGTAAGGTACTTATTATGTATGGGACTCTTTAAATGGGTTTTTGATTACGATATTCATGCGGCAATTTTACTACGGCTATCTGAAGTTGTAAAAACATGAAACTTAATGATAAACGGAGAGCGGCACATCGTACAAGGCAACTTTTTGTTGTGACACATGGCAACACGATTGTGTTTTTGAATTTATCTTAGAGTCTGAGTCACACTTCTATGAGTTTAATGTAATCCTAACACGTAACGAATATTTTGAGAATTTCTGAAGTATTCATAACAATATAACACCATAATCAGGCTAAATACTTGTGTTTGTATTTACGGTAAAGCTTTTAAGACTGTTTACTACCCACCCTCATTTTGCAAGTCAGTGGCATCCTATCATCCACCATTCACGCTAAGGGATTGACTGTCATTCTTATTAAGCACCCACAGCTTACTTATGTTTGAAATATTTCAAAGTATTATACGGATTTAAACGAAGCGAAAATACCTAAATCCAGAACATTAAGTACAAAGAATGGCATGTTTCGCGACACTAGCGACACCTATTACCTGCTTACCATAAGTACTGAGCGTAGATGGTTTTTAGTTTGAAGTATAAAACATTTTTATGAATAACCTTTGTAGATAGTTTGGTGATTTTGATTGAGGGAATGTTACATATTTTTACTCTACAAACCACAGAAATGACGTAAGTCAGTAAACGCATTCGTTATGATAACATTATTTGTACGTGTCGGTATCCTCCAATCGACGCTTCATTAACTGTTTTAAACACGTTTTTATTTGTTTTAGTAATCAAGTTTTATAGCAGTTTCTGTATAGTGTTATAGTACAATATGATAATAATAGTGGTTGAAAGTTATTTTGTAGTAAAAGGTAATGCAGAAGTTTATAGAAATGTGTATATCTGTCAAAAGAAAAATTTTCGGAAAAGTTAGTTAGTTAGAGAAGTTTAGCGTTTCGTGGAAACGTTAAGCTACACAGTAGTTTATCTACGTTTTGCCTATCGCGGGTATCGAATCCAGATATTTAACGTTACACGCTCTTAAACTAGTCGTTAAGTTATCGAAATGGTGGAGTTGGGTGGCTATTATAAATGTATCATCTCTAATACTTTCGCTTTGTTTGAAAGAGAGCCAGATCAGCCCTAAATATCAAATATATTAACTTAATCGTTAAATAACCAACAGTTACAGTTAAAACTGCTAGCCATAATAAGTCATAACATCTCTTCTCAAGTTGTTTGTTTTGACTGGTCAAGATATAGCAAGAATTAGGTCGTTGCTGTTTTTTTCACTTATAATTTTTTTCTCTTACACTTACTAAGCCTGCTATGGGTGTTGCGGTAAAATTGAGGGCTACCGTAGAACGCTAAAGATTGAGTTTCGATAAACGCGGTGAGCAAACCATAGCTAGCCAATTGTGAACCATTGTGGTTAAAATTTTGGGGCCAATATATGTAAGATATATTCTTTAACATTTAAATTTTGATAATACAAGTGTTAATACTATGAAATCCTTCTACGATGAGAAACTATGTACGAACAGAATTTCGTATGCTGCATTTAATTTAATGCAGCAACTTCTCCAATTAATTACACAATCTGGATTAAAGTCTACCTAGCAACTATTTATTGGCAAGACTGTCAGTAACAAAGTCTAAGTAGCAAATTTTTATTTGCAAGACAATCAGTATCAACGTCTACTTAGTAATTTTTTTATTGGCTAGACAATCATTAACAAAATATACGTAGCAATTATTTATTTGTTGTTTAGCGCAAAGCTACACAGATCTGACAAGTTGAATAAGTGGAGGCGTTATAAAGTAACGATTAATTCCACTATTTGTTGCTTAAAGAGTACCTCAAGAGTTAGCGGTGGGTGGTAATTACTAGATCTGTTCTCTATCCACTAGAAGCAATGAGTTGTGTTTTTCTTACAACAAAGCCACATTGTGCGATCTGCTTAGTCCACCGAGGGGAATCGAACCCCTGATTTTAGCATTGTAAATCCGTAAACTTATCGCTGTACCATCAGGGGACCCACGAGCATCAAAACCTAGTTTTTAGGGTTGTAAGTCTGTAGACTTACCGTTGTACCAGCAGGGGACCCACGAGCATCGAAACCTAGTTTTTAGGGTTGTAAGTCTGTAGACTTGCTACTGTAGCACTGGAAGCTCAAAATTTGTAGAGATTTTTTGTATCGGTTCAAAAATCAATATCAAAATCTATGTAGCAATTTCTCTGCTAGCTAGATAAACAATGTTTTTGTATTTTTTTGAGTACCTTTAATTAAATAATAAAACACCATAGGAAGCTAATGACTTGTATTACAAGTTCTGTCAAATTTTCTGCCACAGCGGTGATATTAAGTTTAAACCAACACGCGCTTGTAAAAGAATGCAGTAAAAGATGAAAGATTAGTGCAAATAAGAAACAGACGTGCGCAGTTCCCCATTTTTCTTCGTTGAAACAATTGCTTATCTGTTATCTGTTTTTGATGTTGTTTTAATGGAAATATTTAATATTCTTAGCTACCGTTCACCCCTAGCTCTCCACAAAATAAATGTCAAGAACCTTACCAACGAATTTTAGAATGCAGCGTGAGGCGTCTTAGAAAGCCCAGCGGCTGTTGAGATGTGAGAGATCTGAGCGTTGCGTGCAAGCTGCTAAAGGTTTGTATCCAAAAAGAGGGATAACAACAAACAACAGCACAGCCGTCAACCACTGTCATATTTACAGACAAACTAAATCCAATTAAAGTGATCCACGTGAGCGGAGAAGACATGAAGTGACAGTTCGCACTTGGAGGATGAAAAATACAGCTGCTTTGCAAAGTCACTCTGCACTATGCGACACAACCGTATTGTTCGCGCTCAACGACCAGGGTAACATTATTTGCTAATGTTAACACATTAACACATCTAGGTCCAGTAAGCAAACATTCCTTTTGTTCATTTCTTTTTCGAAAAAAAGTATTAGATGAGGCATGAATTAAGAGTAATAACACTTCAGATATTTCTTATAAACAATTTTATATGATTTTGTGGAACAAGCAAAAACTATCTGGTAAATTATAATTTTTTTTTTCTCAATCATTAGCGTGGGGAAAGGGAGCCACTTTTTTCCAGGAAAATTGGAAAAATACTCCACTAGTTTTGAAGTTTTGTTAAGAGTTTAGGGAACTTCGGAAGTTAATTTTATACATAATTTATAATATTGTTGTTTAGAACTTCGGACTGTTTTTTTTAATTTCGCACAAAGCTACACGAAGGCTATTTGCGCCATCTCTAATTCAGCCGTGTAAGGCTAGAGGGAAGGCAGCTAGTCATCACCACCAACCACCAACACTTGGGCTACTCTTTTACCAACGAATAGTGGATTGACCATCACATTATAACGCTCCCACGGCTGAAAAGGCAAGCATGTATGGAGCGACGGGGATTGAAACCCGCTACCCTCAGATTACGAGTCAAACGCCTTAACCCATCTGGCCATGCCGGGCTACTATATTATATTGATACTATAATTTGTGGCTCAAAATTTATTCTAATTTTCTTTCCCAGTCCTAGGTCCGGCATGGCCAGATGGGTTAAGGCGTTCGACTCGTTATCTGTGGGTCAAGAATTTGAATTCCCTTCACACCAAACATGCTCGTCATTTCAGCCGTGGGAGCGTTATTATGTTACCGTCAATCTCACTGTTCGTTGGTAAAGGAATAGCCAAACGTTCGCAGTGGGAGGCGATAACTAGCTGCCGTCCCTCTAGTCTTATACTGCTAAATTATGGACAACTACCGCTGATAGCCCTCGTGTAGTTTTGCGCGAAATTCAAAACATAAACAAAGAAACAATATAATTTATGCTGGTTAGAAACCCCCCGGTGAGTTGGCAGTTAGATTACAGTTCTACAATGCTAAAATCAATGGTTCCATTCCTCGTGGTTTATTGTGTAGCTTTATGCTGAAACAAACAAACTAGCAAGAAATAGTGAATTTTATCTATTACATAATATGCTAGAGGCCCGGCATGGCCAAGTAGTTAAGGCACTTAACTCGTAATCTCAGGGTTGTAAGTCCGTAGACATGCCACTGTACCACTTGTTGGGGCGTGTGATAATTTTAAAGTTTAACTTTAACACTGCATTTTATAGGCGACAATAGCTTGAGGTACGAACTAGGCTTCGAACCCCTAAATGTTCTAAATTAATCACATCTGAGACTTAGAATATAGTGTTATAGTGGCCCATATATTAAAAAAGAAAAACAAGTGGACCTACTCTTTAACCATTATCACGTATCAACCTCCTATGACGTTAACCTTAGAGCTGTAAGTGTAATAAAAAGAAATATATTATGCTAAACGTACTACGAGGTGTGTCTAACAGAACAACTTCAGTTTAACCTTTGAGTTTAAAACACACAGAATGCGGACAGCCGGAAGTGATTGTGTCAAATCCTAAGTGGCAGTAAAAAAGTAGACTTAATGAAATTCCAGAAAAATATGGTAAAAACAACGGTAAGCACGGCAATTCAAATAATTAGCAAAAACAAATGAACATAACTAATGACGTAATGCCACACGGAAATATTAGATCGCTTACATTAACTACAATTGCAGAGTTTAAACTAACAGGAAGTAAAACCAATGGTGGTTTTCACACTACAATGATTCACTATATGTATAAAATCTTGAGTTATATTTTACTTACTGCAGCGAATCTACATTTGTGCAAATTTTAATAATATGCAGCATTAGTTCTACTGATTGGTCCGATGAATAAGTCATGTTTAAAATGCTATAAAAATACAAATATATTATATGATGAATAAAAGACAGCATGAAACACTATACATAATATAATACAACACACACTCCAATATCTTATAAAGCCTACTTTTGTTAATTTGAATTACCATTGTTCAAGGTCACTAATCCGAAACCCGATTAGTTCAGTAATGAGAGGTGAATCCAATTATAAATTAGGATTTATACTTATTTTTAGTATTTATATAGTGGTTCATTTTCTCTTTAAACCACTTTTAAGAGATTAAAATGTAGATGTGACAGTTTCAAAAAATTCGTGTGACCCAGCATGGCCAGGTGGTTAAGGCACTCGACTCGTAATATGAGGGTCGCGAGTTCGAATCCCCGTCGCATCAAACATGCTCGCCCTTTCAGCCATGGGGACGTTATAGTGTGATGGTCAATCTCACTATTCGTTGGTAAAAGAGTAGCCCAGTAGTTGGCTGCCTTCCTTCTAATCTTACACTGCTAAATTAAGAACGGCTAGCGCATACAACATAGTGGGATATAACTCCCCCACGGCAGAAATAGCGCGCATATTTGGTGTGACGGGAAATCGAACCCGTGACCTTCGGATAACTAAGGTGCCTTAACCATCTGGCCATGCAGGGTCCTATCTCTTCGAGAATATTTAAAAATTAACAAGTATAGTTGGTTATTACACAGTAATATTATAATTTATTTATAAATATTAAGTGGTTTGGGGTAACAAAAATAAGTTGCCTCCACAAGTATTCTACAAATAAATATTTTAAAAATTCTGCTTATAACTTTGATAAAAACGTCTTTTCGCATTTAGCGAAAACGGTACCGAAATTTTTCTCCACGTTCTCAGGTGCACGTGCTTGTGGAGCGACGTGAGACCAAGGCTAAGTATTTAAATACAGTAAAATCGTGACTTTCTTCTCTGAAATAAAAAAAAGAAAAAGAAAGAAATCCACACAGGCTTGACACATGCATAAAATAATTATAGGGTTCTTTTGAAGGACGAAAGACTACAATGAAATACGGATGTTTAAAAAGATATATTTGTTTGAGAGTACTTAAGAAATGATCATTTGTTTCAATAACTGAAATTAAGGTTGGTTTGTTTCAGAGCATTCGTGTAAAGCTTGCTACACAGAGAGCAAGCCGTCTTCTCTAATTGTCTTTAAGTTTACCCATGGACTAAAAGTTTGGTTTGTTTTGAATTTCGCGCAAAGCTACACAGGGACTATCTGCGCTAGCTGTCCATAGTTTAGTAGTGTAAAACTAGAGGGAAGGCAACTAGTCATCACTATCCAACGCCAACTCTTGGGCTACTCTTTTACCAACGAATGATAGGATTGACCATAGGATTACAACGTCCCCACGGCTGAAAGAGCAAGCATGTTTGATGTGACGAAGATTCGAACCCGCTACTCTCGGATTACGAATTGAGTGCCTTAACCACATGGCCATGCCGGGCTTTACTTTGATGAAATAATTGTATTTCACCATAATTTTCAATAACGCTCCCATGGTGTTAAAATGTAAAGTGCGTTTTTGTTTTTATTTTACCAGGGTGAAGCTTTATGGACTCTCTGATGCTAAATCCAAAACGCAAATTTTATTTCACGCCCGGCCCATCAGAAAATGAAGAATTAAAAGTTTGTTTTTTAAAACCATAAATAATTCGTATGGAACTAGACGCATAATTTATAAAAAAGTAAAATATTATATAGATGCATCTGTTATGTACAATAATTAATTGTTATCGAACTAGACGCACAATTTGAAAAGAAAAAAAATACAAATACATCAGTTATGCGAGATAAAAGATTTGAACTTATGAACTCGTATCTTGAAAAGTGAAGAGAATAACTTGCCAATTCCACTGGATCGAATATTTCCTGTATTTGTTTAAATATGATACGATGAAAAAGAGGAATGATAAATTTTACACCTGGACATTGTGATAGCAAAATAAAACCATACTGCAGACTAAAACCCCTACCATGATGTCTAATACCTAAGTATAATAAAAAATAGACTGAAAATTAGATGATAAATGTGGTGTTCAAACAATGACTTAGCTTTAAATACGTACAAGCAGTTTGGTTGTATAATGTTTAATTCTCGTTCATACCTTTCTACTCTTTCCAGTGAAAACATGGCCACAGTTTAAAGAACACCCTGATTAGAGAGATAAGACTTTTGAAAGCTTGGTTTCGAATTCTTCAAGGCATTTTTGTTTTTCGTTTTTTATTCTCCTACTAGTTTTAACTGTAAGTATTAAAATTCAAAATTCTTTCGAAACAATCTTTAACACACATTAATGACAACAATTTTAGGCAAGTTTTTTGATTAGTTGAAAGAAATTTAACTTACGTTTTTCGTTTAATGTACAATAACTAGTTCTATAATTAAGGTAACTATGAACAGCCGTTATCTGGTGTACTTTGAAACGATTTGTTCAGAATTATAACATAATTACAGATTTTATTGTCATATACTGGTTAGGCATCCTAACAGTACTTCGTATGATCTACTTTGAAAAAAACACACACAAAAAGACAGAACAAGTTGTTTTTGGTATATTTTCTAATGGAAACATCTTTTTCATCAAATACCAGTTTTTATTCCTAAGCAATGGGGTTTCCCAAAATAAATAAAGCTCCACATTAAGAAATAAAAAATACGTTTTTTTACGTTTTTCGCGCAAAGCTACACGAGGGCTATCTGTGCTAGCCGTCCCTAATTTAGCAGTGTAAGACTAGAGGGAAAGCAGCTAGTAATTGCCACTCACCTCCAACTCTTGGGCTACTCTTTCACCAACGAACAGTGGAATTGACCGTCACATTATAACGCCCCCACGGTTGAAACGGCGAGTATGTTTGTGCGACGGGGATTCGAATCTGCGACCCTCAGATTACGAGTCGAACGCCTTAACCCACCTGGCCGTGCTGGGCCTTCTTTTTAGTAAGTCTCTAACTAAACAATGAATAGTAATAACAGTGGAACAAATCATTGCAGACCCATATTAACTAATGGCTACCCTCAGTGATGTCGAGAAACCCACTTGTTGAGAATTTTATATGCAAAAACGGCTCGTTGGGTTGAGAAACTATTTTACATAGAAGGTCGAAACGTTGTTCGCTCTTCTATGTAAAATATTTTCTCAACCCAACGAGCCGTTTTTGCATATAAAATAATGGCTACCCTGTATCTACCCGTTGCTCTGGAAGGTGCGTCTGGAACTATTTGTTTGCTATTTTAATGATTAAAAAAACTCCAACACACTAGTATGATAAATATAAAATATTCTTTAAACTGTTAAGCTTAATTTATCGTATATTTCAATCTTTCTTTACAAATTTAGAACAATTTTACAAAATTCTTCGTGTGGCCTTGCTTAGGTCTAATTACCTTATTGTGAATTTTGACAATACAAGATGCTTATTAGACAACAATAATTTAAATTTTTTATACGCTGTTAGTGTAAATGCCATTGTGTTGCCAAAATGTAGTTACAATTTTGAAATGGCGGTTAATAAAATTATTATGAATGAAGTGCCTGTTTCTCAAGATTTCTACAACACTAACCACCAGAATTAACCACCACCTTGTGATGAAATGACACAATTACCGTTCACGTTTCTCTAATATGATAAGATATCATTGGCTCGTTCAGATGCACACTGATTGGTGTTTCTTGATTATATAATAAATATTTATAGAATACGTAGGAGCAGACCATCTTCACAATAGTCCATTGTCCAAGACACGGAATAGCCTTTCAAACTAACTCCCACTCTTACTTGGAGACTAAAGGTAAACTGCCTTCTCTGCCTGCCCTGGGTTCTCTCCTTGCCCGAGGCTTGTACTTAATATGCATAGCTGCCCAGAAAGACTGGCTAGTGTTAATTACTTTCTACAGTAGCTGTTTTGTGATGGTCGCATTCCTTGACCCAAGTTCGTTATACGTTAGAATCTACGTAATAAAAGCCTTAACTTCTGGGTCCCATTCGTGATGACCTTTTCCTGAAATACAAAACGAAAAAAACTAAGAAAACGACGGCAATATATTTAAACTGTACACAATAGAAATAATTCGCAAGAAAGAGAAGGTAGTCAATAAACATAGAAGAGATAGGAGGGATTCCCATGGGAACTTTTACTGAACAAAACCTACTCGCTTGACACTAGCATGCTCTTTCGGGATTCGTAGTCCAGGGTTTTTGAAGTTTGGAAGTGGTATTACATCACTTATATACTGTAAAAGCCGAGTGTACAAGTTTTAAAAAATAAAAAATTGAGCTTAGTTACCAATAAATAAATAATGAGACAGATATATACAGATATTGTGTAAAATACGAATATAAACCCGAAATGTTTTCGTCTAATTACTTTATTAAAGGCCCGGCATGGCCAGGTGGTTAAGGCACTCGACTCGAAATCAGAAAATCGCGGGTTTGAATCCCCGACACACCTAACCCTTTCAGCTGTAGAGGCGTTATAATGTTACGGTCAGTCCTACTATTCATTGGTAAAAGAGTTGCTCAAGAGTCGGTGGAGGGTGGTGATGATTAACTGCCTTCCCTCTAGTCTTACATTGGTAAATTAGAGACGGATAGTGCAGATAGCCCTCGTGTATCTTTGCGCGACATTCTAAACAAACCAAAGCACCGGAGAAGAAGATAAAAGAAATACATTTTTCTGCACTTAAGTCTGGTGAATAACATTTAATATACAGTACTAACACTTTGAGATCCTTATATACGGTTTCCATGCATATTCACTAATTAATCTGCAAAAAAAACAAACAAAAAACGTAAATTGCACTAAGATAATTAATTTTCGGGCACCCCTTTTTATACAAAATATTATGCAGTGTACGTTTTATTTAGTACATTATAACGAGTGTTTGTGTATGGTTTCTTATAGCGAGGCTATATCGAGCTGTCGGCTGTGTCTACTGGAATCGAAACCCTGATTTTAACATCGTAAATTCGGAGACTTATTGCTCTTTCCCCGGGAAACACTTTATAACGAAAAAATTTTTGTCAAAGGTTTATGAAATGTGGTTCTTAGTCTCAGGTCCTCCCAGTGAGACAGCGTTAAGTTTATAGATTTACAACACTAATGTCCAGGGTTCAATTTCGGCTAACACAACAGATAGCCTGATGTGGCTTTGTCCCAAATGAAAATACAAATACACAATTTATAGCTAGTTTTAGATTCAATGTTAATTTCAGGAGATACAAAAAAATAAAATATCACCACTAGAGAAAGCTAATGTGGTCAAGATGGACCTTAACAAGTTATTAAGAGTTCAGTTGTGTATATTTTCTCTTCGCATTTTTGTAAATATATTGGTTCTGAACTTTATGGAAGAGTCCGCTTAAACAACAAACTTCAAACGGAAGAACCAAGTCACACAAAGCTGCGAGTTAGAAAGACAATAGTTGTTGTTTGTAGAATTGTGCGCAAAACGTTTCGAGGACTATCTCCACTAGCCGTCCCTAATGTAGGCACTCGACTCGAAATCAGAAAATCGCGGGAAGGCATCTACTCAACATAACTCACAGTCAAGTCTTGATCTAATTTGTTTGAGTGAAAAGTGAGACTGGACCTTTACTTTTATAAATTCGAATTTTATAAAGTGCGAATTCAAAGTGGACTTACAGTCCGGGCACGCAAACCAGTAAGTAACTCCCAGGTATAAAAAAAAAACTTACACCTTGAAAATCCACGAATAATTTTTGTCATAATCTTATAAACTTCAAATCTAGATATAACGACACCCCGCTGCTCCTTTTCCAGATTTCATAAAATTTCACCTTCGAAAACTCTTTTCCAGAATGTTCAATAATCCGGATCATCTCTTGTAGTGTATTGAGAAGTCTCAACTTTAACATGCTCATGATGTTTAGTACAGATTCCATCACATTTTACAGAATAAAACAAAAGAGATACCTTGTCTCTCCATTGTACATATAAATGTGTTTCAAAGTGATCCAAAATTCGGAACCAGATCAATTTTCTACATTGATTCCCATCTTTTATAAAATTTTCGTGTACATAAATTCATTAATCGACTTTCGAGATAATCGCGCAAAAACGCAGACAAACAGACAGACATGGAGCAGATTGGTAATTAATTTGAATATTTTGTCCACGAACTGACTTTACCGGCCGGCACCTAACCTATTTGGCCCGGCGTGGCTATGTGGTTTGGTATCTCTGCTCACAACTTGTTAGTCATCAGTTTGAATCCCTGTTTCACCAAACATGTTCGCCCTTTCAGCCTTGGGAGTAGTATAATAGTACTGTCAATCTCACTATTCGTTGAAAGAGTAGTACAATAACTGACAACAGGTGGTGATTACTAGCTATCTTCTAGTTTTTCAACGCTAAATTTCGGACGGCTAAAGCAAGCTAGCACAATGTAGCTTTACGCGAAATTTAAACCAAACCCTGCCGATTTTAATATGATAAGTCTATTACTTTTTAAGCTTTTAACAAGTGTCTTAGAAATTTTAATTTATTAAAGTAAAAACATAGAAATACGAAGAACGAATGGAGTGGATCAATTGGCACCCACTCGAATTCTTAAAGAAATTATGAATAAAAACACACATGTGGAAATAAAAATATCCTTTACGTGATGTGAGATACAATGGTAAAAAAATGGCTTCAATAAAACATGGCGTTTTTATTTACATAAGGTACGTAATTATAGATTGATTTAAAAAGCATATGAAAGTTCATGACAAATGAATGCACAAACGATGTTTAAACCATAAGGTTTGTGATTTTATACAGAAAAATACATGACATAAATTGATACTTTAATTGTTGTTGTTTTTTTGTTGTTTTTAATTAATCACAAAGCTACACAATGGGCTATCTGTGCTCTGCCCACCACGGGTATCGAAACACGGATTTTAGCGTGTAAGTCCGCAGACATACCGCTGAGCCACTGGGGGGCAATATTTTAATTTATCGTAGATTATATGGTCATATACACAAATAGCATACTGATTAAAATTATTAAAGAAACATCATATTAATTTACGAAGATGTTTATCTAACCACACGTTAATGGAAATATGTAAGTGCACAATAATCTTCCTTTAATTAGCGATGTTGTAACAGTCATAATGTGATAGCCCTCGTTGGTTTCAGCTTCTTATAAAAACACGCTTCCTAGTTTAATTCGCGCATCAGTGAGTATACAGTACAATCAGTTAGATCTTCATTTGATGTTTCAACTTTCTTTGGAGAATTTACTGCAATTAGTTGATAAAATAATTGCAAGCCGTTGTCCTAAGGTTATTCTACTGGCAACGAAACATCGTCGAGTGGATGTTGCTCAGTGCACGATCTGTGCGAGTTAAAGAAAATCACAAACTAAAATAATGACCCTATTTCCAACTTAAAGTTATTGAACTTCATTTATCCATCTGGAAAACAATGAGGTTGTTTCTTTCTTTCTCGCATAGCGTGCGCGAAGAGAAAAAGTGATTTTTTTCCCTATGCAGATGTTTAAAAGTATAGGTTTATCTTATCGTGAGTTTGGTCCTCCCTTTCCATTATAATAACCGACAATCTACTAAGTATGGATGACATTATGATCTCACGATTTCTAGTGCCATATCCTTTGAAACAGAGACGAGCTGTCATGAAGTAATTATAAGACCATTTTCAACGCCAGTAACCTCAAACTAAAGTATGCTCTGATGCCTAAAAAGATAACACTCCGAACACGCTGTAGTAAACTGTAATCTACATGTGTACTCATTTATTTATTGAAATCACTGCTTATTACTATGTAAATAAAGTAATGCACACCATGGTATCTTGCTAATTCTTGTTTTGTATGTAAATCAAAGGTTAAGATGCACATAATAACGAGTTGCGTTTACGATAAATACTATTTTTCCTCAAGTAGCGATAAGCTGAAAAAATAAATTATACATTTTGCGTTTATTATAAACTTTTTCAGACAGTTTTAAACTACTTCTGATATGTACTTATTTACCTTAATTTCAGATTGTAGATAGCACGTAAAGTCAATCATATGTGGTGTAAATTAAACTTGATTCTAAATAACTCTTTGGTTTTGAATTTCGCGCAAAGCTACATGAGGTCTATCTTCGCTAACTGTCCCTAATTTAGTAGTGTAAGACTAGAGGAAGGGCAGCTAGTCATCACTACCCACCGGCAACTCTGGAGACATTATTTTACCAACGGATAGTGGGATTGACAGTCACATTATAACGCACACACGGCTGAAAGGGCAAGCATGTTTGGCATGAGGGTGATTCGAATCCGCGATTCTCAGAATACGATTTAAGCATACTAACCACCTGGCCATGTCAAGCCATGTAAATAATTATTAAGGTGGCGATTTCAGGATTCAAATCGTATTGAATGGTCGACCGAGTTGAGTAAAGAATCCCTTATGAAGAATTTATGATCTATTTAATCCAACAATAGACACATTTTCAGGTTATTTCTTTCTACACTTTCATCCGTTACTTCATTTTCAGTGTTGATTAATGAAGTACAAGATTCAGTAATTTTTTCTTTGTTCAGATATCTTTAAGCGTTATTTCATTTAATACGATTTTTTAATGTTTTCGACTAAGTCTGGAACATACCTAGCATCGTGTTTATTATACAGAGTTATGGAGCATAAAGTTCGAGGTTCGAGATGCAATGCTATTGAATACGTTTCATACTTGCAGTTGCAGACACATCGTAAAAGCGACAGTCAATCCATTAACTTTGTTGAAGATTTTTTTTGTCTTGCACAAATTCATTCAAAAAGTAACTGTTATTAATTTGGAACTAGCAAAATGGAACCAGTCAACAACATACACAGCTAATTTTAGGCTACTCTAATCGAATAGTTGGATTTTTTATTACTATTGCAAAGTATCTGCATCTCCTAGCGCGAGGGCACGGGGGAGTCATTTTTGTGGCAATGGATGTCAATCATAGAGTATAAAATTTATAGATCAGCATGCTAACAACCATGCAACGCATGGTCTCTTCTCAAAGCAACACAAATAATTTCGAAATACACATTATGGAAACTAGAACAGTTTGTATAAAATGACTTATCTGTCCACCTAGCCCGCCTCAGACACTTCTAAAAAAATCTTCCTCACATATAAACACAATAATTTCAAAAGTAAAAAATAAAAAGTACAACTTATCGGACATTGAAAGTACTGACAACACACTGAAAGACTTTGAAGGTTGCTATGAAAATAATTTGAGATATACCTTGAATTATTAAGACAAAGTATCATGCAAACATAACTTTTGTGTTTGTATTTTGAAGCTTAAACTTCACACTTTAAAAAAAATACAAAAATTAACTGCCAAAAACAAATAAATATGTGTGTTTTCTTATAGCAAAGGCTATATTCTGAGTCCACCGAGGGGAATAGAACCCCTGATTTTAGCGTTGTAAACCCACACACTTAGCACTATACCAGCCGGGGACCAATAAATAGAAGCAGTTTCCGAACTGGCAAGACTGATAAAGCTATTTTTTGTTTTTGACAAATCTGCTGCGAATGTTGACCTAATGATCAGAGGTACTCAGTCAGCAGCAACTTACCCTTCACACTAGAGGATCGGTTGTCACTCTTATAACCCACTCACAGCTTAAAGTTCAGGGTATATTTGTGGTATCGCATGGACTCGTATCTGGCTCACTATCTCCGAAATCCAAAGATACGTAAGTAAAAGAGACATTGTTTTTTAATTATTATTTGTTTTCCTTCCGTGTAAACAAACAAACATGTATGTATATATATATGTATGTATCTAAATAATATGATTATTATTAAATGTTGGTTTCGAACATTATCTATCAACTACCTACTTTATATAGCTAGTTGAATAAATATAAAAGAGTTTAGGAGAAGGTTATAAAATATATTATGGTTTGTTTAGATGGAAAATGTTGACACTTTTCGAAATTTTTTAAAATAAATTACGACAGTATTTATAACAGGTAGACTGAGAGAAGGGCCAGGTTTTATGCAGATAATTTCGTTTTATACTCTGTCATAACAAGAAATGGCGTTTCGAGCACAAGTGAAAAGCTGAATACGTGGGAGGGCTGTAAACTTACATTACTATCAAACCACAGGCACTGAGAAGAAACCAAAGATTTATTTTATAGGCTTACCGCCAGACTTTCATTAAAGACCCAACGACCCAGACCTTCAGACAGCGCACGTGAGACGCTTCCCACAAAATGTTATTAGGATTCAAGCGACAGTTTAATGTCCATCAGAAATATGCCAACGACCTTTCATAATCTCGAGCAAAATCAAAATTCGTTCTTCGTTATTAGATTAGATGCCCTTTGCTTGGAGAAAAGAAGGGGCCTTCACCGTCTACGTTTGTTGCTTGAGGTATCGTTTCGTAAATATCAAATTCATAAACTTTTGTTTGATCGTTCGTTTCGGATTTTTGCATAAATTTACGTAAGGGCTAGGCGTTTCTAATTTTGAACTGAGAAACTAGAAGAAAAGAACCTAGTTAACATCAGTTATCTCCAACCTTTACGCTACGGTAATCGAAAAATAGAATTTGAACACACTCCTTTAACGTACTCGCAGCTTTAAAGTGCTAAGTGTGATTTTATTTTTGCAGTAACGGGAGGCAAACCATAAAACACTGGATGCACAGCCCGGCACGTTTACCACTGGATCATCACGAGAACCTTTTAACTTTCCAAGAAAAATCACAATTGTCTACCTTCCAACACTGGAACATTTTATTTCGATGTTACGAAAATATTAAGTGTTAAAGATAAAAATTACGAAAACCTATAACCAGAGAGCTTTTGAAAGGTTGATTTTTCTTGATCAGGAGCAAAACGGAACACTTGCTACTTCTACGTTTTTTTAAATTAGACTTCATGTCACGTAATGCTAAAACCTTTGTTATTCCAAGGCAACCAGCTTGGGTAATTTGAGGAAGTCTGTTCAGTGTAAGAAATTAAAATAACATTTGTCGGATAGTTAGCACATGCGCACATGTGTCCTAGTTCATATGGCAACCCAATATTCTTGTCGTCTAATTGTAAAATACCATGTTTATACGAGTGAACGAATAAACGACGTTTATAAAGACAGTTAGAAAAACAAAAACACAAGGAAGCACATTAACTTAATGCTATATATTTCCTTAGCTTACAAATAACGCAATTCCGTTATGTCTAAAAACAAATTTGAAAAGGTAAGCAACAATTAAGTCTAAAGTTTAGATACGTTTCATACAAGAAGCATGAGTTTTTTCTTTGTATAATCTGTAGTAATTAGTCTTAACATGTAACTGCGATAACTTCGCTCATTTTCGATGCTTTACAGCTTAGACTTTGAGCGAAGGTTTATTTGTTGTTTTTGAAATTTCTCACAAAGCTTCTCGATGGCTATCTATGCTAGCCGTCCCTAATTTAGCAGTTTAAGACTAGAGGGAAGGCAGCTAGTTATTACCACCCACCGCCAATTCTTGGGCTATTATTTTACCAACGAAAAGTGGGATTTACCGTCACATTATAACTCCCCTACGGGTGGGGGGCGAGCATGTTTGGCGCAACTCGGGCGCAAACCCGCGACCCTCAGATTACGAAGCGCACGTCTTAACGCGCTAGCCCATGCCAGGCTCCTTGCGCGAAGGAAAAACAGCTACAAGTTCCAGATGATATATAAATATGATTCAGTCACATATACTAATGATATATAAATACGATTCAGTCACATATTCTACATAAAAGAAACTTTTATAAAAAACAAACATGATGAGAGTTGATTTTAATTCTTGATACCACATTTTACAAATTCCCCATTTTATAACAAATATAGCTCGCCTTCCCAGCCGTGGGGGCATTATAATGTTACGATCAATCCCACTATTAGTTAGTAAAAGAGTAGCTCAAGAGTTGGCGGTGGGTGGTGATGAATAGCTGCCTTCCTTCTAGTCTTACACTGCTAAATTAGGGACGACTAGCACAGATAGCCCTCGAGTAGCTTTGTGCAAGATTCCAAAACAAACAAACAAACTCTCCAACTATCCCAGCACAAGCAATTAGGCCTAAAATTGAAATATGCTTCGTACCCGCTGGGGGAATAAAATATTGTACCATTTTTGTTCTTGGTGGGAGTGGACTTGACACTTTGTTAAAAGGCCTGGCATGGCCAGGTGGTTAAGGCACTCGACTCGTAATCCGAGGGTCACGGGTTCGAATCCCCGTCACACCAAACATATTTGCCTTTTCGGCCGTGGGAGCATTGTAATGTCACGGTCAGTTCCAATATTCGTTGGTAAAAGAGTAGCCCAAGGGTCGTCGGTGGGTGGCGATGACTATCTGCCTTCCCTCTAGTCTTACACTACTAAATTAGGAACTGCTAGCGCAGATAGCCCTCGTGTAGCTCTCCGCGAAATTCAAACCAAACAAAACTCTTTTGTTAACACATTATGAAAGGTGAAGAGGATGTTTGTTTTTGTTTTTTTTTAATTTGCACACAGCTATTCGAGGACTATCTGTGCTAGCCGTCCCTAATTTAGCAGTGTAAGACTAGAGGGAAGGCAGCTAGTCACCACCACCCACCGCCAACTCTTGGGCTACTCTTTTACCAACGAATAGTGGGATTGCTCGTAACATTATAACGCCTCCACGGCTGAAAGTGCGAGCATGTTTTGCGAGACGGGGATGCGAACCCGCGACCTTCGGATTACGAGTCGCACGCCTTAACACGCTTGGCCATGTTGGGCCGAAGGCAAAGAGCAAGAACATGTAAAGTAACGGCTGAGATGGCGAGCATGTTTGTTTTAACGGGAATTCGGGAATGCGAGTCGGGTGTGTCTCAACCACCTGGCCATGTCGGGTCGAAAGACAACTTCCATGCTGAAACTGTTACATACAGAGATATATAGTCCGTACATGTTTTCATGTTTATTTACTCTGAACTTAAATGCACCAACTTCATACTCTACTTAATAGGTTTTCGTTTCATTCATATCAAACTACACAATACAAAAACATCACTATTTAAATAATTTAGCTAGTTCAAACAAAAAAACTTTCTCGTATATAGAATTCCATTTAACATTGCTGTATATGCGAAAAGAATCCTCGGATTTGATTCACATTCTATAGCGCATGCTTCGTATGCGATAATCGAGGTTCTCATCCTGCCTATGTCTGTTATTTTATTTTGTTGCTAATTGGCGTTTTAGTAACCAAATACGTAATTTTAGTTCATACATCGCACGCGAAGAACGAGTTTATCTCTTAATCAGTGTCGATAAAACCCACTTGTAAAGAAATATGTATGTAAAAATGGCTCTTTTAGGTTGAGAAACTATTTTTACGTAGAGAAGCAAACAATGTTTCGAACTTCTTCGGTCATCGTCAGGTTCATAAAGAAAGAAAGAGATAACTGACCGGAAGCTGACCACATGTTTGAAAGGGGTTGTGTAACTGAGTGTCGGAATGTAGAGGGCGGTGTTAGATGCTTGAATATATAATTTTATAAATTTATTTTATTATTTTTAATACAGGTACAAAGGTATTCCTTTGAATTGGTTTATTTTGGGCTTAAATTGTTGTATAAGTAAGGCTTCTCTAATTTTGCGTTTGTTTACGTTTATTTCTTTATTTAATATTTTAGTGTTTTCTATGGTTATGTTATGTTCATTTGACTTGAAGTGTTCGAAAACGTGTGAAGGTGACTTTTTATGTTCTTTAAATCTGGTTTCCATTTTTCTACTTGTTTCTCCAATATAGAAGTCGTGGCAGTTATCACATTGTATTTCATAATTAATGTTAGTTTGGTGTTTGTCAGAGTAGTTTTTACATAGTGTAGACTTCAGTTTTGTGCCTGGTTTCTGAATAAATTTGGTATTAACTGGAATGTAATATTTTGTTACTAGATTTTGCCAAATGTTTGTTATTTTTCTGCTGATGTCGGGAACATATGGTATTCAGTAGTGTATGTTTTCGTGATTTTTTGATTCGTGAGATATATTTGCTCAATTTGGTATTGAACATGAAGTTTGTCTTCATCGTTGCTGATTGGTTGCTGGGAATGTCTATAGATGGGTTAGGGTCTCGGATATAGAGTTCTAAGGCTATCTTGCAGGCTTCAGTGGTTCCAACAACCACAACTATATACAAACAAATGGCCTAAGTATAGGCAACCCAGTATCACCAGTTTTAGCCAATATTTTTATGCCACAAGTTCAACACAAGCAATTAACACATCATTACATTCACCACTGTACTGGTACCGATATGACATGATTGCGGGATTCAGATCGACAGAACACATACTTAATTTTTTTTCAATCACATTAACTCTATACATTTCAACATTAACTTCACATGTAAACAGGAAGAAAGAAATCAAATATCATTTCTTGACCTCAAAATTACAAGAACCGACACACAATTCATAACAGAAATCCATCGAAAAATCACTCATACTAGACTATACATTCCTTGGGACTCAGCACTTGAAACAAAACAAAACTCAACATACTAAGAAACCAGATAAACACAGCCATAAAACTATGCTCACCAGATAAAATTAACGATGAATTAGACAAAATAAAACAATACTTCATCAACATCAATAAGTTTCCTCCACAAACCGTAGAAAACATTATACGCACACACCTAGACAAAAAGCCAATTCAACGAACAAAAGTAAATATATTTCACGAATAAAAAATCACGAAACCATATACTGTTGCACACCATATATTCCCGACATCAGCAGAAAAATAACAAACATTTGGCAAAATCTAGTAACAAAATATTACATTCCAGTTAATACTAAATTTATTCAGAAACCAGGCACAAAACTGAAGTCTATACTATGTAAAAACTACACTGACAAACGCCACACTAACATTATTTATAAAATACAATGTGATAACTGCCACGACTTCTATATTGGAGAAACAAGTAGAAAAATGGAAACCAGATTTAAAGAACATAAAAAGTCACCTTCACACGTTTTCGAACACTTCAAGTCAAATAAACACAACATAACCATGGAAAACACTGAAATACTAAATAAAGAAACAAACATAAACAAACGCAAAATTAAAGAAGCCTCACTTATACAACAACTTAAACCCAAAATAAACCAACACAAAGGAACACCTTCATACCTATATAAAAGTGATAAAATAAATTTATAAAATTATATATTCAAGCATCTAACACCGCCCTCTACATTCCGACACTCAGTTACACAACCCCTTTCAAACATGTGGTCAGCTTCCGGTCAGTTACCTCTTTCTTTCTTTGTGAACCTGACGATGGCCTAAGAAGGTTGAAACGTTGTTCGCTCTTGTATGTACAAATATTTTCTCAACCCAAACAAGTTTATTTCCTCATTACCACTGGAACCGAATGTGGACGAAGGTTTGTGTTTTCATCCAAGAGTGTGTTTGTGTGATTGGCAGCAAAGTTTCTCTAAATTAACTGAATGGATTTGGACGAAAGTTGGTGTACGTTTAGGCTATGACCAAACTTCAGAAGAGATTAGTTTTTTTTTGAAAGGTTGGGTTCAAAGGTCAAGGTCACAAAAAATTTCTGTCTGTTAACATGTGTAACGATATTTCACACTATTTTTGCTCTACAGCTCAGTCAAAAATAATCGTCTTTTGACTAAACTCGGTGAGCATATGTAGAATACCATTTCTTATTGTCCAGCCTAAAATGTTTTGTGTCCGTTCATAAACACTGATATAAGGATACATTTTCGTAATTTTACCAGAGTCGAAATACGATGAACGTTGCGAAGCGTAAGTATGCACTCTACTGAGCGCTCCTATCATTTTCAGTGATATATATTTTCGTCCCACAACTAACATCACAAGAAAGGTTTGAGGCCCGATATGGCCAAGTGTGTTAAGGCGTTTGACTCGTAATCCGATGGTCGCGGGTTCGAATCCCAGTCGCACCAAACATGCTTGCCCTTTTAGTTGAGGGGGCGTTATAATTTACGCTCAATCCCACTATTCATCGGTAAAAGAGAAACCCAAGAGTTGGCAGTGGGTAGTGATGACTAGCTGCATTCCCTCTAGTCTTACACTGCTAAATTAGGGACGGCTGGCGCAGATATCCCTCGAGTACTTTTGCGCGAAATTCAAAACAAACAAGAAAGGTTTGTAGATGCAATTTGCGAAATGAAATGCTTTTACCTGAGAAAAAGTTATATCACTGCTGTGTGAGGTAAGTGTGAAATGGATTTCTCCTAAGAAAAAGTTATATCACTGCTGTGTGAGGTAAGTGTGAAATGGATTTCTCCTGAGAAAAAGCTATATCACCCCTGCGTAATGTCTGTGCGAACAAATCGGAGAGCCAAAATATTTCACAAAAAAATATATTAATAATAATTCGCTTCATTTTAATGTATATTTAAAAGTTACATTATGTACATATTTCGATAACACCGTAAAATAAATGCTAATTCTTTGTAGTAGTGTAAAAGTAACACTGTTAGTGTTTTAAAAACGAATAAAATCTGAAAGAATAGTACAGCTTCAAAGTGACATTCCTGCTTCGTTTATCGACGGATGCTTGGATAATTATCCAATCTACCATGACAGCTAAACAATTCAGCCTTAAGGAGTACAGCGTCGTAGAAGTGTTTACTGGAAGGAAGCTCAGCCAAAGTTGGTCTTGACACTCTTAGTTCCATTGTAGAAAGCGGTCTTAATGTTTTGTTGTACTAGAAGAAAAACGTGTTTTATATATATATATATATACACACCAACATATATATATTAACAACTATACTAATGACTACGACAATATAAAAATATAAATTATACGGATGAGTTTACAGATTACCTGCTTATTTTGTGCTTTCAGATAGTTTGTTATTAACCACGCAGCTACCAAAAAGGATTTCTTTTACACTTTATCGCTGAGCCACTAGAGGGCACTTCGTGTAGATGAAAACAATCACTATTTACTACACTTTTGAGGCCGAGAAAACGCAGAAAACAGTTCTATTGTGAATATGCTTTTGGAAATGTATTGATTTTAACAGAAATATAAAAACAAACTGTAAAAAGTGGTAGAGTTCTCAAATAACATTATTGCATTGTTTTTAAACAGACACTAAAATAATTATCTAATTTGTCATGACAAGTAAATAATTT
The DNA here is from genome assembly GCA_011833715.1 of Carcinoscorpius rotundicauda. Taxonomy (NCBI): domain Eukaryota; kingdom Metazoa; phylum Arthropoda; class Merostomata; order Xiphosura; family Limulidae; genus Carcinoscorpius; species Carcinoscorpius rotundicauda. Next base: position 18,725,586 of record CM022402.1, on the reverse strand, counting down.
ACAACTTAATAGCGTTTTCAGGTGAAAATAATACAAGTCAGCGTAAAATACTGTTAGATGAAAAACAACGAAAATAAGAAAAATATTAGTTACTTGTAACCAAATTGTATAGTAAAATTATAATTTGTTAAGCCTGTTTTTAATGTAAGTAAAGAATGTACGTTATGATATGAATCACACTCCCCCATCCAGTTAGTTCAAAGATAAGCTTGAGGACTTATAACATTAAAATTCGTTGTTCGATTCCTGTGATTGGCACAGGGCAAATGGCTCATTGTGTAACTCTCCGCTCAATAAAAAACAACCAAAATAAGCTATTTCAATAACTAACTTCCTTGAAAGTTTCAACGAGAATCTTGTCAATTTAAAAAAATAATTTATAAATATTTTTTCCGCTCGAAACTGAAATAACAAAAGAATGATTAAAAATATTCTCACGAGCATGTACCTAACCATCATATCGAGATGTTGAAAGTCTCTCGGTAGTAGGTATATTTTATTATGGTTAATCCACGGGGGTGGGAAGCTCTAAGGTGGGTTTCTGTTCACCAGGTTCGTGTGGCTGACCGTTTTGATGGAAATTTATCAGATCGATTCTGCAGGAGGTGACATGGTGTCCATAAATCTCACCAGGTAGCACGTAGCACACAAGAATATTTCAAAGAACTCGGCTACTTGTTTCATGGTGGATTCAACGATTATTGTTCTCTGTTCTGACAGACTTACAGTGTGAATCAAAATAATTTCTCTCGATCCATATAAAATATTCACTCAGAAACCTGTTCCCATACATCAAATTAACTAATATAGGAGGTTCCAAACCCACCCATCAAAGTCTGACAAAACACAAAGGCAGTTACTAAAAGAAAAAAAAAAGCAAGTTTCTATTCCTTGAAACATCCAAAGTGAAATATATATATATATGTATGTATAGACGTTTGTGTTTTATTGAGTCACATGCTTTGTGTTTGTGTTTTATTGAGTCACATGCTTTGTGTTTGTGTTTTATTGAGTCACATGCTTTGAAGTGTAAATTCGACTCTTCTTCAACGTTTCAGTGTAATTAATTCATATTGGAATTTACATTTCTTTCCACAGTTATTAATAGTTACTTACACATACTAGTCCCCCTGTGAGAAAACGGTAAGACAACCCCTAAAATTAGGGGTTCGATTCTCCTCGGTAAACACAGCAGATAGCCCGATGTGTTTTTAATGCAAGAAAAAACACACATATGCGTATATTAATACCGGTTATGGCCAGGTGGTTAAGGCATTCGACTCGTAATTTGAGGATCGCAGGTTCGAATATCCGTCACACTAAACATACATACTTGCCATTTCGGCTGGGTGGACGTTTCAAGTGACGGTCAGTCCCACTATTCGTTGGTAAATGAGTAGCCAAAGAGTTGGTGGTAGGTGGTCTCACAGTGCTAAATTAAGGACGGCTAGCGAAAATAGCCTTCGTCTAGCTTTTGCGAAATTCAAAACAAATAGACAAAAATAAGTAACTGAAAACAACAACCGAAAATACTTAATGAAATATTTCTTAGTATTAAGGTCCGAAAGAAACTTAAACTGATAAACATTGAATTCTGTTAATTCTGATTATTTAACAATATAGGTCTATATATTTTTAGTAATTTATTTTAGGTAACAAAAGCAAATTTATTGTTTAACAAGTTTATTTGTTTTTGTTTTTTAAAGTTCAAATCTAAACATTCGGATATTTGCATTGTGCTCTGTACTGCAGCATTATAAAGCCTTAAGTTCATTTCTGAGCTTCCGGGGGTAAAAAGACCTGCTCACGTTGTTCTTAATATTGAAAAACTGTTGAAGAGATAGCTAGAACTAGCAGTTTTGAAAATTATTCCTTAGGGAGTGGTGATACTAGGCTAGAGGCTGCTGTCACTAAATACGTAGTGGGAATTAATATCTGAGAGGAAAGATAAAATAAAGAAACACGAGTTAACAATGTATTATGGAAATTTAATTTAAACTATAACAAATGGAGTAGCTGTCATGAGGCTCTTGAAACTCCAGAGCGTTGGCCGGAAAGAATCAAAGTCAGAAAAACAATAAGAACTTTAAACTGACGTTAATCTCTTGTTTGCTACTTACTACAAGTGCAGTTATACCACTTGGAACTTTCCTTTGGGGGGGATCAGCGCTCTTTCTAACAATGATGGTTTTTGTTTGTTTGTTTCCGCCCAAAGCTACACAATAGGCTATATATGCATTGTTTACCATAGGAAATCGAACATCGGATTTTATCAGTAAGTTTACAGCTCTGTAAATTTACCTCTCACCCACTGAGAGACTAATATTGATCGAACTAATAGTTTACAAAATAAATGGTAATTTTGTTCGTTATAAATTTCTCATATTATACTGCTAATAGAAAGCGTGATTTTCTGTAAGATGTATTTTAACATATGCTGCTGTTTTTTGTGTCTCTGTATAAGAACTATTTGAGTACTGTCGTCTTAATCTGAGCTGATAAACTAGAAAAATGGCAGCTAACCTACAGCATTCACCACACACTTATAATGGGATGTGAAAAGTTTTCAAGTTTGTTTGTTTATTGTTGTTTCTTGTGATAATAAAACGTAGCCCACGAATCCTCTGAATGTTGGTCCGTGCTCACTAACCACAAGACTACGCCTTGTCCCGTCACTTTTTTTTTTAAACTTAATTTTAATATTTGTGGAATTTTATATAATACGAATAACATTGTAGTACAAATAACGTCAAGAATCAATGGACTGTTTGTATACTGAATGGTTCAAATATATATGTATCTAAACTTTATATAAAGCGTGAAAAAATGGCAATTAAAAATGTAAATTGATGTATCTAATGTCGATAAACCTGTTTCTTCAATCAGCCAATTTATGAGTAGAAGCAATTGACTGCGAAAAAAATATGTTAACTATCAAAACCAAAATAAGTGATGTTCGTTACAAAAAGGGAAAATTCATACATACAATTGTTGTCATGTTTGTCTATTTCTTTTCAATCAAACTCAAGGAAACATTATCTATAAGTTAAGTGTAATCTGTTTCTTATCTCACAGCTGAGGCGCATGCACGCGCATATAGATGAGAAAAAAAAAAGGGAACCTCACAAAACAAAGCAGTACAAATCTGTAATAATCAACTTTATTCATGACATACGATGTGAGAAGCCTCTAGTGTTAATATTAGAGTAAATTATTACTGACACGTTTAAACTGAATTCGATCGAAATACGAGTTTCTCGCAGAATGATAGATAGTTAAAACAAACGTGCACGTATAGAGAAAGACGGATGAATAAACACGTAGACAGATCAATAAGTAGTCGGTCCAGCAGAAAGACAGACGAACGGCAAACGAAAAGTCATACTGATGAATGAACTTCTATACATCAATAATATAGAGCAATTTCCTGCAGTAGTGGCCAAAAATAAACAACACACTAATATTTATGTCGTTAATTGTTTCTATTGAATTTGTAAATTAACTGTTCTGCTGAAATTTAACCACTAAACTAAGCCAGTGAACAACTGAATGAAAATACATTAAAGAATGGTTAGTAAGTCCAGAGGGGTGACTAAATGAAAATGTATTATAGGATGGTGATTACTGAAAGAGAATACATTAGTGAATGAACGGTAAATAAATATTGGATATACAATAGAAACACATTAAAGTACGAGTGGAGAATGAGATGGTTACAACATGACAATCCTGTTAGAGCCGCAGAAACTTGGAAGATGTTCGTGAACTTATTAAGCGTTTTCAAAACTATTCGAAAAATGTAGATCTTACTGAAGCTATGGCCAGGTGTTTAGGGCGCTCGACTCGTAATCTGAAAGTCGTGGATTCAAATCCCCGTCGCACAAAACATAGTCGCCGTGGGTGCATTGCAGTGTGACGGGCAATCTAACTGTTCGTTGGAAAAAGAGAACCCAAAAATTGGCACGAACTTGATTTTCCTCCAGTCACCGTTTGTACAACCGCGAATAATGAAAACCTGGTTCGTAGTTTTAGGGGCTGATAAAGTCACCTTGCTATAACGTATGTTTGTGGTACGATTCTCTCATCACGAAATATTCAACCAGAGATTTTGTTTGTTTGTTTTTGAATTTTGCGCAAAGCTACCCTAATTTAGCAGTGTAAGACTAGAGAGAAGGCAATTAGTCGTCACTACTCACCGCCAACTCTTGGGCTACTCTTTTACCATCGAAAGTTGGATTAACTGTAATATTATAAAGCTCACACGCTTGAAAGGACAAGCATGTTTGGTGCGATGGGAATTCGAACCCGCGACCCTCGAATTACGAGTTAAGCGCCTTAACCATCTGGCTATGCCGGGGCAAGGCATAACCTATAAAACTACTTTAACGGAAGTTAAAACTACTTTAACCGAGGTCCAAGATGTTTTGATGGCTTAAAAGATAATCAATGAGCTATCGGGAAGAAGAGCAAATATTATTACAAAATAAAATACTAAAAATAGCACAAACAAGAAACTGTATTAGTGGTACAGATATTGTCATGAAGTGGCTACACTTTCTTTAAGAATGTGAAACCATCAAAGAAAAAGTAATCATTTTGAGTTACGATCAGAAGTTTCTGATTTTAGGCTTTTCTTAAATGCTAAACGCTATTATATTTCAAACGAGACATCGAAAAGAGGACGCAGTCTCGTCAGTGGTTATTACACTGTCATTGTTGAGTACACCTCATGATTACTTATTAGTTACTTGCTTAACAGCGTTTCGACAAAACCGGTTACACCATTTAGTGCCATCTCACGTGTTTACCCGTCACTCACGTGCTACCTGATCTAATGCTTATTTCTTTGCGGATTTTTATTAGCGTCTCTTAACATCGGCCGCAGAAAGTACTGCGGAAGGGTTCATTAGCTAGGCCTACCACGGTTCTCTCCTCTCCTTTTGACGCAAAGAATATAAAAACTGATCTGTCATGAGTAAACTGAAAACCGGCGGAACTTGTAAACTGCAGCAATCTAGCAGAGTGGAAAACTAGCAAGTAATGAAGGGGAACAAGAGGTTTGACGTGTGAGTTGCTATAGGTGTTCCCGCATGCATTCCCGCCTTCGCTTGCATGCCCTAAAGGCACCACGTCATGCGTGGGTTCTACGCAAGCTCTCAGTTCTTTCATAGCAACATTGACAACCTATCGGTTATTTCACCGAGTAAAATGAAATGAGCCTGGTCAGACTGCAGCTGACGATAAACAGTCTTTTTTTCCGTCAAAGCTGTCGACTTTATCTTTAATTTTTGTTGTTACTGTATAAGTTTAGATTTGTGAGAATCTAAACAGTGGTTGCAAGTCGGACACAAACTTAATTTTCCTCCAGTCATCGTTTGTACAACCGCGAATAATGAAGACCTGGTTCGTAGTTTTAGGGGTTAATAAAAGTGACCTTGCTATAACGTATGTTTGTGGTACGATCCTCTCATCACGAAATATTCAGCCAGAGATTTTGTTTGTTTGTTTTTGAATTTCGCGCAAAGCTACACGAAGGCTATCTGCGCTAGCCGTCCCTAATTTAGTAGTGAAAGACTAGAGGGAAGGCAGCTAGTCATCACCACCCACCGCCAACTCTTGGGCTATTCTTTTACCAACGAAAGTTGGATTGACCACCACATAATAACACCCCCATGGTTGAAAGGGCGAGCGTGTTTGATGTGACCGGGATTCGAGCCCACGACAATCAGATTACGAGTCGAGTACCTTAACCACCTGGCCATGTCAACCAGGGAATGTGGTTTTCAAAAATAAAGTACAACTCTTACTATAAAATGAATCAAGGAGTAGGTTGTGAGAATCTAATATGAGTGGGACACATTATTTCCACTCTTTTGTTAACCATAGCTTATCAGTTACACGGTATTCGTTTCAGTTCATGCATCTCCATCTTAGGTGTAACCATAGCTTCTCAGTTGCATGTTATTCGTTTCAATCAATCTCAACATTTGTCACTACGTTCTCGTTGAAATTATACACACAAGCTCAGCTCACGTGATATTAAAATCTCAACTATCAGAGAAAGATCAGACTTATTTCTGAAGTTTATTTATTTAAAGCTTAAAAACAAAATGAGTGGCTTTGATTTCAGGAATACCAAATTAAAAAAAAGAGTGTAGATAGGTTGATATTTTTTAAAGTCAGATTTTCATAATTTGAAGCATTAAACCATATCTTGTATTGTAAAAAAAAGGTTAAAGTCGGTGGTGAAAAATCGGGGATAGTCAAGAGACCAGATCTGCACGCAAGTAATTTTAGGCCTTAAACGTGAATAGTTTAGCGCAAAGAAAGCATGCAGCAAGGACATCAAGAGATAGTACGACAGTAAGGAATTTAGTATATTCAACTTGAATAGCACCTTATACGAAATAAAGACTAAACAACGAGATCAGATACCTCATATTTCAGACATATATTCATTCACATCTTGGTAATTGCTCAAGAAAGGAGGGAAATTAGCCAGCAGCGCCTACTGCCTACAAGGATGCTGTTAACCGAATAGTGAGTTTGACTATTAGTTATGGCTCCCATAGATAAAAATGCAGAGTATGTTCAGTGGCGTACTATGTACCAAGTCTTGAATCTTTCCCTATGCATCCCAGAACACAAACTATTAAGCTAATATTATTCCAAATGCAAGTTAAAGGTTAATTTTCAATAAAATTTATATAAACTGTACTTTGGTTAGGCGTAATTCCCGTGTGATTGTCATATTTTTAAATACTTTAGTTTTTAAGTAAAAAATGAAACAAAATATGCAGGTCCTCGAACTCAAGTTCGACTGTTTTCTGTGACGTTTTACAACTATGACGTAATAGTTGCCAAACATGCTTCGTTGCACGCCGACCATTTTGTTCCTTTCAGTGCTGGTGTTTTTAGTAAATCTATCGGTGCTTTTTTGGATTACAT